>CM060979.1:110611634-111874849 GCA_030765065.1 Deroplatys truncata
GTTTTTTGAAAATCTTCAGCTGGCATGCTTAAAATTTTATGTTTATCCGACTTTTCGTTTCTGAAAAGTTCGCATACACACAGATAGGATATTGTTATAAACTTGTATTTTTTGGATTCAGTGTACCTCAAAAGGTATACTTTCGATGAAATTCAGATAGCTATATGGATGTTTTGGGGGAATACAAGGCTTCCTCTACCTCTTGCAGGGAAGTGGTAGAGAGGTAAGAGTTATTACCAATAGGAGTGTTTCTATAATATAATTCTATAAATACCTGCATTGACAAATTATTATCAACTGCGGAACTAAGTAAAGTAGGCAGTTCAGGCTGGCACGTTTACAAGTGGAGCTAAGAGCGTTACCAGCAGAAATGAGAGAGATAGACGAGACGGTCTATTATCTGGAGAGGAGAATTCGAAATAAATGTAATCAGTGTTGAAGTAATTTATACCAAATAAAATGGGGATGCCGTAGCAAAAAGCATGTATAAGCAAAACAATATAAGGCACAATAGATTTCAATGGTAATTGCCATTGCATGCACGTAGAAATATCGACCAAAGAAACGCTTTTAGTTGCCTACTGAATTTATTCAATTTTAACATATGGCCTAAAATTTACTGTTGAGAAACAGCAAATGTTCAAGCAGTATTTCAGTGGGTTTAGTTTTTACTTACCCTAATGAGGAAATATGGAGGATTTAATGTATAACTGAGGGCTGTGTTTACTAATGCTCCTTTATTTTAAAAATCATGAAAATTATCTCAGTTCATTGCTGCTGCCGTTTATGTCTCCCAATATACCCTAAAATATTGTAAAAGCACAGTTTATTATCACAACTGTAGGTATAACAGTTAAAGGCACGTCCTTACCTTACTAAAGGAGAAACTAAGTCGTCATGGGTAATATTATTCACACTTAAAGCTAAATGTGTAGCATTACAGACCTTGTGAGCCTTGGCTACAACCCAATTGCCGACCTCACGCCCACATGCGCAAGGCAGAGAAGAACGATCATCCAGCCGGTATGGGAGATGATGTGGTCAGCGCCATTACAGTTGGAAAGTTGGCTTTCGTGACCTACAAACCGCAACCTGTCGTAGCTCCTCAAATGCATCATGATGCTGAGTGGATGTCGGTCCTATAGCTGGATCGAACACTCCGTGGCTGGAAACCAGAGAAACCATTCACTGTAATGCATTTATTTATCTGTACAGATACGTTTCTTAATTTTGAATGAAGCTGTTTTTGTTTTACTGTATTTTTATGATTGGAATATTTATACTCCATACATCTTTAGCGTCATTGGACCATTACAGAATTTATGTACATTTCAATTGAGAGTTCATCAGCGTTTAAACAGAACTATGGTGTGTTCTGATTATTGTTGTTGGTAATGCTTAATTAAACATTCCACTTTGCATTGCTGATCATATACGAATCAGAAGGGTTTATTTGGATTTACATGTGTTCGACCCCAACACTGACAGCTAGCAGTTGTTTCGAAGGTCACAAAGAGACACCATCGCTGATGGAAAGAATGGGTGTTTACCAGACTGCATGGGTTTTTCGTCTCGATGTCGTCTATTTCACAAGATGTAACATTTGTTTAATACCAACACAAATACTCTTTTTACGCAAAAAGAAACTGGTGGACAAATGCAATATTTATAATGAAATTTTGGCAGCGATAATGCATTTAAATATCCCCATTCACTGCCAGTAAGCCTTGCCGTGATTTCAAACATGAACAGATATAAATATAAGCACGAGTCATTAGTTATTTTTGCTTTACCCCTAGGAAGCTGCTTCCAGGTAACAACCCGACAAAGAGAGTTTCAGACGAATTGACTTGAGTGCCGGAAATGTGGCGCCACGATCATTGAGTTACATAAGTGCTCAAATGCATTCTGCTCAAACACAGTATATATTGATCTTCATAGAGTAAATGGTTCCTTACCAACTTCCTCCTTGGATTCATTTGTTGTTTAGGAAAAGTTACAATATTGGGCAATTATTGTAATTTTCTGTCTCGATTAAAAGACAATGCCAATACGAGCCATTGCAAGTTGTAACCACACTTGGTATTTGCGAGGTGAATGATACATTGTATGGGCGTCACTTCTCATTAAAGTTAAACAAGTAGCATAGGAACCTGGCGTTGAATACATCTAGTTGATAAATATTTACAGTTTGGTGGATAGGACATGGTAGTAATGCCAATGTGTTTGAAGTAATCCCTCTTTATAGAAAGACAAGCTGCCTTACCCGATGTTGTACGGTTAGCTTTTTAAACTGCAGTGACAAGTGAAGTAGGTATGTTTCCGCCCCACGTTTTGGGAAGCCAATTTGAAGTAGGTTGTTGCTTCACGTATAGAAAGCCAATTTGAATTAGGAGTAACCACACGTATGGTACCAGGTAGCCTTCGTCCCAAATTTAAAAACATTAAATTTTTGTAATTTGACTGTTTCTTTAAACGTTATATATTTATGTTTGCCTCGGCTACGTCAGTATTATTGTTGGAGACATGAATTTCTTTGCAGGGAGTAGTAGGCTTACACAGATTATAATTGTTACTTCACTACATTTATTAATCCTTGACACAATTTAAATAACACTTCACTGATATAGAGAGCTGTGAGATTCTTTTATTAATTACTTGCACTTTTTAACACGTAAACTATTTTCGTCTCACACGAATACGTATTAAATTTCTCGAGGACACACTTCGTGTCCGGTTAGGAACGCTGTCTACAAGCAACGCGTCCAGTTATGAGCGCTGTCTACAAGCAACTGACTTGATTTCTACCGCCTAAATTTGTAAATTTCTGTATTTGAAGTCTCTGATTGGCTATTCCTAATCCAATAGAATACTTTTATTTAACTTAAACTTTTTTCTAGTTGTTGATTGGCTATTTTATAAACTGTCACAAAAATTACGTTATTGTTGCTCCAAGAATGACTAGTAGTAATATTACACTTTCTTACTCATTATTGCCTCAAGGTTACCTCATTGTTACCTCATTGTTGGCAACTTTTAACCTATTATTCTCACACCCCCTACATTATTAAATTACGTAATACATTCAGATAAAATTATTATATGTATACAATAATATACACATATACAATGACTGTAATATACACTTTTTATACATTGTTACATACACATATTACTTTAAGGCGGGCTGTTATTATATTTTTTTATTATATAATTTGACTAAAACCATTTAAGTGTTAAAAATACTGCCTCACAAGCTAATTAATTTAATTTACCTCCCACCATTCTTTATAGAATTATTCTACAATGATCTAGAGCATTTTTAGGGGAATATTATCCCTTATAATTGCCCCGGCTAATGACGGATGAAAAATCTCCTGATACTCATTCAAAAAGACGTGAAACGTTGGCGGAACGTCTGGCTTCCTTAACCTCCCCTAATAGTGTTCCAAGTTCTGGAAACGCTGCATAGCCTATAAGTACCCTCTGGCGATGGAACAATCATTAGTCGGAATGGTCAAGTATTTTTTTAGGTAGTTACAGTAGGTGAAATCTTAAACCCTTATACCCTTATGATCCCAGTTATTTGATAACATAAAAGCTACATAGTTTTCACATAGTGCAGAAACCCTTAACTTACATAACGAAATAGAGGTGAAGCTGGTGAATATGAAGATTACGTACTCCCAGGCCACCAAGACCACCACTCTGGTGGTGAAAAACACATAGTCTGCGACCATCGAGAAAAATAATCTTCTCATTGATAGTATAGGGTCTTTCAACAAGAGTGTCCTGTCTTTGAACTTAATTAAAACACGTTCTATAAATGATAGAGGTTTATTTATTTTTTTATTTTGGAACATAATTAATGTCATTACGCGTGGAAGAGAACATCAGTTAAGTGACCGCCGCGACTTCGTTGGGTTGCGCGTATACAGTTGACCCAATTTTCAATGACAGAAGAACGTAAATTAGGTCCAACTTCACGAATAACACGCATGATGTTATTCATAACATCATTTACGGTTTCTGGCTTGTTGACATAAACTCGAGATTTAACATAAGCCCACAAGAAGTAATCCAACGGCGTTAAATCACATGACCTCGGGGACCAGTTAACATCACCACTACGGAAAATGATGAAACCTCTGAACTTCTCCTTCAAAAGATCGATTATTTCGAGAGCAGTATGACATGTGGCATCATCTTCTGGAACCAGGTGTTTCTGAGATCCATACCATCCAACTGAGACCAAAAATAGTCCCTTATAAGAGCCCGGTATCTTTCTCCATTGACAGTTAGAGCTTCTCCATCTTTATCTTGAAAAAAATATGGACCAATGATTCCACCATACCAAAATCCACACCACACAGTAACCTTTTGGGGATGAAGTGGTCGTTCTTGAATCTGCATTGGATTGTGATTGCTCCAATAGCGGCAATTTTTTTTTGTTAACACAACCATCCAAAAGTGGGCTTCGTCGTTGAAGATGATTTTTCGACAAAAATCCGGGTCAGCTTCCAATTGCTCCATAGCCCAGTCAGCGAATACACGAGGCAACCTATGGTCGTTGGGCTTTAGTTCTTGAGTTAACACCATTTTGCAAGCGTGAAACTTCAATTCCAGATGCAGAATTCGCCATGTTGTGGTCGGCGAAAGCTCCAATTCTTGCGCTCGACGAGCAATTTATTTGTTTCCGTTCTCGCGTTCACTCACGAACCTATTATTCTCACACCCCCTACATTATTAAATTACGTAATACATTCAGATAACATTATTATATGTATACAATAATATACACATATACAATGGCTGTAATATACACTTTTTATACATTGTTACATACACATATTACTTTAAGGCGGGCTGTTATTATATTTTTTTCATTATATAATTTGACTAAAATCATTTAAGTGTTTTCACTGGAGCGCTTACGTCGATTACGTACAGGCGTTCTTTGATCGCTGACAGAACCACTTCTTTCAAATGTATCGATCAAACGTCGAATCGTTCTCTCTCAGGGACGATTATGCACACCGTAAACTTCACGGAATACACGGAAGGTTTGACGAACAGATGATCCATTTTGATAATAAATTTTCACAATTTCTACGCGTTGCTGAATGCTGTAACGTTCCATGGCTATTTGTCAATAACAACTGTAACCACATGAAAAAATGACTGCTGTAACTCAATAACAACGGCAGCTAACACATATTAAAGATAGGACACTCTTGTTGAAAGACCCTTTATAAAATAATGGTTCACTAGTTTCTAATGATAGCAACATTATACAGTTATTTACCATACCCTGTTAAAAAATTTTGATTATACCATAAGTACAAAGGAAATAAACCTAAACTTTCTTGCATGAGGGTTATTAGAAGCTTTTGGCATCCAGAAACTTCAGTACATATGTCTATAGAATTAGAATAAAGATTATTAAGTGGTTTTGACGCGCGCGCGCGCGCGCACACACACACACACACACACACACACACATCTGGAGTTATTTGATAAATTGCAATTATAGAAATAGATACAACATACGATTGCTACCATTATAAACAGGATCGATTTTTACCTTCTAAGCTCTAATTTATGTTTACTTACCTAAGTGTTACTCCATGGCCATCTATGTAGGTATATATTTTGGAAGAAAACGTAACCGGCTTTTGTTTTTACAGGCATTCTTTGCGAAGTACAGCAACTAACCGGCTTTTGTTTCTACATGTGCAAGAACTATTTTACATAATTTGCCATTCTCAACGAAGGCTTCGTAAAAATTTGTATTCTTTTAGTAATTTATGAATTGAAGTTATAAGGCATTTTATAGGCCATGTCCATTAGAAAAAAGGACTTTTCATTGGTGAAAGAATTATCAAATTCAGGTGAGTTGTTTTTGAGATTGCTCTATATAGTTATACACTAATATTTAAGAATTTTCTCTCTTTATATTTAATATTAGTACAGATGATCATCCAAAGTTAGCACAAACGGCCATTTCTTTGAAGGTTTAATAAATATAAGTAACACTTTGTGTACTAAATAGATGGTTACTCCATCGATTCGCACTTGCGGGCCCATTGCTGGGTTCCTGTTTTTAATTAAATTGCGGGAATAACAAGTATGGCGGAACAGTGTTTTCTGCCATAGATACATAGGAGTGTCGTGACCAGGTATTGTTACTAATGGCTCTTCAATAAAGTTTATACCTTCAAAAAATTATGTTCTCATGAGGTTGTAGAGTAGATAACGTAACGAGAGAGAGAGAGAGAGAAGAGGGGGTAGAGCGAGCAGGAGAGCGAAAGAGAGAGAGAGCGAGAGATTTGTAACGAACGTCCTTGCTTAAAAGTAACTGATTTGAAGGAAGAAAAAGTTTTCATTCGCTTAAAGCGAAGTAACGGAGTTTGACACGAGTCGACTACCTCTTCTCGTCCACCAATTTGCTTCATGCCTACCTACTTCATTACTTCAGGTTCAATTGCAGTGAACATAATATTGGCTTAACTTACTTGTTTAGAGAAACAATAAATCTCAGCTGTGCATTCTAAGAAAGAGAAAACTCTTATGCGTTGCATTCACATGACTATCTCTACTCACACTTCTACAAACTATTCTTTCTAAAACTTCTTCTTCTAACTACTTCTTATAAATAGAAATAACCCTTCCTTACTCATTTCATTATTCATTTAATTCATTTACTCATTTCTTATATGTATAGAAGAATGAAATAGGCTAAAATAGGCTCAAATTTTCTCAAAGCCGGTCGCTATGCGATGGCTTTGAAATTCTGTTCTCTTTGCATGAACACGAAAACGAAAGAAGAGCGATTTGCAGTTGAGAAAAGCATAAAGCATCTGAAAATTCGAACAAACAACAAAGAATGTCTCGGAAACGGTTAATACCACAAAAAAAGTTATTTGATGCAAACTGTGGACTGCGACAGGATTTATATTTTTTGTGCAGTAAGATTTTGTCTATCTCTTACGGTTTACCAATTATACAAAAGTGGTTCAGAAAAAGGAGGACTTCAGAGACTATTCAGCATATTCCTTTCATTGTTCATAAAATAGCTTAAACATATAGTATTTTAATCAAAATCAGAGCCACTTTGTGAAAATCAAAACTAACGAAGATTTTTCTACATAAAGGGTAGTTTAGTGTGGGGGGATTTTTCAAAATCTTCCTGTCGCATACTTAGAAGCTGCTGAACTTAAATACCAAGTTTGGCATTTAAGCGACTTTTTGCTTTTGAGTTATGCTGCATAGACATACATACACACACACTCACACTCACTCATACACACATATGAACCTTTTTCTAAAATGCTTTATTTGGGTTTAGGCGATCTCAAAACATGTATTCCGATGAAATCTCGACATCGAATTTTTGGGTGGATTGAAATAATTCCTTTTCTTACTATAAGTGTATGGTAGAGAAAGTAAAAATAATAGTAGTAACAGTAACGTAGGTAAATATCGGAACTAAGCAAATTGCTACGGCATTGTGAAGTTGCAAAGTGACCGCTGATATGGCTGACAGTTATAAGTACACTATGCTAGTAAGTTAATTCTTATACTTCAGAAGCATTAGTGCTACAAATCAAACCATAGCTTGAGACTCACAATGGAGGTAAAAAACTTACTTAAATATATCGATTAGTGCGTGGTGACTATGTTTTCAATTCGACCACTTCAGTGTCTCGCCGTTTCTCGCGCTTGTCATGCAGTCGGTGTTAAGCGAGAAAAGAAGAAATGTTGTTAATTGTGGATGGTTATAAATTGAATATGCACTGAAAGCAACGTAAATGCTGTATGCAAGTATCCAGGTAAAGACTGAGAATGAAGTTTTTCCTGTCACAGGATTAACCATTCCCACAATAAAGATCTGCATTGACAAATAATTAGCAAAAGAAAAGAAATGGAGAATGAAGTTCTTAGTTCAGCAGCAGGTTACACATTACTAGATAAAAGATACAATGTGGAAATAAGATGTTGGTTTAAGCATCTATAGCCTGTTAGAAAGAATTCAAAACCTAAGATCTAACTGGCGCCAACATATAGAAAGAATGCCACCCAACAGGCTTCCACAGATTTTACTTCAATACCAAAACATGTTGGTCCCTCATTAACAAGATGGAAAGATTCACTCTCTTGATTTAGAAACAGGTCTAGGTCCAATTCCACCAGGAAGAAGAACAAGAAAAGAAATGGATTATTGGTTAAAACAAGCCATGAAACTACAAAAGCAAAGGTATATTGGATCACTGCGGGAAGAAATAAGCACACTAAACGAGCGTTATAAACTTCCATTGTTGGTGAGCTAAGGTCTGAGACTTAGCAGAACCCAAATGAGACTGGTAGTTGGTCTTTGTTTTATGGGCCATTACGATCCCGGGATATATCTTATGCAGAAGACACTGTCTCTCAAAGTATGCTTAGCTGATAGGAGAAGATTGAATATAATGAAGACTGTATATAATAAAATAAGGGATTAACTAACCCACTCTGTCTAAATTTCAATCCAATCCAACCTAAGAAACTAATTCGCTTTAGCCTGAAAGTAAGTTGAGAATGACTTTAATCACAACTTTCTATAACGTAACATTAAATTGTTACAGTAATCTGTTCGTATTATCTTTTTTTACTTGGCGCCCGTTATTGTTTTACTATTTTGAATTTTGAGTTCTTTGTCCTCCGGCTAGCTATTATTACTCAGTCGAGCAAATATATCTAAGCAGGGCGTGTAAACGGAAAGAAGTTGTTACTAAAAGATAACACTAATAAAAGAATTTGTTTTTACACTTTTATTGCCGTCACACTTAATTAATAGTTCACATCTGTAATCTTTATACACGCTTGACTGAAACTGTTATATTTCCGAATGTAATTACTGTCGTACGCGTACTTCACATTTTGTAACTAACTTTACGACGCGAAAGATTCTGTAGAATTGCGTAATGTGTACCTCGCGAGAGATTCTATAGAACTGCGCGACGTGTATCTCGTGAATGACTTTGCAAGACTGCCTGGCGTGTACCTAGCGAGAGAGATTTCTTAGAACTGCGCGATACTTGCTTTTGGCTCAAGAATTTATACTCCCTCACCCCGATATGCCTAAACATTATAATAGAGCTGCTATCGGTTACCAAATCGCGGCAACATTAGCGTCTATTTTGTCAGCCAATCATAATCACAAACACATATGCTCTAGGGAAGATATTCCCTCCATTTCTAAAGAAAGGCACGCTACCCTGACGTCATTTGTTTGTCTCTTCTACGTGATAAACAACTCACCCCATCGCTTCATTGTTACCCACTCCTATTGTCAATTTCAGTGAGGCCGTGTAAACTTATTTCCTAACAATGCTTATAGCTAACAAACATCTAAAATCATTGTCATACAATAATGTTAATTTACACTAGAATCACTCTGGCATTCGCAGTGTTGTAATATAAAATACTGCCTCAAAATGTGTGGCACTCATATATGGTCGAAATGGAAACGAATTCTCTTGGCTGTTCTATTTCCCATTTTTCAGTCAGACGACATCGCTTCTCCTGGTAGTCGAATTGGATGACACTATTCTGAACAACCCGCTAACAAATCAGGAGGTGAACATCAAGATATTATAAGGTGTTATAAGACGTAAGGGTTTTAAAACTGTTTATATGAGAAAAAAAACAGCTATATCTATGTTCTCAAAAAAATCAATAATTGAGAGGTAACTTAAGCATGAAATTGATTGACAAACCAAACGTGTAAAGGATGGGCGCAAAAACCCATAAACATCTGTGGTCTTTCTTCACTGACTAGGTGAATCATAAGATTTGTCTACATATGATTGTTGCACGACTGTTTCTTGAACTCCAGAGATATTTGGCACTGTATGGCTTCAGCAAGACGTTACGTAATTTAAATTTCACTGGCTGGTCTACGGTGTAAAATGTTTGTAATATAGAGTGTGTAACTGAAATAAGGCTCTTCTATTCCACTGGCGATAGAGGAGATAATCCTAATCAAAGTTTCTTCCCGGCATTTCTTACTATTCTCTGTGGTTTTAAGATTATGAACAACAGATACTTCGATGTTTTAAATGGTGTGTAGGAGCACGTCATTAAAGTTAGAGGTTGTTAAGGGAGTGTCTTAATAAGTTTGTTCCCTTGGGCAGGAAAAGGTAAACTCAAAGCGAAGCCAAGAATATTTGCTGACTCTCGACAACCAATACTGCCCTACTACCCAACATGAATACCAAGCGTGGCGGCGTCGCGGTTACGTGCGCGACTCGCATTCCGAAGGATCCGGGTTCGATACCCGGCGACCGTCCACTCTGACCCGTAGGTTTCCCCGGATCGACAGGTGAATGCTGGAGTGGTTTCTTCTCTACCACGTTTCCATTTCCCTTTCATACTGTTTCCTTCTCATCTTTCAGGTGTGCTTCTAGGCTTTGTGGCGCATGACGATGCCGGACAGATGGCGCGGGTGCATGCTTAATGCAAAGAATACTCTGCATGGACACCAGAGGGCTGCTTGGTTGGCGGGTCGTTTATCGCCCTGTCTCGGCGGCTGTAGTAGTGGGACGGGTCTTTTAGCTTGGAAATGTTAGGGACCTCTGCATGTCTCTGTGGCCTGCCTACCTGCGGCCTGTAACATCCTGTGATTCCTTCACTTCTTCCCTTCGTCGTGGGTATGGTAGCCGTCATAGATCAGTGCAGATCGCAGCGCGCGAAGTGTTCCCCCTCTGTTAACTCACCTATACCTCTACCCAATCTGAATACATGCGAGTTAGTTTATGGAGCATTGCATTTCAACATAGACGAAAATGTTATTAAAGAAACGTGTTCAGAATAATTCTATTCATCGGCTTAAAGGAGGAACTTCATTTAAATTGTGCCCCATAAGTATAGAGGACTGCAAAACTGAACGATAGGATTCACTAAAGGGAGGGGTAATAAACATTACATTGTTGCAAGCATTTGTTTTACCGGAAAAAAGGCAGTGCGCGTAAGGTTAATATTTATAAAACGTAATGTCAAGGGCAATTTGTCTCCAGAGTTTGAAAATCGCGAGTTGTATTTGCTATGAATCCAATGAACTGGTAAAATCCATAAAATAAGAGAATATTTAAACTGCTTAGAAGTGAAAAATTAACCTCAAAGTTCTGATCATTGTAACTAAGATTCTATACATGTTAATACACTCACTGATGTTGTAATAAACTCTTATAATGTTCTCTGCTTACATTTCTCATGTTAGCTGGCCAGTCTTGTGATTAGTCGTGATGGTGTTTGCCTTTCCAGTTCATAACCTTTCACTTGATTTATTTCTTGTTTCATAGCTTGCCCAGATCCTTTCGACGCCATTTTGTCGTTTGAATTTAGCACACATGTCCATTGTATATGCGTTACTAATCTCATAGTTGCAGTTTACCCAGTCCCGGCTGACTTGAGGAATTTCTGCTGCTTTGTTTTTCCTTTCTGTTGTGGTGCTTTCCCATGCTGCCGTGCAAGGTAGGAGCAACCGGCGTCGGAGACCTAGGCAAACTTTCCCTAGTTACTATATATGCCAGTCTAGAAGGTGTGAATCTCCTTGATAAGCTGCTATTTTATTTTTTAAAATATGTAAGCTTTACTTTTTCAATTAATCGATTGTAGTTCGATTTTAATCAGTGGTTCCCACGTTAATTCAAGGGCGTGGGTGATGATTCGACTGGCCTTTATCGTAAAGAGGACCATGGCAGTAGGTTCTAGTAGAGAGGGGTGTTTTATATTCTTCGTTGCAAAGGTAGCTTTACCTTTAGCTGTTGTACACGTGTTCAGCATAGATTCTCTGTTTACATGCAGTGTGATTTCTAGGTATTTGTATTTTCTAATTGGTTAAGATTTTTCTATGCAATTGATATCTTTATTTTGCGCGGAAAGTATTCCTCCAGTCCTAAAGACCATGACTATGGTTTTATTTGTTTTCTGTACAGACTGTTTCTTTCTGTCAATTTTGATGTTATTCAACAGTGATGCCCAAACTTATGCGAAATAGGGGAGGGTAGATTTATCCCCATGCATTGTTCGCGGAGTTATGACGCATTCGTATAGTCATGGGTTGTCCAAACACCAATGCTTGGTTACCTTGTAAAATGTCATTGCGACCTGTTGTCAGTGAGTGAGTAAAGGGGAAATGCTTCATAATATAAAAAGAAAGAGGTGGGGTAAAACGACAATATGACGTCATTAGCTCATAAGAGAAAAAGGGTGGACTTCATTGTTATTCAAAGCTAACAGTAGCTTGTTGTTTTTCGATAGTAGCACTATTTCGACCTCCTAGACGTTCGCTATACCTGATCGTAAAGGAACGTGGGTATAGAGTATGGTCCAAAATTATGAATAGCTATAGAGTTGATTGTTATCTGACATTTTCTAGCAAATGATTGATCTTTGTTAGATGGCTGACATATGAGTGGTACAATCACTGAAGTTATGGTGATGGTAACTCTAGTCTCGTCTGCACACGGTATTAACAATCCAGATGTTACCAACATACATATTACATGAACCGAGACATGTAGTAACCCTTTTAATGACAACTGTTTAAGTTATGATAATTTCCAGCTGTGCTACCAAAGTGCAGGGTTATTCAAAAAGAAGGAACGGACTTTAAATGTTTATTTCTAATGAACGACAATAGATGGCGACACATGCGATGCATCACTGAATAGAGAAAAGTTCAAATTTTTATTTTGTGTGTTCAAAATGAGAACCATTTGTTATGCGAGGACGACCAGTGCTTTTCTGTTTGCATATGCAACCATCTTCTACGAATTTATTGTATCGCTTGTAAATTATTTATGACGAGGTGGCTCGTTGTTGAACTTACAACGAAACGCACGCTGCAATGAAACAGTGGATTCACTCTTTGCATAATGCAGCACACAAAATACCTTTTCCTGTGGCGTCGCCATTTTCTCGTAAACAACCACAGCGCCGCTGTAGGCACTGAATGGAACTAATAGGTGGGGCTTAAAACTTTGAGCTTTCCTCTATTTAATATTTTTCGTATGTGTCACTATCTATTGTCGTTCATTAAAAATGAATATTTAAAATCTATTCCTTCTTTTTGAATAAACCTATATGTACGGGAAGGCACCACTCAGCAGAATGTGAAAAACAAATGGGCAGTCAGCAAGAGCGGCAGCGGGTTCCTTCCTCTGTTCTAGCGTACTACAAACTCCTTGCTTCGGTGCTCATTTCGACTCGATAGTAGCTTCCATCGTAGTGCAGTCAGAAACTGTTTGAAGCGTGCGAACGCATGCGCAACTTAATAATCACATGCACAAAATTAAAACGCCATGCAACTGACGGTTATCAACCGTTTCTGGCTGTATTACGAACAAAGTCAGTATTATTCAACCAATCAGTCACACTTTTCTGCCCTAGGAAAGGACCTTTATTGCAAATCCAGCCTTCTTCGTTTTTCTTTTTCCTCTTGTATCCGCATGAAACTACTTATAAATAATAAATGTAGTAGAATTTAATGATAACACCTTGGAACCTAATGGCTGCAAATTACAAACACTTTTATGTCATTAGAAAACGAGAGTATAGGTCTAAAGAGCTATGATATTGGCGTTATTTTTTTCTAATTTGATTGTTTAACACAGGGATGCCAAATGCCACTGCAATTAGCAAAGTATTTCCGGTTCACAGTTCTATAGAGCGAAGCATGTACAAGGAATGTATATGGCTTTACATTCTATGACAAAACTTTCACAAGAGAAACACACAGAATACTCACAGAAATGATTAAAAGTTGAAATTCTTTCAGTTGTCTGTAAAATCTGGACGTCGCCTATGAGATCTTTAAGATACACCTTTTATGTCTCAGATAAGCGAGAAACCATACACACTCGTAGTACATTCCGGCATTCCTAATGGCTACCTTGTGTAACAGATATTAAGAAAATTCTTCTTCTTATTATAACAAATCAAGGTGGAGATGAGTCATGGGACTGCAGCTGTGACCCTGAAATAAAAGCAATGGAAGTCGGCTGAGTTGCACTTCCGAAGAAGGTGCGGCAAAGTCGGAGTAAGTTCAAGGCCATGTTCAACGTTTTTCTGGTTGCTGTCCATTACGAAAAGCCTTCAAATTAGCAAGTAAATAAATAGTGCTTTGCCAAAGTAAGCGATGACTAATAAATAGCTTCCTCACAGATGAGTTGCTCTTTCTTCTTTTTAGATAAATGCTGTGTTAAACCACAAAGGGCCGAAGTTTATGAATTTAAATATTATTAATTTAGATATCGTTTAACGTTGATCAATTTTAGGTACTAAAGTGTGTTTAAAACATCTTTAACCCTGCCAGGGTTGAAAGACGTGCAGTGTTGTAAAACATTTGTTTTCGGAGAAAAAGGCCATTAAAAGATATACTCCTGTGCATATATATAGGATGTTATGTTCAAAGTTGTCTGAAAAATATCCTTCATATGCTTTGTGAATTGTAATTAATTAATATCTCCCAGCTAAGCAAACGGATTCAAAAATCAACCTTAAAACTTTCAGGTGATAGTATAGTAAACTGAGAAGGGAGGGTAAAACACGACCAGGGAACCAAATAATTCGAGATTAATTTCTGTAACCGACTCTTGCTCCTGAAAAGGCAAAGTATCTTCGAGCGGTTCAAGAACCTGAGCTGCACAGTCAGCTCTGTTTTGGAGGCGAATATGACATCATCGGCTTAGGTGCGAACAGTGAAATGAAGTAGCTGCAGATACCTGAATGAACGGTATAGAGAAACGGTTCTAGATCGACAATGAATAATTCTATAGCAAGCGACAGCCTTGATGAATCATTTGCATAGTGGGGAAAGTGATAAGATACCCATTGAATTGAACTTGCACCGTGCAAGATTGCATAACAAATGAGCTTGCAAAAATATAAATTTTCGTGGTAAGTAAATGTAGTAATAAAGTAATAACAATCCTGTGGGTGACGCTACAGCCCTTGAAAGTCCTAGACCTGGCAACCCGACTGCCGGCCTCACACCAACGTGCGCACGGCAGAGGTGGGCGATCATCCAACCGACACGGGGAGATGAGTGGCCAGCATCTCACATCCCCGAGCCAGAATGTTGGCCTCTGTACCCGGGACCGCTGCCTATCGCAACTCTCACTTTCCTCACGATGCTGAGTGGGCACCGATCCTATACCCGGGACTTAAATTCGCACCACCCTCATGGCTGGAATCGAACCCGGGCGCATTCCGCGGAAATAGTAATGCCATTTTATAAAGCCTATGGAGATAATTGCATTGATTGGTGAACATGTTGCTGCGCACTGTCAGGACTGTCACAAGTTTGTCCTAACTTTGTTGTATCTGGGGTGATCTTTCTAATCCTGTTCACTTGCACTTTCATTAAATGTTGTTGTATAACGCTAAGGATTTCGGTGACTATACTTATACTATACTTTACCGTTAGATAATGGAAGCGCGATATATCCAAAGCCTGCAAATGTGAAATTAAGATGGCAACAAGACAAGTTTGGGTAGGTTCCAAAATCGTATGTTGTAAAAGTTGTAAAGTTGTCATGAAATGGCGTCGCAGCCAGCAGCGCTTTGCACACTGAGCCTTCGGATTCCTGCCTGTAGGTGATCTCAATCTGCTATGCCCACATATTTATTGGCATTTTGGAACAAACTGTTGTAAATTTAGTGGTAGTTAATATGGAAATTCTCGCCAAATTGTTTTTGAAGGTGTTGATGAAACTCTTTATTGAGACGCTGAGACCTCTATAAATACTTTTTATTATTTTTTAACTCTTCTTTCGTAAATAACATGATACCATCTGCAGCACACTTGACTACTTATCAGAATGCCTTTCATGGTCTGAAGTTAAGTTTGAGAAATTTTGTATTCTATTGCTTGCGTTTTGTACAGGTAGGAGATATATGCATCATTGTCGCTGTCATGCAATTTGTGACATAGATCATCAGCATGGTATTGTAAAAAACAAAACTACAGTGTCTTTTTCCGTACCCTACCGTCTGTATAACGATTTTTTGACTTCTTGTATCCAAAATTTAAAAAATATGTGACACACTCACATGACATCTCTACCCCCTATCTTTTATTAGCGTGTAAACAAACTAATTTACTTAAGCTTATTTTTCTATATTCTTCATTTTAATCCAAATAAACCTTTGCAGAAATAGCTACATTACACATTTGGTTGTAAATACAAACGCAATAGCGATAGTCGTTTTTAAGAACTGGCCAGTTATATGCTGGCCTTAAAACTCCATACTATTTCCTTACAATTGCGAGAAACAACTGAATGTTGACAGGACTTTAAAGGAATGGCCAAGTAATGAACAGTTCGAATATAGAAAAATAAGCTTAAGTAAATTAGTTTGTTTACACGCTAATAAAAGATAGGGGGTAGAGACGTCATGTGAGTGTGTCACATATTTTTTAAATTTTGGATACAAGAAGTCAAAAAATCGTTATACAGACGGTAGGGTACGGAAAAATACACTGTAGTTTTGTTTTTTACAATACCATGCTAATGATCTATGTCACAAATTGCATGACAGCGACAATGATGCATATATCTCCTACCTGTACAAAACGCAAGCAATAGAATACAAAATTTCTCAAACTTAACTTCAGACCATGAAAGGCATTCTGATAAGTAGTCAAGTGTGCTGCAGATGGTATCATGTTATTAACGAAAGAAGAGTTCAAAAATAATAAAAAGTATTTATAGAGGTCTCAGCGTCTCAATAAAGAGTTTCATCAACACCTTCAAACAGTTAATGAACAGTGTAATAACAGATATCTAGAAGAAGCTTACGCCTAAAAAAAGTTATTTGACATAAATTGTGTGTTTTAAAGAGATAAACAATTTTTGTGCAGTGCATTTTCGTCTGTCGCTTGACGTTTAGCATTTATACAAAATTAGTTCCGAATGAAGAGGACTTCATTGGAAAATTCAAGATATACATTATTTGTCATGTAAACATCTTTAATATGTGGCATTTTAATCAAAATCGTTAGAGCCACTTTTTTAGCAAATAGAAAGTTTCAAAAAGAGGGTAAAGGGTAGTTTGGGGTGGGGGGTTTTCTGGAAAATACCAGTTTAATCTGGTACTGAACCTAAATATCAAATTTGGTGTTTATCCGACTTTTCGCTTCTGAGTTATGCTGCTTACAGATACACACACAAACACATGTAGAGTTAGTTTCTCTGAAAAAAATCCTTAACAAGACAAACGCTTTTTCCTTGGTGTTAACGTGTGAACAAGGAACATTAAATTTTCCGTAACTGCAAACTGCAAGCTATGTGACGAGCGAGTGTTGATTCACAGTTCATTTTATTTTCCTTAGTGAGTCTGTCTCATGCCTTCATGCGTCCAGTTGCAGTCTGGCCGATTTAAGAAGCTATATTTAACCGATTTCAGTAAATATGCCACATTAATGAGTACATAAACTTTGGGGATATTTTAAAGAAATTCAAACTGCTAAATTTATGGGAACAGTGTTCACTATGGTCGGAGTATGTGCTAATTATTAGGTTGAACAGAAAAGTGAAAAAATAACAAATTGACTCCGTCGCCACAAGACTGTCCCTTATTTGTTCCATTAACTAGGAAAAGTAGAATTGAAGAAGTGGACAGCTTTGAGTAAGTTTAACAAAATGTATGTCAGGAGCTAGTTGCTTCGTTGACTTCATCAGCATTTAGTAGTGGAGTCTATTGCAGAAAATCTTCACTCGAAAGTGAATGTCCATTCTGCGATTTGTTTTTCTAAAATTAACCCATTCTGTTACTGGTAGATAGAAAAAACTATTCACAATTTTGTGAGAAATGACTCAACATTTTTCAGTCTATTTTCATTCCTAATAATAGTGTCGGATTCAGTTACGTGCTCAGAAGCAATGCACAGAGAGATCTTGAGCTTTCAATAAAAAATCTGATGTGTTACACTCACATGACTTTCTCTACTCTTGTACAAACTATTTTTACAAACGCTTATTCTCCATCTACTTCATGTTAAACGAGATAAACATTTGGAGAGTCTATCTTATTGCTAATTTTCTTGTAGATGTAAGGGGAATATATATTTACAAGGGCAATATAGAATAACAGTAGCCTTTAAGCACATACATATCTCTTAATAACTGGTTGTTAGGTGCAGCACCATTCCCATTCCCACAGCTTAATACTCTTTGCATATCCAAGACAAAAAAATGAATAACGAATTCCCATTTGAGAAAAGTATTGAAAAATTTAAGGGAATAACAAGTAATATCTCGAAAATGGTTCACTCAACAAAAAAAATGTATATGACATAAATTGTGTATTTTAACGCGATCTACATTTTTTGTGTAGTAAAAGTTTGTCTATCTCTTATAGTTTACCAGTTATGCAAAAGTTGTTCACAATAAAGAATACTTTTGGAGACATTCCCAGGAAATTCAAGATATACATTTTATTTGTCATAAAAATATCGTAAACATATGATATTTTAATCAAAATCGTTAGAGCCATTTTTGAGAAAATTAAAATTTTCGAAAAATCTTCCATGTGAAGGGTACTCTGGGGTGGGGGGATTTTGTTGAAAACCTTCGTGTCGCATCCCTGGAAGATACTGAACCCAAATACCAAGTTTGGTGTTTATCCGACAGTTCGTTTCTGAGTTATGTTGTTCACAGACACACACAGACACACAGACACACAGACACACACAGACACACAGACACACAGACAGACAGACAGACAGACACACAGACACACACACGGACATATTTCCAAAAATGCTTTTTTTGGATTCAGGGGGTCTCAAAACATGTATTTCCGGTGAAATCTCGGTATCGAAATTTTGGGTGGAATACAATACTTCTCCTACTTACTATACGTAGTAGAGAAAGTAAAAAGCAGGAAGAAATCAAGCTGAGAACAGAATGAAATGGCTGGTGCTAAAGCAAACATTTCAAACAGTGCTCACTTTTATAATATGTATAATGCACAAATGAACTTTATATATAGGTTGGACCATTTAAGTTGAGGCTTTACAATATCTCCAAACCTAACCGTTGTATAAATAAATGTCTCGAATAAAAGTCGGTTGATATTAAGGGGGAAAATAAATGTCATTAGTCGTGTTATATTTGGCAGACGTTGTGATGGTCATTTTAGGGTCAATTTAATTTGACCCAATTGTAGGTTCCCATTTTAAAAAAATCTGATGGGTTACACTCACATGACTTTCTCTACTCTTGTACAAACTATTTGTTACAAACTCTTATTCTCCATCTATTTCATATTAATCGAGATAAACATTTGCAGAAACGATCTTTTGACATGCAAAGAGAATTATATTTTACACATAACGACCAGTTCTAAAAATATTTGACTATCGCTTAAGGCGTACTATGTTCCCCTTGTTTTGCATTTGCAGTGGCCTTTAAGCATATACATATCTCTTAAGAGCTGGTTGCTATGTGCAGCACCATTCTCTTTGCCTCAGATTAATACTCTTTGCATATACAAGACAAAAAAATGAATAACGAATTCCCATTTGAGAAAATAAGTATTCAAAAATTTAAGAGAATAACAACTAATATCTCGAAAATGGTTCACTCAACAACAAAAATGTATAGGACATAAATTGTGTATTTTAACGCGATCTACATTTATTGTGTAGTAAAATTCTGTCTATCTCTTATGGTTTACCAGTTTTGCAAAAGTCGTTCACAATGAAGAATACTTTTGGAGACATTCCCAGAAAATGCGAGATATAAATTTCATTTGTCATGAAAATATCTTGAATATATGATATTTTAATGAAAATCGTTAGAGCCATTTTTGAGAAAATTAAAATTTTCGAAAATGTTCCATGTAAAGGGTAATCTGGGTGGAGGTATTTTCTTGAAAACCTTCGTGTCGCATCTCTGGAATATACTGAACCTAAATACCAAGTTTGGTGTTTATCCGTCTGTTCGTTTCTGAGTTGTGCTGTTCACAGACAGACACACACGAACATGTTTCCAAAAATGCTTTTTTTGGATTCAGGGGGTCTCAAAACATATATTTCCGGTGAAATCTCGGTATCGAATTTTTGGGTGGAATACAATACTTCCCTTACTTACTATACGTAGTAGAGAAAGTAAAAATTAAATTGACCCTAAATTGACTATAACGTCCTCCAAACAAAACACGACCAATGGTATTTACTTCCCCCATAATATCAAGCAACTTTTATTAAATGCATTTCTTTCTACAACGTTTAGTTTTGGATATATTGTCAGTCTCACTTAAATGGTCTACCCAGTGTATATATATATATATATATATATATATATTCCTTTTTTTTCATTTGTACATACGGTCCCTTAATCCAAAAACAGAATTTTTACAAAAAAGACGCCAGCTCGTGTGTGGCTGTGGACAGTATAACTGAAAAATGAAAAGTTGGTTAAATGCCAGACCTGGTGTACGTATATATTCAGGGTTCTTCCAAGAATGCGACACGAAGATTTTCAAGAAATTCTCATATTCCAAGCTACCCTTCGCTGGGAAACCTTTCGTAATTTTTTATTTTTTCAAACATGGTGCTGACGGTTTTGATTAAAATGCATACATATTTAATATATGTATGCCACAAACAAAATGTATATCTTGAATTTTCTAGGAATAGCAAGTCCTCTTTATTTGGGAGGGATTTTATATAATTTTGTATAACTGGTAAACGCCAAAAGACAAAACTAACATATGCTAAACAAAACGATGTAGATCTCTTTATAACACACGCTTTATTTGAAAAAACCTTATTTGTGGCATCAGCCATTTCCAAATATCCGTTAATATTGGTTGGACTTTTACTTTGTCATTTTGTTAAAGGATTTGATTTCCTCTATCCCCTTATATAATGTTGTTTAACTAGTAAACGCCAAGTGACAAACAAAAATGTGCTAAACAAAACAATGTAGATCTCTTTAAAACACACACTTTATTTCAAACAACTTTCTTTGTAGCACTAACCATTTCCAAATATCCTGTAATATTGGTTTGGTTTTTTCAGTACCTTGTCGTTTTATAAAGCAATGCCACTCCTCAGTTGTTTCTAGTAATATTATGTAAAGAGTTTGAAATTTAGGCGACGTCGTGGTCGAGTGGTTAGACCGCTCGTCTCTCACCAAGGCGACCCGGGAACCGCATGAGGGATTTGTGGTGGACAAAGCAGCGTCTGGGCGGGTTTTCCGGCTTTTTCCGCCATTCATTCCACCAAATGCTCCAACATCACATTTCCTTTCATTCATCTCGCCTCCATTTCATATCATCTCCTTATACCAGGCTTCGGGCTGATCACCCATTCTCGCTGTTCTCTCTGATCCATAGTCTGTTGGTTTCCTCTAATGAAATTCTTTCTGCAAAGAAAGGCGTATCTCGAGTAATATGAAGTAGATAGAAAATAAGCTTACGTGAAAATAGCTGGTAGGTGATAATATCACTGAGTAGTATAAAATCATGTGAATGTAACACATACGAATTTGTCATTTATCGGTGTTTCAATTATAGGGGCTGTACAGGGAGAATTTAAAAATGGTCTAAATGTACTCATTTTATTGAATATTCAACTGAGTGCTGTAATTTCTTCAATGTTTTAAAAGCTTATTTCTTTGCTAAGCGTAGTTTCAAAATCATTTAGAAATGTCATCTCTAATTGACTGGAAAAATCCCTGACGAATCTTATTTCGTGAACCATTTGAGTTATGAATGTAAGTTTATAGACATACGAAAGGTCAGCTCTGAATATATTAACGAGGAAAAAAAGAAATATCATTAGGGTTTTAAAATTAGACTTCAGGTACTAATTCCTATAACTATTGAATTTATATTTAATAAATATTTACCATATCCTATGGTAGATATTTCTCCCATATCCCACAAGCACACTTGAAATGTGCATAAAAGGTTAAGAGCTCTCAAACAATCGTACATATTTTCTCCCCATAAATATTCCTTCCTTTATGATATAACACGGCAACATTTTTTCATAATTAGATAGATAAACGAGAATATCTGTTTTTCTTTGAGATTTATTCAGTCCTTGTATAGAAAATTCGTAGTCATATTTTCAGTGATGGAAATATGAAATAAGTCCGTCGACACACAATCAATCAGGGAAACCTAACAAAACTTCGGCAGTCACGTGGAGCCCGTGGCTTTAAAGGCACCAATTAATTGGAAACATTTAGCCTATACTCTCTTCGTTAGAATAAAACAATTGCATCACTAATGTTTAAGCGAATAGGTCAAGTTTGAAAATGAATAAAAGTGAGATTATAATGTGTAAATTAGTTTGGTCTGCGACTTTCTACTCTAAAACTTATAATATTGCACATTTTAATGCTAAATTGTAAAAACACCGATTTTTGGTTTATTCAGGAAACCAAGGAGTCATGAAGCGATCTAATACATATTTTTACTCTGTTTCACTTTAATATCGCCTACTGAGTGCTAGCTGATATTTTATGCTTGTGCCACTTGGCTGATTATTTACCTGATTATTTATTTAAAGAGCAAATAGAACTTCTAGCAACGAAAGGAATCGAAATGAAGTAATTCGGAAACAAATGGAAATGCAACACACTATAATAGACGCAATTAAAGAAAAACAACGTGTATGGTATGATCATGAGAGAAGGAAAGGGGAGGAGATATCACCGCAGATCTTCAGATGACATAATTGACATGGAAGGCATAGTTTTATGGAACGCAAAAGTACACGAAGGAGAAAAACGTTCCTAAGAACCTTTGGGAGAACAGAGAAGCCTGAGATTGATAATATGGAAGCTGTAGACATAAATAAATTTAAAAACAACCAATGATGGATGCGTTTCTTAACATTCACCCCGCCGAGCGCAAACTATTTTTAAATTTAATTTGTAATAATAAATGAAAATTAGCTAACATGAGCCAGAGAACAGATGTACAGAAAAAATCCTGATGCGTTACGTTCACATGACTTTCTCTACCTGCTGCCGTTTATTAGTAGGTATCCAATTATTCTTACAAAAGCTTATTTTTCTATCTACTTCAGTTTAATGGAGATAAACCTTTACAGAAATAGCTACGTAACACATTTCATTGTAGATGCAAAGGGAATAACTATAGTCAAATGTAAGAACTGGGCGCTATATGCTCGCTGTAATTACATTCTATTTGCATGCAATCGCGAGACAACTAAACATCGACAGGACTATAAAAGAATGACAAAGTAGGTAGCTATAGAGCAATTCCAACCATTAACAACGAATAACTAGGAAACGGGTTATGCCACAAACAAGTTATTTGGAATAAATTGTGTGTTTTTCAGAGATCTACATTATTTTTATTATTAACTTTACTATTATATGTATTATTATTATTATTATTATTATTATTATTATTGGTATTACTGAGTAGTACGTTTTCGTCTATCGCGTAACGTTCACCAGCTACACACAACTATACAAAATTCACAGGCTATTCTCAGAAAGTTTAACATATATATTTTATTTTGTCATGTAAATGTGTTTAGTATATTGGATTGTAATCAAAATCGTTAGAGCCATTTTTGAGCAAATCAAACATTTCGAAAATGTTGCATTTAAAGGATAGTTTGGGTTTGGTAGATTTTCTTGAAAATCTTCGTGTCGCATCTATTGGAAGATACTGAACTTAAGCACCAATTTTGGTATTTATCCGACTTTTCGTTTTTGAGTTGGTTGGAATGTAATCCCTTCTCTACTACGTTACGTGGCAAAGTAATATAATATTCAATAATCACATGACTTTATTATTTATTTTAATTACTATTCTACAGCTTACTAAACACAACTTTTGTTCTATCCCCATTAAGCTAATCGCTATATATAACGTGGGTGGTGTGTGTGGTGTGTGTGTGTGTGTGTGTGTGTGTGTATGTGTGTGTAAACTTCAGGATATCTAAGAATTCGCGTACTGATTGTCTAGGTTAATACTCTCCGAATAAATGGTAGATAAATATATTTAAGACAATTTCTTCTAAGAGTGTTAGTTCTCATGTTGTATTCATAGATGCTTAATCAATCAGAAGGCGAAAATACACCCGCACGCTGTCTCTAGGAACTTTCCGGTCTGTCATCGCTCACACCCAGGCATGGTAGGGTTTAAGGTAAAACTGCAGTTCTACCAGAATTTCTCAAACCGTTCATCTAACAAGGACACCAAGCAGGTGGCTCAGGCGGCAACGTCTGAGGCCCGCATTCGGGAGGTCGTGGGCTTGATTACCGTGGCCGACCTTCCTGAGCCATGAATTTTTTCGGGGATTTCCCCGGGTTGCTAGACGAATGCTGGGAATATTCATTACATCCCCCGAATTTCCTGTCCCTCCAATTCATCTCCATTCTCATTTCGCTTCACCCTTCAACTGCTTGGCTGCTTCAAGGTTACAAGTGTCGGCAGGAGTCTCGGCGTTGCATGGCAGGGGAAAAGGATGCTCTATGTAACACTTCATCCCCGGAATGGAGGCATTTCGAGTACAGGAATCCCCCCTCCCAGTGGGATGTGCAAGCCTGCAGAGGTGGAGAGGAGCCGGTTATACCAGCCGCCATTCGGAGAGTTTAAATCTGGAAAGATAGGGACCCTGCCTCTGCTCTGTCGTGCCTCTTGGTCCGGCAGGTCCAGAGGCAGGTGCCTCTCTCTCCTCTCAACTCATCTCTCCCTCCTGGGGAGGCCCCGTTCGACAGATCCTTAGGCACAAAAGATGGAGGTGCTAAGTCCTCCTCCGCTCTTAGTCCTAGTCCTAGTCCTGGTCCTATCTAACAAGGACAACCATGTACTATGGCAGAGCGGCAAGGTGACTTTCTGGGAAGAGCTTAGCTGTCGCGAGCGGATGCGGAGGGTATTTACCAAAAATTATAGTGTGATCCTGTGGACCTCAATACAAGTGTTTGCAATAACATTCCATTGCCGTGTTTTTTAGTCAAATGCAATTTCTGTACCTTAGGAGCTCTGGTACAGAAAATAAGATAAGAAAGTCTCAGTGTTTGCACATGTTGGCTTATGTAGCGGGGATAAATGAGAAAAAAATGTTTCTTGGTATCGGGTTTCTGACTCGGAAGGATTTTTGTTGTCGGCTACTCAGGTAGAGGGTAATTGGTTGGGTGACTCTTATCTCAGGGAGTGTGGATAGGAGTTGAATGATACAGTCCTCCTTCAGTGGTCCGTTTATTCTGATGATCCACACTGTTTTCCTTTACCGAACCCCCGTCACACAAGACTTGATTCCGCCTATCATCCCCAGCTAGTATTTACGTATTTTACCCTTTTCTAATTATCTTTAGATGTTGAAAAACATAACGATGTAAATTTTAATGACCTGACTTTAGTCATTTCTAGCTACCTTTCCTCACTTTTACTGAACACTAACTTTCAAACACACAAATGTTTAAGTTTCAACATCTACACTGTTCCCCTATATGATACGAAGTGCTTTGAATTTCTACATCTATACTCTCCCCCTGTACGACACGAAGTGCTTTAAGTTATGACATCTCTACTGCTTCCCTGTACGACACGAAGTGATCCATTTTACACACGTCTCAAACTGTTCTCCGTCATAGATAATTTTTCTATTCTCCACCTTTTTTCTAGTTTCATTCCTCCTTTTTATTATGCACGTGACTTTTATAATTTCTCATTGGTCATTTTTCTAAGTTTACCGCCGTTTCCCATTGGTTCGTTATATTTTCAAGTTGACCTTGCCCGCGTGTACCATTATCGCGTTATTCTCGCCTGATTCGGTTTTCTGTGCGGTTGACTGCATTCGACTTCCTTTTTGTTATTCTCACTTCCTGTCATTTTCACAAGATTTCTATAGAACTTAAGCGCTTGCTAATGTCTGTTTCCTGTCTGTTCTTAAAATATTGCGCCTTTTACAGCTTTCACTATGTAACTCTTCGCTCTAAAAAACGCGTTTTCCTACATTTTATTTCACGTTCCGATTATTTATTCGTATCTGTTCTTTACTTAATTTCTTTCATTATGATTTTATTCCCCCCTTTTCTATTCCTTCATATTATCCTTTATTCTTCCTTCTTATTATTATTATTCCCATCCTTATTATTTTGATTATGATGATTATTAACATTATTATTATGGTTATTATTATTATTATTATTATTATTATTATTATTATTATTATTATTATTACTATACTGGCGGATCTTATCACTTCACTTACTAATGGAACCGTGTTATAGCCCTTACTTTTAGATTCTGCACAGTACGAGCGTTTCAGGCTGCGTTTTCCTCTTCTTTTTCATATTTTCTCCTTCCTTCCTTTTTTGTGTGTGTTCTCTTCTCTAGCTTCAAAATAGGTGTTATAGTTTGCCTGTAAAGTTAACTAAGCTATGGATGTATGTTGCGATGGCTAAACTTGCAAGTATATAGGCCTGCTGTTTAAGGCAGGATTTCATTTCATAATGAAAAATCAAAATAATAAAGGGTTTTCTCTAGTTATGTTGTTACGTAACGTTAAACTGGAAAAAACCTACGTAAAAATGCCTTTTTCTTTCTCGCTTCCATTTAAAGTTAATTTCTTACATATAGTTATAGCTATGTAGTTAATTTCCTGTTAAGGTTTGTGCATTAGAAATAATTTAATACGCTTTTAAGGTTTCCCTAATAGTAATATATCAGGAACTGCTGTATAAATAACTGTGCAGTTCGGTTTAAACTGCAGACTAAACTACTGTGCACACATCGGCATGGTAGTACCAGAAATACCTCTCCGAAATTCCTATATGATGCAATAAATATACCACCACCGAGCCATTTTTGTAAGGTTTCTTCCATGTCAGTACCCTAACCGCTACCTGAGGTGGCGGTTAGTTCATTGCTAAAAATAACTCCCGGTTCGCCCTGCCAATCAGGGAAAACCACGAAAAATCAATGGCCAGAGTGGCCGGCTCTAGAAATCAAACCCAGGGCTTCCCGAATGTGAGTCTCGCACGTTACCACGGAGCCATCTCTCTCAGGGTAGGATAGAAATACGAGCTGTGAATTAAAATATGGCTAATTTCACTAGAATCACTCCAAGGTAGCCGCATGAGATTTTGATCTCACATTTTTATACGTAATTAAAATTGCTACATACCAGCTAGCGATAGATTAAAATTACCCATATAGTTTTGGTACCAAAAAGGTTTTTTCTTTGGGATTTCTTCACCATAAAAGTTCCCGAGAAATCATGCATACTAACGTATGTAAATGGTGTTGAGAAATTTGCTCTAAGTTTTGTCCCAACAAATTTTAATCCTGTCATACTTAACGACTACAACAAAGTAATAAGAATAGAAGAACTGAATTTGCAACTCACCAAGTAGTCGTAAGTTTTGCAATATTTGTCGTAAAATCTCATTAATAGCTTTTGCAGATGAATTCTGTGTCATTCAAGTAAGCAGCGTTAATACACTGCAGCTCAGAACTTGTCGAAGAAACAACACCCAATCTAGAATGTAATGAACCTAGGAATCTAACAATTTGAAGGTCCTTAGCAAAGGAAGCATCTGATTTCGTAAGTAAATTTGTTATACATTAACTAC
The DNA here is from genome assembly GCA_030765065.1 of Deroplatys truncata. NCBI lineage: Eukaryota > Metazoa > Arthropoda > Insecta > Mantodea > Mantidae > Deroplatys > Deroplatys truncata. The sequence continues at coordinate 110,639,261 of CM060979.1, forward strand.
TTAAGCAAATAATCATGGCAATTTTGTGCATTGGTTGTGCACTAAACAAGACATCTGTAGGATTTATTTTTATTTGGGAAAACGGCAGCAAACAATGAAAAGAGTATTTTAAAAATATCTTTCGAGAAAATATAGGCTATTAACTTTTGAATTTAGTCTTTATAGAAGCAAAATGAAAGCGTGAATTATTAGCCCAAGAATAAGGTAAACTTGAATTAAGGTCATTTTTGGTGAACAGAGAAATTGTTTATGTAATATAGTGAGCGTAGTATGGTGTAGATTTTGAACTTTAAATAACTTAGAAAATAAAGCATTGTGAAAATAAAAGTGAACCTAGTTGATTTTTAACATACTGGATGGAATAGATTTACCGAAAACTGTAAACACGAACGTTAAATTTCACTCAAATGTATTCGGTTTGACGTGAATGACTCGTGCTTCATTATCCCATAAGTAATCTTCCAAGTACGCATTTCAGGTGAAATAACTAACTTTTAAACAGCAGAGTTGGCTATCTCTGCTCTTAAGAAAACAGTTATTTTGAGATGGAAGCATTTTTCTGTCGTTCTAAATACCCTGATGATGTAAAGAACGTAATTCCGTGTCATAAACATAGCGGTATTGGTAATAAGGAAAAACAAATTATGGATGGCATTTCCTTCTCCCAACGCTAACAACTTCACAAGAAGCAGGTAAAACTTGTTAAATATTTTAAACAACATTAAAAACTAAACTTTTCCTGTAAAATGAATAAGTTCTATTATATTTATAGTATCTCAAGGAAAGATTTAAAAGAGAGACGAAAAGGAACAAACTTAAATTTTGGAAAGCAATGTGGGTCCCATTTCGTTTTATGACTTCATATAGTGGATTCTTATGAATATCAATTATGTGTAACAATCACAGGACCTTCTCTAGCCACTTTTAGTTCACAAACAGCCCTATTGGGATCCCATTGAAATAGCAAATATGGCGGATAGCGGTGTGCGAGTACAAAGTGAGTTCCTCAACACAGGGTGAAATAAACCGAGTAAAATGTTTCTTATTGAGATACTAGTAACGAAATTAATTTCTGCTGATGCAAATGAAGTAATAAAGAATTAAGTTGTCTACTTATTTCAACATAGTGCTGGTAGTGAGTCTGTTAATCCTTCGACACCAAACAAGGCGTCACCTGTCATATCTGGCTTAAGCAGTGGTATTTCTTCTACTTCTAACTAACTGATCAGTTGGAGAAACGAGTGAAAGATCAACAATTAATTATTGATCTGTTAAATTTTACGAGTACTTTTGACAAGCGTAGTATTTTCGCCTGCAAACATCGGTCATTCTCTGACCTTGCTGCGAGTAACCAGTCCATCGATCAACCCAACAGGCGGTGTCTCCGGGGCGACAGAATCTCTACGGGCTAATGCTTCCAATGAAAAATCTGATAAAGCTAATGAATTATAACGGAATTACCTCGAGTTCAACAAGTGATGTTTCAACCTGGCCAAAGCCTACAAATGCGCAAAAACTGCCTCGTGGAAACCGATATCTACTGCTATAACAAGTAACAGAATATCTACAATACCAAACACTATGATAAATTATCGTTGATCTTTGTATCACGTTTTTTACAAATTTCAAAATCCAATGTGATTGACTACCTGAAAGACTACAAAAATGTCAATTTCAAGCGCGATGGACTACAAATTAAATAATACATACATACAACCGTTCAAAATAGGAGTTGAAGTATGTATCTGCTACGAAACCGAATTTTGGCCAGCGTGATCATTGATTAAAAGATCATATTGCCCAAGAATTTACAGTATTAATCCTGTCATGGCCCTTTTTAGTCATAAATCTAGCATTAGTAAATCTACCATGATTGATAGTTGTCTAAACGTATGTGTGTATGTACAGAACATTCAGTCACTCTTAAGTAGAATATATGAACTTCAAATTGTTCTCAGTAGCGCAAATTTTGATGTTCTCGATTTATGTAAAGATCACTGTAATGATAACACCCTGGCTGTGTATACCTATACTCGTGCTATGTTTTACAGCAAATTATATAGCCATGGTGAAGTGGCCATATATGTAAAACCTAATAAATTAGCTATATCGAGTTATAAATGTAGATAAATTCCGTACAGAAAAGCATTTAGAAGTGATAGCCATAATGTTATTGACTTTAAAGTTCATTCTCTTATCACTGTATGGATCATCTAGTCACCATACCAATAAATACGATTCTTAACCTGTTGACAAATTTTTAGCTTTTATGCCAACTTTCCATTGTTCGATGGTATTATGTAGCGGCTTTAATATAGACATAAATAATTGTAATAATAATAATACCTAATCTAAGTTCGTAAAGGTAACGTCAGGAAATTACTATTGTTTAAATTCAGCTGCAACTATGGGCATTGCGTGCTTAGCCAATATTGTAACCAACATTCCATATGGTAACATAAACATTAATGTTTACCAGATTCCATTGTCTGATCACAATGTACTACAAGTATATCAGGCTCCGAAAGACCCTGATTGCAGTAATACTTCGATTTAGAATACCTTTATGCTTCGCAATTTTAATGAAACTAATGTGGTAATATTAATTATAAATTACCTAAAGCATATTGAATGGGGCGGCATTTTAAATTCTGATTCAACAATTTCGGTATTTTTTATGGAAATATTTTGTAATGCTATGGATGACGGCTTATCAATAACTCCAATCAAGCTTTCGTGAAGCACAGAGTTGTCCACGTTGTAAGGTGACACTGTAGACCGCTGTTAAGTCATCACCAAGCACATCCCAAAAACGACGACAAACTCCATGGGCAGACCGTCACTCCCAAGAGTTTTGGAGTCTTGACCTGAAGAAGGGCAGCACGGAACTGAGGAGAGGTATCGATGTAGGTCGGTGAGGCCTGGCACGAAGTCGGCGTTCCAAAACATCCCAAAGGTGTTCTATAGGATTCAAGTCAGGACTCTGTGCAGGCCAGTCCATTACAGGGATGTTATTGTCGTGTAACCACTTCGCCACAGCCCGTTAAGTATGAACAGGTGCTCGATCGTGTCGAAAGAAGCAATCGCATCCCCGAATTGCTCTTCAACAGTGGGAAGCAAAAGGGTTGTTAAAATATTAATGTAGGTCTGCGCTTTGATCGTGCCACGCAAAACAACAAGGGGTGCAAGCCCCCACCAGGAAAAACACGACCACACCATAACACCACCACCTCCGAATTTCACTGTTGGCATTACATACGCTGGCAGATGACGTTCACCGGGCATTCGCCATACCCACACCGTGCCATCGGATTGCCACATTGTGTACCGTGATTCGTCACTCCACATAACGTTTTGCCACTGTTCAATCGTGTAATGTTGACACTCCTAACACCAAGCAAGACGTCGTTTGGCATTTTCCTGCGTGATGTGTGGCTTATGAGCAGCCGCTCGACCATGGAATTCAAGGTTTCTCACTTCACGCCTAACTGTCATAGTACTTGGAGTGGATCCTGATGCAGTTTTGAATTCCTGTGTGATGGTCTGGATAGATGTCTGCCTATTACTCTTTACGACCCTCTTCAAATGTCGGCGGTCTCTGTCAGTCAACAGACGAGATAGGCCTGTACGCTTTTGTGCTGTACATGTCCCTTCACATTTCCACTCCACTATCAGATCAGGAACAGTGGACCTAGGGGTGTTTAGGAGTGTGGAAATCTCGCGTACAGACTTCTGACACAAGTGACACCAAATCAGCTGACCACGTTCGAAGTCCGTGAATTCCACGGAGCGTCCCATACTGCTGTTTCACGGTGTCTAAAGACTACTGAGGTCGCGGATATGAGTACCAGGCAGTAGGTGGCAGCACAATGCACCTAAGATGAAAAACGTATGTTTGTGGGGTGTCCGGATACTTTTGATCACATAGGGTAGGTTTGACGTACAAGTCCCACCAATCCGCGATGTCGGCGTAGCTAGAATTTCTAGCTGGTCACTGCTTCCATAACTCGGATATCTTGGCCGCAATGGACCCATGATGAAGACAGGTGGTATTTTGTTTCCAATAGGAGCGCCCAATTGGTGAAAGGGGAGGTTCAGATCAATGTGTAGAATAACAGCTAAATGGTCGGAAGGAGAGTGGGACATGTTCAATGAAGCCGATATTGTTTCCGAGATCCTGGGAAAGATAGAAGCGACCCAGTCGGGAAGCAGAATTTGAGGTAACATGTGTATACGCCACAGTCGGTCGTTGCAGCACCATGCATCCAACACATACATATTAGAAGTCAATTTCTGCAAACTCCCAGTAGGTCGATAGCAACAGGTATAGTCATCCGGACGAAGGACGCAGTTAAAGTCTCCACTCAATATATAATGATTGTGTAAAGTGCGAAGCAGATACGGTAAGTTCGTGCGAAAGAAGTCCTCCCTCTCTTTTCGCCCTATGCCCCTGAGGGGCATAGATGTGAATAAACCGACAACCCTGGTAAACACCACCTATGCCATGTCCAGAGGGAAAACATGGAATGGAGAGCAATACCAAGTTTGGTGATAAGTGCTGTACCCCTGCGGTCGGTCCCTAGGTTCTCATGCGCCGTGTAGTTGCGAAGAGAGGAAAAATCGGAGAAGGAGACTTCCTCTAGCAACAAAATATCAATATCGAAGTCGTATAGAATATGCTGCAAGCTTTACAATATAGTCCGGGAATAACCACCATTGTAGTTAGCGGTAGCAACATGTAAGGTGCGGTCATACAGGAGAGAAAAGAACAGGACCTTGAGGTAGGGGAAGACCGAGAAGGAAAACATGTCAGCAAGGTGGTTGCTACTCCTGGGGACAAAGAAGAGGAAATCCCAGTTTACTACCTTCAGCGTTTTTACGATGCTTACTTGCAGAACCAACAGTTAAGTCTTTGCTCAGTACCTCCCGTGGCATTGTCGCCTGAGAATCCCCTGCTTCCATTGAGGAATTCCAACTATCTTCCACCAAGGTCATGGCATTCGGCGACACATCGGCAGTCCGTAGGCGGTCAACTCCAAAGGGGACAGTGCTACCACCCTCACAGCCGAGAGAGGGGCGCCAACAGAAGCGCTCACAAGTATTCCCGGGGGGAACACGCGAACTAGGGAATCCCTCGAGGAGCTCATCACCAGTATCCGTTTCGGATTCCGACGAGGCGTACCGCGTTCTGAAGCACTGGGTGGGGTACCTCACCTCAGCCACTGCACTGGACTGCTCAGAGGCATGAAGCTGCGCCTGTTCCAAGGACAAGCTGGAAAGTGGCACCGTAGGGACATCCACCTGCAACTCAGTCTCCATCTCAACCACATCAGCAGTAGACGCTACCATAGGGACATCAGCATTTGCCGAAAAGGTAGTTGGAGCCAAGGAGTGGTCACCAGTAGCCGGAGCAGATGATGAGCTATTTGCTTGAAGAGATCACTGAAGGTGAGCCTTGTTCTTGGTTGAACACTGATTGGCTGGCGGTAATCTCTGTAGGACATATATATTGCAGATGTGATATAGTGTCACACGAGAAACAAAATTATGCCTGTTGCAGCGGGGTTTGGAATGGGAATTGGTGTTATGGTTCGGTTCTTTGTGGTTGGGTTGTTAATTCGTGAGGATCGTTGTTGCTGCCGGCTACTCAGGTAGGGGAATTTGGGTTCTGGAGTTTCTTACCTCAGGGAGTGTGGATGGGAGATAAATGAAGTTCACTTTCTCCTCTCAGATGCGCCGTTTATTGAAGTCCTCGTCCGAATTCCCTTTCCACACAAGTCGCGATTGTTCCTATCACCCCTGCTACTGTTTCCGTGCTCTTAATTACTTGTAGAAGTTGGAGCATGTTACGATATAACGTTAATGACTTTACCTTTTTGTCATTTCCTAGCTACCCAGTTACTCACGTTTACTTTAAATTAGTTTTCAATACATAAATAGTTACCCGAAGACCTCTGCACTGTTTCCCTCTTTTATATAAAATACTTTGAATTTCTATATCTATCTTATTTTCCCTCTCGTTTCGACACAAATTCTACTTCTTTCCCCCAGTTCATCTTCTCTCCCCCCACGTTTCTACACGGAGACTTCTTCTCTCCCCGACGTTTCGACACAGAGTGAAGTATCTTACCCACGTCTGAATGTCGCTCTCCTCCATAGATATTTTCTATTTCACGCCTACATTTCTGGTTCGCTCTCTCTTTTTCCTATTCACGTGACTTTTATTAACTCTTATTGGTTACATCTTTGAATTTTTCTCCATCTTCCATTGGCTCTCAATTTCATCGTCTGAGCATCGCTCGCGTCTGACATTAACAAATTAGGTTCGCTTTACTGAATTTTCTGTGCACTTGACTGACTTCGGTTTCCCGCCCGTTGTCTTGACATCCTGTGTGCACAACTCGGTTCCTATTGTCACTAAAGCGATTCCTAATGTTTCTTTTCCTGTCCTTTCCTACGTCTGCTATCTTTATGTGATTTTCGTCACGTTTCTTCGTTCTCAAATACACGTTTTCTACATTTTATTTCATGTTCTTATTATTAATTAATATCTACTCTTTACTTTATTTCTCTCGTTATGATTTTACTCCCCCTTTCTCTAGTTCTTAATGTTCTCTTTTATTCTTCCCTCATACTGGTATTCCTTCTTGTTATTTTGGTTATATGTTAATTAATTATTCTTATTATTCGTTATTATTTATTATTCATATTATTCGGGCGGATCTTATCCATTCACTGTCCAGGGCAGATGACGTAGGCCTCGTGCCCAACAACAAAGATTTTGGATGGAATCGGCTGGTTGACAAAAACATTTCGTACACATTCATTAGGAACTTCGAGCGGTATGTTTAGAATGCGTACAGTAATCCGGTCCTCTTCTGCCGCAATGATGTAGTTGTCCCATTCAACAGTTCGATGGAATATTCACAGCTGTTGCGCTGTTGGTACCTATTATAAATCACCTTATTGGTAAATTTAATATAAGCTGCGTTCTGCTTTCCTACCGGTTGAATTGCTTGCAATCCCTCGCCCTTAACATGCATCACTTATTAATCCAACTATGTATGTCCAGAGCTGACGACCGTGGATTGTCTTTCTTGAAAGTAGCCTTTAAAACATTTTGACGAGTGTATCTTATTGACATCGTATCCAAATATAATACTCAGTAGATAAACAAAGAAAAAAGAAGGTAACGGAAAAGCACGCAATGCAATATTAGCTGGAGCTCTAGTCTCACACGATGTGTACACTGTGGCTGCCGCCGCTCGAATGATCAAACAGAACAAGCATATAGTAAATGTCGTCCTGGTTGGTAAAATGTGAATCCAAGGAAGTGAAAGATAAGATTATTTAACTATATAATTTATTCCAATTGTCTCTATGCTACAATACCAATGTTGAGCAAGCTAGGTCACTCTATGAAAGTGAAGGTATAAAAACCTACTGAAGAAGCAAAGCTAGAATATTACACATAGCTAGCTCGCCCAGTAAGTGCATAGCTACTTGGAATGTATATAGAGTGCAACAAACGTTAATGCTCCCACACAGATTGCCTTAACCTCTGATGATTTTAATACGCATTTTATAAATTCTGTAAAACACGAATCTGTTAGGCCTGGCGATAAGATTTAACGAGGTTGTCTTACAATTTTTGGGTGCCAGTTAAGTACCTTACATGAAAGCTGATTTCAGAGAATGGTATAGTAAGCATTGTTTATAATCTTACAGTTACCATTATTACATTATGGTAATTTGTTAAAGAGTATACTACCGTGCATAATTGTTCCCACATTGTGTTAATCAGTGTTTTGTAACTGCAATATTTCCAGACAGTCTAAATATATGTAAGGTTATTCCACAGATAAGCCCAACCTTGTCTCTTATGGGCTAATCACGTCATATTGTAGCCTTACCCCACCTCCTTGTTTTGGGATATAAAGCATTTCCCCTTCACTCACATTGCTGATTGCAATAACATGTTACAAGGTAACCAAACATTGGAATTTGGACAACCCATGACCACATGAATGCATCATAGCTCTGCGAATAATGCGTGGGAGTAAATCCGCCCTCCCCTATTTTGCTTAACGTTGGGCATCGCTGTTATTCCAGATTAATTAGATTAATCATTGGAGCTATTCTTGTGAAAATCAAAAATCGAAATTTTTTTCCGTATAAACGGTAGTTGGGCTGGGGTTTTTCAAAAATCGTCATGTCGCATCTTTGGAAGATACGACCTTAAACACCTAGTTTTTGTATTCTCCGGCTTTTCGTTTTTGAGTTGTGCTGTTTTCAGACAGACACACAACGAACTTTTTCTAAAAATGCTTTGGATTCAGGGAGCATCAAAATATGTATTTCCGATTAAATTTGGCATTCGACTAGGTACAGGATATTCCATGTAAAATCGAACGGCAAAATATCTCGCATTTTTTGTTTGCGTTGTAATTTTTCCTATTAATACGAGGTGCTAAGGAAAACATATTTATCAAATATTAGCTTCTAAAAACCAGCAATTGTTATTCAACGATAACTGTATCGTATGTACATTTTGTCGCATTTCAAGTGCGCGTAGCTCCGGAACCCTTTTATTTCAGAATATTGCACCAAATCTTATTTTGTAGATAAAAGTCCTCATTTCAATGCAGCATATACTAATTATTTTATAATATTCAAAAAAATCTGTATGCAGTTTTTACTTATTTTAGGCGTCTCTGGATTTTTATAAAACTAATATACTAGATTGAGAACAACCCATACCTAGTATCATTAAGAGAAGTCAACAATGTTGGTAAAGTGGTTATGTTTGGATGTTCGTAGTTATAACACAAAAAGTGAATACACGCACCGATTTACGTAGTTGATGCACGATGATCACCAAGCGCTTTGCAAGTCTAGAAAATACTCAGAACTGCCTACTGCTCAGTAAGCGTCCTTATTGATTAATCACGCACAGCAGCTTGCTTGACCTTTAGTTCAAAACAAACGTGCGAGAGCGACCATGAGCGCGTAAAGTAATTTACTTCTTTAATTATTTTGGACAAAACTCATAAGTAACCACTACAGAAATATATATGTTTAATTTGTTTAAATTACGGAATCTTATCACACATAATAAAGTTATTTTTCTTAATCCGTAACCGCCTACACTTCAAAAAATATAAATTTCTTCACTTATGTTAAAATATGAAGAACGTGTTTATTTATCAGTATAAAATTAAAGTTCAGGCAATCCAAATAAAGCTCGATTTAAATAATTATATATAAAGGTTTCAAAACTATAACGCTTGAAGTTGGAAATTTTAGAAAGATGCGATCAATTTGAACAATTTAATTGCAAAATTATGATGTTCTAAATTTTAAGGGTTCGCATAAAGCATTGTATCGGACTTGCCTATAAATACAAAAAGTTTCATTTCGTTTAAAAAATACGAGGTCGACTTTCCTTCTATGTCAGACGATTAGAAATGGAATGTCCCGTACTTGGAAGAGAAAATAAAAACGAATGGAAAATTCAAACCAAGTGCAATGAAAATCTATTATCTGAAACGGTAAATGCCAAAACGTTTATTAGGCATAAGAGTATGTTTTAGCGAGCTCTACATTTTTGTGTAGAAAGCTTAAAGTTTTTGTCCAACTCCTATGGTTTACCAAGTAGTCTTCGGAAGATTACTATTTATTCATCACGTATTTATGTACTTACAGCTTGGTATTTAATTTATAGTTCGTTTTAGCTATACTATTAACACGTACATACACATACATACATGGACCTTTTTAAACTGACTTTTTGGGGTTCAGAGGACCTCAAAACATATAATTCCAGTGAAATCTGTATTAATTTTGAGGGAAATACAATACTTCCTCCACTTAGTACAGGTACGTATCGAGAAAGTAAGAATAGAATCATCCATTTTCAAATATTTTACATAAATTACTCACAAAAGTAAACCTAAATTGAAAAAATATAAACGCATAACAGCGAATTTTCGGAAATCGGTAATACTATAATGAAATTTACGGGCATAAATTGCATGTTTTATAGAGTGCCATGCTTTACTGCAGAGACATTTGGGATATTCTTTTTGATCTCTCAGTTATGCAAAATTCGTTAAGAATAAATAGATTTAGCCAGCTTTTACGAAAAACATTTTGCTGGACGTCCAAGTGAATCTATTATGTGCTCCCCCAAAATGTTTATTTCAACGGAAAGAATACAGGGAAGCATTTTCCATTTTGGCAATGGAATCATAATAATCCGGGATTTATTTGTTAATTCGATTTAGTAAGGCTTTTCCGAGTTGATTGTTAAGTTTTTTATTTTATGCCTTCATTCTTATTAAATAAATCAGAACGAAATTTCAAAGTTTTTAAAGTAATTTTGATCATCAAAACGTGACATCATTAAGAAGAAGGAAGAGAAAGGAATGTTTGGGCTATATTCTTGTGAACACATTTCTAATAAAACTCTGTTTAATGATAAATTTTATACCTCATAACCAAATAAAAATTCATTTTTCTTGTGCTTTTAATTATTTGTATGTAAAACAGATTACTATTGTTATTATTATTAACTAATAAAGGATGCTTTCTATTTGTTATTTGCAATATCATATTCTCTAATTACAATAAACCTTCAACAAATTGCATTCCTTATAAACAAGTAGGTACCTGGCTGCCCAACGTTGTATGGACAGTTGTTAAAACACGAATTAATTTCATTTATCTCCTTTCGTAATTTATTAAATTATTGTGCAATGATCTAGAAGATTTCTATGGTGAATCCTTCTCTTTATCCCTTATAACTGTAATTTCGCAGAGACTCGGCTATTCCTAATAAAGATGAAAAGTCCCCTGATTTTCACGCAAAAGGACATGAAACGTCAGCGGAACAACTGACTTCCTTAGCCTCCCCCAGACAGTCTTCCAAGTTCTGGATATTCTGCATTGCCTCTAAGTTCTCTTGGCTGTGAACAATCATCTATCGGAATGGTCGAGTAACTTGTTAGATAATTGCAGATGGTGCAACTTTAAACCTTTGAACCTTTTCTTTGGTCGTGTAGTTATTATTGAAAGAAACTCGAAATAAGTACAATAAAATAGAGGTGAAGCTGGCGAACATGTAGATTCAGCACTCCCAGGCGACCGGGTTACCTCTCTGGAAGAGACAGGTAGTGTGCGACCACCGAGAAAAACATTCTTCTCGGTTGTTGATTAAAAATATAAGTTCACTCATTTCTAATGTTAGCAATTTTCTCTCTTTATGCAATTATTTAGCATGTCCTGCTAATGAAGTTGATTACACCATAACTACAAAGAAAATAAAGCAAAACTTATTTACATGAAGATTACTAAAATATTTTGGTACTAAAATTAAAAATTAAAATGAGTTTTATTTATGGACGCTCTTTAACTGTTCTACTCCTTAGTGTCCCATTCTACAGGCTTCACAGATAATGTCCAGAAAGTTCATATACTATATACAATATATACAGGTGAGCCAAAAGACTCCGAACTGTCTGCGTGGTGTTTCTCCTGTCCGCGCCATCGGCGCTCGTTGCCGTCTGCTGCTATCATAGAAAGGCGCGGATGAAACCATACAACATTTTTAAAACTACTTTTAAAGGCTTTACTTACCAACTTTATGAAAGGAAATGCTGAAACCGTCGTCGTCCATACATTTTTGACACCTCTTTAGGAAACTATCCATCATGGAATTTTTGGGGGGAATTTTCCAAATATAGACTGATGTCGTCTGTTTCTTCGGTAAGAACCGAACGCCGTCTTTTACATTTCTTACCCTGAACACTTCCTGTGGCCTGAATTTACTGTAAAGTTCATGGATTGTTGTACGGCCTTGAACCTTTACACCTGGAAATCTTTCTGCAAATCGTACTTTCACTTAGCGAGCTGACCGAATTAACACATACGAATCATAAACAAATACACGCTGTGCAGTAGAAAACATATACTCAGCCACATCACCGTCAGCTCAAAACTGCACTTCACACTGCAGAGTAAAACCACAACAGGGTGACTTTGTTTATAGCAGCAGTGCGTTATCATGTTTTTATCATATTTCCACATGCCCAGTGGAAAAACACCGCGCAGCGGTAATATTGTTCATAACATACCCCTCAGGGGTAACTTAAAACATAAAGTGTACAACACAAACCCACACACCCTGAAAGAATTAAAACAAAATAACCGTCAGAAAATTTCTCAACGTGAACTACGGGGAATGATGGATAGTTTCCCAAAGAGGTGCCAAAAATGCATGGACAACGACGGTGGCCAGTTTCAACATCTCCTTTCATAAAATTCGTAAGTAAAGCCTTTAAAAGTAGTTTTTAAAATGGTGTATGGTTTCATCCGCGCATTTCTATGATAGCGGCAGACGGCAACGAGCGCCGAGGACGCGGACAGGAAAAACACCGCGCAGCCGGTTCGGAGTCTTTTAGGTCACTTTGTATATTGGGCGTGAAAGACCGGTAAGTTTGCTCAGAGGCCTCTTTATCAGGCTTGAGGTTCTTTTACGTGCCGTAAATCTACGTCACGGGACCACCGGCTTTGCTTTGCTTCCGAAGGAAGCCTTGATAAGGATTTTTACGCCCGAAAAAAATCCATCGCCCTCCGCCGAGTTTGAACCCGCGACCTCGGGAACACCACACCACGAGTACGACTATTTTAGTGTTGGTATTGCATGGTAGCGTAATAAACGGATTCGATTTTCTTTTGTTTTACTGCATCTTAACATAGGTCTTAATTGTTAAATCATGGCCATTTGCATATAAATATTGCTTGAAATGAAATATACATGCATGCATATTCTGTAGAGTAATAACTAATATTTTCTACTCCATGGTATTTTCAACTAAAACTCAAGGCCTGCATCGCAAGTATTTTATTTATACTCCAATGTATTCGTATTAAATTACAAAGGCTTTGTAAATCCTTTGTATAGTCTTTTGGTAATTAATAAAATGAAATTCCGCCAGCAAGATATGGGCTTTTCAATAGTGAAAGAATTATCAAAACCGGTTGAGTAGTTTTTGAAATGATCCTACACACGCACATACATATACAAATTTTCTCTCTTTACAACAATAATATAGATTTAGGAATTAAATGCATGTGATTTTCGGTTATATTATTTATGATTATACTTGTTATCATTATCCAAATGACATTGTCTTGTTAATAATAGTTTAATTGATTGTTTAGTCTCAGCTTTTTTCATCTCTTTTTAATTATGTTGCTATGTTATATTTAAATTTGCTTATTCAATGTATATTAAGCTACTATAATTCGAGCAACCACCTCGGACATACATTCATTCACCATACTTGTCAGTCAGCTTGCCACTTCAAGGGAACACTAATCGCCTACTGGCTCTGACATCGCTGCACATCCTTTCAGAACTGAATTAACGGCCAGTTTAAATTATCGGCCTGTTTAAAAAATCTGATGTGTTACACTCACATGACTTTCTCTACTCTTGTACAAACTATTTTTACAAACGCTTTTTCTCCATATGCTTCATGTTAATCGAGATGTTAATCCTATTGCTAATTTTCTTGTAGATGCAAGGGGAATATGGTAGGTTTTAAGCGATAGTCAAATATTTTAAGCGCTCTTTGCATGTCCAGGACATAAAAAAATTTCTGATGTGTTACACTCACATGACTTTCTCTACTCTTGTACAACCTATTTTTACAAACGCTTATTCTCCATATGCTTCATGTTAATGGAGATATCGAGATGTTAATCTTATTGGTAATTTTCTTGTAGATGCAAGGGGAATTGCTAGGCTTTAAGCGTTTAAGAGCTGGTTGCTATGTGGAGTATTCCATTCTCTTTGTAATGCCAGGACAAAAAAAAAATGAATAACGAATCTTCGTGTCGCATCCCTGAAAGACGCTGAACTTAATCTTCAAGTTTGGTATTTATTCGAGATTTTTTTTTGAGTTATGCCGTTCACAAGCACAGACGCGCGCCTGCACACACAGACACACACACACACACACACGGACCTTTCTCTAAATCCTTTTTCTACTCAGGAGGCCTCAAAACGTGTATTTTCAGTGAAATCTCAGTATTTTTGGGTGGAGTACAATATTTCCTCTACTTCTCTTCAATGAATTACGCTCCTCTTTGTAAGACTTACACCCCCAAGGACTTACAAGCCAATGTCTTGGGTCAGTATCTTGTCGAGAAGCAAGCAAACTCTGGATCATAGTATATCGGGGATGGGTGATCAACCCGATGCCTGGTATGACGGTGAAGAAGAAGGAAATGAAATGCAATGATCAAAGGCACGATAGTAAAATTCGCAGATAAAATTATCCAATCCAGCATTCGCCTAGCGAACGAAGAAAACCGCGAAGAAACTTTCGGTCAGATTGGTCGGTCCCGAGGGTTTGAACCAAGGACCGAATAAGGTGGGGGCGCCACTTCCTCTACTTACTATAGGTAAAGTAAAGAGTTGTTTGGGGCGGGGAAGATTCAATGAACATCGCCGAGCTTCCTTTAAAGATGCTTGAACTTTGAAGTTTGATCACTCGTTTTGGAGTTATGCTGTGCACACACATTCACTCCCTCCCTCCCTCTCTCTCTCTCTCTCTCTCTCTCTCCCTTTCTTACTCTCTCAAACACACGCCCAGCGCTTTTCAACTTTTGATTTGTGGTTGGGGGATGATTCATGAAACCTTTGTGGTGATATTGTAATTAGAACTTTTGAATCGAATACAGCCTTTCCAATTTAGTCAAGCGGGAAAGAAAGTATAATCGAAATAAATCTATTTGGAAGTCCGAAGGAGACTGACTTTCTGTAATAGAGAATCTTAAAGATGCAGAACAACACGGGGAAATTACTTGCATGAAATGCTTAAACATGGATTGCCAAAAGTAAAGGTGAACAATAAACCTATGGATGTAAGTAACGTAAGCGAAAGTATGATGTGTAACAGCATATGCAATTTCGCTACCATTAAGTACCACCTGAAGGTATCCCTTGCAAGTACCTACACTACGTGATCAAAAGTATCCGGACACCTCGCTGAAAATGACGTACAAGTTCGTGGTGCCCTACATCGGTAATGCTGAAAGTCAATATGGTGTTGGCCCACCCTTAGCCTTGATGACAGCGTTCACTCTCGCAGGCATACTTTCAATCAGGTGATGGAAGGTTTCTTGGGTAATGGCAGCCCATTCTTCACGGAGTGCGGAACTGAGAAGAGGTATCGATGTAGATCGGTGAGGCCTGGAACGAAGTCGGCGTTCCAAAACATCCCAAAGATGTTCTATAGGATTCAAGTCAGGACTCTGTGCAGGCCAGTCCATTACAGGGATGTTATAGTCGTCTAACCACTCCGCCACAGTCCGTGCAGTATAAACAGGTGCTCGATCATGTTGAAAGATGCAATCGCCATTTCCGAATTGCTCTTCAACAGTGGGAAGCAAGAAGGTGCTTTAAATATCAATGTAAGTCTGCGCTGTGATCGTGCCACGCAAAACAACAAGGGATGCAAGCCCCCTTCAGGAAAAACACGACCACACCATAACACCACCACCTCCGAATTTCACTGTTGGCACTACACACGCTGGCAGATGACGTTCACCGGGCATTCGACATACCCACACCCTACCATTGGATCGCCACATTGTGTACCGTGATTCGTCACTCCAAATAAAGTTTTGCCACTGTTCAATCGTGTAATGTTGACGCTCCTTACACCAAGCGAGGCGTCGTTTGGCATTTTCCTGCGTGATGTGCGGCTTAGAGTAGCCGCTCGACCATGGAATTCAAGATTTCTCACCTCATGCCTAACTGTCATAGTACTTGGAGTGGATCCTGATGCAGTTTTGAATTCCTGTGTGATGGTCTGGATAGATGTCTGCCTATTACTCTTTACGACCCTCTTCAAATATCGGCGGTCCATGTCAGTCAACAGACAAGGTCGGCCTGTACGCTTTTGTGATGTACATGTCCCTTCACGTTTCCACTTCACTATTACATCAGAAACAGTGGACCTAAGGATGTTTAGGAGTGTGGAAATCTCGCGTACAGACTTCTGACACAAGTGACACCCAATCACCTGACCACGTTCGAAGTCCGTGAGTTCCACGGAGCGTCCCATTCTGCTGTTTCACGATGTCTAATGACTACTGAGGTCGCGGATAATGAGTACCAGGCAGTAGGTGGCAGCATAATGCACCTAAGATGAAAAACGTATGTTTGTGCGGGTGTCCGGATACTTTTGATCCCATAGAGATACAGAACAACACGGGGTAATTACTTGAATGAAATGCTTAAACATGGATTGCCAAAGTAAAGGTGAACAAGCAACCTATGGAAGCAAGTAATGTAAACGGAAGTATGATGTGTAACAGCATATGCAATTTCACTACCCATTAGTTACCACCTCAAGGTATCGCTTTCAAGTACCTATATTATACTATTTTTATTTTTATTATTCTTTTATTCCCCCATTCGCGGTACGTGTTTCACTAGAAATAATTTAAAACTTTGCTATATAAGCTTGGTTGCAGGCAACAATTTATAACTGCTAATATTATAAACATGGAAAATTTGTACTATGTATGAATGTATATATGTATGTATGCATTTGTGTGGTGGGGGTTGTGTATAGGGTAATCTGAAAAAGTACTTTTTCTGGTAGTGTTTATCCGTTCTTACTGCATACGGCACCACAGCTGTTGACACGTTGACATTCCAGGCCTAAGTTAGGGTACCTCACCAACATTTGTCAGTTATGAGGACTGAGTAAAGCCTGGAAAAAAGTCTCAGTCAGGGAGGACGGTCCTGTTGGGATTTAAACTGCGGACCTACCGTTCATGAGTCTATGTCATAACGACCGCAATTACCCGTGTGAGTAAAAAAAACACTCAACCGCATTTATAATCATTTCACTATTGAAAACCCTATCGTTTCTGACGACATGGACTATAAATCACTTCATGACTTCAATTCATAAATTTCTAATAGACTAAAACGCATATACAAAGCCTATGCACTGGACTACGAAACATTGGAGTTATTAAAAAAAATACTTGCGTGAGTTTTCCTCATCACTGCATTTCTCCTGTTTCTTCATCGCCATACCAGCCATTGGGCAGATCACCCATCCTTGGTATGCTATGATCTAGAGCAGTGAAACCCAACTTGCTCTCTTAAGAGCTAAGGTTCAAAGTCCGTAGTTCATCCCACCTGCTATATTTGAAGAGATTGACAAGCTAAACCAATCAACTTTCAGTCCTTGTCAGCACGAGTGGAAATGAGTGTGAAGGGAAACTCCCTTCATTCCCTCTCTCTGTAAGGTTGGGCATCCCTGATCTAGAGTTTGCTTGCTCCTCGACAGGCTACTGACCCAAGGTATTGGCTTGAGAGCCCTTGGGGGCGTATGTCCTACAAAGAGGAGGATAATCAGTCAAAGAAGAAGAAGAAAGCTTTACGTTAAAAATGCCATAAAGTAAAAATACTTGTTGTTATTATTATTCCACAGAAAATGCTTGCAAAATAAGATAAATGCCGCGAGTATTTCATTCCAAGCAAGAGATGGTCACGATTTAGTAACTAAGAAAATAGAAGACACAGCAAAACAAATGAGAATCGAATCCGCTTATAACGTACGATACGCATGCAGTAACAATGCCAAAATATTTTAGTAATCCTAAGGTAATAATGTTTTGCTTTATTTCCGTTATATGTTGGTATCAAGTTAATTACAAAAGTAGTCTAATTAAATTGTGTAAAGATTGAAAATTGTGTCCAACTAACGTTAGAAAACAGTGAACCACATTTTATAATTAACAACAAAGAAGATTATTCTTTTCGATGGTCGCAGACTATATGTTTTACAAAGCTTGGTGACGTGGGAATAGGGAACCTTTATATTCACCAGCTCCACCTTCATTTCGTTGTGTGTGTTAAAGTTTTCTGAATTATGTGTAAATTATGTAGCTTTTATTATTAAATAACTATGGGAACCAAACAGAAGGTGGTGTGATTACCACAAATAATATCACAAGAGGGTCTGAGATTGTCATAAATTCGAATTTACCTGGAAAACTCAGGCACTCAAGTGATGTTTATTAGGATTATATAACGAATAAATTAGACTTTAAATACGATTCCCCTAACCCAGGTACAACATGGCAATAACTGTGTATTCGTATCAGGAACTACTTACCTTTTTAAGTCATCATGTGACAGACGAATGCGGGTTAGTTTGGTTGAAACAGAAGACAAATGCACGTAACGGCGATAAAGAGATTTGGTAGTTTCATTGCATATCCAGCTGCGTTTGGGCAAAATTCAACCGTTTCTTTCATCTCATCGTTCATTTTCTGATGGCGTCACATAAGTTAATTAGTGTCATTGTTGCATCGCCAAGCGTAGGTACTTAGAGGCTATGCAGCATTTCCAGAACTGGAAGAGGTTAAGAAAGTCAGTTGTTACGCCGATGTTTCACAATCTTTTGAACGAATATCAGAGGATTTTTCATCCCTTATTAGGAATAGCCGGGACTGCACAAAATTACACTCTTAAGGGGAGCATTCAGCACAAAAATCTTCTGGTTTATTCTACAATAATTTCATACAGAACGCGGGTAGGTAAATACCATTAGGTAATTAAACCGTCATTCGAGTTTAAAAAGCTACCAGTGCAACTCGAGTAAACCAGCTATTATGTTTATAAGTTGATTTGCTTTAATAATGTGCTCAGGAGAAAGTAAATATCGCATATTTTCAAACATGGATGACGCACCTAAATAAAACTGAACAAACACATAATGAAGATTTCTGAAATAGCTGCTTCGGAATACATATTACTTTAAACGAACTGTGTTTTTTAATGAATCCTACACTTTTTCAGGTATGCTTATGTCTATCTTTCTACATACGAGGGCAGCCCCAGAAGTACCCGACCTGACGTATAGATAGCGGCTGTTGTTTCAAACAAATGACTATGGTAGAAAGCACCAACCTTATAAAGCTTAAGTTTGAAGTTTGACAATGCTGCATTGTTTAGTAATTGTTGGGCAGCCATCAATAGTGAACGCTCTTAGCGAATTTGTAAACATGGATAAAACTGGTCATCGTTATGTGATACAATACTTTCATTTGAAAGGTCTTAGTCCAACAAATATCAAAGCTGAGCTATATCACACTCTGGGAGAGTCTGCTTCTTCATTTAAAACAGTAAAATATTGGGTACAGAGTTTAAGCGAGGCCGTAGGAGCTGCCAATACGAACATAGCAGTAGTCGATTAAATGAGGTGACCACGCCAGAAATTGTTAACAAAATCCACAAAATGGTATTGGATGACCGTCGACTGAAAGTGCGCGAGCTAGCAGACATCGTAGGCATTTCAAAAAGTGCTGTACATCGCACAATAACTGAAAGTTTAGGCATGAGAAAGCTATGCGCAAGATGGGTGCCGCGATTACTCACAATGGAACAAAAGCAGCGCCGTGAGGACGTTTCAGTCGAGTGTTTGACGATGTTTCGCTGCAATAAAGCCGAGTATTTGCGTCAATTCATAACTATGGATAAAACATGGGTCCATCACTTCACACCTGCGATGAAGGAACAGTCAAAACAGTGGATTGAAACGGGACAATCAGCTCCAAAGAAGGCGAAGACAGTTCCATCTGCAGGCAAGGTCATAGCATCAGTTTTTTGGGATGCGCGTGAGATAATTTTCATTGGTTATCTTCAAAAAGGAAAAGCAATCAATGTTGAGTATTATGAGAACTTATTGCAGCGTTTGAATGATGAAATCAAGCAAAAACGCCGCATTTAGCGAAAATGAAAGTTCTGTTTCATCAAGACTATGCACCAGTCCACACATCCATTATCGCCATGGCCAAAATCAATGAGTTAATTCAAATAGCTTCCTCATGCATCCTATTCGCCAGATTTGGTCCCCTCTGATTATTTTCTGTTTCCAAAGTTGAAGAAATGCTTGGTGGCAAAAAATTTCACAGCAATGAAGAGGTGGAGTTTTCAGTTGATGGCTATTTTGCAGAACTCGACGGTTCTCACTATAAGCAGGGTATCGAAGCGTTGGAACATCGCTAGAAAAGGTGTATCGAGCTGAAAGGAGACTATGTAGAGAAATAAAGTTTTTTTTCTCGAAAAGTTTTGTGTTTTCTTTGTTAGGTCGAGTACTTCTGGGACATCCCTCGTACTTCTACATACTTCTTCTTTAACAGATTACCCTTCACTTTGTAAGACTTACACTCCCAAGGACTTACAAACCAATGTCTTGGGTCAGTAGCCTTTCGAGGAGCAAGCAAACTCTGGATCATAACATAACCAGGATAGGTGATCAGTCCAGTGCCTGGTATGGTGGTGAAGAAGAAGGAAATGAAGTGTAATGATGAAAGGGATGATAGAAAAATTCGTAGATCAAATTGTCCAACCCAGTATTCGCATAACGACTGAAAAAACTCGCGAAAAAACCTTCGGTCAGGTTGTTGGTCCCACAGTTTTGAAGCTTGAAGCTCTCGAATGCGAGTCCCACACGTTATCGCGGCGCCAGCTCGCTCGGTGTCTACATATTAAATACAAAATAAATCGAGAGAAGATATTGTGAATGATTTAATAGCTGTAGATTGTGTCGACGGAATAAATGTTTAGGCTTAATACGCCATGTGATGATGATGATGATAATGATATGATAAGGATGAAACCACATGAGGCGTATTAAGGACCACAAGGAGTCAAGTGTGCGCATACGATGCCATCTGCACTAAATTCCTGCATTTCCATGTGGCAAAACAATTATCAAATAGTGATGTGTGGCCCGAGATTTCTATGGGTAAAGTGTGAATTCTCATACGTTGTGGACATATAACCATTATTCTATTCACAGAAATATATAAAAATAACCACATCAAAAGACATCAGAGTGGCCGTTTTAGATTCTAACGTGAGGCACTATTTTTAACACTTAAATAATATCAGTCTAATTATATAATATAAAATATAATAACAACCCGCCTTAAAACAATATATGTATGTAATAATATATAAAATATATGTAACAGTCATTGTATTATGTTTATAGTATTACGTACATATATAATAATGTTATGTGAATGTATTAAGTAATTTAACAATATAAGAGCTGTGAGAATAGAAGCCGAAGGTTGCTAACAATGAGGTAACCTTGAGGCAACAATAAATTAGAAAGTTAAATAATGCTGCTAATAATTCATGTAATAATGTAATATTTAAAACAGTTTATAAATAGCCAATCAACAACTAGAAAAAGCTTAAGTTAAATAAAAGTATTCTATTGGAGCAGGATTAGCCAATCAGAGACTTGACATAGGGGAAATATGTGAATTTAAGCGGTAGACGCCAGACGCTAGAAGGCAGCGTTCCCGAGCAGTTCGCCGGTACGTATTCAGTGTGAGACATAAAAATTTCATTACGGCGTGAATAAAGTTTACGTGTTAAATAGTACAAGTAACAATAATCTCACAGCTCTACAGTAGGATACATCAGTGAAGTGTTATTTAATCGTGTGAAAGATTAATAAAACGAAGTTAAATACCATTATAATTTGAAACGTTGGGGCGAAAGCCACCGGAAAAGTGAACGTGGGGCGAAGGCCACCGGAAGGTTTGTATCATAGTTGGTGCCCAAAGCGTGGTGCTAATAACGTAACGATATTCTACTTGTCATCTACACTAAATTCCTGCATCTCCATGTGGCAAAACAATTATCAAATACTGGTGTGTGACCCGAAGGTTCTATGGGTAAAGTGTGAATTCTCATACGTTGTGACCATCTAACCATTATTCTCTTCACAGAAATATATAAAAATAACCACGTCAAAAGACATCGGAGTGGTCGTTTTAGATTCTAACGCCATTTCGCAAGTATTATTCAGAACCATTCAACACATTCAGGCTTAGCGGTTTCCACTTTCTCTACCACCTACCTATAGTAGGTAGAAGCAAGTATTGCATCTATTCCACCTAAACATTCGATGTCAAGATTTCACCGGAAATGCTGTTTTGAGGCACCTTGAAATCCAAAAAGCATTTCAGAAGAAGCTCCGCGCGCGTGTGTGTGTGTGTGTGTGTGTGTGTGTGTGTGTGTGTGTGTGTGTGTGTGTGTGTGTCTGTGAACAACATAAATTAAAACGAAAAGTCAGATAAACACCAAAGTTAGTATTTAAGTTTAGCATCTACCAAAACTGCCTCACGAAGATTTTTTTTGAAAATCTCCCCACACCAAACTACTCTTTACATAAAAATATTTGCAATACGTTTTTACTTTCTCAAACATGCCTCTAACGATTATAATTAAAATGTCATATATTTAAGATATTTACATGTAAAATAAAATATATATGTTGAACACTTTGGGAACAACCTGTGAAGTTCTCATTATTCAGAAGGAATGTATAATTTTGTATAACGGATAAACCATAAGAGAAAAACTGAAACGTATCACACGAAAATGCAAATCGGTTTAAAACCCACTGTGTAAATATTTTTTGTGGCATCAGCCATCTTCAAGTTATTCATGATTATTGGTTTGAATTTTCCAATGCTTTAGTAATTTTTGAAGTGTTGTCTCTATTCAGTTGTTTCTTGGGAGGCATATAGCGTCTCGATTTAAACATTTCACTATAGCTATCACATTTGTGCCTGTAACCAAGTGTGTAATGAAAATATTTATATAAACTTTTATCTCAGTTAACTTGAAGTAGATAGACGAATATTTTTTTGCAAAAATAGCTCATAGAGGCTTTATGAAAATAGAAATACTAGATAGGGAAAGTCATGTAAATGTAACGCATTCGATTTTTTCCCTTTTTTATCACGATGCAATTTGGGTCAAATATAATATATACAAACTACTAAACATGTGATTCCTATCATTTAACCCCTCCTCCTGTTGCTCCCTATCCCATACACCTTATCATTCCCTCAGTCTAGTTTTCACTTTAACTTCTTTTCGTACTGTTTCCTTCTGGCTCCTATCTCTCCCTTTGGCAATCTTCTGCCAGTCACGTGTACAGTTATAGTCCACATCCCTTATTTCCATATTCTATAACTTGTTTTTCAGGGCATGTTCGTTTATCTATTTCTAATTTTATGTTCCATCGTGCTGTAATATTTAACCCAATTGTTTAAAACTGAAACTGTGATTTTTTTTCGAGGTTTTTCTCTTTCGCAGAGTAAATGCAATGACTCAATTTCCACCCAAAAAAAAACAAAAGAATTATAAATAATGGTACCTCAGCAAGGCAACTCCGCAGCTCAGGCCATCTATCCGACATCGTCCTGACCTTGTGTACACAGAACAGCTAAGTTCTCAAGCAGAAAGTGCAGAAGCACGACTGTGCAACTAAGGCCATCTGAATCATGTGATTCCGTCGTGGAATCAACTAGTGTTAAAGCAACGTTAAATGAGCACAATAGTGTTTAACGTTTAAAAATAAAAACATTATGAGTACTACTGTTGCTGTAGTTGCCATTAAATCAACTTTACCCAAGGACAATGCAGGACGCTTTACTTTGGAGGGACATTTTTATGGAGAATTGGCAAGAGATGTTTAAAAAATGGCAATTTTTTTCTTGCTTTTTCTCGTACATCTAATAAAGCGAATGACTTTGGTAACTAGTTGCCAAAGTGTAATTAAATTGTGACTATTATTAATCCAAAAATATGTGTGAAATACAATACTTCGCCTCTATTATAGGTATTGGCAAATTCTGAGCATTTTTCTGTATCCTTGCTTAAGCACATACCCCCAAGGCAGTGCTATGGAATCTGTTTTGTGGCCTGCATAGGTGTTTATTTTTATTCTCTTTGGAAATAGAATTCCACCAGGATCGTTGGCTGCAGTTACGCGAGGTAATAATGTCGTTAAGGAAATTGCCGTTTTATTCGCCATGAAGTCTGCATCCTGCCTTCCAAAGGCGAACGTCCTTACCATAAGGATACACCGTCACGTAACTTATGATGCAGTTGTTATAAACGTGTTAGTCTAACGTAAATTTATATTTGGACCTAGGGAGACTAGTCACGGGTTGATACAAGCAATAAATAGGTTAAACAAGCTACCTGCCAAATGCAGTGTAACGTCATCTTGTCGGACAACAAAACGCATGCCATTTTGGGATAAATATCCTCTCCACTCTAAAATTATAACAAACTACCGCTCAGCAGCATTAGCAGCATTATTGTTGTTTAAAGTGATATTCGGTTACAAAAAGTGACTTGTGTACAAGGCGGTCAGTAAACTGCAGTGGGGTCCGCTGCATTAACTTGACCATAAAATGGCAAGACGTGATTTGTTACCCCATATAATTTGCCCATTAAGCCTGAAGAAATAAGGCTGCAGACTCGGAATTAGCACAAAAGAAAGCAAACAACATGACAAAGCATTTCATAAATTTATTCTCTGTATTACAAGGGTTTCCATCTTATCGAAAATTACACGAGCCATACTCGTACAGAGGAAGCCGCCAATAATATTTACTAAGGAGATTTCTGCTATATACACCTTATTCAGCGCTTATTCTCTATTATTATTATTACTATTATTATTATTATTATTATTATTATTATTATTATTATTATTATTATTATTATTATAGGTGCAGGTGATTCAACGGAGGAGGAAACCTCGCGCGCTGCGACCTGCACAGATCTGTTGCGGCGTCCAACCCCAGGAGGAAGGGATGAGGTGAAGGAACCACAGGATGCTACAGGCCGTAGGCAGACTGACAACATAGACGCGCGGAAGTCCCTGACATTTCCAAGCTCGCAGATCCGTCCCACTACTGATGGTGCCGAGAGAGAACGATGAACGACCCTCAGATATCAACGACGAATACCTTTCCATAGAGCATGCATCCGCAAAATCTGTCCGACCCCGCCATACGCAACGAAACCTACAAGCACACCTGAAAGTTGAGAACGATACGGAATGAAAGGGAAACGATGGAAAGGAAATCGTGCTAGAGAAGACGCCTGCCGACCCCGGGGAAACACATAAACCCATGGATCAGAGTAGACGGTCGCTTTATTATTATTATTATTATTATTATTATTATTATTATTATTATTAAATATAATGTACTTACCTAATATTACAATTAGATATTTCCTTCACTTTAGTCCATCTACGAACAGTTGAAAATCCAAAGCGATAGTTTCAAAGGTGGTTTAGCATCACGCGTGGTAATAATTTGTGGATAACTTTACGGTGACAAAACGACAGTGGTTAGTTCAATTTGAAGCCACGCTTGCAGCGGTTTAGTCAATATCATATGAACTGAATTATGAATTAGAGTGGATGGAATACAGTTGCCTATCGGGGAAAGATGTCTATTTTGTGTGGTTGCACTTGGTTACTGATGGCTTGGTCCAGTTGCATGTGTGGAGTGAGGAAGCTGACTTCCTTCACCTCGTGTTCTAAGACGAAGAAAACTATGGAACTATGTGCTTGTTGATTGTTATTTAAAGTCAAAGCCATATCGCAAAATAAAAATTCTAAAGTTTTCTTTGCCAGCAACATCCGACCTGTTAATGGGATCTAGGTAGCGTTTCTTCAGTAGGCATCTTACCTGTTATGCTGTTATTTCACGGTAAGGTGTACGTTTTTAAAGGGGTATTTATTTTATAATTCTGTTGCAGTCAAAGTTTAGAAGTTGCGTGCTAATCTTGCAGAGCAAATAGAGCTTCACATTGCTATGGAGCATGTCAGAACAGGCGATAGTTTTTCAAAGCGTCGAAGAAAGGTGGGCTTGGCTCCATACTGTCTTTTTAGACCTAGATGCATTAAGTGAGGCTTAAACTCAGGAATATACCAACAGATAGTACTTACCATTTTACCCCAAGTATTGTGGGAGGATGCCTAAAGTGCGTAATAAGAAATCTTATTTGTATAAATACAATATGTGATATAAACAACCTTCAGCACTTTATATTTCAATATGTAGTCTCCTACAAGTATTCCATTCAAACGAAATGTTAAGCATGATGACAGTAAAGATGTCTCCCGTTTCACAAATTATTCTCAACACTATTTACGCATAACGACATAATGAAATTTCCAATAGACATTTAGTAAGGCATCATAATGTAGGGATTACTGTCATCACCGTAATCACTATTATTATCATTATTATTGTAGTTTTATTTGTGTATACTAATTAAAAGTCTGAGAAATGTAAGAAATTATTTTGCAAAGCATATATAAAGTAGGTAATAATTTCAGTTTTTAATAGCTTAACAGTATCTACTGCTCAGACAGCACTCAGAATGAATCGGAGGAAGTTGCAAAATCAGAAAGTTTATATGGTAAAAACGATGTTTATAATCTGCAGGGTGTGAATTCGAAGACTTAAACTCCAGTGTTAAAAATTTCAAATTTCATAATGTTTAAATGTTCAGACTTTATGAAAATCCTCATATTAATTCATATTATTACAATTTTTAGGCTTTAAAGTATGTTTTATACTCTATTTTGCATTACTCAATCTCGTTAATATTTCCAATAACAATGAACTGAGCTCTCGATATTATATCGAGACAGTTTTCTAGGAAAAACGTATACAATACCCCAGTAAGGTAGGCATAGGGGATATCGGATGGAGTATTCGGCTGCATTTCTAAAAGCCGTTGGAGCAAATTTGATTTGATTACATACAAGTGGTGCTCGGACTATAGATAAAGCAGTAAATTACCAAATATTACGATAGCAATTGTAGCTCCCATTACGTGTGTGACTTGGTAAGTATTTTTCATCATATAAAATAATTATTGACAGACGATGCAAACGTTTACCAGAACATAATATTGAAAAGCGAAATCGAGCATATTGTAAACAGCATTAATTCCAGCCAAGGTAACTGGTGTTTCATTTTATTTTCTCAACATGAGGGTTTCATGATGCCGTAAGATAATATGATTACTTTCATTTACTATGTTTAATGTAGTACTATATTATTACCTAAATACTAGCTGACGTTGTACGGATAGGTTCTTAAATCTCCAGTGAAGATGTAATTAATTTCGTTTACTTTCCCCATATTTATTATGAAAATATTGTGCAATATCCTAGAATATTTTTATGGTGAATCCTCCCCTTATTCCGTATTCCTAATTTCGCAAACTTCCGTGATAAACTTAATAGTGGAAGAAAAATCTAATACTCAAGACAATGGATATGAAATATCGGCGGATGTTGCCTTTCGGACTTCCTTGATCTATGCCAGACAATTTTCTAGTTCTAGAAATGATGTATAGCCTGTAGTGGTGAAACAATAATCGAAACGGTCAAGTAATTTTTTAAGCATAGTAAATGAACTTTTAAAACATTTTACCTACCTTCTTTTTGGCTACACCATATTCACATAATACAGAAAGCCTCAATACCATATGGCATTTAGTCTGTAAGCGCCGAAAAAAAAATCCCAAAGGTTAATAATCATAAGTATTAGTTGAGTAGTATCTGATGTTACGTTGTAGGTATACACAAGTTTCTCTCCTTATATAATAATTTAGCATACACTGGCAATAAATCTGATCACTTCACTCTTGCGTAAGTGCTTTGGTATCCAGAAACGCCATATACGATATACTGCATATGTAGAATTAGAATAATGCTTACTCTTAAATTTTGATGCTAAATCCTGCACACATCGGCGTTATTTGAATATTAATTAAAGAAAGAAGTGTCTCTAATGTCGTACCATTATAAACAGAATCCGATTGTGCTTTGTTTTGCTTTGTCTTCTGCTTTCTTAGTTATTAAATCCTGACTACCAGTACATATCAATTGGAATGAACTAGCTTCGGCTTCTGCTTTAATTTTAAGCGAAATTATTGCCTATTCCATGGCATTCACAACTAGAAGTCACAGCCGTTTTAGCTATCTTCGTTGTTCTTTTATGACTCCATTATGTTTGCATTCTAATATCCAGACTTTGTAAATCCTTATTAAGTCTTTTAGTGATTTAGGAGCTGAAATTAGAAAGTGCCTTACAGGTTATGACCGTCCAGAAGAACAGTGCTTTTCAATGCTAAAAGAATTATCCAAACTGGTTTAATAATTTCTGAGATTACATATTCACATTAATTTTCTTCTTTATACATGGATAATTTTCGATTTGACATTAATGGCGAAAAATAAAAACAACATTCATATATGATTAAAATATTTAAACGAGTTTTATAGCGAAAGACAATACACAGCAATATAAAATTAAAACCTATGTATTTTCAGATTTAATAACTTCAATGCTTTCGGATTTGTAGTAGTGTGTGAGTAGATAAAGAAATAAGTAAAGATGGTGTGCGATAGCAAATAACAGCAGACTATCCAACACTCCGCTTCATACTGCAGAAATGTATACGTAATTCTGACTTTGTCGTCTTCTAAATCATACCAGTTTGTTGAAAAAAGTATAAAGATAATGTGGAATGGTCAACAAGGGAAATATTCGTTATAAGAAAACACACCAAGGTATATTCCTTTAACTATGTCACACCTATTACCTTTTACCAATAAAACGGCACGGAAAGACGTGTTTCAACCAATCATAGTTGCTTATTCCAATTGTTATCGCCTCCCTAGCATCCGTTTCTGTATTTGCTATACCTGCTATAAAGCGGGCTGTGATCGTCATTGGCAGGGCCGGGTATTTTTGGAGATACCCATAGTAACACAATATGTTCTAAATGCAACATATGTTTGCTAACATTCATGAATTAGGATAGCTATTATATACATAACACAACCGTGAAATGGGATTCATAAAGCGAAAATTAACACATTTTTACATTCTAACCCTTTCTCTGTATTATTATTATCATTACTATTATTATTATTATTATTATTATTATTATTATTATTATTATTATTATATGTTAAAACTAGTTTGATCCAAGTTGCGGTTATCAACTTGGATTTGCTACGTTTTGTTTAGTAAGTATTTATTTCGTATACTACTACTTAAAATGTTTCATTTGACTTATATGTTACTATACCTATTGCATCACTCTTTTGTATTACCAAACTTCAGATTCACAAATTGGAGCTCTGTTCAATTTTCTTTTGAGCATTCCAAGGCGCCGATTGAAAAAGATCGTTCACTATCTGCATTAGACCTGGTAACAAAACAGAAATATTTTCTCTGCCACAATGTTATTTAGAAAAGGGAAACATAATTGAGTCCATACTAGATCTAAAATAAATCTACATAAATTGTACTAATACAACGTAAAACAAAGATAGCACTTGTAAACCTTCTCGTGTTGTAGTTTAATGTTCACTGCTTCACTGTATTGTAGATTTACAGCAATGCAATTAACTTGTTTTTGTACTCCATAAAAATTTCATTGTATTCCATTTACAAAATTCAAAGAATCTTAAAATGCTAATCCTGGTAGAGAATCTTTAGTGTGCATATTGGAATAAAATGATTTAAAAACACACCTTTTCAGCAATTTACATTAATCAGTATAAAACTGCATAAAACAATCTCAGCAATCTCCGTTCACACAAAATTAAAACTCCACAAAGCATAAAATTAATCTCCATAAATACTTGCCCCTGGTCATTTGCATCCCGAATAGATAGTGAACTGAAAATGACGTTTGTATGTTAGTGAAGTAAATTAATATTTTACTGTATTTATTTCTTCTAATCTTAATATACTCTCTTTTTTCTAATCATGAAACATTCATTTAAATTCCACTCGAGTTTTGATTGTCTTTAAATAAAATAAAAACCTCTGGTGAGATTACTGCTGATAAGATGCAGTAACTGTTATCGTAAAAATGCTTAATTACTTCAGGGCTAAAATCGGAATTTGCTGCTGATAATACATAGATTATAGGGCAGTTCTGCATAAATATTTAGTGGTTCTTACTTGTAAAACGGACCTAATAGGCAGTATAACGAGCTCTGGATTAAGTAGGTATTTTGTCTATTACAGAGAAGAGCAGGAATTAATTGAAAATATCTTAGCAAAAACAAGCAAACATAGCTGAACTATATTTAGTTTATAATACATGATTCTTCTTGTTGTTGTTCCTCTTCCATGCTTTTAGACATTACAGCCTGTAGCAATCTGCATATCTTCGTGCCGCCTTTTATTTGGTCTTCCAATATTTCTTTGCCCTATTGGTTTATAACTCTTAAAATGGAATGGTAGTCTCTATTCAATTCTTTGAAGATGACTTTTATATTCTTTAACCCTTTTCATTCAGATTGTATACGAAGGTAGGCATATCTAATTCTTCTCTTATATGTATCTTCATTTCTTTTATGATCTGTTTTCTTAAATTCTGTCACTGCTCTTAAAAACTTAATTTCATTTACTTCGAGAATCCTTTTATTTTTCTCTTTCATTATCCATGATTCATTTCCATGCAGTAATATTGGCACTGACATTACTTTATACTATTTTAATAGTACGTCTTTTCTTGCTTTGTTTTTCAAATATATTTATATAGTGTCACTAAAATAATTAAAGGCTTCCATTTTTTAATACACCAAATTGTTTTTATATGATAAATTGCATCCTAAATATTTAAATTCTACCACCTGTTCCACAGTCTTATCTTCTATAACAATTTTTTATCTTATACTTTCTTTTCCTTGAATGCCATAACTTTCATTTTACTTAGGATGATTGCCATCTTATATTATTTTGGTGTTTCATTCAATGCATAAGCTGACTTTTGAGGATTTTCTTCGGAATTAGATATAGTAGTCGGTTCATCTGCGAACATCCAGGTTAATGTATAATATCTTTTATTACAATTGTTTGAATAGAAAGATATACTATTAATCAATCGTCTAGCAATTTGCATTTACTACGCAAAACCATATATTGGACAGACACTAGGTCGGGACCGGAAAGGGTTCGTGGCTCATCCTTGAAGAAGAAGAAGGAGAAGAAGAAGAAGAAGAAGACGAAGAAGAAGAAGAAGAAGAAGAAGAAGAAGAAGAAGAAGAAGAAGAAGAAGAAGAAGAAGAAGAAGAAGAAGAAAGACGGCTACGAAGACGTAGGGTTCTGCGGAGGAAGAGAAAGAAGCGGGTTTCCTTGTACGTCAACATGGCTGCTTCCTTTTGATTAGCTGTTTATCGACCGTGTGCCTGGTGTGATGCGAATTGGCGCTGCATCCTGGCGAGGACAGACTAGCTGTCCTAGTTGGCGTAGGCTGGTCATGTCCATTAAGTGGCGAGGGAAAAAAAACTAACAATGGCGGTAAAGCCAGCGGACATACCTACATACGCCTAGAAGCGGCATTTCAGTACTTGATCGTTAAGGTATAACCCAACATTTTCTTGCTTACTTTTTATCCACCTTTAGCGTATGCTTTTCTCATTCCTTTCACTTCCCTTTATTTTGCCTCCTCCTATTGAGCAGTAAGCTGCAATGACGGCTGGTAAACTTGAGAAATAAAAAGTTACTCTCGGACATTAAACAGCTATATCGATTTAACGAACTTCAGTGGCGTGACAGTAAGATTGCCAAACAGTGATCCTTTTCTCTTTCCACAAATCCGGTTTTCTCTTTCCTCATACTTCTGCCATATCTTTTGTATTCCTATATTTCTTCTATGTTCCTCACACTTTCAGTTTATCATTTAATTTCCGTTTCCTTAATCTTCTAGCCTCTTCTGTATCATCACAAAATCTATTTTATTTGTCTATTAACTCCCTTTACTTTTCTATATACAATATTTATTTCTTTTCTTTGCCAACATTGTTAAACTTCCACCAAATTTGTTACTTCTGTTTTCTACTTCTGTGCTTAAAACCTTCCTTTACTTCGAGGTATTTCTCACAACCTCATTTTTATTGTACAGTCACTTTACAACGTTTGTGTTAATATTGTTCTGTTTCTTTATCTTCCTCTTACGTTATTAGTTTTTAGCTTCTAATATTTTTATTTCTGTTATTTTCACGTTTATACCCCAAGCTCTGTTCGATGCACTAATATTGTTTTCTCTGAGCATAAGACAGTAGTGAAAGTAATATTTAAACTCATTGTTAATATAAACTATTATTTGTGTACAATAACAAATGTATAAAGTGTAGGACATCTTTCTCACCTGTTTTCTATCCCTCTGTTATATTTTGATTTAGTAATGCTTTATCTTAAACTTTCATTTCTATCCATTATACTCTCAATTTCCTTATCAGTATTCATCGTAATCACCATTAACATAATCATCATTATTAGCATCATCTCTGTTAATCATTTTGATCCTCTTCCTCCACCACTGTTTGCTATCATAACCTTGTTTCGTCTTCCTAAATCTCTCAGTTTTTCGTGGCTACAGTCATTTGTTTTCTTTACGTAACAAAGGCATTCTTTCCAGTTCTTGTTCTGCTAAGCTGATTATATTGTTTTCTTTCTTCCTGGTTTATTATTATTTTCTTTAACCTTTTCCTTTGATATTAAAGTTCCAAAATTACCATGCAATTTGCACTGTTTCATTTCTAGTAAATTCCTTAGTGTTTTGATCTTACAGTGCTACTAAATCATCATGGACGCCCGGAAAGAGGGTCAAGGGGGTTGTACACCTCTTAACTCATCCTAAGAATGAGGTGTGGTTATTTAGGACCCAAATGCTGAATTGTTAAAAATGCAACAGAAAACCTAAGGTTGTAAATTTTTATTACAAAGCTATAATTTATCATGGTTTGCATGCTAATTGTTATGGTCCACGGAATGAATGCCTATTTGAATCCACCATAGTATCAGTTTACCTTTATAATGGGGTCTTTAGCCATCAGCCATTTAACCAGATTAGTTTTATAATTTAAATATTTTTCTATTTCAAATGTGTGAATCTGTAGAAAACATTGTTCCTACATTGCTGGATTCTGTAAAAACCTACACTCTAAATTTGTATTGCAATATATTAACCCCTGGTTGGATTACTTAAATTTGAGATGTAAAAATTTTATGAATGTTCAACCTGCAGTTATAGCTGATTTCTACAGAGGAATTGCTCTTCTTTTAATTACAATTCATTGCAACTTTAATAGTGACATTTAATAACGTTGCAATTTACTGAAAGACCACGCAATATTGACACAAAGTTGATTCTGATATGACTGTGGTAACATGTAAACTGTTCAAGAATCTGCAGTCTGATCTTGATTTGTAAGTTTGTAAGTCGATTTCAGGTAATAAAATAGATGTTATCATCATAACAGCCACACTTTATTTATCTTCTGAAACAAAACCCCGATGATTCTGCAACGGAATCTGTTATAGCAATAAGCTGTGTGCAATGTACTTGTTGAAGCCTCGTGTCTTTGATTTGTCATGAGTGAGTTTGTAAAGAGGAGAAATGAGCTATCAGACCTAATCTGTGTTGTTGGTAATGTATAATTGCTGGTACCGTTGCAAACGCCCTTGCAAATCATTAGCACATGCCGTTGCTTCAGCTTTGCCAGTGAGGTTACGCCACTGCCGTGACCAAACCCGGAGCAAACTTGACTCACGGCGGCCTAGGGAGTGCTTTGACTTACGTACAGTGTTCTCCGCTCAAGGACAGGCCTGCTCGCTGGCACGCAGCCTTGTTTCTCCCCCTCTCCTCCGTCTGTGCCTCGTCTTGCATCGCAACCCTCCAGTACACAAGTGTATGTATGCGTTATGTCGCGATCAGCGGCGCCAGTGGCGTTTCTTTTCTTTGCCTCACACCAAATGCATTACTTTACACATAATTTCCGGTTCTTGGCGGTCCAGCGTTTTAAAGCAATTAATATTTCTGTTGTTCTCTTCATAAATTTGTAATCCCCCAACAATTATGCATATTTTCTCCTTCTGATCGTGCTAATGTTTTCGATTTTTCTAACCTTCCTCTCTTTTGTTTACATCGGTTCTTTCAGAAGTTGTTCCAAACTTTAAAATGAATCTACACTAGTTAAGGAACGAATAAAAGCGCATTATGCTGCACGGTTTCACCTCACTTCTCCTTTTCCTCCCTCTTTCCTTTTTCCATTCTTTTTTTTTTTTTTTTTTTTTTTTTGCGTGCACTTCCTATACTTACCATTTGAATTAAAACATAGTGTTGCAAAGGAATTTTTAAAGCTGCAGGCCATTGTTCTGGCATTAATATCAGGTTGCATCCGGTTCTATGCTATTATAAAAGGAATTGAATCTTTCTCGATATTTAAGTGAATTTATAGCACTTAAGGCTTTAAAAGAATGCTCGTATTCTATTCATAAATCTGAATTTTGCACAATTATTTTAACAGGCGATAAACCGCAATTTATCCGGCTTTCGGTTGCTGGGTTGCAATAAAGAATGTGTTTTGTAGTCTAGAAAGCCTAAATTATTTCTAGAAATTGCTAAAATCCTAACTGAAAAATTACTGTGTGAATTGTCACAGAAAGGATGGTGCACTTTCTAGGGAAATAATTCAGACATGTTTTCTTTCCATTGTTTGGCCAATAAAGCGTTGGTTTTGTTTCCTTCCTATAGTACAAACTATTATTACAACAGTTTCAAGAGGTATTATGCTTATGCTTCGTCTCTTTTCTTTCTTTTTTTTTATTTTTTTTATAGTCGCTTTAATTTATGTCATATCGCGACCTTACGGTATTTGTACATGAACATTGGTATTAGAAAAAGGGAGGAGTTAAACACTGATTTAAGTTCAGTAGGAGGTATTTGGTAGTGCTGTCGCCATCGCACAGGTTGTGAAGTTGGCACTCAGGATAATGTGCTTGATGGTAGTTGTACGTTGCACTGTTGGCAGATAGTAGATTGGTCCTCTTTTGGGATATAGCTGTGCGTAATCTTGGAGTGGCCTGTTCTTAGTTGGGATATTAAAACTAGATTTGTCATAGGTAATTGGATTACAGTACCGGACATTATACTGTGCAGCTTGCGAGATGTCTAGCCATCTCATCTTCCCTTCTTGAAGTGTCTTTCTTTTCACATATGTGACGTCGCTGCATGGTGTAGCAATTGTTGAATCGCTTAAGGAGATTTCTGTAGCTTCATCATCCTCTTTGTCTTGTTCTTTTCAGGCATTTACATCCTAACCTTTTTCCCCGTTACCATTTCCTTTTTCTGAATCGTCCAGTCCCCTTCTAAAAGTTAATTTCTCGGTTTTATTTTCTTCCCTTTTTTCCTATTTACTGTTTTTCCGGCATTGCTTTTCCATAACTGTGTGTAATTGTGAGCTACAGTGCTGTTAGTTTTTAAAATAAACACGTGTTGATTTTCAGCCATATTGCACATGCAACAGAAGTTGCATGGTAATTACTTGCACTCAGCAGCAGAACGTCGTAAACCCCACATTGCTTGTTTTCCACATTAACACTGGAATGCTGGATACAGATAGCGCCAAAGAGTTTGGAATAAACATCGACAACTCGCACCCGTTGTTGGCAGAGCTAAAGAAACGTCACAACTGGCACGGCCGCCATTAGAGGGAACCTAATGGGTTAAAGTTTGCTGATATAACACGTGTTTTCCTAACAGGTTCTCAGCATGCGACGCCTGCACTGTGATGTTACGATCATCTATTCACCAAAGCTTTCCAAGGAACAGCACAGATTCTAGTAAATTTTTTATGTATCCAAAAAATCACAATCGTTTTCCAAATACGAGTGTCTTATTTATCTTTCTAAGTACTACTTACCGCGGTAGACTATACTTCGCTTATTAACAATGTTACACAGAAATCAGCTGTTGAATCCATAAAAAATAGCTGGGACTATTAAGTGATGGTAATGAATGCTCGACATGCTCGACGACAGTATTTAAATTGTGATGAAACGTTTAGAATAGCTTAAAATGCTGGAACAAAAACAAGACTATGCCAGCCTTCCGAATTCGAAGTGTCTATTTAACTTCGCTGCTGTATTTCATTACAGCATAAACAAATGCTCGTGTCAAAGAGTATTTATTTATGCAGCATGAAAACAAAGTAGGCATTAATGAGGACTGGAAAGTCCAAGCGAGTCGAGGTTGCTGAGCTTCAGAAGTGAGTAAAATTTCTTACTCGGTGCTACATACCCAATTTTCTTTTTCTTTTAATAGTATCTACATCAAGTTATATACATTTAGGTACTCAGTTTAAGTCCTCTTTTAGATGTGAACATTCCATTTTGTTTTATATCATGAAATAAAACATTATGTTTCATTCAATAGCAAGATTGTTTTGCCATAATAAATCGCAATCTTTCGATGTTTAATGGAAGTTCCACTGATTGTTTTTATTCACAAACATCATCAGAAAACAATATAACAGGATCATTTTAAGTTTTGAGGCAGTATTTTATATCACAACACTGTAAATGCCAGAGTGATTGTAGTTAAATTAGCATTATTATATGACAGAGATTTGAGATGTTTGTTAATTATAAGCATTGTTAGGAAATAAGTTTACACGGCCTCACTGAAACTGACAATAGGAGCGGGTAACAATGAGCGAGGGGGTGAGTTGTTTATCAATTATAAGAGACAAACAAATGACGTCAGAGTAGCGCGCTTTTCTTTAGAAATGGAGGGAATATCTTCCCTAGAGCATATGTGTTCGTAATTTTGATTGGATATAAAAATAGACACTAATGTTGGCGCGCTTTATTAACCAACAGCAGCTCTGTTATAATGTTTAGGCATATCGGGGTGAGGGAGTATAAATTCTAAAGCCGGGGGCAGGTAACGCACAGTTTAAGAAATCATTCACGAGTTACACGTCGCGCAGTTTAATAGAATCATTCACGGATTACACGTCGCGCAATTCTACAGAATCTCTCGCGTCGTAAAGTTAGTTACAAAATGTGAAATACGTGAATTAATAGTGCGCGGCAAATAAGTGATTATACTTACATTCGAAAATATAACAGTTTCAGTCGGGCGTGTATCAAGAGTAAACATGTGAAATTAATTAATTGTGACGGCAATAAAAGTGTAAAAACAAATTCTTTTATCAGTGTTATCTTTTAGTAACAACTCCTTTCCGTTTACACACCCTGTTCAAGAGAATTGCTCGACTGGGTAATAACAGCTAGCCGGAGGAAAAAGAACTCAAAATTCAAAATAGTAAAACAATAACAGGCGCTCAGCAAATAAGATAACACGAACGATACCGCGACAGTTTAACATCATTTAACCTGATAGGTCATATCGGACGTGAATGAATGAAATAGAGTTCAAATGCGGCCGAATTCCATAGAGCTTTGAGTTACCCTACATTTGTCTTCTTGGAATAAAGAAAAATTCCGAAAAACATATTCAAGTGCCTCAATCCATCAAGAAGCGAACTCGGGACATCCGCACATGAGGCAGAGCTGGGCTCAACAGAAGATGTTCTATCACATGTTAAAGATGCTCTGCCTTCATTGGTCCTTAATAAGTCTACTAATTGAAAAGTATTATAATTAATTCGTTTTAGAATTGGCGAAAGAAACGAACTTTGGCTGCTTTAATAAATAACTATATTTCTTTACTTCTTAGAAAAAGTATAAAAACAAGGATACATCATGGTTACAGTTTCACTTTCTTCTTAAGAAAAAAAACAAGTGTATATTAGAATGTAGATATTGGTTGGTAAATATAAACATAAATGCACGCAAAGAGGTAATTTTCAAGTACTTTGCAGTTTTTCAACGCTGGAAACACTTTCAAAGCTATAATCAGTTGCTTTCAAATCTAAATATTATCATTTGAAACTGTATACTGTATTAAAAATCCACTGTTTCATTTCGCTTCGGTTATAACAATTATGAGTTGGGGTTGGGTGAACCTTTTTTGATGAGTCAATTAAATTATTCACTCGTAATGGCTTTGATTCACGGTTACGAGTCAAGCAATCTTATATTATCATCAATAATAAAAGTTTAGCCGTAATAATTGAGAAAGTTGTATTCTACTCATTTAAGTTGGAGTTGTTCTGTAATGTCTGCGACGATGGCGTCGTCTCTTGTTAGAGACTCTTTAGATGAAGTATACTAAAGTACCTACATAAACATAATCATATTAAATACAATACACAAATAGTGCTGAAGTTAGAATTGAAGTTTGATTCGTACATTGTTGTAGATTCCGGTTCAAATAAACCTTATATACGTATTTAAACCTCATAGTTGCTTAGACACTACAAGTTATGATTTAAGCTTTTCAATCAAGAAAACTCATGACTTATTTAATCAACATAATGGATTATGATTTTAAGGCATTAGCTGAACCAATTATTGAAATCCACACAAATTTCGCATTCCAAAGCATTTTTATTTTCTCTACTACGTATAGTAAGTAGGGAAGAATTGTATTCCACCCAAAAATTCGACCCCGAGATTTCACCGGAAATATATGTTTTGAGACTCCCTGAATCCAAAAAAAGGATTTTTGGAAACATTTCCATGTGTGTGTCTGTGTGTGTGTCTGTGAACAGCACTCAGAAACGAACAGTCGGATAAACACCAAACTTGATATTTTGGTTCAGTATCTCCCAGAGATGCGACACGAAGGTTTTCAAAACCCACCCCAGATTACCCTTTTCATGGAACATTTTTCGAAAATTTTAATTTTCTCAAAAATGGCTCTAACGATTTTGATTAAAATATCATTAGTTTAAGACATTTTCATGACAAATAAAATGTATATCATGAATTTTCTAGGAATGTCTCCAAAAGTATTCTTCGTTGTGAACGACTTTTGCATAACTCGTAAACCATAAGAGATAGACAAAATTTTACTACAGAAAAATTGTAGATCGCGTTAAAACACACAATTTATGTCATATACAATTTTTTGGTTGAGTGAACCATTTTCGAGATATTGCTTGTTATTCCCTTAAATTTTCAATACTTATTTTCTCAAATGGGAATTCGTTATTCATTTTTTTGTCTTGGATATGCAAAGAGCATTAATCTGTGGCAAAGAGAATGGTGCTGCACCTAGCAACCAGCTATTAAGAGATGTGTCTATGCTTAAAGGCTACTGTATTTCTATATTGCCCTTGCAAATACAGAACAAGGCGAACATAGTACGCCTTTAAGCGAAAGTCAAATATATTTAGAACTGGTCGCTATGTGTAAAATGTAATTCTGTTTGCATATCAAAAGATCGTTTCTGCAAATGTTTATCTCGATTAGTATGAAATAGATGGAGAATAAGAGTTTGTAAAAATAGTTTGTACAAGAGTAGAGAAACTCATGTGAGTGTAACACATCAGATTTTTTCTATACAACATGGGGCCCTTTTGACTTTTATAGGGTCTTTCAACAAGAGTGTCCTAGCTTTGAACTTAAATAAAACACTTCTATAAATGATAGAGGTTTATTTCTTTTTTTATTTTGGAACATAATTAATGTCATTACGTGTGGAAGAGAACATCAGTTAAGTGACCGCTGCGACTTCGTTGGGTTGCGGTTGGGTACGATTGACCCAATTTTCAATGACAGAAGAACGTAAATTAGGTCCAACTTCACAAATAACACGCGTGATGTTATTCATAAGATCATTTACGGTTTCTGGCTTGTTGACATAAACTCGAGATTTAACCTAACCCCACAAGAAGTAATCCAACGGCGCTAAATCACATGACCTCGGGGGCAATTTAACATCACCACCACGGGAAATGATGAAACCTCTGAACTTCTCCATCAAAAGATCGATTGTATCGAGAGCAGTAGGACATGTGGCACCATCTTGCTGGAACCAGATGTTTCTGAGATGCATACCATCCAATTGAGACCAAAAATAGTCCCTTATAAGAGCCCTGTATCTTTCTCCATTGACAGTTAGAGCTTCTCCATCTTCATCTTGGAAAAAATATGGACCAATGATTCCACCATACCAAAATCCACACCACACAGTAACCTTTTGGGGATGAAGTGGTATTCTTGAATCTGCATTGGATTGTGATTGCTCCAATAGCGGCAATTTTGTTTGTTTACACAACCATCCATCCAAAAGTGTGCTCCGTCGCTGAAGATGATTTTCGACAAAAATCCGGGTGAGCTTCCAATTGCTCCATAGCCCAGTCAGCGAATACACGGCGCAACCTATGTTCTTTGGGCTTGAGTTCTTGAGTTAACACCATTTTTAGGCGTGAAACTTCAAGTCCAGATGCAGAATTCGCCAAGTTGTCGGCGAAAGCCCCAATTCTTGCGCTCGACGAGCAATTGATTTGTTTCCGTTCTCGCGTACACTCTCACGAACGGCGTCTATGTTTTCGTTGGAACGCTTACGTCGATTACGTACAGGCATTCTTTGATCGCTGACAGAACCACTTGTTTCAAATTTATCGATCAAACGCCGAATCGTTCTCTGGCAGGGATGATTATGCACACCGTAAACTTCACGCAATACACGGAAGGTTTGGCGAACAGATGATCCATGTTGATAATAAATTTTCACAATTTCTATGCGTTGCTGAATGCTGTAACGTTCCATGGCTATTTGTCAATAACAACTGCAACCACATGAAAAAAACGACTGCTGTAACTCAATAACAACGGCAGCTATCAAATGTTAAAGATAGGACACCCTTGTTGAAAGCCCCTTTATAATGAAAATTAATTCCAAAGCAGTATTGAATGGATTCACGAAGCAAGGCTGGCATAAACCAAATTAGCCAGATTTCTGTTTAGTTTCATTATAACATGTCTTGTCTGCTTGATATATTAATAATTCATTTTACGCAAATACTCGAATTGACTATAATTAAACTCCCCCTCTTCTTCAAATTATTGTACAGTGATCTGCAAGATTTTGAAAGTGAATCCTAATTGTAATTTGGTACAGCCGCTGCTATTCTTAATTGCGAAAGAAAAATCCCCTGATATTTACGCAAGAGGATGTGAAACATCGGCGGAACGTCTGACTTCCTTAATCTCCACCGACAATTTTCGAGCTCAGGAAATGCTGCATAGCGTTTAAATACCATTTGGCGGTGGAACAATCTTCGGCGGGAATGATCGAGTAATTCTTTAGTTAGCTACAGTAGCTGAAGTTTTAAATCTTTTTACCTTCTCTTTGGTCCAATAGTTATTTAATACCGTAAAACCTACATAGCTTTTACGTAATGCAGAAACAACATACGCAACGAAATAGAGGTGAAGCTGGTAAATATCTTGATACCGCACTCTTAAGCCAGCAAGACAATTTATTTGGAAAAGACGCATATTCTGCGACCACTGGGAAAAATAAACTCCTCAGTTGTTATTATAAGGTATCTGTTCACTGATTTCTAATGGTGGCAAATTTCTCTCTGTATATAATTTTATTATTTAGCATGCCCGGCTAACGAACTTGGTCGCAACAGTAGTACAATGTTGGTATAGCAACGCTTTCTTATACGAGAGTTATGAGAAGATTTTACATCCAGAAACCTTTAGTGCATACATCTACAGAATTAGAATAAAGGTCATTCAGAGGTTATGACAATGCTTCATACACACAAATGTGTAATATTTGCTAAATGACAGTTCAATAAATATAATTTACGATTCGTGCCGTTATAAACACGATCGATTATCGCTTTTGAAGCTTTGTCTTCTGTTTGATTAAGTGTTCAAGACCATTTATGTATAATACTTGGAATAAAATGTAATCGGCTTTCGTTTTTAGACGCATTCTCTGCGGAGTACAACAACAACCGCTTTTGTTTCTCTGTGGATACAGCAACTATTTTCTACTCCATGGCATTATCAACGAAGGCTTTGTAAATCCTTTTTAATATTTTAGTAATTTATGAATTTAAATTAGGTGTTTCATAGTCCTTGTCCGTCAGAAAGAATAGGGCTTATCAATGGTAAAGAATTATCAAAATTGGTTGAATTACGCTGCATACGCACACACACATACAAATTTTCTCTCTTTATAATATTAGGATTAAAATATAACAGTGATGTTAGAGTGTTTCATTAATTTACACATTCAATTTATGGCTCGTTTAAATGAAATTAATAGTAAACATTAAAGGCGAATATAAACTAAAAGGCTTATTTAGAAAATGCACTGTCAAGTTGAAAGGGACTGTGCAAGTATTGACTCGATATTAGGTATATTATTTAGGAATTTTCATGCATCACCTGTATTCGTCTTCTCAATTGATGATATCGAGGGATGTGGTCTAGATGTTCAAAACTTGACGACCCTAGCTCTCCTACACAGATCCCTCATGTCGAAACTGATCTTGTAATTCCTGTGACAGAAGCAGTGTAGTATAAAGAGGCCACACCCAAAACCTCAGGTGCTAGTTTTAACTGCAAGGTACCGAAATCAATACTGAGTCTTTCAACATACCTATTCGATCCAGAATGACATCCCTGCTTCAGAGGCGTTGTTCAATGTAGTGCGCGGTGTTAATAACCGAAGTATCCTGTCCCCAACACCCTTGAAACACAGAAACAGGTAACCTGGGTCCCTATACCCACACCCGCGCCATAATCCAATATGCAGTCAGGGCTGTCCGATTGAGTTATTTCATAGAAATATTGTTTCGATATAGTTCATATGGAAGAGATGGCATTCGTTTGTAGAAAAACTGGCAACTGATATTAGGAGTGTGGCCTCCCTATACTACATGTCAAGGAATTTCAGAGTGGGTTTCGGCATTAGGAGTCTGATTACTCCCTTGAAAGCGTTGCACGGGTGTATTTTGTTTCATACACAAGGTACAGCAAAAAGAATAAGCACACTTGCTTAAATAGTGACAGAAATAATTACAAGATAGAGAGTCTTGAGAGAGCTAATTTAAAGTAAGAAAACTGGTTACATTCAACATTTATGTATTTCTCTGCCCTCTATTGCTTATTAATGTGTATATAAACTATTCTTACTAAAGCTTATTACTTTCCCTACCACATACATAGTAGGTAGAAAATGTATTGTATTCCACCCAAAAATTCGATACCGAGATTTCACAAAAATTACATGTTTTGAGGCCCCTGAATTCAAATAAAGCATTTTTAGAAAAAGGCCCGTGTGTGTGTGTGTGTGTGTGTGTGTGAACAGTATAACTCAAAAACGAAAAGTGGGTTGAGTACCAAACTTGGTTTCTAAGTTCTGTATCTTCGAAGGACGCGACACGAAAATTTTCAAGAAAATCCTCCACTCCAACTACCCTTTGCATGGAACATTTTCCAAAAATTTTGATTTTCTAAAGAATGACTGACTATTTTGATTAATATATCACATATTAAAGATATTTACATAACAAATAAAATGTATATCCTGAATTTTCTGGGAATAGCCCCTGAAGTTCACTTTATTAGGAACGTATTTTGTATAATCTTGTATAACTGGTAAACGTTAAGCAATAGACCTAAACGTACTACATAAAATATATAGACTTCTTTGAAACATAATTTATTTCAAGTAAGTTTTTTTTCTGTAGCGTAAGTCATTTCTGATAAATCCATTATTAATGGTTCGAATTGTTCATTATTTTGGTCATTCTCTTAAAGTCCTGTCAACATTCAGTTATTTCTCGCGATTGCACGGAAACAGTTTTAAGGCCAGCATGTAGCGTCCAGTTCTTATACATTTGACTATCGCGGTTCTCTTTGTATTTATAACGAAATGTATAATGTAGCTACCTTACACATTTCGTTATAGATACAAAGGAACAGCGATAGCCAAATGTTTAAAGCTGGACGCTATACACTGGCCTTAAAATTCCACACTCTTTCCATGACATCGCGGGAAACAACTGAACGTTGATAGGACTTTAAAGAATGACCAAGTAATGAACAGTTCGAAACGGATATATCAGAAACTGCTGCCTATTCTACAAAAAATGATTTGAAATAAATTGTGTGTTATAAAGAGATCACATTTCTTGTGTGGTACATTTTCGTCTATCGCTCAACGTTTC
Organism: Deroplatys truncata; assembly: GCA_030765065.1. NCBI lineage: Eukaryota > Metazoa > Arthropoda > Insecta > Mantodea > Mantidae > Deroplatys > Deroplatys truncata. The sequence continues at coordinate 110,683,138 of CM060979.1, forward strand.
CTAGTTATACCTACAAGATTATACAAAATTCCTTTTGAATGAAGAGGACTTCAAAGGCTACTCCTAGAATATTTGGTTGAGGGATTTTCTTGAAAATCTTCGTGTCGCATCTTTAGATGGTACTGAACCTGTTTATCCGAATTTTCGTTTTTGAGTTTACATACGTAAACGCACGCGTATACACACAGACGGACCTTTTTCTAAAAAGCCTTTTTAATTCAGGGGACCTCAGAACATGCATTTCCGGTAAAATATCGGTATTGAAGTTTTTGGTGCAATGCAATACCTTCTCTACCTCATATGTATGTACGTGGTAGTGAAAGGAAAAAAGATTAATGTAATGAAATTGTTAATAGGAATTTTCGGTCTTTATATTTTATTACATTTATAACGCCTACTTGAGATATTAATAGCAATTGCAGCCAAACCAAAGTTAAGCTTCAAACACACGAAAGGAACGTTGTTCACGTTATTTCTATAATTTTTGTTGGGCCCAGAACCTAAGTTTCCAAAATGTTTCTAAAGAATTTAGATTTGCAACATGTGGAAACTTTGGGGAGATAGGTTTCTAACATGGGAATGTAGACCATAATCAGATATGCTACACAAGTATTCAGGTAAGTTGAAAGGGTTATTTGCTGCCCCACGTATGGGAGATTCTTTTCTTGGAGTGTTCGCCCCATGTACTATACAAAGTTTCCGGGGGCTTTCGCCCCACGTTCACTTTTAACTTTTATTTTTATGTTTATTTGAATATTATATATGTATGCCTCGGCTGCGTCAGTATTTTTTTAGAACACGTATCTCTTAGCAGGGGTAGTGTGGCTAAAGAACAAGGCTTATACAAGTTATAATTGTATTGTACTTTGTTTTTATTAATCCTTCACACGATTAAATAGCACTTCACTGGTATATCCTACTGTAGAGCTGTGAGAGTTTTGTTAATTGTATTTTTTTAACACGTAAACTTTATATTATTCACGCCGTAATGAATTGTTTATGTCTCACACTGAATACGTACCGAGCGAACTTCTCGGGAACGCTGCCTTCTAGCGTCTACCGCCTAAATTCGTACATTTACTCTATTTCAAGTCTCTGATTGGCTAATTCTACTCCAATAGAATACTTTTATTCAACTTTTAGCTTTACTACTTGTTGATTGGCTATTTATAAACTGTTTTAAATATTACATTATTGTTCCAAGAATTATTAGTAGCATTATTAAACCTTCTAATTTGTTTTCTCGAGGTTACCTCATTGTTATCTCATTGTTAGCAACTTTCGGCTTCTACTTTATAATTCTGTTTGCTACGGAAGGTATTTTGGTTCTATTCTCACAGCTCCTACATTGTGAATTACGTAATACATTCACATAACATTACTATACATGCACATAATATAAACATAATGCAATGACTATTACATACATTTTATATATTATTATACACATATTGCTTTAAGGCGGGCTGTTATTATATTTTATATTATATAATTAGACTGATATTATTTAAGTGTTAAAAATACGCCTCAAAGTGTATCAAGTTTTGACCAGATGGGTTAGGTAGTGGAGACTTTTAAGCAAGGAATTGAACTTTAGGATAAAACTAAAAGCCGAAGATAGCCTGTAATATTCTCTCTTTCCTAAGGATGTGTCCCAAGTTTTTGATCAAATCAGTCAAACATTTTTAATTTGTACTAAGTGGTTGAAAATAAAGATACAACTTTTTTTTCTGGATCCTAAAAAAGGTTTGTAAGCTTTCGTTCCGACACTCAAACAATGCTAATCTATATACAGGATATTGAACATAAAGGAGGGTTATAACTTTGCACAATATTATTTTGTCAAAATCGATTAATGGTGCAAGTTTGTACACAAGGGGCCAAAAATATGGATAAAGGCAATTTTTGGAAACTGTAAGTAGCTAGGTAGAGTAAGTTTAAAAGTTCTAATTATGAAAATCAAACAGTAAGTAAGGGGTTGAAAATATGGGTAAAAGTAATTTTTAATGGTCGTGAGTAATCTATAATTGTCTGTGGGACCTAAAGGTAAGAACGGTATATAGAATGAAGTTACACTATTTATACCTAACATGCTGCGTTACGTCATGAAAAAACTACATCAGAACGTTTTTTTCAGCATATGGCAGTTTTTCATGATCCATCAAGAAACTTCGTAATGTGATAGGTTTCACCTAAAGACCTCCGTCGTATAACTACATTAATATACGCAGGTCCAGTTGCTGCATGCGATGCACCATTTGTAGGTGTCTTGTTTCTTGTTCTTCAGTATTCATTCAACAACACTATCAAGGACTTCATCGTTTGGTCTTTCTAGACACAAATTTGGATTCCTACTAAAGCCTGTCGCAATTTCCCCTTCATTTTGGATACTGTGTAGTTTTACAAACTAAAAGTAAAACTGAGATACCCTTCTAAAACATGCAAGCGTGTAGAGCATGACAAAGAAACCAGGAACTATGTACTTACCAAGATATCAGCTGTAAGTAATTACTGACCGGTGTCATCCAGCTACAGTCAGGCCTCAAAAGCAATGCAAGCCACGTAACTTAAAAGGCCATAATGGCCACAACTGATGGTCCGAGAGTTGTTGGAAGGATACTGAGAATAACGATTATCATCAGGACCAATTAGTGGAGTAGAAAGTGAAAATTATATGGAGGACTGAGTAAAGCTAGTAAACCGAAAGATTTTGACACTAGCGCAGCGTAACAAAAACAGTTTAGGTAGACATTTTCTCTTAATACATGTATACCCAGCTGCACTGCTACTGACGAATATCGTCGATGAACATGTCAATTTTCATTGTTTCGTTGCGTGCCCTAGACAGGTTTCATACAAAATAATGAATAATCCTGCTTCTATCTATCATATAAACAGGGATGGTTGATGACTCTGAACTTTGGTGGTTCACAAAGGCAATTTCAATTTGTTAAAGTATTAAACTGTACCATCTATTTTGTTTCATAAATGTTAGTTATTAACAATTACACACTTTCAAATGTCGTCATTATAAATGAATCTGTAACTGTACTATTGTTATAAGCCATGTTTTGGGGGAAGTTATGAAGATGCTACAAATCATTCACACCACGTTTTACGCATGCTCTGTAGCACTCAATAAAACTCAAGGAAAGAAATATAGGGCACTTTTAACTTCATATCCAGCCATTTTCTCATATATATTGCTGTTAAAATACCCATTAAAATTACTTACTTATGTTTCAACAGCTGTTTTAAATCTACCAAGACAATTAATTCGCTTTTCCTTTCAGGTTTAGTGTTGAAAAATCTGTTTGCTAAAGGAGACTGAATTTACTGTTTCTCCATACAGCACCGTTTACCTGTATTTCACTTGATTCACCAATTGAAACACAGTACCGCCACGTGCAACGTACAGGCAACGTAACGTTCAGTATGTGGATGACTGGCAGTGAGGCAGACATTTACTATAAAACCAATAGATGGCGCTGTTTATGCGATGAAAGTCAAAGCTGTTATAGAATTCCAACAACACATAGCCTTATGCCCCGCACTTCCCCACCACACACCAATGCGCTCCCTTGATTCGTCATGCCGTATACCTAGCCATTATGTGACTGTGGGTTGCAGCTGGGAGTGCACCATTTGGCACCGGCAAACAATACACCGCTTGCTGTAGTCCACTGTACAAGATCAGTGAAGCCGAAATATACACATAAATTTAGTTACTTATTTACATTAAAGTGAAATCCAGAATATGGTTGTAGCACAACATGCTACCATATTAAGAAGCGCCTCTGCATGTACAGCATATTTGCATTTTAAACATAACCTTCTTATCCAGTGTGCTTCGTAGTCTTTTTTAAACGCGCCTTTTTTATTTATTCGTAGGTTCATTTTGTTACTGAAAGTTTTATTAAAACAGAAGAGAGTCGAAAACTCTGTCTGCATTAAGCTCACCACAACTAATTGTATTCATACACAGTTTTAAAACTCACATATACTCTTAACAAATTTACCACAAAACTTGCACACTCAGGAAAAGATAACATCATGTCAGTGGCGTCTTACACACACCATTGTTACACGAAGATAGTCCATCATATTAGACATGTTACCGTGGTCCGTCACTGATTGGCACCGAGGAATAGCTATCTGCTATTCAGCACACTGCAGAAGGTACACATGTGACAAAGTGTCTAATAAACGGTGCTAGAAGTCGGCTACGAAAGAAAAGTGAAGGTAGCAGTGTAACCACATATTATTTTACCGCTTTGCTTTATCAGAAACAGAGTAGACACATAAAGGAAAGTCTACCCGAGAAAGACAGCTCTGTGAAGAGAGTGAAATATTTTTATAACATGTAATAATTATAGATACGTTTATTTATATCAATAAAGACATTGATTATATTTAAATGTGTCGGAAGTCTAAAATGCAATATCGGTTAAATCAACGTTTGTCTCAAAATTCATGCTGTCTACCCTATCTCGCCTGACGCTACTGTATAACCAGATTAATAATTAGCAAAGGTAGACATTGTTGCTCGAGTGGAAATGTTAAGGAACGCGGGTTGTTTTAAAAACTTTTTCACCATTTGTGGGAATCAGGACAACTTAAGGGAACCAATGTATGAAATTGGGATGAGATATTTCGGATGAGTACCTACATTCTATAACCAAACTCTAGCATTTCAGATACGTTCCTGTGAGAAAAAAAATTCTGCTTTATTAATGATGTACATGAAATTCACCTTCGGTTTGTTTTAAAACATTTGCAGCCAAATTTCAATATTGTGTTTCAAACACGTCTAGTCTTTGAAACTTACAGCATAATTTGCAAATAAAACATGAATTGCTTTAGAAAACAAATTCAAGAATATATACATCTTGCCGTTTGCAGTTTTTAACCAATAAAAGTTATTTCTAAAGGCATATATTTCCTGAAATTTTCCAGCGATAATTTTTATCATCTTAAGGTTACTTAGTGAAATGTTCAAAGTAATTGGCATAGGTTTGCACTGCAGGAGGGAATTTGAGTGATAAGAGCACTGAAACAATAAAGAAACCAAATTACTTTTAACGCAGAAAAGTGAATTTAGTCTTCAAAACCGCATTCTTGTATTGCTGAAACTTTAGTGGTTTTAGTGTCTGCACCATTCAGTAGTGTAGCCAGAAAATTATTAAGGGGGCGGGGTTATGTATAAGGGCCCATTTTTAATACAATTTGTATCAATTAAATGACAAATAGGAATTAATTCTGAGTTGAAATATTTAAATAAATCTATTTTATATTCACGGGTAAAGGTGCAGCAATTGAAATTAAAATTAGGATGAGATATTTTAAGTATTGTAGGGCGGCAAATGTATTGTGACATGAGAATTAATGACCACTGTGAAGTACTTTATATTACCGCTGCAGGCCAAATTATTTCCTACAAAATAGGGTTTCTAGTTATGTTCTAAACTGGGAGGTATTTCACTAATTTCAAACCACTCAGATTTAGCACCGGAACGAAAACTTGGCCCTGATATCTTAACGTGGTTGTACCAACGCCATCTAAAGTACAATTTCCGTTGCTGTCACCTTGGTCATATTGCGCAAGACATGCGGCGTAAATATAGCGCTACCAGTGATACGATTAGGAAGTATCTCGCTCCCGCCAACCTAGAAAGGTGCTCGCATTTTAACGAAGCTACTTTTGCTATTAATTTTTACATTGTTTTTAGAACTCCCAACTTCCAGCCCCCAACCCTTCCCGGCTACACCTCAGGCACCATTATATAACCACACCTTTCAAAAGCGCTAAAAATATGACTGTACAAAACCTGCATTTTTCAGAATTTTAGACAATTTTCATGGTTTGGTCCCCTTAAAAAGGCTTATAAATTAATGTCATATTAACATCTCCTCTACACAAGTCTGTTGTTTAATTATATTCCTTTTTTCGTTCGGAACTACTCCGTTTCCGGAGCTTCTTGTTATGTGATGACAGGCGAATTCCTGCTAACCTACGCAGTATGTTGATAGTGATGAATCACCGAAATGCCTTGCAGTACATAAGTGTCACCAGAGAAATATTATGATGACGACGTGGCCTCTGCAGCTGACTTGTCACACTATAATTTTTCTGGTGAAACAATTGCTTCATACCAGCGACATTGAAAGTATAAGAAATTGCATCAGAAATTACAAGAAAAACAGACTTCTCATTTGAAAATAATTTCTGTGATTTAATAACAAGACCTGAAACTTCTACCAAACAACCCCTGAAATCCAAAGCGGCAACATGTGTAGACAAATGCCAGCAAACGCCCAAGTCATTTAACCCAAGTAGTAAAGAAACGAGTCAGTAAATTGCAACTTGAGCATAGAAACTCGATGATGACTTTCTGACTCTTAGTCATATAATTATTAGTTGAACGTATTTTAAGCTGTTATGCAAGCTTTATCCTTTAGTGGATGGTGTGACACATACTTTGTAAAATGATTTGTAAGTTTTAGGTCATCACTTGTGTGGCTGTTTGAACATTAAACCAAAGGACGTCATTGAAAGGACAAATAACAGTATTAAATTTATTTTGGAATTTGGAATTATTTTCTGGCAAATAAATGTCTGTTCTTTTAACATAAAATACAGGCAGCAGCTTTGTTTATGTAAACAATCATTCATATAAGTAACCGATAGAATCAAACGTCCTCCTGCAAATACAGAACGCTTCGTGTGATTAGACAATTTCTGCACATATCTGCACTATTAATAGCTTTCAAATGACAATCACTTCATTGACAACTTTTGTTTTAAGTAATGTTGATTCAGCTGCCAAGCTTTCAATAACAATCAAAGGATGGTGATAATGATAATGGTGCGGATGGTGGTGGTGAGGTAGTAGTTTTTTTTATGGAGGAGAAACGCTTTATGCGCGCCATCCACTAACGAGAGAATGGCGGTGTGGGACTCTCAAAAGGTACACCCACTAAAACCCCTCCATAACTCTTGGTGCATTGTGAAAACATGCTTTACAATGCGACATCCATCCCCGTTCGTCTCTCTCTTTGCCTGAGAGAATACTGGTGATCATTTCAACAATAATGTCCCAGATCTCTTTGTTCCTCAATATTTCCACGATAATGTTATGCATGAATACAGCCTGTCCAAGACGCTCAAATCTCTGACGCCGGAAGGCATTCCAGTTGTAACATTGCAGTATAGTGTGTTCAGGTGTGTCTCTCAGTGCTGCAACAGCCTTTTCTGCCTTGCCAGCTACATATCTAATGGGGTACCTACATTCATATTATATCTAAACTGGACGCCAAGGTATTTCAAGTGGCGTTGTGAACGCATTGTCACGATAACCTCTCTCATGGTTCGTTTGCCTTCCAATATCTCTATTTCAGTTTTCTGAGGTGCTAGCTGAAGACCCTTCTTCCACATCCAATTTTCAATAATATGCGCGGACCATTCGATTGTGTCCTTCATTTTCTCTTTGGATTCACCAGATACTAGGAGGGCTAGATCGTCAACACAGCAGTAGTAGAGTAGTAGTAGTAGTAGTAGTAGTAGTAATAGTAGTAGTAGTAGTAGTAGTAGTAGTAGTAGTAGTAGTAGTAGTAGTAGTAGTAGTAGTAGTAGTAGTGGCGGTGGTGGTAATAGTATAGTATCCGTCAAAAATGTAACTTGCACTAAATGGCATGTTATTTCGCATTTTTATTTCATTTATAGTGATTACCTCTATCTTTATGACTTACAATTCCTAATCGTGATACAATGCAATATCCACATATATTGAAATACAACTGCATTAAAGAAAATAGTAGAATTATAATAAGAGGTAAAAGGCATTTCTTGCTTTAAGGGAGGAAAGAGTCTTTAATCTCTAGATGCACCTAGTTGCTCTTGTTCCATGTCAAGGACTAAAAATCACAGGCTCTTCTCCTGACTCAGAGCTGTCCTACTTATTTCTTTCTAGAGCAGCCCATATTCCTTAGCACATTGTAATGTTCTGTTGAATGGTTTCTTTTATTGTAGTGGTCAGCTTGCCACCTTTTTGTCCCTAGAGGTCATTCTTCAGAAAACGAACTATATAATGGCTTCAGGTTTGAATCGAGAGATAGCTTCTTTGAGGAACGCTTGATAAAGTAACTGGGTGCGTCTCTCCGGCTTCCGGCGATCCCGACGAAGGCTGGCACGCTGTGACGAGAGTTCTCCTCGGCTATTTCTATAGGTAAATTCTCTTCTATTCGTACCTCGGGGGAATATGTACAGGATTTAGCAATTACAATAGGAAACAAGGATGCTTTGACAGTATTCAATTTCGGTATCTTACAAATTCAGCACTATGTACTCTATGAGACCCTGTGTTCGTCCCCATTTGAGAGTGACTTCTGCATACAGGAGTTTGTGATATGCAAATGTCCTTTTTTGTTTAAGGCAGGGGCGGCGAAGCGGGATTCGTGTTTATAGTTCTCCCAGGGCTCTCTACCTCTGCATTCCCCTCTCGCTCTCTCTCTCTCTCTCTCTCTCTCTCTGCCTCTTTTATTGGCTGTATTTTGTATTCCATGCGTTGCTAGATGGCGTCATCAAGCGTGTGTGTTGTATACTTGGTGATTCGGCGAACGAACACATTCTCACCACCTCAGAGTTGAGGGGAAATGTTACTTTATGCTAGTGATAAGCGAAATATCACTTCTTGTGATATTATCAATGTGAACGAGAAGTCACGATCACTCTTGTGACCAATCTGCTCGCGAGGCAGTGGTTGTAGGTGATTGAATGTGATGTCATTTCGAAGTTTTCCACTGTCAGTCACCTCAAATCACCGTCTTGCCTTCCTAGCAGTTAGATCACGGAAGTGAACTGAGAACCATCAGTTGTAATTGTATTTGCCACCTCCATCGATTGCAAAAGTAGTATCAGTGCATTACTGAACTTTTTGTACATGCCATAGTTTACGTTCACCTCAGTCGCAAATTTTCCATTATGGGAACGCTATTATTTACTTTCAAGTTAAATTAACGACTTTAGTATTTCAAAGCATCGACGTAAATTTGTGTGGTTAATGATAACTGTAGGTTATATATTTATGCTAAGTTAATTTTTATAATATTTCAATTTTGTAAAACCATTCAATAAATGGGTTTTACAAAATGCTGTGCTGTGAACATGCTCATGAATGTGATTAATCAACATTATATAATCGAGTCAGAATCAGGTTTTAAAAATGTGGAGTCTTAGGTACTGTTATGTATTATGTTTAACTGTTATCCTTTTATTTATTTTAAACCCCTATTACATTTGCTTACGTTATATTGTTCCATTAAGTTAAACTCAGTTTCTGAGTATCTTATTACTTATTTAAGATTTTTATCCAGTTTTTCAGACATTATTGATTTTAGAAACACTTAAAGTAGGTAATGTTAAGAATTTCGCTATCGGCTTGGGACAATGCAATCTACTGTAATTTTTCAAGAAAAACACTCCAGAACAACGTTTTCGTGGTTCCCATTATTTCCCTGTTATAAAGTAGTTATATGGAACAACGGATTCATTATAAATGCAACCGGTAGTCTGCCATTATTCAGCATCACAGACGTATTCGAACTTGTTTAAATCTGTTAGATGATCCACAGCAGCTGTCTTTAAAATAACTTAAGAAGTTTTAATAATCCTTCATATTATAAGATATTGTGTTTAATAACAATGTTTATTATATTTTCATGTATGCTTTAATTTATAATATGGCCTATTCTGCATCCTAAAGCATAAATGTTAGGTAGGAAAATTAACAATTGGGGTGGCCGGGTAAGCTGTATAGAAGGTAAAGCCTTTTATCAACTATATCCTAATTTATTTTATGAAGTGTCAGAAGTATATAGTTAGGTTTACTTCTTATTACTACTTCATTTGTTAAATACATCTACCTGGATAACGTAATTTTCTTAAAACTGGAATTTGGTTATAACCTCAGCATTGATAAGACATATGATGTACAATACTAACAGCGTGTTAAAATAGCAAAGCTTTATCAGCAGTAGCACTCCTTTAAAACAAGTAATTGTTATATTGCCAATGCATGCTTTGTACATGTGATATGTGTTTTGCAACATGTTTTATATTCTGTTGTGCTTATACATAAAATGTATATGCATACAATTGTATATTTCCGTTGTTGCTGCATATTTAATCACTTTCCCATGCATAAAGTATATAATATACTACATCAATTTTAAAATGTTTAATTTTAAAATTAATATTTAAAGACATTAGTGACGAAGTAATAAAGTCCATACTATAGGAACTCTCCAGTGCGGTTGCTGCTCTCTTCCATATAGATCATTTCAATGCTGAAAATAATTCGTTGGTAAGCTGAATCCAACTGACGTTTTGTCAATTAAACGTTCTCAGAAATTTTCATTAGCGAATATTTGCAAAAGGACTTGGCTGTAATAAGGCACACTTCAAAGTTATAGCTGAAGCCACAAAAGAGTTCAGAGTAAACTTTAGAGTGTTCCTTTACTGCGCAGGAAAATTAAGCGGTAAATTGTGTATTAGAGAGAAATTCGACATAAAGTTAATATTTCTTGAGTCGACGTGTAGACACAACTTCACTCACGTCCAGTTCTTAAAAATAAAAATGGACAATGTTTCAGGTAGCGTCCTACCTGTCTTCAGCAGTTGAATCGACTAAGCTGTTCTTCACTTGGTTTTTCCCATCTCTTGCCATGGACTCGTTGCGAGCCTCATCTGGTGGCTGTAAAAGGAACTGCATGACGTTATCTATGGGTGGGATCTCGAAATTCAAAAATTTTTGTTTATTCATTATGATGTGAATGTTTTTTTTTTCCAAATCTGTGCATTTATTGACATTTTTTAGAAGTTTGATTTCTTGACCGATGACATAATGGTCTTCCCAAAAATGATGTGCTACAGTTGAACGGTCACATTGTTTTAGTTTCATATTTCTTTGATGTCCTTTCAGTCTAATCATAAGTTTTCGTTCCTTTGTCCGATATATTTCTTGTCACAACGTGCGCAGTCTATACTATAAAAACCCGAATTATTTATGGAAGCAATTTTCTTTTTTAAGGGATTATTCAGTAATTCATTTAAACTGTACTGGTTTTTGGAGCTAGTTGTATATATTCCTAAAACCTTAAAGATAGACTGAAATTTACTAAAACTTTTTGTATACTTTTACTTTTTCAATGTCTTTTAGAGTAGTAACATCTTGAACTTGTTTTTTTAAGTTTGTACCGTTTTAACATATTACAAATGCACGCGAGTGAAGTTGTGTCTCAACACGTCGACTTAAGAAATATTAAAGTATTTTAATTTCACTTTTATTAATACTTTTAATGTGTTTGTGTTTTTTTTCCTGACATTAAGGTTTAGTGATCTGTGGATAAATATGTACCTTCAAGGCGGAAAGTAATCTTTCTGAAGAAATTTCCCCAGAGTTAATTAGTGCTTTCAAATTTCCCAATAAAGTCTGCAGACGCGGGAAGATCCTTCTCAGCAAACATACTTGTGTTGACGAATAAACGTCATATAGTTACACCTGAGAATTTGATGAAAATAATCATCGTGTACTGCAAATCAAATTGCAACCACCGGAATGAGGTCTAAGGAAGAGTGTACATTATAAGCACCAAAAATATAAGTTTAAAGTTAATAATTTTAATGCATGCTTAGCGCATATTTTATGTTTTTAGTGCATACAAATTTTATATCTACCTTTTGCACCCGCTGAGCAATTGTGCAGTTTGGTATATGAGTCACTGAACGTTCAACGTTGCAACTTCAACTGAGGAGGTACACAGTGAAGTATGCTAATTGAATCTGTTTAATATTCGTGTACATGTAGACTATTCAAGGTATTAAATGTGCTTCATTTTACTCGCGACAAGGATTGCGAAAGATTTAGTATATTTGGGTTCTGTCAGTCATTCACCTCGACTGACAGTCACTTCGATTTCCATTTGTTTAGTACGCGCTGCTAGATAGTGTTTGCCGATTCCAGGAACGTGGGGGGAAAATGCATTTTCTCCACTCCTGATAATATGGCATTGCTTCATAACGAGTGTACGTGCCCTGACAAGAGTGTTGCAAAAATGCCGATTCATTTTAACTTAATGCACTACAGAAGAATGTACACAATGAGTCAGTCTAAAGTCCTAGGAAACCCAGCGAGTCAAAAGTCTCAGGACACGCTGTTGCTTTCTGACAAACCAGTAAAACTTCACCGTTGGCCCTCTAGCCAACAACTTAAGGCATTTCATGTTTTCTTTCTTTCCCAGAATAATAGGGTGTCCTGGGAGATTTGACAGCCTATACATTAAAATTAGTTTCGCCTATTAGTTTGGAATATTATGATTTCTTCTGGGATTACTCTACATCTTGCCTTAGGATAAGAAGTGGTGTAATTTCATACTAATCTATTGGTACTCTTTTGGCTAACAATGCGTTCGTGCTCTAATTTGTTGCGTACAATTACACTCCGCTGATTTATGTATTATAATTTTCATCCGTGCAGTTGCGCTGTTGGTGGTTTTCTTGTCAAGTTTCCTGTTGTTAAAATAATTTTTAACTCACAATATCGATATGGGAGACAAGACATAGAACTGTTTATGTTCATATCGATGGAACAATTCCGCCGAATGGATATCAATTTACCTATAGTTCAGTTACGCTGAAGTTGGTTTGTGCACAGGCGGATTTTGAGAGCGGTTAGAGATAATTTTAAATCTCTTTGTGGAAAGGTAAAGGTACCGTCGCCTGGTCCTACAACCCTGAAACAGATGACAAGGATGATGATGTGTACGGGAAATGAAAGGAAGGGGAGTCGTGTTAGAATGAACAATCCCAACATTCGCCTGTCGATCCGGTGAAACCACGAAAAACCCATGGGCCAGAGTGGGTGGTCGGCGGGGATCGATCCGGGGACCTCCCGAACGCGGGCCACAGATGCTGCCTAAGCCATTCCGTCGGTTCTCTATGTGGGACATTTTTATCCAATCATCTCATAAGATATGGAGGTAACCGGAATCGACTGTTCTTACTACCTAAAATTCAAACTTTCAAGTTAATGCTACTTTACTAATGTTTTGAGGGAAATGTGCTACTGAATGAAGATGCCTATTTCTTTATATTTACGATACAATAAGGAAGAGCGCAATGGGACCGGTTACGTGATCACTTGGTCCAGTTGCATGTCTTAAGTAATGAAGCTGACTCCGTTCACCTCATGCATAATAGCAATGAATTAAGAAACGAGCCTTTTTGTTTAATGTCACAAAATTAATGCAGGCGCGTGTTAAACCTATGATATAGTCAGTGTATTATATAGATTTAAAATCAAGCCACTTGATATTCTGTGCAGCAGGTTTCTAAAGCCGTCTTTGCCAACATCAGATCTTATTGTACCTAGATCGCGTACTTCAGTAGGCATCCTACTCTGATACTTGGGGAAAACGCCCCTTTTTCGGATTAGATATGAGCTTTTGACTGGTCATTCATTTTATATAGATAGTTAATCTATAGAAATAATGTACGAACTTCACAGAGAGGACAATAGAGCAAATAAGGCCTTCGAATTGGTATGGGGGGTTTTGGAAGAAGTGAGAATTGTTTCCAAAGTATCAACAGAATGTAGTGTTCCTATTGGGCGCAATTGGTATCCCATCATTTAAGACCTCGATGCTGTAAACCAGCTTAAATACAATTAATGCATGAATAGGTTTGATAAATGCTCTTGTTTTATCCTACTGTCGCATTGATTGGTTTCATTTGCTAGGGGTGGCTAGCCTGCCTCTTGTCTGTTTTATTTTGGCATCTTGCCGCGACTATGGGCAAGCTTAGAAAGAGATGAACAGAGCAGTTAGAACATAGGAACGAATCTGTGGATTCCAATCCTAGAACAACAAGAACTACGACTTAAACAGGTGACAACCAGAGATTATAGATTCTGTTTTTATCTCGAGCATGGAGGAGTTGCTGCACAAGTGTTAGTGGTATGGGGCTGTCGTCTTGATAATAGATGAGCTTTAATTTACTTTTACTCCTGCTGAGCAATTATGTGGCTTGATGAGAGCATAAGTGATCGGTACTTCAACGCTAACGTCAACTAGGGAGATACGTAGCTACCTTGCTGTATACTGTTAAAGGATGTGGTGGTTAATATTCGAGGAGAGAGCAGATTACACTGTGTCTTAAATGCGTATACATCCTATTCGTGTATTGCATACAGTATTGCTGTAATAAGGGGTGTGCATTTGCAATCGGCAGCGTTTTACCATTGCTTGGTTTAATTGCAAAGTTAATACTCTGGAACAGTTCTTCACTGGATTCTTCTCATTTTCTCCCCTTTCAAACGAACGTTCACTGCTCCCACTGTATTCATTTCTATTTATAGCATATAATTTATGTTTTCCTTCAGCCTTGTCCTTCTAAACAAAGAACATTGTATGGAAAACAAGTAATTACGCCGATAGAACCCTTCTACTTAAAAAATCCTGCCGACGGAATACATGGCGCTTGATGCCAGTTGAAGAAGCCTCAAATGGAGAACATCATATATGTAGATACTATAACCTACAGCAAAAAGGCAATAAAACCAATGTGAACAATGCATTAGACATTCTGAAACTGAGTATTACCTGTCTGTAGAAGAAATACACTTGAGTGGGCAAAACTAAGGCCATCTGTCTGGCATAAAAGAACTACTGTCCATAAGCACATTCATTCGAACAAATGCCTAGAAATGTCGCAACTTAGAATAAAAGCGACAATAAATAAGTGTAAATAGAAATAGTTGACACGAGGTTAAGCAGATAATGCACAATGGTTTCCAGAAAAGAAAATTATTTTATCTATGGACGCTCTTTAACTATTTTGGTTCTTAGCGTCCCATTCTACATTGGATCTGAAAAACCGGAAATTTTGTTCAGAGGCCTCTTTATCAGGCTTGAGATTCTTTTACGTGCCGTAAATCTACGACACGGGACCACCTACTTTACTTTCTTTCCGAAGGAAACTATGCTAAGGATTTTTTCAGCCGAAAAAAATCTATTGCCCTCCGCCGGGTTTGAACCCGCGACTTGGGAATTAGAGGTATCCCTAGACCACGGAAATCGACTCTCCCAGAAAAAAGGCTCCTTTCAAAAGGACGTTTCAAATGAGTGAAGATCAGGGAGCACCAGAGCATATAATTTAGAGAAAATAGTCCTCAATCATATTTAGGATAATAATAGGAGTAACCCCGGAGGCTTAGCAACAAAAGAAAGTATGAATCATATGACAGTTTGTAAATTTCCACCAGGACATTTTTTCAAGGATAGCAAGGTGTTAGTGAAGCCTGGGTTTCTTTAAAAGAAACCTTTTGTCCCAGGTTGCAATTTGTCTCAGGATCAGCTTTTTCATTCTGTTATGCTCTTCACCAATTGAGTGCAGTTATTAGAAATATAGCACAGAAGTGTTACAATAACATAAAGTCTAACAAAAATCTGCATACAGTTTTGGAGGCAATACACAAACAATGTTCCAGCATGAATGTTTGGGCTCCGAATAATTGGAATCATTGGCAACATTTTGATATTTCATTTTAGCTGGAACGTTAACATAGTAACATACTGCAACATTTTCACAAACAACGTAAATGTTTTATTGGGTGAAGTTCTATTAATCATAATACACCTATGTAGTTGACGTACGATGGAGTATCACTTCATTTTGTTCTTGCTGTTTGAGTGATTTTGAAACAAATGGATATGTTATGGGCACCAAATGCAGTTCTGCTAGTTCTTCTCAACGCCGTTCATTGAACCTTTACTTTTGAATCACGTAAAAACCGGATACTCATAGTTTATAAATCCTTCGCCAGTGACTTGAAAAGATATCAGAGATATGGCAGACACTTGGAATGTAAGGCAGTCGTTGATGCAGTGCTGCTTTGAAGCTTGGATCACAGTGGCCATTTTGAATAACTTTTGTAGAACTTTCTGCAAAGGTAAAACTCTTTTAAGTTGCAACTCAGTCTGCAGCTCAGAAATTGGTCCTTTGGTAATTCCGGGGTTGACGGCCAATGGTTATGGTGTGGTGTGAGGGTTTTGAAATTCGGCTGGCGACAAGGTTTCAGTCCTTGTTATCGATAGTTAATCACGTGCACTGCTTAGGTCGCATTTCCTCTAGTTTATTTCTGTTGTCACTTTCCACGTGGTCAATTATTTTTCCGCTGTTGAATGCAGTAAGTGTAAACCCAACTTCCTTTCAATATAGCAGTTGGAAAGTTTGTGCGCACAGTAAGTGCGTATTGGGTATTTTACTGACCTTGTTTAGATTATTATAACATTCTCCTAATTTTGTTGTGACCTGTGGCCACCTCGCCTCTACAAATGGAAGAGATAGTCAACAAATATGCAGGAGAGCTGGTTAGCTTTTCCTAGAGATATTTTCATTGTATTTTGTATTTTTTAATACACATTCTCCATTGTATTTGCTTTTTTATTCTGATATACCGTTTCGTCATTATTACTAATTTTTATCACTGGTGTATAAACAGGTTGTAGTAAAGTAGGTAATTTAAATGCTTTTCATAGTTGTACGTCTTTCTTATGCTTTTTAGATGCTGACAAAATGCATAAGAAAGCCAGTATACGTGGTATTTCAAAATAGTTATTTATAACATTCAATACACCAAAAAGGACTCAGGAACGAAGGGTGAAACCTGGCAATGTCTCAAAAGGACCAGTGGAACAAATTGGTTGCATGGGAGCGAAAATAGACAGAAGCGGCGCGACATATTAAGAAAATACAGAAGCATGGTTTTTCTGTAACAAGAGATGACATTCACATTCTAGCATACAATTTCACCAAAGAACTTGGTCTGAAACACCATTACAAAGAAAAATGAAAATAATATTTATTTTATGGTTTTCCCCAAACCCTTTTCTGCAGGGAGCATTACTTACAGTAAATTGAATACTAACTGATAAACAAAAGTGTAAAACAAGTATGGCATAATTATTGTTACTTTATTAAATCACTAAACATGGTCTTTGAGCACGAAAAATGTGCAGCCACCTGCCCGTGTATAGCATCTCCCCTCCCATATTCATAGGGAAAGATGGCCAAAGCACAGGTTTCTAAAATTCGAGACTTTTTCATCCAAAATAAATTTGTGTGATCTTGAGCCTACTTACTATTACTAAGATCCATTTAGCTATTTAAACACATTTTTGCTTCAAAGTTATTGGCATAATACCTACAACATTTTAAAAATTCTGGCCATCTCCCCCGGACTTGCCCTATTTATTCCAGATAGATTTGCTTGTTTTTGTGTGTTGTGTGTATTTCACAAAAGTGTTGTTACACCCTGTAATGGAAAGTACTAATTACATTTCACTCTACGTTTTAATCTTGGTGTTACTATGCATTGTGGCGTAAACAAGGAGCTTAGAGAAGCCACTAAAGGCTGTGCCCCCCGCCCTGAGCTGAGTCCGCCCAAGGTTCTAACCGGCAGTCAAGGTGCTAACAGCTTCGCTACGTGTGAAGATAACCAATGTGACGTTAACGCATTGCTTTTAAACTGCCTCATTATACAATTTCAAACACCGCGCAGATCAACTCAAAGAAGCTGCTAAGAAACAGGATAAGCCAACGAAGAAAACTGCGCATGGTTACCCTTGCTTGCACAGGCGGGGGGGGGGGATGGTGGAAAATTCCATCCCGAGCAATCGATATCCCGATGAACCAAGCGAGAAATTTCGTAACATAGCAAAGCTTTGAACTTCCAGTGTACTTGTCTCACAGCCTCTAGTTTTAAAGTCGCTTTATAAAGTCTACTCTTTAAAATGTGAAGCATCCGCTGGATTTCTAGAAGCACAGTAAACGTAGTTTTGTTAAAAATTTCGATTACGAGGTAGAGACATGAAAAAACTCATTATTAAGTTTCACCTTTTAAATCGCCAGTATAGATTTTGTTTTGAAAACATTAAGCTCGAAAAAACTGCCTTTAAAGGCTTTCATTTATTAACTCATGGGTATAAACCAAACCAATGCTACATAGCCCACAAAATCTAAGCAATCCAGTGTTCTGGTACCAATAATAACTATACGTTGGAAAATCTCACTTGCTTTTGTAAACTAAGGAAGGGATCAAATGGCCTATTTAGTTACTATTACAGTTACCATGTTCATGATTCATTTACTATAGGAATAATCAATACATCTCACAACGACATCTTATACTCAAAATTCAAAATCCTGCGTAGGGACTTGAAATTGGATTCTAAAGACCCTTTATTGTTAGGGCGTTCTGCTGAAACATATTAAGGAGAGCTTTTTACCTCATCTAAAGGTGTTTATGTTCTAGGTGGCCCAAAAAATGTAAAGCATAGGTATAAATTAGTAACTCCTAAATTATTAAAAGAATAAAAAGACTTTACTAGACCTGAGTATTAGAATACGAACACGATGGAGAATATGCGTATGAGATGGTTTTGACTTTTGGTTCTTGTTGTTCTGAAAACAGAATGTGCGTAAAACAAAACCTGATTAGCCCACCCTTGTGGCATGGGTTAGCTTCTGCCACATACTCAAGAGGTCCCGAGTTCGAATCTCGGTTAGTGCAATTACACGGATAAGGTTTTCCCCTTATCCTGAAAAGACGAATCTCGAGTTACTCTCAGCTCTAGGGACACCGGACTCGTTTGAGTATCACTTTATTTCATTTCATTCATCGTCCAATATGACTTACCAGTTAAAAAAGTTAGACTTCAAGCCCCCCCAAAAAACCTGATTGAATATTATTCTAAGCAAAGATGGCCACCATGCTATGGAGGAACAAGGTTTGTAAACAAATGCTGCGAATGCAGTCACTCGGAGTAACATTTATTATGATTCTACAGGTGTATATAGTTACTTTTTTGGATGTAAGAATCCTTTGATAATTCTTGTGTGGGAAATATAGCAAATGGAGGAAATACAATTACTCTTATAGGTATACTAAATGCATAAAGAGAGAAAATTCTGTTCTGCGTAACATCAAAAGCTACTCTTATAATTTAATAACGGGAAGATTATTTTTCTTGATGTGTTATGTTAAAAAATAATTAATTGCTGACTTAGAGAGTAGGGAAACTCCATATCCACCGATTTCATCCTTATTTCGTTGAACATTGGTGTCACGGAATTACGTATTCGTTGATGTGAGATTTCGAAGCCTTTATGCCATTAATTAATTACGGGAACACAGAGTAAATACAAACGTTTAAAATTTCATCTGAGCCACTACTGTTTATTTTATCTCTTTAACAAACCATTCTTACAGAAGTTTATTTTTCTACCTACTTTTCATTAATGGAGATATAAGTTTTGCGGAAATAGTGTCATTAGTTCATTACACACTTCGCCGTAGATACAAAGAGTATACAGCCGAAGCGATTGTCAAATTCATATATGTTGACGTTGAAATTTCATATTCTTCCTTATATCGCTAGAAACAACTACGTGGTGGCCACTTCAAAAATGACAAAGCGTTGAAAAATTCAAACCAATAACACCGAATATCTCGGAAATCGCTGTGATGTGCATTATACACAATTATACAAAAATTCCTTCCGAATAAAGAGGACTTCACAGGCTATTCCGGGAAAATACAAAAGATACATTTTATTAGTCATATAAATGCCTTAAAATGTGTTTTTGAATCAAAATCGTTGGAGCTGTTCTTGAAAAAATCAGAAATAGCGAAAACATTTCCATGTAAAGGGTATTTTGGACTGGGAGAATTTTCTTGAGAATCTTTGTGTCGCATCCTCAGAAAATGATGAATTTAAATAGGAGTTTGGTTTTTATTAAACTTTTGTTTTTGGGTTGAGCTGTTCATATACAGACTGACAGATAGATAAGCATACACACACAAATACACACGGACCCTTCCTCAATTTTTTTTATTATTACTCATGGAGACCTCAAACCATGTTTTCGGGTGAATACATTTCCGGGGTTATTTCATTGTTTTCGTGAATATCACAAGATGCTTCGTCCGCTATTACAAGTCTTATACTGTTTTACCAAATTGCAATTATAACGAATAATGGCAAGGATTCAACAAAAAGCTTCTTCGAGATCACTGTACCATAATTTCAGAGTATGTCGGAGTTAAATGGACTTTTAAATCGTATTTCAGGTTAAAAAAGTCACCCGTTATGCGCAGTAAGGCGACTAATTTTCTCCAAATACTCGTACATGTCTGTGTTTGTGAATTCAACTGACCTGCTTTTAATCAGCGCATTTATTTCAGAAACTGAAATAGGCACGCTTAAACCATCCTTGTTGACTCAGTTTACACATGAGCTCATATTATGTTTTGACATGTCTCAACAATTGAGATCCATAAAATGAACGCACTTAAGAGATTTCATAGTTCCAGTATAAATATTACTTATTAAATATGCCGTTAGTTTTAAATTTTTATAAACTTCATTTTAAACAATAACCGAAGACGGGTAAGTTTGAAACTAACAAGCTCAATAACCGAGGATGAGTAATTTTCACGATAACAAGCTCAATAACCGAGGATGGGTAAGTCTGTAGCTAACAAGCTCAATAACCGAGGATGAGTAAGTTTGAGATTAACAAGCTCAATAACCGAGGATGAGTAAGTTTCACGACTAACAAGCTCAATAACCGAGGATGGCTAAGTTTGAAACTAACAAGCTCATTAACCCAGGGTGGATACGTTTCACGACTAACATACTCAATAACCGAGGATGAGTAAGTTTGAGGGTAAGCTCAATAACCGAGGATGAGTAACTTTGAGGTTAACAAGCACAATAACCGAGGATGAGTAAGTTTGAGGTTAACAAGCTCAATAACCGAGGATGAGTAAGTTTGAGGTTAACAAGCACAATAACCGAGGATGAGTAAGTTTGAGGTTAACAAGCTCAATAACCGAGGATGAGTAAGTTTGAGGTTAACAAGCACAATAAGCGAGGATGCGTTAGGTTTGAAACTAACAAGCTCAATAACCGAGGATGAGTAAGTTTACGACTAACAAGCTTAATAACCGAGGATGATTAAGTTTCATGACTAACATGCTCAATAACCGAGGATGAGTAAGTTTGAGGTTAACAAGCACAATAACCGAGGATGAGTAAGTTTAAGGTTAACAAACACAATAACCGAGGATGGGTAAGTATGAGATCAACAAGCTCAATAACCGAGGATGAGTAAGTTTGTGGCTAACAAGCACAATAACCGAGGATGAGTAAGTTTCACGACTAACAAGCTCAATAACCGAGGATGAGTAAGTTTGAAACTAACAAGCCCAATAACCGAGGATGAGTAAGTTTCACGACTAACAAGCTCAATAACCGAGGATGGGTAAGTTTGAACCTAACAAGCTCAATAACCGATGAAGAGTAAGTTTCACGACTAACAAGCTCAATAACCGAGGATGGATAAGTATGAAACTAACAAGCTCAATAACCGAGGATGGTTAAGTATGAAACTAACAAGCTCAATAACTGGGGATGAATAAGTTTTACAACAAACCAGCTCAATAACCTACAATGCTTAACCGGGAATGAGTACGTTTGACAACAAACAAGCTCAATAACCGACAATAACCGATGATGAGTAAGTTTGACGACAAACAAGCTCAATAATCGACAATGCTTAACCGGGGATGAGTAAGTTTGACAACAAACCAGCTCAATAACCGACAATGCTTAACCGGGGATGAGTAAGTTTCACAACAAACAAGCTCAATAACCGACAGTAACCGATGATGAATGAATTTGACAGCAAACCAGCTGAATAACCGACAATAACCGATGATGAATAAATGTGACAAAAGCAAGCTCAATAACCGACAATAACCGGGGATGAGTAAGTTTGACAACAAACCAGCTCAATAACCGACAATAACCGATGATGAATAAATTTGACAACAAACAAGCTCAATAACCGACAATGCTTAACCGGGGATGAGTAAGTTTGATAACAAACAAGCTCAATAACCGACAATAACCGATGATGAGTCAGTTTGACAACAAACAAGCTCAATAACCGACAATAACCGATGATGAGTAAGTTTGACAATAAACAAGCTTAATAACCGACAATAACCGATGATGAGTAAGTTTGACAGCAAACCAGCTCAATAACCGACAATAACCAATGATGAGTAAGTTTCACAGCAAACCAGCTCAATAACCGACAATAACCGATGATGAATAACTTTGACAACAAACAAGCTCAATAACCGACCATGCTTAACCGGGGATGAGTAAGTTTGACAACAAACCAGCTCAATAACCGACAATAACCGATGATGAGTAAGTTTGACAACAAACAAGCTCAATAACCGACAATGCTTAACCGATTATAAATAAATGTGACAAAAAACAAGCTCAATAACCGACAATAACCGGGGATGAGTAAGTTTGACAACAAACAAGCTCAATAACCGATGATGAATAAATTTTACAGCAAACAAGCTCAATAACCGACAATGCTTAACCGATGATAAATAAATGTGACAAAAAACAAGCTCAATAACCGACAATAACCGGGATGAGTAAGTTTGACAACAAACAAGCTCAATAAGCGACAATAACCGATGATGAATAAATTTGACAACAAACCAGCTCAATAACCGACAATGCTTAACCGGGGATGGGTAAGTTTGACAACAAACCAGCTCAATAACCGACAATAACCAATGATGAATAAATTTGATAACAAACAAGCTCAATAACCGAAAATGCTTAACCAGGGATGAGTAAGTTTGACAACAAACCAGCTCAATAACCGACAATAACCGATGATGAGTAAGTTTGACAGCAAACAAGCTCAATAACCGACAATAACCGAGGATGGGTAAGTTTGACAACAAACCAGCTCAATAACCCACAATAATCGATGATGAATAAATTTGACAACAAACAAGCTCAATAACCGAGGATGAGTAAGTTTGAGTTTAACAAGCTCAATAACCGAGGATGGGTAAGTTTGACAGCAAACAAGCTCAATAACCGAGGATGGGTAAGTGCCGGCATAGTGTCTGTCCTGTTTACTAACAAATTAGTAATAATGTATCGCATTATCGCAGGATCAGGAAAATTGACAGAAATATAAAAGTTCATAATGAGACTTTAAATAGAGATTTTATTTTAGTTAGCGACATGAGTATTCGAGGTCGTTAAGGCACGGGCTCCTGAGGGAAGGTTCGCTGTTCAAATCCCGCCGTGATCGTCCTCCCTGACTGGGCTTTCTTCCAGGTTTATCTCAATGCTCATAATTGGCAAGTGCCGGCGAGATTCCCTAAACTTTGGCCTGGAACATTTTATTTCCAAACTTCCTTTCCCAAATATAATTTCATTTCATGTATCATCAGTGTCCTCACCTTGTGATACCGTATGTTACAAGAACAGACGTACAACTCTACTAAAATATAAATATATTTACATGTTTTTTTTAAATTAACTTATAGGAAAAATCATTCTGTTAGCATTCTGTCAGTATTGCCAATTGTAAAGACATGTCCCTAAATGCAGGGACATTATTTTTTTTAACCTTTAGGGGCGTAGGGACGGATTTCTGAATGGTAAAAGTTGTAGGTAGGTATGTTCTAAAAAATTGAAGGATGATAATCGCAAATAATAAGAGTTAGTATTATTGGTTGGTCATTTAATAAAATTGTAATCTATTACAGTAAACAAATTAATACGCCGTCAATTTAAGTGCGTGAATCGGGTCTTTTCTTCAATGTTACCACACTGAATGCGTTACCAATATCTATTCAAAATGTGCCAAAACCAAGAAAACAAAGAAAGAAACCGCAGCCACGAGAACGGAATTGGAACAGATCTTTCTAGGGGTTGAAAATGCGAATCTAACAAGTCGAAGTAGAAATGGGTATAATAAACTTTGTAATGCGCGAGCATTCATTGTGCCACTTCACGAGTGCCTGTACGGATTGAAATTTTTACGCTTGCTTGTATGGAATCAACCAAAACTAGTTGGCATCCCTATGTTGAATAGGAAGGTACAATTTTTACGGTTAACAGTGCACCTTTAAAACGCCTGATTAATACAGACCGATTCATCTATACACACCGATGAGTGTTGTTTCAGCTTCATCCTCATAGTCAGCTTCAGCAACCCTACTGTTATAATAATAATAATAATAATAATAATAATAATAATTATTATTATTATTATTATTATTATCATCATCATTATTACCATGATTTTATTATGACTAGAACTACTGCTAATGATATCACTTTCGTTAAAACAAATTTTGGGTACAGCCTCGCAGGTCTTAGTACCGCCACTGATGAGACACCTATGCCTCATTTCAATATCACTGAAGGAAAACATTACCAACAATAATGTTCTTCTTATCGCCGACATTCAACCCAAGTGAGTCATTGCATACTTCCACACGTGCACAAAGGCTGAGTCTGTTGCAACACTGCTTTGTGAAAGGAATAGGTAATTAAGGTATTTCCAAGCAGTACAGAAATACATCTTGGCATTGTCCATAATTAGGATTGCTCAGAGGAAAAAAGGCCCCTGTGACTTCTTGATAGGATTATTCGTTACTAAGCATATGCTGCTGGCACTCGGTTCTTCTTCCTTCAGTTGCCAGTTTAAAAAGAGCTTTTGAGTACCCTCAGATTTTTATTAAAAGACTCTAACATTATTTCTACGATATTTCTCCAAGAATTCTTCAGTTCTTGAAGCAAAAACTTTCATCGACAGCAAGGCATTCCTCGTTAATAGAAGTTCAATGTTGCTGTCAAACCTGAACCTGTTGCCAATTCTGATTCCCCACTTCTTAAATATGTATCTTGCAGTGTTGGCTGAATGTGTTGCTTATAATTAAGAGCAAGAGAATTACTTACCCAAACTTCCCAAACAGTCCACAAATTGCTGCATCAGTGTTTTGGTTGCTGGCTCATCATGTGCTATCTTGCATTAACAGGAGAAGGAAGCAATGTCGTATCTTTGTTGCCAGGCTGCTATACTGAAACATTGAATTCACAAAATTTCGCCATTTATGGTTGCGTTTTTGTAAAGCCTCCCCCCGATTCTGAACATAACCTTATTTACGTTCTGTATTAAGGGCTGATGTATTTAGGGTTTGGCTTATAACTGTAACTGGCAAATATAAAAGTGCGTGTCCCAGCTGACTTACAAAGTTAATATCTCTAATCAACTCACACAAATGCGCTTTGTTTAAAAATACATATTAAAAAATCAATCCAAACACCAAGATGTAACCCCCATTGTCCGGAACTACTATTTTCTAGTTTTAATCAAGTTTCTCTTGGAATATACTGAATGGAATTTATATTCTAATCCTAACATTTAAATATAAATATCAAAAAATGCTTAGGTAGTAGGAACGAGCAGGTATAGGTAACTCAAGATCAACGGGGAAAAAAATCATCTATGGTAGAGAATAGGATAAAAGAAGAAATAAGTTGGTATAACTAGGTTCAACTTTTAAAATCCAGAAGTTTAGAAGGAGTATGAAAAGACTCATTTAATGTTAGATCTGTTGAGACTATCACCCCGCAGGAGGAAGGGATGAAGTGAAGGTACCACAAGAGGCTACAGGCCGCAAGCAGACAGGTCACAGAGGTGCGCGGAAGTCCCTAACAGTTCCAGGCTTGAAGACCCGTCCCACTGCTGGAGCTGCTTAGAGAGGGCGAGGTTGTCGATCAAGCAGCCCCCTACTGTCCGCGGCGAGTAGTGTTTCCTTGGAGCAAGCATCCGTTCTATCTGTCCGGCACCACCATACGCCACGAAACCTAGAAGCCCAAC
The DNA here is from genome assembly GCA_030765065.1 of Deroplatys truncata. NCBI lineage: Eukaryota > Metazoa > Arthropoda > Insecta > Mantodea > Mantidae > Deroplatys > Deroplatys truncata. Next base: position 110,708,978 of record CM060979.1, read on the forward strand.
TAAAAGATGAGAAGGAAACGGAATGAAAGAAAAATTATGAATAGCAAATCGTGGTAGATGAAAAACCACCCTAGCATTCGGCTATCGACCAGGAAAAAATCACAAAAAAAACAATGTCAGAGTAAGCGGTCGGTGGAAATCGAACCCGGAACCTTCCGAATGCAAGCCTCATACGTTACCGCGGAGACATCTCGCTCGGCTATATGATATTAACAATGTCCCCTAACAGTTTTTAAAATTAACAAATCGTGCGTAAATACAACTTTTAAGTACAGCTGTACTTTTAAGTACGTAAAGAATTAAGAATTTTCGAATTACTAGAAAGAATTAAAGAAAACTAGAACAACTGGAAACAGCATGTAGAGAGGATGGATGATAACCGTTATACGAAGTTGGTTTTAATATATACACCAAAAGGCCAAAGAAACATCCGCAGACCTAAAAAAGATGAGCGGAACAGTTTAAATGATGAGACCGCAAGAAGCCAAAGGGCTTAAACCATGAAAGATGATGAAGTACAGCTGTTGGCAGGAAGTTTAATAACAGGGACAAATGTATCCAAATTAAGAAAAAGTTAGAATTTGGGATAAATATATTTTTTATCTTTATTTACTAATTGCCCATTTAAAAAGTCATCAAAGCGTATTTTTTTATTTATCCCCTTATTCTATAGCTTTACACTTCTGATAAAAATTTTATCTCGGCTGATTCAATCATCTTTTATCTACTCTCTTATATCTGCCATGTACCAAAATGGTATTGCCACAACTTTGTAGAATTTGGTTAGATTTCGTTTGTTATATACTTCTTAATCTTCTTTGTATCTTACCACATATCATTACAAATGTTTTAAATTTCCTTTTTCCTTCTACTTTGAGGAAACAAATTTCACAGGCAAGTAAATGAATTTAACTTGATTTAACATACTGTTATCAAATAACTTTTTGGTTTGACTGAGTTTATCCCAAAGAATGTGAATGACTTCGTTTCGTTTTCAATGTTTCTTGATTGTTATTTTTTTAATTGTAAAATTCTGTCAAATTTGCATAAAGTATTTTAAAAATAAAAGTTGTTGTATACATTAGTATTTAAAAAAACTAGGCCTGAAAATTCTACGACAGTCTGGACTGAATACAATTATACACAGCAAATGGGGAGTTTTATAAGAATACTTGTTTCAGAAGCTTTTAAGTTATTTATAGCAATTTTAAATGTCCAGGATTTAAAAACATTAGTCGGCAAGCGATGAAAAGAGATATTCATGTCGTCAGATGTCGTTTATTTTTCTCCTCATGTGTGGAAAACTATCTTTCACCCTTTAATGCAACGAAATCAAAACTGGAGTTTAACAGGTCCGCTGTCACTTTTTCTATCACATCCCCTAGAGGTAGAGGAACTAACGCATTTCAACTAAAACTTCAATACCCAGATTTCAATGGAATACATGTTTTGAGGCGCCTTGAATAAATAATAAAAATCATTTTTAGAAAAATGTGTAAATTTGAACAGCATTACTCAAAAATGAAATGGAACAAATACCAAAATATTTTAATTCCAAAGATACAACACAAAGATTTTCAATGAAATGTCCCATCCCAAACTACCCTTAAATGTGGAAAGTGCTTTTTTTTATTTCTCAAAGCTGTCTGTAACAGTTTTAATTTAAATGCTGTATATTTAAGATATTTATGTGACAAATAAAATGTATTTTTCATTTTCTAGGAATAGCATGTGAAGAGCTCTTCATTCGAATGAATTTTGCAAACATTTGTGTAACTGGTAAATCATAAGAGGTACACAAATACGTACTACATAAAAAATGCACACCTCTTTAAAACACAAACTATTTCAAATACCTTTTTGTGGCATCATTCATTTCGGAGATATAAGTCGTTATTGGTTTGAATTTGTCAAATATTTGTCACTTTTGAAGTGCTATCACCATTCAGTTGTTTCCCGCTATATTATGCAAAGAGTATGCAATCTAAAAGCATACAGCGACCCAGTTTTAAACATTTGACTGTCTCCTGTTACCCCCTTGTAGGTACCTGCCTTCCTACCTGTAATGAAACTATTTCTGCAAACGTTTACCTAACTCAATTAACATGACAAATGGGAAAATGAGCATTTAAAAGCATAATTTGTAGAAGCTATATAAAAATAAACGATTGTAGGTAGATAAATTCATGTGAATGTAACACATAAGAATTGCTTAAAGTTTAACGTCTCTTAAACGGACTGAGGAACGTGAACCTAGAACACCAAAGCTTCTCGTACAGACTTGCATCCTGAGGCTGTAATATTCACTGAGTAAGAAACATAATTATAATATTCAAAGGAATAGTCAGTAAAATAAACTAATGAAGGCAAGATGAATAATTAAAAAGAGAAAACTTAAACAAATAAAACATTAATTTAATAAATTACATAACAAGTAAGGCGAGAGAAGGGGAATATAAATAAAAGATTATAAGATAAAGGAAGGGAATAGAATGCAAAATATAATCGAATTAATATAAATATAATTAAATAAATTGTAAAGCATATGTAGGAATGCAATTCTATGAGGACAGAAGGGAGCTGAAAAGCATGCAAGTTAGCAAGTCTCAACAACAATCACGTAAGTGTCATGAAACGTTTAGAACACAAAGCAGCTTGCATGTGCAGAGAACATCCTGTTTGAAAGTGGAGCAATGCCAGACAATACCCGGGGAAAACCGAATCATTCAAGCGAGCAGAAAATGCAGTGAAGCACCAGTAATTAAATAATGTCAGACGCTAGACAATGCTTTTCTACATTACTGTAGCCAATAGTATAAAAGAGAAAGTTATTGAACCAACCAATAGAAATTTAAGAAAATCAATGGTGCGTAGAAAAAGGACTGGGATAACATAGAAAAAGGGTGTGAATTGTCTGGGATCGGAGCACAGTTTCAGACGTGTGAAACTTCGTCACTTCGTGTCAATCTGTTGCTAAGGGAAGTTGCGTCGCTCAATGTCAAAATGCGCAAACAGAAACCTGTGTTAAGTTTTTGGAAAGTCTTAAGTAATCATTTGTAAAGTCATAATATGGGAACCGGAATTAAGGGAGAATAGTTTATAGCACACGTAAATTGAAGATGAAGTCGCGGGTAAAGTCTTGTGTGAAAGGAAGTCGAAAGGGCAACATAGTGTTAACAGATTTTCTTGTGTGGATTTTCACATACAGGGCAACGTAAAGCACAAACTACATCTCTCCTATCCGCAGTACTCTGAGATGCATATCCTCTACCTGATCCGAGTAAACACGGCCTTTTTTCAGGAATTATTTCCCTCACCGGACAACCAAACACGAGTATCGCTACAAACTGAAAACCGTTATTGTCAACATTGCGCAATGGACATCTCGCATCATTAAGTTTTATTTTTATTATTTTATTTTTGTACTAATTCAGCAGTTAAAACACTGCCTTTCTCTTAATATACTGTTCATTTAATCAGTAGCAAACCTTGCCTCTACCTTTACCTCACTCCACAACCACGCAGTGAAGGAATCTTTGGGGAAAATATTTTTCCAGATGTTGCTACTTTTTATTGCAAGTTTATTCTTTCCTTCCTCTCTTACTGCTTCTTGAAGTAGCTCATATTAACTATTAGAAAACCAAACACTGACAGCGCTGCTTGTTGAAGGATCAGCTTGGTCTGCCAAATTGAGGACCGTGCTACTTGAATCTATGACCTCTTCTGCTGAGGATTGTGTTTGAGAAACGAAGTATAACCGACGCTTTAAGGGTTTTACTCCTGTTAGCAAGAAGGTATTAGTACTTCCCAAAGACTGTGTTTTTTCCTTCCAGACCACGCAAACACCATTCTGGTTCTGGTAGTTGAAATCCAAATCTGTAAACTCAGTTATGTGTAAAGTTTAGTCCTTCCTGTAGTAAGGTGAGCTTTTACTCACCCTCGAAAATAAACGAAAAGCGAACAAAAATCACCCATATTCCATATATACATTGGGTTTGAAAGATATTGTTCTTAAAATTTCTATAACTATTTAGCTATTGGATATTTAAATTATGGATTGTGTCATTTAACAACCCTATAACTATTGCTATCTTAATCATGAACACTACAAACAGATTGAACCAGCAATGCTGCTCTAACATCACGAAAGCAACGGCCGCAACCATTTTAACTTGAAGCACGCGCAGCAAAAGTAAACAGCAGTGTACCGGTAAGCGAACATGCTTTTGTCTCAGCGCTATTCTCTTATAGTGCAAATATTACTTAAAGGAGAACGAAACAATAAAATCAAGTTGCTTCCTAAATGAATGATATGTCCTGTAAAAGCTGTAGTAAGACTATTTCTACACATCGCCGTTCTGTTATCGCTGCGTAGGCCAAATGAAATCTGCGTCACACGTCATCATTGTGCGCCGGGCATTGTAGGGAGCTTTGGGATTACAAGGCAATCACTGCCACATTTGCAGTAATATGTTTTATTATTGTTCTTAATGATATTCCAAGCTCAAGAGAAGTGTATTTTGCGATTGTGTTTCTAGTGATGGTGCCACTGAGTGGCATTAGTATTCTATAAACAAAGTAATATTGTGAAAAAGATTGCAAAGGAAACAAAAATTTCGTTTGGTAAAAAAGGAAAATTTAAATTTTAAATAATTGAAAAATTAGCGTCAATTTTTCATAGCACTAAAATAAATACAAATGGCTAAAAAATGGCGAATGGAAATCTTTTGAACATGATGAATTATTGGAAGAAGACGAATAAATAAATTAAGGAATAATTGGCAATCGAACGTCTATAACGGTCTGAAGAAAATTATTTCTGAACAGTACGTTCTTAACAGATCTGGTTCATATTCGAGATGTATATATTTACATATACATATACAGTTTAGAAAGTTATCACAGTCTTCGTCTCGGATATACTCCGAAAATACAGTATTTTTTTCATATAGTGGTCTTAAACTCAGATTTATGATTGTAGCACTACACTATATTCACTCTTAGGTTGATCCGCGGCAAAACAAACCCACGTGGTCAGTGCACCGTGTTGCAACACGGTAGCAATGCGCCCAGGAAAGTAGTCCCATGCTAATCTCTTAATTTTAGAAGGAATTTATCCTTAAATAGTATAAAATTCTATAAAAATATCTAAGGTTTTATTTAACGCTGATTTATACCGTAAAACAGAGCTACAAGTCCCATGACGCAATTCGAATGAGTTACCTGACATCCGGGTAGGCGCAGATTCTTGTTTACAGTCAGAAACCAGCAGTTGTGTTTAGTATCATGGAGGACAGTGAATTCGCTCTTGTGTTTTCGTCGAATTACGTAAAGCTTTTAGCTGCGCAAACCATTGACTGGTGGTGAAAAAACAATAGTGTTGAATCTTTACTATAGGTTATGTGAGAAATATCCAACACTTTCCGCGAAAGAAATGGCGAAATTAACTTCTGAGTTCACCGGTGTTTCGAGTACAAGTATAAACAATGCTTGTACAGAAAAATCTGAAACGAGAAAGGTGGTTACACCCGGAATAAAAAAGAAAAAGAAAGCATATGAAATACCCGATGCAAGACTGTAGTGATCTTGAGAAGAATGCAACTCGCCTAACAGTGTACAATTTCTTTTTTAAAATTAGCCGCCAACAGTTAATATAGTACCGCTTCCAGAGAGCGAATAAATTAAGTTAACGCATACCTGTTACTTTATTTTTCGCTCATTTATTTTGGAATTAACTATTATTATATGTACAAACGTTTGTTTTGTTACAACTATCAATCTTATTCATCTTCAAACCTAAACAGAATATGCTAGTCACCGCATGTGGTCTGAAAGTGTGACAGTATTTCTAGTGCAAATGGCGGAAGGATACATTATAACCGTGCACTGGTCACCTGGGGTTTGTTTTGATGCGGATCAACCTAAGAGTGAATATAGTTTAGATCAGAATTTCTCTGAAAAAAAAAAAAGGACTGGGATCAATAGCCAGTTCTTTAAACCTCTGGTCTAGGATAATGAAATTAAAAATGAGCGATCTAACGAAGAATGAAAATTGCTGATAATGAGTGAAACAAAAACTCTTTGTACTACTCACAATGTGTAGATTCTTATCCGATGCAGCAATTTCTCTTACTACCAAACAACATTAGTGAGTTTGAAGCCTATATATACTCGAATGAATTCTAGAAATGCTTTTCTTATATTTGGCACTACACATGATAGTCTTCTTCTGTGTCCAGTGGCGGTCCATGAGTTAATCCACGCTGTAAATTGTTTGTAGCAGGAATATCCCAAGTGGATTATTGGTAGTTGTCACAGTAATCTGTTGGTGTTGTCTTATGTGTTGAGCGCCTGTTTTTTTATTATTTTTTTTTAAATTTGGGTTCTTTGTCCTACGGCTAGCTATTATTACTCAGTCGAGCAAATATCTCTAAGCAGGGCGTGTAAACGGAAAGGAGTTGTTACTAAAAGATAATACTGATAAAATAATTTCGTTTTTACACTTTTATTGCCGTCACACTTAATTAATTTCACATCTTTAATCTTGATACACGCCTGACTGAAACTTATATTTCCGAATTTCACATTTTGTAACTAACTTTACGACGCGAGAGATTCTGTAGAATTGCGTAATGTGTACCTCGCGAGAGATTCTGTAGAACTGCGCGACGTTTACCTCGTGAATGATTCTGTAGAACTGCGCGATACTTGCTTTTGGCTCAAGAATTTATACTCCCTCACCCCAATATGCCTAAACATTATAATAGAGCTGCTATTGATTACTAAATCGCGCCAACATTAGCGTCTGTTTTGTAAGCCTGTCATAATTACTAATACATATGCTCTAGGGAAGATATTCCCTCCATTTCTAAAGAAAGGCACGCTACCTGACGTCATTTGTTTGTCTCTTCTAATTGATAAACAACTCGCCCCATCGCTTTATTGTTACCCACTCCTATTGTCAGTTTCAGTGAGGCCGTGTAAACTTATTTCCTAACAATGCTTATAGCTAACAAACATCTAAAATCATTGTCATACAATAATGTTAATTTACACTACAATTGCTCTGGAATTCACAGTGTTGTGATATAAAATACTGCCTCATAGTGAGTAATTTCTTTTTAGCTCTGCCTTTTGTTTTTAATCCTAAATTATGGCTTAATGTTCCAGTCTATAAATAATTTATAAAAATTAGGGTGCGTTGTTATACAAATAAAGCCACCCTTCAGAAATTTTGTGCTTTGATAGCCCGAGCACAATTTCTTCATTATTATTCATAGGCATACATTCATTATACTTGTACCAATGGATAGAACCAGCATACTTGTTTGTGTTCGCAGTGTCTCAGAATCGCTGTCAAAATGTTGTAATTCTTCAAAATCGCATTTTTTTTCGGCTCAAGCTAATGTCAGATACCGCTTCACTCATTTTAAAATCAGATGCTGGACTGATGCCTGTCACCTAGTATTAATGGGATTATGAGAAGTGATTGGTTATCTTTTAGCTCTGCTCCCTGTTTATAGAGATAAATAATAATCATAATTGACACATAGTTGTAACTCCACGTGAGATACCTTTATCTTATCGTGACCTTTGATGCCGCGTCAACCATGAAAGAGGCACGATAATACTTTAAATGACAAACAAGGACTTAACTACTTAAAATCGCTTAACATGCGGGGAATCAGATGTCACGATAAGATAAAGGTACCTCACTACACGTGGAGTTACAGCTATGTGTCAAATATGGTTTCTTTGCATTCATTGGCTGAAGAAACATGCTCATTGGTGCAATGTGAAACATCGGCGACTTCCGAGGATAATCAATGCGTACGGTGTATGTTATATGAGAGGCTCTTTATGAACAAGGATAAAGCGAATGTTAACCATAAAAGGGTCACAATAATGCCTCCCAGTGCTGCACCTGTTTGTGGTGTTTATCCCGTCTACAACGGCTGGGTGATCTGATGACGTCACGCATATATTGAGGAAGATACTGTAAAGCAATAACTATTTACGTTGTAGAGGGTTGGACGATGTGTGTTGCTAATTATTCCTGATGACCAGGGTTAGGATTTTTAGGTGCAAATTTCAGATGAAAAAACGAAGGGAAAAGGTGCTCAAATAAAGTGCAAAAAAGGGACAATAAGGTGCTGGTTTATTTAAGGGCATGCACAACTGAAATTGCTATTTTCTAAACTATCCATTCAATTAGGCTGAAATTTTAACCACATGTCAGTCTTTTTAGATATAATTGCTTTGTGAATTTCAATCCGAAATCATAATTAGTTTTCAAGTTATTAATTTTCAAAATATAAAAGTATGGGTATATGCAAAATCCAACACATGATACATTTTTCAAAAAAAAATCTTATGTTGCTTCTATGTCAAGGAACTACAAATTTGTCATATATTTTTTTCTACCATTCTTAGTTTAAGAGAAAAACAGTTTTGAGTTTTGTATTTGCATTTTTTTCGTTTTTTTTTTTTGTGTGCATACATTGTTATCTTCAAAAATTAGTAGCGCAAAAACTATTCATTACACAGAAAAATTATATGACAGTTTAATTTATTTCGGTTTTTGAAATAAGCATAAAAGATGTCAATATTGAGATAGTTATTGCTTCACGAATGAAAAAGCCGATTTGAAGTAGGAATTGTATTGTATTTCAACTGTTGGGGAGCCGAACTTATAGTAGTTGCAACCGCACGTATAGTAAACAGTTTCCGGTAGCCTTCATCCCTAATGTACTTTCAGGTGGCCTTTGCCCCAATTTAAAAAAAATATTAACTTTGTAATTTAACTGTTTCTTTAAATATTATATATTTATGTTTGCCTCGGCTGCGTCAGTATTATTGTTAAAGACGTGTTTCTCTTAGCAGAGTTGTGGTGCGACTAAGAATGTAGGCTTACACAGATTATAATTTTACTTCATTCCTTTTATTAATGCTTGATAGGATTTATATAACACTTCACTGATAGAGAGCTGTGAGATTCTTTTATTAATTATTTGCACTTTTTAATACGTAACATATTTTTCGTTCTCACACGAATACGTATTAAATCTCTTGAGGAAAATTTTTGCGTCTGGTTAGTAACGCTGTCTGCAACCAACTGAATTGATTTGAACGGCCTAACTTGTAAATTTCTATATTTCAAGTCTCTGATTGGCTATTCCTAATCCAATAGAATACCTTCATTTAACTAAAGCTTTTTCTGGTTGTTGATTGGCTATTTTTATAAACTGTCACTAAAATTACATTATTGCTTCCAAGAATCACAAGTAACATTTAAACTTTCTAATTCATTATTGGCTCAAGGTTACCTCATTGTTAGCAACTTTTAATCTATTATTCTCACAGCTCCTACGTTATTAAATTAAGTAAAATATTCACATAACATTATTACACATGGATACAATAATACAAACATATACAATGACTATTACATACATTTTTATATATTGTTAGATACACATATTGCTTTAAGGTGGGCTGTTATAGAATTTATATATTATATAATTAGACTGAAATTATTTAAGTGTTAAAAATACTGCCTCAATATGAATGGACGAAAACTACATCGTGCTGGAACATTTTGAATATGCAGAAATGCTGAAAAAGACGCCTTAAAATGAAGTTTTAAAAATATAAACAGCTAGCAACCAAATGCGCAAGAGTATTTAAAAAGTCTCGTAACGATCCTGAAGCGTTCGCTAGGTCAAAAATAAAAGTGGATTTTAAACTAAAAGCAATGGAGAATTTTTTGGGAACATATATATATATATATATATATATATATATATATGTGTGTGTGTGTTTTGAGATTTTTGGCTAATTTCAGTTTGCATTCCCTTAACTAATTCAACGATTCCTCTTTCCTCTATTCTAATTTATTGAACTACAAACAAGTACATCAAATTATCACTCATCAAAAGAAGAAAAAAACATGAAGCTGTTGTACTTCAAGACATTAAGCATCTCCACATTTTTAAAAGTAAGTCTGTTTCTATTTGGAGTAGAATGTCTTTGTAGAAGCTTCTTTCAACATCCATAGAAACCAGTGGGACAAACTTTGTATTCACTCGGAATGCCAACTCTACAGATGTGGCGAATTCCTCAATGTCTGGATTCTTCTCAAGACTAGATTCAAGTTTGTCTTTGGCAAAGCCATCTAACTGCTCCCTCTGGGATGTAAAAATATCCCATGGTTTTTTCCTTTTCCAAACCTTGTTCTTCCAATCGTTTAATAGCTGGAGGCAGGTACTTGTAACTATGGACACAATATAATTCTGTCTGCAAATTATGTATTTTCTCCGGTAACAGAAGTTGCTGCTCCTTGGAAATTGCACCTGCGTCGGATGGATCTAAAGAAAGCACAAACTCTTTAATTTTGTCAAAATTCTCACACAACACATCAGCACACTCAATCCAAGATTCCCAGCGAGTAACGACCGGGAAATTTGGAAGGGGCAGGCCAGTGATTTCCCTGTAGTAAACAACACGGCTCAGAGCTTTCAGTAGAATCTTCTTCAGGGCAGAGATGAATTGATTTGCGATGTCATATTCGTTCCTTATGGATTCACAAACCCTGTTAAGGGCATGAGCGAAGCATGTCACATGCTTCAAGTTAGGAAATAAAATTTTCTATTGGTTAACAGCTGAAACCATGTATGGAGCCTCGTACGTAACCACAAGAAGTTTTTCAAGCTCGATACCAATAGGCCAGAGTTTTTGGCAGAAGTCCATAATGGATTGCATTACTGTACTGGCATTGGCTTTCTGCAGCTCGTACATTTTTAACAACATGGGCTTAACTTTCTCTCCTGCTAAGGGAAAAACTAAAATGTTCAAAACATATCGTTCCATTGAGTCTATGGTTTCATCCACAATGATTCCCACATCGCAATCAGAAACTTTCTCCTTGATTCTTTCTATGGTTTCTTGGTAAACAGACTCCATGTAGTTTTTTCTTAAAGTACTTTACGCTCATCGGGCATTGACATCTTTGTGTATTTTTCAAGAAATCCCTGAAGGCTGGATGGTTCACCTTATTGAGTGGAATTCCTACTTGTGTAAGAGCTGCACACAAATCAATGTTTGATTCCTTCATATTTGTATGTTTGAAGAACTCTGTTGAAACGCATTTCGTAATAGACTTTGCCGTGATTTGTTTACTTGAAGAGTCTTGTTCATTTGATGCTTAGAACTGTAAATGTGTTGTTTGATGCGATCTCGCTGTTGTTTTTCATCTAACAAAAATTCCTGAATCACAAATAGTATATCGCATAACAGTTCCATCAGTGTCTATGAAATCTTGTTTGAATTCCTCAGCCAGAACAATAAATCGAGCACTGGACACCTTTGGGATGGTAAAATCTAGTACTAGTACACTCGTTTGGAGAGCTAACACTAGTTCACTTGCTAACACAATGCGACTGTCACACAACTCACTCTTGCGCCCATTCGCTGTCCATATTCTCTTATAACACCAGCTGGAACTTCAGTCTCAGCGATTTCTAGTAGTTTCGAGCAGAACCCAATCTTGATAATTCTCGGAACTGCGCGGGTGAGGTTACTGCCGTCTCTGCGTGCCCAGCATTCGCCTCCACGCAAACAGATGACGTCTCTCACAGTAACAAACTCACATTCACGAACAGCAGGCTACTGATTCTGGTGGGATAGAATCACTCATTGCCAATTGCATTATTGCGGGCTACTTTATTGCGGTAAAGCGAGAGAAAGAGGTTTTCGTCGAACACAATTATTTGCCATCGTTGCGGGTGTGCTTTCAATTCCGCGCAGCGTTTATTGAAAGAGGTAGGCTTACTATTCGCACGTACACAGCAAGCTGAGGAGACGTTAATTGAAAATTAAAGAATAAATTGGAAAGAAACTTAAAAGAAAAAAAGGGGGAAAGGGGATTATGGGCATGGTTGTGGAAAAATGGGATAAAGGTGCCAAAACGGGGTAAAGGTCCCAAAAAAGGGGAAAAGGTGCGAAAAAATGCCTCTTCTCGTGAATAGAAACAAAATTTCATACTGTGATATCTTTCCGCACAGCTTTAATTTGCCCTAAGAAAAAAGGTGTGCACCTAAAAATCCTAACCCTGCTGATGACAAATAAACTAATATGGTGAATGAAATATTCAGTTTTGTGTTTTGTTCCCCTTTAATAACTTATCTCGGTTCCCATATCTAGTTATTCGCAACAAAGTGAACAAAAAATCTAATATCATTTTGCTTTTCGAAGGTCCATATTGTCATAAAACTTTATTATTTGGGTATTTATACTAAAATTGTAAAAACATACAGCAACCAAGCGCTTACAGCAATTCTGCTTTTTAGTCCAAAATGAATGTAACATATTCCTCCTAATAAAACTTTCTGACTGCCTCTGCTGAGATCCATAGTACAATTGCCGGCTAGGACAGAGATCTTAGTGTCATATGCCAAACTCCTCAGAGTCTGGAAATATGAATCTGGGGGAGTAGAATAGTTAGAAGGAAGCTGGTACACCAAAATGGTGATACGTGGGAAAGATAGGGAGTATTATGAGAGATGCAGGCTAGGGAGGGGTTGAAGGGCGGAATATGCGTTTATATGAGAGAGATAGGGAATACGAGCAGAGATGCTAGGCTAGAACAGGGGTTAAGAATATGCGTTTACATGAAAGAGATAGGGAATATGAGGAGAGATGCTAGGCTAGACAGGGGTGAAGGTAGAATATGCGTTTATATGAGAGAGATAGGGAATACGAGCAGAGATGCTAGGCTAGACAGGGATTGAGAATATGCGTTTACATGAAATAGATAGGGAATGTGAGGAGAGATGCTAGGCTAGACAGAGGTTGAAGGGCAGAATATGCGTTTATATGAAAGAGATAGGGAATACGAGGAGAGATGCTAGGCTAGGTAGGGGTCGAAGGGCGGAATATCTGTTTATATGGAAGAGATAGGAAAACGAGGAGAAACGCTAGACTAACAGGGGCGAGGGTAGAATATACGTTTTATATGAAAGAGATAGGAAATACGAGGATAATTGCTAGGCTAGGCGGAGGCAGAGGACTAGAACATGTGTTTATATGGAAATAGAGAGGGAAAATGAGGAGAGTTGCTAGACTAGGCGCGGTTAGAGGGCTAGAAAATGCGTTTATATGGGAAGAGAGAGGGAAAAAGGGGAGAGATGCTAGGGAAGGCAGGGTTTGAAGGTAGTTAGGTATGTTTTCCATGAGCGATGGAATGGTTTAGGAGGTATTTAGAACAGTGGTGTAGCTATAGACGTTACGAAAGACACCTAGAAGCCATTTTAGCTTTATTTGCAGGTATTCTGATGGTATTTTGATGCAGTGGAATAGGCATTTACATACTCTTACAGGCTTTCAGAACATTCTGGTACACAGCAGGTGTTTCAAAGCTATTTCTAGACACATAAACAGATATTTTTGGGGTGTTGGTGTAGACATTTCAACGGTATTTTGACCACTGGAGTAAAAATTGTAGAGCATGTTAGTATCCATTTATGGGCTTTTCAGGCACAAATGCAGGTATTTTTTTTTATCATTTTTAGAGCATTTCAGGTATGGACACAAGCTTACAGGACATTCTGGTACACGGGCAGGAGAATTTCAGGAGCAGATATTTTCCGGGTATTGGTACAGATTTTAAGATTTTTCAGAGCGTTTTGAATGTATTTTATGTTGTTTTGAAGGTATTTTTAATACTTATGCAGGCATTTTCGAGGGTACTGGTAGGAGTATTTGAGGCTCTTTGAAGGTATTTTAGGCTTTGGATGAGGCATGGGCAGAGGTTTTTAGAGTATTCTGATAGGTTTTCTGAAACAGAAGCGGGTATTTTCATGGCATCAGTACAGGTTTTTAGAGTATTCTGGCAGGTTTTTGCAAAACAGGAGCAGGTATTTTCATGGTATCGGACTGTGGTTTTGAGGTATTCTGAAGGGCTTTTAGAAATTAGGTAGCTATTTTCATGGTACTGGCACAGATTTTGGGTATTTCTGAATGGTTTTTAGAAACTGTAGCAGCCATTTTTATGGTATTGGTACATAGCTTTAGAGTATTCTGATAGTTTTTAGAATTGTGGCTTTTAGAATATTCTAGTGCTTTTTTAAAGAGGAAAAACTGTATTAATGCTATTGCACTGGTTTTTCGGAGGTAATTTAATGAGTAACTCATGTAAATTCAGGTATTAAACTGGTATTTTGGGAGTAATTTAGTGGCTAATTCGGCATTTAGCACAGGTGTTTTACGATAATTTCATCAGTAAATCAGGTATTAACTTAGGTATTTAGACTAATCTTAGGATTTGATGCATTTTTAATTGCTTTTGGGTCCTTTATAGGCATTTCTTATGCAATGTTACGGTACTTTCTATATAACTTTAAAGTCCGTTTCTAAATCCTCTTCAAACTTAAATATATGTTGAGCAGTCACGGGTGAGACGTGGAGGGGATACACTGTGTATGGATTACCGTCTCTCTCACCATCCTCCAATTATCCATGACTCCTCGTCATAACCTAACCCAAGCTAGTCTAAACTGTAAATACTGGGTGAGTCTTCTTAGCCTGCGGATTGAGAAGTTATGCAGCCCCGGTGTTGTACAGACTATTTCGTAAACACTGTCTACTGCACCGCGTCGGATCAATTTCGGCCGAAATACTGCTCTGCATCGCTGTGCATGCAGACCTACGCTCGTAGTGCAACAGTGTGCGTGTTGCCCTTCAGTGGTGAAGGTACCAGGTTCAAATACTGTCACAAGGTAGTTTTTATGTTTAGTAAATTTAATGAACTGACAGTTTGGCATGAAAGTGTCGTTTCAATTAATTAGTTTAATTTTGTGGATTTCATTAAAACACAAATTACTTGTTAGAATAAGCTTTAACGAACATCATAAATAAATACGCATAACATTGTAATTATAGCTTACAAACATAAGGCATCATTAAATAATATTTTACTATTTAGAGCTATTCCTTCATACCAAAGAAAGCCAATAAATTGTTCTAAGAGTTTACAAAACGCAGAACGTACATATAAACTAGATAACGTTTGCAAGCCCATATTATGATCGTTGTGAACCTCTCTGTTTCCCAAGGTAGTGCATTAAACAGTGACTATGAAGCCATACCGGGCCATCACACAGATACAATTTACCCGTTTCCTCTATGTGGTTGTGATAGGCGTTCGAACTGGCCATCTGTCGTCCTTCGTGGTGTAGTGGTTACCATGCCAGCCTCTAGTTCCCGAGGTCGCTGGTTCAAACCCGCGGAGGGCGATGGATTTTTCCGGGCGTAGAAATCCTTAGCATGACTTCCTTCGAAAAGGAAGTAAAGCAGTGTTCCCGTGTCGTAGATTTACGGCACGTAAAAGAACCTCAAGCCTGAGAAATAGGCTCTGAGCAAAATTACCAGTGTTTCACGCCCAATATAGAATGGAACGCTACGGACCACAGCAGTTAAAGAGCGTCCATAAATAAAACTCAACTTTTAGTATTGGCCACCATGCCGGCGGATGCAAGATGTCAGTCTAACCATCATCGCCAGCCTAACCCGGCGCAACGTGGTCGATGTGATGTTACGGCGAGATAAGATGGTGCGTGCCCTGAGCTGTTGAGGGGTCATTAACCGTTCCTTTACCTTTAAGATAGCCCCATAAGAGGAAATATAATGGGGTTAGATCTGGTAACCGTGCTGGCCATCCTATTGGCCCATGCCGTCCGATCCATCGCTCAGGGTAGGTGGCATCGAGATAAGCTATTACACAACGGGCCGAATGAGCTGGCGCGCTATCATGTTGGTATCGCATAGTTAGTCGGTTCTGCAACGGCACTTCATCCAGTAGAGTAGCTGGTGCTGTAGGAAGGGATATAGCGATTCTCAGTGAGTTGGCTATAAAAAAACTACGGGCCTATTAGATGATCACCGAATATACCAGCCCAAATGTTGAAACCCCATCGGACTTGTAAGGCCGCCTGTCGCATCCAATATGGGTTTACAGTACTCCAGGAATGCATGTTGTGGCGATTTACATGGCCTGTGTTGTGAAACCTGTTTGGTCTGTAAATAACAGTTGCCAAAACACGTGGATTCTGTTCAGTTTGTCATATGATCCAATTAGCGAACGCCACTCTCGTCCATGGTCCGGCTGCAGTAGCTCCTGGTGTAGTTGAAGATGATAAGGGTGAAATTTTGCATGATGTAGTATTCTCCATGCTGAAGATGGTTAATCTTGAAATGCCTGTGAATGTCCTTCGTACTACAATGCGGATGCTGAATGACATAGTCACACGATCCGTCTTTGCTTGGTCGCAGACAGGTTGCGGTATCTCGTGCATTGTTCCTGTTTCCAGAAGGCGGTTCGCAATTCGCAAACACGTGTAGGAAGTGTTCTCTGCGGAAACCTCTGTTGGTCTAGACGACGTGCGTCCATTGCATTCCACAGCGCTTCCCGTATACTAACAGCATGTCCAGATACTCTATTCGAAAACATTGTTCCCACAGTGAGCACGAATGGCTGGAACTTGTATTTATAGGCAAATTCATTTTCTAATGCATTCGGAAAAAAAATCATGATTTGCTAGAACGTTCTCGAAATTGAGCAGAAATGAATAAAGAACTCATTTATTTGCAGGCGTGATTTGAACTTCCCGCCTTCACTATGACTTTCCAGCATGTTAACTATTGCGCTGCTGTAGCACATTAACTAAAGCAAGCACCGCCGTAGCCCTAATCAGCGAGTTGATGATTGCGGTATCAGCATCTGCATTTCGTATTGTCCTTAAAATGCAGGGTTGCATAGTTACAAATCCGCAGGATGTGAAGACTCACACGGTATATGCATATTGGCAGCCAATATTACTCTTCACACTCATTCCGTAAACATTTACAGCACTTTGCCAGAGGTTTACGATCATTTTACCCTTTTGCAGCAATCTTATGATACTCCTTTTTACACCATTTACACCTTACACTCATTATTTTCGTATATTCTACCCTTCAACCCCTGTCTAGCCTAGCGTTTCTCCTGGATTTCCTATCTCTCCCATATAAAATGCATATTCTAACCTCAACCCTTTCTAGCCTAGCACATCTCTCATCATATGCCCCAGTTTCCCCACGTACCACCATTTTGGTGTGTCAGCTTCCCCCTACTATCCTTTATGGAGAATGGAATGAATGCAAAACTGAATAAAATCAACAACAAACACTTACGTACAGTTCAAGAGTTACTGACATCTTCAAATGTTCCTGAAGGCAAGGCCCCCAATATGGCCGCAGAACTTAAAGAAAAACGTACAAGTTGTATTACAAATTCACAAATGAAAAATTGTATAAATGGAAGAAGATAAATACTCTCGTACCTCTGTGTAGTGGTCAGCGCTCTGACACTTGGAGACACTTGTTATATCGTGGGATCAACTTTTATATTCCTGTCGTAGAAGTCTTGCCGCCTGTGATAGTCGCAGAGTGTGATAGTCGCCTTCAGCTCTTCGTCGTTATTAAAACGCTGACCGGAGGACAGGAATTTCTTGAGCTGCAAAAAAAGATGGAAATTGTTGGAGCAAGACATGATTGTGTGGTGGATGATCAAACAGCTCCAGCCGAACTCCTGCAGAACGATTGCTGTGCGCCGAGCTGCATGTGGATGAGCATTGTCATGGAGCAGCACAACACCTGCAGTACGCATTCCACGCCTTTTGTTTTGAATGGCACATCGCAATTTCCACAGTGTTTCACAGTAACGGTCAGGTTTCTCTTTTTTCATCTCTGGGCAGGAAGTCTATGAGCAGAATGCCCTTCCTGTCCCAGAACACCGTGCACATCATTCTCTGCACCGACACAGCCTGTTTGAATTTCGCCTTGACCGGAGATCCACTGTGATGTCAATACATTGATTGCTGCTTCGTTTCCGGGGTAATTTGCGAAAGCCACGTATCATCGGGCGTGATGGTCCTCTCGAGGAGCTCATCGCCACATCATGATACCGCAGAAATGTCAGTGCTGCTCCTAAGCGTCTTGTTTTGGCTCGGGTGTCAGGATTTTCGGTACCCACCTGGCACAAAATTTCCTGAACAGCAGGTACTTAGTAACAATTTCATGCAACAAGGGTCGCGATATCTGCGGGAAATGGCTGCTGAGCGCCGTAATCGTGAAGCGACGGTTCTCAATGATGCGCAGCCGCACCAGTTCAACAAGGTCATCATGATGTGGGACGTTCGCGCACTACGCTCTTTATCATGGACACCTTGACGACCTTCGGAAAACTGTCTACACCAGCGACGCACCTCTGTTTGCTTATGATGTTCGGCCCGTAGACCTGACAGAACCTGAATTTCGATCGGCGCTATGTTTTGTGCAGTAGAGAACTTTATCTGACCGAACCTTGCAGACGGTTGGAGAACGAATAATAGCCGCCATTTCGGGCCACTGCTGCCGCGCTACTGGCACCAGGCGGGACCTGTCCGGCCGGCATATGATTGATACGTCATAAATCTATTACGCATGCGCAATTTTCCCGACTAGATATGTTTTCTTTAAAGGAAACAAAATCGGGAACCTTACTTTCTGGATGCTCCTCGCAGTTCAACAAACTATAAAAGCATCATTTGCTTCACAAGGTAAAGTTCCCGATGTTACCATAGAATTTAAAGAGGGCTATACAAATGGGGGGAGATAAATATGAAAAATTGCAGCTCATCTTGTTTCTGCAGAAATAATGGCAAGATTTAGATTCATTTCAATGTGCTGTATAGCTCTTGACAACATTGTGCGACGACGAAAAGTCGCGTAGCGGTGCCAAACATCAGCTTTGGGGACAAATATTCAAAAAGGGCTACTTTTTACTATCTCTACTCCTCACCTATACTAGTAGAGGAAGAATTGTGTTTTATCCAAAAATTCGATACCGCCATTTCATCGGAAAGAAGCAATATTGAATAAAAAAACAGCATTTTTAGAAAAAGGTTCATATTATGCAAATGTGAGTATATCCATGAACAGCATAACTCAAAAAAGAAAATTCATTAAATAGAAAACCTGGTATTTAAGTCCAGCATTTTCTAAGAATACGACACGAAGATTAAAAATAACAAAAGAAAAAATCTGATGTGTTACACTCACACAACTTTCTCTACTCTTGTACAAACTATTTTTACAAACGCTTATTCTCCATCTACTTCATATTAATCGAGATAAACATTTGCAGACTCTATCTTATTGCTAATTTTCTTGTAGATGTAAGGGGAATATATACTTACAAGGGCAATATAGAAATACAGTAGCCTTTAAGCACATACATATCTCTTAATAGCTGGTTGCTAGGTGCAGCACCATTCCCTTTGCCACAGATTAATACTCTTTGCATATCCAAGACAAAAAAATGAATAACGAATTCCCATTTGAGAAAATAAGTATTGAAAAATTTAAGGGAATAAAAAGCAATATCTCGAAAATGGTTCACTCAACAAAAGAAATGTATATGACATAAATTGATATTTTAACGCGATCTACATTTGTTGTGTAGTAAAATTTTGTCTATCTCTTATGGTTTACCAGTTATGCAAAAGTCGTTCATAGTGAAGAATACTTTTGGAGACATTCCCAGAAAATTCAAATATTTGTCATGAAAATATCTTAAACATATTGTCGTATGCCTCTCTTTACTTATTTTATAGATACAGAGGGGAGCTACTCGCTTGCGAAAGGCACCGGTAAATCAAACAGGAACTTCAAATGCGAGGCAACGACGAGGGACGCAGCTAAAGTTAAATTCCAAAATAATTGCTATATCAACATAATACCTGGCTTAAGGGAGAGGAATGATTCTATTCTACCATAATTGAAACGTCCAAACGTGGATGGCACCCAATTTATTGGATGAAGTTAGATATTTACATACCTTTGCCCATTGCCTGCCGACGAGGACATCGTGCTTTAGCAGTTTCCCGTCTGTCTCACACGAAGCTTACTTACTGACTCTTACAAAACCCCACGCCAAACTCGGGCGTCAGTAACGCTATCCCCTCCTTTGACACTGTTTCCCCTGACTCGCCCCTACTCACAGACAATCTGCCGTGCTTCGGTGCCCAGAGAACGTCTTATCATTAATATCTGTGCACATGCCACATCTCCCCCTGGCCACCGAAGTCGACGCCCTCGTCGACACAAGGCATACAAATACAATAAGAAACATGAAAATAACAAAACAAAATGACATACAAAAATGAAATACACATGTGTGTGAAACACCCAGACGACGACAAGGAAAATTCTACTGGGCGAAGTGGAGTTTCGAGAATCTTAAGTGCTATCGACGAATATTGTTACTGCACTTATGCTTGAGCACCCCGCACACGCACACACACCACGCTGCCTCAGTTCACACGCACACTACACTGCGCAAGATATCGATGGTCTGCTGGAACTGTTTGTGGGTGATTTTATACAGTGCCCACAACGACGATTTGTCCTGGTGTAGAATTATCACTGCAGGTCTCTGGTGATGACAACAGGGTGGGCAGTCGCTGGCTTGAACTGCCCCCCGACATGGTGGCTGCTTATGCCACGGCAGTGTAGTGGCTGCCCGACAGCTTCCCTGTGGTGTTTCTTGACTTCTGGTGTGTCACGGGGATACTCCTGGATTTTCTCGAGCTCCGCCACAGCAAAATACTACAACAAAACCACCAAACAATAAAAAGGGTGCTCCAACAAACAATCACACATAAAAAGAACGGTATGTCATGTACAATTAAATATTTGAAAGTTTGAAAAGTTTGCACTAAAATTCTTTTGACATGGGGCAAAGAAAGAGAAAAAAAATAAGTACAAATTGGCGTAAGAACTAGATATTATAGAGAGTTGCCATCCAAAATTTAACTCACAATGCTTCAGAATCCAAATAAAACATTAAAACAGACTCAGAATACATTAACATGACAGAAAAAACATAACCTTATTTGTTATCCCAATATTAAATCTTAATGACCAGCTGGTATCACTAACAAAAGACAATAAGTGCACTTACAAGACAATCACACATGACAATGAAATGAACTCATTCACACTGACCATGGCCCAAATTACACACAACACTCACTTAACTATCTACTCAAACTACTGTATGCATTACTACAAACTACATCTACAATACATCTCCAAACTACGCCACGTGACATGCTTTCAACTACTATTGTCATACTCTTGTCACTAATACAGTTTCTCGTCCACAGTACTACCTTCCTCATCTCATTATTATCATCAACTCAATCATAATCATCATCATCATCAGCATCAGCAGTATTTCAATCAGCATCATTACTTCAATCATTAACATCTTTATCTCAACTTTCAATTTTCTCTTCAAAAACAAAACATCTTCACTGACGTGTCTCATTTAACATGCTGTAAATTCAAAACATCTAACATAGGCATAACCTTCAAAAAATCACATTAATATTTCAGGAATGACACAAATAACATGACATTATACTGTTGCATCCACATCCTCCAAATCAAAATTAAGCTGGAAAACAGTTGGTATTAAAATTTGCTATCTAAGATGGTAATAAACTTGTTGCATAAACAGAAAAAAAATTATTCACATTACAATCACTTCCATCCATTTAATCTCTCGTGTGAATTCATCACACACGCTATACTGGGCACGTTACAGCAACACCAATAAGCCAAAATCTCTGAAATCATCACATCACATCAACTTTCCAGGTACATGTAGCCCTCCTGAAAAATCAACACCTTCATACAACAACTGTCGGGGTTACACTGTGGCACTTCCACCGAAGCTGACATCATCTTATCTCTTCTCATCTCATCTCTCACATTAGCACCGTCGGGGTTACTCTTACGCACATCCACCGAGGCAAATCTCAACTCATATTTCTCACATAACCTCACACTACGCCATCGGGGTTACACTTTGGCACTCCCACCGAGGCAAATCTCACATATATCACATAACCTCAAATACACACATACATACACACACTATTCATGCAACAATTTTCTGCAAATAAAAATCACAGCATCATTATGAAACCCAAAATCAAATCGAGTCAAATCAAATCATATCGAATGCAACAAAACAACATCACATCATTACTCAAAACAATACTGTCACATAACATTCCTGAAAATGAAAGCTCAATTAAGCACAAAGTACACATGAAACACATTCCTGCAGCATAACACAACAACCAAATAATTTGCAGTTCCCAAAACATAATTTAAAATTTAAGTTACACCCACAATAATAATACACTTGTAATTTAGCAGAGACATTCATAGCACATATTATTCCTGAAAAGCAAAGCTTAATAAAGCATCAGTCAGTGAAACAATAAAAATTTAGCATACCTGTGTGAGTTGTAAAACTGTTTCATTCGTCCAAACTTTACCACTCACAATGTTTACATACTTACGGGTTATATTTTTCTTTTTACTCTTTTTATCAAAAAAAAAATTCCAGTGCAGTTTTCCAAAATCTGGTAACACACATACAGCTGATTCATCAACATCCACATCGTACTGGTCCATATTAAAGGCACATCAAACCTAATTAGGTGAAGATACTGGCAAGGCTGGTAGCTCCTGAAACTTTTACTTACATGAGTAATTGTGAAGCATTTTCCCCTAAAAATATGCATTGCGTAATTAAATAAACCAAACTGGGCAACGGTAAAGCAAAATTATCATCATTATTATTATCACTATTTTTCCGCGAGTGTACAATGCAAAAATTTTTCAATATATATACGTGACCTCTTTCATTTTATTACTTTAAATATTTCAAACAGATGCCACACTTTTTATACACACGTAAATTTTAAACACGCAACACACGAATTTTGAAATAATTTGTTGCACTTTCGAGGCGGTAATACTTTCAATATGACGCAATCTAGAATGCAATGTTACGTAAATCAGCTCACACACGCAACCACGCTATCAACGACACAAATATCACCCAATTTCACAATTCACTTTCCACAATTTACGAAAATTTATACTTCAAAATGACCAGCACGAAGAACTTAACACAGTGATAGAATTTAGTAGAAATGAAGCCAAAATAAGGGGAAAATGGAGTCAGAAGTTTTAGCGTCACGCCGGCAGACAATGGGAAAAATGCAAAAATGAACTCAAAATTAAAATTTAGAAACAAGACTTTTAGAAATTATAGTAACAAAATTTAGAATAAGAGAATCACAAATTAAAGCATAAAAATCCTTACCCTTAAGCCAGAAACAAATTTAGATTTTTCGCGACCACGTGGAGGACCACAAACCGTTACATTTCGAGGGAAAAAAAATTTTACTCTTGAAAATCTCACAACAAACCAAACTCTACCTGGCGCCTCACACCAATTGTCGTATGCCTCTCTTTAATTATTTTATAGATACAGAGGGGAGCTACTCGCTTGCGAAAGGCACCGGTAAATCAAACAGGAACTTCAAATGCGAGGCAACGACGAGGGACGCAGCTAAAGTTAAATTCCAAAATAATTGCTATATCAACATAATACCTGGCTTAAAGGAGAGGAATGATTCTATTCTACCATAATTGAAACTTCCAAACGTGGATGGCACCTAATTTATTGGATGAAGTTAGATATTTACATACCTTTGCCCATTGCCTGCCGACGAGGACATCGTGCTTTAGCAGTTTCCCGTCTGTCTCACACGAAGCTTACTTACTGACTCTTACAAAACCCCACGCCAAACTCGGGCGTCAGTAACGCTATCCCCTCCTTTGACACTGTTTCCCCTGACTCGCCCCTACTCACAGACAAACTGCCGTGCTTCGGTGCCCAGAGAGCGTCTTATCATTAATATCTGTGCACATGCCACAATATGATATTTTAATCAAAATCGTTAGAGCCATTTTTGAGAAAATTAAAATTTTCGAAAAATGTTCCATGTAAAGGGTAATCTGGGGTGGGAGGATTTTCTTGAAAACCTTCGTGTCGCATCTCTGGAAGATACTGAACCTAAATACCAAGTTTGGTGTTTATCTGACTGTTCGTTTCTGAGTTATGCTGTTCACAGGCAGACAGACACACATACAGACAGACACACAGACAGACAGACAGACACACACACGGACATGTTTCCAAAAATGCTTTTTTTTGGATTCAGGCGGTTTCAAAACATGTATTTCCGGTGAAATCTGGGTATCGAATTTTTGGGTGGAATACAATACTTCCCCTACTTACTATACGTAGTAGAGAAAGCAAAAAGAAAAAAAATCCACCCCATTGAACAGGAGGGGGACTTAGTACCTCAGTCTATACAGATCTTTTATCCTAGGCCTCTGACGGGTCGCCCCGAGAGACAGGAATGTGAGAGGAGACAGAGGGGGGTCGGACCAGAAGGCACGACAGACAGTGGGCAGGGACTCTACCATTTACAGATTTGACTCCGCAGGTGCTGGCTAGTGCAGCTGGCGCTCTTAGCCGCTGTGGGCTTACACATCCCCCGGGGGGAGGCCGGGACCCGAAGACCGCTCGCAGTCCGGGGAAGGAAGGTTTGCTTACAGTCCTTTTCCCCTGCCATGCGCATGCCGAGACGTCTCGCCGACACTTGTAGCCCTGAAAGAGACCGAGTTGATTAAAGGTGAATGAAATGAAGTTGGAGATGCAAAGGAGGGACAGGAAATTCGAGGGATGCAATGATCCTTCCCAGCATTCGCCCCTACCGTGGAAACCACCAGCAAGGTCGCCCATGGGAATCGAACCCACGACCTCCCGAATGTGGATCACCTGAGCCATCCCGCTCGGTACTCCCACCCCAAACTACCGTTTACATGGAAAACTTTTTAAACATTTTGATTTTCTCAAAATGCCTATAACGATTTTGACTAAAATATACTTTGTTTAAGATATTTTTATGCCAAATGAACTGTACCTATAGCTTTGAATTTTCTGGAAATAGCCTCTGAGGTCCTTTTCATTCTGAATGACTTTTGCATAATTGGTAAACCGTAAGAGACGGACAAAATCTTATTGCACAAAAATCAGAACTCATTAAAGCACAGAATTTGTCAATTGTTTCATTTTTTCTTTCTTTCTTTCTGTCTTTTTTGAGGGGATTAACCATTTCCGAGATGTTCCTTGTTATTGATTTGAATGTTCAAATATTTTATGCTTTACTTAAATGGGAAGTCATTCAATTTTTTCTCGTGGTCATGCAAAGAACAAAGAATTTCAAAGCCATTAAATGGTGATACGCTCTTCAAAAATCTGAATACTATTTAACCTACTCTATCGTACACTGAGATGTGTAAATGTGAATTGAAAGTTAATTTGGACTAACAAGAATTGATTAAAATAATAAGCTTTTGTAAGAATAGTCTGTAGGAGAGTGAGTTGAGAAATGAATGTACACATAAATTTGTATTTCAAGTTAATAGTCAATTACTCAGCACGGCTTTGTGATATACAAATTGCAGATTTACTGAGATACAGGACAACTCCTATAGAATACCTACCATTCAAGAGGATGCCCATATGCGAGTCCCCAAACCTAAAACTAACTCAATCTGAGTTGTGTCATATCAATGTGTCCTGCTGTGTCCTGCAGCAATCGGGGCTTCAGTCTAACATCAGGCACCTTAGCGGTGTCCGAGTGCGATGGATACTCGAGGAAGGTGAACCTGCGAGTCGTAGTAGAGATGAGCTCTCGAATGCCGGCTATTCGCAATTAAGGTGACATTGTGCATCACGATGTATCATGGGGCGCTGACAGATATCCGGAATACCTTGCTCTGGAGTGCTTGGGGTACCGTTGAATCTTAGCAGAATAAGCACAACTGCATTCAGGACTGGCATACAGGAGGAGTGGCCGTTTTGTTTTTGTATAGCAGCAGAGTACAGTCAAAATGTGTAATAATTTGCTGTTTAAGATCGAATAAAGCTTATAGGGACGAGAATATCTCTGATTGAGATTAGCATTTATGACAGTATGCCATGATAAGCGACGATCAAGGTGACCGCCCAGATATTTCAGAAAACAATCATGGAACCTGCATGTCGTAGAGTCGAATGTCTGCTGGAATAAGAGGCCTGCGTAAGGTTAAGACATTTATCTGATACTTGCTGGGATGGATGGCTAGGGAGACAACCAGTGTAGAAAAATGTCCATCGAAGATTGTAAAGTCACCCATGCAAAAACATCAATGGAACAATGAGAGCTAAAGATCACTGTTTTTCAGAAACAGTGCAGTGTTTTCTGTGGGAGGTTCAGGCATAGATATCAGCAGTTTGTATACTCTAGAGAAACTGGGAAAGAATTCTGTCTTGGAATACACTAGCTATATTTTACGGGGAGTGTTCGAGTCGTTCCAAGACGAACAGAAAATTGATGGATCTGAGGATAGCAAGTAATCAAGCGAAGCAAATAAGGTGAGAGGTCAATGCCGTGGAGTTTATGAAGAAGCCCGTAATGCCACCTTATCAAACGCTGAATGAAATCTAAAATCGCCGCCACAGCATGTTCTTTGGTTTCAAAGTAAAATAAAATAAAGGGTTAAAAATATTCAGTTAATACACTTTTCCCAAAAAGGCGAAAATAATGGTATGGAGAGTACCACCTAATTTGTTTTCTAGCTACAGCACTGATGACAGAAGTTAAGCTAACTGACCAGTATCATTCTTTTCCATATTGTGAGCAGAAAGTAGGTCACATTAGAAATTAAGCACTTATATAAAAGAAAGCAAAAAACAAAAATTCACTTATCACAAGAAAGACGCAGTCAATATAAACGAGCCTAAGAACCCCTGACGAGTGCTTTTTGCGTGCGAGATAAGGCACGTCCAATACGCACAGCAGTCAAGGGTGAACACTAAGGACTGAGTTCTCCATGAGAGACTCCACTATTCCAGGAGGGTACCTGGATGTAGTCAGTAAATTACTCGAGCTCTGTATGGAGTGCATGCAAAACGCCATGCATACTTGACTAAGGTAGGCCATCAACATTCCCAATAGAAGAGAACCTACTTAACTGCGGTAGTAAAAATGGCTAGTTCAATGGTCATAGTTGAGCATTCAACGTTGTAATTTAGGAAAATGTAAACAACGAAAATAGCAGCTTTCTTGTAATCCGCGCTAGAGCGATCTTAGAAATTAAAAATGTTAAAAACTGAAGCAACCATTGATCATACTTTCTTAGATATTTATTTGTTATAGCATGTTCCATTACTACATGCTAGGGTTAGCTTCTTTGCACGAATATTTTACAAAAAAAAGTTATGATACTTATATTTGAATTAGATTTATTAATTGAAGTGGCCACAATCCATTTACTTTTATTATCTTTCTCTTTAAGTGTATTCTTTCATTATTTAATAAAGTACATTCGTATATTAGGTGTTCTATAATCTGCTCGTTCTCTTTGCGCTTACACATAGGATCAGCAGTTATTTTAAATCTATGGAAATATGCATTTATTTTTCCAAAACCGGTTAATAAAGTTATGTTGGACGTTAATGTTTCTATTCTGCTACATACGGTGAGGAAGTAAGACTTCGTTAGTTTGCCAATTGATGTAAATTGCCATTCTCTTTGCCATTTCTCGTAAGTTAAGTTCTGTATTTGATTGTATGTTTCACATTTTGCGATTTTATTGTAGCATACTTCTAGATTATTGTCATTTGTTGGCTCATTCGTTAGTTGGTCCGCCAGTTCATTACCAAAATGTCCCAATGTGTCTTTACCCCTTCGAAATATATTTTTCAGTTATGTTTTTATATTCTTATAAACATTATGTTTTGATGTTTTGTGTATTGGGGTTTTTGATGGAGTCCGCTATTAACTGGCAAAATAGCAGTCCTTTGACTAAGGTACCTTTTCACAAGAATATATAGGTTACGAGAACAGTTAAAATATTTTAGAGCTTCCAGGATGCTGGGCTACCAGGTGGCGTCGAAGGCTGCTTTTATGTCTAGACTGAGAAGTGCGACAACCTGTTTATTTTCTAGAGCTGCCTCTACATATTGCTTGTCACTGCAATATCCACCGTACTTTTTGGAAGAGAGAATCCACATTGGTTTTTGTTTAGTAAGTCATTCTTATATGTGTGGTGCATTATTCTATTTATGAGTTTATCCAGAGCTTTGCTGCCTATATCAAGTAGAGTAATAACTTGGAGTTTTGAGACCTCTAAGCTGTTCCGCTTTCCTGGCTTTACAATTGGAACTAATCTAGCTTTTTTCCAACAACTTGGAATCTGTGTTGTAGGAAATTATTGTACATTTGTGTTATGAAATTTGGAAGCATTTTGAAGGCTCGAAGGTTACTTTTACCAGTAATTCTACCTTCACCTGGGGCTTTATTATGGTTAAAACCTTTAACTTTTTCTGGTGTAAACTCCAGATCTTCACCTGTTTTGATTGATTCCTCAGCTAAATTTCTTATGCGTTTATGATATATTCTGCACTTCTTTTTGATCATCAGTTAGTATTAACTGATCTAATATGCAATGCATTGTTTCTTTGATATTGTTAGTTAGAGAGCCACCGGCTTTCCTTAGAGTTGTCATTATTGGATTATTTTTATATTTTCTGGATGCAAGTTTATACAATTCACTCCAAGGATTGATAGACACTGTTACACTGCAATACTGTTTCCAGAAGTTTACTTTTTGGGTTCTCATTTTAGACTGCTATTTTCTATTTTCTCCCAGATGTTGGTTTTTACGCTGTTCTCTAAGTGTTTCGTTGTTTTTCGTTTTTTTGGATCTTTTTCTTAAAGCATTAACTGTTTTTTCCAATTATTGTAAGTTCGTCTGTCTGCCTTGGACTAGCTCTTTTCTGGGCGATGTAGTTGACATATTGTATACTCCGAAGGACTTTTTACTTGCACTCATTAGTGCTTTTTATAATATGCCTACTGTTCTTTCCATGTCATATTCTTTTTTCTGCTAGTTTGGAAACAAGTTTCTTAATTTCTGGTTCATTTATTGTTTTATTCAATCCCTTATTTATTTCTTGCAGAAATTGCTTATCAAATTCTGCAAATTTTAATTCGTGTATTCTATAATCTATATTGCTAGATCCAAAGACCCTAACATTGTTATGTTTTCGTGTAGGTAGTAATTCTATGGTCTGAGCAACTTTCTTCATGGCTAATTGACCAGTCAGCAGTATTGACAACGAGGCTGCTGTTAGTAA
This sequence comes from Deroplatys truncata, assembly GCA_030765065.1. Classification (NCBI taxonomy): domain Eukaryota; kingdom Metazoa; phylum Arthropoda; class Insecta; order Mantodea; family Mantidae; genus Deroplatys; species Deroplatys truncata. The sequence continues at coordinate 110,738,175 of CM060979.1, forward strand.
CTGTTATATCATTATTGCTCTTTCCTCTCCCATTATCAAAAGTGGTGTCTTCGCTTTCTTCATTCAGAATAAACAACTGCTTACTCGATATGAATTCTTCAAGTGCTCTGCCTCTTGGGTTCGTTAGGATATCATGCCAACTTGTGGATTAGTATTCCTACTACTTTCGTAAATTCAATAGTTTCTTCTACTGCTGTGAGATCAATGTTTATAGGTATCTCTTCCAATGTCAAAATACATGCTAGACACAATCTTTCAGTTCTGTGAATAATTTCTAGTACCACCGCATCTTCATTTGATATTTGTTCGATTAAAAGGCGTCTATTTTTCTGTTTGTTATTATTACTGCTCTGCTTTTTTCGCTTCCTGAACTAAATGCCCTGAATCGTTTAGGAATTCCCATTGATTTGTTATTGTGTACGGCTCTTGTAAAATATAGCATGTCCATACTATTTTGTGCAACTATTTGGTTAAGTTATCTGTAGCAATTCCTTTATGCTGTATATTTAATTGTAGACATTTGATTTGCATTTGCTGTATTAGCGTTTTTGCTGTCCGAACCGTAGAATTTGCCATATTTGATATTCTATATTTCGCTTGTACTTCTTTATTACAGCTAGAAAACACGGGCAGGTCTTATCTAAAGAGGAGTGGCTTTTTCCTACCTTGTTGCTTTTGGTAGCACAGGTAGTACAGCTGATGCGTTTAAATTGTCATTCTTGTGCTTGGCACTCAGCTTGTAATTCTCTGCACCCAATGGACATGTAATTTCTCCATTACATACTTTGGCTATATTTTGAGCACTCGTACACCTTGTTACTTTTATAAAGTTTCCCGATTTTTAGTCTTTTCTTCACTTTCAATCTCCAGTTCCCAGGGTTACTTCAACCAGAAGATTTATATTTCCTTTCTTTTTCTTATATATGTTTTTGGCCTTTAAATCGCTTTCATTTAATTCAATTTCAACATTCTGAGCTTTAACAGTCTCTTCAAAATTCTCAACGTTGATATCTTCAGGAATATTGTACACTACGTTAGGGTATCTAAGTTTCAGAACATTCACTCCCAGATATTGTATTGGTTACACTGCTTCATAATCTCCTTACTCAGAATATCTAAATTCTCTTTCCTTTCTGTCTCAATTATAAAACTTTTGATGATACTATAATCTTATACTTCTTCTCGTTCGTAACATCCTGCTTTTGAAATTGCATTTTCGTTCCATACTTTCGCATTCTCTCAATAGACGCCATATAATTGTCATATGTTGTATTCCCCATGTATTGCTACCATAGCGTGATTTCGTGATCCACTAACATATGGCACACGTTAGTTACATTCCTATAAGTCTTTAAAGGCTATTTCTAAAGTTTTTATTTTGTAATCCTTTTCTTCTAATTTGCTTTTCACTTTCCCAAACCACTTCCTAATTCACTCACTGCTGTATGGATGCCTACTTTTAGGCCTTTCTTTGAATTACTGCTTTTTTCCGTGATGTTTAACAACACGCCAAAAACATCTTCAATACTCGATTCCACATTATATTCTATTGATATTCACTGTAACTCCTGACTGAAAACTGGAATAATATAATGCTTATAAATAATTGTTTATATCTAGAAATAACATTTAAAATTATTTATGCAGATAACTTTCTGCCAATTCGCAATCTCGCTAACACGTTCACGAATAAAATACAAGGCATAGAACAAACTTAAACATCTTGACAGAAAATAAGTGTTCTAATATCGTATAACAGCAATAAATCCGCACTGAACTGCCGTGGAATGCCTCATACCAGCACGATCCTTTGAGTTGGCTTCATCGCATTAATCAAACTTGTATTCCCATTGAACTTTATCGTATTCTTTATTCTCGCATCGTGCAGTTTCTACCCGGCTACCCCGAAACGAAGCCTAAAGGGTCTAAGCGCGCTTTGATTGCTGTGAATGAATCACGCCCTCTCTATTGCGGAAAACTTTTTGCACGCGACTAACATGTTTCGTCGTGGCGCGCGGTAGCTTAGTACCGAATAAAAGGCTATGAAAAATGCAAACAAAAATGATAACAGAGATTTTGCTTCTCTAAATGATTCCTACAGGCTCTTATAAGGAAGGATACTGGAGCTGGAACATTCGCAGAATGGGGGAATAAATAATAAATAATAATAATAACAATAATAAGTAGAACAAAGTAACGTAGGCGAGATAAATAACTGAAACATAAATATTTAACAAACAAGATACCAACGTAATAAATCAAGAAACAAGTCAGGGGAGAGAAAGGGAAAATGGGGAAGAAATAAAAAAACACACTACAAAATAAGGAAAGAGAATAGAATGTAGGAAATAAGGGAATTCATATGAAGAAAATTAAATAAATTGTCAAACATATGCAACAAGGTAATCCTGCAACGATAAATGGGCGATGGAAGTGTACAAAGTTAGCCAGCTTCAACGACAACCACGAGGGTAGGTCATTAAGAACCTGTTAACAGACAAAAGATGTGTGTATGTGCAAGGAAAATCTAAAAACCGGGGCAACGAAAGCAGACAGTATCTACTTGGGAATCCCCTGAGCACCCAGGTGAGAGAATAAAACGCAGCGAAGCATTAATAATACAGTAATGTTAGACGCTAGAGAAGGCGATCATATGATAATCTTAGAGCCAATAGCAGAAAAGAGAAGGTCATCGAGATAGCAAATAGAAACTGAGAAAATCACGTGTCTAGAAAAAGGGCTCTGCTAAAATAGAATAGGAGTGTGAAATAGGAATTTATCTGAAAGTATAGCAGAGTTTCAAACAGAGGTAGCTTCGTTACTTCGTGTCGTTCATTTGTCAGAAGAGGTTGCATCACACGGTGTCCGAAATGTGCAAGTAAATCTCAGCGTTAAATTAAAGCACTCATTAACAATGTTACATAATGAGAAATAGTTATTCAGGAAGACAAAGCAGTTAGAGTACGCAGAAATTGTGGGCGAATTCGGATGTTAGGTCTTGTGTGAAGGGAAGTCGGACAGTAACAAGTGTTAATTATTTTTGTGTGATTTAACCATACAGGGCAAAGCCGGTCATAGCACACTCCTTTACAATAAACATCTCCCTCACCATACAGCGCAAAGCAAAGGAGAACACTTCTTTTATTTCTTTCCGGTCCACACTCCCTGAGCTACCCATCCTCTACCTGAGCCGGTCATAGCACACTCCTTTACAATAAACATCTCCCTCACTAGACTACTTTAGCACCACAGAACCGCTACAATAGTCTGTAACTCCTCTCTTCCTGTACGTATATGGAAACTGGATAAAGTACCGCTCAAATAAAAGAAATGCAAAGAAAGGAAATAAAGAAAGATTGACGTAACTTCCCTCTAATTCCTATTGTACCCCTATTTCAATGTACCTATTAAGCTGAAACTTTACTATATGTCCGTTCTTCATAATTAATGAATGACCAAGGAACGGAGGGAACACCTCGCACCCAAAGCGTATCTTTTGTGTTTAGCACCACCAGGAGGAACAGATGAGGGGAAGGAATCGCAGAAGGATATAGGCCACAGGCAGGTGACAAAAATGCGCAGAGATCTCTAACGATTCCAAGCTTGATGTTCCGGTCACACCGGCGGGCTCTGAGAGGGCTTCCCCCTGGCGGAACGGGGAGAACTGTACTCACCTGAGATGGCTCAGAGAAGGCTGCCATCTAGCAGGCCGAGAAGAACTTTACTACGAGCAAGCATCTACGGCATCTGTCCGACACCAACCGACACTGCACAGCCCCTATGTCTACCTGAAACTTTAAAGGAGAAGCAAAATGTTAGAAAATTAGGGAAAGGAAATTCTGGTAGAAGAGAAATCACCCCAGCATTTGCCTAGTCAAACAGGGAAAACCACAAAAAAAACAATGTCAAAGTAGCCGGTCCCAGGAATCGATCCCAGAATGAGAGCCTCGCAGGATACCATGGAGCCATTTCGCTCGGTTCTTCATGCAATCGTACTGCTACAAAAGTATTTTTCAAATGGAATTATTGATTTCATTATTAATGAATTGGTCATTTGATCCAATTCTTTCTCATTATGCAATTTCATAAATGAAACATTAAACATTCCTCTTTATATATTAAAAACATATAATAGGAATAAATGTGTTATTACTTTCTCCTCTGCCAACTTATAATATGTAAATGAAATTTGGTCCAAAGTTTAGATGCAGAGATTTCATCCGAGGTCCCTGAAGAAAAGTAAATTTTAGATACTTGTTTGTTTGCATATGTGAACAACGTGACTCAAAAACTTGTCGGATAAATATCAAACTTGGTACGTAAGTCCAGTGTCTTCCAGGGCGCAACAACAAGATTTTCACCAAGTACCTCCACACCGAAATAAACTTTACAGGGAAAAATAGGCATTATCTTTTATTTCTTTAAAAACGGCTCTGACAATTTTTATACAAAGTATATCCTTAATATATTGGCAATATTGGGCTTACCAAGATAATCACCCAACGGAGTAGCTCAAACCAAATTAGGGAGAATAGTAATTAAAGGAAAAATTGTGGAAAGAGTGCTAAAATATTGGATTATAATTAGAAATTTTGATGATCAGAACATTTTACATCAATGTTTGATAGTGCAGGAAAGATTTAATCATAAAGAGTCTTGGCTAGGTAGGATAAAGGAAACCTTGATGAAGATAGGTTTTGGGGAGATTTGGAGAGCTAAAGAATTACTACAAGTAGGTTTCTGGAATGAAATTAGGACAAGAATAGAGGACATGGAAAAACAAGGTTTATTAGCGAGTTTTACTTTTAAGAGCTCACTGAGATTATACAGAGAAATGAAAGTAGTATGGAGCAGGGAACAGTATGTTGATATATGTGATAAAACAGCAAGAGCAGGATTTGCATGGGCTAGGACAGGGATGGTGAATTTGAAAGGTTTGAGAAAATATATTGATTTGGAGAAACGTCCACTATGCTACCGGAGAGTTAAAGAGTGGCATATAGCTTTAGAGTGTGAAGAAATGAAGTTTTTTAGAAAGAGGATAGAGAAGAGAGAATGGTTAAATTTACCAATAGAAATTCAAGCTAAACAGTTAGTAAATGTAAATCTAGGAAAAGAGTAAGAGCAAAATGGATGAGGAAAATTAGCAAGGAAGAGGCAAATGAGTATTAAATTACAGTAGCTTTTATTTGATATGTTGCAAGTAGGACCCAACAACTCGACAACCTCAAGGTTTGAGTTTGTTGGGGTCCAAGGCAAAGTAACTCAAGGTAGAATTAGAGTTAGTATTGGAAATTAAATAAATTGATGTTTGTACTTTTAGATTAGGAGGAATGCTGGCTACCAGTATTGTACCATAATTGCATAAAGAACGGGGGAGATAAATGAAATTAGTTGTCATTCGAGTTTTAGAAACTAACCTTGCAACGTCGGGTAAGCCAGTAGTCGTCTAATATTAAGCCTAAAGTGATCCTGGAAGTTAATAATATAAGCTTAGAATGACGTTTCGTTGACCCTTCTGGAGGACAGGAGGATAACAATCGGGAATTTTTTAGATCAGGGGACTTCTGTGATGCGAGAAAGACTTGTGAATAGCTGGTGTGGAAGCTTCTGGTACCTCCAGAATAATAATACTATTATCGTCATGTAGAGTTTATGGTGATACTGTTATCAGTCGGAGCTATCTGTTCTGGATGGTCCGGATTATTTTAATGGGAGTGAGGAGGCAGAACCCACAAAATGGATCATAATCACCACTTTCAAAACCCTCCCCGTCTTATTTTAACCCCTTACTTACAGAATACAAACCTTCATTGCCGGTAAGACAGCTGGTATACTTATGAATGCAACTGTAGGATATTTTAAAACAAAATAAAAAGAAGAATTGAGTTTCAAAATAAAAAACTAAGTGTGCGTCACTGCCATTAAAGGTCACAGATGTGAAATAATATTAACAGTTTGGAAAGTACGAAGTTTAGTTCAAAACAAAAATGTATATATTGGAGGGTTTTCGGTTGATTTGAAGTTGAGAATTATTTAACCAACAAAAGAGCGTGATTAAGCACGACAAAAATGTGTGTAATGTTTCTTTATTTTGTCCTCTGTTTCAAGGTTTGACAAAGCTAAAAAGAAAACCACATCTTGAATGTTTTTGTTGCATTTGCGTGTATGCACATCGTAATTGTTCCCAACACGGAAAAGGTGTTTCTGAACGTAATTAAATTTTACATAAAACGCTCCTCCCCTTCATCGCGTAACCTGTCACAACTCGTATGGGCTCCTGAACCAGCCAGGCTATGACCGCAGATTATTATACACCGCTGAATGCTGAATGAAAACAATAAGCGCTTCTGGTCATTGAACTAGGAAAGGTTCCCGATAATCAGCATTCAAAACACTACAGAAAATCTTGATTGAAGGAAGCAGCCAGACATTTGCAGTAACCAGAATTCTCATTATGATGATTAATAATAATGATGATGATAATATAATAATAATAATAATAATAATAATAATAATAATAATAATAATAATAATAATAATAACTCGAAATATTCAGATGAAAACAAAAAATAATAACTTATTTCCTCTAGAACAAGCATCTCATTTCAAGTATTTGGTCTGTCAAATAGCTTCCACCCAGAAAGGTCTCTCTCTCTCTCCCTCTATAAAATTAGAAAAACTTTCAAACAGTATGAAGGACAATTCACAAAACATTGAAAAACAAAACAAGACAGGATACTAGAATAAAATTTTATGAAACAATGGCTAAAACTATATTAATATGTGAGGAGACATGGCTATGAACTACAAAAGCTAAGAATAAAATTTAAACAACAAAGATTAAAGTTTTAAAGAAAAGAAAATGATGTACTTAATTGTATCACATAAATAATGAAGTAATTGGAGAAGAATTAAAAGTAAATGAAATAAACGAAGAAGTAATACAATATAATCCATTTACACAGGATGGGTAATACCAGACTTAAAAAAAAATAAAGATCCGCAATCACAGACCTTCTTGTAATAGAGATGTAGGTAGACCATATAGAAGATGGAAGGATTACTGTGAAGACGGAAAAGATAAAGATGTTGAAACAGTGGGCACTTATTACTATTACTGCTACTACTACTAGTACTATTACTAGCAAACTTTGGATAAAAAGCGTTTCACATCAGAAGTAATGTTACTCTACCTCAACCTTAGCAAATGATTCGCTGCTACTTTTAGCCTCATTATTTCATATTTTATATGTGATACGCAGAATCTAAGGAGACTTTTAGAAAGCTACAGTTATTTCTAGTCTATGATAATATTTATATTAGCAGGTATGGTTTAGGTAGTTAAAATCGAGTTTGAAATAATGATGACTGGGTGTGAAACTTGGCTGGGATGTAAGAACTGCGCCCATATCATTTCCACTTCTAAGCGGATAACTCCAGCCTGTAATCGCTTCTTGAACGACCTTCTTTCGTTTGTAGGCGCTTTATCAAACTTATGGTAGATTGTAGCATGTTTATTATACAGACAATTCTTTAAATTCATTTCATTAAATAACGTATTTTCTGTTTATTTTCCTCATCCATACTTTGAATCTTACTCTTAAGTGCAATGGACTTTTCAACTGTCCAAATGATTTGTAACGCACTTACGTTTCTTTATTCTACCATAGGCTACAGTCGTGTTCATCTAAAGAAATTAATATGGACCACAGCTTTGTCATACACCATTTAATTTAAGCAGAAAATAACACAGACTCCACACTGTCAAAACAAAATCCTAAATTCGCCCCAGGTTCACTAGATACTTCTAGAGAGCAGAACACTCACCAATTTGGTGGCCATGAAGTCACGTGTATCCTTGGAATGAAAAACTCTAATTCTGATAAAGTTAATTGTATTATTAGTTGCTGCTTTAAACCTTCATGCAGGTATAATTCATAGTTCTATATTAATATTCTTGTATTGCAATTAGTTATTCGACTTTCATGAAACGTGCTGTGAAAGCTGTGTTCTAAGCACACAAACTAACGGGAGGGTTAGGAAATTCAAAACTGACATAAACTCGAAATTACAACTAACAAATAAGCACATAAAATAATAAGGGGATACGAAAATAACGGCATATTTTTTAGTTTTTCGTGTGGTCACCACACAATATAGTTTCTGTTATTTGTTTGTTTCCTCATTAATATATTCATTCATTATCTGTTTACCCTCCTCGTATGTAGGACATACACCCCCCAGGACTTACAAGCGGGTGCCTGGGGTCAGAGGCCCGTCGAGGAGCAGACACTCATGGATCAGACAGAACATCCAGGATGGGTGATCAGCCCGATGCCTGGTATGGGATGAAGGAAGTAGATGAAACGAAATGAAAGGAAAGGTGATGATGGAGCAGTTGGTGGAATGAATGGCGGGGGAAACCGGAGAACCCGGAGAAAACCCGCCCAAACGTCCACCACAAATCCCACATGCAGGTCCCTGGGATTGAACCCGGGCCGCCTCGGTGGGAGGCGAGCGGTCTAACCACTCGGTCACGGCGCCGCCTCCTCATTAATATAGATCTAAGAAAATACGAGAATTCTCAAATACGTACAACCATTTATTAAGCAACTTATTTACGAAAATATGTTTATTATTTTCATCACTGTAAATCACAATCCCAAATAATCTGAATTAACAGGTTCTTGCTGTATTCATGAATGCTTACGCCGATGAAAATTTTAAGTAGCTATATAGATCAGAATAAAGAAAACTTTCTCAAATATATTGATACTGTCAAAATAATAAATCTCTTGCATTACCATTTATGTTTTTTAAAACTAAAGCGAAATTATTCTACACCTGTAAGCAGTTTGAGGAACGACTTTTGCATCATAGTCTAGGGAACATGAAGGGTTAAATAGAGAGTATTCTCTCTCTTATGTTACAGGCGTGCACCCCTCCGTGTGTAAATTCTCTCAAACAGAACAAACTCACAGCATTCCACATACAGATCCGTTCACTCATCAGCGTTGAATACTTAGGTCATCTAAACTACTACTCAGTTGCGAAATCTACGCAGTAGCAAAGTATTTAAGCACGACAGGGCTAAAATATGGTGTCCTCGCCGTCCAATTAAAATGGAGATGGTGGTGACATGCTGAGGGGAGATGATAATAAGAATATAATATACCTACTAATTTCCTCTCCAGTGTATTCTAAGTTTACCTATGTTTTCAACTAATATTTACTTGGACTAATATTATGCTACGTGACACTATCGTATAACATCGGTCGACTTCTTCGCTCCATTTTCACATCATAGTAGCGGAATTGGGCGCAATAGCAAACCGCTTTTCACGGCTCCGTCAGATGTTTGTTCCCAGAAATCGAGAAGCTTCAAAAGGGAATTAGAAACACCCTAGCCTTCGAAACGAATAATATAAGAATTATATCCCCGTTCCCTGGGAATGATCGCAGCGATATCATACTGAACAAGACATGTCAACGTCGAAGCAAAGACTGGAAAATGTTTTGTTCTCGATTTTACATACATAACGATTGCGAAACCCCGAATTGGTTTAATTACGTTTCGACAACGTCATAATTAGACCAAGGGTTTGCATATACTAGCTGTATGTTTCATTGAAGGGATTTAAGAAAGGTTTGTAAACTTATATAAACATATAAAGTTAACATGTAAGCGTTTATATATGTGTTTGGAGAGAAACTCTACCAAATAAGAGCGAATTTATTTTTGATGTGTTCCATATGTTGAGGATGTTGGGGGGGGGGGAATACATGTATTTACAAATAACTAAATACTCGGCCAACTTTTCACGTTTTAAGTTCCACTACTACATACAGTAAGTAGAGGAAATACTGTATAGGTACAGGTGATTCAACAGAGGAGGCCACTGAGACGCGCGGAAGTCCCTAACATTTCCAAGCTCGCAGACCCGTCACCGAGAGAGGGCGATGAACGAGCTACCATACAAGCAGCCCTCTGGTGTCCATGAGGAAGACACTTTCCAGTGAGCATACATCCGCGCCATCTGTCCGGCACCGCAATGCGCCACGAAACCTTGAAGCACACCTGAAAGATGATTATGAAAGGGAAATGATGGTCAGGGAATTGTGGTAGAAAAGAAACCACCCCAGCATTCGCCTGCCGACCCTAGGGAAACTACGATAAACCCATGGGTCAGAGTGGGTGGTCGCTGGGGATCGAACCCGGTACCTCCCGATGTGAGTCGTACACATTACCGCGACGCCACGTCGCTCGGTGAGGAAATATTATACTCTACCCAAAAATCGATCGAGATTTTAGCAAAAATAATTTTTTCGGTGAAATCTGAAACCCCACGCAAAAAAAGAGCATTTTTAGAAATAAAAGTCTGTGCTTGTGTTTGTCTGTGTGCCTTGAACAGCATAACTGTAAAACAAAAGGTTTATAAATACCAAACTTGATATTTAAGTTCAGACTTTTAGAGATGCGACACGAAGATTCTCAACAAAAACCGCCGCCCCAACATGGAATATCTTGCATTATTTTTTATTTTCTAAAAAATGGCTGTAACGATTTTGATTGAAACACCATATGTTTAAGGTATTTACATCACAAAATGTATCTCCACACTGAATTTTCTGTGAAATCCTCTTCATTGTGAATAGCTTTTGTATAACGGATAAACCATAAGAAAGAGACAAAATCTTATTACAGAAAAAATGTAGATCTCGTTAAAGCACACAATTTATGCCAAATAAAATTGTTTGTGCTGTTAACCGCTTCCGAGGTATTCTTTGTTATTGGTTGAATTTTCAAATATTTATACCCATTTTCCTCAAACAGGAAAACTGCTATTCGTTCTCTTCTCTCTCTCTCTCTCTCTCTCTCTCTCTCTCTCTCTCTCTTCCCTCGTGAATGTAATACACAAGGTTTTTTTAGAGAAATTTGTAATTAATGGGTTCCTAGAAGTGAGAAAGATGTTTATTAAAATATTGTGAAGCAATACCTGGCTTGTGTCATGTGAAATACAAGGAGCTTTTAGCGGAGCTGGTTGTTTAATTTTAGCTACTGGATTCCTTTCCTACTATTTGCTTTACGGGTCTTTGGAATTGTTTGTGATAAAGTTTCATTAGCTTGTCACAAAGATAGTTGGCAGATCTAATAATCTTTGGAGCAACGGATGTTTGAAAATAAGCTTTTATTTCCTCGTAATTGAAGTACAGCACAGTTAGTGTATAGAATTGTTAACTGAGTTATTCAGATTATGCCGTGAAATACTTATAGAACTAGTTCAACTCACCCACCAACTCAACTCACACTCAATTCGCAACTGTAGCGGGGTTTGGGAATGGAAAAATAAAGGTATGTAATGGTGCGGTTCTTGGTGGTTGGATTGTTGTTGCTGCCGGCTACTCAGGTAGAGGAATTTAGGTTCAGGAGTCTCTTACCTCAGGGAGTGTGGATGGGAGATAAATGAAGTTCACTTTCTCCTCTCAGATGGCCCGTTTATTGATGATCCACACTGATGTCCTCGTACGAATCTCCTTTCCAAACAAGACGCGATTTTTCCTGTCACCCCTGCTACTGTTTCCGTATTCTTACCCTTTCTTAATTACTTTGCGAAGTTGAAGTATGTTACAATACTATGCTAATGACTTTTCTTTTCGTCAGTCCCTAGCTACCCTGTTCCTCACGGTTGCCTTAAACTGGTTTTCAATACATAAATATTTACTCGAAGACCGCTACACTGTTTCCCTCCTTAATATAAGACATTTTGAATTTCAAGATCTATCTTACTTTCCCTCAGTTTCCTACACGAATCTATTTCTTTCCCTACAAATCATCTTCCCTCCCCGACGTTTCGACACAGAGTGAGGTATCTTACGCACGTCTAAACGTCGCTCTGCCTCATAGATAATTTTCTATTTCACGCCTATTTTCTAGTTTCTCTCTCACTTTTTGCTATTCACGTGACTTTCCTTCGTTATGATTGGTTACATTTCTGAATTTTTCCTCCGTCTACCATTGGTTCTCAATAACATCGTCCGAGCGTTGCTCGCGTCTAACATTAACAAATTATGTTCGCTTTACTGCATTTTCTGTGCGCTTGATTAACTTCGGTTTCCTGCCCGTTGTCTTGGCTTCACGTGTGCACAATTCGGTTCCTATTGTCACTAAGCGATCTCTAATGTTCTTTTTCCTGTCCTTTCCTACGTCTGCTATCTTTATGTGATATTCGCCAAGTTTGTTCGTTCTCAACTACACGTTTTATTTCATGTTCTTATTATTAATTAATATCTACCCTCTACGTTTTTTCTCTCTTCATGATTTCATTCCCCCCTTTCTCTAATTCTTAATGTTCTCTTTTATTCTTCCCTCATACTGGTATTCCTTCTTATTATTTTGATGATATGCTTATTAATTATTCTTCTTATTCGTTATTACTTATTATTTATTATTCGGGTGGATCTTATCACTTCACAACTGATTGAACAACTCTGACCGATGCGACTTCTTGTCCTCTCGCCACTCTACTCCCGCGAGAGCGCGCGCTTATATAGTCAGTAGAATCTTTTCACAAGGTTCTGGAACGTTCTAGAACTATTTCACACCCCCTCTGCAAGGAATTATTATCTTTACTGTTCATAGGCATAACGGGTCTTAAATCTATCTTCGGGTTCATCTGCGAACTGTGTAGCAGTTGCCAATGAGGAAACTGTGCTAAAACTAAAAGCCAGAAAACTTCAAACAAAAACAGAAAGAGTATCTTTATTGAGGGAACAAATAGATTCTGGATTAATGAACTGGGAATCTTTAAGGATTACATGTTTTTTAGGTTTGTCTGGGTTAAATGTTGCGAAGTTGCACATTTGTTTACAGCTTAGTGGCTTATCTATGCTTACTGAAGAACGGAATTTTTTCACAGCGAAATGTTGGAGAATGCTCTAAAAATTAATCTGAACAGCAATGAGCTTTTTAAAACATAATCATGATTAGACATAAATAATTTTTTCGCAATGAAAGTTACACGGGGATTATTTGAATATCATGTTCTCTATTTCCTGTCTCTGTTTAGTCCCAGGTGTACAATGCACTGTTATCGCTTAAAGCTGTGCTAAACAGCTTAATGACTTACTTAATGTATACCCAAGTTGCATGCATATTTTCAGAATTTTTATTTTGTACCTCCTCGGCCTTGTAATAATAAACTAACAGCCTCAAAAGGTCTTATGGTGCTTGGAATAAAAAAATGACCCTGGAGAACTTCCTTGCTACTCATCTGTAGATTCCTTCTTTATGTCGTCCTTAGTATGGGCAAATGTTTAATATAGGTGATCGAAAAGATTTGAATCTGTGGACATCGCTGAGGACTTCGCACTGTGTGGTCGGTTTTTTGTTTCCGACAGTTCCAGTGAATTGTTTGACCCTGGATAGGCACTTATGGTTTGAGCGATAAACGGTGATGAATGATGAATTAGATGACATTAAGAAAGAACTGGATCGTGTAATCGGCGATGGTAAGTTCTCTTCAAACTTGTGATGGCCAATTTACACAAAATGTTTAATTACCTTGTATAAAATGTTCTATATGTAGGAGGGCTCTTTCAAAACTCGCTTCAAACATTAGTATAACATCTAATAAGTGTACAAACATAAAAAATCAAATTTGTTCCCCATTTAATGAAGTTTTACTTTCTCTATCACGTGCATAGTAGGCATAAAAGGTATTGTATTCCATCCAAAAATTCGATATCGAGATTTCACCGGAAATACATGTTTTGAAGCCGCCAGAATTTAAAAAATTAGACTAATGTCCGTGAGTGTGTCTGTGAACAGCATAAATAAAAAACGAAAAGTTTTATAAATGCCAAATTTGGTATTTAGGTTCAGTAGATACCTTCCAAAGATGGGACACGAAGATTTTCAAGAAAATTCCCCCACTCCAAACTATCCTTTACATGGAACACTTTGCGAAATGTTTTATTTTCTAAAAAATGTTTATAACGGTTGTGATTAAAATACCATATATTAAAGATATTTACATGACAAACAAAATGTATGTCTGGAATTTTCTGGGAATAGCCTATGAGTCATCTTCATCTTGTATAAGTGGTAAACTTAAGGAATAGACGAAAACTTCACAAAAAAATGTAGATCTCTTAAAAATATAATTTATTTCAAATAAGTTTTTTTGCGTTATAAGCCATTTCTGATATATCTGATATTAATGGTTCGAATTGTTCATTCTCTAATCTTGTCAACATACAGCTGTTTCTCGCGATTGCATGGAAACAGTATGAAATTTTAAGGCCAGTGTATAGCTTCCAGTTCTTAAACATCCGACTGTCGCTGTTTTCTTGAATCTATAATGAAATGTGTAATGTAGCTATTTCTGCAAAGGTTTATTTGGATAAAAGTGTAGTAGGTAGAAAAGTAACCTCTAGTACGAATAGTTTGTACGCCCACTAATAAACGATAAAGGTTAGAGAAAGTCACGTGAACGTATTATTAGATTTTTTATTGTTATTTTGCATAGATATATTTATTGTTTTAATTAAAGAATGGTTAGCTCGAATACCAACAGTAATTTTTAAGGCCCAGTTCATGGTTCTAACATTAAATCTTAGCACAAATATGGTTCACAGCTAAGCAAAAATGATTAAAGCAAAACTATTTTTTCTCAATGTTTAATGAAGCTTATGACATTTCATGCTTTAACCGAATGCTGGTGTTCCGTTTGTAAACCAGACCTGCAACCTGTGTCATCAGTAGACATATTACATCAACTCGATCTTCATAGTACATAGATCTAAAGGCTAGTTCACAACGGTAATCAGAACGAGAACGACAAAGTTGAAATACGTGTATTCTAATGGGAGCGTTCACAATCGACGGGAAGCTTTCCCGGGCACCGGGAACGTGAAAGAAGACTAAGCCAAGTTTTAACTCTCTCGTTCCCGTTCCCGGGCACGACATATTAGACTCTTCACTATAGAGATTATTCAAGGTGGCCGTGACATGAAACAGCCGCTACTGCCCTCTGAAGTCGCAAGCTGGAAACATGAAACTGGAAGAAATTCCAGCATATGTGCGTCCTAACCTCAGATCCTAACACCCTCAGATCCATTGAGCGTTGGTTATTCTAAGAAAGAGTCATGTATAGTTTGTTTACATGCAACTCAACTGGCTATTGCCACAAAAACAACGGCAAAAGCAACAACGAACAGCAAAAACCGGTAGAAATTAACAAAGAACAATAAACAGCTTTAATGTATGCCATTAAATAAGGGAATGAACGCTTGGCAGGACTAGAGGAATTGGAAATGTAATGGATCTGCATTTAGATAATGTTTACTCTATCGAACTTTGACGATGCCTAACCCCACTATGTTGGCTGAATTGCAAGCAGCTGAAAAAAATATCATTGGTCAGTTAAAAACAAATGAAATCCTAATGCGGTCGATATAATATCGATATGCATTCCTGTTCTCGTTACCGGACTGTTGTGAACCAAAATCTTGTATGCCGCGTTGCTTCCCGTTCTCGTTTCGTTTTGGTTAACCCATTCTCAGGTTATTCTGAACCAGCCTTAAGTGCATCTGGCTCTCTGTTGCTCATTTACGCCAAAGAAAAAGTCTGGGTGGCTTATCCAATAACCTTAACGTAACCGAATGTTTCCTCCAGGAAGAAATTGGAACGAAACTCCGATGCATAACATCACAGAACAAGTTTCATATTTAACTCACTTTTCGTTTTTGGGTTATTCTGTTGATAGATCGTATTTCATCTTCCTCTATCTTTACGTATGTAATAATTTGTCCACTTCGGAAAACAGAGAACACTAACAGTTATCTTTGGATCAATGAGTCATGTACATTGAAAATATACTCTGGCTATGGTGTCTTGAAACAACGCATCATTTTTATTAAATGCCTGGTTCTGCAATATATATGTCCAAGAGGATAATAAATAATGCAGCTGTTACTTACTGGCTCGGAACTATAAAGAGAGAGAGAAAGAGACAGACACAAGGATATTTTTCTAAAAATATTTTTAGGGATTTAGGGGGTTTCAAAACATATATTTGCGACATCGATAACACTTTCTCTGCTTACTATAAATAGTAGCAGAAAGAGTAAAAAAATTAGTTATTTTGTACAAAAGTCATGCTGCAAAATTCTCAGTGATCTGCAAAAACTGAATTCCACTGCTTTTACTCCTATCCCAAGCATTAATTTGTATTGGATTAAATTTCTAAACGACATTTGAAAGATCCTATATTTTACATGTGGTCAGATTTTTTTAATAATTGATTTGGAGTACTGAAGAAAGAAAAGAATAAATAAATAATCGCTCACAACAAATAGGATTTCTATGACTTTTACTCAGATTCGCAAAACCTGCACTGGTGTAAATTGTCTTTTGATCATTCATTTCTTTTTTTAACCGGCGAGCACACATACAATTTAATTTACTATATGAATTTTATATCCCTCATTTACCCAAACGTTGATAGATCGTATTTCATCTTCCTCTGTCTTTGCGTATGTAATAATTTGTCCACTTCGGAAAACAGAGAACACTGACAGTTATCTTTGGATCAATGAGTCACGTACATTGAAAATATACTCTGGCTACGATGTGTTGAAGCGAAATAACGCAATGCCTGGTTCTGAAATGTATATGTCCAATAGGATAATAAATAATGCAGCTGTTGCGGGCCCGGACCTATAAACCACAACATATCGCAATGGGACTCATGCATTTAAGGGACACAAGTGCCTTAGGTTACCAACGGCTTTCGGTTAGTTTCGCTCCTTCTTGCTTCCGCTGTTAGCAACTCTCTGGAGAGCAATTAATTGTAGTAAAGTTATTCCTATTGGAGTAGACTTCCTGATAGTTGTGATTATTTCATGATGAAAATTGGTACACGTTGAGGATTGTTTTTGCTGCAAATGAGTCTTGAGACATTCTGAGCGATTTTTTAAAATAATTCCAAGCGAAACATGTATCACTTACTTTCAATTTTTTTTCTGCGGTAGAATAATCTGAGGCACGTCAGCTCTGATGGATCGACCAACCCGACTGCCAGCCTCAAGCCCACATACGCGCGGTAGAGCTGGATGATATCCAGTTCACGATGCTGAGCGAGCACCGGTTCTGTATCATAGGCCGAAAAATCCGCAACCCCATTGGTGCTGGGAACCGGGACTTGCTGTAGTGTGCGTTCACTGCTTACTGTTAGCATCGCTTTGACATCTGTCCGTCCGTACCATGAAGACCTATCGCCAACGTTTGAAAAGTGCACAGTTGAGACTGATAACCATATAGGAATTTGCAGAAAAAATATACGTTTATTTCAAATTAGGTAGAAATAGTTACAAAATAAAGGGTAGTTCAGATAAACTGTCTGAGACTGCCTTCTCTGTGTCGCCATTGATTAATGATAATGCCACGTATATGCCGTCAATAATTGTTTACACTAGAATGATTGATGCACCGGTTGGCTGGGCGTGGCGTCGCAGATGGATGACCTCTAAGCACTTAGGTTCGTTTCCGATTTATTTTCTTCCCCTCCCCCTTTTGTGCGACGTAGTGAGGAAATGTGGTTACAGATAGGTTTCCTACCGTTAAAAATCTCAGGGGGTTTCAGGAATTAAACTCTTTAAGATATCCAATTATTATTATTATTATTATTATTATTATTATTATTATTATTATTATTATTATTATTTGGCAATTGCTTGCAATTGTGTAGGTATTTATTTACACGTTCACTATTTAACACAACCTGTACATGAGTAATATTCGCGAAGGTCGGTTAGCTTGCGTTTATTACGATTTAAACTTATTTGTTAGAATCGTCAGCAATGCGCGTATTATATTTTCTAATTCGTCTTCTGACTTCGCCGTACACCGGTATATATATTACCTAATTGTGTCTGTACACTCGATCGAACTTAACCATGAATGCTGTCCGCGGCCAATCAAGATTTCGCCCTATAACTGCTTACACACGCTACGATTACTTGCGATATATCACCACTATGGTTACATTTGCGACTTGTCTCACTTCACATCAATCTGAGCACTGCCCTGCTTAATCTCTTAACTGCTTAAACTTCAGACATATTTCCCCCACTTACGTTAATCTGTCTTTATAGCCATTGGATATTCTTGTTATCGCCGTTCTAACACTCGCTGATATTTTACATTATATTATTGGATCCTGTAGCCACGTGACAGTCATGTGACATCTCCACTTTATTGAATTAATTGCTCTATTCCAGGTGAAACTTGGCTTAACCCCGGGTTTGCCAATTCGATACGGTCCGTATAACAAAACTTCTGCGTAACGTAATGCACACAATACCGAGCAAGTGATTTTTACCCTCGCAAGATTAAAATCCGTGGCCTTACCGTAACATCTCCTGTTGTCAACAAGAACACAAGTTGAGTCAGTTTCTGTTCCTTGCCTATAACAAACGTGTATACTGGTGTGCATAAAATGTGGCCCATAACGGCGCGGATTTGTTTATGATGGTACTAACAAATTAGCCCCACCCCTACCAGCGTGACCACCTCAGTTTTTTCGAGCATAATTCTAGCCACTGAATTGGCAGGGTACTTTACCTCCTCAAAAGTATGGCCGAACTGCCGAAGAATAACATTATAACTTAAAACATAATTTCATGCTACACTACCGTTTTCTTAATGCCGGTTTTCATATTGCAGTTTAGTAGTGGCAATAGCTTTAACCTTCGTCTCCATGTCGCTGATGGAAGTCATATATGTAACTCGTAATTCTTCAGTTTAACCTCACAGGCAAATAATTCTTCACCAGTTTCTCTAGAAGGCCGAATTATTTGTAATTGCTTTAGCCTTTCCTTGTGTACCAATCGTAGCGAAACTCTTTCATAGAGCTGCTATTCGATCCACCCCTTCATTCTACATAGATTATAAACATTGTTCATTGGTTAGTTTTTATATCACTGTATTGTTTTTCAGGCAGTCACTTAGAGAATTGATACCGGCTGAGTATAGTCAAAAGTTGGTTACCTGAAGAGTGAGGCAATATTTTACATCATAACATGCTGTGAATGCCAGAGTGATTGTAGTGTAAATTAATATTATTGTATGTACAGGATTTTAGATGTTTGTTAGCCATAAGTATTGTTAGGAAATAAGTTTACACGGCCTCACTGAAACTGACAATAGAAGTGGGTAACAATAAATCGAGGGTAGCGTGCCTTTATTAGAAGTGGAGTGAATATCTTCCCTAGAGCATATATGTTAGTAGTAGTGATTGGCTGACCAAAACAGACGCTAAAGTGGGCGCAATTTGGTAACCAATAGCAGCTATATTATAATGTTTAGGCAATTCGAGGTGAAGGAGTATATATTCTCGAGCCATAAGGAAGTGTTGCTCAGTTCTGAAGAATCTCTCACGAGGTGCACGTCGCAGAGTTAGTTACAAAAATATAAAGTACGCGAAGTAATTGGTGCGCGGCAACTAAAACGACTGTATTACATTCGTAAATATCATAGTTTCATCAGGCGTGTATAAATATTAAACATGTAAATTATTAATTAAGTGTGACGGCAATAAAAGTCTAGATTCAATTTTTTTCATCAGTGTTATCTTTTAGCAACAACTCCCTTCCGTTTTGCACACCCTGCTTAGAGACATGTGCTCGACTGAGTTATGATAGCTAGCCGGAGGACAAGAACCCAAATTAAAAAAATAATTAAACCATATGCGCCCAACAAATAAGATAACACAAGCCATTGAGAACTGCGACAAGAGGAAACCTTACACAGGGATAAACACTATGCCGATCTAGGGGAGTGGGCCATTTTTATTTACGACAGTCTAAATACAGGGTACAATAGTTCCTCTCTTATATCAAAGTATGGTCGAAATTATATTAGTATATTATGCAACGAGACTATAATGATAGTAATTAAAATGCAAGCATACGAGCGTTTTAATCACCATTAGAGTCAAGTTTCATACGACTGTTTATGCTTGACCATGTATCTAAATTAAAGGTTTCATAAGTATTCGTTTCTGGTTTGAGTGATGTGTTGCAATCGTTATTCCTTTATCTATGGTTACAATACAATGACCTTGTAGCACCTGTGTCGAACAAAGTTGCTAGCGTTGTGAGATGTACTACGCAGAATAATCGATACTTGCGCTTTCACAATGTTACGTGGCCACTTCTGATTGGTCGAATACCAATACTTTAATGAGGCCCATTAAAGTACTGCTACCAGTCGTATAAATACTGCATTTTGGCATGGTCCAGCATAAACAAATTTATTAGCTTGGGGCGACATTTCTGTTTCAAGCCTCAAAGAATTTTCAATTTTAAGACGAACAGGGTCTGAAATTTTACATGCAACAGTTTGTAGAAAATTTGTTAATAAAATTTGTAAATTAGGTACTAGTCGTTAAAATAAAGGGTATTTTAAATTAAGAGCTCCCTTAGGAGCAGCGGTGTCTTAAACAGCTGAAATGTTATAAACAAGAGTTGGTTGTTTAAAATTGTAGTCAGAATTTGTTGGAAACATGATGATTACCAGCATTTTTATGAACAATGCGCTTTCATTAACAACTAACCACTGAATAGCCCATGAAGCAAGGAGACACAGTAAAAATCAACATTTGATTCTGTGAGCTAATTTATAGCATTAGGGCTACTCATTAAAATGACAACTCTTCGAAATGCATATGTTATGCATATAAACTATTTGAATAAGTAATGAAACGACGCTATTCGATAATGCTGGCAGTATTTAAATAATACGAGGGCTGATCAATAAAGACTGAGACTGATTTTTTTTCACAGATATTTATTACTCCATTTCAATGTTGACATGGTCTTTTTCAAAGTAGTCCCCTCCTAACTGAATGCACTTTTTATAGCGTCTTCTGCCAGTCCTCGAACACATGGTGCAGGCCATTCTTTGTCAGATCTGTGAGAATCGCCTCACTTTTGTTTAGCACTGCTTCAGTGCTCTCAAATCGAATGCCCCGGAGCTTTGCCTTTAGTAATGGGAATAAAAAGAAATCACAGGGGTTAAGACCGGGGCTTTAAGGCGGATGCGGCACACAGGTAATGTTGAATTTAGCCAAAAATTCCTGGACTTGATTTGCGACGTGAGGCCGCGCGTTGTCGTGATGAAGTCGCCACCCATTCCGATGATGTTCTGGACGTTTCCTTGTAATGTGCTTCCTCAGTGTAGCCAATACTGACGTGTAGTAGCTGCTGTAACAGTAGTGTGAGGGGGGGAACTGCATGCTGGAAAATCATTCCATTCCGAAACACCAGGCCCACCTTGCTTAGCACAGAGGACTCGCCCTTCTTTGAAGTCCTTGAACCACCTAAACACCGTTGCACGAGGTAGTGCATCTTCACCGTAAGCTTGCTTCAACTTTTCGAAAGTTTCAAGGCTGTATGATTTAAACGAAAATAAAATTTTATAGCGCTATATTGCTCCTCTCGTGTCACCTCCATTTTGCGGTATGCGAAATTCAAGTAGGGTCAACAATATACAGCATTACTACCAACCTACCGTTACGAGAGTGCTGTCGCTTATGGACATTATACATGAAACCCTGCTCTTTTCAAGTATTCGTGGTAGAGACATGAAACTATAAAGGAAACTACAGAAAAAAATCAGTCTCAGTCTTTATTGATCAGCCCTCGTACAAGAAAAAGTTAACTGAAACAATGTTCACACATATTATGCCAGGGCACCATAGTGTTTTTGCTGCACTCGTCTCCTTGTGTGTAGCCTTAGTGTGTAATTTTTAAGAATCGACTGATTATTTATTCTTGGGTTACATTAGATTACAAAAAGCAAGTAAATTACGAGTAAGTGAACTAATTATATCCAGATTTTATACCGCATTCTTTGTTAGAAACGTTCGCTACTAAGTTAGCATTTTCTTTTTCTATTACTTACCTATTGCAGTAGTGAGAGTATTAGTAAAAAGAGAAAATATTGCATTCCACTCAAAAATTCGACACCAAGATTTCACCGGAAATACATATTTTAAGGCTCCCTGAATCGAAATAAAGGCATTATTAGAAAAAAGTTTGTATAACTTAAAAACGAAAAGTTGGATGAATATGAAAATTAGTATTTAAGATCAACATCTTGGAAGGAACTGACACAAAAATTTTCAAAGAAATCCTCCACCCCAAATTACCGCTTACAAGGGAAAATGTTCTTACTTTTTGATTTTCCCAAAAATACCTCTAACGATTTTGATTAAAATACCATGTTTCAATTATACATATCTTGGATGTTGTGCGAATAGCGTGTGAAATCCTCTTCGTTCTGAATGGCTTTTATATAATTGGTAAGTCGTAAGAGGCAGACAAAATTTACTACAAATATATATATCTCATTAAAGCATACAACTTATGTCAAATAAAATGTTTTCTGGCATTAAGCATTTCCGATATATGCTTTGTTATTGATTTGAATTTTCACATGCTTTCATATTTGACTTACTAATTCGTTTTTTCTCGTAGTCATGCAAGGAGAGTGGAATTTCAAAGTCATCAATTAGCCACCCGCTTTTTAAAAATCTGACTATCGCTTTATCTTGGTGTGCCCTTATTATTCCTTCAAAAATATGTGCAATTGGTAATGAAGATTTATCTCGATTAACAAGAAGTAGATAGGTAGAAAAATAAGGTTTTGTAAGAATGGTTTCTAAAAGATTGGATAGAGGAAGGCATCTGATTTTTACTTTCTCTACTACGTATAGTAAGTAGGGGAAGTATTGTATTCCATCCAAAAATTAGATACCGATATTTCACCGGAAATACATGTTTTGAGACCCCCTGAATCCAAAAAAAATCATTTTTATAAACATGTCCGTGTGTGTTATTGTGTGTGTGTCTGTGTGTCTGTGAACAGCATAACTCAGAAACGAACAGTCGGATAAACACCAAACTTGGTATTTAGGTTCAGTATCCTCCAGAGATGCGACACGAAGGTTTTCAAGAAAATACCCCCACCCCAGACTACCCTTTACATGGAACATTTTTCGAAAATTTTAATTTTCTCAAAAATGGCTCTAACGATTTTGATTAAAATATCATATGTTTAAGATATTGTTATGAGAAATGAAATGTCTATCTCGAATTTCCTGGGAATGTCTCCAAAAGTATTCTTCATTATAAACGACTTTTGCATAACTGGTAAACCATAAGAGAGACAAAATTTTACTACACAAACAATGTGGATCGCGTTAAAATACACAACTTATGTCATATACATTTTTGTTGTTGAGTGAACCATTTTCGAGATATTGCTTGTTATTCCCTTAAATTTTCCAATACTTATACATTTTCTCAAATTCGTTAAACCTTTTTTACTTTCTCTACTACGTATAGTAAGTAGGGGAAGTATTGCATTCGACCCAAAAATTCGATACCGAGATTTCACCGGAAATACATGTTTTGAGACTCCCGAATCCAAAAAAAGCATTTTTGGAAACATGTCCGTGTGTGTGTCTGTGTGTGTGTGTGTGTGTGTGTGTGTGTGTCTGTGTGTGTGTCTGTGAACAGCATAACTCAAAAACGAACAGTTGGATAAACACCAAACTTGGTATTTAGGTTCAGTATCTTCCAGAGATGCGACACGAAGGTTTTCAAGAAAATCCCCCAACCCCAGACTACCCTTTACATGGAACGTTTTTCGAAAATTTTAATTTTCTCAAAAATGGCTCTAACGATTTTGATTAAAATATCATATGTTTAAGGTATTTTCATGACAAATGAAATGTATATCTCGAATTTTCTGGGAATGTCTCCAAAAGTGTTCTTCATTCTGAACGACTTTTGCATAACTGGTAAACCGTAAGAGCTAGACAAAATTTTACTGCACAAAAAATGTAGATCGCGTTAAAATACACAATTGATGTCATATACATTTCTTTTGTTGAGTGAACCGTTTTCGAGATATTGCTTGTTATTCCCTTAAATTTTTCAATACTTATACTTTTTCTCAAATTCGTTACTCATATCTTTATGTCCTGGACATGCAAAGAGAATGGAATGCGCCACATAGCAACCAGCGCTTAAAATATTTGACTATCGCTTAAAACCTACCATGTTCCCCTTGCATCTACAAGAAAATTATCAATAAGATTGACATCTCGATATCTCAGTTAACATGATGGATATGGAGAGTAAGCGTTTGTAAAAATAATTTCTACAAGAGTAGAGAAAGTCATGTGAGTGTTACACATCAGATTTTTAAATAAGAATTGAATACATTTGTTTATCGATAGATTTCAAATTTTCTGAAATCGATTAAATTTAAGAGTAGTTTATCTGGAGATTATGCTAAATATGTACCATCTTTAGGACTATTTCCCAAAATGTCTATCAAAGTCCAGAATGTAAGACGCAACATTTTATAAACACACCTCGAATGTAATGCTCTGCATGCATTTTCTTTCTTGTTTTGTTTTTTATTTTTTGTTCTCTTCTTTTTATGTGAAGAACACGCACTTATAATCGAAATGTGTTTTGTGTAGTACTATTACTGCCCCTATTTTAGTTTGGAATCAGCAACCATGATGCAGTATTAATGTCCATAGCTTACAGATATGCTACCGTTCCAATATAAAGGAAACCAATAGCTGAATTATATATAATGGAACCAGAAGAAAATGCATTTCATACCGACAGAAATACTAACTGGATTATTAAAGACAATTATTTTGCCAAAACAATCTTTTTTTCTTATTTATCCTTATTTTTGGTTTATCAATTTGTACTCTTATGTTAATAATTTATTAATATTTTAAGTTAAACTAAGCTAATATCATTCAAAGTTATAAATAAAGTAAATTCATCTTTAGCGAGAGTTCCTGGACGAATAATATTACTGATTTTTTCAATACAAGCTATAAATGGTATTAATATTCTTTGGTTTGGTTTGATTTCTGCATGATGTACCCTCGTCTAATTTCCATATTTAATGAGCATGATCCTTTAGGTAAAAAGAAACTAATGAAAATAATTTTCAAGAGCTAAGGAGCATAAACAATTAACTGGACAATATCTATATCTTTATAAGTGAATTTAACTTTTTAGTTTAAATGCGTGTTTGCTCGATTTAGTGTTTTCTATACCGCTTACCAATGTTCTTTATACCTACAAGTTTGAAGGTCTCTTAACCGCCTTAAAAGACATTTCTATAAAATGTTATTTGGGTCTATGGATAGTTTAACTTAAAAACGAAAATCTGGTTGAAGATTTCAACATCTTTCTGGAATGCAACACGAAAATTTTCATTAAATCTCTTCATTCCCAAAAATACCCTTTACATGGAAAAGTTTACGTATGTTTTATTTTCTGAAAAACGACCTTATGATTTTCACTAAAACATTGTATGTTTGAAATACTGACTTAAAGAGTAGAACGTGTACATATCTTGAATTTTCTATTAGTACCCTGGAAGTCCTCTTCATAAAGATTAAATTTTGTAGAAACTTGCTACAGCAATAATATAGAGCTTATGAAAAGCCACACTTTTTTATTATTATTACTGTTATTGTATAAACGCTTTCGAAATATTTCATGGTGCAAGTTTATATTTTACCAAGCACAAGTTCATCATATGGAGGAGCGTTTGAAAGTTTGAGATTTTTTTTTTTTCTTTCTCGAGAAAATATCATGCTTCTGATATTAGCATTTGAATGCTATTTCCATAGGGTTGTGTTGCTAAGCTCTTATTGCTTAAATTGAAGTAACTTCTAGGGGGAAAAGTGCATCGTAAATAACGTAACTTGGCTAGAAGAATCAGTTCTATGTAATTACTACAATATAAAAGGAAGAAGGATATAAAACGCGCGTTTACTTGTGCGCTGATTTAATGAATTTTTTCTTAAGTAATACTGTGATCGCCCAAGATCTGCATTTGCTGTTCCCCAACAAAGAGCTTTTTTCGTGTGAATGCTACACAGCACATCCTATTTTTCTCTCCTTATGGACAGGTGCTTACATTTCGGTAATTTTTATAGGAATTCCTAAATGGATTGAAATGTTAAAATAAATACAGAGGTATCTATAATTAAACACGATAAGCTTGACTCTTTGAGATTTCCATTTTGTAATACAGATCTTTCCTTGTAGTAGACCTTTTACAAATTTAGGCAGAAGACGCCAAAATATTACAGATCCGACACAGGGCATTGTTAAATGTTGCATTTGCTATCTTAGCAAACAATTTCACACAGGACTGTAATTGGGGACACAATGGATACAAGGAAACATACTGAAACCTGTTGCTGGACGCCTGTACGATTAGGTCTGGAATGGTTCCAAACTCAGCTCGTGAGAACCAACGGGGAGGTTTAGGAACTGTAAATGCCATTGCACCGGCTGAGTTGTGGGTCCCTTGTACTACCGACCACCAAGGAGACAACCAGCCCAGGCTCCTTCACTCCACCCCTCCAAAGATCAAAGCAACAAACCACATCTGTGGCGATGGGGCTACAGGAAGAGGGTGCAAGAGTCTCCTACGATGAAGTTTGACCAACTTTGCACTTCAAGATGCCTGCACGCTTGACTTTATTATAAATGCTTCCCAATAGCAATTATTCTGCTATTGTTATAACAAATTGTTAAAATAGGATTAAATGTTTAAAAATGCTGTCTAATAAAATAACAGAAATACCAAGTTGACACCGATGTGTATTCGAACCACGGATATTGAGCTCATATGTCGTTCGTCACCTTGACGAGATATCTGAAACTCGTTTAATTGCTCTCATCTGATTCGGGTGTCGCGGTAAACCCCCATTATGATCTCAATTACTCTGCGATATCATAACTTATAGACGAGTACTTTTAATTCGGACTTCTAGTAAATCACACTATATGGTTAATATATACATCTGTTAATTGTTCTTTAATGCTGACCCACATATATGACTCAGTTTGTATATTGCTTACTTTTTAGGGTTTTACGATAAAAAAAGGTATACTCCTCAGTTTTGAATCACTTGAATACGAGACGATAGCTTTGTGGTCGAATGGCAAAACCAAAGCGTTACATTTTGCTATTCAGTAACTGCACTGCGGCGAGAACCAACAGGTCACAAAGAAGACTGTTACTTCCGGCTTGTCTAGAAAAAGCAGCCGTTTTGTGCAATTGCATAAGGCAGGTTCCTATCTGACATCCTGTAAAATATCACCATCGATTGCAGAAAAGTCTGTGTGACAGCCACTAACAAACCGAAAGATGTCCGTCCTGGACCAAGAGTTTTGTAAAATTGTTTTACTGGATGAAAAGCTCATTTTGAATATGAATGAACATGCGACGTATTTAAGAAAACGTGTTTTGAATTCCTCTCGGTTTGTGCCAACATAACATGTCTAAATTTCGTCAAATATGGATTACTTATGTCTTAATCCATTTACTGCTAATGGATAGATACATACTTGAATAAGCGCTCGTTTGCTGTTCGGTTTCATCTTTCTTGACGACAGTTGTATCCTGGTAATGTGATACGCATCTCCTAAATTATCTATATGACCTTGTTGGTTACCATTTTGGATGTCGTTACTTACAGATTAAAATGCCCGTGTTTATATGCATTTTGTATGTATGTGTATATACCGGGTGAGTCTTCTCAGCCTGCAGATTGAGAAGTTGTGCAGTCCCGGCCTTGTACAGGCTATGCTGTAAACACTGTCCACTATATCGCATCGTATCAATTTCAGCCGAAATGACTACTTTGCACCGCTGTGCATGCAGTGATTTGCACTTGTAGCGCAACAGTGTGAGCGTTGGCCTTCAATGATGAAGGTCTTAGGTTCAAATACTGCCACTAAACTTTTTATGTTTAGTAAATTTAACGAGAAATGATAGTTTGGTATGGAAGTGTCGTTTCACTTAATTGCTTAATTATGTGAATTTCATTAAAACACAGATTGTTACTTGTTAAAATGTGCTTTAATGCGCATCATAAATAAATGCAAGAAATGAATAAAAAAAACTCACTTATTTGCAGGCGTTACTTCAACTTCCGACCTTCAGCATGACTTTCTAGCATGTTAACCATTGCGCTACCAGAGTAGGTTAACAAGGAGCACCACCGTAGCCCTAATCAGCGGGCTGGTGAATGCGGTGTCAGCACCTGCATTTCGCACCGTCTGTAAAATACAGCGTTGCCCAGTTATCAGTCCGCAGGATGGGAAGACTCACGCGGTATATACATACGCACATACATACATACTCATGTGCATACACAATACATACATATATACATACGTACATACATGCATACGTACGTATATACATACACGCTTACTACATACATGCATACGTATAAATATACGCACAAATGTACATACATACTGCATATGTGCATACATACATACATACCTACGTACATACATGCATACGTACATACATACCTATGTACATAAATACCTACGTACATACATACGTACACACATAGATACGTACATACATACGTACACACATAGATACGTACATACATACGTACACACATACATACGTACGTACATATTACTTATTTCCTGTAGGTAAGTTTGCTCGTTGTGCGGTGTACGTGCTGTTAGTCCCACTCTGCATCCACAGAAGACCATTAGGGGTCAAGTCAACATTCAGCATAGGCTATGTTTCAAATCGTGCGAAAAGCATCCTGCAGAGAGCAAACGAGGTCAGCACGGCTAAGCTAGCACCACGTGTTCACTGGAGGTATGTAACACCGGAAAGGTTAAAGGGTAACATAAGTACTAATATGCAGTAATGCATCTTATTACTGTATATCATGATAATTAGCAAATTTATAATTCGTGTAATCGTCTTCCTGAACGCATCTCCATTTTAAATGTCCTATGAACTAAACCTCACGATAAATCTCTCTTCTAATAGATTCTCAAAGTTGATACACCCTTGTCCACAACTGCCGGGGTAAAGTGAAGATTAGGTCACATCGGAGAGTAAATGGCATACATTCACATTCGCTTTCCGGTTGGGCGAACGTAGTTTTAGATAGAAATTGTGGTTGAACTAGTTCTCTAATATAATTAACCGTGTTTCGTTAAAAATGCAAATGGTAACGCAATATGTTTCGGAACAGTGGAGGAAAGGTTTTCCTCACTGTTAGAAGAATTGTTTGCAGTTTAGAATGAAACGACATACACTTTAGCAACATAATTAATGACTCAGCATATTAAGGAAGAAATCCAATACTTGGCTGAAGTTGACTTTCTTTGATATTTCTGAGTGAAATACAAAGCAAATATTTTATGTTGATGCCAACTAAACTGTTATCAAATATTTGTTTCTATAATGCTTCTTTGTATTGTATTGCTATATTGTACTAGCTACCTGTTAATGTGGTTTTTATAAAATAAACCGCATAACAGAATATACAACAATTAATAAATTATTGTTATACAATGTGTATTTTTTATATTCCCCAGCTCATGTACGTAAGGTGTACAGCGTGGCAGTAGACATCCACTCACGTTGTGCGACCGGTGAAGTACACAAAACGTACTTGCTTTTATATAGAGGATGTTGAAATTGCTCCGCATTTGATGCGAGGTAGGTCTTGCAGCATCTAAACATATTTTGGTTCACATGTTGCCGCCCAGCTTTAGAAATGCTGGCTATTTCTGTGATATCTCTTTTGGAAATGCTCGATTTGTTTTATAGGCCCTCTCTTTTATATCACAGCATAATGACACAGCAATACGTTCTTAAATTCTCTTGGACACTAAACATAAGGTTCGTATTTTAAAAACTCACAATTTAAAACTGTTTCTTCTTGACGCTGACCTCTGACACATCTGTGTTATTCCTGGCAGTTGCTTCAGGGGACTCAGAGTCCCGGGTTCGATGGTTGGATGGCAGGGATTTGGAATTTGTTTTGGTAGAGCTGAGGTTCTAGTTTTCAGGGGTGGTGACACTGCCTTGATGATATTAATAATACTGCCGGCGAAGTTTGAGTTATTTCTTTATTTGGTTACGAAGATTCCTATCTGGTCGACCCGCCACCTTCGTCGTCGTAACCACTGTTATTTTTGTCGTCACTTTCGAAGTCGCTACTCATGTGTTCCTCCGACTAGCCCTCGAATTGCCTAGATTTCACAACTTCATTTTTTTACACTATAAACTTTCTGATAATTTTCTTCTAATTTTGTTTCGTGACCGTCCTCGTGGTTAGTTTGTACCGGAATGTGTCTCGGCGTTTCTTTTCCTCTTTCACGCCTTTCGCCAAACTTAGAATTTTCCCCCACCTTTATGTTTCGTTCTGTTTTACGTTCAAACGTATCATGTGATGTATACGCGATCTTTTGATTGGCTATCATTTTGTTTCATGATTTTATTATTGGCTACCCCCACTTGACAACTTTCACATCTGCTTCTTAAAGCTTATTTTGAGTTTTAAAATCTTCCCACGAATATGCTTAGATCGTAGATAAGGCACGTATACTTTCTGACCCTGCTAAGCTTTGAAACCGTTATAAACTACACGTCCGAGCCAAAAGTACAAAAGCGAAACTTCCGGTAGGCTTGTTGTTGCCCATAGCAGGTAAATACATCTGCTTCAAGGAAAACAAAACTTATTTTTCTGTCTTTCCTACAAAACCCATTCCTAATATGAGTTCAGCACATTTTTGTCGTTATCTTCGATCGTATATTATTATTATTATTATTATTATTTCTCCTGGGTCCCGATAACCAGCTTCATTCTATATTAAATCTCTGAACCATAACTCAGGCAACAGATTCCAGCAGAAAATTTATAATCGACTAATTGCGACAAAACTCTGAACATAATGGACAACCGTCTGACCAAGGACTGCATGTGCCTTTGACTGGCGCGCGAGCAGCTAGGCTTATGTGTGATAGTGGGAGGGGATGTAAAAAGTATGCACTAGAATACGCTGAAAAAAAAATAAACAAAAAAGTGTAATCTCGTTATCTTCTGTATATCATTTCGCAGTTTGTGTTGCGTTTGCTTAATATGGACACTACACAGCCCGTACTTGCATTGATTTGAACAATCTGCTGCACTCATTTCAAAAGCCCCATTCGTGTAACTAGCAGTTTGCATACTTGGATAAAGGAGGATGGCTACTACTTTGTTTATGCTTTCCCCTATTTCTGCAGGTACATATACAGTCCTGTGGATGGAAGCATGTCGAAGTTTCTGATTTCCTATAGTTCCCCTCCCCCGTTTCTTTGTTCACTGTTGGCGGAAACTCCTTTTCATCTGTGTTCCACACCAGCCCTGGGTGAGCCAATCTCTTATTGGTTTGAATTCAAGTCCGACACAAACGCGTTAGCATATTAACAAAGTTCAGGCCTAGGTGAACAGCGAAAGGGGAGGAGCACGAAAACATTTCACCTGGAAGGCAAGCGTCGCAACAACGATCCACACCAGCCCCTGGATGAGTCCGTCTCGTACCCATATTGGTTTGATGTCAAAAGTCTGGCACTCAAACATTAACCTAAGAAAAAGGTCGGTTTCAGGCTAAGGAGCGAAGGAAAAGTGGGGAGAAAGAAAGACATTAAGTGGAGTGCTAGAATCAGGTAAGGGGTGGCGACTGGACGTGTGGGAGGCTGTTTAGTATTTCCTTACCAACATAAAACACTGGGCATTGTATGAGCACGATTCCATGCGCTCGACTGCACCTACACATTTGATGCCTTTTACTATTTTACAGGAGGATAGTTGAATAAATACACAAAAATGAACATTAAATTGTTATTTAATAACCTCGTTTTGACATTGGCTTGTAAGTAAAACTAAAATTACAACTAATACTTTACAACAGTTTAATTACAATAACCAACTTCACAAAGATCAACTAAGGCAAAACTGTTTATTTACAACGTACCTAAGTACTCAACTTACTCAGAAGAACAGTACGACAAACATAACAAAAGGAAATGAAGACAATATGCATGCCTTGATAAGTTCTAGTTCTCACACACGTCTTAGAACCTACTACCCATTCCCTTAAATCTCTTATGTGACTACAGAGTCAAGATGTAATATTGTCACCTGCAATTTGCTCCAGGGTCATTCAAACCAAAACTAATGAAAAATACATTCGTAATAGGTTCATGATAGCTATGAAAATATTGTTATATTTAGCAAACAGCAGAGTGACCTCTATTTATACATTATGCATCTGTACTCTGCTTTCAAAAGGCAAGCTTCAAATACTTTCGCTTATAGCCCATGAAAGTTATGAAAGTCTTCAGTTTCTATGAAACCAGTTTGCAAAATATTTCATTTCAAGCAATATGCTACAAATGTCACCTTACTAACCCCTTGCTATGTCTACAGTTTCTTTTTAAAACAACGCTATTTACAACTAGATTTAGTTGACATTAAAATAAAAGTACTACAGGAGTCTATTCCTACGCTAAGCCTTGTACTTTATTTTAGGAAACCTTACTGATGAGAAAATGGAATAAAACCAAACGTCAAATGAAAGCAAGAAAACGCAGTTTATAATATTTTGATATTTCCTCTGGTTCATTATGCGTGCTTTATCGTTCAAAATTATCTTTAATTCGTGACAAACAGGAAAACGGTAGTGATACATATGCGGATATTATGTTGATTAGAATGCATGGAAAAATACTGAAAACTCACAAACGCTTTAGCTAACAAACGGTGTACGATTTCAGAACCGTAAACAAAAGGAAGTTCCGGTTGATACATAAAAGAAGCAAAGGCAATATGGTATGTTAGTAGTTCGTTATGACTAAACCTCGATTTTAAGGCAAGCCTAAATAATTCCTTCAAAAGGACTTGGAAAATAATTGCAGATGCTTAGGAATGCTGAAAAATCAAAAGCTAATAAATGCTTAAAACGTTCCATAACGGTTTTTTAATATATATATATCAACCAAGCTGACTGAATGAAATAAATTTTTAAAACTATTATATATTTTTAAGTTTGCATCACACACAGAATGGCTTGAAGTGCGGATAAACATGGACTCGAGTCAACAATGAAACGACCACCATTATAGATGGTTGCCAATAATAAATATGCCCCTATCAACATCATAGGTATGTACTACCGCTTTTATTTTAAATTACACTTTTTTTCGTTTCGTTAGTTTAGTGGTTTAGTGTTCAGCTGCATTGTACAGTACTGTGAAAAGCTTTATTTGGACCATAATTAAATATCTTACTTCGAGACGGGAAAATCGTTTATGGAGAAATAAAGAAAGGAAGAAAGAGAGAGAGAGAGAAAGAAAGAAAGAAAGAAAGAAAGAAAGAAAGAAAGAAAGGGAAGCACTAAGCATTTTCATCGGGTGATAGCGACAACTAATTTTAAGGCCGTTAAAATATATTGGGATTAGTTGAATTAAGGATAGAATGGTGGTCATAGGTGAAAAATTTGCAAAACCCGGCGTTCGTTATTTTTGCTTAGGATTTTAGGTTTCCGAAACACACCTTAATTCCCTCCCCTCTTTGAATAGAAAATTATTTGAATTAAATATATAGGTGCATGGGAAAACACTTCAGAAGAAATATGTACGAAAAATGTAACAGCGTTCAAATTCAGGTCTGGCATCATTGTAATTTTCAGCCTAATTTGCACTAATTTCATAATTTTCTGATCTATTCTTGTGCGCAAATTTTTTACCTTTTACCTAATTTTTCAATGTCTGGTTATGACTAACGATCAACAAGGTAACATATATACCGATAATTTCCGCTACTCCAATCTATCGTTTCAATCTTATAATTTCTCTACAAATATAACCTTCCCTCAAATAGATGTACTATTCGCATTTGTTGGCGTCATAGGAAGCACTAACTCTAGAAATTATCAATGTCTTTATAAGAATGTGTTTCTAAAATGTGTTCCTCACTATGTCGAAATTTATTTGATTCCAAACTGGAAATAGCGCGAAAATAGAAAATTTGGACTTCATTAACCATTTTTCATACTACATGTTTACTAACATAGACCGGAAAACATTAATGTTGGAATATTATATCTTATCACACCAGGACAATAGCTCACAATAGTATATAACTACAAATTACACAATAATGGTTGCTTTATACAACATTGTAGTTTGGTGCTTCATTTGTTTTCTCGCTGTTCAAACAGACATTTACGACAGGAAATGTTCTGAGAAGCAATTTCCAAAGCCTTCCCAGAAAATAAACCAGCACAACATTTAGTTGTTTACATCAACATGTAATAAACGATATTTCTACGTATAGCTTCAAAACAGTTAACGCCATTCAATTAAAGTTACGTTAATTTCCAATGCATTATGGAATTACTAAGACAGTGCCTCTTCTTTAATCGTATCGAGATTTCAACTTCTCCTACGCCAGTGAGTTCCTGAGTAGTTGTCTAAGTAACTATATATTGTGTTACATATATTATTAGCATTCATTAATAAGTCATTCCACTTCCATCTATGTTTTCCTGTTTTGGTTTGAGTTACACTCCGCGATCAACAGAGTATTTAAGGAAATCGCTCATTATGAGCGGTGTTGAACGTACTGGAGACGTACCTGGCGAGTAGTGTTGGTGTTTTAAACCAAATTTATCACGTTGACGAGACGGCAGATTCGAGGGATAGACTCCTGTATGGTTCTGTTTACGACGTGTGAAGAACTGTTGAAGTTTAAAAGTTTACGCCGCTGTCATCCAACAACATAGACCACATAAAACAACTGGATATAATATACAACGCTGTTTTGTACTTGATTCATGCTTATACACCAAGCTAATGCCTTGTTAAAAGTCACATTTTAAAATTGAGGATTCAACACTACAACATGGAGAACAAATCATTCTAAACGGATAGAAACTTGACTGACATGTACATAAAATGAAGTGGATGCTAAGTGTGGCCGCTGCTTTACAGCGGTGCTTTTGCTAACACAGTGTCTTGATATTGTCTAACACGTTTTATCTGAACTTGATATATCCAAGTGCAAAATATGAGAAACATGAGTTTGTGATACCAAGTAATCTGTGTTTTGCCTCTTAGAACTCGGGCAGTAATCCCAGGAATATTAGTTAAACAGTTATAAGGAAAACACATTACCGTCAAAACAAACCAAGAGCGCATTTTGTAGATGTTTTTGATCATCGTAATAGAAGATTCAAACGTGATACAACAAGGAGAAGCGTTCATTATCCAAATCGTGATTTCATTCTTCTGAGGTTTACAGCGGCCCCCTACACTTTCAAATCCTAAAATCCTATCCCAGTTCAATTCTGTAAATGCTTTTTAATTTCTCACAGAATAGTATCACTTGAATCTCTTAAGAAATTTCCTGGGATCACTGCCTTTGCAAAAAAAAAAAAAAAAAAAAAAAAAAAAAAAAAAAAAAAAAAAAAAAAAAAAAAAAAAAAACCTGGCGGAAGTGTGAACTTCAGATAAGTAGTCTTCGTGGAACAAAGGTCCTGATTTCTTACTTTAGATGCTGGACTTAAAATATTCGTAATCTAGTCGCCCTCCCTTCCACGCCCACTCATTCAGAAGTCCTAAACTGGTTTTGTCTAGCCGAGTATGAAGTCGACCAGTAGCGGTCTGTAATTTATTGTTATGCATAGTTAGTAAAAAAAAAAAAAAAGGAAGTTCCCGCAAAATTATGATGTGCCCGTTAATTGTCATTGGCACAAGGTCGGATGCACGTCTAAAGTTTTGGTAACAGTGAGGACAGGACAGAAAAGCCGGCATATTCAATGCCTGGCACCCGGCCTTGATTAAGAGTAGCGTGTTGACCTCGCATATTAATGGTCTTTGACTGCATCCTTATATCTTTCCCTCTTGATTGATCGTCCATCACAATTTATTTCCAATTTATTATTTTAGTAATTTATAATATATTTCGTTAAAATATTTTGTTAGACAAACTTTATATGTTCTGGAAAATTGCAAAAGTGACAATAAAGTGAAAAAAGTTCGAAATTAGAAGGATCGAAACTCAGAAAATTGGCACCCGAAGCGGCATGCTGTGGTTTGACTTATGTAGCTGCTAGCCATTTAGGGAAGTTTCGCATAAAAGTTTGTACAATTATTTCACAATTTTCTTGAAACTGGCTGAGTAGTGCGCCTTTGAACCCATACACACAAACTGATCATGAATTTAAATTCAGAGACCTTGTCTTCACCTCGTGAAAATCTACTCATATATCTGCAGAAATAACATATTTGTCAATTTGTTGCCCTCAAGTTTCTAGTTATAAAGCTTTGGCTTTAGAATTTTTTGAATGGTAGCTACCTAAATGGATTCAATGCTTGAAATATTTTAGGAAGCCACCACAGAGATTAAGAAGCATGCAACTGAAAGGTTGAATACATCAGCTTTACTTATGATGATTGCCAGTACTTATTCAGATCTCAGGACATTTTTCCAAAACTAATGTTAGAAGCTCTGAGGCATTTAGTCACAGATTGCAGTATTACTGGCATTTTCTCCCGAGCCGTTTTACTTCTGCACAAAATTCCATCGTGGACTGTAGTTATGAACACGCAATGCAACAATATGCATCTATGATTAACACTCAAATATATTTCCAATAAAGATCTGCATCATTACTCTTATTTAAATTTAAATAAGTCTTTTCAACGCCAAATACACTTATATTTTTCTTAAAGGCCAGCCTTCAGCAAGAAAGATTTTCTTTAAATAAGAAATCAAGTGAACCATAATAAATCCGTTAATGCTCCCTTTAGCCAATAACAAAAAAAAAAAACTTTTGAAAACCTCCCTGATTTAGTAAACCTAAGAGTGGCTGTGAAACCGTGATATATAAATCCATTTCAGGAAGAAGACGCAGATCATTTGAATATTAAATAATATTTCAAAATGGTCTTAAAATAACTAATGTGTAACTAATATTCAATGCACTGTGCTAGTGTAAACTTTAAAACATAAAACAACGACAAGCTGGCACGTTTTCTTTACAGCTGGAATGGGATGTTCATGTACAAAGAGGGCCTTTTCTCTATAAACACACAGTTGCACCTAGTCTTATGATTCAGTCTTATAATTACAGTTCTTATTCACAACACAATTGTGGTAACTTCACTTGTTGCTCACATGAGCTTCCACTGCCCGCACTGTGAGTCCCGCAGCCACCTTCTCGATATTCCGGGTCATATTTTCGATTTTACGTATAGAGGAAACGGGAGGGGCGGCGTTATTGGGTTTGCTGTTGGTGGTACTGATACCCGGAGAATTGTACACAGGTTTGTTGATGCTATTGACGGAGGGACTGATGTGCAGTCGATTCTGGGATGCCATTCCGCCAGCACTCTGCTGCAGACGGTTCTGGGTCTGGCGGAACAAAAGCGCGGAAGGATTTGGGATCTGGCGGACCGCCTGATTTGGTCCGGGCTTCATCTGATTCCGGTTCTGTGGACCTATCACTCCTCTACCTCTCCCTCCAACGCCACCCGGAAATAGCTCTCTCAGTCGCGGCATGTTGCCATTTCCTGAGGAGTTTCCCTTGCTGAGCTGCGACGGAGGAACTGGGATACGCAGTGGGGATATTGAATTTGGCAGCGTAGGGTGATAGGGAGTGGAAGATCGTGCTGACGGTGATTGTTGTAAGAGATGTGCCACCGGAAGGGAGGTGCTGTTACGGGACGCAGCAGAGTTATAGGTTGCAGAGGCCCGATTGAGCGACGGTGAATTGCCAGCCTGGGCCTTCTGTTGTGGAATCTTGACACTGCCACTTTGAGCAGCCATCATGTTACGAATATGAACGGCTGTATCCGACAAAGTCTTGAGATTTGTCAGTGCTGGTGGTGTACCTACACCTTGTGCACCACTGCTGCTGGTACTTTCGCCACCAGCTGGAGATTTAGCGTTTCCATTGCTGGTTGGAGCCTCATTGCTGTTGTTTTGATGTTGCAGATTCGTCAGTTGCCTCTGCACCAGATTCTGGGCGATTGTCATGATGCTCGGCGCTGGCGACGATGAGCTGCCTTTAGAACCTGCGCCCGGTGAGGTCTGAGAACGATAAAACACCTGCGGGGACGACGAGGCTGCGCCGGAAGACTTACACCTTGAAGATTTCCCCGAGAGGTCTAGAGCTCCTATGTCATCGTGCCTCATTGCCTGTTCTTCCGAAATTCTCTGCTTATTCCCGCTCTCTGACCTTATCTGTGGAGAGTTCACTGGCGACAACTTAAGCGATATAGGATTTTTGGGTACAGTAGTGCAAGACATGCTGGGGACGTTAGAAACCGGGGTCGATGAGGGTGCTGAGGGTAATTTAGGGGTTATGGTTAGTCCGGCCGGTGCACGTATTGACGACACGGAGGACTTTCTAATTTTGACCAAAGGAATTGTGGGTGGAGGTGGTCTGTTGGTTTTAACACTCACGTCATTAAGTACTGTCCCTTTCTTTTCGGTCGCCTCACTACTCGTACACTGTTTTGTTGTCATGCTCGAGGAAGAGTTGGAACTGATGGTGGATTGCGAGTTAGCTGTTGTAGAAGGAGCGTTTACTAACATAATTTCAAGCGAAGGTCGTTTAGCTTCGCTGCCTGAAGAATTATTGGGCTTCTGCGCGCCCAGCTTGCGTTTTTCTCCCACTGTAACTTTACTAACCGTAACTGAAGACGACGGCATTAATATCTCAGACATCGATGCAGAAGATTTCTTACTATTTACATCATTTGTTTCTTCCTGTTTCGACTCTGTGTTAGATGAAAAGTCTGATGTTTTGTTTGATGTGATATTCTTGTGTCTTACCGCTCTCATTTGCAACAAACGTTCTTTTGTGGAATTAAGAGCGTTGTTTAACGTGTTACTGACTGTCGTGACGGAGGTGGTAGTTACTGTGCTTGCAGTAGTTGTAGTGGTAGTGGTAGTAGTTCCACTACTGCTGACTGAAACAGGTGCAGAAATACCTGAGGATTCTTTTCCTGCAGTGGGAGGCGGGCTAGTGGAGGGCGAGCTGGTTGTACTGGTTTTGTTGGTGTTTGAACTGCTGGTGGTTGTAATAGAGGTTGCACCTGTGGTGGTTGTGGTGACAATGGTCGTTTTGGCAGGTACGGTACTGCACTCCCAGATCTCCCCAGTTGGAGAAGGAGAAGTCGCTTCGGGTGTTGATGGCTGGCTTTCTTTTGCTTCTTGTAACTTTCTACTGTGTTTCGAATGATGATGGTGGTGGTGATGACGATGTTGATGGTTCGCTGCGGCTGCAGCAGCAAGATTTGCGATAACTGGTTTTATAGGACCCAGCTTCACCTTCAACTTCATGACATCCTCCTGGTATTGAAGGATGGTCGGAGTTGAGGCAGTTACCTCCGACAGCAACCTGTGTGCCTTACGCTGCTTTTTGCTGGAGGAGGTATCATCGCCACGATGGTGGTGCTTTGATTTATGCTTGCTCTTCTTTCTACTGCCATACTCACGGGTACTTCCATCCCGCTTACTCTTGGAACGCCGCCTTTCCTCGGAGTCCTTACTGTACCTGCGACGTTCTTCTTTGGATTCTCGCTGTCGCTCTGCGCTTTTCGAATGCTTAGTACTTGGTGGTATTTCTGCAGGTTCTTCCTCTTCTTCGTCAGAAGTGGAAGACCTTACTGTAAAGTCTGGTTCATTCTCCATTTCCTCTGCTGGAGCTGGTTCCTCGACGGGCGTTGTGAGAGTTTCTTGTTCTTGAAATTCTGCTTCCTCTTCCTCTTCTTCCTCTTCTTCCTGCTGTTCTTCTTGCTGATCTTCCTCTTCTTCTTCCTCTTCGCGTTGCTCTTCTTCCTCTACTACTTGTACAACTGCAGCTGCTTCTTCTTCCTCTTCATTTTCCTCCGATTCTTTTTCTTCTATCGTTTGTTGTACTTCTTCAGGCTCTTCAACCACTCTACTTCTCTCTTTCTCTTTGGCATGACTGGATTTTTTTCTCCGTTTTGATTTATGTGTAGAAACACGCTTTTCTACAACTGGCTCTTCAATAACTTTGTATTCAATCTCGGTATTAACAATTTCTTCCACCTTTTCCTGTTCTGTACTTTCTTCCACCTCTTGCTGTTCTTCTGTAACTTCCATAGTTGCTTCTTCTTCCTCAACTTCTCGTTCCTCTTCGTCTTGTTCTCTGGTTTCCACAGCTTCATAACCACTGTCATCATCACATTTTCTTTCATCTATACACAGCTTTTTGTGTGGAGGCTCCTCATCTTCGGGTACTTCCTCTGCAGCAGGTTCTTCCATTTCCTCTTCGTTGTCTTCTTCATCCTCCTCTTCTACTGCCGGCGTTTCTTCCCTCGTGGCTTCAGTTTCTTGTACAGCACTATTCACAACATCGTCCTTATTTTCGGCTTGTGGCGAGGGCGAACTTGCTTCCGGCGTCACGGAACTGTCACCATTATTTTCACTAGATTCTGTCCTGCTAGGCGTGGTTTCTGACACTTTAGTCGATGTAGAGGATGAGGACGAGAATGGATCCTGCTGCTGCGGCGGTTGTTCTTCTTGTGGCTGGAGCTGTGGGGGCGCTGCAGCTCGCTCCGGCATCGACGTGGACACCTTCTTCGTTGGCGTCGCCGGGATGCAGTACAATGGAGGATGGAAGATCCGGTAGCTGAACCTCATTGGAGCGTTCTGGAGAGCAGACAAACAAAGAAAGTGAATTACAAATGAGAAACAGCAGAAGACTTTAATAATATTAGGTGTACATTTTACTATTAATGACAACTTTAGAATGGTAATAAATTCTAGTTGAGTCGTCTCAAGGTGATGGGGAACGTCTATACTGGAGACAAAACTCTTTGCATGCCTAAGTTGCTTCTGTTAAATATTTATTTGCGAGTGTTTCTTGATTCCAAAAGGGGATAAAATGGTTTGGTGGCTGGATTTTACGGAACAGAAACCATCTGATTGAGAGCTATGAGATGGTGAGTGCTATAGCGCTGCTTCCCATAATCTTCGCAGTTAGGTATATCTCAAACTGTTTATATCATTATCTTATTGTTCGACAGGCACGGATGCTCTACTGCTGTTTATTGAAATAAACGAAACCTTTAAAGTGCTGCATAGAACAAAACATTGAAGTTGCCATTACGACTGCCTCAGACCGAAACGTCTTCCTAATCCTCGGACGAAAAGTCAGGTAAAGAAAGAAGGGCAGTATTTTTACAATCCATATGTTATCCTTTTTCTTTCAAAAACAGCATTTTTTGTCTCATTAATACTCTGCACATAAATGATTCAGATAATATAAAATTCTTCAAAAGTAAAGTATAGTTTCCTAAGACAAATCATCTAATGACAAGAGTTGGAAATGCTAAATTGCCTAGTGTCTTAATACTGTTTCACAAATTAAGTAAAACCTTCAAAACTCACACATCAGAAATGATGTGCAATTTTCAGAACAACTAAACAGTTGCTATCTCGGATATAGTAAAATATTCTCATTTTAGGAGCCATACACTATCGTAGTTTAAAACTATAATGTTATATTTGTTTTGCAACCTGTAAGCAGTTTTTTACTCTTGCTGTTGGTTGTAACATGGTATACACCCATATATATGTTTGTGTGTGCGTGCGTTTGAACGTGTGTATAGTTGTGTTTACTTTCCAGCTGATTACGTTGAAAGTTACGTGCTTTCAAGAAAACAATTGATAGTGAATGTGTCTTCATTCGAGGGAAAAATAATATTAGTTGCATTTTATTTAGTGCATATTTGCAAGGCCATTTCATAGTCAACTCAACTTTTTTTAAAATGGGAACTCCAACATTTTTAAACACCTTTTAGTTTTATCCATAAAAGCAAACATTTTTTGCCAGAAATGTTCTTTAAAAACGAACCATTATGTTGTAAAATATATAAGAAGTTTGAAAAAATTAATAACGTTAATACACTGAAAGACCAATTTATATTTAAGTTAATTGAACTTAACAATACTCAAAGCAGTTCTTTTAACACAGGCATTAGGTTTCTTTTCATTATGCTTAAATATTTTATAAAATAATTGTTGGTTTAATAAAAAAGTTTCAAACAAAAGATGATTACTCTTATGGGTGAAACCAAAATCTGTTAAAAAGATTGGGGTTCCCATTTTAAAAGAATTGAGCTGACTATGAAATGAACTTGAAAATATGCACTGAATAAAATGTAACTAATATCATTGTTTCCTCCCTTCAAACGAAGAAACATTCACCGTAAATGCTGCTTTCAAGATAATTAGCTCGAAAGTTCTTAAAAAAAAAACAGCTGTAACTACATGTATATAGCCCAAACTGGCAAATACGAACTTAACGGCATTGTTAAGAATGTGATATAAAATACAATAATAATAATAATGACCACATATATGGTGTGTATATCATTATTATTATTATTATTATTATTATTATTATATTTAATACAACTATATGCCATGATATTCGCGGAAATGGGTACGAGATATCGGCGGATATTGCGTTTCTAAACTCCTTAACCTCCGCCCTCTACAATACTCCAAACTCTGGAAATGTTGTATAGCCTCAAGTAGCTTCAACGGTGAAAAAACGAACCAAAAAGTTGAGCAATTGAGTAAAACGCGTTCTCTGACCTAGGATATCATAGTAGTAAAGTAAAACCAACTAACTTGACGTTTGGTTCGCGAATACGGCAAAAGTCTTCAGAAGGTTGTAGGCAAATGTCTATTTGCCATAGTCGCTGACAGAACATCAAGTTCACAGGCATCATCCTCCGTGGTCTAGGGGTAGCATGCTAGCCTCTTAGTTCCCGAGGTCGCGAAATCAAACCCGGTGGAGGGCGATGAATGTTTTCGAGCGTAAAAATCCTTAGCATGGCTTCCTTCGGAAGGGATGAACAGCCGGTGGTCTCGTGTGGTAGATTTGCGGTACGTAAAAGAACCTCAAGCCTGATAAAGAGGCTCTGAGCAAACTGTTCGGTCTTTCACACCTAAAGAGCTCCATAAATAAAACTACATTTTTGTTTTAAGTTTACACGTTTTGCTCTTTTAACACAGCATCCTTGCCCGGAAGACATGTTTTTCTTATTTGATGACATCGACTACAAAAGTACACGACCTTATTTGGTCGGATACTGTTTACTTTCTCTATTACTATAGTCAGTAAAAGTGTTGTATTCCATCCAAAAATTCGATATCGAGGTTTCACCGGAATTACACGTTTTGAAGGTCCCCGAGTTTAAAAAGGTCATTCTTAGAAAAGTATGTGTTTGTGTGTGTTTCTGTGGACAGAATAGCTCAAAAGCGAAAATTTGGTTAAATATTAAACTCAATATTTAAGTTAAGCATCTTCCAAGGACGAGACATAAAGATCTCTACAATTTTACATGGATATTTGTTACTATTAATTTTCTCTCAAAACGTGTCTAACGATATTTACATATCTACTGTATATTTAAGATATTGACATGACAAATGAAACGTACATCTCTAATTTTCTGGGAATGGCCTATGAAGTTCTTCTTATTCGGAAGGAATTGTGTATAATTTCCTATAACGGATAAACCATAAGAAATAGATAAAGACGTATTAGCAAAAAACAACAACAAAATGCAGAAACACAAAAATAAAAGCTATTTGCAATAAATTGTGTGTTTAAGAGATCTAAATTTTATGTATTACATTTTTGCCTACCTATATCTTATGGTCTACCAGTCAAGCAAACATTATGC
Source organism: Deroplatys truncata (assembly GCA_030765065.1). Taxonomy (NCBI): domain Eukaryota; kingdom Metazoa; phylum Arthropoda; class Insecta; order Mantodea; family Mantidae; genus Deroplatys; species Deroplatys truncata. The sequence continues at coordinate 110,781,859 of CM060979.1, forward strand.
AAAATTCCTTCCGAATGAATAGGGCTTCACAGTCTATTCCCATAAAATTCAAGATAAAGGTACAACTTATTTGTCATGTAAATGACTTAAATCTATGATATTATAATCAAAATCGTTCTAGTCATTTTTGAGAAAATCAAACGAAAAACTTTCATTGTAAAGGGTAGTTTGGGGTGCGGGATTTTCTTGTAAATCTTCGTGTCGTATCTTTGCAAGACGCTGAACTTAAATACCAAGCTTGGTATTTATGAAAAATTTCTATTTGAGTTATGCTGTTCACAAACAAACACATACATGCACATTCGCACACGGACGTTTATCTAAAAATGCCTTTTTTATCCAGGGGGCCTCAAAACATGTATTTCCGGTGAAATTTTGATAGAATTTTTGTTTGTAATAGGTACAATACTTCCTCTTACTATATTTAGGAGGAAACGAACACACCTGCATACACATTTTTTTCTCCTTTATAACGGTATAGATTTGGTAATGCGATTGCGCATATGGTCATCTCGTCATGCATCTCAGCGGTAGAGAATTGACACAAAAAGCCGAAGTGAATTGTACAAATGTGGTTCCAACAACTGTTGTAAGCGAAAAGGCACCTTCAAGGCACGCTCTGAAGCCAGACACTAAAGATGAACAAGCAAGTTTAAGCACGTGCGTTTAGCGTTTATAATAGACACAGACACCGACAGTAAATAAACAGAATCCTATCGACAAACACACAATATTGTCTGAGAGAAGGCACTTGTCATTAACGAACGCGGACACCCGCAGCTTGCCTTAAGCTGCAGCCGAATAAAGGGATTATGTGGCGGATGTCCTTGGTTTGCAGAGAATGAGAAGGTGTAGCAAACACGCCTCTACATTTACTGGCCCTGCTTGCACTCTTACACTGACGGAACCAGTTTCGCGGACCTCCACACCGTGTGCCGAAAACGTGTGCTCTACATGCATCATCTGCAACCGGTCATCTTGGATACACTTCATATTCGTGGACGTTAGTGTCGCGTACAGTTCAACATATGCCTTACGCAACCTGCAACGCGTAGAAGCGAGGCATATGATCTAAAATAACCCAAGTTTGTTAGTTCTTTAAATGGAGCACGTTTGAAGCAAAGGTTTGTTTATTTATTTCGACTAGGAAGGCTGACTAACCTTGCTGCTTGTACTTCAGTTTGAAAAAAATTGGAAATATTTTATCCAAATGGATAGTTTTGAGCAACAAGCTATTTTTAAAAAAGATAAAGGAGAGACACAGCACTTCAAATTTCTAAAAACTAAGCAATTTGTGAGTATAGGGAGAAACTGATTTTACAATCCAATATAGCCTATAATATGTATGCAGGAGAACACAAGGCCTAAAATATTAGCTTTGGGATTCAGCTCAGGCCTGCAAAATAAGTAGATATGAAAAAATATTCTAATTAAAAAATCAGGATTAAAATTAAAATATGTACTAGAACATAATCTTACTAAATTATATAGGTTAATATATAGGCATTTCGAAAATGAAGGTGAACCAACGAATAACATACAAGTTAACTCTAAAGGTTCTCGGGACCCTAACCAGGTAAGTTGATGGTTTGAAACCGGCGTTTTGAAGGTTTTTCATCAGTTCTTCCTTAAGACGCAGAGGATGAACTCCTTCGAAACGTTGGTTTCAAACCATTAACTTACCTGGCTAGAAGCCCGAGAAAATTTAGGGTTATTATGCCGTCAGGAAAGCTTCAGCTCTTATTTTAACGTGAAAGTTATTTACATTTGTTATTTTGTCTTCTGCAATTCGTAATTTATTGTGAGGTTTGCTACAATCGTTGATGGTCTCTGTTCATTTCAGGTACGGGTCCCTGTGTGCCCACTGCACACACGTTGGTTTGACATCAGTCGCAGGTCAGAATTCGCTAGTGCTATTTGCTACGTACTGATTATAGGGTTTCGGAGTTTGTCAGAACGCCCGAATGCAATACGTGAGCGCAATCAGGATTTGTTGGGACACTGCCATTAGACGTCTTTAATGCGTATACTTAAACTATCAGGGACTGTGTTGGAACAAATCTATGTTTCCAAAGCAATATATTACACATCCGATTTGTGATATGTTCGAAAAGACGTACATTCCTTGAACTGTGATTACAAAATTAGCATGTTTTCCTTGTATCAAATGATCAATGTAAGGTTATTAGTACATAATGTTTCCCAAAACAATAACAAGTGCGATGGTCATACGTATACCCTCTAACATACAATAATTTATTGCGAAAGTATTTTTGTTTCCAAAATACTTATTTCTGTAGAAAACCTGTAAACATTTTTATAATTTAAATTTCATGGGATGCCACTGTCCCAATAATGCGCCATGCCATGCGCGACCTTTGTAGCAAACAGCAGCTGGATAGGATACAGAAGCTCACAGAGCGAGATTGTGGACAAAGCTATGGATAAGAGAAGGTGTACAAAGGGAGGGGCCTCCGGAAACTAGAGCAGAGCATCGCAAGCAGGACACAGTGGCCCTTTTTGCTTCTAACATGACCTGAGGTAGGGAGGAAGGGAGGGACAGAGAGACCCGAAAGGCGAATACGGGCGACGATGTGCGCTAGCAAGGGCGGGTCTCTACCAATTCCAGATGGAGCACATCCTGGTGCCGGCTAGCCAAGCCTTAGGCCCGTGCTCCCTGGAGGTCCCGTTGGCCCGAGACGTACGTCCAGGTAGGGGATTGGCAGACCCACCAAACGCCAGGGAGAAACTTTCCTAAGCGCACAATCCATGGTCCCTTCGCAACACACCTAACGCCGGTACTTCAATCCTGAATCATATGAAAGGTAATGCTGGGGCAAGAAATGATGGTTAGGAAATACGTGCTAGAAGAGGAACCACCCCAGAATTCGCCTACCGACTCGGAAAACCACGAGAAAACCCATCGTCAGATTGGTCGGCCCGAATGGATAAGGAAATAACTTAGTAATAAATATAATCAAATTAGAGGCATTTTATATTAAGGAAGAGTGGCTAAGAACCGCTCGTCTCACACCAAGGCAGCCCGGTTCGATCCCAGAGACTCTCATGTGAAGTTTGTGGTGGACAAAGCGGCGTCTAAGCGGGTTTTGTATTGGTAAAATACTTATTATTAATCCTAATTGTATTAAAGTTGATAAAGCAATAATTTTTTTTCAAATCATATCTTGTGTTTTCTTGGTCAGACCGAGAACTTTTAGGACGCCCCTCGTATTCATTGGCTTTTTATGCAGAATATACATAAGCGAAAAAACAATCTTTAAAATAGTTGCTGCTTATCTTGCCATATTTAATATGAATAAAATACCCCGAAGTTTGCACCTAACCCTTATATAAATATTGTTAAAACAGAAATAACCAATAAAACACTTAATATCCGGGTTCTCCGTTTCCTCCCGCCATTCATTCCACCAGCTGCTCCATCATCAGCTTTCCTTTTATCCATTTCATATCATCTACTTCATCTCTCTCATACCAGGCAGCGGGCTGATCACCCATCCTGGATATTCTGTCTGATCCAAAGTGTGTACTCCTTGACAGGCCTCTGACCCAGGGAACCGCTTGTAAGTCCTGGGAGTGTAATTTCTACATACATGGGGGTAAATAGAGAAAGAAGAAGATGGCTAAGTCCAATGAAAAAAAAAAGCATACTGCAAATTCCCCATTTGCTCATTAGTGGCGGCGACTATACTCGCGTGCGGAAATTCTAATGAAAGAAGTGCTTATGATTTCTGAATGTATTTGGAGTTTATAAATAAAGGTGTGGACTAAAGTTTATTTTCAAAGTACGCAAGTATTCGAACAACATTCCATTGGGTTTAATTTAATTTTTATGCAAAGCAGCGAACATTACTATGCTTAACTCACTATGCTTAACTCTTCTTCCCAACATTACTACGAATGGTCCTTAGCATTAAGCTTGGTTAATATATCAGCAAATATAATTTATTATCACGAAAATGCAATTAATTGTATGTTGTCACGATAGGATTTTATTTCCCGTATAAATCTTAAACATAGGTTTTATGCGCAAAAATTTAAAGCCAATTTTAAGAGACAAAATGGGCAACATTTTTCTGTGCAAACGGCTTTTCAAATGGGAAGAATTCCTGAAAATATTCGCATGTTTTAAGCATGTGCGATATAAATGCGAGTGTGCTTTATTCAACTTTCCATATTCGAGTTTTGCTCTTTAGTATCACATACACGTACGTACACACACGCGCGCTAGATTGCTCGGTAGCGACGTTTTCCTAAGATTTTTTTTTAATCCGGAAATTGAGAATAAGCATTTTCAGTGATGGTATAGTGGGGTTTTTGATCAAGTAGTGGTACCGTGCTAGCCTCTAGTTCCTAAGGTCGCGCGTTCAAACCCGGCAGAGGGCGATGGATTTTTTCGGGCGTAAAAATCCTTAGTACGGCTTCCTTCGGAAGGGAAGTAAAGCCGGTGGTCCCGTGTCGTAGATTTACGGCACGTAAAAGAACCTCAAGCCTGATAAAGAGGCCTCTGAGCAAAATTACGATGTTTCACGCCCGATATCGAATGGGACGCTAATGACCATAGTAGTTAAATATTCATTCATTATCTGTTTACCCTCCTCTTATGTAGGACTTACACCCCCCAGGGGTTACAAGCGGGTGCCTGGAGTCAGAGGCCCGTCGAGGAGCAGACACTCATGGATCAGACGGAGCATTCAGGATGGGTGATCAGCCCGATGAAGGAAATAGAGGAAACGAAATGTTGGTGAAATGGATGAAAGGAAAGCTGATGATGGAGCAGTTGCTGGAATGAATGGCGGGGGAAACCGGAGAACCCGGAGAAAACCCGCCCAGACGCCGCTTCGTCCACCACAAATCCCACCCGGGCCGCCTCGGTGGGAGGCGAGCGGTCTAACCACTCGGCCACGGCGTCGCCTCATAGTAGTTAAATAGCGTCCATAAATAAAACTCAATTTAATTTTAATTTACCACCATCCCTCGAACAGCCTGATGGCGTATGCAGACGACTTAAGAGACCGTCTGACCTGCCGTCAGTAATCCTTGACAGCTTTGTTTGTATTGCCAATGCTTTATTGTAGCTAATCTGAAGGCAACTCCTTAAGAATTACTATGATTATAATTTACAAAATATTCAGCCTGAAATTTTTAAATAATACGGCTAACTGAGTAATGTTTTTAATTAAAATAATAAAACCATTACAGAGTAGTATATGCACACAATGTTGCCAATTTTAACTTAAAAAGAGCTTCGAATGCAGACATTTGAAAGATGTAATATAGAACTTTTCCCGGAATGCATGGCTTGCTCTTAATTTTAAAAGATAATATTGCACTAGTCCACGGAGGACGACGGGGAGGTGGTGGTTTGTTATATCCGACGTCACTGCGTAAAGTCCAGAAACAGTTCAACCTAATTTCCTTTCGTCCTGGCTTTAATTTTTTAAAATTTATTTGTTTATAATTCTTGAAAATTCCTACGTCTGATTATAACGTACACTAAAGCGCTCTAAACCTAACTCATCAAGAGACTTAAAAGTTCTGCGTACGCTGTTTTAAAAATAAATTGCGAGCAAAGTATGTATAACGCTTCATGCAAAATTCTTGCCATACAGCACGCAGCACAGTTGTAACTCAGATAATAAAACTGTATTTAAGTAATTGTTCATATTCTAACATAAGAAGAAATTGCATGTGGCTTAAAAATAAAGAAAATAGAAAACAAGAAAACAAGCTTGCTTTTCCTTTTCTGTATTGAAATCATCGCAATAATAGAACCTGACTTTTAAGTGTTCCAGAATGCAATAAGACCTGAAACGTTTGAAACAATATGTTCTTTAGCTACGATATACAATTTTTCAAAAACAAAAACCGTAATTCCTGGTCAGAAGTCACGAACTTTCACCTGCTTTCCTGCCTAAAATGTACGGAAGTAGGTACTAAGAAAAATATGGAATGATGCAATGTGTAGGTTTGGGTGAATGGATTATCTACCTACCCTTTTCCACGCAAAGGTGTAAGCTACGTCCATTAGAGTGAAGTCGTCCCTGAGGCATTCACCAGCATAGATAATATCCACCCGGTGTTCGGAACTCAGCCCAAACTTCATCCGGATGAACTTCTTGAGATGCTTCATGCTCACGGCAGCAGGGCATTGCAGGTACCTTCGCCTCAGTGGCGTCTGAAACAAGCAAATACTTCCATATGACTTCTGAATGCTCCAACGAACAACGAGTTACATTTTTTGGATTCTCGTTTACGATAATAGCGCCAGTTTTAAATTAATTTCTAGAATGATAAACTGATGAATGATGATGACTCGTGTTTACAGATGAAAGGAAAATTATTAAATGCTGCACTAACCTGGTTTTACAACGATAAAGAATTAGACAATTGCTAATTTTATGTTATAAAACCAATTTTGCTACACAAAATTATCTTCTGTAACCAGCATCCACGTTTAAAAGAGATGAAACAATATCATGATAAATAATAATAATAATAAATACCTATAATTAATCTAAATATATGAAAATAATTTTTGTTATAGGAACTCTTTCCTGATAATGCTTTTAATTCCGTTTTATTTTAAAAATGCTGTAGTGCTCCAAATCTGGATAATTTTTTTAATATTACATTCAATAACCAAGGTTGCTATGATTGTCTATCGATGTTCAGACGAGCACAAAAATCGAATTGTGTAACTTTGTAACTATTGTGATGAATGGGAATTTACCGTTGTTTGGTGTATATAATTTAGCAAAACTGTAATACATTTTGTGTAGAAATGTGCAGAATTAGTGTGCATGATACAACACATTAATTCGAAACGGGAGACGCCTTTTTCTTTAGAATGGTTGTCATTTGCAGTCCTCTCCTAAACTGTGAGGCCTGCTTTCGTCCATAATCGCCTATAATTTATTATAACCAGGCGGTTCTATACCTAGTGACGTCATTATGTGGGGTTTATGAATCCCTAATTTACTTTCTTGTGTATTACTTTAACATTACATGTCCTTATTCGTGTACGCACACGTTATTTAAACCGCATATTGTTTTAATTGATATATAGATAGTAAATAAATAATTAAATCCACCTCTTATAGTAGAGACAAGTTTGTATTTGAGGGCCTAGCAAATTATGGCTCATTAAAAAAAATTATATATACACATATATAATATACATAAATAAGAAATATACACATAATCTACGAAAATAATAGTAGATTATGACACACGAAGTAAAGGAGGGGTTTATTTTGCGAGCAGAAATGTTTCGCAATCCTGCGAGCAAAATGAAACCACTTTTAGTAACGTGTGGCAAATACTATTTTTTAGTCAGCGACCGAATTTGTAAAATATTAATAATATTATATTGATTCCTGAAACTGAAATCACGTTTAGAACGCGGTTCTTGAAATCAGAGAAATGTTAAAAAGCGAGATGTCATATGTTTTCATGTTTTGTTGATTCGTTAGCAGTAATTTTCAGTGAAATTATTTTCAACGTGTTTTGCCTTGTACCAGTCAATGAAACGATTAAATGCTATATCATATTGCTTTCGAATTTTTTGAGGGTAAGTACTTCTAGTGTATCTTTTCTGCTGCTTCTGTAATTTCACCTGGCTCTTCCATTTCTTCTGAATTCATAACGTTCGCTATTTAATCTTTATGTAGGTTATACTAGATAAAAGAATAACGTTTTAGATCAAAGTAAGCAGAAGGCTGCCAATATAACGTATAGGTTAATTCTAGAACGAATTGCTATAAATTGAAGTATGATGATTTGTATTGTGAACAGATAAAGCGAGCGCATGAGAAACTATCATGTAAAAAGACATAATGAAAAGTAAAAGCTAATCCCAAGTCGAGTTATTAAACATGTGCAAATATAAAAGGTAATTGCCATGTGATTGGACTTGCAACCAAAGTTGATCACAGTGAAGATTATTACACTAGTGCGATAATCTAAAGCTTTTAGCTCGTGTGCACTGTGTTTTAAGTTCTACTTTTAGACCGTGCTGTCTAAAAATAATATTATATTTATAAATTAATTTTATAACAAACCTATTACAATTATCACATTAAGGGAAAGGCCCCTAATTTGAACCGCCTCTTAAACTGAACCGCTCCGATATTTTCCAAACTGTTCTAGATGTCGCCATAATCCTAGCAGAAGCGTGTCGTGTACAGCTATGAATGCTTGGAGTTGTTGACTTTGCATTCTGAGCTGTGGTTTCAGTTCTATGAAGTGTTGTGTGTTTTTGGTGCTTCAGAAGTAATATTTGACTCGTTTAGCTAAGCTTATACGACCAATTAGGTAAGTTTGAGATGATCTATATATATTACATGTTATGAAGTGTTTATTTAGTAACAATATTCATGCACACGTTTTTTCAAGCAGCGTCTCTCCTATTCACATAGATGCTAAAGCTTCCAAAATGGCATGGCTCGTAAACTGAACCACTGTTTGAACCCTATATTGAACTGGTCCAATTTAGGAAACCTATTGATGTTCTAGGGTTGTTCAACTGCGAGTAGTATATCTTGTGAATAAATATCGATATAATATGCTAAGTTAAAAAAATCATGTTAAAAACAGTGGATGACATGAACATGTGAATTGTGACTTGTTTGAAATGATGGACATGATCCAGTGTGTGAGTTGTAGGATATGACTTCACCAAAGGTGTGTAAAAGTTAGTGACAAGAAGCAAGTGTTTTATTTTGAAGACTGTGTGTAATTACACTCTTCTGTATGAGAGTAAAAATTAGTAAAAGCTCTATATTTGCAAATAATACCTATTCCAAAAACCAAGTGATTGTCATTATATAAAAATTCAAAATGTTCAACGAAATTGCTATTCTTATCACAATTTTGGACTCTACTTTTGTTGCTGACAGCATATTTGTTTTGAATGTACAATAAAATATGTGTATTTTGTATTAATAAAAATACTTTTAAACTTAAAAGTATGTGGTTCATTTTAAGACATGGGTGGTTCAATATAAAGACCACGTTCCTAATTTGAACCGATTCATACCATCTCACTTTTTAAATGTTATTTAATTGGTATTTGTATTAATTTTAAATTGTGTTGAGGAAATTTATAGCGCAAGGATTTGTCACTTTAACGCTTGTGTTTCTGAAAATTTTTATTTGAAATTATAATTATTATTTACTATTTAGGCTCAAGTGGTTCAATATAGGGACCTTTCCCCTATTAGTTGACAAAATTTTATAAAGATACTCTACCTAAATGGTTATTTAAAAGACATCGATTTTCAAGCTTAATTGTATGTTATTAGGTCATTAGCAGTACACAGATCTAACATCAGATATACCGGCATCATGAAAATCACAAAATAAAAAATGCCACAAATTCGGAACAATAGTATTTCACTTCTTGTCAAAATAAATTTTACAACCCTAATTCTTTAATTAAAAAAGTCTCCTTTTTGTTTTTGAAAAACGAATAGACCTGAACCTGCACCTGCACCTTCGTCTTTTGCAAAATAACACAGTCAGGATAACCCCAATCATCACAAGACTCACAGAGAAGAGCTGGTAGGGTTAGCAGGGAACAGTTCATCCCTCTCGTGATTATGTTAAGACATATTCTCCCCCTTTCCTTTCTCACAAAGACCTTGTGATAATTGTCGGGAGGACGTCTCGAAAGGAGGAGTTCTCTCTGGGGAGGGGAAGGAGGAATTAATGAAGACAAGGGCTTGACTTTTCCTGTTATGCACCGTTTCCCTCTTACCTACAATTTACATTATTATCCTATTACCCGGCATTGCACTGATAGATTCTATAAGCGCGGAATTGAAAATAATGATTTTTTAACGTCGTAAGTTGCCTATAATTTGTAGCTGTAGGAGCCCGGGTCTAGTTGGCACAGTTTAAACTTGTATTTTTATGAGCTTTAATATAGCTAATATTATGATGCAAATCTATCTACGAAAAAGTTGAATTACGTATGTAGGTTTAGAAAATAAAATATAACAATACCTCATAAAGGTAATTAAGAATCCAATTTATTTGAACCTCGACACGTGTGTTAACTTACGCCACATCGAGGTGTATTGGCACAAGTTGAACACATTCTTGTAATATAATGAAAATAACACAAAATCTAAGCTCAGAGAATCAATAATTCAAGCATACGAAGAAGATAATGCCATTTGCGTTCATTCAACAAAGTCTGTAGGAAAAGGTGTCACGAATATACTTAAAAATCTTCATCTGACATCAGAATTACAATTCAGACAAATAACGTCTCATTTGACAACGCATGTACATTTTAAATAGGCGCTTCACCCACGCTTCTCCAGAACTTATCCACGCAACCAAGCAAAATGTTTTCATCATCGTCACCTGCGTATTTTAATGGCAATTTCCTAGTAAGCTTGTTAATTTGGTTCCTTTTAATGATTTCTCAAAATGTCGCCTTCTGGTTCCCGTTTTATTTTGGTCTTATTTAGATATTTGGTTTCCGCTTACAGCCTTTAAGTGGAATTTGTTTTCGCTACGGGATATGCAGGAGGTATTTGAACATAGCTCTTGTGCTCTAGAGGAACCAAGCTTGTCCATGACAACTGATGAGTTAGGTCTATCAGCGACATAAGACGGTAGAAAACCTTTATCAGTTTTTCTATAATATGTTCTTGGCATATATGAGGCTGCTTGCAGCTGTTAAAATAGGAACGTTAGAAACCTTACAGGGAGGTTAGTTGGCTCAATGAGTCAACATACCCCATAAAAATCCAAATATACAATAAATACTTGTAACAAAGGCTAACGTGGATGACCAACCCCCATGTCTAAGCGTCCTTGCACAAAGTTCATGGGTTGCCAAGTTTTTAACGGTGTGCAACTTGACTTTGTAGCCAAATACACCCTCTGGCCCTTTATCTAAAACGTAAGTGTTTTACAGTTCTGTCTAGGTTGATCAAATACTGCCAATTTGTACATAAGGGATTAAAAAATATGAGTATGGGTAGTCCAAGCAGTACAGTTTTACGTATAAGGGGTTAAAAATAAAGTAGGTAAGGGGGTAGCTTTTAAGAATTTCGAGTATTATATGATTCAAAATAAAATTAGGTGGTTTTCGGAATTTGTAATGTAACTTATGATTCTTGCCAACTCCTATTATATAATTGTGCAATAGTTTGACCCTATGGTTTAAACAGTGGAGATTTCTACATAAAGGGTTGGGAATATGGTAGGGATAGCTTTTTAGAGTGTGCGGTAGGAACGTTGGTTCCTATAGTAAAAGCGTACAAAGTCAAAGAACGTTGGTTTATATGCTAGGGGTTAAAAACAGTGATTGAATGTAAGGGTAGCTTGTCATTTTTGTCAGATTATAGAATCCAAATGTACCCGGTTTAGTCAAAGTCATACCAAAAATGTTACTTCAGTGAAATACGAGGGAAATGTGATGATATGAACGATATACAACTAACTCCCCCTAAAATAATTCAATTTTAAAACATCTTAAGCCTTGCAATTTACCCCTTTGGGCTCGAAGTCATTTGCAATTAAGTGCCAAAAGCAGCCTCTGATACCCATATTCAACGAAACGGGATTGAAATTTCGTCACATGAATGTGAAAAAGAAATCCCTATGCCCCAGCTTTCAAAATTGTGGAAATATTATATAGCCTATGTCCATCTGGAACAATAAGGTTTTTCAGTGGCGAAAGAACTATCAAAAGTACAGTACCTCACACCCACCCATACACACACAAAATATTCTCTTGTTATAATATTAGTGTAAATAGATACCTATAGATAAGTGGATTGCTTACTGGCAATAATTTTCCGGTATTGGCCTATCATTTACACTTTACATACAGATGTCAGCATACACCAAATCTGTTTTTTCTGTAGCATGCACGGAATACGTGCCACATTATTAGAACTGATAGTACAACCGTGTTGCTGAAGTCCATGCTTGATTTACGCGGGAATGGAAATTCTGTTGTGTAATAAATATATTTCACCACATTATGTCCCTGCGTGAGCAGTTGCCATGGCTGCCGTTGAATAAAGGAAAAGTTTTCCATTCACAGTATAAAATCCTCCATACCTGGTTATATCGACTTTCGGCGAGTTTACCGGTAGTGTCCCAATTATCTAACTTTCCATTGAATACCGCGTTATTTGTTATCATTCCCCAACGCACATTTCCCCGTATTTGAAATTCTCTCCGTGTTCAAATCGTGACTGGCAACCCACAAAACAATTTAAAAGTATATTAAAATATCACATATTGAACTTAGATTCAACTGACTGTTAAGAGTGCGGCTTTTGTTTTCCTCTCTGCCTCCCCCTAACCCCTTTCTCTTTTTGAAAAAAAACCATTAATATCACTATTATAATTTTGCATTTATTTATGCTGCAGAATTTTATTTTTTATACTAGCAGAACCCGCAGCTCCGTTCGCGTTATTGCATTAAATACAGAAATTATCTATCTCTCTCCTAGTCTTAATTTTCTCTCTGCCTCCCCTTCCCTCTTCCTTTCCCAATCTTCCTCCTTCTCTTGCTTATCGCTCCCTCGGTGTCTCTTTACACTCTATCTCTCTCTTCTATTCCACCCCTCCACCCTCTCACTTACACTTTTCTCTTCTTTAAATGAAATTACATGTCAACAAAACTGGCTTTTCTAGTTATTTAATAAAATTAACACTTAGGTAGGTAAAAAGTTTATCAGCATGCGAACTTGCGTGTGTTTGTTATGTGTTGGGTACTATACTGTTTCTCGCAATAATATGTAACGAAATATTAGTGTAACTTCTAAAATATTCATTCTAAAGCTATTTGTTTTTATTTTGCGGCTCATTAGAAACATCTGCTTGTGGAAATTGATCAAGACGCCATAAATATTTTCTAAGAAGGGTCTGAGATACACTATATAGCAGATTTCGTGACAATAGATTTAGATATTCTTGCGTGAAAATGCTAAAAAAAGGGGGGGGGAGAAGGAAGAAAAATTTACCCGAAAAATTACAGTTGCGGTTATATTAGGTATACCTAAGTATATTTTTACTTTCTCTACTGCGTACGTAGTAGGCAGAGAAGGTAGGTATTGCATTCCACCCAAAAATTCAATATTGAGATTTCAACATTTTGAGGCCCCCTGAAGAAAGAAAAAAAGCCCTTAAAAGGCCCACGCGCGCGCGCGTGTGTATATCCTTCGCATGGAATGTTTTTCGAAATTTTAGATTTTCTCAAAATACATGCTAGAGAAAGTCATGTGAATGTAACACTCCAGATTTTTTTTCTTACTTCCTGCTAAGTTCCATGTTGTATTTTTGTTTAAATTTACCTTTAAGTTATCTGCTGTCAGGATAAATAAATAAATCTTATCTTTTAGTTTAAAATATCTATAAGGAAGAGTTAACAGTTTAGTGGACTATTTTAGAGTGTGGAATTTAAAGTGCAGATCTTGGATATTGCGACAAAGTGAAGAATAAGAACAGAATCACTTGGAATGCCGATGTGGAAAAGAATGGAGAATTGTTAACTGGACAAATAAAATATGTAATTAAAAGGATTTAGAAAGAGAGGGTGCAAGAAGAGCAATGCTGAAAATTTTCAGGAAAATGAAAAGAAATTGTCTGGGGCATTAGATAATGACCCTGACTGCAAGGAAATGCACGGGAAGGAACGGTGGATGGAAAGCAGGGTGATAATATTAAGGTAAATGGTTGAAACGCACACACAATGAGGAAAGGTAAACAAGAGTGAAGGATGGAGGAGATTGGTTTTACGATGCTGGACATGCTTTGAACAGTGAATATTATTGTTTGAATAAAAAACAATGACAGGTGTATTATCAAAATATACACCTGAAACAATTTAAGAACTCGTATAAGAACACGTTTCAAGATGTTGAGTTACTCTGAAACTTCTACTATATTTATTTATTTAGTTTGTTTTATTATTCCCCCTTTTATTTCTTATATACATACCTACTTCGCAAAATGAAATCATGGATTCACAAATCCCCTTATATCCAAGAAATAAATTTTATAGGGAATGCAAAAGGTTTTTTATTTTCGGATTGAGCATAGCAAGCAGTCGACACCTTTCTGCTTGTTTGTTTGTTTCTTTCTTTTACATAGATATTGCACTGAAAAGGTTAGTTTTGTGCGGGTAGAAAAGAGCCCATAGGAATTATATATGAAGGTATAAGCAAATAACAATCCAAATCATTTTTCCAAAGTAAAGTAATTTTATTTTCAGCAATTTCTTTGTTGTACTTTGAAATTCAATAAAATCTTCTCGTAAGTAGAAATATTTAGTTCTACATCATTTCTTGGCCCATTTACGAATAGCTAATCACTTTTTTGTATAAGCTATTATGTGTAATATATAATTTGGTTTAGTTATGGTTCAGAGCGTTTCACAAAGAAACTGTTTGGAGCTGGTTCTATCGCTTTGCTGTTGCTCTTGTTTAAAGAAGGAATAGTTAAAGGTCGCTCATTGAGTGTAACGACCTAGACGGAATACATTTTTACATGTAATAACTAAATAGAATAGCAACGTGCAACGAAGGATAAGAAAAAAGCACATTTACACGTTTAGGAATTGCCTAGGTGTTTCAGAAAAACCCTGAACTTTTGTTTCTAATTGAATAGAACTGGTCAGGTTTAACTCCTTAAATTCATAAGTATTATATTCATATGGCTTTCTCTACCCTCTATCGCTTATTAGTAGCTGTACAAATTATTCTTACTAGAGCATATTTTCCTATCTACTTAATTTTAATCTAGATAAACCTTTGCGCAAATGGCTACATTACACATTTCATTAACAAAGGGAACAGCGATAGTCAAATTTTTAAGGACTGGACGCTATATGCTGGCCTTAAAATTGCACACTATTTGCATGCAAACGTGAGAAACAACTGAAAATCGATAGCACTTATAAAGAATGACAAATATTGAACAATTCTGACCATTAATAATTGACATCTCGGAAATGGTTGATGCTACAAAAAGATTTATTTGAAATAAATTCTGTGTTCTAAAGAGATCACATTTATTGTGTAGTACGCTTTCGTCTATCGCTTAACGTTTATCAGTTATATAAAATTATACAAAATTCCCTCCCAATAAAGAGGACTTCACAGGTACTCCCAGAAATTCAAGATATATATTTTATTTGCCAAGTAAACATCTTTAATATATGGTATTTTAATAAAAATCGTTAGACCATTTGTTTTAGGAAATCAAAATTTTGGAAAAGGTCTAGGGTAGGAGAACTTTCTTGAAAATCTTCGTGTTGCATCTATGGAAGGTACTGAGCCTAAATACGAAGTTTGTTATTTATCCGAATTTTCGTTTTCGAGGTGTGCTGTTCTCTCTCTCCCAGACACGCGCGCGCGCGTGCTTCTAAAAAATGTTGTTTTTTAATTCGGGGGTCCTCAAAACAAGTATTTCCGGTGAAATCTCGGTATCGAATTTTTGTGTGGAATACATACCTTCTCTACCATGTACATTCTTATGTATAAAAAGTGGCCTATTCCCCCAGATCAACATAATGTTTTTCGCTCCGTAAGTTTCCACCTTCAGATAATTGAGGGGCATTAAAACGTAACCAATGAGCGATGTTTATTACCTATGTGGAATGAAGATGTGTAGGACATCACCTCTGTGAAAGGGTGTCGCTTCGATTGGTACACAGGGTAGCCCAAACCAATTACAATATAATTCAGCCTTCTAGGGGAAGAGGTGAAGAATTATTTCCATGTGAGGTTAAACTGAACGGCAGCTACTTGCACTGTATATATGAGAGCTTTCACCAGCAACATGCAGACGAAGGTTAAGTTTATGCTGCCACTAAACGGAAATAAGAAAACCGGCATTAAGAAAATAATATTGTAGCATGAAAATACAAGGTTTATGTTGTAATGTTACCCTTGCGCAGCTCGACCATACTTTGGGGGAGGTAAAGTACGCTGTCAATCCAGTGGCTAGAATTGTACTCGAAAAACAGAACTGGTCACGCGGGTAGTAGGTGGGACTATGTTTTGTCATTACCAGCTCTGATCCATTATGGGCCACATTTTATGCACGCCAGTACACATAGTAGAGAAAGCGACAATTCGTAGCAAGATGAAAACTGGATTATGTGGGGGAGACGAGTTTGAAACCGTAGAACGTATAGGTACTGTCGTCCAATTTAGCATTTGAAAGGTCGCAAGACAAAGTTTAAAAGGTTCAACCCTTATAGGTACTGCGGGCTTGATCGTTTGTTGATATTATTTAGAATCCATACTGTTGTACCGATTCCGACTAAATTTGCACAAGTAATTTTTGGCACAAGGCGAATTCTTCTTCCTCCTCCTCCTTTCTTCTTCTTCTTCTTCTTCTTCTTCTTCTTCCATTTTTATAAACACCCCGGAGAAAGCAGTTTTATTACCGGTTATCAAAATATCACATGTAAGTTGTAGATAGGGGAGAGTTGGGGAGTGTAGGCGAGAGTGGAAAGAAAGAGGGAGAGACAAAGGCAAAGTTGTACACAGAGTGACGGGGGAGAGGGAAAGATAAGAAATTGAAACAGTGAGAAAGTGACATATAGAGAGAATAAACTCCGTATTTAATGCAATAACGTGAACAGTGTTGCTAATTTTGTTAGTAGCATAAATGACACAGATAAAAGCTGAAAATTCATAAGTTTGATAAAGCTTTAAACGAACATAAATTTTCAACTATTCATTTCCTTAAACCTTCAAGATGGTGTCTTATAACAATTTATAATCGTCTGTTTTCCTTTTCTGTTTCCTCGCAAAGAATAGTGGAACAATATCTAGAGTGATTTAAATTAAAATAGCCATTTGATTAGGGATGTAGCTCTCAGTGTACAGAATGCGAAAATAATTATTTTTGGGCACATTTATGTAACGCATTTTACGTGTACTTAGTAGCAGTACAGGCACGAAGTTTCAATATCCATGAATGGGGAAGTAATTTCAGGGATATAATGATTTCTTCCGCCTCACACTCGCGAACATGCAATAAAAGCTTTAGAATTACCACCTTTTGTATGTACAGAGCTATTAAAAGCATTGTCTGGCTTTATAACCCCGAGAAATGCCAGAACTGGGTGCCACAGTAAAATGGAAAAGCGAAAAATATCTTTCACGTTCGACGTATTGCTTCTATCATTCAGTAATACCTCTGTCTAGATCAGAGTTGGTCAATAGTCTTATGTACTGGAATATACTTATCTGATGCTAATGAAATGGTACGGTTGCCACGCGGCTAGAAATACTCCTAGGAATTATTATTCAATTCCAAAAAACCTTTCTAAAATATCAGTCAAGCTCGTTCAGTATCATTTATGCAAAACCATTGTCATCATCAAGGCTCGGATTTTGATGACGAATATGTTTGAAAAATGACCTATAAAATGATTGTAAAATGTTTAAGAAATAAAACTAAAATTTAGTTTTATTTATGGACACTCTTTAACTGCTGTGGTCCTTAGCGTCCCATTCTACATTGGGCGTGAAAGACCGGTAATTTTGTTCAGAGGCCTCCTTATCAGGCTTGAGGTTCTTTTACGTGCCGTAAATCTACGACACGGGACCACCGACTTTATTTCCCTTCCGAAGGAAGCCATGCTAAGGATTGTTACGCCCGAAAAAAATCCATCGCCCTCCGCCGGGTTTGAATCCACGACCTTGGGAACTACAGGCTAGCATGGTAACCACTACACCACGGAGGACGACATTTAAGAAATGGCAGAGTAGTTACACAAAATGGCCGAAAACTGAGATTAATTGATTAAAATTAGTGTACAAAGCATCTTGGGTAGTGAGTCCCCGGTTCGAGTGGGCATTAAGTAGGGAAGCCTCTATCCCAGCTGGGCTGTTCCCGCCTTGTAGTTAGTATACAGAAAGCTATAAATTAATTTATACATAATGGGTGTGCATTAATGCGTATAACTGCTATACAGGTAGAAAAAATAGGTATACAATGATGAGATAATTTAGAAAATTTACCAAAAATATATTTACTTGTTCTTGTTTGAAGAAAATTAAGAAAATTGTTTTTCAAGCAGGTTTTACAGAACTGTAGCATTAACTTTTCTGAGTTCTCAGACTATAAAAATTCATTGCTAATGAAGAGGACTTCAAAGCCTACGACACGACACAAGAAGGACATAGCAACCTGACTGAATGCACTCATTAACGCGAAAAAGGGAAAACAGGCCTATGTCATCTGTAAATTGGGACATGAATTCATAACTGCAATGATACCAACTCCCTTAACAATAGTCACGCCAACACCCACAAGCAACCCTTTCCAGACTAAGCATTAAATAGGAACGTTATTTATTTCAAAAAACGCGATTAAAGAATGTGCAATGTTACTCTTGTCTATTTTTCAGTTGAATAGTGACATTTCTGAGTTTGAAAACTTACCCCTATGTAAACTGTCAATAATATACCTAAAACTCTTTATATAGGTACTTACTCAATGCATATGTACGAGAATTGCTAGATAAAGACGCAAAGGACAAGAAAAAGACAAATTAATGAAGTAAAATCGAAAAAAAAGTCTTAAAAATAGAAAATTGCCAAAAAATGATCTAGGTAACAAATGTGCATTTTCATAAACCAGAACCCACGACAAGGATTTATGTACATGTCAACATGCTTATGATGTAGCAATTAAAAGATGACACCTCAAGCAATATTCTCTTATAGGCCTTGCAATTCCTCTACGACCCTTTGGCTTGCAGGATAAATTATTTTTGTGTTCATTCTTCGAAATGTAGCGCTCACTCGGATTTGATCTCTTGAATTATTTTACAAAGACTTATAATATTCAGTTTTTAGCCTAAATATATGTACTTCTTTGTTCTGAAATTCTAGGTTCCACAACTCCCTTTAAAAACTTCACTTCGGCTGACTCAGTCGTTCTTTTATTTGTTCTGTTTAATGCCCAGTTTTCACCGTCTTATAGTAAAACCTATGTAGTATTGTAGTTGTGTTTCTTTTGTGTGGTTGTTTCTTATCGTAGCACACATCATTCAAAAGTTGTTAAATGTTTCATCTTACTCTTCTCCTACACAAATCTTACTAGACAAGAGGAATAAATAATTTTTTGCTATCTCCAAACGTGACTATTTCTCCTCCACTAGTGCCAAATAATAATAATAATAATAATAATAATAATAATAATAATAATAATACAAAAGTAATAATAGATAATAATAATAATTTATAAAGATTATTCTTTGAATAATATATACAAAATGAACAAAGAGCTGCCAAATATTGCTCATAAGTTTCAAATCGGAATTTTGCTTAACATGTTAAATACTACATTTATTAATATCTTGCATGTAGGTTTGGTGGAATTGTATCCTCAAGTATAGGTACAAAATGCATGTCGAGAAATATACCTCTTCCTTGTATACTGGCTTCCACCTCCCTGAATTGTTTTGTTAGTTCTGCATGTGGATATATTAATATATTCGTTATTGCTTTATGTATTTTACGCTTATTTTTAATGTTCTCTTCCCTTGGTCTCAGAAGCTCAATTAACCCAGCTTGAATGACAGAAGGATGTAACGGAATTGATATACGAAAAGCACATAGTGTTTAACTTGTTTAAAATAGTACTCCTCTTACTTGGCTGAGGGCATAGTTTAAAAATCTAAAATTGTCCAAAAATCTAAAATTAAGTTTGAATTGTCATTAAAAATGTTTTGTTTTGTTTCTCGACATATTTACAGTCTAGAATATAATGCTCCAATGGATGCGCAACAGATACAGAATTTAACAATTTAAAGAGACATTAAATTATGAAATAAGAGGAAATATTCCTTACTTTATTTTCACTATGCGTTTACTTGCAAAGTATGCAAGTATATGGAAATATTCAATTGTGTAGCTGCTCTTAATGTGCCATCTAAATGTGGATTTGACAGGGGGATCGGTAGATATGCAAAACAAAATTTTGAAAATTATATTTCTCACAGATATATTCCCTTAGCAACAATGCAAACCCGTCACCAAAAATGTCTTAACTTGAACAGAAAGATTTCAAGCTATACCTTCATTAATATTTAATATATCAATTTCTAATTCTTTAAGATTATACTTCTCTTTATTTTGCACCAATACAGTAATTCCGCTAACCTCAACAGAAACAAATGGATGACCTACTGATAAACTGGCATAAACCTTATCAGATTCGGTGTAAATGTTTTCTTAAGTTGGAAGATCACATTCACCAGCGTTTAAGATTTCTTCAACGGGTATTAAATTTGGAAAGTTGAGATGAAACTTCTTGTTTCAGTACGAATCTAAAATTCGAGCCCAGGTTCCATCCACTATATACATATATATATATATAAATTAATATGTAATAATATTATAATGGTATACTAATGAATATATAATAAATATAAATAAATACATTACATGAGGCAGTATTTTTAACACTTAAATGATTAAGTCAAATTATATAATATATAAATTTAATAACAGCCCGCCTTAAAGTAATATGTGTATGTAACAATATATAAAAAGTGTATATTACACTCATTGTATATGTTTATATTATTGTATACATGTAATAATATTATCTGAATGTATTACGTAATTTAATAATGTAGGAGCTGTGAGAATAAGAGGTAACAATGAGGTAGCAATGAGGTAACCTTGAGGCAATAATGAGTAAGAAAGTGTAATAATGCTACTAGTCATTCTTGGAGCAACAACAATGTAATTTTTGTGACAGTTTATAAAATAGCCAATCAACAACCAGTAAAAAAGCTTAAGTTAAATAAAAGTATTCTATTGGATTAGGAATAGCCAATCAGAGACTTGAAATACAGAAATTTACAAATTTTAGCGGTAGAAATCAAGTCAGTTGCTTGTAGACAGTGCTCATAACTGGACGCGTTGGTTGCAGTGTTACTAATCAGACGCGAATACGTATTCGTGTGAGATGAAAATAGTTTACATGTTAAAAAGTGCAAGTAATTAACAAAAGAATCTCACAGCTCTCTAGAAGCTGTGTTATTAAAATCGTGTCAAGAATTAATAAAAAAGGAGTGAATTAAAAATTATAATCTGTGTAAGCCTGCATTCTTCAGTCGTACCACCTCTCTGCTAAGACATTCATGTCTAAAAATACATACTGACGCAGCCGAGGCAAACATAAATACATAATATTTAAAGAAACAGTAAAAATTACAAAGTTAATCTTTTTTTTTTTTAACATTTGGGGCAAAGGCCACCGGAAAGTACATTTGGGGCGAAGGCTATCGGAAACTTTTTACTATACGTGCGGTTGCTACTACTTCAAGTTCGGCTCCCCAACAGTTGAACTACAATATAACAAACCATCTTACTTCATACATTACAATTCCATTCTGTTCATAAGTGAAAATGAAAATTTTAAATAAATAAGAAAGGATAATAGTTCATTTTTGCGTACCCTTCTTATAGTATATCAGACAACTATTTCGCTAACTTTTATATATTTCATAAATACACGGATTAAAACTCTTGTCATGATTAAAACTCTTTTAGTTGTTACCACGCCAATAGTATATCTGCCGGTATTATATATGTTACGATTCAGTACGGTTACAAAGAACCGGAAAATAACTATAAAAATCTTGTGTGTTACATTCGCATAACTTTCTTACGCTCTTTATTACTTACTCTACACGTACATTCCATCCAAAAGCTCCATACCGAGATTTTACCGGAAACTCATGTTTTGAGGGCCCCTGAATAAAAAACAAAGCATTTTCAAAAAATGTTTTTGTGTGTGCGCGCGCGCAACGAAAAGTCGGATTAATAAACTTGGTATTTAGGTTCAGAACCTTCCCGAGATGCGACACGAAGATTTTCAAGAAAATTCCCCCATCCTAAACTACCCTTTACATGAGATATTTTTCGAAATTTTTTATTTTCTAGGAAATGGCTCTAACGATTTTTATTAAGATACCATATATTAAAGATATTTACATGACAAATAAAATGTATATCTGGAATTTTCTGAGAATAGCCTGTGAAGTCCTCTTCATTCGGAAGGAATTTTGTATAATCTTGTATAACTGGTAAACGTTAGGCGATAGACGAAAACGCAAATTTTCTCTTTAAAACACACAATTTAATTCAAATAAGTTTTTTTTGTGCCTAAGCTATTTCTGAGATATAAGTTAGTAATGGTTGGGATTTTTCATTACTTGGTCATTTTCTTTAAGTCCTGTCAACATTCAATTGTTTCTCGACATTGCATGGAAAAATATGGAATTTTAAGGCCAGTGTATAGCGTCCAGTTTATAAACATTTGACTGTCGCTGTTCCCTTTGTATCTATAACAAAATGTGTAATGTAGCTATTTCTGCAAAGGTCCATTTGAATTTAATGTAGTAGATAGGAAAATAAGCTTTTGTAATATAATTTGTATTTCCACTAATAAGCGATAGAGGGTAGAGAACGTCATTTCAATGTATCACATCAGATTTATTCTTCCAAAAACTTTATCTTTCTAACCAGGTTCTTTTTTTGCTAATGGAGATAAACGTTTGTAGAAATAGTTTCATTACACACTTCGTTGTAGTTATAAGGGTATACTGGAAACCGAATCGATAGATGTTTAACAGCGGATGGCTATTGGCTGACCTTGAAGTTCCATATTCTTTGTAGAGAAACAATAACAGCGCTTCAAAAATGACAAAAGTATTCAAACATGTAAACCAATAATAACGGATGTATAGAAGTGGCTGATGCAATAAGAAATTATTTGAAATAAATTGTTTGTTCTAAAGAGATCTACATTTTTTGTATACTAACCTTTTTTCTATGGGGATGTGTCTCACGTACACAGATGTACAGAATTAACAGTTGCAAAACCGTTATTAATTATCTAAGATTACTTAATGATTACTTCAATACTCCAATCATCATTGTCGTCCTCCGTGATTACCATGCTAGCCTCTAGTTCCCGAGATCGCGGGTTCAAACACCGGTTTGTACACGCTTTTGCTGTGCATATATTAGTATATCTTTTATGATTTGTGAACCGAGCTGGTGGTACACAAGAGAATGCAACTTCAATAAAACCCCTATCATGTAGTTTTTGCATTGATTTGATGGCTAATATTTTATTCCTGAACAGTTCTTTCAGTCTTTGGACTGTTTAAAAAGAAATACATGTTTAGGGATTGCAAGAATCTCGTTTTTGGAGGAATGATTCAAATCGCATTCTCTTGTTGAGTAATTCCTTATTTCCTCATCATTAAATAGCATTATCTGTATGTCCACTTCAAGACTCCAAAAGGAGCAACACGTCAGTTGTAACATTAGATGTGAAGTGGTATACTTCTGTTATATTTATTTGTTAAGCCCCACGTTTTGGAAGCCAATTTGCGATGGTAAATTTATAATGTTATTTGTGTATGTGTGTTTACTCCACGTGGTGAAGCCATTTTGTGACGTGATTCATTTGTTAGGTTTGTTAGCTCCATCTGGTGTTAGCAATTTGCGGCAGTATTAGTGTTTGTTTAAAAGAATGCTACTGTTATTTTATTTAATTTTGGTTCTCTGTCCTCCGGCTAGCTATTATCTTTTTGGTCGAGCACTTCTCTTTATACAGGTTGTGTAAACGGAAAGGAATCTTTTATCCAAAGATAACACTGATGAAGGAATTTGTTTTACACTTTTATTGTCGAACACATTCACTATCACATTATACTTTGATCTTAACACTCGCCGAACTGAAGCTGTTATAATAACTTCATTACTGATCATTCCTAATTCGCGTACTTCAACTTTTTGTATAATTAACTTTACAACCTTTAGATTTTTCATAACTCTGCTACGCGTAACTTGCGAATCGATAGCCGACGTGTACTTTACAAATATTTCTGCTGGACTGAAGGCGACGTGTAGCATACAAATATTTTCGGTGAACTGACGGACTGAAGGCGACGTGTAGCATACAAATATTTTCGGTGAACTGACAGGGTCTATCTCTAACCTAGCCCTTTTTATACTCCTACACCCCGATATGCCTAAAGATTATAAGTGAGCTGCAATTGGCTAATAAAACGCGCCAACATTAGCGTCTATTTTTATATCCAATGAAAATTAAGAATACATATGCTTTAGGAAAAAATGTTCCAGCAAATTCTAAGAAAAACGCGCCAACATTACGTAACTTCCTCGTCTCTAATAATGATAAACAGCTCACCCCCTCGCTGCATTATTGCACGCTATTATTGTCAGTTTCAGTAAGGCCGTATAAACACACTTCTCGACAATAATTACAATCAATGTCACATAAAAATGCATATTCATATTATAATCATTCTTTACATTTAAATAATTTATGACACAAATTACTGCATCAGATGACCCGTGCCTACTCTGTGTGCTTTATGTGTTAGTGCAATACTGGAATAAGTGCAAGTTTGGAATCTTGATATGTTGCCACAAGCAGAAAAGCTAGTGGATTTTTTTCGGGCGTAAAAATCCGTAGCATGGCTTCCTTCGGAAGGGGAGTAAAGCCTGTGGTCCGTGTCGTAGATTTACAGTATACGTAAAAGAATGTCAAGCCTGATAAAGAGACCTCTGAGCAAAAATTCGGTCTTTCAGGCCCAATATAGAGTGGGACGCTAAGGACCACAGCAGTTAAAGAGCCTCCATAAATAAAACTCAATTTAATTCTTTATTCATCAACACAGCCTTCTCCGACAACTATACATCCCACCTGCTCTACCAGACAGAAGATTGAAAAGAAAATGGCACTCCGATTGACTCCATTGGATTAACTCCTAATATGTATTATAATTACATTTATATTTTGGAACTGCCAATGTGTAATTAGTCAAGCATATCTGTTTCTTGTTTTGTTTTGTTTTTCGTTAAATTCCTTTGTCACAACTGTAATGTACATTTGGTACAGTAAAGGTTTCAATGAACAAATAAAAAAAACGTTTTCATCTATTTATTATGGTTCACCGGTTCTACAAAATTCATTCCGAAGGAAGAGGGCTCTATAGATTACTTCAGAAAATTCAGGATATGTATTTTATTTGTTATGAAAATTCTTAAATATATGGCATTTTAATCAAAACAGTTAGAGCAAATAAAGAAAAATTTTTCCATTTGAAAGGAAGTTTTGGACATCTTTGACGGAATTTGAATTTAAATACCAGAACGTTTCGTTTTCGGGTTATCTTTTCACACCACGCGCACAAATACATGACACCTCTTATTCAGAGGGCTTCAAAGCATGTATTTACGGTGAAATCTTGATATCGAGATACTAGGTAGGTGTAGAAAATGTAAAAAGAAAGCAAGCACAGCAAAAGACAAGAAGGATATGAAAATGGAGAGAGGGCATACTGGGCTTGCTTCAATAAAAATATTCCGCTATGTGGTTGGTCCTGTACAGTATTAGAATTCTTAAAAACTGGCATAAATCAATGACAGTTTTGGAATGATGCATTAATAACGTGCGCTGGGACGTGGCATGCGCCTATAATTATAATGCAGAACTGCGATATTAATGTACGTGAATCCTTCCCGATGCCACTAGGTGGTAATAATCCCGGCACGAGAGAAATGGTTGCCTTGCACGAAACGCATAGTGCTTTATACCAACTCCCGGCTAATTGGTCACATAAAAATGCAAATGAAGCAGCGCGTTAAGCAGAGCCCGTTCTACAACCTTGCTTGGGAAGTCCTTTATGCTTGTTGCTGTTTTTATTTGCTTTTCTTTTCTTCCAGGCGGATTTAAGTCGTCCCACGTGCGTTTAGGGACCAGATGTTGTTTTGCAAGTTTCCAAACTCACTTTTGTCACCTTACACAAGAGAGCAAGATTACATCACAAGTCTGCCTGCACGTAATCGAGAATCTTTCGTTTCGAACAGACATTTCTCCCGATTTTTAACTTAGTAACTTTCTAATATAGGTGTACTAGGTCATCGATAAAGACAAATGCAAATTCATCGTCTGCTGAATGGCAATCGTCGTTGCTTAAGGACTGATAGAGAAACATCGCTTAAGAAACTCCTCCCATAACGAAAATACGAGACATGGTTTCTGATACATTGCGTTTTTCTTATAATTAGCACCCATTATTCTTGGGCATTTATTTGTATCCCACATTAGAAGCCCAAAACAATTGCAGCAAACTCCCCTGCTTCTGTTTTTTCTTTTTCTTTCTTTTTCTTTACGTTTTCGTACATACCTAAAGAAATGTCCAAAGTTTCTGACATGAAGGATTTCCTGTAGTCACGTAGCTCATCTTTGTATGAAGGGGAGGTTCTCTCCGCAGAAACATAACATCATTGGAGCAAAGACCATAGCTGCTGATTCTAGAGATTCTAGGATTGATTTTCATGTATATTTTACTCCCTGCAGTACTGAACAAATCAGCTTCATGTCTTCAAAGCCCGGATTACGTTTAATAATTGTCTGAGGCTCAATTACTAATGGTCCGGGTACTTCTTTTCTGGAAACTTTGCCAATGATATCCAAAGCCTTTTGAGTGGCTGGGTTGCACTTTTCAAGCACGGAATAGCTTCTGGAATATATTTATAACATGCCTTGATGTATGCAAGGTAAGCAATGATAGTGGGAGACTCAGGTAAATACGTATTTAACATCTGAAGAACTCAGAACAGCAATGTAGGATATTTTTAGGTCGCAATCCCTCTTTAGGCATGCTTAGGTCCTATGAAATTCATATATTTAGGCCGAGGAAGTGTTAAACAAATTAATATCCTGAAAATGGTTCATTAAATGGTAAGGGGAAAAAAAGTTAAAACCTAAGAATCCGTGCCCTAAATGATGACAGACGGCGTGTATCGCAGGAAAAGAGCTGCGCTGCACCACTAGCATTTTTCTTCTCGTTCATGATTTCTTGATGTAGAAATATTTATGTCATTGACATTTGCAGATTATTTAGTGAATTGGTGGGCTTCTACCAAGGGCTCAACAAAAACTTATTCCTCGCTAAAATTAACGTTCAAATAACGACAACAAATACTGTGTTAAAAGTAGATTAAGACATCTTAAGCAAATTGCCGATGTTTTTAGGATAAGCTTATAACCGTAAACCGTCGAATAGAAGCATATTGATCCAATCGGTATTTAAAGGCAGGGCCATAGAGCAGGCGTTTTTCTCCCTTCAACTTCGTGCTCTCTGCTCGTCGGGCTCTACAGCGACTGGATGCTAATGGAAGAATAATAACTACTTCGGTTTATCTTTGATTCAAGAACAAAACTGGTAGAGCGGTAAATTGTTATTTTTTTTACTCGACGGCAACCCTGCTATAAAAAGACAGGGGAGGTATTTAGCCCTACTTCAACACCATGGTTCATAATAGTTGTATTTTACATTTCGTAAAACTTACTCGAAAATAATTCACGTCTTTTAAAGGGTGAATTGTCACTGTTCACATATCTAGAAAAGCACCTTAATGTAAGGTTCTAAAAATATCTGAGCTGTGGTAGTTAGCTGAAAAAGTTTGAAAAGAATGGTTTAAGGTGATGTGGAGGGGGACCGAGCTGCTGGAGCTCAGCATGACACTTGGGCGATGTGGTTGGAACGTTATAGGATTTTTGGAAATATGTGCATTCCAAATTAAAAGATGTGGTTATACGTTATCGTACTCTGTGATAAACAAGAATTGAATTCTAATCAAAGGATTAAGACGGGTCAAATAGAGAAATGCATTTAGATATAATGCAACAGAAAGGAGAGGGGTGGCCTCGCAGGTTTCAACTGGGAATGTGAAATTTCCAAGTCTTAGGTGTAACACTAAAATGGCTTGGGTCTCGTAGTATAATAGAGATAAGAGAATGCCTTCTTAGGAAAATTTCGGTGCCGGTAAAGATTAAGGGGAAATCGACGGTGGATAAAGGCTACACATAATTGCAGACTACGAGTGGTATAAAGCGGTTTTCGATGGGAAATGGCTAATTTTCAATAACAGTTCCGACCCTTCTAGCTCAACATAACGGTTTCAAAATAAGTCAAGTAGGCATAACAGCAAGATAACTTTGGTCCACTGTTACTCGCCTGACTTGGGTTCTTTCTCAACAACTCTTGATTCCTCACTCTGTTCAAAGATAACCAGAGACGATGCCGCACCCTCCTTGGAGCACGCGCGAATTCGAAACGTACTGTCATAAACTTATAAAACAATCGGTACATAGGTATGTATTACGTCTACACGCTTGTGACTAGTGCTCGCTTACCTCTCTTTAAATTCCGTTCATAACTGTAGCAACTGTCTTGTATCAGTTTCAGTGAACTTAATCATATGTATGTTCTAAAACGGCATCTCTCTTTTGCATATAACATCAATCTAATTCGCCAGAAGAAATCTTATGGGCGTTGCCCTCTGTTGGAACTTGGAAGCACAACAGCAGGCACGGTTCCAAGCGTCACATCATATACACAGGTATTTCCATATCTGTAACTGTTATATTGTAACGTACTCTCTGCGAGCAGAGGTTACTATTTGAACCCACCATAAAAACACTCGAATTATTATATTATTGCCGAGTCTGGAAAGCTTTACACCTATGGTTATTTTTACTTTCTCCGCGAAGTACATAGTTGCTAGAGAAGGATTGCTTTCCACCCAAAAATTCTATACCGAGATTTCACAGGAAATACATGTTTTGAAGACTCCTGAATCCAAATAAAGCAGTTTTGGAAACGTCCGTGTATGTGCCTATGTGTTTGTCTGTGAACAGCATAACAACGAAAAGTCGGATAAGTACCAAACTTGGTATTTGAGTTCAGCATCTTCCAAGTATGCGACGCGAAGATTTACAAGAAAATCCCCCACTACTAACCTCCCTTTACATGAACATTTTTTTGAAAATTTTGATTTTCTAAAAAAAAAATGACCAACGATTTTAATTAAAATATCATATATGAAAGATATGAAAAATAAAATTCATCTTCAATTTTCTGGGAATAGCCTAGGAAGTACTCTTCATCCTGAAGGGATTTTGTATAATCTTAACTATGTTGTAAACGTTAAGCGATAAACAAAACGTACCACACAAAAAATGTAGATTCTTTTAAAACACACAATTTCTTTAAAATAAGTTTTTTGTAGCATAAACCTTTTCTGAGATATCCGTTATTAAAGGTATGAATTGTTCAGTACTTATCATTCTTTTAAAGTCCCGTCGATTTTCAGTTGTTTCTCGCGATTGCATGTAACAGTATGGAATTTCAAGGCCAGTATATATAGTCCAGTTCTCATACATTTGACTGTCGCTTTCTCTCTGTATTTATAACGAAATGTGTATTATAGTTATTTTTGCAAAGTTTATTTGGATTAAAAATGTAGTAGATAGAAGAATAAGCTTTAGCAATAATACTTTGTATACCCACTAATAAAGATAAAGGGTAGAGAAAGTCATGTGAATGTATCGCATCAAAAAAAATTTTCAACTGTGATGGAATAAAGACGACAGCAAAAATGACCCCGAAAAACTCAAGACCTACAGATACCCGAAATTCAAGGCAATAAAAATTACTAACCGAAAATCAAAATCACTACGACAGACAAGCGAATGGACTACTACTTTCCACATTTAGACCACCAGAAATCAGTAAATTGGCGCTAATAACTGCATACGATTTGCAGGAAATTCCTCCATCCCAAACAACGTTTCACATTCGTTAGGTATCAAAGGGTAGTTTAAAATAAAATATTAGTTTTGGAAATTAATGATAAGATTCTCTTTCCTTAGAAGTTTTAAAAGTGAAAGTTACTTTTGGTTTACAAGACCAATGTTTTATTTTAAACCAATTTTTCCTCGGCAAGTTCTCATTTTTTTATTAAAATAAGATACGTTTAAGATACCTACACGCTTAAATTATTTATCGATTTTTTGTAAATAACTTGGGAAGTTTTCTTCCGATTAAATTTTGTATAATTTGTAATACTGATTAACTACAGTAGATGGACGAAAACTTGCTGCATGAAACATATAGAGCTCAATGAAATACACAATGTATATCAAGAACTTTTCGGCGATAGGGTTTTATCCACTTTCCGCTCATGCTACCATGCGTGGGAAATTGAAATTCCTGCACTCCATGCGTTTTAGATTTAATGCAGACAGTAATAAAATGTATTTAATCCTCCAACTATTGATGTATATTCATTTAGCAGATATACAATGTAACCATATTTGATAGTTGAATTTACCGTCCTTTACTTTATTTTATTTGTATAATATTTACTTACGATTTAGTTCATACAACATTTAAATATAATTCTTTCGGCGCAAGCAGCCATGTCACTTTCAATTGTTGACAGTGAAACGGCAACTCTAGGCCGGGCCCGAGAACAGTAATTCTAGATAATTTATTAATTAACTTTTATTGATGTTAAATCGTACTATGTAAATATCTTTTTCTCAATACTGCTTGTATATTTTAAGAAGGGTGATTTAACATTATGTATCTATCTAGGTTATTAATATTTGTAGAGTTATAAATGGTTTAATGTAAATAATTTAAGCGCTATGTTAAAATACTGTCCACGATGGAAAGTTTTAGCTACAGGAAGAGTGCTTTCGAAGGCAGAAAACCTAGTTTTATTACCTCTCTTCGGTCGCAGTGCTATTATTCCTACAGCGAGGGTGTAGAGCCTTTGTCCCATTATTTGATAATTCGCCGTGACCAAGTGAGTGAGAAGGACAATCTAACGGTACATGTAGGAAAAGCCGCGATTTATATTAAAATTGGACCAATGAGATCCCTGAAAGTTTATTCGAAATAGTTAGACGCGTCGAGTCGCGCTAAAAATGGACCAATAGGAAAGGAAGCAGCCTCAGAAGCCTGAGACTATAAATGGATCTATTTGGGGAAAATTCGGGGCAGTTTATGTCATGTGTGGTCAGGGAGAGATGCTGCAGGATGTGTGAGATATCGCGCCAAAAATGGAATCAAGTCAAATTTGTCATGTCAGCTTAGTATTGCATTTTATTCGAGAGTTTTCGTAATGTGTGGTCAGGGAGAGATGCTGCAGAATGTGTGAGATATCGCGCCAAAACAGGGAATCAAAATAGTTTTAGCAACACACCTAAGATCCGCTACTCTGAAAGCGACATTAAGAATAGTTATATTTCGTGCCATATCCACGCCATAGTTTAACAGCGGTGGACAGTATTTTACAGCGGCAATACCAGTTTTGTATACTACGAGTGTTAATTAAATAAAAAGAAACGGCAGTGTCATCTTTTCATAAACAAAGCAAGTCTATGTCTTCCTATATCACCACCCGAGATCTACGTTTTCCTTTACCGAGGATAAGTCCATGCTCCCATATAATTTAAGGAAAATTACTGCAGCTAGCCGAGGATAAATTGAAGAACCAACACGCTGAGAACTTCTGGAAGCAACGGGAGAAGCATCAAGGTAAGCTACAGCAACGGATGAGGAGGTGATCGCCGCAAACTGGCTCCCAAACGTGGGGCTGACAAACGTTAAGATCGCCGCAAACTGGCGCCATAACGTGGAGCTCGAAGGGAAGAACGACACGAACGGAGGACTAGGAAACAACGAACAGACGAAGAATCTTCAGAGGAAAGGGGCACAGCAGAACAAAATTACAACGAACTTCTAGTCTACCTACGTGGGACAACAAAACGGCTGAGAACATCGCTTCTAGAACTTCACCAGGATTCGAACCCGGAACGCATCAGTTAACATTAAAAAAAATACAGGTTAGAACTTTTATTCAAAAACAAACAAAAAGGCATGCAGAGTAAAGACTCAGTTTTGTGAACACATGTTATTGAGAGGGGGTAAAGTCATTACTAGGGAGGTAGAACTTGCTAACGGAACCATGAGTAGGTCAAGGGAAGATTTGAAAGAACTGAATAGGGAGGCTATTGTCAGCGAAACACCAGAAGGAGAAAATATGGGTAAAGCAAAGGGAGAAGCTAGGCTGGAAAGGAGACCACCGATTAAGCAGGTCATTGACGCAGGTCAAAACCAGCTGCTAATATTGCTTCAACATTTGAGCACAAAGATAGACGAGATGGGTAAGGACATAAAGGAACGGGGTAAGATCTTAAGTGAACATAGTAAGAACTTAGAAAGAATCGTAAGTGAACATGGTAAGAATCTAGAAAGAGTCGTAAGGGAACAAGATAAGAATTTAGAAGCGGAAGTAAGGAAGCAGAGTAAAGAAGTAGAAAAAATCGTAAGTGAACAAGATAAGAATTTAGAAAGGGAATCAAATGGGCATAATAAGGACTTAGAAAGAATCGTAAGTAAGCAGAGTAAGGGCTTAGAAAGAGTCGTAAGTGAACAAGATAAGAATTTAGAAGGGGAATCAAATGAGAATAATGAATACTTAGAAAGAATCGTAAGTAAGCAGAATAAGGACCTAGAAAGAATCGTAAGTGAACAAGATAAGAATCTAGAAGGGGAAGCAGATGAGCATAATAAGGACTTAGAAAGAATCATAAGTAAGCAGAATAAGGACTTAGAAAGAATCGTAAGTCAACCAGATAAGAATCTAGAAGGGAAATCAAATGAGCATAATAAGGACTTAGAAAGAATCGCAAATGAGCAGAGTAAAGACTTAGAAAGAATCGTAATTGAACAAGATAAGAATGTAGAAGGGAAATCAAATGAGCATAATATGGACTTAGAAAGAATCGTAAGTAAGTAAAGTAAGGATTTAGAAAGAAAACTGAGTGAACAGAAAAAGGATTTCGAAGGGAAATTAAGTAAGCAGAGTAAGGACTCAGAAAGAAACTTAGGTGAACAAAATAAGAGTTTAGAGGGGAAATTAGTTGAGCTGATTAAGGGGAAGTTGATAGAAACACTTGAAGGGAAACTACTACAGATACTAGAAACTAAAGATCCGAAAACACTAACGGGAAAAGAGACGTCAAAGAAAGCTTTTGAAAGAATGTCAAAGAGGGCGCAGAAAAGAAAGCAGGAATTTAAAACCAGGAAGCGAAAGAAATGGTTGATCGAACTTGGAGAATTAGTATGGGTATAAAAAAAAAAAAAAAAAAAAGACAGAATATCATTGATCCTGACTCTACAGTGCCTGGAAAGGAGAGCTTTCACATGTGAATTAATGAATTATCTTAAGCAGTTGTGCAGAACATTTGTTTTGCATTACTAAAGAGACTTGAGTATTAAATGATCATTAGTGATAGTGAAGAAGAACAAGAAACACCTTTGCCATTAATATGTTTCAGTTTCTTTCTGCTTGAATAAGTTTGTCTTAAGGTTGAAACAGCTTTTGTTGTCAGAATATTTATTATTTTTTTTGATATTTAGCAATATTTGTAGATTATTAATTGGTTGGTATGCTAGCAATATGCTGACAGTTTTCTTTAAACATACAAATTAGTTTTGTTAATTATAAAAAAAAAAGAGGTATCATAGAATGGAAAATTTATTTAAAGGTCCATAAAGGGTGATTAACATTTTTGGCTCGGATACATTTGAGTTACAAGAAATAAAGAATTCCAAGATCGTAGGGAGATACCATAAACAGTTGCTCAAACCGTACAAATGTTTAGAGAATGAGAAGGGTGAAGAATGTAATGAAGATAGTCAGGTTAGTTTTACTCGAAATGAGGTAGCAACCCTGTGAACAAATAGTAAAGGTAATACACCCGATAAATAAGGAGGTAAAGAAATAAATAAATGCATAATAATTATGTATCAATATGTATGTAAATAGATTTAATTTTAGAACTTAATTTAGGTATTAGCGTATTTCTCTCCACCACAAGTTATTCGTGTGCGGGAAATGTATTGTGTAAGAATGTCTCTCGGAAACCTGTTTTTAAATGGTGAGAGGGGATCAACCATAACAAATGTAGAGTGAATGACCCAAATATAAACACCACCGGTTTGGCAGAACCCTTGTGAAGAAACAGGTATAGCGAAGGGTCTCTGTCAACAAAACAAACCTACAAAGGCCATAATCAGAGGAATTATTCTGGAAAAGAAAATTGTATCAAGTGCTGAAAAATTTATTCTTTTCCAGAACAGGGCAATTTGAAACGGCAACTCTAGGCCGGGCCCGAGAACAGTAATTCTAGATAATTTATTAATTAACTTTTATTGATGTTAAATCGTACTATGTAAATATCTTTTTCTCAATACTGCTTGTATATTTTAAGAAGGGTGATTTAACATTATGTATCTATCTAGGTTATTAATATTTGTAGAGTTATAAATGGTTTAATGTAAATAATTTAAGCGCTATGTTAAAATACTGTCCACGATGGAAAGTTTTGGCTACAGGAAGAGTGCTTTCGAAGGCAGAAAACCTAGTTTTATTACCTCTCTTCGGTCGCAGTGCTATTATTCCTACAGCGAGGGTGTAGAGCCTTTGTCCCATTATTTGATAATTCGCCGTGACCAAGTGAGTGAGAAGGACAATCTAACGGTACATGTAGGAAAAGCCGCGATTTATATTAAAATTGGACCAATGAGATCCCTGAAAGTTTATTCGAAATAGTTAGACGCGTCGAGTCGCGCTAAAAATGGACCAATAGGAAAGGAAGCAGCCTCAGAAGCCTGAGACTATAAATGGATCTATTTGGGGAAAATTCGGGGCAGTTTATGTCATGTGTGGTCAGGGAGAGATGCTGCAGGATGTGTGAGATATCGCGCCAAAAATGGAATCAAGTCAAATTTGTCATGTCAGCTTAGTATTGCATTTTATTCGAGAGTTTTCGTAATGTGTGGTCAGGGAGAGATGCTGCAGAATGTGTGAGATATCGCACCAAAACAGGGAATCAAAATAGTTTTAGCAACACACCTAAGATCCGCTACTCTGAAAGCGACATTAAGAATAGTTATATTTCGTGCCATATCCACGCCATAGTTTAACAGCGGTGGACAGTATTTTACAGCGGCAATACCAGTTTTGTATACTACGAGTGTTAATTAAATAAAAAGAAACGGCAGTGTCATCTTTTCATAAACAAAGCAAGTCTATGTCTTCCTATATCACCACCCGAGATCTACGTTTTCCTTTACCGAGGATAAGTCCATGCTCCCATATAATTTAAGGAAAATTACTGCAGCTAGCCGAGGATAAATTGAAGAACCAACACGCTGAGAACTTCTGGAAGCAACGGGAGAAGCATCAAGGTAAGCTACAGCAACGGATGAGGAGGTGATCGCCGCAAACTGGCTCCCAAACGTGGGGCTGACAAACGTTAAGATCGCCGCAACAGGCGTGACTAATCGATTGCCAGTTCACAGAAGCTAGCGCGGTCGACCTTGATACTGCTTTCGAACAGCTGACAGTGATTAATTTTATTTTCGTGAGAGTATTTCTATTATTTACTATTATCGAAAAATTAGTGAATGGCTTCGTCTCTAATTTTCAAACATCTTCCTCGTTCTGCAAAGATGCACTTACCGCACCTGTAGTGCAATATACTGCATTGCAGTAACCAATTTGGAAACAGCTGTGTTACTCTAAGTTTCCAGGTTAAACTGGTGCGGAATATACTTACTTACATAGACATAAAGTGTGATACTTATTTTTCCCTGTACCTATGGGTTCATGAGTAACAAAAACTGAGAAAAGATGTGTTTTCTTTTCCTATCGAGCATGCAGTCAGGCCCATAGATAATGTTCAGTTCTTAAACATTTGACTATCGCTGTTCTCTTTATATCTATAACGAAATGTGTAATGTAGCTATTTCTGCAGAGGTTTATCTCGATTAAAATGAAGTAGATAAGAAAATAAACTTCCGAAAGAATTATTTGTAAACCCACTAATAAGCGTTAGACGGTAGAGAAAGTCACGTGAATTTTCCTATTATACAGCGAGATTTTCGCGTTGCCATTTTATGTCAGAGTTTGCTGTACACAGTACGGAGTTCAGAAAAAGGTTAAAAATAATATAAGGAGCAGAAAATTGACAGGAAACTTCCGATTGTTAAATTCCCTTGACATAAATTTATAGTTATGGTGTGGGGAGGACGTCCCAGTTAACAGAAATGCAGACGGGAAAATCTGCTTTTGTGAGTCAGTCACAATTGTGACATTCGGGCAAAAGTTACCAGAAATAAAACATAAGGGGTTCCTACCTGCCGCAGGAAGCAAAAGGGGAAATTGATGAGTTACAGCAGAAAAACATTGGCAACAAAAGGAAGCATATATTTGTTTCCCCTCTTATTCTGCTCTTGGCAGTCATCTGCAGCTGTTGGTATTGTCCATTCAACTCAAAACAGAAATAAAAGCAATCACCAAAAGCGAAGGTTTTCTACATCACATGAAGTACTCGTACCGTAAGCAACAAGTGGACAAAAAGATGAAACGACGAAGAGTTTTAGATAACACACTAAAGAAATAGTGTGCAAGGAGAATCAAGTGCTTTATGTAGAGATTAGAAGTGTGGAACAGACAAACCAGACTTGATGGCTGAAATTGTGAGCAGATCTCAAATAAGTAAATAAGAAACAACCAAATAATTAATTAGGGGAAGAGAAGAGTGCATCTTAAACCCAAAGCTGTGTTCAGTTGTCACCCTTAGCGTGTAAAGTGTGAATAAAAATAACTAACACATAAGTGTTTAGCTATCTTTCCAAAATTTCTTGCTGCTTGAGGCTTTGGAATACGCAAGTGCAGGTTAAAACATTGTTTAGTTGTTCTTAAAAGAACATTTGATAAATACAATTTATCCAGCATAACAAAAAGGAGAATTCGTAACTATATTACATCGATTTCACCGACACATTCATTTCGAAAGACATACTATTTATGTAGTTTATGGGATGGAAGAGTTAGGTCTACGCTTGTTTCAGAAAATAATTCTTCACGATAAAGGGAGCAAAAAAGGTTTTAATTACTCCTCTGTGCGAAGTTGTTTGTCCATAAATTAACTTTAATCACTCATGCATTTTTGCTCACACGCCAAAACGTGCAAAAATTAGACGACCAGTATTGCGCCCACTTTTAGGTCCAAAATGAATATAAATAACCCCTTTTTACCTTTTCTCCCTCACTTGTTTTTAAGAAGCTGGAGTAATTTCGATGTGTTGCATCGAAATGCTCTTGGCAACATTGTGAGCGATTGAGTGTAATATTAGTTTTGCAGAGAGTAAATGTGCTGCAAATTGCGTTCAGCCCTTCTTGAGCACGCTACTTAATTTTATGCAACGTTGTAAATAGTACGTTAATAGTAATTTATGCAACAAGTGAATAATCTTGATGATTATGACACCAAAGACAGTGAATGCGACAATTTTCACGAGTGTCATGTTAAGATTATTCACGAGTTGGATACAGCATGTTATGCAATCTTAGCATTATAAATTGTAGAAAATAAATTTTGAAATAAATCCAAAACGATAGCTGCCATAATTAAGAGCGTCTTCAAATGTTCGTAAATGAAATGTTAGCTTCTCTTCCTGCATTTCATTTGTGGTTACCTGGCGTGTTGAACCAATAGCACTTGCATGCATTCCCTTCCTGGGAGAGAAATGTGCAGGTAGCTCAAGACAGCAAGATAAATAATTATAAATTCAGATATTAATTATTTTATATTCAATAATGTACAGAGGTTTCTGCCTTTTCGTTGCTCAGAAAAAAGAATATTACGAAATGGTTTCGTTTTCTCTCTATAAGCCACAGCACTTTAATAACGATATTAAGTCACTGTTATAGGAAATACGTCATTGCTATTATTGGCACGCGTGCCATGTTGAGACAATTATTATGCATGGTAATGAATGTAGTTACAACCTGATTATAATGCTAAAATTGCAAATGATATTATTAGTAACTTCAAAACTGCTAAAGATACAGCAGCATTGATGAAAGAATCTTTCTGCTTCTGGTTCATACACACTCTTAACAACGTGTTTCCTGTATATAAACCTAAATGCCTATACAATAACAATTACTCTAAGGTTTTTAAAACCCCATAATCGGTATTCCTCAGCGTTTGCATCGGTGCTACGGAAATTAAACTTGGAAAATAAACTGAACCCGCACAAATATACGGAGACTATCGTGTCCTTCCGGAAAGGGCATTGCAAAGAAGATGTACCAGTAGGGTAGGGAGAGAGAGTGAGAGAACATGCTCTCTTCATACTTAACAGGAGGTGGCACAAAATAAACCTATCAAAAGAAGTAGTATTTATTTTCATTGCATTCTTAAGTTACGAGATATTGCCATTGCAGTGTTGTCAGTTTTAAAGTTACAAAGCTGGACAAGTCGGCATCTTAGGTTCAAAAATGACTTAAGCTTGCTGAGCGGCCGAACAAAACTCCTAAAGGCGTAAGGTTTATTTCAGAAACTCTTTACACATGCCTGGAATTTTGTCCTCAATAAAATCCACGCTTTATCAGCTATGATAAGTTAGTTCAAAATACTGTATAACCAGTAGCGTGGGATCTTTTACCGGTTTGAACTGTATGAGGTTGTTGTTGTTGTTATTATTATTATTATTATTATTATTTACCAGATAACTGGGAAGTGTTCCGAAATTGTTCGTATTCGCAATAAAATGTTGTTACATTAGCTTTTACATTGTTAAAATACAAGGATCTTCTATTGGGCGAGCTCCAATTCATGTTAAAAGGATTACAGTTATTACTATAAATCAAAATATAAATTGATTGATTGGATAGTATTGTAATCCTCGTAAATTTGTATGTATTAAGGGTAAAAAAAATAAGATAGCAATTGATATCACTAGATCAATTACCCCATGCGCTGCGATATGAAGCAAGCGCTTACGGGAATATGTAACCTTTCAGCTGGACGTTAATACGTAGGGACATTCCATTTCAAATCGTCCGAAATAGCTGGAAAATCAACCTTTCATTTTTTAAACGAAACGATTTGGAGACAACCCCGATGCAATGCTTTATGCAAAATCTTAAAATTCAGAATATCGTAGTTTTGCAATTAAAATTGCTCTAATTTATGGAATTTACCTAAAATTCCCAACTTCAAGCTGTTTAACTCGGAAATGCTTAAATCTAATTATTTAAATTGAGCTTTATTTTGATTCCCTAAGCCTTAGTTTCATATAATAAGTAAACATGTTCTTATTTTTATTCAAGTGAAGCAATTTAGACTTTTTCTAGTGTAGGTGGTTTCGGATTATGAAAAAAATTGTATTGCATATGGTAAGATTCCTTAATTTAAATGCAATCAAATATATATTTTATTGTAATGGTTACTCAAAAGGTTTCATCTAAAATAACTAAAGAAGTAAATTACTTTACGCGCTCATGGTCGCTCTCGCATGTTTGGTTTGAACTGAAGGTCAAAGAAGCTGCTGTGCATAAGGTTAAACAATGATAACGCTTACTAAGCAGTTTTATGCATATTGCAGTGCTATCTTAGGACATACCTTAACTTGATAAATGCTTCTTCAGATTTTAATTTTCCCACCTTGATGAAGGACTCACAAGAACGTATCACTAACCAAAATATAATTAATAATCACCTGCGCTTAACTCGCAACACTTTTACACCTTGCTAGCGCACGGAAAGACTGAAGCAATGGAAATAAAGACGAACTGCTAGTTTGCGTAGTGCCAGGTTGCTGAATCACGTGCCTTTCTTGCATCAAATGTGTTGTCCTGCTGCTGAGTGCTTGGTGATCATGGTGCAACAACCACGTAAACCACTGCGTTTATTCACTTTTTGTGTTATAACCCTCGAATATAACCATTTTACCAACATTGCCGGCTTCTCTTAATGGCACTTCGGATTCTCAAAATAATGTTTTAGTTTTATAAAAATTCAGAGAGGCTTAAAATCAATAAAACTATTATATATTATAAAAATAATTAGTATATGCTGTAATGAAATACGGACCTTTATCTTCAAAATGAGATTTGGTACTATATTCTGAAATAAAGGTTCCGGGCTATGCGCAGTTAAAATGCGACAAAATGAATTAATACGATATATTTATCGTTCAATAACGTGACAACCGTTGGGTTTTAGATGCTAATATTTGATAAATATGTTTTCTTTAGCTTCCGTTATTAACAGGAAGAATTACAACGCAAACAAATAATGCGAGTTTTTTATTTTTGAGGGGGGCGTTGATTTCACATGGAATATCGTAGGTATAGCAAATTATTTCCTGTATATCTGGGAGTTGCTTCCCAGAATGGCTCTCCATTGAACGGCGATAATATGTATAAAGAAAAACTGAACTCTTTGAGTTTAAAAGTTCCATTAGATAAAATTATAAATAATCCCCCCCCCCACACCGCTCTTATCTACTGCTGGTGTGTGACATCATTAGCATTAACTGAAAATGTATATGGACAGCAATTTTACTCACGTCTTGATTTGCCTTGTCTGGTTCCTCTAAGTCCTCAGCATCATCTGCCTTGTCGCTGAAAAAAAAAGAACACTAACATTATTTCACAGCCAAATAATGTAGCACAGTTAATCCTTATTAGATGCTTTTAGTTTGCCAATGAAGTCGAAGTTTGCAGTATATGCGTTTTAGCGTTCTTGTACCGCAAATGTATTCAGAAAAAAGTATTAAAAAGAGTGTCGTTTCATTAATAATAAATCTGGAAATGGGACCAGATGACTTACCCAAAATTAGGAGATCTAGTAACAAACTTAATCGTGAGGAAGTGCACTTTTCAAGCTAAGGCATGAATGCGTTTCACTTAATACCACGGCCAACGCTACCGCCACCACAACCACAACACAATAATACTATTTACATCGCCTTCACAATTATGCTACTAACGTTTCTGTTTTTCTCCTAAAAAATTACACTTTCCAAACTTACTTTTCGTGGTTCAGTAACTTCAAAACAATTATAAGCATTCAGTATCCGCATTTAGATTACGTTAAAACAATGCATTTATTTGTTACATTCTAGTATCGAAACATTAAGTTTGTTTCGGACTGTAACCGGATTAACAAATCAGCTTAATTAACTCAATTTATGCGAATACTTCATTTCATAAAGAATAACTGGCATAAACAGTTGTAAGCAATATTTAGAGGGATAAGAGATTTAATAACGTGAGTCAATGACGTAATAAGTAATGGAAAACGAATGAGTAAGGTTAAATTTAACGGTAAAACATGGGTATTACTTCGTGTAAATAGGAAAATCGCAGAGAATGTGGAGAAACATGCCTATCGAAAGTTGTGTGTCGTCCGCCTATTGTTCCTAAAAGGTTCCCTGTCAAAAGTAACGCTTTTATGATACACCATGTTGCCAAAGAATGGTGAATGTGGCCCGGAGCTGCTAGAAGGGATGTTTGGGTCAAGAACATTAACTATTGTATTTTCCGGAACGTGACTTCGACAGTACAACATGGTATTCAAAATGAAACGGCGGCCAATAAGGGAATTTCATTACAAAATGAAGCACCAATGGGATAGGAAAATCATTTCGTGCCACATACATTGCGAATTAGGACGAAGAATTGGCGATAGGATGAAGTAAACATCTCCGAACATCTCCACGATGATTTATCAGGAACTACAACCCGAGGAACAACGGTGTACGCAAAACGCACATTGAACAGGAATTTGCAGTTCTAGTGAAGACAGACGAATCTTAGACCGTGCATGTTACAGTCTGACAAATCCCATTGGGAAAGCCAACGAGAATAAGGGAGCGCCTGATTACGGTAGTCGGCAAAACATAACCAGCAGTGAAGATAATGTAGCAAAGTAACAAGGCGACGAACGTAGTAGCTTCCTTGAAAACAGCGAACTAAACCCTGTTTCTTATAACTTCATCCCGCTGACATGTATTCTTCCGCGCTCCCTTTCCTTCCACTTACCACTGTTTGGCTAATGTACACCTTTGATTGGCAATGTATATAAGACAAACAAGAGCTGTGCAAAGCAATATAAGGCGATAAAAGGGATAAAAACACACTCATGATAGATGCATGAGCTTTCATAATCCTGAGGAGCAGGTTTAAGCCGAATAATCCTCCTACCTATTTGTTGATAATCATTTACTAGCATTCCTATGAACTAAGGTAAATGACCAAGTCAAATTAGGAACTTGTTTGCATTGCACAACAACCTATTCCATGATAACAGCCAATGAGAGGTAATTAATGCAACTGGCAGTTAAAAGACACAGGGCAAAGTTATGTGGAACAGGTTTTAAATAAACTCGCTGCTTAAACTGAGCTTATGATACAAATGAGTCAGACAGGATCATTGGAATCATCACCCCTGACCTCGATTCTAGGACTCTCATGTCTGATCACCTCACCAGATGATACTGGGAAGAGAGCGACAATATACACACCTCCTCTATTCCTACTTTATTACACCCTGAAAC
This sequence comes from Deroplatys truncata, assembly GCA_030765065.1. Taxonomy (NCBI): domain Eukaryota; kingdom Metazoa; phylum Arthropoda; class Insecta; order Mantodea; family Mantidae; genus Deroplatys; species Deroplatys truncata. The sequence goes on from CM060979.1 coordinate 110,824,217, forward strand.
AAGACAGCATGCCTCAGAAACTGTTCTACCAAAGCATGGAAACAACGCACTGCAATAATGCATAGTTAATAGCAGTTACGTAAACCTGTCGAATAAAGAACATAAAAGGAATGGCAATATTTTTGGGGTTGGGGGCTACGTGACTTAAAATGATGCACCAGCTAAAGATTCCAAAGTGTAACATGCAAAACAGCTATGCTCTTAGGGAGCCTAAGTGGAGGGATGAAAGGTTTGAGGATAATATTTATGAATCGAACCTGTCGTAATACTCCAATGATAGGCTGATGCTGTCGTCTGGAGAGAAGAAGCCATCGTCGACGCCACTCTGCTCTGGACTCACCACAGTCACGCCGTTCTTGGAGAAGAACTCTCGACGGCGTTGCACTTCTGCCTGATATAGGCATGGCACCATCTTGTACACCAACGTCTGCAGCGTTCGATCCGGTCTATGTAACACAAACATTCTCAAAATTAATTGTATGCAAATTCACATAAACTACACCTAGCAAAATATGAGGAAAATATTTGAAAACCTGCATTAATCCTAGAATATCTTAAAAACAACGCACTCTGAGTAAAGTTCTTAGTACCGCAAAATGAGGTGACTTAGTCTTGCTGACTAGTGGTATCTTTACAAATAAGTGAATGTTTAAAACAGAAACTAGTTTCCACAATGGGCCAGTACCTTCACCACATTCTAGGATATTTTGAACATTTTATACAAGAAAAATCTATTTGTGTGCTCATAAACCGTGACGAATGCAAATTCTAGCATTAATGATGCAGTTTAAAATTAGTTCCGCTAGAGAGGGAAGTTTAGGGATATTTGCAGTATGGCTGAATGTTGAGTTTCGGGAGAAGCTTTGGTGTACTGGATGCATTAAACAAATAACAAAGAAGATTAAGGAATTATTTTTTATAAAACTCCATGAATATTACAAATAAAATGTGCATTAATATCCTTTAATTAACGTAATTCATTTACGAAACCTTGATAAGCTATGACCTTCTAGCTTTACGCTCAACAATTTAAATCTAAGGGGAAAATATTAACCTAATTTATGGGGATTTTACATTAAAACATCATTCACATGCAATTAGCTAGCTATTTGTGTATGTAAAAGAGGCAAATTTATTTAAAAGTATTTCTAGACAAAACTTTAATGCATTAGAAGATGCCTTCTCTTACCTATTCTCTGCAGACATCAGAATATACCTACTCGTATGATTGTTATGTGTCAGTAAAGATATCTTCTTCTTTTGCTGGTAAACGCAATAATAGTACTTTAATGTTCATTGGTGGTTGTGCACAACTCACTGTATATGTGCTGCAACCATCCGGTGTAAAAATACCACAATCGTGGCGATAGGAGGGCTTTTGGAATTGCATTTTCAGAATATGCTTATATATTTTCGCACCTTATTCGCGCTTGTTTCGAAATTGCCGCGTCTGGTTCGCAATTTTTCTGAGTTGTGAGCGAAAGAAACAAAGAACATTTTTTAAAGAACATAGAAGGCTATGACATTGGTAGGTATGCGATAAACTTAATTAAATAAAATACCTATGTTATTTTAATTTTATCTATTAGTGTTCTTTATTAAACTTTCGTTCAGTAAATAGTCTTAGCAAATACCAATTGTAAGTTCTATATTAGTCAATTAATTGCCCTCGGGCAGGTATCGACAATACAGAAGTCAGTCGTGATTTCTGAAAAGAAAAGTAATAAAAATTAGATTGAGTTTTATTTATGGGCGCTCTTTAAATGTTGTGGTCCTTAGTGTCCCATTCTATATTGGGCGTGAAAGACCGGTAATTTTGCTCAGAGGCCTCTTTATCACGCTTGAGGTTCTTTTACGTGCGTAGGAGTTTTACGCCTGAAAAAAATCATCGCCCTCCGCCGGCTTTGAACCCACGACCTCGGGAACTAGAGGCTAGCATGCTAACCACAAGAAAAATAATGGAGAAAAATCTCCAGTAAGAGCTAACATCTTAATAAACTTATTATAGAACAATTTATTACCTATATTTCGCAATTTAGGATGGTAATAGTAATTATGGATACGATAAAGAGATTCCTCGAAATGTAAATAAATTCCAATTGGATAGTTTTCATAAAAATAGGCTAAAAGACACACAAGTTTTCTTTAATGACTGTTGCAGCTTTACGTTATGATAAAGAAACTTAGATACTTCAAAAGGAACATTTTAACAAGATTCACTCCTCCGGCATTACATTTGTAAAAAATGCCAAAGGTTGCATTTTGAAGGATCATAGGTATAAGTAATTGTAATGTTAAATCATAATTAGATATCTGTGCAGCCATAGAAAAATATAGAAAACTATAGAAATAACTGAAGACACCATTTACAAACTACGAGGCAGCCAACATTACTGAAGAAATATTAAATTATAAACAGCGCGCTTATGGAGAAGTTGGAAAGCTAGTAAACGAGAACTCGAGCATTTAAACTGGAAGAGAGATTGAATGGAGATGGTGATAATAATTATGATTTTATGACTGACGGTGTCAGCGACGACAACGACGACTTACCTGCATTGCACGCTTAGTAAGCCCTTTAAAGAGAAATCAAATGTTGAAAGTGGCCTAATGGATGTCGCTGACCAATCATCTGGCTACAGGCTGCTGTTGAAGCAAACATTTTGTACCGAGTGGAAAGTTAAAACAAAAGCTTAGGTTAATATTTACAAAAGACACGCATCATTACCTGCCAGAAAAAACTTTTTAAACATTAACTTACCGAATGCTGTGCAAAGGTTTCGCTTTGTGTACTTGGACATCGCAGATGGGGCAGAATTTGCTGGTTTCCAGGTGACGTACAATGCAGCTGCGACAAACTGCAACACACCATAAAACATGCTCAAGACAATTCTTCCTGGGCACACAACCTCTACATGCAGAGAGTATCTACACATAATAATATTTGCTTGTAAAATTCCAAAATATAAAAGTTGTAACTATATAATAACTCAGGCACGGAAGGTAATGTTTCCATGCTATAGGTATGGAATTTAAGTGTTTAAATTTTCCACTGTAGCTGTGCGAACTCTTGGAAGTTGCATCACTGAACATTCATCAATAAATGTGGTTTCGGCCAAATGGTACATCAGCTCGCTTTACCTTGCCGATCGAGACAACCTTAACCAAAGATTCGGGCCAAAATGGATAGCCAAGATGGCCCCAAAAAGCTGGATTTAGCCCAAATAATCGTAACATTCTTCTAAAAGACGCATGCTGTTTCATTGTACGGCGTAGGATACATTGAGTGTATGGTTGGTTAACAATTATAAAGGAGGTTGGTTCTTTATAATAGTGCAAGATTTTCGTTAGTTGTGAATACATTAGCGATTAAAATGCTTTGAACTTCCATTGCAGAAAATAACACATGATTACCTATACATATCACAAAAGGGAAAGCATTAATCTGTATGAGAACTACACCAAACCTTTTGAAAAACAAAATAGATATACCGGAATGATCGTTTTTCTTAATCATTTGAAACCCATAACTAGCTTTGTAACACGAGGAATTATTGGCGACCAGTTTTGAGTATCCTTCCAGAAAAATCTTAGGATAGCATGAGAACCCTTTTTCCCTTTTTTTCATTTCAGGACAAGGGTACAGGTACGTATGTACTGCTAGAAATGTTAGAATCTATCACGTAACGAAATACTGATTCTAGAATAGATGCTGCTACCCTCTGATGATGTTAAAGATACCTAAAACTAATGATACATTGTGCCAAAGGTAACAACAGATTATTTTTCCATATAGCTAACTGAATATGTTGTGCTGAAGTTTAAGCTACTTACATTATACAGGAAATATAATTTCATCACCATCACTAAGATAGCGTTTTCTCACTCCTGATCATATTCATTGTGCAAAAGACAGTTACTAGAGAGTTGGAAGCAAAATGTTATGGTGATATCTGCAGTAAAATGGCCTCTTATACTCGTGCATCCTGATCTATTAGAAACGGCAAAGAACCCATTGAAATATTTCAATTCATTTTTGGCAAAACCAGATATTAAAATAATAACAATTTGATTCTCAAAAGAGTATGCAAAAACAAACACATAAACAAATGGATTTTACTCCAGACCAATTTGCAATTCTTCCTATAAGTGGTTATGGGGTTGTTCCATGAAGAACATATTGCCAAAATGAAAAAGACCCTTTAATGTTAAATCTCAAGAAAAATATAACTTCACTCCCTCAAATTTACAAATTTGAAACAATGATGATTAGGATAAAGGCGTTCTTTGCGATGGTCTCTTTACTCTTGAATGGGCTAAATGCTTGCTTTAGGGGTTATGCAGCACGTGAGCAGAATCGTGGAGTGGAAGAAAGCATGATGCCTTATATTGGCCAATATGGAGGCAAACTGTTCGCGCTACTGTGGTAAATTCAGTGCTTTCAAAACAAATAATCCTCCCAGTATCTGGCAAATGTCAAACAACTGGTGTCGTAATATCCTAATAACTTTCTGGAAGGATGGTACTTCTTCTTCAACGGATTACTCTCCTCTTTGATGGACTTATACCCCCAAGGACTTACAAGCCAATGCCTTGCGTCAGTAGCCTGTCGAAGACTATGTGAGCTTTGGATCATAGCACATCTAGGATGGGTGAGTAGGCCAATGCCGGTTTGGCGGTGAAGTATATGAAATATAGTGATGAAAGGGACGATAGGAAAATTCGCGGATCAAATTATCTGACCCAAGCATTCGCCTAGTCACCGAGAAAAATGTAAGGGAGTACACATTCAAAACTTAACAAGCGATATTAGTTTAAATCTAAGCATAATTCCTAAAACTAACCCCAATGGGCCAGATACAATGAAATTATAAAAATTTAGTTTTAGCACAAAATTCAGGACTATCTGGGTTATCTCCACTCTACTTATTACTTTCTCTACCACCTAACTATAGTAGTAGGTAAAAGGAAGTATTGAATTTCACCCAAAAATTCGATGTGAAGATTTCACCGGATGTTTTAAGGCACACTGAACCCTCCTGCCCCTCCCCAGAAAATTATTTTTAGAAAAAGGTGTGTGTGTGTGTGTGTGTGTGTGTGTGTGTGTGAACAACATTATCTACTCAAAAATGAAGTCGGATATATACCAAACTTGTTATTGAACTTCAGTATCTTCCAAAGATGAGTCAAGAATATTTTCAAGAAATTTCCCCACCCCAAACTGCACCCTACATGGAAAATGTTTCGATATTCTTGGCTTTCCCGAAAATGACTAATAATTTTGATTAAAAGCCATATATTTAAGATATTTACATTCCAAATAAATTGTACATCTTGAATTTTCTTGGAATAGCCTCTTCTTTCGTAAGAAATGTTGTACAATGGAGATAAACCATAACACACAAACACTTACTGCACAAACAAATGTATCTCTCTTTGAAACTCACAATCTTTTTTAAATAACTTTCTTGTGTCATCCGCCATTCCCGTGATATCCATTATTATTGGTTTGAAATGCTCAATACTTAGTGTTTTTAAAGTGCTGTCGCTACTCACCTGTTTCTCGCGATGTCTTGGAAAAATTATCGAATTCCTAGGCCAGCATATAGCACCTGACCATCCATTCGGTTTCCCCTATCCGTCTTTTACCATTACCTACTCCTAGAATTTCAGTTCTGAGTTTATAACCCAGTCCACTATATTGTAATAATTATACCTATACGATATTAGTGTCATAAAGTATCTTATTACAATACGAGATTGGAAAAATTGTCGAACGAGGATGCCAAGTTTGATAACCATTCGAAGATTGCAAAAATGATGTTACGAAACGTATACCGTACAACTTTTAATGCGCCTTGATGTAACGTTTATTTATTTTAGAATTTTGAATTAGTTTTATTACCTTAGATTAGCGTAGTTTCTTCCTGCGAGAGGCGATTGTTTTATGTTTGTTTTACTAGTTTTGAACACATAGATTTTTACTTATAAGAAAAAGAAAATTCTGTGGTAACTAAGAGAAATAAGCAAACGTAGTTTAAATGAGTTCAAACAAGGATTCAGATATTGAAAATATTGCAAATGGTGTAGTGTTTAGTAGCATCGAAATCCTACGTGGAGTATAAAACATTTGAATACTGGTGCTCAAAGAAAAATGTAAAACGTGTGTACTAAAAAACGTAATGCTGGCATTTCTAGTGAGCGGCTCTCAGACTGTGAGGCACCCCCCTTGACAAGGGTGACGTCGAATAAATGAACAAGGGCATCAGAAAATTGCTGCCAAATCCAGCTTGCATTCCCATGCATTGGATTTATCATATTTCTACCTTGTATTCTGCTGGGGAGGGCAGAATTAAGTAAGGTAAAAAAGAGGTACGACCGTTTGAGAACCGCTGCTCTAGCGAGAAAGCTGCATGCATTGTTCTATGTTAGGAGCGCATTATTTTTGAAGCTGGTCGACATGACGAAAAAGTGAAGGATTCTAGACTAAGAATGTTAGGTAGTATCATTTTCAAAAGAACACATAGCATTTCATTACCTAACTGGTTGTGTAATTCAAGTATCAATAATTAACTATTTGCATTATGAATGTGCCTACTACATTTTTATTACAGTTGCAAAATATTAATTACGTAAGAAAGGAATTTTACTACGCTACTGTTTTTTCCCCCTCTTTTTGCTACTTGAAACTCTTTTTGTTGTTAGAAAAACTTTCAGTTATTTTCCAAATTTATAATCAGGGTTTTCAGATTTCAAAGTTCTAACGGTTTTAACCGCTTATTATGCTGTTATTTTGCTACACAATCGAAGATGGTGATGTCATCTGGCTATCGTCTTCTTTTGCTTCAGTGTACCTGTTGATCTTCGGCGACTGATGAATTTTTAATAAATTAAGGTAATGATTTATTGGTTCCTTGGCTACTCATTGAAGGCTGCAGTCGAGCATGGATATGAATTCTCAGTCGTAATGTCGGCGTGAAGGAATTTTGAATTTTTTAACACAGTGATGTTAAATTATGTCTACAGTAAAATTAAAGACTGTATTACTTTTTATCAGCACAAATTCACCCTATCATTTTTACACCATGACACGTAACTGTTATGAATATGTGAGGGTTTAAGTTTAATTGCTTTAATCACTTGACATTTACGTTCAGTGTTTTGGCTCGTGTTCACTATGATCACTAGCGCAGACACGTGGTTTATCACATCCCAGATCCCTCTCTATTCACTTCTCCATTTATTCAATTACTTTTCGAGGTTTTGGCGCAACTAGCGCAGATCCGTCGCATATCACATTTAAGATCCCTTTGGTTTCTTTCAAATTTGTTTAGTTTATATATCTACTCTCAATGTCTCCGAATGTTCTACAATTTTCTATCATTTCATTGGCCATCTTCACGCATCTCTCCTACATTGAAGTTCAGCCTCTTACGCCACCGTATCTATAGGCCAAAAATCAATCATATGACTCCTCAAATGTTTAAACCTGACGTCCATTTTCCACCCGTCTTCCCCTGTTTACAAACTTTGGGCCTTCCTTTCAGAAATTCGTTGCCAGTAGAAATTCTAACAAAAGATTCCGCTTACCTAGTTTTCTCTTTTCTTTGGCATTGAGAACGTGACTGCTTGCAACTTTGAAAGTTTGGCATGTTGGTACAACTCACATCTTCAGAACGTTACATATTTAAAGTATGTTTACATTTGTTAACATACGTTAATAATAGATTGCAGCTATAAGTAGTCCATAATTTTGTCTTTAATTAGAGTATTCACATTATGGAAATTATGTTTCATTTGAAAATATTAATCTTCGATGATGATTGATAATTTTATGTTAATATCATTAATTATTATGATAAAGTTCCCGTTTCAAAGTACCTACCCGTTTTAGAAACTGTATTCTAGGATATTCATTTGCTGTACTAGAAATATAATGTATTTGCCAGTTAGCCACTTTCTCAGAGAAGTTTTTCAAATCAAATGTGCCTATCTTAAATTCCTTCATAGAAAACTGGCTGAAAATGATTTTCTGTTTGGTAGCCTCCAAATAACAGGTTGGGGGGGGGGAGAGCTGTTCTCTGTCAAATCCAACTCGTCATTGTATTAATACTTCTGCTAAATAATCACAAGGAACTTTTCTACAACTACATGCACCGTTAAGTCCTACCGAGTATGATTTAATACATTCGTAAATAATTTTCAATTTTGGTTTAAAGTAAACTTTTATGGGTTTTTGATAATCCGTCACAAAACTGTAATTTATTTTGTTTAAAACAATAGTGACAATGCACTGCATATTCTTTTGTTTTAAGATTGTACAGTAAGTTTCTAGGGAATATGCATTTCTGAAACTTTTCCTTGAGATCTTTGCTTTCCTTAAAAAACTCGTTTCAGTGCACAACACAAGTTATTTATCTACGTGACAAGGAAGGAAGAGATTTGCATTAAAAAGGCATTTGCAACCCAAAAGATTGGGGGTCACTTTGTACAGAAAAATATGAAATGTGTTATAAAAATAAAATAAATCGTGAATATAACAATTATGTACCTAATTATATCGTTATTATGGGTATGCAGCCTTATTGCTAAAGGAAACACCTAAATTTCTCACGTGCTCCCATCCTTAAGCTATGAATTGTAGAGATACACTATAAAATGCAAGTCTTTTATGCATTCGGAAACGTCATTTTTTAAGAGCAAAAAAATCATTAACGTCTTGAATAAATCCTTTTCCTTTAGGAAGGATGTCACAGGAAGTATGCTTTCTCCGAGTTATGGAAGCATATGTTCTCTATTACAATCTTTTCTCTCTTTGCGCCGGGCAAGAGTGCAATGTAATGCATATTGCAATGTAAAGCAGTATGGTGGTCAAACACCTGCATTTCGGCCGATGCACATCTGCAATGTCAATATCCATAAGGCTATATTATATTTTATGCTGAGTATTTTGAGTCGTCGATGTTGCTGAATGTAGAGCTGTATTAGCGTGGTCCAACTGGCAGTTCGTGGGCCACCACCGGTCCCCAAAAGTAGGTATTTTATAACGTAAGCGAAGAATATGAGGTATTAAAGAGCAAGAATACTAAAGGCTAACCATCAGCCCAGCAAGTAGGTACTGAATATTGCTTGAAAGCAAGAGTATCCACACTTCGGAAGTACACTGAAAGTATATCCTATATTCGCCGGTACTTACCATTGTGAATCTGCATTTTCTACGATGAAAATATTACAAACTAAGCAGAGGAACAAGTATTGGGAGTTACTGAGATAATCAATACTATTAGCCGCTTCTTAAATAAAAATAGACTCTATCTTTAGCTTTCCCCAGTATTCTCATATATTTAACTATTCAACTGAAACTTTTTTTTTTTGTTTTTTTGTTTTTCCATTTACAACTTGTGTAAACCTTATGTAAAGCGGTCTAGCTAAAGTTTTAGTGAAATAACTTAAATTAGGCATAAGGCATGTTATTTATAACAGTATAATTCCTTTCCAATAGAGCATACTAAAGTAATGCCTTGTCATGCACACATATTTTCATAAATATTCAAACATGAAAATTGATCAAAATGGTTTATGTAGATACAGAGAGGTTTTGCAGTGAAAACTGAGCTGTTGTCACATCTCATTGTCCTTAAAGGTGCCTATATAAGTGTAGTTATTATATTTAAAAATAATGGCAGCAATGAGCAGGCATTGTGACAGCAGTAACGTCTTAAAAAGATTAAACTCTTCCAAGAGTCCATTTTGCCGCAGCTGTATTTCCAACTAATTTATTGCTCTGCGAGCACTACCGGTTTTTCTGCATCGAGGGACGCAAATCTCGCGGTGGCTCATAACAAGTACAAAAGAACGCTGAAACAATAAAGGCCCATTAAACAGCAACGGTAGGCGTAGCGTGTTAATTTAATGTTTTACGCTGCGGGACTTGCACCAGGAAGGAAACAATGCACAAGTTCACACAGACAATAGTACATGCGTTTCACTCACACGAGTGCAGGCAATCCACGATGGTAGTGGCGTCCACATAATAGCCGCCGCATAGAACGCAGATCAAGTGTGCGTTCAGGTCACGAACCCGAGGCCTCCGAACTGCGGATTCTTCCATCCGGAAAACTGACACTTGATCCAACCTGAAAATAAAACAGAAAAATAGGTTAAAATGGCAATACAGAATAGATAGAATTAAGATTTTTGGAGGTTATTAACAGCGGGATTTTAAAGTATGTATGCAAATAATAAAATTAAATGTTAAGTTCATTTTTTTTCAGCTGATGTAAATCTACTGCTGAAAGTGGTTTGAAAAGCAGACGATTTCTATACAATTATATTACAACTGAGCACACTAAAGCTTTACCAAGACACAGGTATTGTTGCTTTGAAATGGACAAACTGCATCCTTATAATAAGCCAAAGAAATTGTTTCGACCTAGGTTTTACATTTTAGGGCTAACAGAATAAACATAAGTATGTAATTTTATCTTCTGTTTTGTCACAACACAAATTAGTTTAGGTTTCTGTAACATCATCAAATTAATAATAGCTCGAATGCGTGTGAAAGGTGGAACACAGCCCACTGGCTTTCTAAATCGCACTATATGTTTGCTTTATTTATTTTTAAGAAATAATCGGAGATTTAATGCCTTTTAAGGCGCTTTAGGTTACCAAACTCGTTTATAATCTCTGTTATACCACCCGTGAGCTATGATCTAAAAGATATGCACTACTGGTTTGGTTGATGAAATGCAATAAAGGGCTTATAATCTGTCAGAAAATTGCGATATTTTTACAATAACTTATTATATTTTCATTAATGTTATATGTACAATAATGTTATTGTATTTTCTTGAAAATACAATAAAATTAATTTCAACATTGATAAATAATTTTATGACTTAAAACAGTTTTTTTCCCAGAAATCTCACAAGTCAAGGGTTCCCTCCCCCCCCCAAAATGAGTTTAACATGTTTCTTGGTTGTGCTTAACTATATGGTGTGTAAATATCTGATAAGTCAGAGCATAACCACAGTGGGAAATCAAATCTACTGAATTGAGTTTTGTTCATAAAGCCCATGAACCAGTGACAAGACAGTTCATTAGAGAAGACTAGTATTAATTTCATTAACAGAAAAAAATATCCATTAGGATGTAAATCATTCCAAAAGAAAAAGATTGATGATATTAAAATGTTCAAACACTATCTACCACAGGATGAGAATATTAATGAATTTTTGGAACTTTTTGCTTGGCCAAGCTACTATGAATTATAATTTATAATGATGTGGAAATGGACAAATAGAATATTTTTTACGTTCTGTCTCAGTAGAATTTTTTTTTATTGTGTCCTGTCGAAACTTCCTGTTTTGTATTTTTTGCTTTCAAAAACTCCATAAGTAATTTTTTAAAATAATGTTGTGGCTACACTAATGCCCTCACAGTCTGAATATTCGAAAGGATCAGTAAGCACATTCTAAAAGAAAAATAATTGTTTTGTGAATTATATGAACCTGAAAATGTTGTTTCTCCGCTCTCCTGAAACATTTACACTTCTTGACTTGTGGGATTTCTCAAGAAAACTGATTCAATTTATGTTTATTAAGAAAAACACCTTTCATACAAAGTTTGCAAAATTATATAAATATTTACTTCCTCTTTCTTCTATATTTCTTTGCTTGTAGTTTGGAATACACTTCAGTGTCCAAACAATAAACAACATCTATACCTATCTTAGAACCCAGAGTGCTCAATCGGAAGTGGGCATAGCTATACAAATAAATTATAACAACAAACCTGAATAAATCGGACGCAGTTACACATTTCAACAACATTATCTATTTCCATGAGTATCACGTATTTTCTCTCCGGAAGTGTATTTATTGCAGTGCATAATTTAGAATGTTAAAATGCACGCAAACTTTTAGATCGTTTCAGATGAATAACGGAGAACAATTATTACCTACTTAGTTTAAATTAAATGAAAATGTACAAAGAATTTTTTCACAGCTTCAAAAATATATTGCGACTTACAAGGTCAGATTCAGAGTTCATTCGAAAACTGAAATCAATGATGACTTTCCTTTTTGTTTTTCCATGCAGTATAATACACAAGTAAGTATGCTTCACCATACCTAAAGAAAAGCCGTCTAAAAATATGTTGTAAGAGTACAAAACATCATTTTGCATTTAGTACTTCATATTATAATAATCAAAAGCTTGCAAGTGTGCTAAGAGGAAAGAAAATAAGGTCAAACACTGTGGTGATGGAATGAAAGCAGTACAACCACATAATCATATTAACTACAGAAGCCTATATTCTCAGATACTTAGGGCGGCATACATCAACCTAGAGTAAGCTCTACTTTGTAGTAAATTGCTATTCAAGTCAACACTCGACGAATTCCATATGACAGTAAACTACTTCCGAAGCATTTTACTCCTTTCAGACACTCCCAGAGTAAATTGCCGCAGAAGAGCACCGTCATGTAAGTATGTTACTACGGGATTAAATAGAGCACAAATATGTTAGAATTTACTCTCGCGACCTGGATGGAGTAACTAACCTGTCGATTAAACTAGAATACCGTTATCATATTTGCAGGAAGATATTTTGAGTATTCAAGGATTACTTAGATTACATTGATGATCTCGACGAAGAAAACGCGAATGCGATAGTAATATGCGAGAACCATTTGATACTTATACAGAGAGAAAGTGTATGGTTCAACAAACGTTTCGGTATTAGGAAAGAAATCTTTTATATGCCTTTTGAACCTGCTTGGAGAGCATTTACAGCAACACTCAGACAGGAATTTAGCTCTATAATCCAAACTGCAATTATTGTTATGCTCCCGCGAGTGTTTCGTACCGGAACATTTCAGATACTTAAGCCGGGATTACGATGAATTTAATGTAAAGTGACAGTCTAATACTGTATTAAATCGATATATTTAGTATTGACTTAACGCTACGTAACTGCGTTTGCCAATGTCAAATTTTCCCTTCCCGTTCTGTCAAGTTTGATATCGCATCAACCAATCTGCTGAAGCACTAGCTTAAAGTAATAAAAGAACTACCTATCAAGAGTCATTCGCAATACATTAAGTGCATCCTAGTTTGCCAGCATTTCTTAACTTCATGCCACGTTAAGTTTATCGTAATCCCGGCATTACAGGCGATCTTATAAATAAACGTTCACCGTGAGCCTGCTGGTCTTATCTTCAATCGCGTTGCTAGAGCGTTTTTGAGGTTAAGAGCAAGGTGCCAACACAAATAAATATACATGAGTGTTCAGAAAATAAAAAGGCAATTAATTCTTCTTCACTTTTGCACATTTCGCACTGTGGGTGCAAATGACTGCACGTATGTTCCTTGTGCCCATCCGTGAATATAGTGAACTTTCCCGAAATCAATTAGGGTATTTCTCCATCAAGTGATCTTCGATGCAAAATGACGATTAGAAACATTGCTTCCATAATTTTAAGCTGCTCTTCAGTACGTTTCCCGCCGCTCGAAGCATTAAACTCGCCCGTCACCCCTTTCCAGCATTTTTCTTCCAGCATCTTTATATCACGGTTTTTATACTCGTATTGTTTAAATGGATTTTCTTTATCTCTACCAACAAACATTTATCTCTTTCGGTGAAGTTCCCACCTTTCCAATTTCCTATCGTACATAACCTTATCCATGATCGCGTCAAGTTAGTAAATCGCGCAAACAAAACATTACCTCCCGGAGTAACGACCTCTTATTTCCATAGTCGTAACTAAAAGAGTAAATTGTAATTGAGCTCTCCAACGTTACTTCTGGAGTAAATTCCTACCGTAGTAACCTACTTCTTTAGCAGGCGATATATCTGTTCTTAGCAAAGGCACTGCCTAAAGCCCCTTGTACAACATCAAACCTTTTTATTCAGTTAAGAGTTTACAAGAAAAATTGTCAAATATTTTTCAATATGTGACAAGATTGAACAAGACTTGACAACACCTGGCAAGACTTGACAATGTACAGATGTGCATTTACAAGTTGTCTCTTTGCCAATCTGAAACCCTTCTCGCGGTGATAATTTATCACGCGCAAAGCAATTTACTATTTGCGTGGTGGTATAACAATTTGCAATAAGATATTGTTCTTTATTAATATTATGTAGCACCAGTATTACATCCAATGAAATCACTTAGGTTTATGGAATATAATGGAAATAATACCAACTGATAGGTCAACCATACTATATAACATTGCATTAATGTATACTTAGTTCGGAAATCTGCCTGCAATTATTTCTTTATATGCCTTCATCTGCTTCATCTTGTTGTAATCCACGGACCCCTCGACGTACAGACATGGCCAGCTTATGTATAACCTAATCAGTTTGCATACAACATACCTTGGCCGGATAGCCATTTTTGTTTACTTCTCACTTTCGTCATGTTGCAGATTTCGTGAGCACTGTGAATAGTCGCGTTTCATTTGTCAAAGCCATAAAATCATTGTAAAATCTTTGACCGTTTAGAGCATATTCTTATTTTCTTTCAAGACTTTAGAAGTATTGGAAGCAATTTGAGAAGTTGTGAAGTTGTGACAACTCTTGAAAACTCTTTTAAAGTATTAAATTTTATAAAAATTTGATCGTGTACAAGGGGCTTAAGATTCTGGCAGTGGAAATTGGACGCAATAAGACGCAGAGTATCCAGATTAGAAAGAAGGAGTAATGAAGAAGTAGGGACAGATGATGGATATGGAGGAGACAGTGGTGAAAGAAACTGAAAGATGAGTTCTTCAATAGAATAGATATGTTAGAAAAATGGAGAATAACAGGTGGCTAAGTCTCTTTTGGAATGTTCAGCTAATGGTAGAAGGAAGCGGGACAGGTCAGAGAGGAGAGATCCATAGAGTGATGAGCAATGAGCGTCTGGGGGAGGATGACTGGCCTGATTGGGATGAATGGCGAATGGGAATACGGGATAACTACTGAAAAGTGGAGAAGCCCTCGAAAGAAAGAAAGAAAGAAAGAAAGAAAGAAAGAAAGAAAGAAAGAAAGAAAGAAAGAAAGAAAGAAAAAAGGCATTTGGAATTCATGGACTGGTAACCTTCAGTTATTTGACATTCTGGTGGACACCAAATGCGAGAAGAGGCAGATCAAAATCCTCGCAAATCAGAACGATTCCAGTCCATCTACGACTAAAAAATATCACAAAATTGCTTTCGGATGCGAACAAATGCCTGCATTACAACTGTTCACGTCCTAAATTCAGGACAGCGTATAAACTTCCAAATAAAAAGAATCCAGAATTTTTCAATTAAACTATACACTTTGCCATTTCATTTAAAAATATTCGTTTGCTTCTCATACAGGATACGACACATTTGGATGTATGGTTGTATAATAAGACCTTCGGCTTCACATTCACAACTGAAAAGGATTCAAACCATACAGAACCGGGTTGCCCAAATGTACGTACCATGGTACTTCTCCAATGACACGCTACAGTACTAAAGGTAGGCACAAAATGACGTAATCGTTATTTTGAGTCAATTCCCAGAATGGAACCGTTCCAAAAAACTAACCTATAGCTAAGTTCAAGTTATACGTTCCAAATTAACAGTATTAACAAATACTTATTATGTAAAACCTTGCAACCATCCTTGCTTCAATGCTTCCAAGTTCCAATTCAGGACAATCCGTCCCTGCTACAGTGCTTCCAAGTTCCAATTCAGGACAATGTCCACTAGAAATCTTATGGCCAATTAGATTTAATTATGCTATTGAGTTCTTGCAATACAAATATGAAAGCAATTACCCGAGTTGCACATAATCGTTAACATTATAGAAATTGATAAAAGACTGTTACGATGATGGTGGTGGACATGATTTCTTTAACATGAATTAAGTGAACAAATCATGTGTAAATATTTAGATGTAACACACATACACACACATATATATATATATATATTTAACAGTTTGTTATAAATTCACGTGTGCATGAAGGCGGAAAGAGGGGAGCATTGTCTTACTGTACTCTTAGGAGCGGAACGAAGAATCACGATTTGATGCGAAAGAATCAAAGACAAGCAATAGTCGAGCAAGGGAGTCTTGCTGCCACAGTTATGTGTAAATGCTCCTTGACATATGCACTTGACTCTTACTTTGGAACGGTTATTTGGAACCTAGTACTTTTTAGAACTGAAACGGTCGGAGCGTTACTGAAAAATAACAATTTTCTCCTTTATCTGCACAGGGACCACAGTATAACCTTTATACGAATTATCCATAAAATTGCTATATTAACTTACAGAAAGGCGAGCGACTGTTAAATCCCGTGTTTATAATCTAACGTAAATCTCTCAGAGTGCATTAAATCAGTGACGCTTAAACAGTTAAGACAAGATTCGAAAAGGGGAACCAATTCTCCCTACCAATGCAACCCGAGGTCACTTATTCTCTTGCAGCAAGATGGAGAGGTGTCTCTTCCAGATACAGAATCAAAATGACCCAATTTCAGAGCAAGTGAACCTTTGCAGAAGTGGTCCGGTCATTCCAGTTTGTATTAGGATCGCACTACTAGGTTTACGTAAGAACTGAAATGTCACGCCAAGTACTGGGTTTGCTCTATCACGGGTGGGACACTCCTCTTACAGAACCTGCTCTGGGTGCCAAACAGTTTGTTAATAAGAAACAAGTTAGATCTGAGCCGCTTGAGGCGTAGCCGTAGGTGATAGGTCATTTTCGCAAATTGTTTTCTTCTCCTATAACGCAGGATGCTTTTCATTCCTATGTGTTGTTCTGTGTACTGGGTAGGCAGCATAACTCAAAAACGTAAAATACCTCGGTTATTTAAGTTCAGCATCTTCCTAGGATGTGACACGAAGATTTTAAAAAAATCCCCCGATCTCAAACTGCCCTTTATATGGAAAGTGTTTCATTATTTTCCAAAGAAACGGTTCTTAAAAACTGTTCTTTTTAAATTATAATACCATACATTTGCATGTTTAATAAAACATATACTCGTATATGCCTGTAAAGTCCTCTGTATTCGGAATTAATTTTGTACAAGTTGTAAACTCGGGTTATGGAAGTCTTCTAGCGTGATGATACCACGCACAAAAAGTCCCGAGTTTGAAGCAAAGCAGAAAGAAGTAAACTCATACATTCAGTTTACAGACAGTTAAATATGGACATTTTAAATAAATGGACAGTTTTAGTAAACCCAGGAATAAGAGTTGCCAATAAAACATATATATATATATATATATATATATATATATATATAGTATTCTGTTTGCAGGCGATCTATCATAATTCAGAAAAACGAAGACGATTCCCAAAAATCCTGCATGAGTTAAATAAATAATGTAAATGATATGATTTTAGGATATCATTGCCAAAAGAAAGATTATGGCTTTTAAAGGCAAACATCCAGTGCAATCTAAAATTGTTCTAGACGTTTAAAGTCCAGAACAAGTAACGGATTTCAAATATCTAGGGTGCGATATCATTTTAATACAGAAAGGGATATTCACTCAAAAATAAATAAATTCCATACATTATGTTGAACTATACAGAGAAATAAGGTAAGGAAACAAACAGAAATAAAGCTCTACAGAGTTTACGGTAATCCCCACAATGCTGAAACTTGGGACCCAACACAAAACTGAAAGATAGAATTCAAACGGCGGAGATGAAGTTTCTTAGGAAAGTATAGGGTTGCACCAAACTTTATAGAATTAAAAATGAAGAAATAAGACACGAACTAGAAGTAGAACCTTCATACGATAAAGTAATGAACCGTGGACAAAAACGGATTGAGCACACGAACAGAATGAGTAATAAGAGGTACACACTATTAGCGAGGAACTATCAAACAAGAGACGACGAGTTGTTGGATGTCCGAGGAAGCGTTAGGCCAGGAGCATCATTTTGATTTCTGCTTGGATGGGGGCAAGATTGCCTGAAACAATTGTCCGAACTTACATGTGAATTTTGACGACACATTTAGCCTAAGAGAAAGTCATTCTTTATTTCCTAACTTCTCATTATGAAATTCATTTCATAACTTGGGGGAGCGATTGACCTCCCCCCCTGTAGTCCGAAATGACGCCCCTGTGATGTTTTGTGAAGCGGAACGGGCAATCAATCAATCAATCCTTGCATTGATGATGATAATGATGAGATAGTTAAAAAATATTAGGAATTCATATTTTTAGAGCCCATAAACATAAAATGTTAGCTGAGGTACCTGCAATTGCATTCAGGCGTACGCATCCAAACGCAAGATTTTGGTTCTCGTCCAATCAACACGCGACTAGAAGTTGCCCGTTCTATCGCGCGATTAGCAGCACTTTGAGATACACAGCATTGCATTGTCGTGTTCACATGAACACGCGCTTTTGCAGTGTGCATTATCATTGAGGCCGAGCACTTCTGATACGGACTTGCTTAACGAAGAAAAGACCGGCCATTTGGAGCATGGAGTGTCTGGAATACAGGAAGAGTATTGAATAAGGGTAAAGAGTTGTGAACAAGCCGTTAGGCACTTTATCCCTTAATGGGACCCGCCCCCGAAAAAATCTGAAGAAATGTCAGAATTTTATTTGTCTAGAACTAGTACAGACTTTCCTGCTATTTTATACATTGTTTATAATAAATATTTTATGAATAGTCTAAGACATTGAAAAAAAGAATGTATACACTGCAAATCATCTTGTGGGCGTGGTCACCTGTTGGAAATATGCTTGACAGATAAACTAAAAAATGTTTGGTTTTTAATTTTCCACTTACAGAGGCAGCTCATGGTGTGTGGGATCATGTCGAAAGGAATCTTGCTGATGAGAGGCAGAGGATCCAGATAACCCATGGGCCAGGAATGCACTAAAAAAGTTAACATTTTCTTTAGACTAAGCTTTCCGTAACTTTTAATTTTTACTACTTCAATGTACCTTTCCCCAGTAACGATTGAAGACTGAGGAATGAAATTTTAACCAATTATGGTAACTATAGTCAAGAATACTTTAACATGGGTTTTTTCGTGATTTGAAAGTTATGGCTAAAATATTGCAATTTTCTCTTGACAAATACAAGTGCAATAAAAACATATTAAAGTAAAGAAGTTAAAAAAAAATAAGAGTTGTTTAGAAAAGTTGCATCAAATTAACACTGCTAAGATAGGCAGGGCCGGCTTCCTTTAAGATGCACCCAGTATTGTCTCTGCCTTTATTACGGCGTTTGTGCCGAAGATACAGAATCCTTAAGCATGTTACCTCCTCTGCTTTCATGGTGATACTAAAGCGTCAACGGGCGCTTGTGTACCGTCGAGTGCTTTCGCTAACGCACGATTAACGCAGCGTCTGTCGCCTAATGTGTACGAGGCCTTAAGGAGCCAGTGTTTACCAGCCTCATATCTCTACACTATGTCTCTACACTAGTCGACGCTGTCTCCCTATCTGTATTTTCTTCGATTGCCACTGTGTGCAGATATTGCTAAACTTAGAATTCCTGACTTTTTCTTCTTTTTTATTTATTTATCAATGTAGTAAGTTTGTCTTCAGTAGTTATGATAGATAAGTTTACTTCCGGTACGAAAAGCATACAGTTAATCTTGTAAGTTTATAAAAATAAGAGCGTGAGACGATGATCTTCACGATTGGTGATCTGTAAATGATAAACCTTCGTATTGTTTTAAATTACCGTGCGCTCAGTTTTCGACATAAATAATGCGGTGGCGTTTACATTAAAAAATCTTAAAAGCCTTAAATTGACAGGAGAGATTTCTACGAACCATATTAACTTTGTACCTTCTTATTTCAGCCAAATCTGAAATGAATCCACAAATTTTCCCGAAAATATAGGTTCAACATTTGTTCCCCCTCGTGCAGAGCTTCGTCTAAACGTTGTAAATTTTTACACGTTTTCTGTTTAAATTACCTTTCATCTTGCAAAAAGGTGTAATTTAATATGAAGTACGCAGACAAAACTTCTTCGCGCTTTGATACACACACCTACAAACGCCAGCTCGGTGTGTGCTGCGGTTACCCAAAAATTATAAATTCGTGGAAAACACTGTTTTATATCGATTCCAACTAATTTTCGCAAGATTGGTAGAATTTTTTCCATCTTTTACGTATGGAATATCATCTACAGTAGGTCTAGCAGTTTGTGTGTTCTTAATGTTTTCTTCAAACGTATATAGGTACATAGGTATATGCAAGTTTGGCTTATCCATATAAACTGCTCTTGATTTTACACCAATTTAACCGAAACTTGATTTATGTGTATAGAATCAGAATGAACGCAGTGAAATACGCCGATCTTCATTAAGGACCCAAATAGAAGAAACCTATGATCGCTGACACCAACATACGTAACGGAATGGCAAGCAAGAAGGTCACACACCTGTTGACGCGAGGGGCGACCCCGAGAGGAAGACAGAGGATGACGAAGGGGAAGCAGTAAGCACTCAATGATGCGGCGACCACCGGAAGCCAAGATGCTGCAGGAATTAACGGCTATGTAAGTCAGGGGAGAGGCGGTAGCCACTATATAATTGCGGGGTGGAGCAAGTAGTCTGTCCGAAAAGGGCCGCTGTTAGGGGCGGATCTACTTGACTGGCAGGCCAGCGGGGGG
The DNA here is from genome assembly GCA_030765065.1 of Deroplatys truncata. Taxonomy (NCBI): domain Eukaryota; kingdom Metazoa; phylum Arthropoda; class Insecta; order Mantodea; family Mantidae; genus Deroplatys; species Deroplatys truncata. Next base: position 110,844,840 of record CM060979.1, read on the forward strand.
AAGGGCACCCCAATGACAGCTGTCTCAACAGGGGGGTGAGAACAATGGGCAGGCGGTCATTGTGCCAACATTAAGAGGTGCCCTTACTTTTTCTCCGTAACCAATCCCATGGGTAACATTGGTCCCTCGAAGCCTGTCAATAATGGCAGCCATTCCAACATTCCTTGTAACAGGTTCATGGTATAATATGAAGTGTTAACTTCACTGAAATTGCTGTCTGTTGCTGGAAAAATCAACGTTACACAATATTACAACTGTCTTGGCTTTCAACTTGAGATAAAGCCAAGGAGAAAGCCAGCTGCACACTCGGTCGTGCTAACATCTACAATCTCGCCAAATATTGAAGCAAATGCACCAGGAAATATTGTTACAAGAATAGTGAAGTTAGCATAAAATACTCAACTCACCTTCTATTTCTTCCTACTTGACAACGGTAAATTAAAACATTTACATTTACCCGTTAAAACGCTATAAACATTATGTGAGCTAAATCTTTCGCACCCCTCACCCACAGTTTCGTCATAAGCACCAACCCAATCAAGCGCAACAGGTAAAGGATTAAAACGGAAACTCCTAGCTTAGAAAATTAAAAATCCGAGGCAATTCAGCGTCCCGATAATCAGCACAGGCATTTGAAATAAGGAAAGAATATCGGATTTCTGGGACTTGTGGTCGATCTTGTAAACTTAAAGTCGTATTCATGCAATATTAAATAACTATTAAAAGTTATTGCTTAATTTTTAAAATCTGGCTCCCTGCACAGGCAACTTACATAAAAGATAGCATGGTAAGAGTTATATTGTTCATAGAGGAATATGGATAATAAGAACTCATAAGAAGTGAAGCCTTGCTGACCTTATGGCGGTAATAGCTTCTTATATGACCTCCTAAGAGAAGACATAACGCACATTCAAAAGCGAGATGGCTCTATGAATTGGAAAACTTGGGGTCATATGTGCCCTAAAGCTATTAAACTCGCATCAGCCACTTGAAAGGTATTTAACTGAATCAATGCGTTCTCATAAAATCCTTTTGGCAGCTTCTGCACTATAATGTTCCTGTTTGTCATGCATTAGAACAGTTATTTATCCAAATCAAAAAAGCTGAAATGTTTTCTACCAAATGCTTTTTACTAACCTAAAGAACGTCCAGAACTGCTTCAGCTGTCCTAAACTCGAAGATAAGAAATGCATTTGAGGTTTTAAAATGGCACGCTTAGGAGCAGTCAGACGCAGGGACCTCCAGTAACTGGAGCACAGCGCAGGCCATAGTGGCTCCTGGGAGGAAGGGATGAAGGGGAGACCCGACGACATGGGACGGGGTCCCTAACGGTTTCAACACGAAACAAATCCTGACGCCGATTAGTCCTGCCTTAGACAAACGCAACCTGAGGGTCCGGGAATAGACCGGACAGCTGCCAAGAAGGAAGGGGTGTCCAGAAGTCCCGCCAAGCGCCAGGGGTAAATCTTTCCAGAGAGCAAATTCCACCGTCCTACCGCAACACACCAACCGTCACACCTGGTCGTAAAATCCTGAAACACATCAAAGGAAATCATGGAAACAGGAGATGGACAGGAAATTCGTGGCAGAAGGGGAATCACCGAACCGGGGAAACCTATAAAACAATTCCACAGTCAGAGTGGCGAGTCGACGGTAATCGAACCTTTGACCTCCAAAATGCGAGCCTCGCATGTTACCACAAAGTCATCTCATTCGGTAATATCCAAAGAATACCTCCTCTAAGGTAACCGATGTGAAACATGACAATGTAAAACATGACGATACTACTTACTCTAATTTCTTAGGATCATTTTGATACAGGAGCTAGTTTTATCGTATGTGTGGAATTGAGCCCGTCATATGACAATTTAAATACCTCTTACCGTACGTCTCCTATCTTTACTTTTTCTGCCACTTTCCTATAGTAGGTAACAGGATGTATTGTATTCCACCCAAAAATTCCTTATGACATTTCACAGAAATACACCTTTTGAGATCCTTAAACCAAAAGTGTTACAAAAAGATCCGTTTATCTATGGCTGTCTGTGAGCAACATAAATAAAACACGAAAAGTTGGTGAAATACTAATCTTGGTATTTAAATTCAGTGTATTTTAAAGATGCGACACGAAGGTTTTGGAGAAAATCCTCTCCACCCCATAGTACCGACCCTTAAGTTTTAATTAAGATGTTACATGCTTAATACATTACCATAAGAAATAAAATGCATATCCCGAATTTTCTGGACATCTTGTGAACTACCCTTTATTTGATTGAATTTTGTGCAAGAAAAACAGGTTTTATGTGTGCATGTACGTACGTAATTATGCATGCATGTTAATCTGAAAGCCTTTCAACCGATTTTGATGATTCTTTCGCGTTGAAAAGTCCTATTCTTTCTGGCGGACTTGGGCTGTAAAACACTTTCTAATTTCAATCCATAATTTGCTAGAATACTAAAACGGATATACAAAGCCTTCGTTGAGAATGCCAAATAATTGTACCTACTCCACAGAGAATGCGTGTAAAAAAAAAGCGGGATAGTTACTGTACTCCACAGAGAATTCGTGTAAAAACAAAGCCGGATAGTTGCTGCATTCCACAAGAAATGTGTGTGAAAACAAAGCCGGATAGTTGCTGCATTCCACAGAGAATGCATGTAAAAACAAAGCCGGATAATTCCTGCATTCCGCAAGAAATGCGTGTGAAAACAAAGCCGGATAATTGCTGCATTTCACAAAGAATGCGTGTAAAAACAATCCCGAATAGTTGTACTCCGCAGAGAATGCGTGTATAAACAAAGGCGGATAATTGCTGCATTCCATAGAGATGAGTGTAAAAACAAACCCAGATATTTGCTGTGTTCCGCAGAGAATGCGTTAAAAAAAAAAAAAAAACCGGGTAGCTGCTGCATTCCACAGAAAATGCGCGTAAGAAAAAAGCCAGATAGTTGCTGTGCTCCACAGAGAATGCGTTTAAAAAAACAAACCGGATAGCTGCAGCATTCCACGGAGATGCGTGTAAAAACAAAGCCAGATATTAATAGAGACAACTGAAAAATTCAATATCACTACCGGGATTTGAACACGATTCTCCCGCTCTCCGTGCGGTTGCTCTAACCATTGAGCTACTGTAACATGTTGGTGGGACACTGAATTCTCCAAATGACAAGTTTTGTTCCCAGACAGACCACCAAGGCAACTCACTCGAGATGACAATCTCAGTGGCGACCTGCAATCGCAAGTACTTCAGTGCTGGGTATTTACGTGTTTCTTAAGGTTTTACTTTTATTATTATTATTAGATATATAATTAACTGAAACCGCAGCCGGTCTTGGCAAGTTATTAATTATTCTGTAATTAATTTCAATTTATTATATATCCAATAATAATAAAGTACAGTCAGATAGTTGCTGTGCTCCGCAGAGAATGCGTTAAAAAAACCGGATAGCTGCTGCATTCCACGGAGATGCGTGTCAAAACAAAGCCGGATAGTTGCTGCATTCCACACATAAAGCATAAAAGTTTAACATTTCACCTACTGTGGTTGTCGAAAACACTCGACCATTTCGACCAATGATAGTTCCACCGCCAAACGGTAGGTATTTATTACAGGATATGCATTGTTTCATTTACGATCGTATATAGCACCCCCTTTAACCTATATGGTCGTATCGGGGGCGTTGACTTGAGAAACATCTTATGGTGTTATTGCTCGCTGAACTGTAAGTTTTCCTTAACATCGGTATTTTTCGTATTTTAATATAAAACACACACACGCATTTACTCCCACATCCAGATTCCGTGGGAAATAGAAATTTATTCTGGTTAAAGAAAAATTACCAGCCTCAGCCGGGGATGGAATCCGGAACCTCGGGATTAAGGAACCGGAACGCTAACCTCTCGACCACAGAGTCACCAACTTGGAGGACTATCGGGTGGAAGTTTAGGAAATCAATGTTTCACACCTTTTGCATAAATGTTATAGTTAATAATAACATTTGATTTGCATTCAAAAAGTATTGAAATATCAATTTTCCTTTAAAGAGATTTTTATTCGGTATTAGGAATAGCCGAGGGTAGGTATATGAAATCGCAGTTATAAGCGGTAAAGTTAAAACCATAAAATTCTTCTTGAATGTTGAACAACAGTTTCAGAACACGGGAGCTAAATTAACTTAATTAATTTAAAAGCTAACCGTGCAACTTCGGTTAAGCCAGCTAGTCTTAGAATACAGACAAAAACTTAGTACGAAAACATGTAGAGCTCATTAAAATACACAGTTGTTTTTGTGTCGTGTTTTTGTAGCGTTAGATGTTTTCGAAATATTGCGTGTTGCGAGATTTAGACCTTCCCTAAACATCACCTAAGGACATGCTTGAAATTTTGCGATTCCTGCTTTTTCGCTCCATTTTTTTTTCTTTCTTTATTATCAACGCAAGAGCTTGTTACCAGAAATAAACATGTGAATATTGTTTCCGCATGTTTAAACCTAGCTAAATCCGAAACAATTCCTAAGTAAAACACATCTGATGTGATACATTCACATGACTTTCTCTACCCTCTTCTTTATTAATAGGTATACAAACTATTCTTACTAAAGCTTGTTTTTCTGTTTACTACATTTTAATCCAAATAAACTTTTGCAGCAGTAGCTAGATTACACATTTCGTTATAGATACAAAGGAAACAGCGATATTTGAATGTTTAAGAACTGGACGCTATACGCTGGCCTTAAAATTCCGTACTGTTCCCATGCAATCGCAAGAAACAACTGAATGTTGAAAGGACTTTAAGAGAATGGCCAAGTAATGAACAGCTTAACCATTAATGACGAATATCTCAGAAATGGCTTATGACACAAAAAAAAATTACCTATTTGAAATAAATTGTGTGTTTTAAAGAGATCTACATTTTTTGCGTAGTACGTTTTCGTCTATCGCTTAACGTTTACCAGTTATACGAGATTACACAAAATTCCTTCCGAATGAAGGGGATTTCATAGGTTATTCCCCGAAAATTCAAGATATACATTCGTGATGTAAATATCGTTCATATACGGTATTCTAATAAAAATCGTTAGCTTTTTTTTTTTTTTTTTTTACAAAATCAGAAATTTTAAAAAATGTTTCATGTAAAGGTTAGTTTGGGGTGGGCGGATGTTGAAAATCTTCGCATCTTTGGAAGATATTGAACCTAAATACCAAGTTTGGTATTTACCCGACTTTTCGTTTTTGAGACATAAACCACACACAGACATGTTTCCTAAATGCTTTATTTGGATTCAGGGGTCTCAAAACATGTATTTCCGGTGAAATTTCGATATCGAATTTTTCGGTGGAATGCAATACTTTCCCTATTTGCTATACGTAGTGGAGAATGCATTGTGTATATATGGAATGCATTGTGACTAACGTAGCAAGGATGGAAGACTCACTTTTTCTTTGAATAGTACAAGTGGATATAACACATGTGTCAATCTATCATTAGTAGAGAAAGTCTTGTAAATGCATCACATCAGGATTTTTAAATTTATTTTTCTTCGCCTTAAATTGTTAGAGGTCTGCCAATACTAAAATGGTCCCTACGATGAAATCTTTAAGTTATTACTGTAAACTTTGCAGATAGTGTCCCCAATATATACCTACCAACTAAAACCTAATACGATATGTAACTTTGGTTCTAAGATGCACGCCATCTTTCACTGAGCTGATAAATGTACGCAATTAAAAAAAAAAACGAAAATAAAGCAAAATATAAAATAACACGCTCCCGGTGTGACATTTACTTCAGGTACATTTTTGAATGTTTAGTCAAGATCCTAAATGTTAAATTGAGCGGCAAAAACAAACAAAAAAATTTAAAATTGCATGAGGAGCATTTTTGAGAAATCGTTCACATTTTGTTTAAAAAGATCAAATACCAAATACACCACCGCTATAAACATGTGTAATTCGAGGTAAAGGAATCAAATCCATGTGTTAGAAATAGTACCTACCTACTTCTGTTTCCTTCTTAATTTCTTTCTTTTTTATTGTTTATTTATTTTTGTTAATTCACTCAAGGATCGCCTTAAAATAAAATAAATTCGAAGCAACTGCAAAATTATTGAGGGAGACTCCGATCATACATGAAGAAGTTATCCCATTAATGAAAACTTTTATTGACTGACATTTGGCTGCCGTTATGTGAATGACACGGAAAACACTAAGAAGTGCGTGAATAAATAAACAAACAATAAGCATTATGGTTATTATATTTGAAAGGGAATTTTTAACAGATTATCATTGTTATCCAAGATTATCAACGTTTTAGCCCACATAATTAACTGCAAATATTCTATCTGTTTTAGTGTATAGGTATTAATCCCAATCCAGCTCGTAATCTATAATAGTAATAAGCATTCTTACCTCAAGTTGTGGCTGCAGTAGAAATGTTTAGATCTGCCTACAATCACCAGCACTTACAATCAGCAATTCAAAAGATTTTCTATACGAGTAACGGGTAGTTACAAATATAAGAACATATGACGTTAAACAGCAATACTCTTGTTCCGAGTTCAAAATTCAAGGACTCTCATTCCATGCCTCACAAAAATGGCTGCAATGTATAGAAAATTAGTGGAGATCTGATGTGTTACATCCACATGAAATTCTCTACCCTCTTATCTATTATTAATGCGTATAAAATTATTCCTATGAAAGTTTATTTTCCTATCTACTTCATTTTAATCGAGATAAACCAGCTGCATTACACATTTCGTTATAGATACAAACTGAATAAAGGATAGCCAAATATTTTAGAACTGGACTCTATACGCTGGCCTTAAAATTCCATACTTTCCATGACATCGCGAGAAACAACTGAAAATCGACAGGAATTTAAAAGAATGACTGCGCAATGGTTGAACAATTAAAACCATTAATAAGGGATATCTCGGAAAGGCTGATGACACAAAAAAGTTATTTGAAAAAAACAATTGTGTGTTTTAAAGAGTTCTACATGTTTTGTGTAGTACGTTTTCGTCTATCTTTTAGCGTTTTACCAATTGTACAAGAATATATAAATTTCCTCTTAAATGAAAGTATTTCACAAGCTATTTCCAAAAAATTCAAAATAAATATGTAAATATCTTTAATATGTGACAATTTAATCAAAATCGTTAGACGCATTTTTCACAAAATCAAAATTTTTTAAAAACGCTCCATGTAAGGGTAGTTTGGGGTGGCGGGATTTTCTTGAAAATCTTCGTTTGGCATCTTTGAAAGCTACTGAACTTAAATACCAAGTTTGGGATTTATCCGACATTTCGTTTTTAGTTATGCTGTTCGCACACACATACGGACATGTTTCCAAAAATGCTTTATTTGGATGCCAGGGGCCTCAAAACATGTATTTTCGGTGAAATCGCGGTATTGAATTTTTGGTCTTTTGTTTTACACCTTTATTTCCTCAGTTGTAAATCGTGACCATCTAGGTATATTGCTTGGAATGAAGTGTCCGCGACTTTTGTTTTAGTTTTACACGAATTTTCTGTGGAATAAAAATAACGAGTTTCTACTCCATGGCATTCTCAGGAGAAGTCAAAGCCTTCTTCTAAAATATGTTCTGTTATAAATTTAATGTATTCGTATTCTAGTGTATAGGTTTTGTAAATCATATAAAACTTTAGCAATTTATGAATTGAAATAAGGTGTTTCATGGCCTATGTTCGTCAGAAAGAACAGTGCTTTTCAATGGCGAAAATATCTATTGCAATTGGTTAAGCGGATAACGAGATTAACTCCCTCCAAACACACACACACACACACACACACACACACACACACTTTCTCTAGCCCATCCCTTTGGTGTGGGGGTAGCGTGTCTACCTCACATGCAAGAGATCCTGAGTTCGAATCTCGGTTAGGGTGAATTACCTGCAGAAGGTTTTCCCTTATCCTGAGAAGACAATATCGGAAACGAAGCTGTAAGGACCTCGGACAAATTTAAGGTCATTTCATTGGTTTTTAATTCACCGTCCAATATCACCTATCCGGTTTAATGTCGTTAAACTCAAAAGAGAAATGTTACATTTTAATATTATTATGTATTTCAATGAGCTCTACATAATTTGTTTTCGTTTTTCTCTATCTATTACGGTTTTCTAGCACTAGCAGGAAATTATAGAACTTATGCGAAATTCAGTCAAAACGAAGAGGTTCTCACCGGCTATTTATTGAAATATCAAGCTATGCGTTTCATTCTTCATTCAATATATGAAACATATGACACGTTAATCAAAATGGTTACAAATGGTTGAGAAAATAAAATGTAATGTAAATTTTCTATGTAAAGACAGGTTCAGGGTAAGAACTTTCGCGGAATCTTCGTGTTGCAGCCTTGAAAAATGTCGAACTTAAATGTGAAGAATTTAAACTCCCATTTAACTTTTGAGTTTTGCTCACAGACTCATAAACACACTCAGGGTACCTCGAAATATATATTTTGGATGAAATCTCAACATCGAAATTTTTGGGCGTTATATAATAGGTACATCTACTACCATAGGTGCGTGGTAGAAAAAGTAAACATTATATTCAATACAGCACAAAAGGTTTAAAAAGCCCCTGTTTCGAAGTATCGGCTCAACAATTCATTGTCGGGTAAGCAAAAGAATAAACAAATGCACAGAATTCTACACGAAATCTTAGCCTCACCCGAGAATTAAAAAGATGCGTCAGGTTCCTAGTATCAAACAGGAAATTTGTACTTATAGTTCTGCTTCAACATTAGCCAGTTTAACATCTCGAAATTTATGTGGTGTAAGAATTATTACGACTTAGTCGTTACATTCAAGGTAAGTGTGCAAGAAAGATAATAAATCTAATTTCATTCTGTTTTTGAATGACGGATATTAATTCTCACTTATTCAATACTCCAGTATCAGGAGACTGATTGTATACGAGAAATATCCTGATACGATCATAGGTGTACGTCTGGGAAATTTAATGTCCTACCGGCATGTTGACATGGTAGCTCAGCGGTTAGAGCACCTGACGGAAACCGGGAGATCTATGGTACAAATTCCGGCACTGGCATTGGATTTTTCAGTCGTCTGATTCTACCTTTTCAACCTTGTCCAACACACGGCTTGTATGGAAGAACAATTAATTTCATTAACTGACTGGTCGAAACTATGAAGCCTGGGACTTAAAGTACTTACAGTCGCCATTGGGGTATATCATCTCAATACAATTTGAGATCTGCTTGTGGTTTACTGGGAAGAATGCGAATCAGTTGGGAAATTTAATGTCGTGTCGGCATGTTGCTATGGTAGCTCAGTGGTTAGAGCAACCGGGCGGAAACCGAGAGATCTGTGGTTAAAATTCCGAATGGCATTGAATTTTTGAGTAGTCTGATTCTACTTTTCCAACCTTGTCCAACACACGGCTTGTGAGAAAGAGCAATTAATTCTGTTAATGACTTGCCTTGCAGGTTTCTTATCATTTAATTACTACAGCAACTGGTAGTATAACTTTCAGTGATAACAATAATGGTATTTCTGGTCGTAGAGCATTAGTCCGAGACTACGAACTACTGATACTCGCGTGAAATTGTAGATGGTATGCAGTTAAATGACGACTGGAATAAGATCTGTCATTATTCACGTCATATTAGGCCATGAACACTTCCGTTTATTACTTTCCCTGTAGACACATATAGGTAGAGATGCCGAAAATACATGTTTTGAGGATACCTGAATAAACAAATTAGAAAAACGTCCGTGTATGTGTCTGTAAAGAGCATAACTCCAAAACGAAATGTCGAATAAATACCAAGCTTGATACACCGGATCAGGATCTTCCAAAGATGCGACACGAAGATTTTCAAGAAAATCCCCCAACACCAAACTAACCTTTACATGAAATATTTTTGGAAATTTTTGAATTTCAAAAAAATTACTCAAATGATTTCGATTAAACTGTCATATATTAAAGATAATTACGTGATAAATAAAACCTATCCAGAATTTTCTGGAAATGGTGTGTGAAGTCCTCTTTATTCGGGAGGAATTTTGTATAATCTTGTACAATTGGTTAACGTTAAGCGATAGACGAAAACGTACTACACATAAAATGTAGACCTCCTTAAACATACAACTTATTTCAAATACCTTTTTTTGTGGCATCGGAAATTTCCGAGATATCCGTTATTAATGGTTCGATCTGTTCAATACTTTGTCATTCTTTTTGAGAACCATGATTTTCAGTTGTTTCTGGCGATCGCTGGAAACAGCATGAAAGCAAGCGTATAGCAACCAGATCTTAAACGTTTGACTATCTCCGTTCTCTGTATTCTAATGAAATGTGTAATGTAGCTATAGTTGCAAAGGTTTATATGGATTAAAATGAAGTAGATAGTAAAATAAACTTTCGTAAGGATAATTTGTATCTATACTTATTAATAAACAATAGAAGGTAAATAAAGTTATGCTAATGTATCACATCAGATTTTTTCATTCTTTATTTCTTCCGACTATATTTTTTCCCTTCGTTTTTTCTTTCTTTCTTTTCTTTCTTCCTTTCTTTATTTCTTCCTTCCTTATGCGGCTAAGGGTTCCCTGTTTCTTCCATTTTTTCAGATCATATGCATGAATCTTTACTACTGATGTTTTCTTAATATCACGAATGCTTTAAGCCCTTTTCGCAGTGTTCTTAATGATATTCTTTGGTCAGTCTTTTAAAATAGTGGAGGGGGAAGATAAGGACGTCGCTTGGCCGAACCTGCGGCTGTCGCAAAGTGCCGCTACACGTAACAGACCTGGGGCACGAGCTACCTCTTTTCAATACTCCCCTTTCGAATGTCTCAAAAGACTCTGACGAAAGTATAAGTGCTATAATAAAGCACATAATTGAATTAACTCTCCCACATTCAGCAGATAAGAATGTGAACACGTATCTGTGTGAAAAGTTCCATAAACCTAAGTAATGTTTCGTTATTTGTATATCATTGTTTGGTATCTTTTCATTATCACAGTACTTTTTCCTGATGTAATATGTAAAGAGAAATGGAACCTTTAAACTTTATAAGCTGTCATACCGCGCCCTTACATTTTCTTTTATTGCTCTATAAAGTAGAGCAAGTATAGCATTCGACCGAAAAGCTTGATATCCAGATTTCGCCAAAACAAGTCTGAGATCTGTTGAAAGTAAAGAGCGACACTTTAAAAAAATCTGATGTGTTACACTCACATGGCTTTCTCTACTCTTGTACAAACTATTTATACAAACGCTTATTCTCCATCTACTTCATGTTAATCGAGATAAACATTTGCAAACTCTATCTTATTGCTAATTTTCTTGTAGATGGAAGGGGAATATATATTTACAAGGGCACATTGGAAATGCAATAGCCTTTAAGCATATATATATATATATATATATATATATATATATATATCTTAATAGCTGGTTGCTAGGTGCAGCACCCTTTCCCACAGATTAATACTCTTTGCATATCCAAGGCAAAAAAATGAATAACGAATTCCCATTTGAGAAAATAAGTATTTAAAAAATCTGATGTGTTACACTCACATTACTTTCTCCACTCTTGTACAAACTATTTTTACAAACGTTTATTCTCCATATGCTTCATGTTACTCGAGATGTCAATCTTATTGCTAATTTTCTTGTAGATGCAAGGGGAACATGGTAGGTTATAAGCGCTAGTCAAATCTTTTAAGCGCTGGTTGCTATGTGGCGCATTCTATTCTGTTTGCATATTCAGGACATAAAAAATTGAATAACGAATTTGAGAAAAAGTATAAGTATTGGAAAATTTAAGGAAATAACAAGCAATATGTCGAAAATGGTTCACTCAACTAAAAAAATGTATATGACATAAATTGTGTATTTTAACGCGATCTACATTTTTTGTGTAGTAAAATGTTGTCTATCTCTTATGGTTTACCAGTTATGCAAAAGTCGTTCACAATAAAGAATACTTTTGGAGACATTCCCAGAAAATTCAAGATATACATTTTATTTGTCATAAAAATATCTTAAACATATGATATTTTAATCAAAATCGTTAGAGCCATTTTTGAGAAAATTAAAATTTTCGAAAAATCTTCCATTTAAAGGGTACTCTGGGGTGGGGGGATTTTCTTGAAAACCTTCGTGTCGCATCCCTGGAAGATACTGAACCCAAATACCAAGTTTGGTGTTTATCCGACTGTTCGTTTCTGAGTTATGCTGTTCACAGACACACACACAGACAGACACACAGACACACACACACGGACATGTTTCCAAAAATGCTTTTTTTGGATTCAGGGGGTCTCAAAACATGTATTTCCGGTGAAATCTCGGTATCGAATTTTTGGGTGGAATACAATACTTCCCCTACTTACTATACGTAGTAGAGAAAGTAAAAATTAAGGGAATAACAAGTAATATCTCGAAAATGGTTCACTCAACAACAAAAAATTATATGACATAAATTGTGTATTTTAACGCGATCTACATTTTTTGTGTAGTACAATTTTGTCTATCTCTTATGGTTTACCAGTTATGCAAAAGTCGTTCACAATGAAGAATACTTTTGGAGACATTCCCAGGAAATTCAAGATATACATTTTATTTGTCATGAAAATATCTTAAACATATGATATTTTAATCAAAATCGTTAGAGCCATTTTTGAGAAAATTAAAATTTTCGAAAAATCTTCCATGTAAAGGGTAATCTGGGGTGGGGGGATTTTCTTGAAAATCTTCCTGTCGCATCCTTGGAAGATACTGAACCTAAATCCCAAGTTTGGTGTTTATCCGACGTTCGTTTCTGAGTTATGCTGTTCACAGACACACACACACACACACACACACACACACACACACACACACACACACACACAGACACACACACGGACATGTTTCCAAAAATGATTTTTTTGGATTCAGGGTGTCTCAAAACGTGTATTTCCGGTGAAATCTCGGTATCGAATTTTTGGGTGGAATACAATACTTCCCCTACTTACTGTACGTAGTAGAGAAAGTAAAAATCCATGCGTGTTTGAACAGCATAGCTCGAGAAATAAACGCTGATAAATACTAAACTTCGTATTCGAATCTTACATATTTTAAGGAGCAAAGGCGAATACCTTCATAAAATTTCTCGCACCACAAAATCTCCTTCACAGGGAAAATAATTCGTTATTCTTTTACTTTCTCATAAGTAGAGGACATGGATTAAAACTCCATTTGAAATTTATATGACTGAGATACTGTTGGCATATAGAAAAAAAACAATACAAGGAAAATATAGAGCTCATTTAAACATTCACTTTATGACAAAAAACTTTTACACAATATAAATCGTTTCCACATTGTTCCCTATTGTATGTGTAAGTATTTCTAAGTTGGACCTTACTTTGGTGTACCATTTATGAAACTTTTCGAAAAGAAGTGATTCTTCTTTTCGATGAGTTCATTATTACTAACAGGAATCGACATATAAATCAGTTAGTGCTGTTTCTGCAACTTCCATGCAACCAAGCCGTACTGTTTAGGTAATCTGAAACCATTTCTAGGCAAACATCACTTATAAGTGAGTCTTGGAAGACCAACAGAGCGGGTGTCAGTTTGTGTCACACATTTTAGGAATATTATCAAAGTTGTGCAAATACCTTGACATCCCAATTTTGTCACAAAGGGACGCTTGTGATACACTAGGGACTGCCCTGTTTTACATGTTTAAAATCTAGTTATCTTAGTGTTATGTTGCAGGTATCTCACCTACTGATCACTCCTCCATACGTTGTAGCTATTGCTGGAATAACCAAGTTTTAGAACGTGAACGCATACGCGGATTTCTCTTGACAGACCAACTGCCCTGGGCAAGGCCGGCTGAAGCTCAAGTCTAAACTGACATACAGCACGTTCGTGCATCAAGCCATTAATATTTATTTATTCATTTTTCTTCAGGCCTCCCCCTCAACATCTAAGATTCTATAGGGACGCTCCCTCCTGGTTAGAGTTTAGGAAAAGTAAGCTTCCGGTATGGTTTAGCAACAGCGAGCGTTTTCGAAAACCAAGAATTAACAAATACCAAGTGTAGAAGAAAAAAATATAAACGCTTTGTACAGGAACAGTATCTGTGGCCAGCATTCGGGTGGTCCCGGGTTCGATTCCCGGTGGCCGCCCACTCCGACCATGGAATTTTTCGTGGTTTTCCTCTGGTCGCCTAGGCGAATGCTGGGGTGATGTATTCTACCACTTCTCCTTTCCCTCATTTCCTGTCATTTCATCTTTCTCCCTTTAATCTTTCAGGCAGGCTCCCCAAGTTCCGTAGTACGTCTGGGTGGACAGTGAGGCAGTATTTTTAACACTTAAATGATTTCAGTCAAATTGTACAACATAAAATATAATAACAGCCCGCCTTAAAGCAATATGTGTATAAAATAACATATAAAATGTATGTAACAGTCATTCTATAAATGTTTATATTATTGTGTACATATTTAATAATGTTATGTGAATGTATTAGGTAATTTAATAATGTAGGAGCTGTGAGAATAATAGGTTAAAAGTTGCTAACAATGAGGTAACCTTGAGGCAATAATTAATTAGAAAGTTTAATAATGCTACTGGTAATTCTTGGAGCAACAATAATGTAATTTTTGACAGTTTATAAAATAGGCAATCAACAACCAGAAAAAAGCTTAAGTTAAATAAAAGTATACTATTGGAGTAGGAATAGCCGATCAGAAACTGAAATAGGGCAAATTGTACAAATTCAGAAGTCAGTTGCTAGCAGACAGCGTTCCTAACCGGACGCGAGACGCGTCCTCGAGAAGTTTAATACGTATTCAGTGTGAGACAAAAATAGTTTACGAGTTATAAAGTGCAAGTAATTAATAAATAATCTCACAGTTCTCTATATCAGTGAAGTGTTATTTAAATTGTGTCAAGGATTAATAAATGTAGTGAAGTAAAAATTATAATCTGTGTAAGCCTACATTCTTCAGCCGCACCACGCCTTGTTAAGATATTCATGTCTCTGCAAATTAATACTGACGCAGCCGAGGCAAACATAAATATATAATATTTAAAGAAACAGTAAAAATACAAAGTTAATATTTTTAAACTTGGGGGGAAGGCTACCGGGTACCAAACGTGCGGTTGCAACTACTTCAAGTTCGGCTCCTCCTAAAATCACCCTTCCTCAACAGAGTGCATGGTCACTGGGCTTTGAAAAGATTTCTCCCCGCCAAACACGCTGGCCTGCCTGCAAGGGCCGCTTCGTCGCCTTCTCGCGGGACTCTTCACGTCTACTAGCCGAAAGCGGGTGATTCGAACTGGAAGTGATAGGGACCCATGCGTCCCTGTACTCCCGTCTGCTTGCAAAATTGGCAAAATAAATCCTGTGTAGTAAAACGAAGAAAACAAAATAAATAATCGTTTGTAAAAACCTTTAGTACCTCCTAGTGTTTCTCAGGAAGACTGTAAAAAGATACCTATATTCGTACAATGAAATACAACAGAACCTAACATATCCGAGAGTGCCCATTTACAAGGAATTTTAAAAACCTTCATGATCAATTTAGTTTCCATTGCCAAGTGCTTTAGCGCACATTATATGGTGATTGTAAAGAATAAATTAAGATATTAAAAATAGGCACTCGTAGATACTAAATTTGCCTTAGTTTTGTAGGAAATCCGTGTTACCTACTTAAGTATTATTCCCGTGGCTGCGAATATGATACAATTTTCTCTCAGTGACTGATTTTCACACGACTCTAGACCAGAGGTGGCGAAAACGTGACTCGTGAGTCATTTTGACTCGCAGGCGTACGTTCCCTCTCTACAACCGTCCGTTTGATTTTCACATGCTGCGAGTGATGCAAGGCGTGTTGCATATTTGGTGACTCGCGGAAGGAAGTCGTTTTCGCCACCCTTGCTCTAGACAACTACAAGAGAAGCTTTACTCTCCAAGGGGCTATTGTCACATCGATAGCACAGATCGAGCTGGGATTCTTTTAGTGAAAGTAGATTCAAAATAAGAATAACCGTGTCTAGGTTTTGTCTCCCAGAGGCCCAAGTTAGACAAGAAAAACATATTTACAAATTAGAATCATTCATTAATAATATCCAATTCCTTGCATATATTGGTGTTTAAAAAGTTATTAAACGAGAGAACGTATAAAACTGCAATTTTTATGTCTTCGGTCTTTTTACTTTCTCTACTACGTATAGTAAGTAGGGAAAGTATTGCATTCCACCCAAAAATTCCATTCCGAGATTTCACAGGAAATAGATATTTTGAGGTGCACTGAAGGCATATAAAGCATTTTTGGAAACATGTCCGTGTGTGTCTGTCTGTGAACAGCATAACTCAGAAACGAACACTCGGATAAACACCAAACTTGGTATTTAGGTTCAGTATCTTTCAGAGATGCGACACGAAGGTTTTCAAGAAAATTCCCCCACCCCAGATTACCCTTTACATGGAATATGTTTCGAAAATTTTAATTTTCTCAAAATGGCTCTAACGATTTTATTAAAATATCATATATTTAAGATACTTTCATTACAAATAAAATGTATATCTTGAATTTTCTGGGAATGTCTCCAAAAGTATTCTTCATTGTGAACGACTTTTGCATAACTGGTAAACCATAAGAGATAGACAAAATTTTACTACACAAAAAATGTAGATCGCGTTAAAATACACAATTGATGTCATATACATTTGCTTTGTTGAGTGAACCATTTTCGAGATATTGCTTGTTATTCCCTTAAATTTTCCAATACTTATACTTTTTCTCAAATGAAAATTCGTTATTCATTTTTTTTTTGTCCTGGTAATGCAAAGAGAATGGAATACTCTACATAGCAACCAGTTCTTAAAATATTTTACTATCGCTTAAAGCCTACCAATTCCCCTTGCATCTACAAGAAAATTAACAATAAGATTAACATCTCGATATCTCGATTAACATGAAGCATATGGAGAATAAGCGTTTGTAAAAATAGTTTGTAAAAGAGTAGAGAAAGTCATGTGGGTGTAACACATCAGATTTTTTCTTGGAGGCACCTATCACTGAGAAAAAAATGAACGTAGCTGTGGCCCATTTGCACTTCGTTTCATTAATTTTAATTTGTATTAATGTATAACAAAAGTGCTCCATTGCATTTAAATAATAAACATATATTATGTATAGGTAATATTGTATCATATCGCTACAATATTACATTAGTTGTTGAATACAAACTATATCAATATACTTTTATGATTTCTATGTTTCTTCTTAGTCTGTTATTATTTTATTAACTCTACTATTTATGTTGCTAATTTTTCTAAATCTATGTTTTTTATAAATTTCATGAATAATTTTAAATTCTTATTTGTTAAATCAATTGTAGTTGGAGGCCAAGATCCTCTGTTATTTATTTGATTATGTATATACTTTATTCTTTTCGCTATGTTTTACATTCGTAAATTAAGTGCTGCACAATATGGCTGCCCAGGTTGCAAGAACCATGTAGGTTTTCATTCATCAAACGAGAGGTACGATTTTAAAATCGCATGCCCTGATAAATCTTGTATGTCATATTACCTGTAGCTCTCGATACGGGGCGAAGTTTATTATTCCGTCCACCCGTAGGCGTGTTGATACATCGAAGAAGCGGGCACTTTCTTTCCATTAGTTGTATGTCTTCATGCAGCGTGGTGTGTGTTAATTCTCCCTTAACATTAATTGGGGAATAAATGTATTAATTATGAATGATCTAACTGCTAAAACGTCTGAATGTGTATGTATGTTTACGTCTGATCAGTAATACTCTATTTCTTTATAAAAATGTGTATAGATGTTTTGATAGATATAGAGTTAATGTAAAAGATCTTATTAAGATCCGCATTACTTTGATCGAGGGTATCTCATTCATATCGTCAAGAAGACATTATCACTAGTCGTACTCGTCGTACAAGGTCCAATCCGATTGCAATGCAACACATTTACGGCCTAACAGAGTTTCTTTATTTCCTTCTTTCTTTCTTTGTAATGTAGTGTTTAACCTCTCAATTATTCAACAAAGCATTGAATTACGTTTGTGTGAGGAGGTACGTCTATTGGTCCTTAAAATGCAGCTTAACGCACAGCACAGCTAAAAAGAGTTTAAGAGACAGCGTTTCAGGCTTGACCTTGGCTTGGTGAGATTTCGTGCCATCTTGATTTGCATTAATTAACGCCCGGCGTTAACCACTCAAGCAAGCCTGTCCAGGCAAATAAAACCTTCCGACGAAGAAGAAAAATACGGCCGCGGTTAGCGAGAAAGGGAGCACAAAATTCAAAACCTTATTGTTTTTTAAATCTCTTAATAAGCTTTTACCTTTTCATAGAAAGTCCTCTCAGGCTGGCCCCGTAGCTCAGTCGGTAGCCGGGCAGGAGGGTGGGAATTTTTCTCTAGCCAAGATTATTCCCTATCCTCCCCAAGGTGTGGAAGTATGAATGAGAGTGCGAATTCGCATGTGATCTAATGATTAAAACCCAACGTGCTGAAACCCAGCGACAAGGGTATACGAATTAACACCATTGCCTTAGACAATAAGTTCCAAAGGAAAGGCCGCCGATAAAACCACATAGAAAGGGTATAATTAGAACTTTAATAAAAAATGTTCTCCCAAAATAGAGCAGAAATTGTTCGGAAGGACCTTAAAACATTCTAGCAGCGAAACTAATAGAGAGAATATTATTTTTAATGTGCACAGCGTAAAAGTGATTATGTACTCTACGTGTTTCGACGATTTTCAACTTTTGCAGCTTATAATATTAATATTATTTGGAAAACGGTAGAAAATGTTCAGCCATTTTTTTTGTATGGTAGTTTCTAAATTAGCTTATATATGTTTTACTTAAAATACCTTGAACTATCGTGAAGACGGCGCCGAGTGGTTACACCGCTTGTCTCTCACCAGAGCGGCCCCGGTTCGATCCGCAAGTGGATTTGTGGTAGACAAAGCGGTGTCTGGGCGGGTTTTCTCCGGGTTCTCCGGTTTCCCCCGCCACTCATTCCACCACCTGCGCCATGATCGCCTATTTTATCATAATTTCCTCGCTCTCATACCAGCCATAGGGCTGATCACCCATCCTGGATATCCTATCTGATACAAAGTGTCTGCTCCTCGACAGGCCTCTGACCACAAGCACCCACTTGTAATTCCTGGGTGGTGTAAGTCCTCCATACCGGGAGGGTAAACAGACGAGAAGAAGAAGAAATATCATTAAAACACCATTTAAAATGAGGGAGAAATAAATTCGCAAAGTTGTGAAAATGAGACGTTAATAAGGTAATTCAGCTAAAACGCCAATTATTATTCACCACTGCACAGGTCTATTCCATAGTCCTTTTAATGACAATTCCATTCATACGGCACGTATTTGATACTGGTAAATAACGTTTAGCAATGCTTCAGATATTCACCAATCACAGTCGTTTGTCTTACCATTATGCTTGCAAAGATGGCATTTTATCGGATAAAAAGCCACTCGTTATTGAACCGCAATAGTATCATCAAGCGATGCTACGTCATCCATCTTATCATTCACCAATTCTGGAGAAATACAACTACCTTCGATACGCATTCAAATACTGTCAATTTTTAAATAAATTATATTCTTGAAAAAAAAAGTGTCTTCTTTATGTTCTGATTTTACCTTATCCTAATTTTGAGGTTAACTATCACTTTCTCTACTACGTACAGTAAGTAGGGGAAGTATCTATTGTAGGTATTTCAAACAAAAGTTCGATTTCGAGATTTTGAAGACCCCTGAACCCCCCAAAAAATCTTAGAAAAAGGTATGTGTGTGTGTATGTGTGTGTGTGTGCGCGCGTGTGTGTGTGTGTATTGAGAAAAGCAAAACTAAAAGACGAGAAGTGGGATAAACACCTAAGTTGGTATTTACGTTCAGTACCTCTCATAAACGCGATACGAAGATTTTCAAGAAAATTCCTCGCCCAAAACTAAACTTTACACGGAACATTTTTCTAAATTTCTTATTTTCTAAAAAATTGCACTAACGATAATTAAAATACATATATTAAAGATATTTACATGAAAAATAAAGTACATATGTTGCACTTTCTGGTAATAGCCTGTGAAATCCTCTTCAATCGGAAGAAATATTGTATAAGCTTATACAACTGGTAAATGATAAACGATAGACGAAAACGTACTACAAAAAAAACGTAATTCTCTTTAAAACACACAATTTATTTCAAATGACTTTTTTGTGTCATAAGCCATTTCTGAGATATCTGTTATTAATCGGTCGAATCGTTACGTTGTCATTCTCTTAAAGTCCTGTCAACATTCAGTTGTTTCTCGCGATTGCATGGAAACAGTATGGGATTTTATGGCAGTGTATAGCGCCAAGTTCTTAAACATTTGACTATAGCCGTCCCCTTTGTATCTATAACGAAATGTGTAATGCAGATATTTCTCCAATGGTTTATTGGAACTGAAATAAAGTAAACAGAAAAATAAGCTTTATTAAGTATAGGTTGCATACCCACTAATAAACCACAGGGGTAGAGAAAGTCATGTGAATCTATCACAGCAGATATATTTTTCATTCTTACTATTGCTAGCATTGATTAGCATTCGTAAACTTTACCTTGTTCATTAATTTAATATGGCGTAATCTGACAGCCTACACATTGGTGATTTCAAGAAAGTAAGAAAGTAATTATCATTATTACCCAATCTGTTACAGTTTATAAGTGGAATAGTTTTAATAAATCCCATTCGAGGTAAAGTTTCATCTAATAAATCGTAACCTCTCGTGGGATTACTTATGATAATAATTCAACGACATTTTCAGATATTACAGGCATTTACGTTCATTCTGAAAATTCCCTTAACTGGTGCAAATTCCTAAAACTGTAAAATCCATAAAATGCAAAGTACTGAAACCGCCAAAACACATAAACTATATTATCGTTTGTTCTTTGTACATGTTAAAATAAAAATGTTTTCTTCATACTTTGGAGGTACATGGGTGAAACTGTTTAAAGTTCCACCGGTATCTGTTTAATCATTTTTTAGTTACTGTGTGTTTTGAAAATGACTTCTTTTTTAAATTGTATAGATATACTTATAAACTATAAGCTGCAGGCTTAAAAAAGAATTATACAAATAGGTATACATTAACAGCAGAGCCATTTTTTAAAAACTGGATGTCTAAAATATTTGAAAAAGGAATTAATTCCATGAGTATTTTGTTGTTAAGGATGTTGTCAATTTCCACGATCATATCAGCGCCGCTGGTTGTCGGAATTTCGTCCCGCAGGATTCTTTCACATGTTAGTAAATCTACTGACATGGGGCTGTCCTTTTAAGTACACTAAAAACCAACAGTCTTGGTTTGAACCCACGACCGTAGGATCAGAAGGCCAAATTAATCCCATGGATTTGAAAATACAAATTAGTTAGTATCCAGATGGTATATTTTGTATTTTAATTCTGAAAATATCTGTTTTATCCAAAAGAGCTACGATACTTTTATAAAATAATTTTAAGATCATTAACATGCGCAGGCATTTAAATCTGACCCCATGTGTTGTAGGGCTGTAAGATTTGACCTATTACAGATCTGATGATTCTAAATAATCACGGTACAAAAATTAAAAAAAAAGTAGATGTCTTTTTCTGAAGAAAAAAAATGGTCAATATTAACCACGATTCCCCTTAAAAGGGTGTACGAATTCTTTCTACTCTACTGTAAGAACAAGTAGTTTGGGTTGCAAGCACATAATCCTCTTAGTTACTCCTGGAAATAATTGCAATTCAAGCTATCACTCCTTTCCGTTGTACCAAACAAAACTAAGAAAGTTTAAAAAAGATAAAAAATATATTAAACACCAAGTTTCTCGCAAGAAGAAACTACGGTTACCAACGTTCAACATTGAGAACGCGATGATTCTGGTTGACATGGTAAATAAATAGGGCTTACTCAAAAAGACTAATAAACGCCCTAAAAATATCCCCCAAAACAACCTAATGGCTCTAAAAGAAAAGAACAACGTATAAATGTAATGCTATTTAGTTAATATATCTAATAATTTTAGTTTTCGTTTCATATAATGAATGTGTGACATTGAACATCTACATCACTATATCCGCCATTATTAAAAGAGAACGGGTGACATTTCCCCCTAAATAGTATTATTTTTGGACTCTTGATGTAAATTAAAACACAGATTTTGCAGTGAGAAAATGATGCACCCAAATATTATTCTTTCAAATAGAGTTAAACATCTTTGCTTAAAAAATACAATATTCTGGCGGTATGAAACATACAGTGGGAAAAACTCGATGAACAAAATGCTTCTTCTTTGAGTCATATTTTTTAGATTGTTATGTTAATCTGTATAAATCATTGCTGCCTGCTTGAACTCAGAAAGAGCAGTAGTCGGAAGAAGATAAGCGTTAATATTTAAAAAAAAAAAGCTAAAGATCTAATGTGTTGCACTCACATGACTTTCTCTACTCTTGTACAAACCATTTTTACAAACGCTTATCCTCCATCTACTTCCTGTTAATCGAGATGTTAATCTTATTGCTAATTTCCTTGTAGGTGCAAGGGAATATGGTAGGCTTTAAGCGATAGACAAATATTTTAAGAGCTAGCTGCTATGTGGAGCATTCACATCTCTTTGCATGTCCAGGACATAAAAAAACGAATAACGAATTCCCATTTGAGAAAAAGTATAAGTATTGGAAAATTCAAAAAACAACAAGCAATATCTCGGAAATGGTTCACTCCAAAAAAAAAGTATATGACACAAATTGTATGTTTTAACGAGATCTACATTTTTTGTGTAGCAAAATCTTGTCTATCTCTTACGGTTTACCAGTTATGCAAAAGTCATTCAGAATGAAGAAGGCGTTTGAGGACATTCCCAGAAAATTCGAGATATACATTTTATTTTTCATAAAAATATCTTAAGTGCATGATATTTTAATCAAAATCGTTAGAGCCATTTTTGAGAAAATAAAAATTTTCCAAAAATGTTCCATGTAAAGGGTATTTGGTATTTGTCCGACTTTTCGTTTTTGAGTTATACTGTTCACATACATCTACACAGAGATACACACACACACACACATGGACCTTTTTCTAAAAATGCTTTTTTTTATGCAGGGGCCTCAAAACACGTATTTCCGGTGAAATCTCGATATTGAATTTTTAAGTGGAATGCAATACTTCCCCTGCTTACTATAGGAAATAGAAAAAGTAAAAAGGGACCAATAAGCGGTAAAAAACGAAAAGGAAAAAAAAAATCTCTTGGCCTACAATGACCCAAAATAAACATTGGGCCTCATCGTCAGACACTCGAAAAGAAAAGAATTCGAGCCTTAATAATGAACTATAAGCCATTTTAAATATATACTCGTAACTTTGGATCACCCTTCTGCAGAATACTGGGCAAGAATTATCTTTGAAAATGAAAGTTTGTGGCTTCAATTCACACCTAATAACAAGTTTTATATTATCAGGAGGGACTTACTCAGTGTCTTTGGCATATTCAACAATAAGAATATGCTTGCTGATCTGCAAATTTCATTCAATCTTTCCGCGCACATTTTTCGCTGACCTACGCGAGTAGAAATTATATAGGTACTTAATTACTTCTAAAATTACCTTATCAGTATCGTAAAGCACAACATGTATTTTGGTAATAAAAATTTTATTATATTATAATCTTTAAACTATAGGAATAAAAATATAACAGGGCTTTAATAATTGACACCAAAAGCTTAAACGTTAATCAGTTTTCTAAGTCATGAGGTTTACAGAATTATT
The DNA here is from genome assembly GCA_030765065.1 of Deroplatys truncata. Classification (NCBI taxonomy): domain Eukaryota; kingdom Metazoa; phylum Arthropoda; class Insecta; order Mantodea; family Mantidae; genus Deroplatys; species Deroplatys truncata. The sequence continues at coordinate 110,868,690 of CM060979.1, forward strand.
TAATATAAGTAATTTAATCCTTTAGGCACAGAGTGTAAACTAGTGAGGAGAAACATTACATAATTGTATTCCCCTGCGTCTGTCAAGATTGCGATTGAACTGCTCCATTTTTATGAAAGTTTATTTAAGGTAGTTTTAACCATGTTGGTCTTAATCGCGATCGATTTAAATTTTTTACAATATACATTTACAAGAATGGTATACCTTTATAACGCAATGATTATAATGACAATTTTTATAAGAATGGTACACAATTATTAACAATAAGACAAGGATAATTTAATAACAATGCAATGTGTTGTTAACTTGTTTCGTTAAACTTGTTTGTACAATTCGGTTGCTTTAAGAAAGTTAATTAGATTTCTAATTATAGAGACGTCATTCAGAGGGCACAAAGTGGGCTGGAATACCGAATTGTCTGCGTTGTTGTTCGAATATTGGGCATGCCAATATGATACTACTGTTAGCATTGTTTGGAAATTCTCACAAATGGGCGGAGGACTTCTGTTCACAGGTAGGCATGACCATTCTCAGGCGGGTTATCACAATTTTGTCTTCCGCTGGAGGTTTTTAACTGGGTAAGGTGTGTGCATGAGGTCAGTCGTACATTATGTAGCTTACTGCTGGGTTTCTACATCAACTAATCCACCATTGGTTGTGTATCTGTCTCTTGAATCGTAGTATACAGATGGTGGCTGGATAATGTGCAGGTAAACGTGTTGTTTCTTTTCCAGCAGCATCCACTTCCTCGTTTCCCGCAATACCCTGGTGGGAAGGTGTCCACATTATAGTGATGTCCTTGTCCAGGTTAAAGAGTGATACAGAGTGTATGCATGTCTTGAACGATGTCGTTATTATAATGCTTATTTTGGAGAGCTCTTAAAGCAGGCTGTTAGTCACTGATGATAAGATATGTATTGTGGTGTAATATTTCGAATATAAATTCCAGTGCCTTTTTAATGGCATAAAATTTATAGCTGAACACAGAAAAAAGTAATGATAGTTTGTATTGAAACGCGTGATCATTACATACTATAGTGCATGCTTTTGGAATCATCTGTTTGTATACAGGAACTATCTGGGGCTTTTCCAATTTTTTCTTTCAACAGTTATTGGTAACCAAATTGGTGTTTACTTTTTGGTGCTCATTTAGGTCCAACTCAATGAAGGGTAACTTATTTCTCCTTGGCGGATTATCCAATTTTCTTTGTCTTGAGGATATATATGGTATTTCCAAGTTTAGTTCCTTCAGGTATCCTTTTATTATGATACAGAACGGCAGGGAGTGTGTTTGTTCCTAAAGGAAGTGATCGCTAAGATAGTTGGGGAAGACATATGAATATATGATATTCTTTACGGAATTTACAGGATGAAGTAGTTCTTCTATGGGTTTATGATTTTCGTTTCAAGTCGGGTTGTTTCAGCTGTAGGCTAGTCGTGGCAGGGTAGTCTGCTACATGTATCTCATTTTCACTGTTATGTTAGTATTGAAGCAAATGTCAGACCAGGCGCTGGCATCTGCTACTGCTGCTAACAGTTGGCCATTCGAATGTGAGTTTCCATTTACTTCCGTTGGGTTTTCAACAGTCGGAATTTCTTTCGTTTATACAGTCGTCAGTTTGTGTGGTCTGTGCAGGAGTGAGGTTAGGTAGAGAGTTTGGATTTTGAATTTTAGTTCTGAGAGGTGTGTGTTCTTGTTTGCGTCCGCTGTTGCGTTATTTCTTTTCTCTTCTAAACCTGGAAATTCTGTGTTACCTATTTTCTGAAGAATTTGTATGTTCTGAGCTGATTTTGCTTTTTCTATACAGATGGAAGTATTTGAGGTGCATTGACGCGCCAAGTGGCTCTCTGCTTTGCAAAGAAAACACCTAGATATATTAAATGAAACATAAATCCAGTGAGTTGTCCCCTCGAATGTCACCTGGTAATAATGAGAATGTTCCTGCGTCACGTACAACTGTGAATGTGGAAAAAACCTTTTATGGCAGTATCTGCTTTGATGGGTGAAATTTATGACTTTGGGGTTATTCCTAGTTTAAGCAGCTTATGGAAATCGGTATTACTGTGCATACATTAGCAAGTATCACACGCCTGTTAGTGCTGATTAGAGCTCTTAATGTTAGGATTTTATCATCATTATTTGCAGTTGGGTGTTTACAACATAAGTCTTGTGCAATACTCTTAGTTGATAAAAACATGCACAATAGTGAATTTGATATTCGCGAGACGTAACAAATGTTGACAGGGTCTGTGAGTTTGTTTATCGTTAATATATAATCCTTTATGGGAATATCTTTATGAACGTAAAAAATGATTGCTTGTTCCATATTGAGGCAGTATTTTTAACACTTAAATGATATCAGTTTAATTATATAATATATAAATTCAATATCAGCCTCCTTAAGGCAATATGTGTATAATATAATATATAAAATGTATGTAACAGTCATTGTATTAATGTGTATATTATTGTGTACATGTATAATAATGTTATCTGAACGTATTACGTAATTTAATAATTAGAAGCTGTGAGAATATAGGTAAATATTAGCTAACAATGAGGTAACCTTGAGGCAATAATGAATTGGAAAGTTTAATAATGTTACTAGTAATTCTTGGAGCAACAATAATGTAATCTCTAAAACAGTTTATAAATAGCCAATCAACAACTAGAAAGGCTGAAAGTAAAATAAAAGTATTCTATTGGAGTGAAATTAGCCAATCAGAGACTTGAAATAGATGAAATTTGCAAATTCAGGCGGGAGAAGCAGTGGCTTGTAGACAGTGTTCTTAACTGGACGCTAGACGCGTCCTTGAGAAGTTTAATACGTATCCACTGCGAGACAAAAATTCATTACGGCGAGGATATTATAAAGTTTACGTGTTTAAAAAGTGCAAGTAATTAATAAAATAATCTCACAGCTCTCTATATCAGTGAAGTGTTATTTAATCGTGTCAAGGATTAATAAAAGGAGTGAAGTAAAAATTATAATCTGTGTAAACCTACATTCTTTAGCCGCATCACACCTTGTTCAGAGATACACGTTTCTACAAATTAATACTGACGCAGCCGAGGCAAACATAAATATATATAATATTTAAAGAAACATAAAATACAAAGTTGATACCTAATTGTTGGGGCAAAGGCAAAGGCAAAGGTAAGTAAAGTTGGGGCGTAGACCACCGGAAAGTGAACATTGAGGCGAAGGACTCCGGAGACTGTGTACCATACTGGGGCAGTTACTACATCAAGTTTTGCTCCCCAACATTTGAACTACAATACAACTCCTAAAATTAAACTTCTTCAATATTAAGGGTAGATTGTATTACTGTAGCATAACTTGGTGACTAATACATTCTAGGTTTATTAGCAGGATGACTCCTGTACTCAGGGCACATTTGTTTAGGGATAAGCAAAACAGTTAACCTCTACTCATAGGTTACCTAGAACGGTGCGTTTAAGTTAGCACGTTCCGGGAACGCGTGAAGCAGAGATTTATATAAAACACTCACCAGACTTCTGTAGAATATAGTTTTAAAGCTGGAAAATGTCTTCACTGAAAAACAAAACCGTAGAAAGAATTTGCATTAAATCTGCAAATATTTATTCGATGTTCACTTGTCCAAAATCCAACTAGACTTTTTTTTTTTAAAGCTGTTAACGCCCTTTAACCTGGCAGGTCATATCGGACGACGATAAATGAAATGGATGAAATATAATGAAATGAGCCCGGAGTCCTTACAGCTTAAGGTTGCCCTACATTCGCCTTCTCAGGATAAGGGAAAAAACCCGTAAGAAACCTTATCCGGGCAACTCATCCTAACTGAGATTCGAACTCGGGACCTCTTGAATGTGAGTGGACACGCTATCCTCACAACACAGAGGTGGGCCAAATTGAAGTGTTGTGCAGCTGTGCAGACTCAAAATTGTCTGGCTCCGTGGTTAACACTCAGTTTTTAATGTTCACAGTATTAATTTCAACTGTCACTGATCTGTTATACTACACAATATCGTCCGCGTTTATAGGTATATATTTTATACAAGTATTACATGTCTTGTTTAAATTTGCGATAAACATGCGCATTGTAGGTCCTTCTTACTCCGTCCTGCATTCACTGAAAGTCAATAAGAGTCATGCCAACATTCACCAAATGTAGCAGATTTAACGGCAAATGTAAACACACAAGTAACATAAGCTTGCGATCAGAAACCGCACGCTCGCGCGAAAAGCGCTCTGAGTAGTGGAAATATGGCTAAGTATTTCGTGAGTATAAAACCTTGTCCTCGCCTTACATAACCCCACTAACTACAGTGCGATAGAAACCTTCAGAATTTAACATTTCCGACTGATGCCACTTTTACTGAAAAGGTAGCTCATAGGTTTAGTAGTAGGCGGTTTAATAACACTAAATGTTTAAGGTTTTTATATAGCCTTTGTTTCAATAATTGCTCATGGTTTATGCTCATCTGGTCCATTTTCTTTAGATATTATTAATTAGAGGTTAAAAGCCTTATATTATTTACCTACTCGGGGAAATGCTATATTTGGGGCTCCTAATATTGTTTGGTATAATTTCTCGTGTTATGAATTGATAAACATCTGCATCTAAAATTTTTAAAATATGTCTACTTAACTTCTTAAATGTTTGATACCAGAGGAATGGAAAATGGCGGTAATAAAACCAATATTTAAAGAAGGAAATAGAAATAATTGTAAAAATTATAAGGGGATCAGTCTTTTAAATACCTACAAGCTATAAAATATTAGCAAAAATTTTAACAAGCAGACTAAATGCAATAACTGAAGCTTTACTTAACAATGGACAACGTGGATTAAGACAAGGCAGATCCTGTGCTGATTGCATCTTAATAAGACAAATAAAAAAAAATCTGATGTGTTACACTCACATGACTTTCTCTACTCTTGTACAAATTATTTTTACAAACGCTTATTCTCCATATGCTTCATGTTAATGGAGATATCAAGATGTCAATCTTATTGATAATTTTCTTGTAGATGCAAGGGGAATATGGTAGGTTTTAAGCGATAGTCAAATATTTTAACGCTGGTTGCTATGTGGCGCATTCCATTCTCTTTGCATGTCCAGGACATAAAAAAATGAATAACGAATTTGAGAAAAAGTATAAGTATTGGAAAATTTAAGGGAATAACAAGCAATATCTCGCAAACGGTTCACTCAACAAAAGAAATGTATATGACATAAATTGTGTATTTTAACGCGATCTACATTTTTCGTGTAGTAAAATTTTGTCTATCTCTTATGGTTTACCAGTTATGAAAAAGTCGTTCATAATGAAGAATACTTTTGGAGACATTCCCAGAAAATTCGAGATATACATTTTATTTGCCATGACAATATCTTAAACATATGATATTTTAATCAAAATCGTTAGAGCCGTTTTTGAGAAAATTAAAATTTTCGAAAAATGTTCCATGTAAAGGGTAGTCTGGGGTGGGGGGATTTTCTTGAAAACCTTCGTGTCGCATCTCTGAAAGATACTGAACCTAAATACCAAGTTTGGTGTTTATCCGACTCTTCGTTTTTGAGTTATGCTGTTCACAGACACACAGACACACAGACAGACACACACACGGACATGTTTCCAAAAATGCTTTTTTTGGATTCAGTGAGTCTCAAAACATGTATTTCCGGTGAAATCTCGGTATCGAAATTTTGGGTGGAATACAATACTTCCCCTACTTACTATACGTAGTAGAGAAAGTAAAAATAAGAGAATTTAATTTAGAAAGCCATACACTGTTTGTGATTATATAAAATCTTTCGATAAAACTATACGGCAAAAGGTATGGGATATAATGGCTGTAAACGGATATCCTTAACCATGCAACATTTTTAAAACTACTTTTAAGGGCTTTACTTACCAACTTTATGAAAGGAAATGCTGAAACTGGCCACCGTCTTTGTCCATACATTTTTGACACCTCTTTAGGAAACTATCCATTATGGTTTCATGGATGGTTCCATCCGCGCCTTTCTATGATAGCGGCAGACGGCGAGCGCCGAGGACAGGAAAAAACACCGCGCAGGCGTTTCGTAGTTTTTTGGCTCATCCTGTATATAGACGCAGCAGTTGCCGAGTGGCAAGCGCAGTTGACTTTTGTTTTGCAGTTCCATTTATACCCCGCCTTTTATTGCAATGTTTGACTACATTGGTCTTATCGGCGGCCTTTCTTTTGGAACTTATTGCCACCCCCAGTCGCGAATCGAACACGGGACCCCTCACACAGCAGGTAGACGTTCTACCGACTGAACTACGTGGCCAGCCACAGTTGACTTAAACACAGTCCTATTTGCAAATTATCACATTTTTCACATTTCATGTGAATATGAAAGAGATTCAAAAGAAAAAGTATATAAATTTCAATACATACGTGGCACTATAAAACGAACATTGACAAGAAAAACAAGAAGAAATACGATATAAAATTGTATAAAACTTTGGCAGTATCCCTGGCATTATATCTTATGGAGCCAAGAGCTTAGCCATGAATTAGAAACGATAAAAGAATAATTAAAACGGTCGAAATGAAAAATTTGAGGTATATAGTCTTACAAATCATTTTAAAAGTGAAAAAATAATAGCATCATTAAACATATTTAATTTAAATGAGGAAATCAGGCATTATAAAATGAAATGGAAAGATCATATTTCTCGAATGCCAAAGGAAAGACTGACAAACAGGCCTTGCAGTATAAACCATTTGGGACTAGAGATGTTGAAAGACTACATAGACGCTGGGAAGATCCCTTCTGAGCCCAAACAGACCTATGGCCCTTCTTGAAGGTTGATGATGATTATATTTCCCATGAAAAGGGAAAAGAGGAGACTTTAGAAAATTATACTACTGTATTGGAATATCTCGTAAGCAATTTTTCGCCATAGTCAGAAACTAAGGCGAATAGAGAAAAATCAGTTTGCTTTTCCTTTGTGGGTCGCTTGTTTAAATGAGATCGCAAGCCAAATGGATTGATGTCCTTTTCTTGAACGGGGTTTTCTACTCGAGAAAAGAGGAATAGCAGCGAAGGTGAAAAGAAAACAAATTATATATGCAAATATGGCACGTTTTTATTTCCAAAAGTAGAACACCACCAGATCAAATCGTATTTTATACGATATAAATACATAATGCCACATTAAAACAAGGCATGGAGAAAGAACTTATAGTTTTCTCAACGTGGGACACTATACCTAGCACATCAAGTTTTTTCCTTTCTTTACGTTTTCCTCTCTCTCTCTCTCTCTCTCTCTCTCTCTCTCTCTTCTTTGTTTATATTATCGGAGCGATTTTAATCTCAGTAGGGATATTAGACCACAAAGTTTCAGAGGGAAAACAACAGCATTTAAAATATTCCAATACCAGGAAGTGCAAGCCTTTTCAAGTACCGGTTTTGTGTATTCTCTGCTGACCATTATGAGATTATTAATCGCCATTCATGCACCGCTCACTGTCTCCTCTAGATGCTGAGAAAGTATAGCGCCACGAACGTCGCTGCAGGCAACAGCAGAAGCAAGAATGCCAGATCAGCAGGACGCGCGAGGCATCAGCATAAATATGAGAACTTCCTCTGAACTCAGTTCCTTACAGTTCATCTGCCATTCCCATGGCTATTTTTTATGGTTTTGTTGTCATACTGAAACGCAACGAACAGACCAAGTTTTACAATCGATGAGTTTTCAAGTATTCGGGGAAAATGGTTATATATCAAACGTTTGCAGACAAAGTCAATGCCCTATTTATACATGTATAAACGATTTTCGCCCTTGATATAAAGACAGTAGGTAAACTCAAAAATGAAAACTTGGGTTGACACCAAACTTGGTATTTAATTATATCAGCGTTTTCCAAGTATGCGACGCGAAGATTTTCAAGAAAATTTCCAATTTATGCTTTACCTGGAAAAAGTTTCGTTACTTTTATTTTCTCAAAAATGGCTCTAACGATTTTGATTAAAATAGACAATAGATATATCAGATATTTACAAGACAGAATGCGTATAATGAATTTTTGTAAATAACCTGTGAAGTCTTCTTCATTTAAAGGAATTTTGTATAATTTTGTGTAACAGATTCATAAGAGACTGTACAAAACCTTCCGAAAAGTGAACATCTCTTAAAAAATACACAATTTATTGCAAATAGCCTTTTTGTGGCATCAGCCATTTCCGAGATGGTATCTGTTGTTGGTTTGAATTTTTCAATATTTTCTCACTTGTTTGAAATGCTGTCGCTATTCAGTTGTTTCCGTAATGGAAAGAGTATGGTATTTGAAGGCTAGCTAGCATATTGAGACGCGCTTTTAAAGATCTGACTATAGTTTGGGCTCCTTGTATCCTTCTTACACCTACACGAAATGCGCGATTAAATGACTACTTCTGCAAAGGTTTACCTCGATAACGTGACTAGATAGAAAAATAAGCTTTCGTGAGAATGCCTTGTAAAAGTTATTTTAAAATAAATGATTAATTAATCCGGTTTTTAAAATTTCACTATCGCTTTAGTCTATTGTATTCTTCTTACACCCACAACAAAATCTGTAACAAGTTTATCTCGATTAACAAGAAGTAGATGGAAGAATAAGCGTTTGTAAGAATATTTTGGAGAAGAACGAGCAGAGAAAGACATGTGAATACAACATATAAATGTTTTATTCAGGAGACCTCAAAACATGCCTTTTTGGGTGGAATATAATACTTCCTCTTACCTAGTAGGGCAGGTAGGTGATAAAGTAACATGTTGTGGATAACGCAACGTGGAATGAATAATCGCTTAATAGCAAAATGTTTAACATATAGATATGTGGATATGCCATTGGTAGAGGAAGTGATTTGAATGTATCACATCAGATTTTTAGTATTACTGATTAGAATTTGTATTATCGATGTAACTGCAAGTTTTATAACCTCTTCATTTAATGCACAACAAAACAAATACTTTGTTTTAAAACTATATTATGTTATAAACCAGGTGTTTGTTATGAAATGAAGAGTAAGTATTAATGGAAGTTTTTTGGTACATTCGCCTCCATTCATGCCGTCACCATAGCTTCGGGAGGCATTTTACCAACTTTCTCAACGTAGGTAAATAGAAGGGAGGGATGTGTCTGGAGCGTTCTGTCTTTGTTGTTCGACTAAACAGTGGTGTGTGTTAACTGTAGCTCACAAGATGTACGTACATATTTCGAAAGTGATTCGCAAAAGAATAGTGTATGTGGGAAGTCAATTTGCCATTTGAAGACATGGTAGGCCAATTCCATGTAGCATTCGCTGGACAGATTATTAAAATAACGTGTAGTAAAAGGTACAATGTATTTGGGTTATACATTATGTTGCCATTAACATATTTTTCGTGAAGATATTATACAAAATAGGGTTTTATTTGGTTATATATTTAAACATGTTTGTTATAAGTGATGACGAGTAAAGCTATTGCTCACAGTTACATATTCAAATGTAAATAATCTAGAACTGTGCACGTAAAACAACCGCACTGCATACGCGAAAGGGTAAACAGATACACACACCTCCTGCCTTGCTATATGTAGCATATTCCACCTGTGAGGGGCAGTAGAATGCCGCCTGCAGCTGCGGTGACGACATAAATGGAAGCGAATGTACCTTCGCTTCAAAGTCTTTTAAATCTGTCCAAATTATATATCCTAATTATCATAATATAATCATATAATTCGTCCAGCAATTATACTTGCTTGATAACGTACATTCACAGCGTGTAAATAATAAAACAGCTGACTTACAATATCTGAAATACAATGTGGATGACAGTACCTTTATTTCACTAGAAGGAATAGAAGGATAAATGTAGATATGGCAAGATCCATAGTGAGCTTGCTTTGAAACGGGGAATTGGAGTGTGTATTAGGGGCTAATGGTCAGACCGTGCACCGAGCATTGTTCCGAGTCTCCTCCCACCCTTTTCAACAAACCCCACCACCCTATGGCATTCATGTAATATTTAACGATTCCATGTAGGCAAACAAGCCCCTTGTTTTATTCACGATACTGTGTAATTTTTAAACACACTTAATTTTTAACAATGGTGCAAGAGTAAATATGGTTTTTCCGACCGTTTAGCAAACTTTATAATTATCCATTCTATTTAAAACACAATACGTATAAAAATTGATGCACATGAAGCTTCGTGAATGTAACAGGTGAAAGAAAGCACAAGTCAATACATTCAAAGATAAAATAGATTTTTTATTAACAATGATGTCAAAGTATTAATGGCTAAAATGTATATTTGTTTGTGTGTATGCTGCTTTTCTACACAAGACTGGCAGAACCAATTATAATGAAACTTGTTATAGATTATACCTCAAGTTCCATTTAAAAATGGCTAATATTGCATCTCAATTACTTTCCCTTAAGGAGCTGGTGTTCTTACGTGCGCATAATAAACCATAGAAATATCTCGCTTATTATTCAATCTAGTGCAAGATGTTACACAACAAAAGTCTGTAAGCATATGATGTTTCTAACGGGCTTCTTATTTGCAAATTTCGATACGATGGCTATTTAAGACGCTATAACAATTCTTTCGCTATTATTATTGTTATTATTATTATTATTATTATTATTATTATTATTATTATTCCTGTAGGTAAACCGTTACGAGAAACCAAACTGCCCAACGCATAAAAAGGAACAAAAACACAAATTTGTGTTTTGTTAAACCTGTAACTTGTGTTTTAATTTTATTAACATTTCAGTGAAGACAGTTTTACTATCATTTTTCAAAACATCTGCTTCAAGTTGCAGACAGAAAGTGAAAAAGGAGAGAGGAGGAAAGAGCGTGGAGATTGGGAGAAGGTGAGAAGATGGAGATAGATTGATCATATATTTACCATTTTTGTAACGTACTGTTAGTATCTGTAATATTTTACTATCACCTTCTCAAGACAAGTAAGTTACGAATTGTAATGTAGTAATTTAAATTTGATTTAAGGATTCTATTCAAGTTACACTAGGTAGCAAACGTTATCCCATGCTGGGCCCATTTTAGAATGCATCAAATAGTACACACTCTCCATAGTAGTAAACTGATTTGAAAGTATACACTCGACATAGTCTTAGGAGGTTATGTTTAAACCCACAAATGCGCTATGCTTTTGGAACTGTTAATAACGCGCTTCTTCGACTGCGACTGCTTCTCCCTCTCGCTTCCTCCTCATGCCGAGGCTGTGTAGATAATACGCGGGAAGCTGAACTGCCAGGCGTTTTGATACCATTGCCACTCTCAAAACGTTTAGGTCCTGAAATGTGTGCTCCACTTATCGCCTAAGTTGGCTACAACAAACACATAAGACTGCCTTACATTCAGACACCTCTAGCGGAAGCCAAATAGCAATTATGTCAGAATTTGTTCTACCACAGAGGGAGCATTAAAGCAGAGAACGTCCTTGATTAGAGGTCAGGAATTTTAGTCAACCAGGGATCCATTTTGCACCAATTCTTTGGGTTTACTGGCGCTTATAAATAAATGGATTCAGCAGGAAAGAATTTTGTTTTTAACTTTATTTTGTCAGATACAGCTCTTTCCAATGGTGAGTATAACATAGTGGTGAACGAAGAAGCAGAAGACACTACAAAGTTTTTAAAAATGTGTAGGTATATTGCTTACTTTATAATAATAAAAGACTATAGGTACATATACTAGGAATGACGCAGTTTAAGGAGGCTCAGAGGAGTTGAGTGAAAAATTATTAATTTTAGTTTTTGTGCTTATGTTACTTTATACGATCAGAATTCGCTAGGGTGATTATTCAAGAGATTCACTCACTGAATCATTGGTCGGAGAGTGACAAAGCTGCCTTGGAAATGTTATAATAAGCCTGGCATTCTACAGAAGGTTTGTGGTGAGTGGAATGAAAATCGATATTCACCACGACATTCTCGAATTTACGTTTATTTGTCATTAGTTGCATTTTTTTCAAAAACAATTAAGTGCAGCAAGCTAAAATATTGATATTTTCTATAAAAATAATATTCCTGAACTGCCAATCAAAAGTTTAACTACAAGTTTCAGGACATTACCACCTATCGTTTTTGTGGAACACGAAACCAAAATTAAAGCCTTTATACGTATAGTGTGCTATATCGTTAAATCAAGTGGGGTAAAGGAGCTAATTAACTTTAGATAGTGGGCTTTATTTTTCACTGCTTCATGAACTGCAAGCCTAAACCACATTTTATCAGAAAAAAACAACCAATTTAATCAGTTATGTATATTTTGAACCATTAACTTAATTTTCAGAATTCATATAGCCTAAAGTGGAATGCCCGTCGTTTCATCCCGGTATGTCAAAGGTTTATTGCCTTTCACCTCAGCCCAGATGGCTAATACACGTTTCTGATGGTAAAATACGTTCATATTCTAAGGGGCACTTAATTCCCTTTAAATGTGGGGTTCCGGCCTCGCTTGCCAATATTGGCTTTGTGACCTCCCCTAAGGTGAGGCAGCACACGGGAAGGGTAGAGAGCGAATGAATCAATAAAATCAGCGACAAGTCATTTTACAGCGCATGAACTAATATCGTCTCCTTTCAATGGACACGGGTTTTAAAAAAAGAAACGCTAGTTAGAAAAGAGAGACAACTAAACTAAATTGCTGGGAGCGAAGAGAGATTTGCAGGTCGTTGGTGCTACTCAATTTAGTTGAATGGAAGAGGTGGGGGTGCTGGAACCTCCCCTATGGAGATCTATACAACCCTCCTTACACATCAGCATCCCACAGGCCAGGAGGGAATGACTCAACCCTATGGGAGAGGGTGGGCATCCCCTTCTTTCTCAATCTCCGGCAATTACCGCAGTACAGTACTGCACATTCATGACTCTCTGCGTGGCTTACAAGTACAACCATCCTTCGGCACCTGCTACAGAATAAAAGATAAATATACAAAAATACAGAACAAAAACTGCCCAAATAAAAAATGTGATATATTGAGGATGCCTGTAGATTAGGCCTATACATTTTGGGAATTTTGCTAGGCTTTGCAACGCTTCGTTTCAATGCCCCATGATTATACATCATTAAACTGGGAGATCTTAAGAGAAGGGATTGATATAATTCCCTATGTTACATTAATGCATTGAATAAGCAAACATTATTGTTATTGTTATTTATTTGATCCCAAAATAAAAAAAAAACAAATAAATGAATACCTCCCAAAAATGCAGAAAACTAAACAAAATGAAAAGAAAGAACAGCTCAGCGTTAAACTCGCAATAGGAGTTTACTACTTTATTGTATACTCATCAGTACAGCAATTCAGTGGTGTAATTACATGCAGCCACTGTATTCCAGGCAAAGATTGAATCTGTCACGCCCTCAAAAAGACGCTAGACAACTCCCAGATTTGAGCTGCTGCTCCGAAAACAAGATGGGTTTCACAAACCACACACTTAAATGGCCCAACACAACGAAATCAACTGGGGTAAAGTCAGACGAGCGCGACAGCAAGTAGGCTCCACCCTGTCCAAATGTGGCTGAAGAAGAATACTTCAGTTCTAGTGTGAGCTGTAACGTTACAGTCCAGCACGTAAGATTCGATAGACTTTTAGTTTTTCTCTTCCTTACAAACACACCCCATTGCTAGTGAAGTCGTACTTCTGAGCTAAAACGAAGCTTCGCAACACAGTGCTCGAAAAACATTTGGCGATCTAATTCAGAGACATTCTATGTGTATTTTTTCTTGCTGATGTTTTCTGGATACAAAGATTATGCATCGTATTGTCGCTGAATATACACACTTACAGAGTTTTCAACTTAACAGTATATTTACAGATGCACACAGAAAGAAAGCAAAAAGCATGATACTGTACGCCTCCAAGTATCCGGATTGCCAATAATTAACAATAATTATTATGCGGAGAGAAAGCTTTTTTTATGTCATTTATATTATATGTATTTTCATCCTCTTCTCAGTAAGTTGTATTAAACAAAACAAATAGATTTCCAATACAGGATCTACATATCGAAGTCCATTTTGCTCAACTGTGTCACAAATTTGACCTTTTATTCTAGATTAAATTATTTCTGCAGATAGTCTTGAAACTGGAGTAGTAACACTAATCCCTCTAAGTTTAAAAATATCTTCCTGTCACTTTGTTTTATAGATGTTGGATCTACCTATAGAACGTTCCATTCATTTGGGTGCTCTTCATCTCTAAGAATGCAAGCAAACACATAAGCCAACAATCCATATAGTAATTATGCTTTAAACTTAAACAATTCAATAGTAAGTCCTACTGGAACTGGCACTCCTCCATTCTTAAGTTCATGCATGTACGAGTAGTCTTGATTTCTTCTGCAGAGGTCACGTTGAAGTGGTTTAATCTTATTTATTTAACATTATTGTAGCCCCACGTTGTGGTAGCCAATTTGAAGTGGTATACTTATAATGTTTGTGTATGTGTGTTTACTTCACATGGTGAAGCCATTTTTGTGATGTGATTCTTGTTAGGTTTGTAGCTCCATCTGGTGTTAGCAATTTGCGGTAGTATTAGTGTTTGTTTGAAAGAATGCGACTGTTATTTTATTTAATTTTTGTTTACTGTCCTCCGACTAGCTATGATCTTTTTAGTCGAGCACATCTCTTTATACAGGTTGTGTAAACGGAAAGGAGTCTTTTATCCAAAGATAACACTGATGAAAGAATTTGTTTTACACTTTTATTGTCGAACACATTCACTATCACCTTTACACATTGATCTTGACACTCTCCAAACTGAAACTGTTTTAATAACTTCATTACTGATCATTCCTAATTCGCGTACTTCAACTTTTTGTATAATTAACTATGCAACACTTTAGATTTTTCATAACTCTGCTACGCGTAACTTGTGAATCGATAGCCGACGTGTACTTTTCAAATATTTTCGGTGAACTGACGGACTCTACCTCTAACCTAGCCCTTTTTATACTCCTACACCCCGATATGCCTAAAGATTATAACTGAGCTGCAATTGGCTAATAAAACGCGCCAACATTAGCGTCTATTTTAATATCCAATGAAAATTATGAATACATATGCTCTAGGGACAATGTTCCAGCAAATTCTACAGAAAAACGCGCCAACATTACGTAACTTCCTCGTCTCTAATAATGATAAACAGCTCACCCCCTCGCTGCATTATTGCACGCTATTATTGTCAGTTTCAGTAAGGTCGTATAAACTTACTTCTCAACAATAATTACAGTCAACAAACATCTCAAATCATACTATAATCACTCTTTACATTTAAATAATTTATGATACAAATTACTGCATCAACGTCCTCTTCTAAGTCAGCTTTGGACAGAAATGTGAGAGGATGACGTTAAACAGAGAAGCGAAATGCCTTTATGGAAACATTACCAGTAAGGTAAAAGTATGGATACGTTTATCAGAAATGTTTATTACAACTAAGGGACTACGCCAGGGACGCTCCATGGCGCCAAACTATTCAAAATGTATTTCGTATCCGCTTTGCGAATTTGGATGCCTATTTTAAAATATGGAAACAAGTATCGAGGATAAACTGTTTACTTTCCTGACGATCAGGTCAATCATCGTGGCAGAAGTTGAAATCGATACATACCTACTAAAGAAGCTTCAGTAAGTGAATAAAGAATATAAAGAATGGTAGTTTAGAATTAAAACATGTTGTACTTAATGATAAAACCGATATGAAAATAGATAGAAGAACTAAAAGGTGTTTATAAATGTGTAAACATTTAGGAGAAACGATTTTCAATAATGAATTACACACACACACATAAATATATAACCAAAATATGAATACACAAAACGATTGTAGAAAATATAGTGACATTTGTATGCGACATTTGAGAGATGTTAACAAATGGATATAAAGAAAAGATTAAAAGCTGGATATATGGGATATTTGAGTCAGCTTACACTTACACGACAGAGTGAGAAATGAAGGGATTCGATTGGAAACAGACTTCAACATCAATGATACACTTGAATCCAAAAAAAAAAAAAAAAAAAAAAATGAACCTGGTATGGGCCTCCCCATCGCATTAATGGTGAGCGCTGGCAGCGAAAAAAAAACTGTTAGAATGGATTCCACTCCAAAAGCGAAAAAGAAAAGCAAGACGAACATGAAGGATGAGGTTGTGGAAGGCATAACAGAAATAAACTTGAAAGAAAATGACTATAAAGACCGTCAGAAACGGCAACTGGATGAAAGAAACGAATATAAAGTTGTAAGAAAATCATAGAAATTAAAAGAGATTTGCAGGACGTTAAAGAATTATTCATTCGTCTACAGAAAATATTACTTTTTTACTGCAAACGACTGCCCAATATGTTGCGAAATAGGTTCACATCTGTCCGATTGTTTGAAGTATTTTAAATCTTTCCCTACGTACTTTATTTAAGAAACTTTTAGTTTTAAATACTTGTAACCTCTGAGCTCTTGTAACCTCTGCAGTAGACTTTCCAAAATTAAGTAACTCATTGCTAGACTGATTTTCACCTCTAATCTACTCTTGATTATCAGAGTTCCCTCATATCTGGATGTCACTCTCTAATTAAGTTTGGATAAGTCTGGAGTTCTTGTCTAAAAAGGCAGAAATAGGCTTTCTCTCCTATTAATTCTGACATTTACGTGTTTAATTATAAGGAGAAAATCAATTATCCACAAAATAACGATAAATGAAAATGGTCCATATATATTGGCCAGTTGTCAAATACGCTATAAAACTTAAGAAATATTTTACGTTCGTATAGAATAACATTTTGAAAAATAACATGAGTAATTAAGTTTCAGCAAATATCAGCCAAGTTGTGGGGCTGATCCAAGTACTTACATCCCTTTGTGTATTCTGTAAATATGAGGTGTGTTTATAAAGTGACTGCCACTTTTTAAAAAAAACAACAGAACATTATTCACCAAATACTTTAGTATCATTCATTACCTTACACTACTTCTCCATATAGTCAGCGCCGTTATTCAGGAAATTGCAGTAACGGGAAATTAGTTCTTGTATACCGTCTGTGATGAAAGCCAAAGTCTACACTTCTTGTTTCATAAGATCATCCTTAAAATTTTTTCAGATAAAGAAACATGAAAATCGCTTGGTGCCAATGTTTTCTTCCACAGCTTTCATAAAATCATCCGTGATCACAGACGTCGACCGCTCCACGGCTCATCATGCACATTTTTCACGACCTCCGTTAAACTGATAACCCACTTCCTCACCATTCCATCACTCATGATTATTTCCCCATAAACCTCACACAATTGGCGATGATTCTTTGTTGGCGTGACATTTCTCGCATTCAAACAGCGAATCACTAATCTGACTTCACAGCCGGCAGGTCGTTCAATAGTTTTGAACATTTCGAAATGCTTTACAACAGGAAAACACAAAGTGACGATCGCTCACAGCTGATCTGGCTTCTTACGAATGGAGGAAGTGATCGCGCATGCTCAAAATCGCGACTGCAGCGCTGCAGTGGCAAAATATTAAAACGATACTTACTTTAAAAACACGCCTCGTAATAGACGCACTAAAAGTGCAAAACATATTCTGCTTGACTGTGAAACTCTCGAAGAAAAGAGTACATTGTGCTTCATCTTGAGGCGTATGCCAAATCCTAACACGTGTCAATTATTTCTTGGGCTAATTAAAGGCACAGAACTTAAACTCTGTTACGGAATTTCTTAAAAATAATACTACTAGTATAAGGCTAACATTGCATTGTTTTACTTTTGTATGTACAAATTATCAAATAAAGCGTTTGAAAGTGACTTCTATTGTCATTAAAAGATAAGCTGGAGGTCAGAGAAAAAACACGAGAATCATTGTCATAAATAACGCACGCATTTGCTAAATCCTTGACATGGGAACGCATACTATAAATCCTCCACCGAAATACTGCAGTTAATGAAACGAACCCACTGGATAGCAGATTCTTTCCACTGCAAAGGTCCACAAGTTTTTTTTTTTTTTTTTTTTTTTTTTTTTTAAGAAAAAGAGTCTTCGAATCATTTTTTAAACCACTTTGCAAAATGTTTTCTTCAAGCACTTACCTCCACGTTGTATTGTTTACCACATTTACATTTTGCGGATAATGCTTCAAGCTTAATCAGGATTTCAGAATGTGGTTGACGGTTTTCCTTTCGGGAAAAAGGAAATACTCAGCTTCAAAACCATTGTAGAAAATATGTGCTATATAAAATTTAGGATGCGATATGAGCATTAAAGACGGTTTATTTCATGGCCATCTTGAATTGTTTGACAATCTAGGAGATTTCACCTAAAATGGAGACAAATTTCATCAAAACATTTAATAAATGCTGATGAGATGAAGCGATAATGACCGACTGCTGATGGTGACTAATAAAGATAATGTGCATATAAAGCAGGAGATAACGGAGAGAACATTTCCAGAAGAAGAATGGGATATTAAAGGAGTGAAGCAGTGAACTGGGAGTGCAATACATTTAATTTAAGTTCTATAAAAAAAAATCAATGCTAAATGAATTGCTTATTGTACTAATCTATGCTTGAATTGTTTTAAAGAGCAATGCCGAAACTAATTTCTTCCGAGAGAAAAACACAAATTCAGGATAGGTACTCATTGCGTATCTAAGGCATTAATTACAATGTATCAATGCACTTCAGAACAAATACGCATACCATACTTTAAAACCTGGAATAACACGAGGGTAAGGACAGGGCAGGTTGAATCTTCTGTATACACTATCCTGCAGTTCCACAGATTGATTACTACAGCTGTTATACAACTGCTGTCTTCCTTCTCGTCCATCTTTTGGAACTTCAAGAGTGATGATATTGGTTGATTTCATGGCTCACAGTCAGATAGTCTGTGAATGCTGCTACTTTTACGGCGATATTGACGCTTCTTAATGAAGCTCTCCGACTTGACGTCCTGTCTTCTTATCTACACGTGGCACCGGCGCCACGACAGATTGCTACAGTGCTGGTTTGGGAGTGTTGCTCATCCGCCATAGAACTATATTCTGTCCCTTCGGGTAGAACAATTACACGAAGAAGTGAAACACAAGGTGTTCAAGAGGTTTTGTTAGAACCACATTATTCTTAATCGCCAAGGAAAGCAATCTCATTATATGCCATGTAGATGCTTGAATTCCTTGTTATCGAAAAATAAGGAATGGTATAAAAGTACACAGCCGTTCATGTCCACCTCTGTGGTGTGGGGATAGCGCGTTTGCCTCACATTTAAGAGATCCCGAGTTCGAATCTCATTAGGGTACTTTACCTGGATAAGGGCTTTTCCTGGGGTTTCCCTTATCCTAAGATGACGAATGTCGGGTAATTCTAACTATAGTTATTCCGGGCCCAATTGAGCATCATTTCAACCATTTCGTTCATTCACCGGCCGATATGACCTACCTACCGGTTAAAGGATCATAATTAATCAGTATCATCACCAGGCCTCGGTTTTGGGTCATGGAATTAGCAGACTACAGGTGGGTAGTCTGCTAACGGGGTTGAGTTGATGCCTTAGCCCGGTGGGTGGGGTAGCACTTCCCACCTACGGTAGTTCCAGTGAATAAAGAACTATAGTTTCATGGTATTTACATATTCATTGATATTTGTGTTAGTGTTAATTGCTCTTATTTATACTCCATATTACTTTGAAACATGTCGAAGAATTCGAGTACCAAGCGTTCCTTTCAGGATGCATTTATAAAGAAGTTTGGAAAGGAACATATCCTCGTCAAAGGAAACAACACTGTATATTGCAAACGCTACAAAAAAATCTGATGTGTTACACTCACATGACTTTCTCTACTCTTGTATAAACTATTTTTACAAACGCTTATTCTCCATCTACTTCATGTTAATCGAGATAAACATTTGCAGACTCTATCTTATTGCTAAGTTTCTTGTAGATGTAAGGGGAATATATATTTACAAGGGCAATATAGAAATACAGTAGCCTTTAAGCACATACATATCTCTTAATAGCTGGTTGCTAGGTGCAGCACCATTCTCTTTGCCACAGATTAATACTCTTTGCATATCCAAGACAAAAAATGAATAACGAATTCCCATTTGAGAAAATAAGTATTGAAAAATTTAAAGGAATAACAAGCAATATCTCGAAAATGGTTCACTCAAAAAAAATGTATATGACATAAATTGCGTATTTTAACGCAATCTACATTTTTTGTTTAGTAAAATTTTGTCTATCTCTTATGGTTTACCAGTTTACCAAAAGTCGTTCACAATGAAGAATACTTTTGGGGACATTCCCAGAAAATTCAAGATATACATTTTATTTGTCATGAAAATATCTTAAACATATGATATTTTAATCAAAATTGTTAGAGCCATTTTTGAGAAAATTAAAATTTTCGAAAAATGCCCCATGTAAAGGGTAATCTGGGGTGTGGGGATTTTCTTGAAAACCTCGTGTCGCATCTCTGGAAGATACTGAACCTAAATACCAAGTTTGGTGTTTATCCGACTGTTCGTTTCTGAGTTATGCTGTTCACAGACAAACAGACACACACACGGACATGTTTCCAAAAATACTTTTTTTTTTTGATTCAGGGCGTCTTAAAACATATATTTCCGGTGAAATCTCGGTATCGAATTTTTGGGTGGAATACAATACTTCCTCTACTTACTGTACGTAGTAGGAAAGAACATAGTGAAAATGGGCTACTACATAATAAGTATCGTGAAGGACAATATCAATAGCTGAGTTATAGCTTGGTTTAAGAGACCATTACTTGCTTTCAGTCATCCAATGATTCCGAATAATTTGAAAAGTAATACATCAGGAGACACAGATCTCAATTTTATCAAAAACACTGCAATAGCAAAATACCACGAATAATATTAAATTACTTAATCTACAGAGACCTTCAACATCACAATCAAACATGGAAAATTAGAAAGAATTTTATCCACTTCATGGAAGTGTGAACCAAATTAAAAATGTCCTGGAGAAAAAACTCTGGTTTTGCAGATATGTGTGTCATTAAAGGCGCTTTATTGGGTTCAAACAATGAATACAAATCCACGAAAGTTAATTCGTGTGATATCCCATTCTTTCGCTATGCATCTGTCACGTCATGTGACATAGAACGAAGTTTTTCTAGCTATAAACTTATTTTAAGTGAAAATCAGAGATGGTTTTCATTTGATACATTGCGAATGTACCTTGTATTTCGCTGCAATGACATGTAAAGAAGTGTGTTGTGTTCATATTTGCATTATTTGACTATTACTTTATGTATTTATTTATTTTAAATATTTAGTATATGGTGCAATGAAGTTGTGAAGAAATCTATTTGTGATATGTATATTGATTGCACTTTTTTTCTGCCATGGAAAATGGCCATTTCAGAATGTTAACACATGTACAATAAACGGGTTAAAATACTGCCAGTTGAAGGTACTTGTTATGTTAAGCAATTAGTTTCTGTACTCGATACGCATTGGAAAATGTGAAGGTTTTTTTTGTGCCCCACTGTGACTAGATGTTTACATGTTGAGACAAGGGCTACCTGCACGCGTCATCTGCCATTCCACTCGAACTAAACAACACAGTGGTTTGTGTGCTCCTAACTTCATGCGTCTAGGAACCCTACACCGAGACCTGATCATCACCCGTTTATCAACAAAAAATTGACCTTACTGGTTGCGCCATAGGTCCGGTGCAATCCTAGACAGCGCAGTAGAAAGGCGTTTAACTTCGTAGTGTTCTAACTGAAGCAGCAGCATAGCCAAAAAAATATTAAGGGGGCGGTATGTATAGGGATCCAGTTCTTAAACAATTTGTTCAAGACATACGGCGCAAATATTAGTGCTGCCAGCGATACGATTAGGAAGTATCTCGTTCCCACCAACTATAATTTTAACTTTGTTATTAGTTTCTACATTTTTTTAGCAAAGGGGTAAGGGCTCCAACTCCCAAACCCCCCACCCCTCACTATGCACCTGAACTGAAATGTGCTTATAAACAAAGTCATCCTGCTAACATACAGGAGAGAAGGAATTTCTTTTCTTAAAAGTTAAAGCAGCACCAAGAATTTCCTGGAGTCTGATAACCCTATCTAATCTTTTCTTACTCTTTCGATGTCCCTATTCATTTCCTTGTTATGTTCACACTGGAGCCGCAGAGAATCGCCTGTAATCGCGTTCCTTAAACAGAACGCTTAAAATTGAGAGTGTATTCCTGGGAGACTGTACCACCCCGTACAAACGTGATCGGAGTGCATCCTGCCTTGCATACAAGATTAGCATGTAGATAGTGTACAGCATTGCGTCGTTATGTCTCGGCCACACATTCCACCCTTGCGTGTTTTGAAATCCCCTTGCGCTGCACAACGTAGCAGCTTTACAATATTGCAGGTTTCGCTTCCGTCTTTTACTTCACTCTACGGTGCTCTGAAGAAAGACTAACCACAGGTTTCCCACAACACTTCACGTTTACGATCCACAAGTTTTATGAGCGTTACGCCACACTGCATCTCGGAAAAGGCCAAAACCATTCTGCGTCAGAAATGCTTGCGAAAGGATTTCTGATGTAGAATCCTTACAAGAGAATGCTTTACTATGAATATGATGCCTTAATTTCAATAATGTGTACATAGAAGGTATTGTTAATAAAGCGTGTATAGATGGCTTGAAAAGTTATAATGAAAGTTATGAATAGCACATTTTATTGCAGAATTTCTTACTCATGGGTTTTTTTCAATTTTATTCAAGACTCGATGTTTTTCTCAAGAATATTGTAGCTATATACCGGGTGAGTCTTCTCAGCCTGCGGATTGAGAAGTTATGCAGTCCAGGAGATGTACAGGCTATGTCGTAAACATGTCCACTGCGTCGCGTCGTATCAATTTCGGCCGAAATGAGTGCTTTGCACCGCGGTGCGTGCAGTGACTTGCACTCGTAGTGCAACAGTGCGCGCATTAGCCTTCAGTGATCAAGCTCTCGGGTTCAAATACTGCCAGTTGAAGGTACTTTTTATGTTTAGGAAAATTAAACGAGAACTGATAGTTTGGCATGGAAGTGTCATTTCTCTAATTAGTTTAATTATGTGAATTTCATTAAAACACAAATTGTTACTTGTTAGAATATGCAAATCCACTTTCTAGTGCATTCGGAAAGAAATCATGATTTGCTAGAACGTTCTCGAAACATGAACAGAAATGAATAAAAAAAAACTCATTTATTCGTAGGCGTGATTTGAATTTCTGACCTTCAGCATGACTTTCTAGCATGTTAACCATTGCGCTACCAGAGCACGTTAACAACAAGCACCACCGTAGCCCTAAACAGCGGGCTGGTGAATGCGGTGTCAGCACCTGCATTTCGCATCGTCTGTAAAATACAGTTCCGCAAGATGAGAAGACTCACGTGGTACACACACCATACATACAAAATTAGTAGCATCTTTTTTAGACAGCAGTTCCCTTTGTATTTGCACATGTTTAATAACTCGAATTGGTTTAATTAGGTTTTTTTTACTTTTCATTATATCTTTTCACATGATTAATTTCTCATGGCGCTCGCTTCATATTTTCACAATACAAATCGTCATACCTATCTCAATGTATCACAGTTCGTTTAGAGTTAACCTATACAAAGCAGTAGTACAGGAACTTTGTCGTTTTAGCTAACAAAATATTTCAATAACAAGTAGAGAAAAACTCTGATGTGTTACACTCACATGACTTTCTCTACTCTTGTACAAACTATTTTTACAAACGCTTATTCTCCATCTATTTCATATTAATCGAGATAAACATTTGCAGAAGCGATCTTTTGACATGCAAAGAGAATTACATTTTACACATAGCGACGAGTTCTAAAAGTATTTGACTACTATTTAAGGTCTACTATGTTCCCCTTGTTTTGTATTTGCAAGGGCAATATAGAAATACAGTAGCCTTTAGGCATATACATATCTCTTCATAGCTGGTTGCTAGGTGCAGCACCATTCTCTTTGCCACAGATTAATACTCTTTGCATATCCAAGACAAAAAAATGAATAACGAATTCCCATTTGAGAAAATAAGTATTTAAAAATTTAAGGGAATAACAAGCAATATCTCGAAAATGGTTCACTCAACAACAAAAAATGTATATGACATAAATTGTGTATTTTAACTCGATCTACATTTTTTTGTGTAGTAAAATTTTGTCTAACTCTTATGGTTTACCAGTTATGCAAAAGTCGTACACAATGAAGAATACTTTTGGAGACATTCCTAGAAAATTAAGATATACATTTTATTTGTCATGAAAATATCTTAAGCATATGATATTTTAATCAAAATCGTTAGAGCCATTTTTGAGAAAATTAAAATTTTCGAAAAATGTTCCATGTAAAGGGTAATTGGGGTGGGGGGATTTTCTTGAAAACCTTCGTGTCGCATTCTGGAAGATATTGAACCTAAATACCAAGTTTGGTGTTTATCCGACTGTTCGTTTCTGAGTTATGCTGTTCACAGACAGACACATACACGGACATTTTCCAAAAATGTTTGTTTTGGATTCAGGGGGTCTCAAAACATTATTTCCGGTGAAATCTCGGTATCGAATTTTTGGGTGGAATACAATACTTCCCCTACTTACTATACATAGTAGAGAAAGTAAAAGAAAAACTAATATACGCATTCATGTGTAAGTATTAGTGAAATATGCACTATCCTCTTAAATATGCATTTATATGCACTATAAAACTTCTCCAGTCGATTCCTCACATCACGTAACACAGTTATCTGTTCCATGCATATGTTTAACTTTCAAGGAAAGGGGGGAAAATTGCAAATGTGCAAGAATCCTTGAAGAACATCTTTCAACGAAATGTGCAAAATACAAACATTTAAAGTCAGGAAAAAGTGTTAAAACAGAATGGAAACGTAAAGTGGGGACTTAAAATACCTAAATATCCGTAGCATGCTCTACGAAACTAACAATTATTAATGACAGCAGTGCTGCCGGTAAGGTCTAAAGGAAGCGAAATACTGGTGATGTTCCTGTCTATTTGTTGGCTTTGTCGATAGAGTTCCTGACAGCTGTCATTACATTACAGCGACACAACCAACATCACGAAACCCAAGCTGCTGAACTGAGCCCATACATTTCCATTTATAGTGTAGAGTTATGTGCCATATACGGAGTACCAAGTCATTTTATATGGGGGACTGTCTCATTTTGGGTGGTTCCCTTAGTGCACTCCGGAACCTTGAGCTGTACAACTGTCATCCCATTGTTCAGTAAATCCAGGATGCCCTCTATGTTTTATACGCTTCTAGCGTTTTATGGAGTGTGTTTGGATGCCTGGTCGCGTTGGCTCGCCGGGGAATGCACTTGTGGATTTGTCAGCTGAGGCGGTGACCACGTACTGCAATATCTCGTGTAGCGTCGCTTGTGCGGAGAGCGATGCTATCCTGCTGGTGCGAGGAGCGGTTAGATCTCCGCAGAAATAAGCTTTGAGTAGTGAAGACCATGGATAAACTGCGTAACTTCCTCTCGTTTATCTCGTCGTGAGGAGGTGATTTTGGCTCGGTTGCGTATCGGACACTGCAATTTTACGTACGGTTACCTTTTTAAGGGAGACCCTGCTTCTCTTTGTCCGCTGTGTAGCGAAATTCTGTTCGGTCCGTCATATGTTGCTAGAGTGTGTTCTTCTAGCACATCTTCGGGAGTCTCTACAACTGCCGGCCAGTTTTGATAGGCTCTTAGCGGACAATAATTAAGCGGTTGTTAGGGTTTTTAAATTTGTGTCAATGGTAAATTTTCAAATGTGGATTTAGTCATACTGATATAGGCGTTTCATATTCCTCGGTTTAATTTTATAAGTATATTCACATTTATTTCTGACTTTTGCTATGATTTTATATTGACCTTTATCTCATTTTTTGCTATGGTTTTTATACTGATCTTTATCAATGGCAGTTGCTATGACCTGTCTTACAAGAGCGCTAATGACCTAGTAATTGAAATTCCTTAAACACAAATCATCATCATCATTCCAAGCTGTTTCGTAATTATTTTTTTCGATGGGTTGCATACATGTTTAACATGCTTTCAAATTTGTTTCCGCGAATAAAAGTGTACATTCGCAAGTGGAAGAACACTCCATGCACCTAGTAATGCAGTACAAATGCTCTGTATACACTCTTCTACACAACTCATTTTTTTTGCGAATTCGCGAAATCTCCATGTCTCTTAACTACTGGACAATTCTGTACTTGAGTCTATCGTCCTCATTTTCTTTACATGTCGTGCATGTCCGTATTTTAACACGCATTCCGCAATGTTCTGTATTTTAAACATCATTAATTAATAACTAAAACTTTTCGTAATACATAATATCCCTTTCTGATCTTATATTGAATTTTAAAACATAACATACAATGTTTTTGTTTCCAAATATCTTATTTAAAAGTACCTAGCAGTCTATTGGAACGAACTGAAACCAGATAACACTAGACATCTAAGGGCATTTCACTTATGAGTTATTCCATTTCAACATCCTTTTTATTGTTAACCAGGTGAGGAGTGTTTTGTCGTATTGTAATGTAGTTCAACTTTACGGCTATTGATAAAAACTGTTGTCAAGGACATTTGTACTTAATAAAGAGTTAGATGTGCAGTTTTCATTTATAAAGAAGAAATCAGAACATGAAGTAATTGCATAAAGTGCAATTTCTGTTGACCATGATCAGAGGCTTAGCTAGGTAGGGGTATTGAGAGTTGGGACCCCCCCCTTACTAAAATAAATGTAAAATTTAATAGCAAAACTAGCTTCGTTAAAGTAATAGCATCTTTCTTTGTTGGCAGGAGCTTCCTAATCGTATCACTAGTAGCGCTATACTTACGCTGCATGTCTTAGACAATATCGCCAAAGGTGACAGCAACAGAAATTGTACTTAAATGTCGTGGGCTACAACCATGTTAAGTTATCGGGGCCATGTTTTCGTTTCGGTGCTAAAGTGGTTTCCAAATGAGTGCAACATCTCCCAGTTGAAGCCGTACCCTTTACTTCAATATCTGCTGTTGGTTCTGCTCCCGGCTGCTACAGTGGTTTGCTATGAGATCTTTCTCTCAGGGTATGCGTGTGAAAGGATAACACCAGTTTAAACTGACTGAGAAATTTAATGTGATGTAATAATTGAGCTATGAAGCGAGTTGCCACCGTTTGAAGAGAAGCGATAAAACTGAGTATGAATCGTAGCACTCGACAGTATAACAAGTGAATTATTATACCTGCTACCTTCTGCAGTGTTGATTTTACGGTTTGAAATAACCGTTTCTGCAATAAAATAAACTAGAAGCATAAACTGCCGTGAGTAGCTAAAATGCTTATTGGCAACACCCCTCGCGGCTACCGCTAAATATTACACAAGCGCGTCACTGGGCGCTTAAAATAACACACGAGTCGTCACAGGTATCCATAGTGATGAATGTATGCACGAAAAAAGTGTCTCTGATTTAGATTGCGTATACTTATATCAACTTTAGCTCCCCCTAATTTAGAACTACTCCACCAGTTCTCCTTCTTGCGAGGAGCCAATCTTATAACTCTTACGTGTGCGTATCTGACACTGTTAGTTTGGGGTACCTCCTCGAATCTCAGAATTTCATCCCCTTTCTCTTTTACAGAATTCTGGCCAGGTGACGGTTCAAACATACTGAATTCACCCCTTAACTGCATTCCAAGAACTTTTGCACTAACGCATTTGCCACTTCAGCATTTGCTAATGACACGCTAATGACCTTTTCCTCGACAAATGTTTTCAACTCAAGCTTATAATATAATACATTGATTTAATATACGTAAATTAGTCATTACAATTATTTCTCTATCTTACTATCATTTCTTTATTTACTTATATCTTCTTGTCAATAATTACGTTATCACAGTTTAGAACATAACTAGAAACGTTATCTTGTAGCGAAATAAAATGGCATGCAGCGGTAATATAAAATACTTCACAGTGGTCATTAATTCTGTCACCACACGTTTGCCTCTTAGAAAATCAAAACATCCTGTACTTACTTTAATTCCAATTACATCTTAATCTGTGAATATAAATTGTATTTATTTGAGTATTTCAACGCAGAATTAATTCATATTTATCATTTAAACTAATGCAACATGTTTGTAAATGGATCCCTATATATACGCCTCCCCCTTTATATTTTTCTGGCTACGCCAGTTACCAAGATGAGCAAACGCTTAGCACAAAAAAGCAGATATCGCAGCTTCTCGTTCAGGTAATAATTGCTTCATTTTGCCTTTAGCGTAAGGAGTTAGCAGCTATAGCAGGCTGCCCCGTATCTGTGACATTTAATTAGTTCAATTGATGTCCAAATTCCTTCTATAAACACTTATATTCTTGACATTATCAAGAAAATTCATGTTATGCACATATATTAATAGTGCAGCAGCACTGTAGATCTCCTGTTTGGATATTATTATTATTATTATTATTATTATTATTATTATTATTATTATTATTATTATTATTATTATTATTGTTATCATCTCTTAATATGAACATAATTTAATAATAACAACAATACGAAGTAACGTTAATGAGATACAACAGCCTTATGGTGACAATAGTCACCTTAGCTACGGGTTACAAATTTAGTGCATGCAGTACTTCGCTGTTCAAATGATATTAACAATGGTGATAACAAAAGGTGTGCTGCTTATCAGTCACCATTTCTTCCTGTAATGCAAGGTTGGCCACAACCTTTAATCCGTTCGCACGTGCGCGGCATGCCTCACTCAGCCTACAGTCATGTGCCCTGCCTGAAATTTCACGCTTGCAAGTGTATTCTGGTAGCATAATATGAGCTTGCCATAATTGGCGTACAGTGTCCTGTTTCGACCTTGGTGGCAGAATAATAATTATTCAGGGTAACACGAATCTCGTTTGAGTCATGGTAGCTACAAATTAATATTCCAGACTGAAAAGCAAAACATTTTGCATGTTAGATCATGTATAATCATGTTGATTCAGTTCTAGTTCAAAAGTGGCAAGACACGGTGTCCATACCACTTCCTTTTTCAACGCAAGTAAATTAAGTAACTTGGCGGCAGTTCTTCTCACATTCAAATTTTCATCAGTTTTGCTGGAACAGGGTCGCCCCGAACGATCTGCATCTTTAACTGATGTCACACCACTTTTAAATTTCGAAAACCACTCAAATGCTTGAGTTTTGCGCACAACTTCCTCTCTGCAAGCTGTTCTTAATATTTCATAGGCTTCTGTTGCAGTTTTACCGAGTTTAAAACAAAATTTGATGTTCGTTCTTTGTTCTTCGTAATCCGACATTTTTGCTACGCGGAAAAATCGCAGCACATACAAAACACGTGTTCACATCAGAGCGTCTACGTCGTCACTGCATGGTCACAGGAAGTCACGTGACCTCTCATTTTTATCGGGAAGGATCGCTGCATGTACTGTCCTGATCACGCACTCAGCTGTTTATATCACGATTTGGCTTTTGTGAGTGCTCGTATGAAATAGAGGAGTCGCACATCTTAAACACGCACCAAAGTAAACTTCCACTCAGGTAACCTGTACAACAACTAGTATTTCGGAAACGGCTAAATGGTACGATAAATGTTTTCTGTCACAATGCATATTTTAATGAGCTCTGCATTTTTTCTTCCTTAAATAAGTTATTATCAAAATTATTAAACCTGTTTTTGAGAAAATTAAAATACTATGTTTCCTGTGTAGAGCGTTGTTTGATGTTGGGGAATTCTATGACAGTCTTCGCTTTGCGTCCTAAAGAGTTAAATGAGTTTGATGCTTATATGACTTCTAGTTTTATAATTATGAAGATGTTCTTATACACACACATACACATGTGATCTATGCAACCTTCATATACCTTAGATAAACAGCGGAGAAACTAAAGGGTTGCAAAGGTTTGCTCTTGTGAACCACTAAATCTATATTTCCAAGTACTTCCCTATCTTTAGATGTGCAATTGTATATATTCGAATCTATTATTTTTGGAATAGCGTACATAACTGTCTTGTGTTCCAACAAAATTCGTCCTTACAATTACTGCACACATTTGCAACCCTTTCAGAACATTATGAACGTAATTATTTTTACTTTCTCTGCTACGTACCTACTTACAGTAAGACATAACTCAAAACGAAAAGTCACTTAAATACCGAACTTGGTATTCAAATTCACCATCTTCCAAGGATGCGACACGAAGATTTTCAAGTAAATCAGGCACCCCAAACTACCCTTTACGTGGAAAATGTTTCGAAAATTTTGATTTTCTAAAATGATTCTTAACGGTTTTGATTAAAATGCCATAAGTTTAAGATATTTTCACGACAAATGAAATTTATGTATTGAATTTCCTGGGAATAGCCTCTGAAGGCCTTTTATGCTAACTGACTTTTGCATAACTGCTAAACCGTAAGAGATGTAGATGTAAATTTTTTTTAAAGCACAAATTAATTTTTTTGTTGAGTTAACCATTTCGACATATTCCTTGGTATTGGTTTTAGTTTCCAAATAATTATACTTTTCTCAAATGGGAATAGTGACCAGCTCTTAAACGTTTTAAAGATTTTAAAGATTTGACTATCGCTTAAGGCTATTGTAGGTATTCCCATTCCCATTGCATCTACAAGAAAATATGTAATAAAAACATTTCTACAAATGTTCATCTCGATTAACATTAAGTAGATAGAAACTTTTGTAAGAATAGGTCTATGAAGAACGGGTAGAGAAAGTTGTGTGAATGTAACAAACCAGGTAATTTTTTTCGGGTCCTCCAATACATTGTAGGGTTAAACTATTCCATTTGTTGGAAAGGTAGAATCAGATGACTGAAAAATTCAATGCCATAGCCGGGATTTGAACCACGGATCTCCCGGTCTCCGTCCGGTTGCTCTAACCACTGAGCTACCATGGCAACATGCCGACATGACATTAAATTCTCCAGCTGATTCGCATTTTTCCCGGTAAACCACAAGGAGATCTCAAATTGTATTGAGATGTCATACCCCAATGGCGACTTACATTTATTGTAAGTACTTTAAGTTCCGGGCTTTATAGTTGCAACCACTATTAGGTCAATTAATGGAATTAATTGTTCTTTCACACAAGCCGTGTGTTGGACAGGGTTGGAAAGGTAGAATCAGATGACTGAAAAATTCAATGCCATAGCCGGGATTTGAACCACGGATCTCCCGGTCTCCGTCCGGTTGCTCTAACCACTGAGCTACCATGGCAACATGCCGACATGACATTAAATTCTCCAGCTGATTCGCATTTTTCCCGGTAAACCACAAGGAGATCTCAAATTGTATTGAGATGTCATACCCCAATGGCGACTTACATTTAAGTAAGTATTGTATTTTTCAGTCATCTGATTCTACCTTTCCAACCCTGTCCAACACACGGCTTGTGTGAAAGAACAATTAATTCTATTCCATTTGTGGTAAGCGGAGGTTGAGATTATAGTTTTTCTATAGAGGTTATATAATTTCGAAGCGTTTCTTGTAGTACCAAATAAACTCCATTTGCGTTGCAGTCTTACCCAATTTTAATGCACCATCCTGAATGGCCATAAATGTTTTAAAGTATACTGAAATCAGAGAATGATCTACAAAAGCCATTTACAAGTTAGACATGGAATACCTCTCAAGAATCAAAGACGAGCAAAGAGTTATAAGACGTAAGACAATAAACACACAAGACAATTTGACTACCTCAGATCCAGTTATCACATTTAACTGTCTAGGACACAGTAGATGAATTAAGCCAAATCAACTGATGTACAGAAAACTGAAAATTCACCTTAGGTTCTGCAAAATTATGGCCGTTCTTTTTTCTGCATGGAAGTGAATAATGAGTGTTAAGAAAACACAAATCAGTATTCAAGCCACCGAATTGAAGTTTTTAACACCTGCCAGAGGATATACAAGAATGAATAAACTCCAAAACAAGACAGAAGAAATCACTTTGAATTTACAAAGAAGCACAGAGAGTTGGAAAGAATATTTCGGAAGAATGAAAATAATTACAGTCTACAAACCATGTGGAAAAACAGAACCAGCACAAGCAACAAAAATATGAATTTGAGACCAAAAGAAGCTAAAGGAGACACACACAAAAAAAGAAATAATGAAGAAGAAATCCTATACAGTTTCTCTAATTCTTCATGAGCATTATAAGTATATTTATCTATTTCTTTCAATGTTTTATCGGTGAAAGGACCGGCTCAAAGAAGGACCTTGAAGCCAGCCACCGCCCAGAACGGCAAAATCTTAAACCATGAACAAGACATAAAATCATGACGGAATTAAAAATCATGCTTAAAATCTAACGGCTTTCTGGGGATTTTTGTAATGAAAAAACTGGTGACAAAAGAAGCACCAAGAGTGACTTGGATGCGACCATGATTAATGACCATCGTCAAAACATCCCGTGCGCATCAAGTGCTCAACAATAAACATCACATTTATAAACAAAAGTGTTTCATCAAGTAACCAGCTTCAGTTTATTCAGGACTCATGAACCTCTCGGGTCAGTTATCATCCTATATCGCGTCTCACGCTTAAAAGACAGTACAGGTCAAATGGAGCGCACTGTTGCCACATATACTATATGTATGCTCGCAAATTTGGCGCCCAACTGAGATAGATCTACCGATTTGTCATCTTATAAATGATACATTACCAAATACTGAAGTATCTGCACTGCTATTTAAAGCAATTGCAAGACATTTAATTTTCACCTGCACTTATGTATCCTCTTTGTGTTTTTAGTACTTCGAAATACGATAAAAATATATATTATCAAAAAAATATGTACATATAAAATGATAAAAGCTGTAATTTGATAGGGTATAATTGTTTACTCTAGACAAAATTACATTAAACGTGGGTGAAATGCTTTCAAACAGCCAAGAATGAACGATACTTCGCACTGCGCTTTGCGCTAATCCATTGCATTGCGTTAACCTAGGTGCTTTTGTTTCCCCCATCCTCTTTGCATTCCTTTTGATGGGTCCTTAGAAGTCCTTTCATTCGTTCCTTTTATATCCTATACACTACTGTTTCTGAACACCCCGATAGACTTAACTGTTTCTTTTACTGTTTTACTTACACTTGGTTTACTTGAATAATAATCTAACACATTATTTATTACTCTTCTTAGTTTACCAACGTTTCGTCTCTCCCTAGCTTCTCCCTTCATAACTATGAATATTTACGCAAAATGTTAAATAAATAACCTACATAACACTTCGCACTATAAACGTACCCACTTCCTTACAACTGAGTTAAATTACTGACTTCAAGTCGTGCCTGACCTGTTGGCTGAATAGATAGATATCTTGTTTGTCATACACAATAAATGTAAGAAGTAACAGGATTCCAGCTCTTTTAAAAACTTTCTCCAAACCTCCTGAACATTTTCTCTCGCTTGGTCCCAATTGTAAACCCAATTTTTCTCGCCGGCTGACTTTTCTACTGCATAAGCATAGAATTTTCCGAAAATACTTTATTTAAAAAACAATAACGCCCATCTTATTAAAGATAGAGTATTCAAATTGGGCAGGTTATCAGCACACTGGTTTACTCTAGCTAAGAACAAAATATCCCTGCACTCTACCCTTTAGTTTATTAGTTACTGCGTGATAAATATAGAAACAGCAAATATCGAAAAACTGAAAAACTCGTTTTCTTTAGAAATTTGTGCCCACAAAAATCTATAAAGGCCCTGTACAGTATATAATCTGATAAAGAAAAATATTCTGCATTGGATAATGCGCTCAAAGCTGAAATTTACAAAACTTAATATTTATAGCAAGTTATTACTTACAGCAATTTGGCGACAGCGCGAGAGTAAAAACGGACGAAGCTAATGGCAATATATATGCGTTAGATACAGACTGAGATATCTCATTTACCTCCATACTGTCTTTTAAGGTTGAGATAAGCTTTAGTTGTATCGTAAAAGTCTCTGTGTTTTCAACTACTTCTTATGTTGTTAGCCTACTTTGTTAGTAACTACTACTTTTAACGCCATAGAAACTCAATTGGACAACTTTGAATGAAATCAATAAGAAGGCAAATTTACTGCTACTACGCCAGAAATGAGCATCCTACTACACCCAAAATTATTTATTCACTTAAATAAGCAGAGCTATTTCAGGAAAGCTTTAGCCCTTTGAACAACGTCCTCCAAGATCTCGATTTGAGTTCAAGACAATAAATAGAGAAAACTCATATTCGAAAGTTCCGATATTCAAGCCCTAAGAACAGTATTTTTAGGGTAAATGCAAAATAAGAATTTGAGGAAAATAGTATGGTTGGCTGAAACGTGGTTAAACGCCGGTCATGCCGTATCAAAGGGCATGATGATAGAATTGGAAGCTCCATGAAGTCACTCGCGGGACTTCTTATTGCCCTTACTGGAACATTTATTTTTTATGGCCACCTTCCGCTCCTCAATTCCAAATCTGGGGATTATCATGAAGACATTAACCATGATCATTTCTACAGGTAGTTTAAGGATCAGTTACGCTTTAATATTCCGCGTTGTTGTAACGGCAATGCCCCATACCACATGGCCTAAATAGATAAGTGCACTGGAGTGTCAAGGACATGCATTTTACCCGTTCGTTTCATATGGTGCCCGTTTCTCCCAGCCCAACCCGTTCGAAAAACAGCAACGAATATACCGAACTATGGTCGAGCTTCTGGTATTCGCTCGTTCGAGTTTACATCATAGCGGTGTTGTCAGGCCTATTGCTTCAGTACGTTAAGGCAAAGGAATGACAATAGCCTATGCATTATTACCTACTGCGTTTTCGACTTTGTTTCTACCTACTGTTATGGTCAAGATTTGTTTTACTACATTATGATACTCAAATTCCATTTTCATGTTTTGTTTTATCATTACCCCTAAGCAAAGTATATATGGAAATATATTCCAAAATAAATATCATAAAAGCTTCATATACTTCACTTGCATCATAACTCCATTGTCACGCGAACTTGAGCTACGTACAACGCTAGTGAAGCAAACGGACTGAGCCTTCCCCTTGGGACTGGTTACTCTGGGCGTTGAACAGGAAATGAGACATGTATACCTGTTCGGTATACCAAACGGAATGGTCTGAGAGAGGGACACCGCTCGGAATCTAGTACACCCAACCCGCCCATATGCAGGATCTCATTTGTGTTCGAAGGCATGAATGGTACAAAATAGTGCCCAAAACTCGCTCGATGGGCAGCTCTAAAGTGTACACTAACTGTAACACTAAAGTACAAATGTTAGAGTGGCTCACTCGCATAATGTGGCATTTAACATTACAGCGAAATAAGGAGAACTTATTAGCTTCTGTTACTCATTTGTAAATGAAAACAAACCCAGGTCCAAATATATCGTGGATTATTGACCAACGTAGTTGACTATCAATTATTTTCATTTTGTGTGTGTGTATGCGTTTTTTTTTTTTTTTTTTTTTTTTCTTTCTATCTTTCTTTCTTTAAATCTCCCAAATGAAAGGGTAAACCCGAAATATTCAACATTTCTATTGTATGATTTTGCGTGTTTTATCTTTCGGTCAAAATTATCTCGTTTCATCACATATATCTCTTCTTGAGTTTAATTATTGATTAGCCCTATTTATTGACATATACTTTGTGTGAGAATGAGTAATCATGGAGGACTGACACTGCGGATAAAAATTAGTTGTCTGAAAGCGTGAGGGGAGGCGGCATTTGCAATTATTTATTGCACGAGGTGGCAAAACTCCTGGAGTCGGCCCTGATCGGTGATCGATTTGATCTGAAAACACAAGCAAAATATTTCGTGCAGTCTGTCATCCATAAAGTTGCCAGTGATTAGCAAAGATCTAGATAGGGTTCACTGACTTGCTTCTGTTCAGGAAGTCATACGTTATTACTCAAGCTGGCGGGGGTCAAAAGAGCAGGATTGCATTTTCACAGTAATCTAGCCTTCACCTTTGCTCCCAGTGCCATCATTACGGGATGCATATAAGCATTAATCTGTCAGTATGTTATCTCAGTACACGCCGAACAGGCAACGAAATGCGAAAGCGCGGGCACGGACTGCGGCATTGGCGATAAAAGAGAAAAATAATCATTACCAGAGGAAATAAGACGAACGTTGACCAGAATAACAGAAAACAGATGAAAGGAAAATTAATGGTGCATCGAACACTAACTCCCTCTTGGCAGCGAACTTTATTATCATCTTGAGTTTCGACAAACCATTGAAAAAGAACACATTATTACCTTCTATGACATGTTTCAGCTACCGTGTGAAATATGTTTTTGAATAAAGTCCAATTTGGAATAAAAAAAGACATTTATGGAATTAACTGTCACTTCAAAACAGTTTTTGTTTCGATTCTTGGATGTTACAGAATGAAAATATGTCCCTCCTCACATAAAGCAGGTCTCGCTCATAGTATGGAAAAAAAAACGTTAAACCAAATTTCAAAATGAGATGTTTTGGAAATAGCCCCTCATTCTATACCTACAAGAAATTACCTCCACAACAAATTAACCTTTACTTGAACATTTATTCGCTAGTTTTTCATTCCTAAGAATTTTCTAAGAAATAGCTTGATGAAAACATAAATGTAAATGACATTGTAATTACAAACAAAATGTTTGTCTTACACTTTGTGTAAACATTTCGTGAAGATTCTTCATTCATGTTGCATTATGGACATAAACTTATTGGTGGAGAAGCAATTAACATACACTTTAATGTAGCATTAGAGAGGGTATCTCTCTGGCGCAGTGTTTATGAAATTAGCTTTCGAGTTTAAGGAGGTCATTGTTTTCGAGCTAGAGGTTCATTCATTACTTCTCACTTTGTCACGTACATAGTAGGTAGAGATGGTATTGCATTCCACTCAAAAGTTCGATATCGAGATTTCGCCGGAAATACATGTTTAGAGATATCCGCAATCCAAAAAGAGCATTTTTAGAAAAAAAGTCCGCTGTCTGTCTGTACGTATGTATTTATGTATGTGTGTGTGTGTGTGTGTGTGTGTGTGTGTATCTGAGAACAACATAATTCCAAAACGAAAAGTCCGATAAATACGAACTTATTTAGTTCAGAGGTGTCTCCCAAAGATACGATACGAAGATTTTAAAGCAAATCCACACCCCAAACTATCCTTTACATGAAGTATTTTTTTAAATTCTTGATTTTCTCAAAAATGGCTTTAACGGTTTTAATTAGAATACCGTATATTAAAGATATTCATATAGCAAATAAAATGCATATCTTGAATTTTCTAGAAATAACCTTTCCTCTTTAATAGTCCTTTTTATTAGGAAGAAATTTTGTATAACCTTAATTAACTAAGCGTTACGCGATACGGGAAAACGCACTACACAAAAAATGTGGCTAAGAAAGGAAAGAGAAAAAAGATATCCTTATTAATGGTTCCAAATGAATAGCTCTTTGTCATTCTTTTAAACTCTTGTTGATATTGAGTTGTTTCTCGCAATATCATGGTAAGAGTATGCAATTTTAAGGCCAGCGTATAGCGTCCAGTTGTAAACATTTGACAATGGCTATTCCTTTTGTATCTATAACGAACGGTGTAATGTAGCTATTTCTGCAATGGTTTAGCTCGATTAAAATTAAGTAGATGAAAAAATAAGCTTCCGTAAGAATAGTTTGTACACCCACTAATAAAAGACAGAAGGTAGAGAAAGCCATGCGAATGTAACAAATCATGTATTTTCTTTTAGCCTAAGTTTTAAGTTAATGTTTCGATTTATATATGTACTTAAATCTTAACAAATCAATTCATTTAATTCCAACCCTTGCTTACAAAAGGTAGAATCATGCGTAATGCAATAGAATTTCACATCTGTACTTAAAGCGGAAGATGATTTAAAGAGTGAAAGAAGAAAAGAAAGAAAACAAAATATGAAAGAACAAAACAGAACAAACAAAAAAAATCTCATGTGTTACACACGCATGACTTTCTCTACTCTTGTGAAGCTATTTTTACAAACGCTTATTCGCCATATGCTTCATGTTAATCGAGATATCGAGATGTTAATCGTATTGCTAATTTTCTTGTATATGCAAGGGGAATTAGTAGGCTTTAAGCGATAGTCAAATATTTTAAGAGCTGGTTGCTATGTGGAGTATTCCATACTCTTTGCATTACCAGGACAAAAATAAATGAATAACGAAATTATTTGAGAAAAAGTATAAGTATTGGAAAATTTAAGGGAATAACAAGCAATATCTCGAAAATGGTTCACTCAACAACAAAAATGTGTATGACATAAATTGTGTATTTTAACGCGATCTACATTTTTTGTGTAGTAAAATTTTGCCTATCTCTTATGGTTTACCACTTATGCAAAAGTCGTTCACAATGAAGAATAGTTTTGGAGACATTCCCAGAAAATTCGAGATATACATTTCATTTGTCATGAAAATATCTTAAACATATCATATTTTAATCATAATCGTTAGAGCCATTTTAGAAAAAATTAAAATTTTCGAAAAATGTTCCATTTAAAGGGTATTCTGGGGTGGGGGGATTTTCTTGAAAGCCTTCGTGTCGCATCTCTGGAAGATACTGAACCTAAATACCAAGTTTGGTGTTTATCAGACTGTTCGTTTCTGAGTTATGCTGTTCACAGACAGACACACACACGAACATGTTTCCAAAAATGCTTTTTTTTGGATTCAGGGGTCTCAAAACATATATTTCCGGTGAAATCTTGGTATCGAATTTTTGGGTGGAATACAATACTTCCCCTACTTACTATACGTAATAGAGAAAGTAAAAATCCAGTCCTTTACAGCAGCTTTTAAAAAACTGTTTGTGCGACAGCAAAGCTGACATCGGGGCAGGAACGATTGCCGTACTTGGTCTAAGATTTCTATGCCGGATAACATCCAGGCTGCACTATTCTAGCACTTAGCATCTCTTCTGAGTAGACAGATGTTTCGAATAACATAGACTTGATGTAGCCTCAAAACAAAAATAAATAAATAAATAAAGTTCGGGAATGATGAGTTGGGCTACAGTTGGGCTCCCTTTTGAATCCATCGGGCAAAGGATGCTGTTCTCGACATCCAGGTAGAAATGGGAAGGAGCCCCATCATGTTGCAGACCCATTCGACGTCGAATATCCCCAGTCACATCTTCTAGAAATATTGGTAAACTGTACTGCAACAAATGAAATATGCTTTTTAACGGAGGGGGAAGCAGATATGAGCCAATGACGTAGTCTGAAACAATTCCTATCCGTTATCTACACAGAAAACATTTGCTTGTGACTCTTCTCCAAAGCAGCATGCGGATTGACATAGTTTCACACAGGGCTGTTTCTTGAGTTTAAAATTAATCCATCCGTGGTGAACACGTCCTCATCGGTATACAACTCTGACGGAAGAATTCTGCCTACTGCACGGCGCCAAAATCTGCCTCTTGACGGTGAACGGAATGAAGTCCGTGTATAACTCGCCACGCTAGCGTTGTTAGTGCCCTATGCACGTGCGATAGCGTCGGTATTGGTACGTGGCTCTTCTGCAATTCTATGCACTTCTCTATGCGTCGAGTTCGTCCAGCACACATATCCACCCTGTTCCACACTATTGCAAACGCCTATCGATGGACTGGAAAGCCGAAAGATGGTTAGCTTCTATCGGGGTATCTTTCCCTGCACAGTGCTGCTGCAGCTGCTGAATCATTATTTCTTGTTTCACCATAAAAGTTAGGTTGCAGGTTTATATATGTAAATGCCTCATAGGCAATCCTTAGCTTACTAACCGCAATGATAGTTATTATTGTGCTTAGAAATCAGAATCGTGTCCTTGAGTATGCGAATCGTAGCACTCCGTAATACTTAGTCGGCTTACTCCCATCGTATGTAAGCCTTACACCGCCTAGGACTTACAATCGTGCCTAGGGTCAGAGGCCTGTAGCGGAGCAGACGAATATGGAATCAGAGATTGAAGAACCCGGAACAGGGGATCGGCCGTAGCCAAGTATGAGAATGAGGGAAGAAGATGATATAAAATGCAGGCGAAATAGATGAAAGGAAAGGTGATGATGCAGCAATTAGTTGAATGAACTGCGGGGGAAACTGCAGAACTCGGAGAATTCTTCATATTATCTACATTAAACACACGACCTTACGTAACATCAGCTCTGCGTCATGCGTTAGGCTACATGAAGAGCTAGAGCTCTCTCTAGAGTAGGGTACATGCGCATGAAGTCAGTTCATCGATGTTCAGTGTTGCTCTGTCAAATTATTAGCTAGAGGTCCATTTTTAGGCACTAAATCTTGAAATCGCTGTACACAAGCTGCTGAAAAATCAACATTTTTACGCTCGCAAACATTTTCAACTGCTGCTAAATGGATTTTTCACCCAGCTTAGCTTAACCTGACTTATCTACATTTGATGTCAACATTTTAACACCGTAAAATTGCGCATTGTTTAGTTGTCGACCATACAATGCGTGTCTTAAATTGCTTACCTATATATAAGACATTTCTACACTCTAAGAAATGATTTCCGATGGTTCATTAACACCCTGCGCATACGTACTTTACATACCTAATTATATTTTCAAACAATTTTCGATTTACGATCAATAAATTGATACTAACATGTATCATGTGTGACTTTAAGCCAAAAAACCTATTTTTAATTTTGTGTGTGTGTGTGTGTGTGTGTGTGTGTGTGTGTGTGTGTGTGTGTGTGTGTGTGTGTGACCTTTTCACCTATAAATGACTAAACCAGTTATTCTGAAATTTTGTTTACAACCTAGAGAAGGCAATGAAACCTTAATCACCCATCGCAAAGAGGGCTATATCTACATATTGTGGCACAAAATCAAACAATCTAAATATGTCGCTTATTGTTAATTTTTCATTTACACAGTTGCGACAGAGTATTAAACATTTACAGACACAAATTGTTCGTATTGTTCCTGTACGTAAACCGCTTAAGACGGGAAACCTTCTACTTCTTTGCAAGCATAAGGAAGAGGCAATTAGTGTATAGTGTTAAACGGCTTACCTTCTTCTTCTTTTAATTCTTATTAACACCCCAAAAGAATCGTTTAATTTCAGAACATTACACTACGTGTACGCTGCACAGGGAGGGAAGGCAGGCAATTCCTTTGCAAGCACAAGATAGAGGTAATTAGTTCATAGCGTTAAACGGTTTACCTTCTTCTTCTTGTTTCATGTTTATTAACACCCGAAAAGAACAGTTTAATTTCAGAACATTACATTACATGTACACTGCACAGAAAGAGGAAGGGAGGAATGGAGAAAGGCTGAAGTAGGGAGAGGAGGGAGTAAATTGAAATTGAGTTTTATTTATGGACGCTCTTTAACTACTATGGTTTTTAGCGTCCCATTCTATATTGGGCGTGAAACACCGGTAATTTTGCTCAGAGGCCTCTTTATCAGGCTTGAGGTTCTTTTACGTGCCGTAAATCTACGACACGGGACCACCGGCTTTACTTCCCTTCCGAAGGAAGCCGTGCTAAGGATTTTTACGCCCGAAAAAATCCATCGCCCTCCGCCGGGTTTGAACCCACGACCTTGGGAACTAGCACGGTACCACTAGTCCACGGAGGACGACAGAGGAGTGAGTGAATGGAAAGAAAGGGGGAGGAACAATCAGAGAGAGAGAGAGAGGTGAGGAAAGAAGAAGAGAGAGACAGGGGTAGAGGGTAAAAAGCAAGAAGATACGTCAGGAAAAAACAGAAACATTTTTCATTCAATACAATAGTGCGAGCAGGGCTGCGGGATATGCTTGTCATGAATAGATGCCTGCATAGAATCACAAAAGCCGAGAGTGCAATTAGTATTAATGAATTCGATATAGATATGCTAACCAGAAGCTCATTCGTAAGAATGGGATACTAGCATTTCTTGGATTAAATATCTGGGAAATTTTAAAGTATAACAGCGCACATTTCGGAAAAGGCTAATGCTACGAAAACGTATTCGACATAAGTTTTATGTATTAACGAGCAGTAATTTTTCTCTGTAGTTTATGGTTTCCCACACGAATGAGGGTGAGAATTGACACCTCCTATTTACATAAACTTCGGCACATAAGTTTTATTTGTAATAACCATATTTCAAAACTAAAGCAATTTTTAGAAGACAGAAACTTTCTATATGAAGTGCTATCTGATATAGAGGGAACTCGAAAATTGTTGCCTTGCATCTTACAAGCTGCGCACTATTTATGAAGTTTAGTGTTTATCCCTTTTTCGTTTTCGACTTTTGCTTTTCAAACACACGCAGAGCGATATTTTTATAATTTATTATTATTATTATTATCATCATCATCATTATCATTAGTCAAGGTTCTAAAATATGAATTCTGTGTGAAATATCTAATTCGAGTTCTTGTGTCGAAAGCAGTAGGTACTTCATTTACCTTAGACACGCAGTAGAGCGAAGGTTTTAGTATCTCCACGAGTGTTTAGGGTACTCTGCCTGCTCTA
The DNA here is from genome assembly GCA_030765065.1 of Deroplatys truncata. NCBI lineage: Eukaryota > Metazoa > Arthropoda > Insecta > Mantodea > Mantidae > Deroplatys > Deroplatys truncata. The sequence goes on from CM060979.1 coordinate 110,911,279, forward strand.
CACTGAGAATGAAAAACCAATTGAAGAAGTGAGGGAAAAATGTGTAAATAGAAAAGTAATTGCATGGATAAGAACTGGTGTTTGGAGATTAAAAGGATTAAGAAATGGTATATACCGCCGAAACATATTATATCTTATTATGTGGGATAAGGGGGGATATTGAACATATTATACAGCGGAGGGGGAGACCTCGCGCACTGCGACCTACAGAGATCTATTGTGGCTACCAGCCCGCAGGAGGAATGTGGTGAAGTAATCACAGGAGGCTACAGGCTGTAGGCAGACAGGCCACAGAGACGCGCGGAAATCCCTAACGTTTCCAAGTTCACAGACCCGTCCCACTGCTGGAGCCGCCGAGAGACGGCGTCCAACCACCCACCAATCAAGCAGCCCTCTGTGTCCACGGGGAATTTTCTTTCCATAGAGCATGCATCCGTGCCATCTGTCCGGCACCGCAATAACCACGCAACCTAGAAGCACACCTAAAAGATGAGTATGAAACTGAATGAAAGGGAAATGATGGAAAGAAATCGTGGTAGAGAAGAAACCACCCAGCAAGGATAAGAATGGGAGTCGCCGGGATCGAAGATGGGACCTCCGGAATGCGAGATATTGAACTTATTGTTTGAGTATAAAGGGACTGGCACATGGAGAAAAGCATTTCTATCTGAAAAATGGTTTAAAGTTATCAGAAAATGCGCCATAAATGGTATGTTCGTAAAGAAGTAAGTCACTTTTACACAGCGTGAAAAACAAGTGGAATTGAACAGTGAAGAAAGAGAACACAAATTGTAGAGAATAGATCTTAAAAATGCATGTTTGCAGATTGTAAATAGATTATGATAGGCAGTCAGACTGGGCAAAATGCCATGTCATATAGGAATGTAATTTACTTAGCATAAATACGTAAACAGAAAGAAAGAAAGATAGATAGAAAGAAAGAAAGAAAGAAAGAAAGAAAGAAAGAAAGAAAGAGAAAATGGGCAACTCTATGTTCAGAGGCAGTGAGCACAGAGATCATGAACTCTGCGTATTTGTGTATAACTTATCAGGGAATTAACTTCGTATTCAGTTACTCATAAACATACTTAAGGTAGATCAATGGGAGAATAGGACGAAAAGATGTTTAATTTTCTAAGTGAACCCAGAAGGAAAAATGAGCGACAAAATACTCAGTAAAACTTAGGTTAGGAAAAGTTGGTTGTTGCACCTAATTGAACCGACGAAAAGATGATTTAACGTAAAATTAAGGTAATAAAATTAGCATCGTATTAAAAACGCAAGAGGTGCAGATAAAACAACAAAGCCGCTATGAAGTAAAAAGAGATAAATAAAAAGCAAGTGGACAGTGCACAAAAAGAAGCGAGGGGCAGCATGTAAATGATGCGGTTGAACGAGTAGGGTGGTTAAATTACGAGCTGACGTGATATAATTTAAGAGGACGTTAACCAGATAGTAATGAAACATGATGGCAAGAGATGGGGGTTATCAAAGCGTGCTCAACCACATTAATCGCTTGTATTCCGGACGATAAGGGGGAAAAAATACAAAAGAAAGAATCTAGCCACAAAACCAACGCAAAAATAAAGTTCAACTTGATCAGTATTGCACAGTAATAGTGGAAGAAATACATATTTCCCTTAAAAGAAAAGGTAAGTCCTGACTGAAGAAAGAAAGGAAAAAAATTCTGATGTGTTACATTCACATGACTTTCTCTACACACCCTCTATCGTTTATTAGTGGTATACAAAGTTTATTTTCCTATCCACTTAATTTTAACTAAGGGAATACTGATGGTCGAATGTTTTAGACTGGACGCTACACGCTGGCCTTGAAATTCCACTCTCATTCCATTACATCGCGAGAAACAACTGAAAATCGACAGGACTTTAAAAGAATGGCTAAGTATTGGACAATTCGAACCATTAATGACGGATATATAGGAAATGTCTGATGCCATAAAAAGTTTATTTGAAATAAATTGTGTATTTTAAAGATTTCTACATTTTTTTGTGTAATAGGTTTTCGTCTATCGCTTAACCTTTATTAGTTATATATGATTCTACAAAATTCCTTCCGTATGAAGACTTCATGGGATATTCCCACAAAATTCAAGATATACATTTTGTTTGTCATGTAAATATCTTTAATATATGGTATTTTAATCAAAACGTTAAAGCCATTTTTTAGAAAATAAAAAATTTCGAAAAATGTTCCATGTTAGGCGTAGTTTGTGGTTGGGGGATTTTCTTGAAAATCTTTGTATCGCATCTTTGGAAGGTATTGAAGTTAAATACCAAGTTTGATGTTTAAGTTATAGGCAGATACTGCTCACAGACCACACACACGCGCGCGAGACAGACAGACGTTTTTCTAAATATGCTCTTTTGGATAGGTGGCCTCAAAACATGTATTTCCGCTGAAAGTTCGGTATGGAATTTTTGCGTGGAATGGCATACCTTCTCTACCTACTAATGGACAGTAGAGAGAGAGGGAGAGAGAGAGAGAGAGAGAGAGAAAGAAAGAAAGAAACGGATATGTAATACGACTAAAAAAGTCAATTCACAGATATCTCATTTGGTACTACTCTATAAAAGCAATTGTTTTATACGCTTGTGGTAATCACGGTAAAAAAAAAACAACAAGCTTTCGTAAACAAGACTTCGCTGGTTGTATAAGGTGAAAGGCGACCTGTGATCATCCTTTTAAACTATGATGGAGCAAGTCGTTTTGAGTTTTTCCTTAATAAATTTTTTCCATGAAGGTTTACATTCTTGAGATGACTATTTACTTTACACTATACTAAAACACAGCAAATTCAACAAGTTCACTTTACATTCAACAGGTTAATTTTTAATTCTTCAGCTTTTGGTGCTATAGCAACGAACAAATAAACACTTTCGTATACAAATAAATACAATACTACATATGATTTTAACGTAAACTAAATATCATACGGAATATGAAACTTTACAATATTACGGAAATTATTAATAGGAAGACTTATTTATAAAGGTAAATAAAAGCTATAGAAACCCAAGTTACAAGATAATGCTTGCTTTCTTTGTGAATTATGAAACTCTGCGAATAATTAAAGCAAGACAAGAATAGAAAATCAATGTTTGAATCTTTAGAGAAATTTTTCAAAATGTGCACCCCTCGACAACACATACTTCACAAAGTTTTCTCCGAAGTACGTTCGGATTGTTTTTTTACGTCTACCGCTGCTCGAAATATTCTTTCTTGCAATGTTTCCATAACGCCTAAAAAGAAAAAATCGATTGGATTCAGATCTGGCGATCTTGATGGCCATCTTATTGGTCCATTCCGAGCGATCCAGTGTTCTACATACAGGTGTTGCGAGATGGTCACACACGGATCTACTATGTGCGGAGGTGCACCGTCATGTAATAGCCACGTATCATTTCTTACTGTCAGAGGAACATCCACAGGTACAGAGAGAGCCAAAAAACTATGAACCGGCTGGGCGGTGTTTTTTCTGTCCGCGTCCTCGGCGCTCGTTGCCGTCTGCCGCTTTCATAGAAAGGCGCGGATGTAACCATGCTACATTTTTTAAAACTATTTTAAAGGCTTTATTTACCAACTTTATGAAAGGAGATGCTGAAACTGGCCACCATACATTTTTGGTACCTCTTTAGGAAACTATCCATCATTCGCCGTAGTTCACGTTGAGAAATGCTGGCAATTTCCTGGCGGATATTTTGTTTTAATTCTTCCAAGGTGTGTGGGTTTGCCTTGTTCACTTTATGTTTTAAGTTACCCCTGAGATAGGAATCTCAGGGAGTTAGGTCGGGGGGCCTAGGGGGCCACAAATCTCTACTAATAATTCTGCCCTCAAACACACTTTCAATTGTTCTCATCGAAATATTCATATTTTATAGTCACACAATAAATGAAAACTCCGGGAAAAAACCTTTATTGTGATAACTCACCCGAACCGAGATTCGAACTCGAATGTCCACGTATTTGAGGCGGACAAGCTAGCCCTACACCACGGTAGTAGGCGTGTATATTTATGACACGTCAGCAACTCTTACAATTCTCGATATAAACCAATGAATGCTTATTGAGCACTACTGATAAAACGGACATTAATAACAAGGCCTTCCAACAAACCCTATGTACACATTGAGAATGTGTTAGTCCAATGCACCAGATATCCGCTTGCGCGGATTATCACTGTCCACCATTAGTACCTTATTCTACCTGTCCTCAGGAGAGATTCTTATGAATAATGCTTTCCATTATCAGAATTCATTTCCTAAGGGGACTTGCACGTTCTCGTTTCAGGCAGGTGAGAAACTTAACACAATGTCCATAACCACAGGCTATAAGACCTATACAGCAAAGGATGACTGGCAGCTCATATAAAAGAAACGCTTCTAAAACCAGAGAAACGTCGTACCGATTAAGACCAGAGACGAACAATAGCGACATTACTGCACGCTCCCGAGCCGATTTTTCTGCTGCCGTTATGGTTTTGCACATATTTATATGCTGTAGAAAATGACAACAAAGTTCATAGTATTAATAAAATTTGATCTCTTACATTAGATTTTAGATCACTGTTCGGCATTTTTCCTGTACTTGCAATTTCAATTGATTCGGAAATCAGTGTGTAAGAAACCTCTAGAACCAATACGAAACGAGTTCTATCCTTATAGATAGCTGGCCATTTTTTTTTTTTTTTTTTTGTTACATTCAAACAAGGTTCTCCATTTCACAAGCATCCCCAAATACTGCATTGCTTTTGCAAGTGATTTTTCCATAGAGTTTTCTTTAATCACGGTAAAGGTGTTTACCTAGACATCATTTCAAATTTGGCTGTATGCACTTAAATGGTTACATGCCAGTCAGCTGGATACAGCTTCGCATTGGTTGTCAAAAGAGAGTACTATTGTTACTAGGAAAACTTCGCCATTGTGTAAATAATATTGTGGCCAACAGCTCTTGATGGAAACAAAATGACAGTGGCCCGTAAAGGCACTGTCAGCGATGGTGGCTAAATGTTGGGAAACGCAAACTGCCGACCTGCTGAAGGGGGCGCGATTATTAGGGACAATATATTCGTTTCCTGGTCTATTGGTGGACAATCAGTTCTGAAATGCCTGAATGAAGATGTGCTAGACAGGATAGGCCGTGGGTTATCTATTGAAGTTGTTGCATTACGAATGCACTAATGTCCCTTAATTAGCTTGAAAATGCTGTAAATATTTGCGTAAAGTAAAATTATATAATTATGTTGCATCGTTAACAATGTAGCTTTTAGTTTTCTTTAGTTTAGTTTAAATAACATGTTTGCTATTCAATTATACCTATCTACCATATTTTTGAATGACATTCTCAGTTTCTATGCAGCTTTATAAAACGAATTGATATGTACATATTTTTTTTAATTGCAGGCACAATATTTATGTTTTAAATGTGTTTTTAAAAATGGTACTGCATCTGCACTTTTTGTACTGTGAATTCTGCACAACGTTACGGGAAAAAAATCACAACTCTTACACACTTCGGATTAAGAGGTAAACTTTAGCCCATCTTTTAGGGGAGGTTTTGCTCTACAAATCGCCACTACTATTAAATATGAAAATTTTGTAATGCTCAAGCCATGTGGCTTCTTTATTTGCAAATATATGAGAGTTTGTTTTCTCCATTTTTGCTTTGAACAGTTTTTTTCTGTGAATGTCATTTTCTATGGGCCGTTTTCTCAGAAACTAATTAAGATAGCTAAATCACATTTTAGGATGATATGAACAACCTCGGTGGGCTACTAACGAACTCGGTCCAGATTATGGGTAATAAGAAAAGAAAGGTAACTGAACTCGCCCTCGCGCGTCAGTTGTCCTGTTACGCTATGTATGAACTCGCCACCACAAGGTCGCCACCTACGCTGTGAGCAGTGCGTGCTACCCGTGAGTGTAGTACAGTGTTATGAGCGAGATAAATCATATGACGATAAATGAACAGTGTTATGCTAAATCAACCAGGGAGAACTTTTCTTGTGATATCAGGCTACAAATTTAGATTTCAAAAATGTTTCGCGGATGGAATTGAGAGATAGACTTGTTGCAAGGATAGTTGCTTTTCTTAAAAGTAAATTAAAAACGGAAGTGATAGACAATTTTACACAACACAATCATGACAAAACCTGTGAAAGTGTACTCAACAGACAGAAGACGCCACTTTGATAAGAAACATTTATCATGCAAGAGCAAAGGTATATCCTAAGCTACCTAAAACTTTACAAGAAACTCATGACGCACTAGAATCACTTGAGATTATTACGAACAATGGCGAACGTTATATGTTCGTAAATGATAGGGAGCCATATTGTGGCCTTCACAACCAAAAGTAATTTAAAATGTTTGTGTAAGATGGATACTATATTTGTAGACGGTACATTTCAAAGTAGTCCAAAAATGTTTCATCAGATTTTCACAATCCATGGAAGAACGGATCAGAATGTTTATACGCCACTGATTTTCTTCCTTCCACCAAATAAACAATTGCATACATATGCAGAATTATTAAAACACGGTGGATGAATGCTTGAAATACGGCAGAATTTTTCACTAACATGTATTTTTGTGACTTTGAACAACCTATTCATTGGTGTGTCTAGTGTTTGGCCTTCTGCCATTATTAAGGGATGCCGCTTCCACTTAGCTCAGAGCTGGTGGAAGAAAACTCAAGAATTGAATTCCAGCAGTGCAAGAAAAGAACAGCGAAATTAGTAATTTTATTAAGAATTTTTTTGGTTTACCTCTGTTGAATCCAGGAGAAATAGGTGACAGTTTTGCTGAAGATTTTTGTTCCCTAATGCCAAATGACAGAAAAGTTGAAGCTTTCTGTGACTACGTGCTACAATATTACATAGATGGAGACAGTACCTTTCCTCCAGAAATGTGGGCACAATTCTCCGAAAGTTCTGTCCGCACTACAAATAATTACGAAACGTTCCATACAAAATTGAATGGGCTATTATACACCCGCACCCACACATTATTCAATTAGTTGAAGTTTTAAAGAATATTCAAAGTAATACGCATATTTTAATGAGATCAAAATAAAAAGAAGCAAAACAATAAAAGTCGCAAAAAAGAGACATTTATTTTACATAAAATATTGGAATAAAAGCGCATACTATAACAAAATAAGACTTTGTTAGAAGCGTAGCTTTTAAATGTTTACGTGTTTAGATTTTAACATATGACCAAGTGGATCTGCACTAAGTACGCAGTGGTATCAAACATTTTAAACCATACCAGGAGTAGTAGCCCTGGCAGTCCTAAGTATGTTTAAAATGAAAAAGAAAATGTTTATGCCTGTACTACATACCAGGGACCACTTCATGTAATTGTTGGAGACGGCCTCGTGTACGTATGGGGATGCATTTCGGACGAGCTCATGTATAGAGAGGGTTATTGGGACCGACTTCATGAAACCCACCTCGGCGATGTTCCGGATCTACTTTGGTGTCAATAAAAGTTTTGTTTATTTAAAAAGTAATTGCTGGTAAATTAAATCAAAGGATAGTGTAATTGGGGGGAAAAATCTTACCTTCCGTTATTAAAACAAGCAGGTATAAAAGCAAATCAGTGAACTTAGAAGGTACTCATTTAGCTCCTTTAGAAGTTTCAAACTGATATCTTAAATATGGTAATGAGTCATGAATTTAGCATATTTAACATTGGCAGGATAGACCTTTTAACCTTCTCTTAAATTTGTTGGATAGCTAAGTATATGCATTTATTGTGAGAATGTTATTTACATCATTTAATAATAAAAGTGTTCTGAGTGTTAAAGATCCTTTACTATGTTTTATTACAATATTACGCAGTAAATGTATTTTCGTTGGTTGAAGCTTCCAAAATCGAATGCTTATATACAATGTGCCTAAATAGGGTATGTCCGGGGGAGATGGCCATACTTTTTAAAACGGTGTATAGAATTTTGAAGCATAAATGTGTTTAAATAGCTAAATGGATTCATTGAAGATTAATCTTTGTTACTGTACGTGCTCATAATCACATAAATTTATTTTGGATGAAAATGTCCCGAATTTTAAAAAGCTACTGTGCATTAGCCATCTCTCCCTATGAGGGGGGGGGGAAGATAGCCATGTTGTACAGGGATTGTACAGAACCACACCTTTTTGGTTTGGCATGTTTAGTTATTTTTTTATTTATAATGAATGATTTACAACCCATGTTTCGCCGTGAGTAATATCACGGGATATTTACAGTGTTTATAGTAAAATTATACAATGCTTTACCGTTCCACATAATTTTGTAGCTTAAGGAAAATAGTTCTTATAAAACTTGAGACTTATACAGTGTTTATAAGATGTTTCATCACTTGAAGCTGTGGAAGAGCTTGTAGTGCAGCTGGTCGCTCTCTTGAAAAGATGGCGCATATTTAATAAAATAACAATAATTATGCAATACATGTTTTACGTTTATCAGCTAGTAGTCAAGTTCCAATTCCCTGCATAAAAAGGTTTGGGGAAAACTATAAAATAAATAAGATTTTAATTTTTCTTTGTTATAGTGTTTCAGGTCAAGTTCTTCGGCGAAATTGTACGCTGGAGTGTGAATATCATCTCTTGTTAGAGAAAACCATGCTTCTGCATTTTCTTAATAATTATGTCGCTCCGGCTACTCTCCATTTTTGCTGACCAAACAACCACTTCGACCCACTGATCCTTTTGAGACATTGCTAGTTTTCACCCTTCATTCCTGAGTCTTTCTTGGTATAGTGAATGCTAGGAATATAGCTTTCGAAATATCGTGAAGAATGCCTGGCTTTCTTTTGTATTTTGTCGGCATCTCAAAAGCATAAGAAAGTCCGCAAATATGAAAAGCATTTAAATTATCTACTTTACTCAACCTGGTTATACACCAAGGATAAAAAATTAGTAATAATAACGAAACGGTGTATCAGAAAAGAAAAACAAGTAAAATGGAGAACGTGTATTTAAAAACACAAAATACAACGACAATATGTCTCTGGAAAGGTTATCAACTCCCCCGGGAGAATGTAGGCCATCTCTCCTATTTGTAAATGAAAGTGAGATGGCCACAACAAAATTAGGAGAGCGTTATGATAATGTAAGTAAGCAATGTCAGTAAAACACCCAATATGCACTTACCGCGTGCACAAAGTTTCCAACTGCTGTCTTGAAGGGATGTTGATTTTCACTTACTTCATTCACACAGCGGAAAATTAGTTGAGCACGTGGAAAACGACAACAGAAATAAACTGGCGGAAATGCGATCATAAGCAGTGCACGTGATCAACAATCGTTAACAGGCCTGAAAGCCTGTCGACAGCCGAATTTCAAACTTCACACCATTGCTGTGACAATAAGAGCCATCGGCCACCTCTGCCGTCTACCCGGGTTTACCTTACTGCTGAATTCAGCTAATCCTAAAACTTATTAAAGTACATAGATTTGAAATTTACTATAGATTATTTTAAACGAATCGTACATGGATGATCTTTTAATGATAAATTGGTATCCAAAATCGACGCAAATCATTTACCTGTCCTCCACTGCGCTTAAGACACCTCAAACCAGCTGTTTACCCTTTGAATTCACGTACCTACTAAGAAGTAGAAGCCGATCTCTTGTTTCGTTTACATCGAGCCCCATCGGTGACGATGCCTGTAAATATGTTACATTGTGGCCAAGATAGAAATCGAGACCTGGAAATTTTAACTTAAAACATGGAAAGTTTCGAAAACAGCTAAAGGTACTAAACATATTATGTGACGAAACTGAACGTTAATGAGCTCTAAATTGTTATTGCAGGATTCTTTTGATTATCGCTTATGGTTTCCCAGTTTAAAACATTATACAAAATTCAATCAGAATCAAGAGGACCTCTTAAAATTTTTGCAGAAAATTCAAAATTTCCTTTTTACTCTTCATGTCAATACCACAAAAATATATTAACCAATATTGTTGGAGCCATTTTTTAGAAGATAAAAATAGCTTCTGTGTTACATTCACATGATTTGCTCTACCACTATCATTTATTACTATCTCTTCTACGTGTAGAAAGTAGGGGTAGTATTACATTCCACCCAAAACTTCGATGCCGAGATTTCATCGGAAATAGATGTTTTAAGGCGCCTATTCTGATATTTCAGTCATCTACCTTTTACTTTCGCATTTCCATTGTACTTTTCTTAGTCTTCTATTCGTTGTGAATACTTTGTGTGTGGGCGCGCGGGCGCTTGTGTGTGTGCGCGTTCGTGCAGAATTGAGAGGAATATCCCACGAAGCTAACCGACACATTTTCAGGCCAATTTTGTAGCGCCTATCATTTCCAAACAACACAAGTGTTCCACTGAAATAAGATATGGGCAGTTGAAAGATCAATATAAGCATCCAACGTGACAATGAAGCGGGGGAAATGTTACCTAGCGACATGGACGGGGAGGGAGATGTGACCCGAATTGATGGGTCGCCAAGGCAACTCAACTCGAGAACGCGAAGCGATATAGGTAGCGTTTATTAAATTCGTAACGAACCAGGTTACAATCTCGATTGAGGAACGATAAACAATACCAAGGTTAAACTGGACTTCGTATACTATTACGGAGCGAGATGGCTCATCGGTAACTTTGAGGCTAGCATTCGTGGATCCCTGTTCGATTCCCGTCTGACAGGCCGCTCTTACAATGAATTTTTTTGTGGTTCTCCCAGGTCGGTAGGAGGTTCCCCTTCTACCACAAATTTCCAGTCCATAATTCTCTGTCCCCATCATTTCCTTTTAACTGTTTCATCTCACTGTTTCAGGGCTGTAGGACCAGGTGACGGTGGTCGGTGTGTTGCGGCAGGACGATGGAATTTGCCCTATGGAAAGATTCCCCCCTGGTGTTTGGTGGGACTGGGGAACCTCTTCCTTCTCTCGTCTACAGCAGGGAATCGCCCCCATGTTAAGAGTGGCTAAAGCAGGTCTAGCCAGAGTCAGGATTGGTGTCATATTGGAATCGTGAGGGTCCCCATACTTGCTAGCGTACATTGCAATCCGAATCTGGTCGCCCTTCGGGTCTCTCCTTCATCCCTTCCTTCCAGGGATCACGTTGGAAACACAAAGGGCCCACTATGGCCTACATGCGGTGCTAAGTTCCAGTTACTGGAGGCGCCTACGTCTGACTACTCCTAACTCCTAAATGTGCTTAGTAAAAACGTGAAAGTCTTTCTTCACGCGTGTACCTTATATTCTATTGGAACTTGTTGTTATACCATATGCACGACCTATTATTATTGTTATTATTATTATTATTATTATTATTATTATTACATTATTTCTAAACAGGTAGAAAAATAAATCGCTAGCTTCCAACACAGCACTCTCACTTTTGCATGTTCAGGATCCCAGGGCCCAGCGTGGACCTGAGTAGAGTGAACCACATTAGGCCTGGGTCAACAGCTCACTGTTCCATTCTGTACAGCAAAGGTACTCACTTGCCTAGACTATAGCGTATGAGCCATGGCTTACTAGATATTACAGGCTGGCGCATTCTCATTCCTGATCGGGTCCCTACTGCCACTAGAATCGCTCGATCACACCCTAAAGTCGGTAAAGCTGTGTACTTCGGAATTGTCAAAGTGAGTGATTAATTACGAATTTTAAAACTTAAAAAGAAACCGAGAGTATATTTGTGTTTTTCTAGGATTACTAATCGTGTTAAGACAAACTACCTTTGTAAGTTCTTTGTGCTGTGATGTGTAATGAACCCAACATTACGTGACATACGTATTTGAAGCTTAAACCAGCTTATAAACATTGCTAATGAATTGTATGCAGAACATGAAAGTTATGAAAAAATGAGGTTAAATAGGGTTTATTTTAACGTTATTAATCGTATTCGAGAATTATGGAATTAGTGGTGTATACTGGTCCCATATAAGTGACATTTAGACGTTAAAGCTTGTAAACTTTGCTTCCAACTCCTAATTTCAATACCATGTACAGCAATAAAATATACTTACATTGAAAATCGTGTTATGTACTCACTGAAGCATTAACATATCTACCTATAATATCTAGTAGCCAATGAATGGTACTTGTCCTACCTCTAACCCACGCCATTAATCGTTTATTTGACATGATGGAGGATAATTTTTTCCTTTGTTTCCGCATCATGAAGCTTGAGCACTTTTTTTTATGTGGTGGGAAACCTTCAAATATTGATAGCACAACTTTAGGAAGTGCACTTAGTAGATGTGCTGATGCTATAATCACTTTGTTTGAAATACCTACTACTAGCCACAAACTTTGGCCCTGGTGTCCAAAGAGAGCCCAGCTTGTCTCCTTGGAGAGAAATTACTATGCACCATTTCTGTTTTAGAATGCATGGAATGACAAGCCACGTTCTTTTTCTTGCCTTCACGTACAGTGGGATACACAGCAATTTTTATTCAATTATCGACTAAATGCAAATATTACACATTTCAGTTTACGCAGACACACAGACATGAACACTGCAAAAACTACTTAACTGAAAGGTGTCGCATGTAATGGAATGTATGATGATTGGAAAACTCAAAACAGTGCATTTATTTCCCGCCGGTTCAGTGCCTTGGATCGGTATAGATATACAGCAGGGAGAAAGGTAAAGCTGGCGGCGCCGTGGCCGAGTGGTTAGACCTGCATGTGGGATTTGTGATGGACGAAGCGGTGTCTAGGCGGGTTTTCTCCGGGTTCTCCGGTTTCCCCCGCCATTCATTCCACCAACTGCTCCATCATCACCTTTCCTTTCATCCATTTCACCAACATTTCGTTTCATCTACTGCCTTCATCCAGCATTGGGCTGATCACCCATCCTGGATGCTCTGTCTGATCCATGAGTGTCTGCTCCTCGACGGGCCTCTGACCCCAGGCACCCGCCTGTAAGTCCTGGGGGTGTAAGTCCTACATAAGAGGACGGTAAACAGATAATGAATGAATGAAGAAGAAAGGTAAAGTTATTTGGGGTGGATCTCCGTACGTATATTTGCGTCACATTTTACAACAACGGAAGTGTCAACCATTTATCATTGTATAATTCGAATGTACAACCAATTGCTAGCACAATGAATATTAAATAGGTATATAAACAATTACTGAAATAAGCGCTCAAGGGAGTATTAAGTGCCTCTATCGGCAAAAAATTGCCTTGCCCAGGAACCTGTTTTATTGCCAATTCTCACCCCGATGCGCCAGCTTATATCTAGTAAGCAATGTTATGAGAGATACGAAGGGGAAAGGATGGAACCACAGAGCATAGTGCTGCATGTCCAAATGAATTGCGGTAGGTTTTGTTTCAAAAGAAAGAATTCCAGAAATTATTATTCAGTTTGACAATGGAATCGTAATACTAGCAGTATTACACTTTTATTCTTAGCAAACAGATTCGAGTGGAATAGCTGTTTTGTTTAAATAGTAATGTACATAAACAAAATGTTGTGAGATCATTAAACAAATGGAAGAGAAAAGAATGTTTGGATCCCACTCTTAAATAAGAAATTTCTAATAAAGATCTGAAAGAAGGTGGGTATATGTTATTCCTATACAAAAGCAAATAAAAATTTCGTGGCTATTTTCTCTACGTCTTTTATTATTTTTATATCAAATGGGTTCTTATTTTTAACAACAGAATATTAAAATACCTTCTTAAAATTTAGAACAGTATTGCTAAACTATGAAAACAAACTGCTATTGATATGAGTTTTAGTTAGTAAAAAGCTAATATTTTGGCTTATTAAATTATTAAAACAAAAAGCTTCCCCGCACGAAGTTACAGTATACAGTTTGTATTAAGATAAATGTTAAAGTAAATACATAATAATACCCTAAACTAATAATAATCGAATACTTGATGACTAAATAAGGTCCTCCGAACTTCACGAAATGCACACTAGGGGTTAAATATCATTTCCATCGCAGAATAGCAATGGAAAAGCATTTTTAATAAAAAATGTGGACCTTTTAGGAAGTACTCAGATTATTAATGACTGCAATAATGGGACTGCAGCGCGCAGGAATTTCAACATTGATTCCAAGTGAGGAGAAAATAGTGGAAGTATATGATTTGTAGATGTGGAAAATAATCATGTGTGTGATTTGGACACACAAAATAATTAATGAAACCATTAACAATACTGAAATTGGTGAGAATTAGGACAGAAGTTGGTTGGGATATTGGATGAGAAAAAACTGTCTGATAAAGGATGCGCTATTAGGAATGACGAACTCGAAGAAGAATTTACCCGAAGGTAGACACTATGAAGGTCTTGCGTCGTCGCGCAGTGGGTTGGAGCTTGGTGCCCGGGTTCGATCCCACCCGTGGGGGTGCGGATTTTAAGTCCCGGTTATAGGACCGGTGCGCACTCGGCATTGCGAGGAAAGTGAGGAACTGCGATAGGCAGCGATCCTGATCTCGTGAGCCAGCCGTGCATAAGTGGACGTGAGGCCAGCAGTCGGGTCGGAGGCCCAGGCTAATCGCGAGCTGTAGCACCACAGGATTTATTTATTTATTTAGACAGTATGAAGATAAATTAATCATAGTGGAGGGAAGAATGGAAGTTTGATTTGCAGTAAAGGAGCTTTACTTTGGCTAATGATGATGGTGATATTATTATTATTATTATTATTATTATTACTATTATTACACCTATTAATTCTATAAGAATTTTCACTAAAGCGCAATTACACACTTAAACAAATTCTGGTTACTTCCATTCTTGTTGTTTTTTGTCATATTTATCTGTTATTTGCTTTCATTGCTTCTGGCCTAGAAATTATTATTACTCATTGCTGTAGCAGGGTGGAAAGCAATCGATGTTGAGACGTGTTTATCCGAAGCCAGTGGCACACATTTAAGTCAGTCTGAGATTAAACTTTGTTTTTCTAGGCGAGGTAATTAGAACGAGAGGAATCGAACTGCTCTTCTCGCGGGAAGCAACAAGTGGCAGTATGGCCTGCTCCCACAACATAGAGACAAATTACTAGTCTCGCCACGGTGGGAGGGAGTATCACTCTCCCTGCGGCTTTACACTACAACGTTTTTAACATTTCTGGAGCTCACGATAACGAAGCACATGAATAAGACGTGAAGGAACATCAGAACATTGAGAAACTCTTTATTGAAGAGCCTACTCTGAAATAAAGATTACTACATAATGGTGGCCCAACAAGCCTAACAGGAAACGATTTTTACTTTCTCTACCGTACATAAAGTAATGAATACTGTAATCCATACCGAAATTTCACCGGAAATACATGTTTTGAGGCCACTGATTCAGGAAAGCATTTTTAGAAAAATGCCCGTATATATATATATATATATATATATATATATATATGTGTGTGTGTGGGAGAGAGAGAGAGAGAGAGAGAGAGAGAGAGAAGAGCATAACCCATAAACAAAAGCTCTGTTAAACTGAAACGTTGTATTTATGTTTAAGACCTCCCAAGGATGCGATACGAAGATTTTGAACAACACCCCCACCCCAAACTACCCTTTGCATGGGAAGGTTTATGCTATTTTCAAGATGGATAAAGTGTATATCTTAAATTTTCTGCGAATAGCTTTTGAAGCCCTCTTTATTTTGAATGACTTTTAATAATTGGTAAACCGTAAGAGTCGTCTACAGAGTGAGCCAAAGCACTGCAAAGCAAAACCACAACAGCGTTACTTTGTTTATAGTAGCAGCGCGTTATCATGTTTTTATCATATTTCCACACTCCCAGTGGAAAAACATCGCGCAACGGTAATATTGTTCATAAAATACCCCTCAGGGGTAACTTAAAACATAAAGTGTACAAGACAAACCCACACACCCTGGAAGAAATAAAACAAAAAGCCGCCAGGAAATTTCTTAACGTGAACTGCGGCGAGTGATGGATAGTTTCCTAAAGAGGTGCCAAAAATGTATGGACAACGACGGTGGCCAGTTTCAGCATTTATTTTCGTAAAGTTGGTAAGTAAAGTCTTTAAAAGTAGTTTTAAAAATGTTGCATGTGTCATCCGCGCCTTTCTATGATAGCGGTAGACGGCAACGAGCGCCGAGGACATGAACAGCAAAAACATCGCGCAGGCGGTTCGGAGTCTTTTGGCTGACTCAATAGAAACCGTAAGAGATAGACAAAAATCTTACTATACAAAAAAATATAATCTCGTTAAAGCATACAATTTATGTCAGAAAAAAATTGGCGTTAACCATATCTGAGATATTCTTTGTTGTTATTGATTTGAATTTTCAAATATTTTATACCTTTCTCAAATACAAATCGCTATTCAAAGCCATCACAGAAGGCCAGCTTTGAAAAGGTTAAGCTATCGCTTTAGCTACTGTATTCTTCTTATACCTACAACGAAATCTTATTAACAAGAAGTAGACAGAAGAATAAGCTTTTGTAAGAATAGTTTGTAGAAGAGTGTGTTGAAAAGCAATGTGAAAGCACACGTCAGAGGTTTATTTTAATTATGTGTTTGTTTATTTATTTAGCGTGGATACCGAAGTGGCTTGCCAGAATAAGAATAGCAGAATAATACAACAGTTGATACTGTCGCAAAATGAGTCAACTTTAGTTCATTCCATTTATGCATAAATTATTGAAATCGGCTATAGAAACATCATACAAGTCTAGAACGCGGGTATTGACTGTCGTGGTAACGCCTAGAATTTTTCGAGCGATCTGAAAGTTTAAAAGCCGAACCAAGAGCCAGATAGAGACAAATAAGAGAGATGACTTATTTCTACGTGTACAGAGCTAGGTGAAAATAAGACCAGAGGACTTCATGTTGCTTGAATAACCGGAAACGTTTTTCTAAGGGAATGCTCCAATAAAATTTCGTGAATATCTCGGGAAAGTTAACTTCAATAAAATATTCAGAAGCTGTAATTTCAAAATATTTTCATATTATATTATATTAAGGTTGTTTATTCTTATACGCAGCAATATAACGAACTGTATTTCAAATTCTTACCATTTTAAAATTTAGGCTTTTGGAATTTTTTCTCGGCGTTTTTTATTCGTTAAAAATTTCCACACGATGGAGTTTTCATTCAATTCTTCTGAAAATCTTCTAATTTAAACTTTCACATAAATTGCCATGCTCTTATGAGTTTTTGAGTAATTTATTTTAAAGCAAAATGGAGCTGTATAAAAGAAAAATTACGAGAATGCACTTTTAAAAATTGTTAAAACAACGAATAAACAAATTATGCGATAATTTTGTGCACCTTGAATAGACGAACAACATGGCTATTTAAAATAAAATACTTTTAAAATGCCATCGTGTGGAAAACGTTTGTCATAGAACAGTTAAATCGTTTTGTAGCTCAATAACTTGAGGTAGAGCAAGAGATAAGTTATTACGATGTGACTTGTTCTGGTAAAAATGTGGGGAAATTGTGTTAACGTAAAATTCTTCAATTATTATAGTATCATTGTTCGATTGTGTTATTATTAGGTATTTATGTTTTGTTATATTAATTTCTTCTCTAAAAGAAGACATCAAAACGAAATTTAAAACCGTTTAGTGTGTATGTCACACTAACTTCAGATTAAGTTTTCAGCCAAATTGACCGAAAACTTGAAAAACTGCGTTTTCAGTGGTAATCCCCTTAAAACGCTTATACAAACTATTGTATTTTACAAAGTATTTGTATTGAGAATAAAACATAAAAGTGCCTATTTTGTTAGGCATACGTCATGGTAAAGTAATATATACTATTTCTCTGTATCCATATACTAATAGCGCTCGTGACTAAGTACTACATGCTAAGATTTGTTAATCCTTGACATTGCAACGAAGTGGGGCCAGGGGAGGGAGAAAAGTGTCTCTTAGGTATTTCTTCAACCATAGTACTTCTAAAAAAATTACATTAAATTGCATTATATTTATGGACGGTCTATAACTACCATGGTTCTTAGCGTCCCATTCTATATTGGGCGTGAAAGACCGGACATTTTGCTCAGAGGCCTCCTTATCAGGCTTGACGTTCTCTTACGTGCCATGAATCTACGACACGAGACCACCGGCTTTACTTCCCTTATGAAGGAAGCCATGCTAAGCATTTTTACGCCCGAAAATATTCATCGCCCTCCATCGATTTTGAACCCGCGACCTCGGGAACTAGGGACTAGCAATGGTACCCGTATTCCAGTATTCCTAATCAAACAGTTCAAAATAATGCGAAAAAGTAATTAAATTAACCCAGTATGGTGAATATTTACTTCGTATATGGATGTTTACGTTATTAAACATATTAAAGAAGGAAAATACGTAAGAAAAATACATATAAAAGGAAATAGAGCCAACAGAAATGAAGAGCAGATTTGTACTTGCCTTTCTTGCTTGCAGATTGCGTCTACGTCTTCTGCTTTTTACATCAAACCCTTAAAAATACCAATTAATCAAATTTTAGAACGTGAATTAATTACGGGTAAATTCTACTTTTAGGTTGCTCTATTGCATTCTATAAGCTCATACTTCACTCTGATAAAGAGTTTTGGAATTCTAAAAACTTTTTTGCTTGTACCTCTTATTAAATGCAGGCGATTTTAAAACGGAGTATTATTTTATTCAGTAGCAGAAAATAATTGCGTAGATGTATTCGATATTTCAACGTTGCCCTCCATATTGTGACGCAGAGCTATGGCTCAAGGTTATCGGGAGGTCAGCGCAAGCAAGTCGGAGGTAAATAGAGATAAACAGCGCTCGTGTAAACACCAGAAGCGCAGATAACCAGAATTTTCTGGAAGTTTCTTTCCCTCACGTGAGTCGAGATAGTTCTAGAATGTTCTGTGGAAGATTCCACTGGATATATAAGCGAGCGTACTCGCGAGAATATTCAGTTATGAGCGAGTTAGTGCGATTCTGGTGCGACATCAAGTACGGTCCTACAAGTGAGTTTATGATAACTGTGACATGCAGTGTGCTGCTGCTGCTGCTGGAGACTACTGTTGCATTCGACTCCCCAGCGAGTGAACCGCCCGGAAGAATTGGCTACGTCATGCGTATTGCATCACGCCGCTACGTCAGGAAAGTGGAGTGACAGGGATTTTGAACTAGTTCACATTAGTGAAGTGACAGTGTGGTATCAGTGAAGCTGAACTACATAGATAAAACAGTGAAGTGACATTGAGAACATTAGAGAAGTGACAGTTAAAGGGACAAGGTACTTTGAAAAATATAAAAATCACATTTTTTTGTTTTAGGCACCAATAGAATCTCTATCATTTCTAGTTTCAGAAAATATATACATTTTGGAGGTTAAGAGGTTTTTAAGACATTTAAATTCCATTTAAAAGCTAGTCTGCATTTCTTTAATGCTTTCATGTTTTTGGAACATTTTTGTATATTTCAACAACGAACCAGCAAGCAGTTCAGCAATTAATAAAAGAAAGAGAAGGCAATCAGAAAAGCTGAAGTAATCCAGGAATGAAGGTGGAGATAATTATGGCCCTGGAATGTACTGAAGTGTGTCAGAATTTTAATGCTCAAACTTTAAATTCAGTTGTCTCAAAACAACATTTTTGGATACTTAAGTACCTTTTTCTCAGTAAGTATGAGAGTTAGAGAGCTGAAATTTTCAGTACATGTATACAACACATAGTTAAACTTTCTGAACCACAATCATAATTTTACAATGTATATTATTGATATTAAGAAAGCAAAAACTTTGCAAATTTTCCACATTTCTACTTTTTTGACTTCGCAAATATTTTTTTCAATTTCTAGTAAACTAATTAACGTAACTAAATAACTGAGGTTCATAAAAAGCTGATTATACTAAGAACAAACATGCAAGAGTGTGATTCTCTATTGCAAGCAGAATCACAGAAAAAGTACATGAATACACATGTTTTAAGAGTAAATCTTATTATCTTTTTGCTGAATGAAATAATTTTTACGGGCACAACTAAATAAGCTATCAATGCAAGCAAACACTTGAAATAATTGTCACGATTTATAGAATAATTCATAAAAATTTCAAGAAAAAAACATTGAGAACGTTAAGAGCAGTGGTAATTTAACGCACTTAAGGTGTAACTTCCATGTGTTCAGACTACCTAGTCCCCTTAAAAACCGGACAAAGTCACAATATTCCAATTTCTGTGCACTAAGAAATTTAGGGACTGAACACACAAGTCACATCTCATATGACTTCTCCCTTCCTTCCATAAATGGAGTCAATGAAGCAAACGTTCAACTGATCCCAAAGTTCTCAAAACTGCTGTAAGTGTTTTATATTACCTGCTGCAAGATTAGTATTTCTGAATTTAGTATTGTACATTTTAAACGGTTGACAAAACAATAATGGAACTCATGTACCCATGCACAGAAAATATTAAAGTACACATTACCTGACACTGTTTATTACACTGTACCATTTTATATTATTTAATTTTTACACACTTATTATACAGGGTGGTTCAAAAGATTGCGTACAAACTTAAGGAGTTTATAGAGAGGCGACTTTGAACTTGTGGTCTAAAAGGTGATTCTGGTTTGGTGCAAGCCTGGGAACATCAGAATGGACATAAATTATTTTGTACAAACATTTAAGTGAAGCAAAGATGTTTAATCACCAAGTCGGTGTTACAAAGGCTACCTATTCAAAATGGCGCCCACCGCAACCAATGAAAGCTTAACATCGTCGTAGAAAATTCTGGTGCACTCTACCAAGTACATTATGCATAATTTCCTTTTTATATCTGATAGTCATCTAAGTCAGCTCTAAGACAAGCAGGTTGTTTGCATTGCAGCACGGTATCGATAGTGTGCTACAGGTACACGATGGCAGTACCTTGAACTTTGCGTTTATGATTTTCATGAAATGGAATACATGTTGTTAGAACTCCTAGATATGCATTTCATGTATGGCAGAGCCAGTGGTAATACATGTACAGTGCCCACAAACTCGAACCTTTCAAAACGTTCACCGCAGACTCCGGGAGACAGGTTCCATATGTTCAGTGCATCATGTGGGCCGGCCACGTGCGACTCGAGGTACTTGCCCACGTGGAAGGACATCCATCTACCAGCACGCGTGTCAACGCTCATACCATGGGAGGTTCCAAAAGTAGCGTTTGGCGAGTCTTGCTTGGCAACCAGCTGCACCCATACCATCACAGTGAGTTCATGGTTTGAGTGTGGACGACCACTTCAATTTTGTGAATGGATTGTTGACCATTGTGAAAACGAGCCCTTTTTTTAAACAACTATTATTCACAGATGAGCCACAGTTCACCAGAGATGTGCTTTTTAACTGTCGCAACAGCCAATGTCTGGAGGTGGCACAATCTCCGAGCTGCATTCGAATACCACCACCAGTATAAATTTGCAGTGAATGTATGGGCCGGTATTATTGTTGATCATGTGGTCCTGCCACCACGTTTGAATGGGGTGCGTTACACGTTCTTCCAAAACTGTTAGAGGATGTACTACTTATCGTACGTCGTCAGATGTGGATGCAACTACACAGAGGACCAGCAAACTTCTCTCTTCAAGTAAGTAACGTACTAGATGTGACCTATCCTGGGCGTTGGATCGGAAGAGAAGGTCCAATTGCATGGCCACCTCGCTCTCCTGATCTGACCATCTTGATTTAATTTGCAGGGGGCATGTCAAAAGGGTTCCACCGACCTAGGATCACCTCCTAAACCAGAAGTTCCCACACCAAAGTTGTATTTCGAACCCTCTATAAGCTCTTTATGTTCGTGCGCGAACTTTTAAATCACTCTGTATATATAAATCGGTGGGTAACTTAATCTATGACACCTACTGATTATTGCGCACAATGTGCCTGAATTTATATGTATTTTATTGCAGGCGCTTAAAGACATTTACTGCCTATAAACTACATACCCATAATAAAACTGTAATCAATATTTTTCTGGCAATTTATGACTTTGGATGAATAATTTATAATAGCGTGTATAAAAGGATCTCTCTCTCTCTCTTTCTCTCTCTGATTGATTGTGCCTTACCTTTTCATGCAAGAATTGTCAAACCAGCTGTTATGAAACTAGCAGTATTGGTCCCATTTTATTGTTTATAACATGACTGACAGATATTTAAAATTAATTGGTAAAATTAATTCATTCCTTGATAGCAGAAGGTGTGTATTAGCTTATAGTGACAAAACCTGAATCTTTCCCCCTTTATAGTTTACCATACTGTACTCAAGTCCTCTTACACCGGCTGTCTTCGAAATATGGAATGGAGTACAGGTTTTACTGAGCAAAAATTAGAAGTGCCCTAAGTAGAAAAATAACAATTTACACAGAAATGGTTTTGAAGAACAGAATAAAGAATTTTAAAATCATAATTATCTTCCAGGCCTTATAAAACGCATCCATTGTAAACATGTATCTACTGCTTGCTTTGTGTTTTAGGCGTTTCTAATTTCGGTATTTCCCTGCCATCTCAAATCGAACAGGACATACTCTACTTTCAGCTAACTTTCAGATTATTTCATTAAACGTTGATCTGTTCTGCATTTTGTAACTAGTTGTTTAAGAAGATAGATTAATTTGAAGAGAAGCAACAGCAGCATGCGAAAGATGCGAAGTTACAAGGTGATAAAAATGGTAAACTCATGAGATAAGGAGAAAATCACAGATCCGTGTAAAAATGGAAATACACCTACCAGAACTGGAATGCTTCTCCCATCCCTTAGAAGAAGAGCCAGCTAACGGCTAATGCGCATTGCAACTCCGTTTACAGCCAAGCGCTAGTAGGGAACTCATGGTATAAAATCATGGGGTGCGTGAAATGAGAACAAGTAACGCATGCACAGAACCACAGATAACACAATTTACATACCTTATCAGCTTTTGGTTTTAACTTTCTCTATCCATTTCCATTTCATAACGTTTCATATGCAGCGTTATTTATGAGCTTTAGGGTTATCACGATAAACATTTGTTAGAGGCAATTTAATTATGCAGTTCATGGCAAAACACATTTTTTAAGTCGAGGAATGAAGTCAATATAAGCTAGACAAGAACTGATAAAAAACAAAAGAATGAGATATTAACGTTCACAGTATCTACTGCTTAAAGCTTTAGGATATTAAACGGAAAAGAATGAATGCAGCTATTATTTAATGAGTACTTTGTGCCAACATTTTTACGTTCTCTACTAGGGGAAATATTGTAGGTATTCCACCCAAAAATTCGATACCAAGATTTCACCGGAAATACATATTTTGAGACCCCCTGAATCCAAAAAAAAGCATTTTGGAAACATGTCCGTGTGTGTGTGTGTCTGTGAACAGCATAACTCAGAAACGAACAGTCGGATAAATACCAAACTTGGTATTTAGGTTCAGTATCTTCCAGAGATGTGACACGAAGGTTTTCAAGAAAATCCCCCCACCCCAGATTACCCTTTACATGGAACATTTTACGAAAATTTTAATTTTCTCAAAAATGGCTCTAACAATTTTGATTAAAATATCATATATTTAAGATAGTTTCATGACAAATGAAATGTATATCTCGAATTTTCTGGGAATGTCTCCACAAGTATTCTTTATTGTAAACGACTTTTGCATAACTGGTAAACCATAAGAGGTAGACAAAACTTTACTACACAAAAAATGTAGATCTCATTAAGATACACAATTTGTCATATACATTTTTTTTGTTGAGTGAACCATTCTCGAGATATTGCTTGTTATTCCCTTAAATTTTCCAATACTTATATAGTTTTTCTCAAATTCGTTATTCATTTTTACTTTCTCTACTACGTATAGTAAGTAGGGGAAGTAGTGTATTCCACCCAAAAATTCCATACCGATATTTCACCGGAAATAATATGTTTTGAGACTCCCTGAATAAAAAAAAGCATTTTTGAAACATGTCCGTGTGTGTGTCTGTGAACAGCATAACTCAGAAACAAACAGTCGGATAAAACACCAAACTTGGTATTTAGGTTCAGTATCTTCCAGAGATGCGACACGAAGGTTTTCAAGAAAATCCCCTCACCCCAGATTACCCTTTACATGGAACATTTTTCGAAAATTTTAATTTTCTCAAAAATGGCTCTAACAATTTTGATTAAAATATCATATATTTAAGATAGTTTCATGACAAATGAAATGTATATCTCGAATTTTCTGGGAATGTCTCCACAAGTATTCTTTATTGTAAACGACTTTTGCATAACTGGTAAACCATAAGATAGACAAAATTTTACTACACAAAAAATGTAGATCGCGTTAAAATACACAATTTATGTCATACATTTTTTTTGTTGAGTGAACCATTTTCGAGATATTACTTGTTATTTCCTTAAATTTTCCAATACTTATACTTTTTCCCAAATTCGTTATTCATTTTGTTTATGTCCTGGACATGCAAAGAGAATGGAATACCCCACATAGTAACCAGCTCTTAAAATATTTGACTATCGCTTAAAGCCTAGCAATTCCTCTTGCATCTACAAGAAAATTAGCAATAAGATTAGCATCTCGATTAACATGAAGCATAGGGGGAATAAGCGTTTGTAAAAATAGTTTGTACAAGAGTAGAGAAAGTCATGTGAGTGTAACACATCGGATTTTTTTATTTGGCAGACAACAAAATATTTATTGCATCAAGTTACTGCTTTCTTTAGATTAGCCAGTTATATGAACTAAGAGGACTTCACGAGCTATTTGCATAAAATTCAACACATATGTCTTGAACGAGTTGGCTCAGACGCTAGAACTTGGTTCGCATTTAGGAGGCTGCGGGTTCAACTCCCGTAGACCGATCAACCTGATTGGGTGTTTCTGTGGTTCCCCACAAGCAATTACCCGATAAGATAATCAGAACCACAGAACACAAGAAATAGAAATGACATATGTGTGGATTTTTTTAGTAGCGTTTAACTCCCGTCCTTGTTACAAACGACACCATTTACCTCCCCGGTAAATGCCAGTTATGGGGACTGAGGAAAACCTGGGGAAAAAGAAACTTAGGCACGGATTTGAACCGCGGACCTTCCGAATGGAGCCTCACGTGTTACCACCTGTACGGTATCACATGGGCTATGTATACGCATACCCACGGAACAGCAATCATACGCTCACAAAGAAGTCCATTTTCGAATAATTCAATATCAACAAGATGGTACAGGAAGGCGACTACGCAACTCAGACCATTATGACCTGAATCATGCATCTACAGATCCTGGTCATTGCCTTGCTGAATTGCATGCATAATGCGAATATCAGGAATGATCACTGTTTCAATGTAAAACCATGAGCAAGAAAACAGCATAAAACAAATGTGTTATATGCGAGGGTTGTTTGACATGGGGATTCCCTAGAATTCTTCCCGTTGCATTGAAGATATCTGAGTTAAACACTGATACGCAATCTCGTTCTTATAATATTTGAGTTTTGAGTTACATGTTCGCATAACAGACGTGTGCTTTTTCTCTTTCTTTTCTGGCATGTAGTTTCAGTGAAATTGCCACGACAAATTCTTGATTCGAATGTAACTCGTTTTCTACTTTATGAAGGGGTAGAGAGAGAGAGAGAGAGAGAGAGAAAGAGAGGTCTCATTTGCCAATGACCACCAGGGTTTCCTCTTCTACTGTCCATGGAGCTAGTTTCGAACGTTTATCCTACTCAAGGGAATCACAAGGTAGTAGATAGAATAATGAGCTATGAAGAATGGTACGAAAGAGTTCGGGACTGAAACAGAATAACGAAAGGACTAAAAAAAATGCTGAAAATTAACGAATAAGTCACAAGAAAAGGAAAAATAAGACAGAGAAGCAGACTTAGAATAGGAAAACTGCAAAAAGAAAAAACTCAGCTAAGGTAAAGGACAAATGCCAAGAAAAAGAGAAGACCAGAATCTTAACAATCAACGGATGACACAAAAAAAGGAAGAAGAATATAAAACAGTCCCGGAATAACGAGCCAAATATGAATAGTAAGGAAGAAGATTACAAAAAGGAAAGAGTGGCAGGAAAAGGGGGGAGGGATATCATTGTAACACCACTAATTGCTAGAGATGTAGGTGCCGCAAACACGTTAGGTGAGAGGGGGATCATTAAATCGCGGATTTTCTGCGTGACATGCTCCGAGTTTTGATGCACTTCCGTGACGGGGAAGGGACCCCCGTATGAATTATTGACAAAACCCAAGCTCCTGCCCCTCACGGACAAGATAACTGGGGTTGAAAGTACAAGAGCCGGGGGACACGGCACTTTGCAAGTTTGCAGCGTCTCTTCCGCATGGAAACAAGCAAACATCACTTCGTGGCGGACGTAAGAAGCTCTAAGCAAACTGCAGATGCTTACTAATATTAGACAACATTGAACGGTGGGAGGGTTGATACAAACCACATTGTAGCAAGGTTTTGTTTTACTTCGGTATAATGCACTACAATGCAAATAAACTCACATATTAAGCATGCTTGAATCACAGCTTATCTTAAGTATCTGAGATTTTTAACAAAATAATACTATACGAACAAGTTATACTTAATAGGGATGGGACCTCATCACAGTCGATACCTCGATACTCTCGATATTCGGTCGATACTTTTAAATTTTTAAGTTTTGTTTTGTTGAAAGTTGTTGCGTTTAACTTTATGCTAGTTAAGGAATGAAAGGACTCGAGACTTCACTTATTGCATGTGTTCCCAAAAAGTTGTTAGACTATAGTTCTTGATAGACCATGGCTGCGTTTTCTGTGGGTGGATCAATAATTTCTTTATTAATGTAATTATGTTTATTGTTATCTTATGAGAGAGAGACGTCAATGCAACTTTCCATAGACTCTTGTGTCTAAATGAAAACATGCAAAACAACGGGGGAAATAGTAGAGGTACTCATGTAACCCACAACAGGGTTAACTGAGTTGTGAATGAAGCTGATTTAGTTTATGCAATAAACCACGTTTCTGCAATAGCCTGGCTTGGTGACTCACTCTAAGCCAACACATTTACCTACTCCGGTGACCAAAATCTGTAAATCCAGCAAAAACAAATCAGAAGTTAAGACCTGAGATAGATAATACAGCGCATGGAAATATTTGTTCTTTCCTATATCCGGTTACTCGTGTTATCTTATTGCTGAGCGCCTTTTATTGTATTACTATTTTTAAATTTGGGTTCTTTGTCCTCCGGCTAGCTATTATTTCTCAGTCGAGCATATCTCTTAAACAGGGTGTGTAAACGGAAAGGAGTTGTTACTAAAGATAACACTGATAAAAGAATTTGTTTTTACACTTTTATTGCCGTCATACTTTATTCATTTCACATAATTATTCTTGATACACGCCCGACTTATTCTTGATACACGCCCGACTAAACTTATATTTTTTTATGTTACTATAGTCACTTATTTGCTGCACATTATTAATTCGCGTATTTCACATTTATAACTAACTTTACGACGCGAGAGATTCTGTTAAACTGTGCGACGTGTAAACCGCGAGTGATTCTGTTGAACTGAGCGACGTATAACCTGTGTATGATTCTGTTGGACTGAACGACGTATTACCCGCGAGTGCTTCTGTTGGACTGACCGTTACCCGTCTCTCGGCTTCATAATTTATACTCCCTCACCCGATATGCCTAAAGATTATAATCGAGCTACTATTGGTTAATAAAACGCGCCAACATTAGCGTCTATTTTTATATCCAATCAAAATTACGAACACATATACTCTAGGGAAAAAATTCCCTCCATTTCTAAAGAAATGCGCGCTACTCTGACGTCATTTGCTTGCCTCTTCTAATTAATAAACAACTCACCCCCTCGCTACATTGTTGTCCGCTCTTATTGTCAGTTTCAGTGAGGCCGTGTAAACTTATTTCCTAACAATGCTTATAATTAACAAACATACCAAATCAATGTCATACAATAATGCTTATTTACAC
Organism: Deroplatys truncata; assembly: GCA_030765065.1. Classification (NCBI taxonomy): domain Eukaryota; kingdom Metazoa; phylum Arthropoda; class Insecta; order Mantodea; family Mantidae; genus Deroplatys; species Deroplatys truncata. The sequence goes on from CM060979.1 coordinate 110,939,205, forward strand.
TATAATCACTCTGGCATTTACATTGTTGTGATATAAAATACTGCCACACCTTCCATGTGTTAGTTTGTGTTTACGCAAGTCAAACTCGGGCTACGAGCGTAGCTTACAGGTATACTTATCGTACTGTGCGATTAATTTCCATAATATGGGTAGACAAATCCATTATTATTATTATTATTATTATTATTATTATTACTCTTGACTAACAATAGGGGCTATATAACCTCTGCATAATCAAGATAAAAGAAATTGATGCCATTTCAAGAAAGTCAATCAGGAACAATTTTGGAATTAGCACACAATACATAGTTAAATGCGTTTATACACAGAAAACTACTAATAAGAGCATAATTCAGTCAACAAGTCTTTATAATTTTTTGTAAAGTGAGTTTGGAGTATGGCGGCGCCGTGGCCGAGTGATTAGACCGCTCGCCTCTCACCAGGGACCCACATGTGGGATTTGTGGTGGACAAAGCGGCGTCTGGGCGGGTTTTCTCCGGGTTCTCCGGTTTCCCCCGTCATTCATTCCACCAACTGCTCCATCATCGCCTTTCCTTTCATCCATTTCGTTTCATCTACTTCCTTCCTCCCATACCAGGCATCGGGCTGATCACCCATCCTGGATATTCTGTCTGATCCATGAGTTCTATTCCTCGACGGGTCTCTGACACCAGGCACCCGCTTGTAATTCCCAGGGGGTGTAAATCCTACATACGAGGAGGTTAAACAGAGAAAGAAGAAGAGTTTAGACTATGGAGTATCGGTACTCAAAAATCAGTATCGGCATCGAGTATCGAGAAATAGTGGTATAATCCCATCACTAATACTTAATAATTTTGCTTTTACTCTCGCTAATGTTAGAATGTTGAATCACGTTTGAAGTTTCTGTCTCTATCGTACGAGTTTCTTAGAATGTAGAAAACTCTTTGTTACTGATTAGAACATAAAGGGCGAAATTGGGTTGTGTGTTCTGAGATATAACTTCTTTGACTATCACTCTGTATTCTCTTATATAGGTTCAAATCTTGGTGAAGACTGCTGGATCAGGTTTAGAGGAATCATTCTTATAGCAATTTTCTATTTCACACAAAAGTTTGCTAATTTGAATAGCTATTTAATCTTGATTTCCTGCACAAGCTGTCCTACCGAAATTACCTCGCGCGTTCTAATGCGTTAAGCTTAAAATATAGTGCTGAGATACAAAGACAAGCTCTAGGGGTGAGCGGTGAGAGACGTAGGTATTGGTGGATACATTTCATTATTAATGTTTACTGTACCTAGAGAACGCAAAAGTGTACCGTACATCTGAGGAGCTTTGAGAATAAAAGGAAATAAAATTAATTTGCACAGTGATTCCTGCATATCAGCACATGAAACACAGAGAGGAAGATCAACAACGTTCATTTTTTTAATTCTTACTAAGATTTATTAATAACACAACTTTGCTTCTGCATAAATTTAGCACACAATCATTTCGAAAATGACCTTGATGATGTAGTTTAGCAAGTGAAGATCACTTGTAACTTGGGCACCGGTACACACATATGCACATTACCCCATTACTTGATACCATCTACTACATATTTTATTACGGGGTTGCTGGGAGCTAGAAGCATACACATACAGCTTTTGCACAAGTGAAATGCACTCAGATAGCCATACACCCGTGGTTCAAATCCCGGACATGGCACTGAATTCCAGTTTGCAACTTAGTGTCTGCATGTGGTTAGCTTGAGGGAACAATAAATGAAACATAAGTTAACTCCAATAGTGTTCATTCATTCATTATCTGTTTACCCTCCTCTTATGTAGGACTTACACCCCCCCAGGACTTACAAGCGGGTGCCTGGTGTCAGAGGCCCGTCGAGGAGCAGACACTCATGGATCAGACAGAGCAGTTATCAGCCCGATGCCTGGTATGGGATGAAGGAAGTAGATGAAATGAAATGTTAGCGAAATGAATGAAAGGAAAGGTGATGATGGAGCAGTGACAGGGGAAACCGGAGAACCCGGAGAAAACCCGTCCACCACAAATCCCACATGCAGGTCCCTGGGATTGAACCCGGGCCGCCTCGGTGGGAGGCGAGCGGTCTAACCACTCGGCCACGGCGCCGCCCTAACTCCAATAGTGGTTAGCTAAAAATTATAAGCACTTTGATGGAGCAGTCTTTGAGGTAGATGTCTTAGAGTATTTGGGATATTTACAGAGTATTGAAGATTTACCGGGATATTTGAATCTGGTGAGAAAACTTAATGCGCGTACCGGCACCTCATCCGGCAAGAATATCGGCATGGAAATCCAAGATCCCTGGTTCGAGTCCCGGCCATGACACAACATTTCAAGCCTGCTTCAACTCCCTAACATAGTGCTTACACACAGCGTATCAAATAGAAACCAAACTTAATACGTATGCTTAATATACAGAGTGATGCATACTCATGTTCGGAGTGCAAGAAGCACTCCGAAAGATTGGCCAAGTTTGACCAAAATCATCACCGTAATCGAAATTCCTATCGGTATCCAACACAAAACATGTGCGACGTATTGTAGTAGTAGGGTTGAGGGTGCGTCCGGTTACCAGCCAAGGAATGCGCGTAGATTCGAGCTCACGCATGGGGGTGCGGATTTTACAGCCCATGTATAGGATTGGTACTCATTTGATGCATTTGTGGAACTAGGGTGGTAAGACACGAAACAAAGAGGAAGCATGATGCTGATCACATCTCCTCGCATCGACCGAATGATGGTCCACCTTTGCATGCGCATAGGCGTGATGTCGGCAGCCGGGTTGATAGGACTAGGCCCATAGCGGCCACAGATTATTAACCAACATAAAACAGTGCATTCCAGGGCACACATGTCCTCACAAGGGAAGAACGAAGGAAACACTCCTGGATGACGATCCTAAAGAAGACAGCGCTTCAGATATATTCGTCGTTGGCAGTGAAAAGATTAAAATCGGCAGGTCATGACGGTGTGCAAATTAATCTACAGATCTCCGGGATAAACAGCGAATATGATCTTTCTGTGCGACATAAGGGCTTCTCAGCACAAGACTGAAACAGTTCGTGTAAAACTTTAGAGTTCTGGATTTCTAGAGCTGCTTCCTAAATGTTTCTAGATGCTTCTACCGTATACACGCTTAGGGAAAGAATGCTGTAGGTAAGCTTACAGAGAAGGCGCACTGTGTTTCCCACGCAGCTTGCGATAAGTAGCCAAACTTATTACACCATAATATTGAGGCAGTATTTTATATCACAACACTGTGAATGCCAGAGTGATTGTAGTGTAAATTAGCATTATTGTATGACAAGGATTTGAGATGTTTGCTAATTAGGAAATTGTTAGGAAATAAGTTTACACGGCCTCGCTGAAACTGACAATAGGAGCGAGTAACAATGAGCGAGGGGATGAGTTGTTTATCAATTATAAGAGACAAACAAATGACGTCAGAGTATCGCGCTTTTCTTTAGAAACGGAGGGAATATCTTCCCTAGAGCATATGTGTTCGTAATTTTGATTGGATATAAAAATAGACGCTAATGTTGGCGCGCTTTATTAACCAATAGCAGCTCTGTCATAATGTTTAGGCATATCCGGGTGAGGGATTATAAATTCTAAAGCCAGAGACAAGTATTGCTCAGTTCAACAGAATCATTCACGGGTTACACGTCGCACAGTTTAAGAGAATCATTCACGGGTTACACGTCGCGCAGTTCTACAGAATCTCTTGCGTCGTAAAGCTAGTTATAAAATGTGAAATACGCGAATTAATAATGTGCGGCAAATAAGTGATTATAGTTACATTCGAAAATATAACAGTTTCAGTCGGGCGTGTATCAAGAGTAAATATGTGAAATTAATGAAGTGTGACGGCAATAAAAGTGTAAAACAAATTATTTTATCAGTGTTATATTTTAGTAACAACTCCTTTCCGTTTACACACCCTGTTCAAGAGATTTGCTCGACTGAGTAATAATAGCTAGCCGGTGGACAAAGAACTCAAAATTCAAAATAGTAAAACAATAACAGGCGCTCAGCAAATAAGATAACACGAACGATACCGCGACAATATGTGGGTGCTTTCACTCAGGGGCTGCATCTCAGCAGTATGATGCAAAGTTACATCTGTGTGCTGTGTTGCTACCAATGGTCTTTTGTGCGGTGTGCGTCTTGCTTGTTTGGCTCTGAATCGCAGAAAGTCAATAGGAATCATGCCAGCATTCATCAGGGCTACTATAAATATCAACACACTTAAACAGGCAAGCGATGTATGCAAAAGACATATAAACATGTGAAATAGCGACATATCCACCTCCAAAGTAGGTGCATGCATAAACTGGGACCAACGTCATAAACATAAATCATTAAGAGCACAGGAAGGTCCTCACGAGTTAGGAAGAAACCAAGTTTAAGAGGAGATTATGGTTATGGTTATCAGGAAGCGGAGGATGATTCGGCACTAAGCGCAAATAAAGGTTATTGTGCTTCTGGAAACCTCCGGAAGGAAGGGGTGAACCGAAGGCCACAGAGGAACGCAGGCGGGGATCCTAGCGACTCCAGATATTACATCTTGAAGTCGGCGGGATTCTCTAGAGTCCGTCACACACCGAACGCCAGGGCAGACAGTTTCTCAAAGCAAACTCTTCCGCCACACGCCTCACCCGCCGCTCAAGCGCCTGATGTACCCTAAACATAAGGAAATCAAGTCACAGGAAATGGGAAACGAAAATTTGCGGCATTATACCTACAACCCATCGCAGCATTTGCCTACCAACCAGGGAAAACCGCGAAAATACCGAAGGTCACAGTAGCTGGCCCAACAGGAATCGAATCCGGAATCTCCCGAATGCGAACCTTACCCCTTACTCCGTGGAACCAAATCGCCCGGTATCACAGATTATAGTTATGAGTAAAAAGCGAATTATATGTCTCATACTTTCTGCTAAGTTAAGTTAAACAAGAGATATCAACGCAAGAATTTAAGGAGTCAGAAGACTGCATTTTAACAACTTCTTTTTCTTAATTATAAAAAAAAGCCCATTAGCGTATTTTAGCAGAGATGATTCTTAAAATTCATTTTCACAGAAATGCTGGTGATAAGCCTACAACTCCTGCTTTCTTTTCATTTTCTTCAGCATCTTTTAGAATATGTGCTAAGCTTTTTTTGCAGTTTTTTCTGAGCATGTAAAAACCTACCGCACCATTTTAAACGATGTACATTCTGTTTAATCTACTGTACCTCAAAAGTGTTATTCAACTAAAGAAACACGTATTAAAAATCGCTATTTTACGATTTTAACTACGTATAAGAGTCAGTCACAACGAGGTTTCGCATAGGGTCTCTTACAACGCGGGAGCAGCGCAATTTGGTGACCATGATGTTACAAGAATGTGTGGCCTTAATAGCGAAATAATCATACCTCGCATTTACATGTATAAGCAACGTTCTGCTTAGATTGGAAAGTTTGTTTGATTTAAGCCAGATTTATTTCATCGTGGATTGCTAGCTTAAAGCGACAATTCCATTTAAACTTTTTGCTGACGCGCATAAATGTTTAGGGTTTCCATGTAAATATCCTTGTGCAAATTGCTTTCATCTAATACTTTGATAAGCCTGGTAAACCAGTCTCTCGGTACACCAATTAATTAATTAATTCCACATGCCTCTTATGTAAATTAAACAGAACTTACATCAGGACAAACAACGGAGTTACGCAACGCTGTCACAACAGCCACAATTTCCTCAGGGCAAAATTTCTTTGTACATTTGTTTTATACAGGCAACTGCTGCGTTACTCCGGCAAGCGAACTTTAAATCTGAAGGAACATCCAGAAATGTTTAAAGAGGATAAAGCAAGCCTTTACCTAACATGTAAGCAGAATGAATAACAGAAGAGCAAAACTTACTCCAACAGGACGAATACCAATACATATGGGTCCTGGTAATTTTCGATTTCGCGTAATTAACTATCGATTAAAGTTTTGTTTGCATGTGTGCATCATCTTACCTTTACATTCAAAACTGGTTATGTGTCATCTTAATCGTTTCCTCCAGAGAGGGCAGCGGTTAAAATGCCTCCGAAGTCAAATATCCTCGCAAAAATATTGCATATGAAAAGTGCACAAGCAATTTTTCTGTCAACTTTTGTTATTTATAAAATGTTAATATAATGAATATTTAACTGATTACGCTAAGTTTCCTTTGTTTGGATATAGAAATGGAATTCTGGTGATTTCTGCTACCACTGGAAATACTATAGTTTCCAACACCTAAAAGGAACAAAAGCAGTTCCAGTCATAATGCGAGCGCCTATGGATTCTCCTCTCCGCTAGGGTTGCCATCCGTCAGGGTTTCATCCGGACGGTTTCGAATTCAAAGAAATTGCCACGACTCCGGGAATCCTGAAGTTTTTATTTAATACTCACGGTTTCTACACAGTGAATCCTATTGTCTTTGACCACACATTACATCTTTAACCATCGAATATTTGCAGACCTTCGTCTAGCATCTCTTGGCAAGACTATGGCTATCCTACCGACCGTAACTATGGCTAAGTAACCGAAAGAACACATCGCACCTCGAGCCAACGCGGATCTTTTGTACCCACCACCCAGGAGGAACGGATGAGGTGAAAGAAACGCATGCGGCTATAGGCCATAAGCACGCCGTCGACAAGGCCCCTAACGATTCCAAGCTTGATGACCCGGTCACACCTACAGACTGCTCAGAAAAGGCTTCCCTCTGGCGAAACTGGGGAGAACTCGATCAACCTGAGGCGGCTCAGAGAAGGCTCCATCTGGCAGGGCCGAGAAGAACGCTCCAATGAACAAGCACCTGCGTCATCTGCCCGACCGACGTTGTACAGCTCCTAAGCCTGTCTGAAATATGAAAGGGGGAACGGAATGGCAGGAAATGAGGGAATAGAAATTCGTGATAGAAGAGAAATCACCCCAGCATTTGCCTTGCCAACCAGGGAAAACCACAAAAACACCGATGGTCGGATAGTTGTCTAACCCCTTAGTATCAGTTTCCTATCAGTATTTAATAATAAAAAACTGATACTATAGTGTAGTATTATACGAAGTCAATTTTTTCCCATTACTGTAATGTAGTAAAACTAAACTTAATGACTATGTTTTTTAGCATAGGATGTAAACATGTAAGACAGCATACATTCGTATGTCATTAAGATTATGCAATTTCGTCAATAATTGCATTATCCACAATTCATAAACATTGTAAAGCTGGTCAGCATACCGACTGAAAGTGCAAAATGCTTTTGCAAATTAACAGAATGGGCATAACTTATTTCAAAATTAATTACCCTTTATGTACAGAAATACAGAATAAAACACTATAAATGCCAAAGTGTTTATTATTCATAGTTTTTATCTATTGCATGAACCTCGAATAAAGATCCTCCCCCTACTAACAAGGCCTGGGAGCCAAGCAATCTGAGTGGCCAATAGGAAGCTAAGCACCAGACAATTTGTACACAAGGTATCAGAGTAGTGGAAGTTTTTATATTTTATATTATATAAAATATTGTATACCTACAATTATAAACAAACTGTACAAATAAATTCGTTAATTCATTCATATACTAACACAAGTGTTTTAATGAATACCTACTCTTTGGTTTTCTAGAAATAAACAGAATAATGCAACGCCTGAACACTTAATAGCCTATTCATAAAAGTTCAACTCGGATAGGTAACCTACTCGGTAAGTAAACCCAAAGTATACAACAGTTTGCAGATTTATCTGAAAGTTGTATTGAAAATAACACTCTGGAAGAATAACCTCTGGATTAGCTAACCATAGATAAACAAAGATATCTACGTCGTATTATTTTCATAACTTATAAACTCAACCAAAAGGGAATTTTTATTATTGCATGCGTGGATCAGTATCGTTCAGGCGTGCTCTTATGGAGCATGAAAATTAAATCATTCTTGGCGGAAGCCAACATAGCAGGTTCCTCACTTCGAGGATTTGCTTGCCTTTATTTCCCCTTTTATGCTCCAGCATGCACTAAATGTCGCAAAATTTAACATCGATCTGCACCGAACTACCGATCACGTAGGTAATATACTGAATAATACAGAGTACACGTGATGTCGTTTTAAACTTTTTTTCCCCCAATCAAGTATGTCCTACACTTTATGCATATTCGCAAAATATCTTTATTTCTGTTAATTTCTTAAAATAGAATAGATGTAATTCCGAAAATTACGTATTAATTATTTCAGTGGCTGACATTTGGAAATTAAAGCCTTTGCTATACTAGTGATTGAGTTATGAATCTGAACTCTTAATATACCAACAAGGCCTGGGAGCCAAGCAATCTGAGTGGCCAATAGGAAGCTAAGGACCAGACAATTTGTACACAAGGTATAGAGTAGTGGAAGTTTTTATATTTTATATTATATAAAATATTGTATTCCTACAATTGTAAACAAATTGTACAAATAAATTCGTTCATTTATTCATATACTAACAAAAGTGTTTTAATGAATACCTACTCTTTGGTTTTCTAGAAATAAATAGACCAATGCAACGCTTGAATACCTAATACCCTAGTCATAAAAGTTCAACGCGGATAAAATGGAAGAAAACAAATCATTGGATGCGTTCTTACGTTACAAACACAAAATATTGGGGTGAATTATGGCCAACGCAACAAAGATATCACTAGAACTTGTAGATATTAATGCCTTAGTCAAAATCCGTTGGCAATAAAGGAGAAATATTTAACTTCTAATTAGTAAACTGCAAAGTTTATCTGGCGATCGTAGTATAGACCAAAAAGTTGCTGAATTTTCTGCTAGTTAAACAAAAAGCCTTCTTGAAAAACAAAGGTAGCAACCCTATAATTAATAATAATCATTTTTACTTCCTCTACTACGTATAGTATGTAGGGGAAGTATTGTATTCCACCCAAAAATTCGATACCAAGATTTCACCGGAAATACGTGTTTTGAGACCCCCTGAATCCAAAAAAAGCATTTTTGGAAACATGTCCGTGTGTGTGTGTGTGTGTGTGTGTGTGTGTCTGTCTGTCTGTCTGTCTGTCTGTGAACAGCATAACTCGGAAACGAACAGTCGGATAAACACCAAACTTGGTATTTAGGTTCAGTATCTTCCAGAGATGCGACACGAAGGTTTTCAAGAAAACCCCCCCACCCCAGACTACCCTTTACATGGAACATTTTTCGAAAATTTTAATTTTCTCAAAAATAGCTCTAACGATTTTGATGAAAATATCATATGTTTAAGATAAAGTCATGAGAAATGAAATGTATATCTCGAATTTTCTGGGAATGTCTCCAAAAGTATTCTTCATTGTGAACGACTTTTGCGTAACTGGTAAACCATAAGAGATAGACAAAATTTTACTACACAAAAAATGTAGATCGCGTTAAAATACACAACTTATGTCATATACATTTCTTTTGTTGAGTGAACCGTTTTCGAGATATTGCTTGTTATTTCCTTAAATTTTCCAACACATACTTTTTCTCAAATTCGTTATTCATTTTTTATGTCCTAGACGTGCAAAGAGAATGGAATTCGCCGCATAGCAACCAGCGCTAAAATATTTGACTATCGCTTAAAAGCTACCATATTCCCCTCGCATCTACAAGAAAATTACCAATAAGATTGACATCTCGATTTCTCGATTAACATGAAGCATTTGGAGAAAAGGCGTTTGTAAAAATAGATTGTACAAGAGTAGAGAAAGTCATGTGAGTGTAACACATCAGATTTTTTTATGTTCTGGACATGCAAAGAGAATGGAATGCGTCACATAGCAACCAGCGCTTAAAACCTACCATATTCCCCTTGCATCTACAAGAAAATTAGCAATAAGATCGACATCTCGATTAACATGAAGCATATGGAGAATAAGCGTTTGTAAAAATAGTTTGTACAAGAGTAAAGAAAGTCATGTGAGTGTAACACATCAGATTTTTTATCTTATTCCGTTGAAAGCAAATCTTGTAGAGTTCCAACCTGATCAGTTAGAAATCAAGAAAAGCATAAACGTACTTCCTCTCTAAGTCATGCTCATCATAATCAATCCTGCTTGTCACTACAACAGGCAAAAGAACCGTTCTTTACAGCGTTTCCCCCTTTTTTTCGTCGAATTTCTTGTACAATGTTATAAACCTGTTATATACTTGCAGGGCTCCTGGAATTTGTAAAGGAGGCAGTTTTTTTCTTGTCTTGTTTTGGCAGGTACTGCTTTATGTAGGATTCGTCATGGTCTTCAGGAGTGCTGGAGCAATCATCTGTTATCCTAAGTCGTGACAATGACTCGCAGAAAGCAAGTTAGAGAAAACACGAGCACTTAACACCGTAAGGCTCTCGCACTTGAGCATTTCATTTAACGAGCACTTAGGATTTGACGAGCAGGAAATGGCCTCGTGAGTAAACAAATCGAACAGTCACGTACATCTCCATTACTTTAACGGTATTTACCTTGATATGTGATTAGAAAAAACTCTGATGTGTTACACTCACATGACTTTCTCTACTCTTGTACAAACTATTTTTACAAACGCTTATTCTCCATCTATTTCATATTAATCGAGATAAACATTTGCGGAAACGATCTTTTGACATACAAAGAGAATTACATTTTACACATAGCGACCAGTTCTAAAAATATTTAACCATCGCTTAAGGCCTAATATGTTCCCCTTGTTTTGTATTTGCAAGGGCAATATAAGCACATACATATCTCTTAATAGCTGGTTGCTATGTGCAGCACCATTCTGTTTGCCACAAATTAATACTCTTTGCATATCCAAGACAAAAAAATGAATAACGAATTCCCATTTAGAAAATAAGTATTGAAAAATTTAAGGGAATAACAAGTAATATCTCGAAAATGGTTCACTCAACAAAAAAAAAATGTATATGACATAAATTGTGTATTTTAACGTGATCTACATTTTTTGTGTAGTAAAATTTTGTCTAGCTCTTGTGGTTTACCAGCTATGCAAAAGTCGTTCAGAATAAAGGATACTTTTGGAGACATTCCCAGGAAATTCAAGATATACATTTTATTTGTCATAAAAATATCTTAAACATATGATATTTTAATCAAAATCGTTAGAGCCATTTTTGAGAAAATTAAAATTTTCGAAAAATCTTCCATGTAAAGGGTACTCTGGGGTGGGGGGATTTTCTTGAAAACCTTCGTGTCGCATCCTTGGAAGATACTGAACCTAAATACCAAGTTTGGTGTTTATCCGACAGTTCGTTTCTGAGTTATGCTGTTCACAGACACACACACACAGACATGTTTCCAAAAATGCTTCTTTTGGATTCAGAGGGTCTCAAAACATGTATTTCCGGTGAAATCTCGGTATCGAAATTTTGGGTGGAATACAATACTTCCCCTACTTACTATACGTAGTAGAGAAAGTAAAAATACGGGATGGTTCAGATATTTAAAAGTTTAAAACTTTAGTGCATTTCATTTTAAAGTTCTGAAGTACTTTTCTTGTAATAAATTCTGCGCTTAGATAATAATAAACAAAGAGTTAATGAAATAATTGAAACAAACTTGTGATTAAGGTAGGATATATTCTATCTCCCTTGTGTTGTATAGATGCCAGTGAAATTATTAACAGTTAAAATGGATAATTTTACGCATCAAAGTTTAGAATTTTGATAACAACACTAATTGCAGATGATTAATTAATGTTAGCTAAAGACGAAAATACTCTGTTGAGAGCAGTGACTATACGAACAAAATACCCAAAAATTAAAATTTTAGTGCATCAACCAAAAATAATGCATGACTCTTAAATAAAAAAGCTTATGTGTTGCAATCACATGACTCTCTCTACGCGCACTTCTACAAAATGTTCTTACAAAAGCTTATTCTTCTATCTGCTTCTTAATACAGATAAACCTTCATTACTCATTTACACATTTCGATATAAAAAGAATTCTGTAGGCCAAAGCATTCTCAGATCTTTTCAAAGCTGATCACTATGTGATGGCTTTGAAATTCTGTTCTCTTTGCATGAACATAGAAAAGAAAGAAAAATAATAATATGGTTTGTAGCTCAGAAAATATAAGTAGCTGAAAATTCAGAGCAATAATAAAGAATATCTCGGAAATGGTTAATGCCACAAATACTTTTATTTGACATGAATTGTGTGCTTTAACAAGATTTATATTTTTTGTATAGTAAGATTTGTCTATCTCTTACGGTTACCACCGAACGGGATGGCTCAGGCGGCAACGTCTGTGGCCCGCTTTCGGGAGGTCCGGGTTCGATGCCCAGCGGCCTCCCACTGTGACCCATGGCTTTTTCATGGTTTCTTTACAGGCGAATACTGGGGAGGTTCATCTTCTATCACGAATCTCCTCCCTCTCATTTCCTGTACTCATCATTAGGGTTGTAGGACCAGATGACGGTGTTCGGCGGCTTGCGGCTGGACGGTGGTTGTGCGTTCTGTAGAGATTTCTTCCCTGGGGGACTGCTCAGTTAGGTCTCTCCTCCGAATGAGCTCCGCCCCGGGGGGATTGTCGAAGGTTCGGTGACTTGAGGCTAGTACCGGACGGCGTCGGAACGTTTCAATCTGGAAACATTAGGGACCCCATCTGTGCGCCCACTGCCATCCTGATCTGCTCGCGCTTCGGGTCTCTCTCGTCGTCCCTCCCTCCCGTGGGTCATGGTAGAAACACAAGTGGCCAACTGGTCTACATGCGGTGCTCTGTCCCGATTTCGCGGGCCCTCTCTGTTCGTTCGCACCTTTACCTGTACTTACGGTTTACCAATTACCTGTATAAAATTCATTCAGAATAAATAGGACTTCAAAGCTGTTCCAGTAAATTCAAGATATACATTTTATTGTCATGAAAATAACAATCAAAATCGTTAAAGCCATTTTTGAGAAAATAAACGAAAAGTTTTCATACAGAGTAGTTTGTGGTGGGAGATTTTCTTCAAAATCCTCGCGTCGCATCCTTGGAAGGTCATGAACTTAAATACCAAATTTCATGTTTAACCGACTACACACACACACACACACACACACACACACACACACACACACACACACACACACACACACAAACACGGACCTGTTTTAAAAATGCTTTTTCTCGGTTCAGGGCGCTTCAAGGCATCTATTTCCGGTGAAATTTCGATATTGAATTTTTGGGTGGAACAAAATACTTTCTGGGAATAGCCTGTGCGGTCCACTTCATTAGGAAAGACGTTTGTATAACTGGTAAACGTTAAGAGATACACAACAGCATGCTACACATGAACTATATATCTTTTTAAAACACACAATTTATTTTAAATACCTTCTTTTGTGACATTAGCAATTTCCGAGGTATCCGTTAATTTCACTTGTATCTCGCGATGTCCTTGGAAAGCGTGTGGAATTTTAATGCCATGGCGAGCCGCCTTTAAACACCTGACTTGGTTCCTTTTCCTTTATCCCTCTTGTATCTACAACAAAATGTGTACTGAAATTATAGCTATCTGCAAATGTTTATCTCGATCAACATGAAGCAGAAAAATAAGCTTTCGTAAGAACAGTTTGTAAATCCTGCTTCTTATAGCCCTTCCCCGCAGACAAGTGCATTCTTCCGCGCTGCGTCTCCTATCCCCTTTCCACTAGTTGGCTGATAATGGTGACAAGTCGTGTGCAGTGCAAGGATAGGCGATATAAACACATTGTCATGGTAGGCAATGATGCATGTCATCCTGAGAGGCAGTTTAAATCTAAGGATCCTCTCATCTATTTGTTAATAGTTAAATGCACTCCAAATGGATTAATTGTTAGGTAATATATTTAATTCATAGGTTTATGATAATGTAAATTTGATAATTATCCTTGAATACATTAAGGTAAACGATCATGTTAAATAAGGAACTATTCTGTATCGCAGAACCTGTTCCATGACAGCAGTCAATGAGAGGTGACTAATGCACTTGACCTTTAAGAGATAGGGGGCAAAGTTATATGGAACAGACCTTAGAAGCCATATAAAGATAAAGGATAGGATAGGATAGGGAAAGTCATGTAAATGTACACAGATGTTCTATAGGCAGGTTTCCACATTATCGGTATTATAAAATACTCCATCCTAATTGTAGCTGCAGGGTAAACTCTCATCATAAACTGTCAGTTCCGCCGTTTGCTGTTTGCAACAATAGCTTACTCTGCAACAGTATTCATTTTGGCGGGAAAACCTCGCTTCGAGCGCGCTGTAACAAATGAACAGAAAATTCATGTTTGCACACAGCTTGGTGCTCTGTGTTGCTTTAAGATCTGTTCACTGAGGATACGTGGTGAATAGTAGCAGGTCTCAGAGGCTGAAATGTTAAAACGTATGCAACCGCATAATTTTTAAGTGTAAACTTTGGCATCTAGTGAACCGCGCATTTTTCTTCCCATTAAAGCTGCAGTTCCTTTTATTTCCATGCCTAAAATTTTTCTTTAGTTGACATTTTTATCTAAGTAGACTGCAGCATTCAAACATGAGAAGGAAACCAGTTGTTGAAGTATGTATATGCCCAACACGAAGAGAATCAGTGAGTGGTGTACTGTCATTTATATAAACTTAAGTTATTCTGTCTTCTTGAGAAAAGAAATTTAAACAAAGCATAGTTTGAGAAAATACAACCGTAGTTACAGATGTAACTTGCAACGTTTTCATTTAAATGCAAATTTCTTTTTATCGTGTTTATAAACTTAATAAGTTCAGAAATGTATGTACCAATATTTAACACGTAAAACAGCAATTCTTTTCTTTCGTTGCTATTAACAATAGGTTGTAAATTCTGGCATTCACACCCCCTAATCTTGAAACAATTATTTCTATGTCATTTTAGCAGATTTATTTTTGCAGTCCATCCTGATGGCTTCTCTTTAACTTCTCGTTTCTGTTTCTCGTTATGTTCATTTCTGCTTATATGTGAAATAGCGTCGGCTCACTATAGTGGTGGTGCATCATTTACAATTTCGTAGGATGCCACAGATGCTAAAGTATAATGTAACATTTTGACACACAGGACAATTCTTGCTGAAACA
The DNA here is from genome assembly GCA_030765065.1 of Deroplatys truncata. NCBI lineage: Eukaryota > Metazoa > Arthropoda > Insecta > Mantodea > Mantidae > Deroplatys > Deroplatys truncata. The sequence continues at coordinate 110,954,285 of CM060979.1, forward strand.
AGCACAGTGGATGGGAAGAGCGTCATAGTCACCTGGGGCATGATGGGTGAACCGGACTGCCAAACACTAGGCAGGAATGAGCATAACCTGGACTCGCCTCTGGGTTATGCCGAAGGACATGAACCAAAAATAGAACCTGTTGCCTACATACCCTAACACAGTGCCTTAGTATGAATGAGAAAGTATAATTAATGAGAATTTAAACGTTAAAGGAAAATCAATAAATTCTATCTTTAAAATAAAACATAAGCGGCTCTTGTAACCACGAAGTTGTAATATGACAGGAACAATAAAAGGATATAAATGAAGCAAATAATGATTTTGAATAGCTGAAACCATATTAATTTTGTTTTAGCAACTAAAGGTGACTAAGCCTTTGGTTAAAGGTTTCCTCTGACATTTACTTCTCAAATGGACTAGGTACATCTATAAACATAAAAATTGTAATCGAAGATGTGCTGATGATAAAGTGTGGACTATCTTGAAGTCAAAAAACATTTTTAAGCTTGTTTGTATGAAAATTTGCATAGGTATAATAAACCTTAGGAGCATCTTAAAAAAACAGGCTGTATAATAACATTTTAATTATTTTCCCCGCGGGTGGAGGGTCTTAATGGAGTGCAATTCAAACTAGCGAATACTTATATTATTATTAAATTCTTTTTTAAAGCCTTAAATAACAAAACTTTATAAGTATACTTTGTCTGACAACTGTATAATTTACAAAACTGCGATAGGAGAAAGTTTTAAAAAGTTATACCAATTTTCGTTTACGTATTATTCGTATGCGCTATTCCACTGCACTGCAAGCATTAGGAGGGGGCAGAAGTTTGTGTGCTGCTAAGCATTTTAGTAGGCTTTAATTTTTATTAACACCACAGAAAATGTAGACTTATTCCGATCTATGACATGATGCAGTAATTTGCATCACAAATTATTTAAATGTAAAGAATGATTACAGTATGAATATGCATTTTTATGTGACATTGATTTGAGATGTTTGTTGATTGTAATTATTGTTGAGAAGTAAGTTTATACTGCCTTACTGAAACTGACAATAATAGCGTGCAATAATGCAGCAAGGGGGTGAGCTGTTTATCATTATTAGAGACGAGGAAGTTACGTAATGTTGGCGCGTTTTTCCTTTAGAATTTGCTGGAACATTATACCTAGAGCATATGTATTCATAATATTCATTGGATATAAAAATAGACGCTAATGTTGGCGCGTTTTATTAGCCAATAGCAGCTCAGTTATAATCTTTAGGCATATCGGAGTGTAGGAGTATAAAAAGGGCTAGGTTAGAGATAGACCCCGTCAGTTCGTCGAAAATACTTGTATGCTACACGTCGCCCTCAGTCCAGCAGAAATATTTGTAAAGTATACGTCGGCTATCGATTCGCAAGTTACGCGTAGCAAAGTTAGGAAAATTCTCAAGTCTTGTAAAGTTAATTATACAAAAGGTTGAAGTACGTGAATTAAAAGTGATCAGTAAGAAGTTGTTATAACAGTTTCAGTTTGGCAAGTGTCTAGATCAATGTGTAAATGTGATAGTGAATGTGTTCGACAATAAAAGTGTAAAACAAATTCTTTCATCAGTGTTATCTTTGGATAAAAGACTCCTTTCCGTTTACACAACCTGTATAAAGAGATGTGCTCGACCAAAAAGATCATAGCTAGCCGGAGGACAGTAAACAAAAATTAAATAAAATAACAGTCGCATTCTTTCAAACAAACCATAATACTACCGCAAATTGCTAACACCAGATGGAGCTACAAACTTAACAAAGAATCACGTCACAAAATGGCTTCAACACGTGGAGTAAACACACATACACAAAGAACATTATAAATTTACCATCGCAAATTGGCTTCCAAAACGTGGGGCTCAACAAATTATAAATAACTTATAAGTAATACCACTATCAAATTGGCTCCCAAACGTGGGGCTCAACAAATAAATATAACAGAAGTATACCACTTCAGACATTTAAGTTGGACAGCGAAGAAGAGAAGGGGTGAGGTCCATGAAAGATGGAAAACAAAGAGGATGAGAGTGGAAGAGATAGAGGGAGGTTGAGACTGTAGGAGAGGCAAGAAAAGAGGGGGAACGATAGTGAGAAAAGGGTGAGAGACAAAAGAATCTCCTTATTTAACACAATAACACCAGCAAAGTTGCGGATTCTGCTGTATAATTAATATTTTGAAGTCCCCCCCCAAAGTGACAAAAAAATCTAATAAGCCAATTTCATCTAAGAACAGTCCTTAGTTCCATGAATTAGTTATTTTCAATTCATAACCCCTAATGTTTTGCACAGTACAAGTGCAAAACATCTCACAAAATCCTCGGTTATAAAAGCAAACAGTTTTTAACTGAGCTCCGTGCGTACGCTCCAAACTCCATTTGGAAATTAAGTAATTCAAATGCTCTTTTGCGTGAAACATACCCGTCCTTTCTTTTCAACTGGAAAAAAAAAAAAACCAATTTCACAAAGATGTGAGTAAGCCGCATAATATTTTTCCCATTTAAATGCAAATAATTTAAACTGCTAGGATGCTAAACAATACTCCATAGGCCAAAGTCGCTTTGGTGTTTCATATAACGCGTTCGTAAAAACAAAACACCAGTCAGCATTTATTAATTTTGATTGTCCTTGAATGTGCAATCATTCCTCAGGCTGTACCTTTCGAAGGACACCCACAAACATTATCACCAGGCCCGGTTTTGGGGGGGGGGGTTACTAACGATAAACGCGAAATGTAATGGAGAGATGCAGCAAGCAATACACGCACGATTTATGACAAATATGGCCGATTTATGGCTATAATTTTGTGGCAAATTCGGCGAAAATTGATCCTTTGTGCGAAAATCTTTATTTTTACGATAAAAAGAAAGAATGTACCTATTCGTTTTGAAGGTGTTGGCTGTGAAGGAATGAGAATTCATTTGGAAAGGTACATTAACCCAGACTATGTTGTTATTCTACTTTATGTCCTGCAGGACCATCCATGACAGCTGATACGGTTTTCCTGAGCTATTGAAACATTCCGTTAGAAATACCTTCGTTTTGAAGTTCTTGAAATAATTGCTGCAGCGGAAAAATAATTGACCGCATTGAAACAGCAGAAATAAATTGACCACAAGCAGTGCATCGAAAGCTTGTCTCCAGCCGAATTACAAAAACGTCACGCCAGAGCTGCGACAATGAGAGCCACTGCCTATGACATTAAAAGTACCACGAAATCTCTAACGTAGACATTTCATATGTTTTTCACGTTTTTTTAAAAAAAATAAACACAAAAAATCTGGCCCTGATTATTAAAAAAATGAATTGATGTTGCGCTTTGTTCTTTTACTGCAAGTAACTTCATTGGCGATATTTTGTTTTTGGAAAGAGGAGATAATAAGAGTAGGACAGCAGCCCTAGGAGTTAGGAGTAGTCAAAGGTGAAGCGAAGACCCGAGGGGCGACCAGATTCGGACGACGATGTGCGCCAGCAAGGATGGGTTCCTAAATATTCCAACATAACACCAATCCTGATGCGGACTAACCCTGCTTAGGCACCCGCAACCTGGGGGGTCCTAAGAATAGAAGAGATACTCCCAGAAAGTAAGGGGACTCCAGTAGTCCCACCAACAGCAGGGAGAAATCTCTTCCTAGGACAAATTCTACTGTCCTGTCGCTACAAAACAACTACTCGCCTGGTGCTACAACTCTGAAACAGATGAAAGGGAATGATGGGGACAGGAAAACCGTAGAAGGGGAACCACTCCAGCATTCGCCTACGGACCTGGGAAAACCACGAAAAAACGCATGGCTATGGTAGCCGACCGGACGGGAATCGAACCCGGGACCTCCCGAATGCGAGCCTCACGTTACCGCGGACCCATCTCATTCAGTACAGCAGCCCTAATCTGGTAAGCATGAATAAACGGCATTATTACTTATTATTAGATACTGTTATTAGGTATTATTATTATTTTTCTATAGTTTTGCATGCTATCTGGATACATAGATGAATATGCTGGAAGAGAGAGTCAAATTTCAAAATATGAATCTATAATTATAAAAGGTCCTGCGCCATGGCGCAGTGGGTTGGAGGTGGTGCTCTGGTTCTCGGCCACGAAATGGGCCGGGTTCGATCCCATCCGTGGGAGTGCGGCATTTAAGTACCAGGTATATGAGTAGGACAGGTGCCAACTCAGCATCGTGAGGAAAGTGAGGAGCTGCGATAGGCAGCGGTGCTGGCCTCGTAAGCCAACTTTCCGGCTGGGGAGTGCGTGATGCTGGCCACATCTCCTTCCCATATCGGTTGGATGATCGCCCACTTCCGCCGTGAGACCGGCAGTCAGGTTGCCAGGCTATGGCCCTGCAGGGGCTGTAGCCATAGGTTTAGTTTTTAACTATAAAAGAATGAGTGTGACTGTCTTTGCTATATACATACCTACATGGAGCATACAGGAACTGTCGCGTTTGAAATAAACCCACACATAAACGCCTTTTAAGGGAAAAACATTTGGATACTATGCAGTCTTTAATTTCGCTTCCTAAATGACAGGAAAACTGAAAAAAGCACTTATAAAATCTGAATATTACCATAAAAACATAATGAAGAAAGCAGCAATAAAGATAGTTTTGATTGTTCTTTAAGAATGCTTATCTATGTATTAAAAATTCATATAAAACTTGTTCTTCGATCCACGTTACGTTATTCACGACATACCTATTTTTGCCCAGACATTATTTCAGATTAGGCAAAAAGTGTCGAGTTATGTGCAGTTTACAGAAATAAGATTCAAATGTTTATTCAGAAGCATGGCGGAATAAATTCAAAAGTCGTATTAGCTATCTCTTGCGAAGGAGAAGAAAAAAGAAGAATCGCAAAATTTCAAACATGTACCATCATGAGACGCGCTTATATTGTATTGCATCGAAAGCGGCTAATCCCATGAAAAATAATTAATCTAACACATGGGTATTTTAACGAGCTCTACCTTTTTCTGCAGCAAGTTTTTGTCTGTCTTATGGTTTCAGTTATATGATTTCAAAATTATGCAAAATTCATTCAGCATGAGGACTTCGCAGGCTATTTACAGAACATTCAAGATATACCAACATTTCTTTCTATAGGCATGTCAATTTCTCAGACAATATTTTAATCAAAACGTTACAGCCACTTTTAAGAAAATAAAGTTCTTATGTAAATGGTGGTATGGGATAGAGGAAATTTCATAAAAACCTCTCTTTCATCCTTGAAGATGTGAAATTTTTGTTTGGTTTCTACCATCATTTAGTTTTCAATTAGATATACTGTACACAGCAAAAATTGTTTTTGTAAACATGCTATTTTGGGTTCAGGGGACTTCACAACGTGCACTTCCAATAACATTTCGATGCCTAACTTTAGGATGGAATATAATGCTTCTACCTATCTTAGATGAGTAGCAGAGAAAGCAAAGAAACTAAAGTTGTCTATATCCTACCCCAAGGAATATAGGTCACGATGTAACAATGAAGAAAAAAGAACGAATAACTGAAATACCGGATCCTGTTTATGCCGAAAGCATATACACATAAATTGAGATATTATTCAAATATTGCAGATGTGGGTGAGATTCCAAGCTATTACCAAATACCTAGGAATAACCTTATGCTAATGCTGCAGATGTAGTGTAGATTCTGGATGCCGAAACTTATTAGCCCTTATGTAAGTAAGGTTCATTATCCTTGCATATTGCAACTAGGACTAACTGCGGGAGGGGGGGACTTAGCATCTCGACCTACAACATTGCACCAGAACCCCGGAAGGGAGGCATGATATGAGAGGAGACAGAGGGTGGCCGGACCAGGAGGCACGACAGAGCAGAGGGCAGAGTCCCTATCTTTTTACAGATTGAAACTCGCCGGATAACAGCTCCCCCTGCAGCTTTCACATCTCCTGGGGGCCCGAGATTCGGAGACCGCCCCCCATTCCGGGGAACGAAGGGTGACATACAGCATTCCTTGCTCCAATCCTCCTTTATGCTTTCATAGAGCACCCTCCTCCCCTGCCACGCAATACCGAGACTCCCGCCGACACTTTCACTCTAAGCAGAGGAAAGTAAAGTGAAATGAGAATAGGTAAATGAAGGGGCAATAAATTCGGGGAATGCAATGAACCTTCCCAGAGTTCGCCTAGTGACCCGGGGAAGCCCCCGAAAACACCCATGGGTCAGGAAGGTCGGCCGCGGGAATCGAATCAACGGCCTCCCGAATGCGAGCCACAAAGGCGTTACCGCCTGAGCCATCCCGCACGGTATATTGCAACTAGGTACGTTTACCAGTAGCGCAGCTAACGGGGGTTTAAATCCCCTCCCAGAGCCTCACAAAAAAGTCATGAAAAATCGGTGCAAACTAGCCAAGTTTTATAAGCGGTTGTAAATACCCACATAGCGTTTACATTTCATCTATGCTCATTTAGGGTGGAAATAATGCAGCAGCATTGTAATATTTATTATTATTGTTATTATTATTATTATTATTATTATTATTATTATTATAATTTTGGAGGCTCTCCATATAATATTGTGCCTATTTCAACCAAATTTTTAATGTGTTAAAAAATGTTCGATCTCTTATATATAAAATTTCAGCTCCGCACCTGCTGCAGAACGCATAAAAGTCGCAAATTTTTAGGAAATAAATCCATAAATAATTGTATAATTTTGTTCCAAATTCAACTAAATTCGAAGTGCATCGACAAATGCTTTTCAAATCACTTAATGCAGACCACTACTCCAATTTTGTAATGGACTTGTCATATGGACTATCTTGAATTTTGTACCGATTTTAATCACATTTAAAAGTTCTCGACAAATTTTATTCAAACTCGAACATAACATTTCAAAGAAAAAAATCAGATGTGTTACACTCACATGACTTTTTCTACTCTTTTACAAACTATTTTTACAACCGATTATTCTCCATATGCTTCATGTTAATGGAGATGTTAATCTTATTGCTAATTTTCTTGTAGATGCAAGGGGAATACGGTAGGCTTTAAGCGACAGTCAAATCTTTTAAGCGCTGGTTGCTATGTGGCGCATTCCATTCTCTTTGCATATCCAGGACATAAAAAAAATGAATAACGAATTCGAGAAAAAGTACCTATAAGTATTGGAAAATTTATGGGAATAACAAGCAATAGCTCGAAAATGGTTCACTCAATAACAAAAATGTATATGACATAAACTGTGTATTTTAACGCGATCTACATTTTTGTGTAGTAATATTTTGTCTATCTCTTATGGTTTACCAGTTATGCAAAAGTCGTTCACAATGAAGTATACTTTTGGGGACATTCTCAGAAAATTCGAGATATACATTTCATTTCTCATGAAAATATCTTAAACATATGATACTTTAATCAAAATCGTTAGAGCCATTTTTGAGAAAATTAAAATTTTAGAAAAATGTTCCATGTAAAGGGTAGTCTGGGGCGGGGGGATTTTCTTGAAAACCTTCGTGTCGCATCTCTGGAAGATACTAAACCTAAGTATCAAGTTTGGTGTTTATCCGACTGTTCGTTTTTTAATTATGCTGTTCACAGACACAACCACAGACACACACACACGAACATGTTTCCAAAAATGTTTTTTTTTGTATTCAGGGGGTCTCAAAACATGCATTTCCGGTGAAATATCGGTATCGAATTTTTGGGTGGAATACAATACTTCCCCTACTTACTATACGTAGTAGAGAATGTAAAAAAGTGTCAATATGAGGAACTGCGGTTTAAGTTTGCAATCAATAATTAACACGCCTCTGCCGCGCCTTCCATCCCTCATTTGGTTACAGAGATGAATTCTTGAATGCGGAACCAATAAGAGCCTGACTCATTCACCGACAGTATGGACAGTCTTTGGGAGGAATATTGTTTCAATCATTTAGGTGACGTTCGAGATCGATTCCCCACTTCTTTCGTCGCCCAGCTAGGCCTGATCTTTCTTCATAGGGTATGCTAGCGTATCGGACTTCAGCTAAAATTAATTAGAGGGTAGCTCGCTAAGGCAGGCGCGGAACACAAATAATGAGGAGATTCTGTTAACATTCAGGAATGGAAAACACTTAAAGCATAGGCATGTTCTTTTGCACTCGACTGTACATGCAACGTTGTGTGCCAATTATTTGTGTAATGGGAATTTTGGCAGCTTAAATTCTGACATTTGTATTTTTCGAGTATCAATTTTTCTGGCGGTAAATTTGCTGTCTGCTCCTCTGTATTTGTGGACAGCGGCGCTCTCATCGCTAGTGCGAACCTTTCTTGGCCGTCGCAGTTGGTTACCCCAGAGAGTGGGTTATTTGAACCTTGGACAATGTACCGATGTGATGAGTTGATTGCGTCTTTTGGTGAGTTTCGAACTACTTTGCCTTTGGTAACGTATGTTTTCTGATTGTTGTTATTGTGTTTTTGCTTCATTTTTTAATTATTCTATCTTTGAAGTATGTTAGTTCGTCACAAGTGGGGTATCATTGCAAATATAATTCACACGGGCCCTGAATATATATCTACTTTGATGTGTAGTGTTTTTGAGCCATTTGTATAGTGGGGCGTTTGCACGGCACATGTGATCATTGGTTTTGTATTTAAAGAATTTGGAGTGCTACATAATGTTCTTATATTGTTTATTTTTGAGATTGAAGAAGTTTTGTTGTCGCTACGTATGGAAAGCCAGTTTGAAGAAAGTGTATTATATTTCGAATGTTGGGGAGCCGAACTTGAAGTAGTTGCAACCGCACGTATGGTAAAAAGTTTCCGGTAGCCTTCACCCTAAATGTACTTTCCGGTTGTCCTTGCCCCAAATGTTTAAAAATATTAACTTTGTAATTTTTACTGTTTCTTTAAATATTATATATTTATGTTTGCCTCGGCTGCGTCAGTATTTATTTTTAGAGACATTAATGTCTTAGCAGGGAGTGGTGCGACTGAAGAATGTAGGCTTACTCAGATTATAATTTTACTTCACTCCATTTATTAATGCTTGACACGATTTAAATAACACTTCACTGTAGAGGGAGGGAGAGAGCTGTGAGATTTTTTTATTAATTACTTGCACTTTTTAACACGTAAACTATTTTTCGTCTCACTGACTACGTATTGAACTTCTCGAGGACACATCTCGCGTCCGGTTAGGAACACTGTCCACAACCAACTGACTTCTGAATTTGTGAATTTTGCTATATTTCAATTTCTGAATGACTAATCCTACTCCAATAGAATACCTTCATTTAACTAAAACATTTTCTGGTTGTTGCTCCAAAAATGACTAGCAGCATTATTACACTTTCAAATTCATTATTGCCTCAAGGTTACCTCATTGTTAGCAACTTTTAACCTATTATTCTCACAGCTCCTACATTATTAAATTACGAATACATTCACATAACATTATTACACATGTATACAATAATATAAACATATAAAATGACTGTAATATACACTTTTTATATCTTGTTACATACACGTTGTTTTAAGGCGGGCTGTTATTGAATTTATATATTATATAATTAGACTGAAATTATTTAAGTGTTAAAAATACTGCCTCAAGATAAAGGTGAGATTGTTAAGCAGTTCTGCTTCTTAAACTTGTGATGCATGTATCTAAATGTTAAGAACATTCCCTGAAGTTTCAAAAAGGACCGTGCTCTTTAAAATCTTTAAAGCAACAAGATTCCGCATCGCAGCTGTAATTTATATAATCTTTCACTACGTTTGTTTTAAAGTTTTCACTTTAAAACATATCTAGTTGAATGGGCAAATTTTAGGGCAGTCATTTGATAGAAAGCTGACATGTTACCATTTACCATTCTGGCCTCTATTTAGTTATATACAATTAAGCTATATACCTATATACAATTTTAGGGCTGTTTTAATATAGAAAAGAACAGTTTTAGCGAGTCATTTTCGTGTTAACGGACGGACGGACAAACAAAGCGAAGCCAAGAGGTGCTCTGCAGTAGCGGAAGCACTTATGTATATTAACCCATACCAGAAACAAATCCTGGTTGCGGCACTATATATACTAGGTAAATATATATTTAAGCGCGCGCGCGCACACACACACACACACACAACCACACACACACACACACACACACACAGTGTGTCCGGGGTAATCTAGAAGCTTCTCAAACAATATTCAAGTTGTTGCTGGTTACAGGATATATTATCAATTGGACAAGTTATATAAATTGCTTGAGGTAGGATTTATCTCCTTCAGTTTCACTCCTATTCAATTTAATATTAGTTTCGAGGAAAATCTTTTTCTTTTAGCTTTTATTTTATTAACTAGTTGTTAGATTCTTTCATTGAAAAATATGCTTATAACCTGTGGTAAATTCCCAAAATTACGAAGAATTTCGGAACGATTTGAGAATTTAATGAGGTCAAAAAGAATCATCGTAGTTTTCTTCTATTTCTGTCACCACTAACCTAGCAAATTTTAGTCACTATACCATAGTGTCTTTAAGGGTTGTTCTATATGTTAAATGGAGAGGAATGAACATAAAAGAAAACACCTTCTAAACCATTAAGCATAGATTCTATGTCTAAAGAATACTGGGGATAAATTAAATTAACAAAACTACCATTCAATATTTAAGAATTCACTCGTGCATAGACCCGTTTTATCAGGGCAACTACGAGTAATACCTACAATAAGAACGTAATCTGGCTGAACCACACTTAAGAAAAAGCTGAAGCTGCTCACTCTTTTACAAACTATTCTTACAAATGCTTATTCTTCTATCTACTCCTTTTTATTCGAGAATAAGCCTTCATTACACATTTACACATTTCGTTGTAGGTATAAGAAGGATGCAGTAGGTAAAGCGATAGTCAGATTTTTAAAAAGCGGATCGCTAAGAGATGACATTGAAGATGTTTGCATAACCACGAGAAAAAAAATAGAGACTTACCACTTGAGAAAAGTAAGTATAAATATTTGAAAATTCAATCTAACTAATAACAAAAATATCTTGGAAATGGCTAAGGCCACAAAAATGTTTCACAAAGGTAAGTTGTCCTTTAACGAGATCCACATTATTGTGTAGTAAAATTTGTTCTACCCTTTACGGTTTACCAGTTACACAAAGGCTTTCACAGGCTGTTTTCAGAAGATTCAAAATAATTTTGTAGTAAAAATATCTTAAACATATGATATTAGGCTAAGTACAATGTTGCCACATTTTTTTCGCTCATACTTCTTGACAGTCCAATCCATTTCCTTGCACTGAGAGCGGAACGAAATGTAATAATCCATCTTCAAACACCAGCATAATAAGCTCAGCGAAAACACATGATAAGAGACCCGAAAGGGATAGGACAACAGGAATAAAACCGCGAGTTGCGAATCCTGGAATGGATATAATACGATCACTGTATTGCATGGAAAGGAGGGGTGATAATGAAGGCTATCCCTCTCTGCACATCATTACACCCAGGAGGGCGAAAAAGCGGGAGCGCGGAGGGTATCTACCTTTTCCATGTAAATATTGCCATATGGATTAATCTACGAACCGCTGAAACTCTCGGCTATCTATAAATATATGCTGTTCCCGAATAGCGTCCGCTTTGTTCGAATAGGCAACCCAGATAACATCAGATAGTAAAATTTCTGTGTATCATCATTGCAATACCTTGTGGCAGTAATTTGTATCACAATAATGTAAATGCCAGAGTGATTGTAGTGTAAATAAGCATTATTGTATGACATTGATTTGAGATGTTTGTTAATTATAAGCATTGTTAGGAAATAAGTTTACACGGACTCACTGAAACTGACAATAAGAGCGAGTAACAATGAGCGAGATGGTGAGTTGAATATTAATTAGAAGGGACAAACAAATGACGTCAGATTGGCGCGCTTTTCTTAGAAATGACGGGAATTTCTTCCCTAGAGCATATGTTTTCGTAATTTTTGATTGGATATAAAAATAGACGCTAATGTTGGCGCGTTTTATTAACCAATAGCAGCTCTGTTATAATGTTTACGCATATCGGGGTGTGGGAGTATAAAAAGCTAAAGTCAGAGGCAGATTTCGTCAGTCCAACAGAAGCATTCGCGTGTAATACGTCGATCAGTTCAACATAAGTATTCGTGAGTTATACGTCGCGTAGTTCAACGGAAGCATACATAAAGTACACGTTACGCAATTCTACAGAATCTCTCGCGTCTTAAAGTTTGTTATAAATGTGAAACACGCGAATTAATAATGTGAAGTAAATAAGTGATTATAGTGATATTAGAAAATGTAACAGTTTCAGTCTGGCGTGTATCACGAGTCAATATGTGAACTTAATTAATTGTGACGGTAATAAAAGTGTAAAAACAAATTCTTTTATAAGTGTTATCTGTGAGTAACAAATCCTTTCCGTTTACACATCCTGTTCAAGAGATTTGCTTGACCGAGAAATAATAGCTAGCCGGAGGACAATGAACCCAACATTCAAAGTAGTAATACAATAACAGGCGCCCAGCAAAAGATAACACGAATTGACCGCAACAAATTGGCTTCCATACGTGGTGCAGATAAACATGAAGCATCTTCCAACTTCCAACTACCAATATATATATACAACTGCAACCTAGATACTTTCTTTAATTTCGTTATTTTATTTAAAACCGTTCTAGTAATTGCTAACACTGCCATCGCGTAAGTGTAGGTAGGCATAATAATAATAATAATAATAATAATAATAACAATAATAATAATAAAAACTCTGAAGATTATCTATTAGGTGATCTGCATATTCGCAGCTATGCTTTGTATACGAGTGGTTAGGACACCGGGTTTCTAACGAAGAGGATAAGAGTTCCTATCTGCAGAACGTTTTATCGTAATACATACATACTACACATACTATATGAATATTTACATGTATGTATACAACTACAATTAGTAACAATTTCACACTTTTCTCATAGGAAATATGCTAAAAAATAGTGACTTTAGGAACGAAAAGGTAGTTGTATAATAGCTTTAGGAGGAGATGTAAACGCTTAAAAGACCTGTAACCCATCGACCCTCCCTTTTTAAGAAACTTTATTTTATACCAAAATCACCTCGAAATGTCAACAATGTACTTCATTTTGCAACTGTTTGTGTGCACATTAGCGTAATCCGCAAAAATATGGCTTATTGGCCTGTGCTCGCCTGATACTAGCTTCTTTCTATTTTTCTTTCTTCGATCTCGGGTATTTGCCGCTCAAATGTTGGCGGCTCTTCAGGATCCCCTGCATGAATTACGATAGCCACAAAGTGCTTTCACTGGCCGTGAATTAAAAACTTTAGGTAAGCACAGCACAGTAGCGTATGCAATTCGTATCATTAAAATTTGTACCACTCTCCTGAGAACCTACAACACACAACCAACATTACCGGCATGCAGTGCACAATTTCAAGATAGGTATAACTTCAAGAAGTGGAGAAGGATTCAGGAACACCGATGTAATGATTCTGTAACTTAGGCAACCTAACCTAAACTAAACTCCATGGCGCAACAGCCCAGGCCTACCGCCTGGCCACTGCATCATCCACCTCTACCACAATAGGCGTCATAAGTGGTGTGTAGTAGTATGGAAGGTGTGACTTGGTTAGGGCCCGGGTCCCCTCCCAGCCAGTTTAGGCGGCCTCCGTAACCTGGATCCGCTACTTTTCATTCAAGATGCTCCTCAATTGGCACCTCAGGGACCTAACGAGGCTGAATGCACCCCGGGCCAGGTCTCCCAGCGGGAGAAAATCCCCAAGCCGGGTCTTCTGCTCGGTAGGTCGTCTCCTTACCACCGCGCTAAAGAGACGACCAAACTAGACAACTTCGAAATTCAAAATAGCATGTTAAAAAGCATGGTATGTATGTGTGTGTGTGCGCGCGCGCGTGCGGGATGGGTGGGTGAGTGAGAGAGTGAGAGAGAGAGAGAGAGTGAATGAGAGAGATATTTTCAGTTAATAAAACTAAACTGATTGCTATGAAACTTAATAAATAAATCGGACCCCACTTGGTGAAATGACACCTGAATTATTTTCCGCCAAAAGGTAAATGTACGTATCACGGAGGGGACCGCGGAACCGGGGCAGAGCACCACAAGTAGGCCAGGCGGCCCATTGTGCTTTCAACGTGAACCCTGGGAGGGAAGGATGAGGGGAGAGACACGAAGGGCGAACCAGATCGGATGCCGACGGGCGCAAGCATGGACGGGGTCCCTAACGCTTCCAGATAGAAACCATCCTACGTCACACGGTCCCTGTCCACACTCCAGGGTCCCCAGGAGTGGAGGAGAGACCTAACTGAACGGTACCGCAGCGACGCCAGAGAAGAAACCTTTACACAGCTCAGGCCACCGCCCAACCGCAAACCGCCGAACACCGTCGCCTGGTCCTATAGCCCTGAAACAGATCTTAAGGAAGATGATGGGTACAGGAAATGAGAGGAAGGAGAGTCGTGGCAGAAGATGAACCATCCCAGCATTCGCCTAGCGAACCGGGAAAACTACAAAAAAAACCATGGGCCAGAGTGGGCGATCGCTTGAAATCAATCCCGGAACCTCCCGAATGCGGGCCACAGACGTAACCGCCTGAGCCCCCCGCTCGGTTATTTCCCCCAAAGAAGTGCAGTTATAATGGGGGACGAAGCCAAAGTATTGTGGTAGATATCTCGCTTATTATTGAGTCTTGTAAAACTGTCACATAATAAAATCTTTAAGTAATGTTTTATCCTGTTAAATTTCTTGACTAAATTTCGATTGGTTGAACAGTTAAGGAGTTAACCAATTTTTCGTTGCATTATTCCTGTGCTAAACGAGTTAACGTTTGATACACTACAATTTTGGTTCTATTTTTGTCGGGAAAATAGTATAAATCTATGGAACAAGCATAAATTAAATTCTACTTTCATCATAGAAAAAGTGGTTTTATTATCTCATTAGGAAACGTCACATGAGAAACAGACAGGCAGGGACTGAGGGAGAGGGAAATAGAGTTAAGAGAGGCATAAAGGGGAGAGGGCAAGACTGTGAGATGCCAAAAAAGAGAAGGATGGTGAGAAAGGAAGTGAGGAAGATATAGGTAAGTAGACTGAGAGAGTTGGGAGAGAGTTGGGAGAGAGAGAGAGAGAGAGAGAGAGAGAGAGAGAGAGAGAGACTCAGAAAGAGGGACATTGAGACATGAGAGGCCGTGATAATTTGTGAGATAGTTTCTCTCTTTCTCTCCCTCTAAGAATCGGAAAGAGGGAGAGAGATATAAGCAAGATAAAAGAGATCCTCAGCAATTAATTCAATAAGCGAGCACATTCGAAATAAGATTAACCAGGAAAACGGCTTTACATTTCACAACTTTCCATTCTAAATTCATTTAATTTAAGAAAAAAGCAAGTCAATTACGGAGAAGTTTAAACCAAGGTTAATTGTACTTTACATTTCACCCCCTCACTCCTGCCAACCCCTTTTTGACAATTATTATAAAGAACACTCATCTGTTAGTACATCGTATTTATTTGTTCTCAATTTTTGTCACTTTGGCAACTATTATTATTATATTATTATTATTATTATTATTATTATTAATTTTTAGGTAGTATTGCTGTTGTTGATCAGAGCTGAGTAAAATAAACCCACAGACTATTGAGCATTATTTATATAACATTTGTGCGAAAACTTCCCGAACGTTAACGTCTAGCAAACAACGGAACACATTCAACATTTAATTTTCTAAGTTAAATTATACAGGATTTTTCCCCAAAATAAACGAAGTTTTTATACAACTGACTTATTCATTCCTTATTAAGATTTAAATTGATCCAGGTTACCAAAATAATAGAAGGTAAAAGATATAACAAATGCATACTGTTTCAAAAATAAGTTTCAGAATATTGGGAAGTCATTTGAAATTTCCAGGAATGTGTTCGGGATAAAACCTAAAAAGCATGTACCCTGGTTTTAAACTTACCCTCAAATTCATGTGCTATTTGTAGACATTAAATTACAAGTGGATAAATACTCACCTATTAAATTACGAAGTTTTGATATGCAAGCCCTTCAATGTAAAGTGCCGCCCTCTAACGCACGAACACGGTTTCTTACAGCAGGCATTAATAACTGTGAAAATTATTCGCTTATTGACCTTTTTCTTGTATATTAACAAAGACCAATATTTCATACATAAATACATCTTGCGTATAGAAATAACTTATTGCATTTAATATTACGCACAATGACCTTTAGAGCTACAAAAATTATAGAATAGTTAAAATATAGAAATGTTCTATCGGGTGAAAAATACGCCAAGCAAATTATGCTACCGAAAGCAAAAGACGCGAATGTGAGGAATGCCATTTATTAATAATGTATAGTGATAGGATTATGAAAAAAAAAGTACCTTATCAGCTGAGTTTTCGCATTCTTATGCAATTACACGCATTCTTTCATTGGTTTACTTGCAGTAAGCAACTACACTTACTTCATCCCGTTATCTGAGGTCTCCCTCCCTCCCTCTCTCTCTCTCTCTCTCTCTCTCTCTCTCTCTCCTTTGTCTTTCTTACTTTTGCACCGCATCAAAATACTGCTTTACAAATCAACAATTCTATTCCTTTTTCTAATATACTATAAAAAGTAACAAGCTGCCATATCTCGTATTTTAATTCACTTGTAACCAAAAGCACTATTAATAGCGAAAATATGTTCATAAATTTTAATCCTCATTAAATCGAAAGATAAATTCATTATGATTATGTGCAAGAAGTGCTGCTTAGGTTAACTTTTTCAAGTTTAAAATTTTCCAAACCTTCAAAAGTCTACTTTATTCAGCACGAATTACGTGTCTTTACATGCCCTTTCTTTCGTAAGTTTAGCGTTCTATAACCAAATGGATGATACCGGGGACCATGAATGACAGTATAGAATGAATACAAAGATGAGTTCGGGGATTTAATACCTGCACTAAAGCCATCATCCTAAGGACTGAGGAGAAGCCCCCCAAAATATTTCAGTCAGCCACCTTGGGATTTTAAGCCCGGCTAACAAGTAAGAGGCAACAACTACATACCTCTTACCATGTGAAAACAGCTGAAAGCTTACTTAAATGTAACAGACTTCAGCTGAGAACAATTATTGTATTTCTCACAGGACATGCTTTGACTCACAGAAGATATTGTTTTTGGGAAAATGTTTATGAACCAGAATAATTTGAAACCATATCTGTTATGAGATTTGTTTTCCTTGGTAAAGCGTGCAGACTTAATGAAATAGCTTTAAAACGATACGATGGCACAATAAGCCCAAAGCTGAAGTGCTCCAGAGCAATGACGGGAGAGGGAAGACATGCCTCTTTGACGTCCGGAGTGTTTCTCATGGTAACCGGAAAAGACAAGAGTCGTCAAACGATTTGTGTATCCGATTAATGAACAACAGTTTGTGTACCTCCTTAAATAATCATCCAATAAACGTCATAACAAAACTTTTCAGGAAAATTGTGCTTTTAAACTTTGATTGCAAAGCATTTTTCACACAATCTCATAATACGGGATATTTAACAGCTTTTGCACTACTACCTTAATAGTATATATATATATATATATATAGTATAATAATATAATATATCTATCTAAAAATACCCTCATTTTGAGAGAGTTAATTAAGATGTCAATAGAATGTTCTGTATATGGGATTCTAACGTCGTTTGTACACGATCAAATTTTTGTCAAATTCAATACTTTACAAGACCTTTCAAGAGTTGTCACAACTTTACAACTTTTATTGTCAAATTGCTTCCAATACTTTAAACTCTTTAAAAGCCTTGAAAACAAATAAGAACATGCTCTAAACGATCAAAGATTTGACAATGATTTGGTGGCTTTAGCCAATGAAATGCGAGTATTTACAGTGCGTCACAAAATCTGCAATATGGCGGAAAGCGAAAAGTAAACAAAAATGGCTACCCGGCCAAGGTATGTTGAATGCGAATTGATTAGGTTATACATAAGCTGGTCATGTTCGTATGTCTAAGACTCTGTGGGTTACCACAAGATGAAGCAGATGAAGGCATATGAAGAAATAATTGCCAGGCAGACTTTTGAACTAAGTATACATTAATGCAATGTTATATAGTGTGGTTAACCTACCAGTTGGTGTTATTTCCATTGTGTTCCATAATCTAATGTGATTTCATTGAATATAATACGTGAAAGTGCTACATAATATTGGTATAGAACAGTATTTAATTGCAAACTGTTATACCGTGACGCAAATAGTAAATTGCTTTGTGCGTGATAAATTATTTATTAATGTGTTCTGAAGGGTTTCAGTTTGAAAAAAAGACAACTTGTAAATAGACATTTATGACATTGCGAAGTCTTGTCCAATCTTGGCACATTGAAAAAATGCTTGACAATTTTTCTAGTAAACTATTGAATTGAAAAAAAAGTTTGATCGTGTACAAGGGGCTTAAGGCATAGTATATACAAAAGTTTCACAGTGATCGGTTAGTCCTTCTTGAGTGAGCAGGTAACAAGCACAGACATACACACATGTTTGTTAAAGATGCAATTTCTGGCATCCAAATATCAGTTACTTGCCCTAAATCGAAAACTGCCGTAAGAAAGGTTCGTTTGCGCTTATATTAAAGTACGGAAAACTGGCATCCTTCTTATCAGTTATAATAAAACTTTATACGTTTGGAATTTTATCAAAAATTGCATAGACGACTATAAAAAGTCTGATGTGAACACTTACGCGACTTTCTTTGCCCATATTTTACCTATATTCATATAAAATTTAGGATTTGTTTTTGCCTGAGAAGGTTTCAACAAGCAATGCCTGCTTAGTAACGTAGGTACAATATAGTGAACGCAATCGTTGTTTCGTCGCAGTATCAATCGCTTATGATGGAAAGAAATACGAAGAATCCCAAAATTTCAAGAATATCCATCAAACGACGAACGTTAGAAAGTTTAATCAGGAAATGAAATATTAAAAAACTGAATTTGACACAAATTGTGAGTTCTAATCAGCTCTGCAGTTGTCCTGTGGCAACTTTTTTCTTACCTCGTGATTTTCCGGTATAGTACACAAAATTCAGTCAATATGAAGAGGACCTTACAGGCTCTTTACACAAAATTCAGTAATTGTATATTTAGTTTGTAGCATTAATATCTGAAATGTAACATGTTTTAATCAAAACCATAACCATTTTTGAGAAAATGGAAAATAACAAAAATATATTCATTAAAAGAGTAGTTTTGGGATGGGATAATTTTCTTGCAAATTTTCGCCTTGCATGCTTAACGTGGTCTCACGGAAGTATGAAATTTGGCGCTTATCCGCCTTCCCGTTACTTTCTCTACTGCGCATTTACAGTAAGTAGATTATATATTTGTATTCCAGCCAAAACTTCGATACCGAGATTTCACCGGAATACATGCTTTGAGGCCCTCTGAACGCATAAAAAAATAGAAAAAAAGGGTCATCTGTGTGTGTGTGTGTGTGTGTGTGTAAACAACATAACTCAAAAATGAAAAGTCGATTAAATACCAAACGCGGTATTTAATTTCAGCATCTTCCAAGAATGCGACACGAAGATTTAAAAAAAAATATCCCCCACCCCAAATTGCCCTCTGCATGGAAAATGTTTCGAAAAGTTTGATTTTCTCGAAAATGTCTCTTAAAGATTTTGATTAAAATGCTGCGTTTAAGATATTTTCATGACAAATGACATGCATATTCTGAATGGCTTTTGTATAACTGCAAATCGTAAGGGATAGACAAAAGTTTGCTACTGTTCGCCAACGGAAAGAAAGTCCCTGACAGGAATGTGCTGCCCTTATCTGTTTGGAAAAAGTGCGACAAGGACAGTGAATGTGTGACAGAGA
The DNA here is from genome assembly GCA_030765065.1 of Deroplatys truncata. Lineage (NCBI taxonomy): Eukaryota > Metazoa > Arthropoda > Insecta > Mantodea > Mantidae > Deroplatys > Deroplatys truncata. Next base: position 110,974,183 of record CM060979.1, read on the forward strand.
ATGCATGCTACGCAAGGAGTAAAACTATTCGACTGAGCTGTCGTGTGTGTCATACATAGGGTAACATAAGCAAGTAGGCAGGGTTCGGACCGTGTCTAATCAGCAATTTCCCCTCTGCTCTTCATTCTCCGGGGACTTTCTTTGCTGTGGAAGACAGTACATAAGAAATGTCGATGTCGTTAAAGCACACAAATAAAATTGTTTGTATCGTTAAGCATTTCCGAAATATTCCTTGCTATTGTTTGAATTCTCAAATAGGTACTTTATACTTTTTTCAACGGCAAATCGCTATACTTTTTAGTTTCTCTACCTACCTACGAAATAGGCAGAGAAGGTAGGTAATGCATTCCGCCCAAAAATTTTATACCAACCGAAATTTCACCGGAAATATATTTTTGAGGCCCCCTGAATCCAATAAACGTGTTTTTAGAAAAAGCTCCCTCTTGTGTGTGTGTGTGTAAATATAATAACTCAAAAACGAAACCAAACTTGGTATTTAAGTTCAATATCTTCCAAAAATGCAACACGAACATTTTCAAGAAAATCTCACCACCCGCAACTACCCCTTACATGGAACTTTTTTTTTTAAATTTTTTATTTTCTCAAAAACGACTCCAACGGTTTTGATTAAAACACCACACTTAAATATGTTAACATGAAAAAATGTATGTGTATCTTCAATTTTCTGGGAATAACCTGTCAAGTCCTCTTCATCCAGAAGAAATTTTGTATAATCTTGTATAACTGGTATACGTTAGCGATAGACGTTAGATCTGTTTAAAGCACAATTTATTTCAAATGACTTTTTTGTGGCCCTAAGACATTCCGGGATATACTATTAACGGTTCAAATAGTTCAATAATTTTGCTATTCTTTAAAGCTCCTGTCGATTTTCAGTTGTTTGTGGCGATGTCGTGGAAAGATTTTGGAATTTTAAAGCCAGCATATAACGTTCAGTTCTTAAACATCTGACTATCGTTGAGACTCTATCTATAACGAAATGTGCAGTGTACCTATTTCTGCAACTGTTTATCTCGAATAAAATGAACTAGATAGAAATATAAGTTTTTATAATAATAATTTGTATATAAATATTTGGATACTACTAAACGATCGAGGGTAGAGAAAATCACATGAATGTAACACTTCAGTTTTGTTTTATTTTTCTTCATGGGAAAAGAACCGAACTTCAAAGTCATCACATAGCGACTCCCTTTGAAAAGTTTTGAGTATCACTTTAGTTTACTGTATTCTTCTTATACCTATTACGAAATATGTAAATGAGGAATGAAAGTTTATATGTATTAACACGAAGTACATAGAAGAATAAGATTTTGTAAGAATAGTTTGTAGGGGAGTGAGTGGAGAAAGTCATGTGAATGAAACACATATGCTTTTCGTTTGAATTATGCTCTTCATAGATGCACGCATACATGGACGACCTTTCTATCTAAAATATTTTTGGGTTCAGTGGACCTCTAAACGTGGATTTCCGAGAATGCTTGGGTGGAATACTTCCTCTACCTTCTATAGGTGTATGTTAGAGAAAGTAAATAACGATGTAACACGTGACGTGAGGCGGAAGCCTGCAACACTTGACACTGGCTGCTTGGGAGTATGAATGAATGGTAGAGAGTGGCATCAATCTGGCGGCAGGGAGAGCGTGATATCGAACTGTTTATGTCCAGGCGCGGCATTGCGCGTGCCTGACTACTGCCGACCTCCCCTCCTTGCGGAGTTTTGGACTCGTCCCCGGCACGGCCGGTCGGTTCACTCAATCGTATCATGTGTGCATGTGCTACAGTCACGCTGGCAGCCTCTCCACTGTCACTATTCCGAATTAACCGCACCGGCCGGCAGCGTAAAACATATTGCCCCATTATATTTCGTTTTATAGTCAGTGGCGTAGCGCAGCTTCCCGCTTCTCAACTGTTCTCACAGCTTAATGTAACTGATACTAAAATTCAGCTCTGCTTAAGGGAGCGATGATTAAAACTTCGGTCAATATTTAACACGCCAAGCGCTTTAAGGCACACAAAACGCGGGGTTTTAAAGCACTAACTGCCTACTAGTTGCCGTAACTATTTTACATACTTAAAAGGCTACACATATTTACTATTCTTACTTCCTTCAACACTTAGTTATAGATAGAGGAAATATTGCATTCCATCCAAAAATCGTATTTCACCGTAAACACGCTTCTCGGGATCCACTGAACCCGCCAAAAATTTAAAAAAAGATCCTTCTAAGTGTGTGTGAACTAAAAAACGAAAATCGAATCAATACCAAACTCGGTATTCAAGTTCAGTATCTTTCAAGGATGCGACAAAAAAAAATTAAGAATATCCCTTCCCTACTTCAAACTATCCTTTATTTGGAAAATGGTTGGTCATTATTTATTTTATCATAAACGATTTTTGTTTAGGTGTGCATTTGATACTTGACATGAAAAATAAGCTGTGTATCTTGAATTTTCTGTGAGTAGCCTATGAAACCCCCGTTACTTGATTGACTTCTGTATAATTTTATATAACTAGGACACCGCAAGAGGTATTAAAATAACAATTTGTTGTTTTCGTAGCGTTAACCGTTTTCGAAATATGCCATGTTGTAAGTTTAGACGTTTCCAAGTATAAGTCCTCTAACTGATATGTTTGCAAGCTTCGATTATTTGTTTCTTTCCTTCCATCGAAAGAGCTTGTTACTACGCAAAAGAATGTTGAAGCTAAGCACTTCTTGCTTATATTGAAAATTTGAAATCATTCCTAGGTACAGAAATTATTATTATTATTATTATTATTATTATTATTATTATTATTATTATTTCTGAACGCTCTTTAATTACTATGGTTCTTAGCGTCCCATTCTATATTGGGCATGAAAGACCGGAAATTTTCCTCAGAGGCCTCTTTATCAGGTTTGAGCTTCTTTTACATGCCGTAAATCTACGACACAGGACCACCAGCTTTACTTCCCCTCCAAAGGAATCCATGCTAAGGATTTTTACGCCCGAAAAATATCTAACGCCCTCCGCTGGGTTTGAACCCGCGACCTTCGAAATTAGAGGCTAAGATTCCTAGGTAGAAATGTATAGTAAGGTAACATGGATAGGAGAATAAAATTTTACCTATATGGGTATTGTAATATAAAATGAATATAGATAGATGTCTGAATTTGCCATAGGTGGAGAAAGTCGTGTGAATGTATCAGAGATTTCTTTTTAATCACTTCATTTGTATAGCACCCTTTGACTATTGGTCTTTAACGTAGGTTTTATTCAACCTTGTACTATCAAACACATTCGCATTCGCTTCCAGACTGGCGAGGCTAAGGAATTATTCGCCCCAGCCGAGAATTGTACACGGGACCTCTGATTTGAGAAAACAGAACTCGAAAATTCTTGAATTTTCAGCACCTTTACATGTACGTTCAACAATTAAATGGAATCTACAAATAAGACGCTCGAAAACTGAAATAGTTACTGCCTGTCCTATAATTAGTAATCCCAGGCAAGAAAATTAATTATGCATTTTACAGCTAAATATAGAAATTTTACAAATTACAAATACAATGCGTGAAAAAATGGAATTCTTGTATTTTAGATATACAGTAAGTAAAAAATTGTTTTCTCTTTTAGCAGCCCATACTATAAAACGTTAAAGCGTTATACTTTTCTAAACGTGTCTTCAGTTTTGTAAAACAATGCTTACATTTTGCCAATTAAATTGCTCCCTGAATTTGGTTTCTAAATATAATTTCTTTTTTTGAAACCATAAGGTCTAATAATTAAAAAAAAACTAACAAACTTTACTACAAAAGTGAAACTTGATCTTACACCCTGCGAAAAAGTAGGTACAATGGCTCCAGAAAATATTCATCTCCACTTTAAAAAAATCGCAGTGGACATTTAACACAGTGAAAATAATCATGTTTTAATATTCCAAAGACATAAACGGTATTACGCTTTCAATGTTCAAGCGTTTTCCCAGAATTTTCATTTTATTATTTTTATAGCTGGAAATTTCACCGATTTTTCAACCTTTTCGTTTATGGCGTTAACATAGTAATACAGACACTTTTATATAACATCTACCTGAAATTGTGATAAAGAAAGGTTTTGGTCTGACGGAGGACAGATACGATTTAACAAATTTCTTCGTCAATTTAAATCGTGTACTGACGACATGTGGTATTACATAAAACTCGCTCTATTAAATTACACAAAATATTTTTGTAAATGGCGTTGGTTAAAGTGTTTAAAAAAATCTGATGTGTTACACTCACATGACTTTCTCTACTCTTGTACAAACTATTTGTACAAACGCTTATTCTCCGTCTACTTTATGTTAATCGAGATAAACATTTGCAGACTCTATCTTATTGCTAATTTTCTTGTAGATGTAGGGGAATATATATTTACAAGGGCAATATAGAAATACAGTAGCCTTTAAGCACATACATATCTCTTAATAGCTGGTTGCTAGGTGCAGCACCATTCCATTTCCCACAGATTAATACTCTTTGCATATCCAAGACAAAAAAAATGAATAACGAATTCCCATTTGAGAAAATAAGTATTGAAACATATAAGGGAATAACAAGCAATATCTCGAAAATGGTTTACTCAACAACAAAAATGTATATGACATAAATTGTGTATTTTAACGCGATCTACATCTTTTGTGTAGTAAAATTTTGTCTATCTCTTATGGTTTACCAGTTTACCAAAAGTCGTTCACAATGAAGAATACTTTTGGGTAATTCCCAGAAAATTCAAGATATACATTTTATTTGTCATGACAATATCTTAAACATATGATATTTTAATCAAAATCGTTAGAGCCATTTTTGAGAAAATTAAAATTTTCGAAAAATGTTCCATGTAAAGGGTAGTCTGGGGTGGGGGGATTTTCTTGAAAACCTTCGTGTCGCATCTCTGGAAGATACTGAACCTAAATACCAAGTTTGGTGTTTATCCGACTTTTCGTTTCTGAGTTATGCTGTTCACAGATACACAGACAGACAGACAGACAGACACACAGACAGACACACACACGGACATGTTTCCAAAAATGCTTTTTTTTGGATTCATGGGATCTCAAAACATGTATTTCCGGTGAAATCTCGGTATCGAATTTTTGGGTGGAATACAATACTTCCCCTACTTAACTATACGTAGTAGAGAAAGTAAAAATTGGTGGAATTTTCAAAAATTAAAAATTAATAAAATAGCTTATAAAACGCCTGGACAAGTCAGCTGTAACATCGTTTGTTCGGGAGGTACCGGATTCGATTCCCGTCTGCCGGCCACTCTGACGGGGTTTCTTCGTGGTTTAACCAGGTCGGGAGGCGTTATGACTTTCTTCTTTTAATGTAGATATATTTTTAAATTTCATAAAAATTATTACAATTATTTCTCTCATTTGCCGAAGCTCGTATTTGAACATTATTTAAATCTCTTAAAACCCTGGTATTAACATTTACCTGACTATTGTTATGGGAAATTATAATCAGGTTATTACGTAAATTGTTTGCATCTCTTCCCTGCACAAAAAACCTGTGAACTTCCTCGTCTAAGGTTCCGACCAGACTAGACATATGTCTGGTATATGACTAGACGTATCTACTAGACATATGTGTGGACTTGGCGTTCCATTTCCGCCAGCTTCAATGCTTCGTTCTGCCTTCTTGATTCTTTATTTTGTAATATGGCAAGCATATCTTCATGATTAGGTAGAATTTTATTTAAATATAGTTTAAATTACTATTTTAATACATTTAAATATTATGAAACGACTATTTTTTCAGGTTCTATATGCTTTATACCATTAATTTAACCTATAAAGGCAGTTGCTATTACTAAATATAAAATGATTACTCCTACTTTTCATGATTTTAAATTCTGACGAGTTGGCTTGAAATCTATAGGTACCTAAATATAGTAAAACCGTAACGGAAATTTTTCTGGTACTTTTCGATTTTGGATGAATCATAACATACTTTAAATCTCATTTAGAAAATAGGCTTAGTAGAAGAGGGCTCTAATAGGGCGAGAAAAAAAATCGAAATACTTTGCTTAATAAAGCTTTTTTGAAAAATTCTACATAACAAAGTTTGTAGGTAAACATAATGTTTACAAATTATTTACAAAAATATATGTCATGAACAATACAACAATTTTTCGTTATTATCAACTGGTTACCACGAGAAACAGTAGATATAGCTCCGATCGCATTGCAAACATAAGAAGAGGCACAAGTTTGAGTACTGTTAGAGTTGTTTTAATTGTTATTAACAATCGAGAGAAAAGCAGTTTTATTACCGGTTTTCAAAACGGTACATGACATTTCAGTTGCACAGAGATTGAGGGAGATTGAGATAGTAGGTTATACAAGTGGAAAGGCAGTTAAGGCAAAAGAGGGAGATAGAGAGATGAGATGTGAGAAGTGAGAGAAAGGGAGAGAAAGCGAGTAAGCGGTAGAGTTACTAGAATTTATTTTCTCTTTTAGCATAAGTGCAAGTATACCTATGCAATACCTATTTATTCATTCATTATCTGCTTACCCTCCTCTTATGTAGGACTTACACCCCCCAGGACTTATAAGCGGGTGCCTGGGGTCAGAGGCCCGTCGAGGAGCAGACACTCATGGATCAGACAGAGCATCCAGGATGGGTGATCAGCCCGATGCCTGGTATGGGATGAAGGAAGTGGATGAAACGAAATGTTGGTGAAATGGATGAAAGGAAAGGTGATGATGGAGCAGTTAGTGGAATGAATAGCGGGGGAAACCGGAGAACCCGGAGAAAACCCGCCCAGACGCCGCTTCGTCCACCACAAATCCCACATGCAGGTCCCTGGGATTGAACCCGGGCCGCCTCGGTGGGCGGCCACGGCGCCTCCCTATGCAATACCTAAGCCTTGTTTAGTTCACTGCTCACTGCCTTTGAAGTTGTTCTATGAACAACGCGGTGCACTGTGTGCAATTCTTTAACAAGCTTCAGATTTATCACATCTTTTCGTGTAAAAAGCATTCAAACATAATATGTACAATATCTTTTTACTGGAAACGTCATCAGCCTGAAAATTTGCTCTTTTGAAAGCTAGAGAGGTGATGTAACATATAATAAAATTATTGGTTATGCTAAAGCCTTTAGGGAAATTAAAATATCTATAATATTCGTATACTAACTTAAAATAAACAGAATTCCTTTACTAAAACACCCGTATATTCAAAGCAGGTAAACCAACAATTCTTTGTCCGGCGTGAAAAGGCACACATGTAAGTCAAGTAGTTATGTTTAAGGAGAAGCTTTTTGTTTTTTTTAATTTAGTCTTATCTGGATAATGGCACAAGAACGAAATACATAGTATGTAGCTGTATTTATTATACCATGCACTCTTTCAATGTGATACACATTCATGCTGATCGTATTCTTATATGGTTCTCAATCTGCAATATTAGATGCTTTAATAATAATTGTTGCATGCATTATCCCTCCACGCTCCTTAAGTCCAGTATTAATATCACTATTATAGACATAGCATAAACAGTAATACGACATGTGTAACATATGTAAGACAAATTAGACTTTGAGAGTTGCCAAAAGCAAATTAATGAACTTACCTATATCCCTGTCTGTGCCATTCGGTTTTCACAGTACCTCCTGCATCATTAATTAAGCTGTAATGAATTTTGAGTGTGAAACACCGTGTACGTACCTGTCGAATTTTCAATACGGCAGATAGAGCTATTATTTAGGGGTGATGAAAACGATCCTTGTTTGCCTCCACAGCCTTCTTACTATGCAAATACGAGTTTCATTTCGCAATCAGGTGCCGTATCGACGACCTTAAGAGCTTGACCCTCTCGCTTATTATGGGAGTTATATCAAATACCAAACACGCCCTCCCCCGCATTATTACTACGTCACTAGGGTTCATTAGTGAGGCGATGACAAAGTCAACCACCCACAGTAATACAAGTGCTGAGAGGTGGGCGGCTTCCTATCAGCCCACCTGACTTGCCCCCACTCCCTTTTATAGTCACTTTCCTGCCACAATGTTCAGCATTAAAAGTTAGGTGTTGCTTTTCAGCAGTTTTATAATAGCAGTAATGCAGCCAGATTTTGGTTTCACTACCGCAAAGCGTTGCTTTCTTTGTCTATCCATTCGCAGGCATGAAAAAGCTCGTTGCATGATCGGAGTCGAAGTAATAGATATGCCAGTTTAAATAAATGTTTTGAGTTTTCTCAAACTTTGTTTAAATACATATAAAATTAACCATAGTTTATGGCCAGCCCTCTACGAAATGTTTAAGACTTTTAGGCAATTCGTGGCAGATACTGAGTTGCAGCTTATTTTATAAGAGCTTCAAGACTTCTTACGTCACATTTGGGTTTAAATAGATAGTGATTAAACATGTTTATGTGGAGAACCGTCTATACTTGTACGGTTTTTAGTATTAATTCCCTAAGCATTCATTAACATAAATATTGCATGCCATAAAGGAACATATTGGAGGGTTTAAGCATACATACGTAAATATTGCACGCCATAAAGGAGCTCACTGGAAGGTTTAAGCATACATACGTCCTTATTATAACCCTTATGTATGCCTACAGTAGCTTCTTTATAATAACGGAGACCAGGCCTTCCCTTTCACTCCATAAGTAACAAAATAAGTATGGCAACTGGTCCTGGTAGTTGAAGCCGAATGACAGTTTGAATATTCCATAGCTTTGTTTCACAAGTTCATAACTGATTTGTTGGTGGTCTGGGAGGGAAAGAGAATTCAATAATTGAAACTAGCTCTTGAACAACAGAATTCATTTTCTCGCACATATCACTTCGAGAGACGCTTAATGCTTTGCCTATGGTTGGAAATAAAGTTTTGCCACACTTTAATGAGGTACTTTATTGCTTATTTGAAGTAATAATAATAAAATAAAATCGCTTACGTATGCAAATTGAAGGCAAAACTGGGAAATCAACATTCCAGAGCAATCAGACGGAAGAGGAAAGAAGAAACCAAACTTAATTGCACAGGATGAGCAGAAAAGATGACAGTTTTGTCAAACATACACGTTGTTAGCAGTGAAAAAGCTCTGGAGATTATGTCAATCTTCTCGTCTTTGTAGTAACGAAACCTCATCGCTGCACAGTTTATGTTTAATTACTCCATAAATTTAAAACATACTTAAAGTACCTGATTATGGTTATACTTTTTTTACTTTCATTAGCACTTTACATGTAGTAGGCAGAGGTAGCGGATAGTGCATTCTGTTCAAGATTTTCGATATCCAGCTTTGACGTCTCCTGAATAAAAAACTAAAGGGAAAAAAATCTGGTGTGATACATTCACATGACTTTCTCCAGCCTCTATCGCTTATCAGGTAGTATAGAAGTTATTCTTACTAAACTTTATTTTTCTACCTACTTCATTTTAAGCCAGTTAACCTTTCGGAAATAACTACATTACACATTTCGTTATAGATATAAAGAGAACAACGATATCAAATGTTTAAGAACTGGACGCTTAGAATTCCATACCGTTTCCATGACATCGCGGGTAACAACTGAATGTGAACAGGACTTTAACAGAAAGACCAAGAAATGAACAATTCGAACTTAAATAACGGATATATAAAAACGTCTTATGCCACATAAAAAACTTATTTTAAATAAATTGTGTGACTTAAAAAAATCTACATTTTTCGTGTAGTACGTTTTCGTCTGTACCTTAACGTTTACCAGTTACACAAGAGTATACAAAATTCCTTCCGAATGTAAGAACTTCACAGGCTATTCCCAGAAAATTCAAGATATACATTTTATTTGTCATGTAAATATATTTAATGTATGGTATTTTAATAAAATTCTTTAGTGTCATTTTTAGAAAATAAAAAATTTCGAAAAATGTTCCATGCGAAAGATAGTTTGGGACAGGGAGGGAGGTTCTTGAAAATCTTTCTGTCCTATCTTTGGAAGACATTGAAAAGATATTGAACTTAATAACAAGTTTGGTATTTATCTGACTTTTCGTTTTTGACACTTATGTTGTTCACAGACACACACTTGCGCACGGACATGTTTCCAAAAATGCTTTATTTGGGTTCAGGGGCTTCAAAGTATGTATTTCGGTGAAATCCCAGAATCGAATTTTTGGTTGGAATGCAATACCTTATCTATCTACCAGGTACGTTGTAGAGAAAGTAAAAATAATGTGTTACATTCACATGACTTTCTCTATCTTCTATCGCTTATAGTGGGTATACAAACTATTCTTATGAAAGCTTACCTTTCTATCTACCTCATTTTAATCGAGATAAACGTTTGCAGAAACAGCTTCATTAAGCCATTTTCAGATAGATCGCCCGTTTCTGCTCCCAAAAAATAAAAAAACAAACGTCCTTTAAAAATAATTCTCTGTACTCCGCATAAAGGTTAGGTGGGTTTCCGAAAAACTTTACACAGCTACACAACAAGTCTGTTGTTACCTACATGGTTTTGAAATTTTAATTTGTTTTCAGTGACTTTCACCTCCGTCCTCAACTGGAGCAGAGTTGAAATTCTCACAAATCAACTGAACCTATTGGTCAAAATACTTCAGCTAATTTTGTGTAACATCCTGACGATCAATTTGGAATTTGTTCAAACATACAGAGCACTGCCGATACATGCAAATCTGATTTGTAACTTTACATGATCCTTTTCAAATGAATTTTCAATTTCGCCAGAATCCATTGTACCTGCAGAGTGTGATTTCTTGATTAGAAACTCAAAATTTATATACATCAGTAAGCGTGTCTGTCTTTGAGCCGTCCAGATTTTAACCATTTTACTTTCATTCTTAAAAAGCTGCTATAGGACAAATGACACCATCTTAAAACCTTTTTGTACGTATAATTTCTTCGTTGAATTCGTGCCAAATCTGGTCTCATGAAATACTCCTCGATTTGCTATTATTTTTATTTGCACAAGGAATAATCATCAAGAATCTTCCTGAACACATTAAGATACCTCAAATAGGTGGCAAATTTGGTTCTCCTTCGAAGAAGCATCCCTCCGAATTTTATAAGTTTAGCTTTCTTTTTCCTGAAATACTCAGAGGGAAGATTTTTCTTTCTTTCTTGTATCTTGTTACAGCGCCACCAAACAGCGCTACTGTCAAAGCATTTCATTTTAAAGCTGTTTCTAATTTGGTGTGACACAACTTCCAAGAATCCAAGTTTCTTCCTCACTTCCTCATATCCAGTTCGTGCTGTTTTCTCAACTAATTTTCTAGGAGACGGTGAGCCTACAGTGATTTTGGATGATGCCTTCATATGAGTACGTCTTAGTTTTCTTTTTAGCAGCTTATTTTCAGTGGTTTTCTCAGCTTATTTACTTTTTTGTTTTTAATATTTCCTTCGAATATGCTCTCTTATTTTCTTTGGTATATCGTGTCTATTAAATGCTTGTGGAAAGTAAAATCCCTTGAGAAGTTAAATTTAATTTCATTAATGTATTTTCTTATTATTTTAATTCAAATAACAAAGATTAATCAAAAGATAATCAAACATCACCTCCGGCCCTAAAAAATGCGGACGGAATGGGACGGAGGTGAGAATTGGAGGGAAATTAATCTTTTTCCCTTTTCCTTTGGCAGCACTGTTCAACTTGGTTACGCCATTGCTTTACCGCCAAACAGTGAGGTTAGGAAAAAGTGTTCCAGATTCGCATTATGTTTTCTTACTAAGAGGCAAACTAACACGAAGTTGATAATATAGGATCGAACAGTCCACCAAGTAACGTTTAATGGTTGCAGAACATCTGTAATTACTAATGGATTAATGAAATCCAAGCCAATACACGAGCTTATCTTCTTAATAAATCTTTGCCAATCAGTCGCAGACTTTAAGCTGCTCTCTACTGGCGGCAAGAGAAAAAGACATTTCTTGGGACGGAGGTGAGAGAAAAACAAGCACCAAGAAAAGACATACAAGCCCTCTCTATTGCAGGGACACAAACATATTGTTAATATAAAACATTATACTCCATACATTTCTACTCATGATAGGCTTACCGAATCACGAATAATTAAAACAAAATACCTGATCACAAGAGCTGCAGCTCTTGTCACTCCTATTGTCGGCGCCAATCAAGAAGGTGACTGACAGTTACTAACCACGTGGCGGAAAGCTTTAAATGAATGGGAGGGGGTGGATACGTCATAGCGGTCGTCATAGCAACGATTAGGACCAGTTAGAACTAAGACATTTCCATAGCAACGATAGTCGCAAAAGCCTTGTTGCCGGTACTATAACACGTGATTAGCATGACGTGCCTGGCGAGCAACCGTTGTAGTAATATGAACTGCACGTCTTATATTCTGCTGTCGCTGCAGTTCTAAACTGTGCCTTCCTTTAGCCACAGCTTAATGTATTTACATCAGTTTAGAGATTGCCTGTGTACTGACAAGTTATTTTGCATCATCCTGTTTGTATAGTTATTTGTTTTGTGTTTATGTGTGTTTGAATCAGTGTATCTGTGCGTGTGTTGTGAGCATTTCCAATTGTGTTAACACTTTTAATGGATATGTAACAATATCCAAAAATAGTGACGAAGACATCGAGGCAAACGAAAAACTGAGCGTACTTGGTAACCGAATAACATGTATTTGGTAAAGGTATCCCAATTAAAGGACAAGCACGGGAAATAATATGCTCTGTGAGAGAGTAAGCGGCATTTTCCCATTAGAGTAAGTATTAATATTTCACAGGTATGTCTCTCTTGTTAAGGCAGATCTTTACACTGATATATTCTTGCATGTTCTGTCGTTTGCATGCAGATTCGTAATTTTATAATTGTCTTCATACACCAATATAAATAATACCCGCCCTACAATGCAGATGCAACCCAGTCACCTTCGTACACAATTCTAACGCGCTCTCCACGTGGTCGCGATAAGCGGCAACGATGCCTCTCTCCCTCCCTCCTATCTTCTTTGGCAATGAGTTTAGGGAACCAAGGAACGGAGCGTGAGGTTTACGCATATTTTGGGTGCATAAAAATTAGAGTGATAAACAAAATTAAGTTTTTATTGGTTGATAACTTATTATAAGTGCTGCTATAAGAAAAACAGGGAAGGAACACGCAGAGGGAGCTATTTGAAAATGCCTCACATGCTACCTATTGAAGTGATAAGATCCGCGAGTACTCCGCGAGTACAATAATAACCATAGCCGGGAGAAAAGTTAAGATTAATGCGCGAATCAAACAAAATAAGAAGGAGATAAAAGAGAATATTAAAGATTAAGTAAAGGGGGGAATAAACATTATTATGGATGAAATAAAATAAAGTAGAAATGAAATAAAATATTATTACGGATGAAATAAAATAAAATAGAGACACGTATAAATAGATCAGAAAGTAAAAGAACGTGAAAGGAAACAGACACAAGAAAATATGCCAGAGGGCAAAACCCTTAATAAATACAGGAAAGGCTAGCTTGAGGAACAGTTAGGTTCTATTGAAATCGCCAAGAGCTCTCCGGCGTGCGAAACAAAGAAACGGATGTGCTAGTCACTCAAGCGAACAGAAAATTAAATCAGCCGTGAATAACGAGAAACAGCAGAAACGCTAGCTGAGCCTAAGGGTATTGAAATTGAACCAATGGGTGAGAAAACGCAGAGGAGCCAGATAACCAATAAGGAAGATAAAATGTCACGTGAATAGTAAAACTAGGGAACAAAACTAGAAAAGAGGCGTGAAATAGATTTTGGTCTAGGAGCAGGAGCGCGTTTTAGACACGCGAAAAGATGGAACACTTCGTGTCGGGAAACGTTAGGAGGAGGATGTAAAACTTCGTGTGGGGAAACGCTAGGAGGAAGACGTGATAGTTTGTGTTGGGAGGAGATAGAAAGAGGATGTTAGAATTCTGTATCGGGAAAAGAGATAGGGTAGCTAGGGATAACAAAAGTCATCGTGTAAGTAAAGGAGAAATAGAATAAATTCAAGGGTAAAAGCACGGAGACTGTAACGGGGGAAAAACTGATAGGAACGCGTCTTGTGTGAAGGGCCTGCAGTACGAAAACCAGTGTGGATCTTCATAATAAATGGGCCATTGAGAGGAGTTGTGAGTATCATTCACCTCCCATCCACACAATCCCTGAGGTAAGATTCTCGTAACCCATCATCCTCTACCTGAGCAGCCGGCAACCACCTGAAACCCCACACCAAGACCTTACCAACCAGAAAACGTTACCTTTATTTACCAAACCCCGCTACACTATGTACCTACACATTTCTTTTAGGTACAAGGAGGATACAGGAAACCCAATCGATAAGAGGTTTGCAAGCGCGACGCTATATGCTGGCCTTAAAATTCCATACTCTTTCCATAACATTGCGAGAAGCAACTGAGAAAATGACAGTGTTGAGCATCTGGGAAATGGCTGATGCCATAGAAATACTTATTTGAAATAAACTGTGTGTTTTAAAGAGGTCTACATTTTTTGTGTAGTACGTCTTTGCCTATTTCTTATGGTTTACCCGTTATGCAACATTGCTTCCAACAGAAGCAATATTCACAGAATATTCCCTAGAAATTTAAGATATAGATTTTATTTCCATCTAAGTATTTTAAAAATATATTTTTTCAAAATCATTGTTGAAAAACTTCCGATAGCAACTTTAGATGGTATTGAACTTTTTACTAATTTACTAATACTAACTATGGTTCTTGAGTTCACACACAGCGCGCGCGGGCCTATTTTATTCAGGGAGCCTTAAAATATACTAACTCTACCTACTATATGTAAGTGCTGATGAGGTAGAAAAAGAAACTTTCATAGGAGTATTTTGTAGAAGGTAGATATCTAAAAATAAACGATAGTGGATAGAGAAATCCGTGTGAATGTAACACAAAGGATTTTAAAATAATATTATTAGACTCAATCCCAGACCAATTATCAAAATGAATTTCATGTAGAACAAGCCTTAATGCAGACCTTGTAGATACGAAAACAGAATCGTGATGTACCTATCCTTAGCATTATGCAGAGTGTATCAATAAGGTGTGGCCAAACTTTCAGAACTATTTTCTCACATGTAGATGAACAAAATATGTTATGTTGACATGAGCGCGGAAAGTTTATTTTTTTTTTAAGTTCCATTTATACTCCGTCTTTAATTACAATGTTCTTTCGGCAGCCTTTCCTTTGGAACATATTATTGCTTATACACAGCGTGTTAACTCGTATTCGCTTGTCGTTTGGGTTTCTGGTGAACATTTCGGGTTTAAGAGAAGCTTTATTTCCATGTTAGAAATCATTTTCTCCAACTCCTCATAGTATATTAATCATGAGAAACTCTCAGGAATTGAACGTATTGGCACACTACATGAACCTTTTCCTTACATGAAATGTTCAAGATGCCCTCTGTTAGCATTGGTACATGCATCAACCCGCCGTCGCATTGAATCCGGAATGCGCTGATGTATCCCTGGAGAATTGCGTATTATGCCGCAGCCTTTCACAATACGGGCACGTAGACACTCTGCATCTTGTACCGGAGTTCCATAAACAAGAGCTTACAAATGTCCCTACAAATAAAAGTCTAGAGGGTTTAGGTCCGCAGAGCGAAGCCAGGGAATTGATTCACCTCTACCATCAGTCACGGAATCTTGTTATTCAGAAGCCGACGGACATTAACACTGGAATGAGGAGCAGCGCCATAGTGCATGAAGTGTCTAAGTGTTTCGTTGCACTGGTAAAGCCACATCTTCTAACAGAGTAGAAAGAACACTCTCTAAGAAAGCATAGTATGTTTGTCCCTTGAGCCTAAGTGAAAGAACTTGAGACCCTAACAGTCATCAAACATACAGTTACGTGGGGTTTCACGTCAGCCCGTACATGCTGATTGTGGAAATTTACAACCTGATAACGTTTAAATGACGACTCGCCCGTAAACAGTACAGCTGCACTAAAATCGGGTTGACGCATTGTTGAATCAACCATTCGCATATGGTCAACATTGGTTGTTGTAGCTAATTGTCTTTTACGCTGAGATTAGGATTGTCGTCAATTGCATGAGTAATTGCCTCCTCCAGGTGAGGTGTCCTTGTCCTTCTAGGCTTCCTTTCGCGAGTAGCAGGCCTAAACGTCCCAAACTGCCTAAGACAACAATCAATTGCTCCACACGTCTTCCTTTCGAAGCACCTTCATTCTGGTAAAGTCTCCCGGTAGGTACAAACGATGCGCGACAGGGCCATTACCGTATGCTAATCCATACATAAAATATGCATTTACCAATTCGCATTTATGTACACATCTATTACATTGTACCAGAAACTAACTCCTTGATGAACACTAGTAAACAGGTACTGGCCAAGTTCATAATTAACACTAAACGGTTGATGCTACGTGTATAAGGCAATGAAGTGAGTCGTAACAACACAAAAATGAAGTGATTCGCATATCAACATTACCTTCGTTCAAATGGAGCTCAACGCTGGCGCTGGCCTCACAGCTCAGTCGGTAAAGCACCTGCCTGTTGTGTGAGGGGGTCCCGGATTGGATTCCCGGCTGAGGGGTGGGAATTTTTCTCAAGCCAATACTATTCCCTATCCTCCCCAGAGTCTGGAAGTGTAAATGGGAATGTGAATGTGATATAATGACCAAAGTTTACCAGAAATCCAATCACAAACGAATAAGAGTTAATACGATTGCCTATAGGCAACAATATGTTCCAAAAGGAAAAGCCGCCATTAAGACCATTCCAGTTAAAGGCGGGGTATAAATGGAACTTAAAAGAAAGACAAAACACTGGCAGTAAACTTAAGCCTTACAACCTAACCAGACGTAACCGAGAGGGAATTTTGAAAATTTCATGCTTTGGTATGCTGGTATGTTCATATGGTATGCTGATATGTTCTGTTCCTGTGTATTTCGCATGATCAATTTGTTATGAAGAGTTGCAGAAAATGAGTTCTAACATGGAAATAAAGCGTTTTCGGAACCATATTTCCGAAAATTTGGCCGTAGTTTATTCCTGCATTCTGTAAATGCACTACACTCAAAACTGTATATAAACTGTATCGTCAATTCGTGAATTATTCTTTCATGCGTACAAAGAGATGGACAAAGCGATACTAGTAGGTTGCTCCGCAGCTTCCAAAGTACTTAACAGTGAAGATACGTTAATTTAAAAAACAATTACGATCATTGATGTTCAACCTTTTTATCTCGTAGGGGGGGGAGTACGTTTAGAAAAAAAACATTTTATTCAATGGTAATTTTACAAAACCCTGTAATCTTTTACATGGAAATGACTAAAATTGTGCCCAATGAGAAAGAGTTAAGAGCGTGAGAAGCTAAGACACCAACTTTACACCAAAAACAAGTACACCATGTGTACACCACCTTGGTGATTTTTTGCTACTGTTTTATTATAAAAGCTTAGTAGACATTTCTACCAGTTGCGGGCTAATTCGAGAAATTACGTGATTTTTCTCCACTCCTACATTTCCTTTAGTTATTTTAAGCGAAACGATCTTGGAGATTTTCCACAGAGGAGTTAGTGCGGGGAGAGAATTTTGAATCAAGAGAAAAATCAATATCATTTACCTACAGATTTTTCTCTTACACTCTCAACGCAGATAGATTAGTATAAAGAGTCACGAACGGACAGAAATGAACAAGCGCAGCGATAAATAAAAACAGATGTTTCATATTGTTACATACTAGGGCCTAAAGGTTTGCAGCAAAAATGTTAAATTTTAATCACCCCAACATGCACATGGGGAAACGTAGATACTGCGAGAGGACCAGGGCCTTATGTTCACATTCAGCTGAGGCGTGGTTTTTTTATAACAAAATACCTAAATTTCACATTATTCACATTACCTGTGGTATATACAATAAAAGAAATGGTGTCCCTACATCACACTCAAAACAGATAAAGAAAGAATTGAGGGAGATGCCTCATACACGCTCTACATCTACACTCGTTCACACACAAACTCCCAGACCAGACACTCAAACCAGACTGACGACTCGCACGCACAAAGTAACGCTAACTATTCCCCCTCTCTCCACCTCCGGCTTGGCTCGCCAGCTAAAGGTGGCGAGTTGTCATGCCAGACGGAACTTCAAACCAAAGCCGAAAGAAATACTAAAACTACCCCAACATTTCTGTCACCAATGCAACGCAATAATGTGTCTGGCATGACAATAACTCTACTAATACCTACTAACACGCCACAATATTATATCTTTCCACAAAACAAGAGAACTAAATATTTACAAAACATCACATGCTCTTCCATATAGACATATTATGTATGAAGTTGTAACCTCCTCTAGCCTGGGCAAATCATTAGATCAAACGATTAATACATGTTTTCAAGCAGGATTTCAATACTCAATTCACGCATAATATTATCTAAAGCTTCACCTTCAGACATTGAGTTCCCATTTGAGGAGGTATAATATAAATAAATGACCTTAATTCGTGGATTATATAACACTGAATAGAGAGATTGATAATGCAAGGCCACAGAGGTTGCATAATCCTGGACTCAGGGAGAAACAAGGCATTTTCGACTTTCCTGTACTAGAATATGACCTTCTCAAGTGCCTCTTAGTCCATAATAAATTCTACTTTATTTAAGTTGGTTTCGAGTCTGAACATCTAGTTTCGAAGCGACTATGACTACTGTGCCGTTCTTTGCACCTATTCACGTAATTAAACTGTAACATAAATGTTTCTAGGCATTTTCGATTTTGAATATACATATATACTAGCATGTATATGGACTACCTAGCAGCCCAAAACAGAAAACAGGCTGTTTTCACTACAGGGGCGAAAAATGAAAAGATATTTCCGTTATTATCAAGTTTTCATTTATTTATTTTGAACTAAAAGTGTAAAAACGTAAAGTTCTTGACATTTCCTCACTGTTTCGTTACCACTGTTCGTGTGCATAAACTGGTTAGTACTACCAGAAATCGTATAGTTCTCATCCCATTGCAAGTGTAAGGAAGAGGCGGAAGTTTGTGTGCTGTTAAATTGTTTACTGCCGGTTTTCGAAACGGAGAGTGAGAGAGAGTTTGAGGGAGAAAACTCGGCGGAGATAGCGGAAGAGGGAAAGACGGATATGAGAAAATGAGGGAGACAGAAAAATATGCACAAATAATGCAACAACATAAGGAGAGCTGCGGGTTCGGCCAGTGTTTACAATAAAGATTTTTCTTTAAACAATATGGTGCCTAAAGAACGTCCCAATTATTTATAACGACAGAATAATTCAATCCTCCTCCTCAAATCTGTTACATTTATATTGCGCTAGTTCTCTAGTAAACCTTCCTCATCTGCAGTGCTTGAATACTCATGTAATTTCAAGTTTACTGACAGTTTTCAGTTGCTTCAGTTTTAATTGTTAAACTTAATGCGAATTTGTCAGGAAGGACAAAAAGGTGACGGTTGGCCAGTGCTATTCGGGCTAGGAGCCAACATTCTCACATGCACAGCCATGCGAAATATTACGTAATTACGTCGAGTTACGTAATTTTAGTCACGATCCTGAAATGATTGTCCTGATTCAGATTTGTGGCTTCCGTGGGAGTCCACTCCTATCTGTCACAGCCCAGTGGTGCCCAGACTGTGTGGCACTCAAATTGCCCGTTAGCCGCTTTACCAATCTCACTTCCTGCAGGCTTCAAATCTCAAATAAGCAGAATGCTCAAAACACATGTTATGCGATGATTATGATGATGGTAGCCAAAATATCGCAATCGCAAAGTTAAGGGATATATTAAAAAACCGTCCAAAACATTCTCCATCGATTACAACCTACTTTCATAGATGTTCTAATCTATACTAACTATTTGAAAAAAAGTGCAGTTTTTAGGGAGATCGCTAGTGTGCCATGCTAGATTTAGACAGGAGAGATAACCCAACACGAGAGTATAGTACATGCTACGCACCGGGAATGGTGACGTAATACAGTCTGTCGTTATGCGCGAGCTTCTTCTGTCTCCCGTTTGCACTTATTTCTCATACAGGACCTACCTGTACTAGTAAGTATTTTGAAGAGGGAAGTCTGTATGTGAATCTCGGAAATCACTTAACAGCTTAACGGATTTTTGCTAATACTGCTCTTTCCAATGGACAAGAGCCATAAGACACCTTGTGCTTTCTACCTTTAAATGACTAAAGGATTAAAAAAGACTTAGGCTAAGATACCAAATTGGAGTCATAAATGAACATACCTGCGAAGACGGTTTTGACTTTTAATTGAGAATGTCATCGATTAGAAAATAGTTGTTATTCCACAAAAAATACGTGAACAAATAGGACAAAATACGCAGCAAAACAAAAGATAATCGGATCTTGTTTATAAGATAGGATATGACGTATGCGACACTTTTTTCTTTAGTTGATATTATATTCAAATATTACGGTTGCGTGCAGTATTCAATATAGAAACCTGAGAGAAGTTCTTTATTTTAATTCTGCGGATGTATGTAGTGAAATTTCTGGATGCCAAAACCTTTTAATACTCACGTAAGAAAGGTAGAATAAGACTTTCCAGTTTTATCCTACTCACGGTTTGTGTGAAAGAACAATTAATTACTCGTGTAAGAAAGTTTTCCCTTTCAACATTAATCAAGTTCATTGGCAGAGTATCCTAAATAATTATGTAAAGAGACAAAATTGTGTCCAGCGTAAGGTCAGAAATTACTCAATCGATGTTAACAAGCGAGAAGATTATATTTCTCGACGGTTACGGATTCCATGCTATTTCCAAAATGTTTAATAAATGTTCCCTTGAGCGTAGGGAATCTTCATACTCCCAGTTTCGACTATTTCATTGAATATGGTGTCAGAGTTTAACATTTCATCCTCCGTAGGTAATTATTTAAAAATTACTCTACCGTTCCAACAATTTCAATAATTCATTGCTATGTTGACAATGCTCATAGGCATACAACATTTCCAGCATTTGGAAGCGGATACGCAGATCAGAAATACAACCTCTGTCGATTTTTCATACCCATTTCCCAGAATATAAGGGAACTTTTCATCCATTATTAGAAAACCACTGTACTTTACGAACTTATTAAAAAGGGTAAGGAGAGGATTTGTATTACAGTCATTTAATAAAGAATTGGATGAGGTAAATGAAATCAAATAAATCGTAATTTGCAGTTTAAAAGGCCAAACATAAATTGTACATTTTAACAAGGTCTAAATGGACCTTGGACTCCCTGTTTGTTCTTTCCTGAATTCACAGAATGTCAACAGGATTCATGTCAACTTTAAGCAGAGGATGCAGGCTTGTCGGCCAATGTAAAGTAGACAGGTAATATAAGCACGATGTTTAAAATCGCCAGGAAAAACTCTGCACGATTCGGCACCGTGCGGTCATGTTGCCGGAAAGGGATAAACTAGTTTTACTGAAACTGCATACCAGACTCTATTAACATCAACATTCAATTTACAAATGTAGGTGTATGTAGCCACACACAATGATGACGACCGTTATCAGAAGAAACTACTTTACCCCGCAGTGTCCCATTGTAGTTAATTTCTCAGTTCACTTTCCCAAGCACGTTTACCCTTAAACCCTATGCACGGGCGTATGCCATCACTAAAGCTCAACTACTTTTTCAGATTTATGGAAATTATTTAAACGAGCACTCTTCTGCATATCTGCGAGTTAAATTCTCTTTTAGACGCTTCTCTGAACTAAATCCTGTCGCTGTAGCATCACTTCAGTTTTCCTTGCTTCTTTTTGCTTTTCTTCTTCTTCTTTAAAATCTCTTGCTTGCGCTCTCTCCTTAATTGTTAATGACTTTAAGTCGTAATTGGCGCTTTCATTCTAGCACTCCCGTTTGTTTGCTTCCTGATTTATTCCACCCTACTCATGCGCGGCTTTATGAAGAGACAATGGGGTGGAATCACGCTTCCCGCACCCCTGAATAATAACAATACAACATCCCTGCGGTCAGGCATTCGCCCTTTCTCCCAAAACATCCCCTTCAAATCCTTCCTCGCTTTCATGCCACTACTTTCCTTTCCAAACCATTTCTAATTTACATTTTTTACTTTCTCTACTACGTATAGTAAGTAGGGGAAGTATTGCATTCCACCCAAAAATTCGATACCGAGATTTCACCGGAAAAAGCATTTTTGGAAACATGTCCGTGTGTGTGTCTGTGTGTGTGTGTGTGTCTGTGAACAGCATAACTCAAAAACGAACAGACGGATAAGCACCAAACTTGGTATTTAGGTTCAGTATCTTCCAGAGATGCGACACGAAGGTTTTCAAGAAAATCCCCCCACCCCAGACTACCCTTTACATGGAAGATTTTTCGAACATTTTAATTTTCTCAAAAATGGCTCTAACGATTTTGATGAAAATATCATATGTTTAAGATAATGTCATGAGAAATGAAATGTATATCTCGAATTTTCTGGGAATGTCTCCAAAAGTATTCTTCATTGTGAACGACTTTTGCATAACTGGTAAACCATAAGAGATAGACAAAATTTTACTACACAAAAAATGTAGATCGCGTTAAAATACACAACTTATGTCATATACATTTCTTTTGTTGAGTGAACCGTTTTCGAGATATTGCTTGTTATTTCCTTAAATTTTACAATACTTATACTTTTTCTCACATTCGTTATTCATTTTTTTTATGTCCTGGACATGTAAAGAGAATGGAATGCGCCACATAGCAACCAGCGTTAAAATATTTGACTATCGCTTAAAAGCTACCATATTTCCCTTGCATCTACAAGAAAATTACCAATAAGATTGACATCTCGATATCTCGATTAACATGAACCATATGGAGAATAAGCGTTTGTAAAATTAGATTGTACAAGAGTAGAGAAAGTCCTGTGAGTGTAACACATCAGATTTTTTATACTCCCAATGATGAGATTTTAATATAGAAATAGCTATTGTTTATGACGTGTAAGTATACGAACATTACAATTTCCTCTCTTTGAAGAGATTGAATTCCGTCCCATTTATAGGTAGAAATCGTTAATTGGTTGAACATATAGTTATGGCAAATCAGTCCAAGAAAGCGTTTGCACCCTCTACTATACCTATATTATACGGGATGAAGTATATACATACAGGTATTATTATCTGAAAATTATGTGAGAAGCCAAGATGGCTGTACATATTTTTAACCTATATTCCTGTTCTAGTGCACAAAACACTAAATTTAAATTGAGGTTTTATTTATGGACGCTCTTTAACTGCTGTGGTTCTTAGCGCCCGATTCTATGCTGGGCGTGAAAGACCCGTAATGTTGCTCAGAGGCCTCTTTATCAGGCTTGAGGTTCTTTTACGTGCCGTAAGTCTACGACACGGGACCACCGGCTTTACTTCCCTTTCGAAGGAAGCCATGCTATGCTATCGAGAGATAACCAGAATCTTTTGGAAGTTCCCCTCTTTCCGGCTCCAGAATATTCTAGAACTATCTGGAAATTTCCGACGGCTATATAAGTCAGCGTATTCGCTCGCTGAGTGAGACAGTCATTGAGCTAGTGAGTGCATTGCTGGTACGACAAAAGTGCTGTTCTCTGAGCGAGTTTGTGAGACTGCTGAGACGTGGAACGAGAGATTAGAGACGTCTTGTGTCGATTACTCAGCGAGTAAACTATCCGAAGAAGAGGCTCCTTCTCGCGTGTTTTATTACGCGGCTACGTCACAAAGAAAACTGGAATGACAGGAAAACTTGAAATAGGCTACATTAGTGAAGTGACAGTGAGAACTTAGTTAAGTGATACTGAAAACTGGACAAAATCACAATATTATACGCCTACTTTGTTTAATTTTCCTTTTAATTTTTTCCATCCTCCACTGTCCTCCCTCGTTCGTAATAACGGTAACTTCTCCTTCTTCTGCGCCACGTGGACTTGGGTAATCTGCTACATACCAGGTGTTTTACGCCAATAATTCACGACACATTAAGAACTGAAATACGCGACCCATTTATGGCTTAGGTAGTAGGATAACATTCATAGCCGCAGATAGCAATTTGTGTTCCAATCATTATTATAAATTAAACATTTGCACTTATATTCCTCTCAATGTATAAACTCGTAAGGAAGGACTTTGACTATATGCGATCCTACTACAGCTGTCTGCGTAGTCGTACGGTAAGCCTTAACCGCATTGAGCTGTTGTGGACAGAGATAATGCGTATAATATACCAGGACTGTCACAGAAGTACTCGACCTAACAAAAAAAATACAAAAATTTTGGGAAAAAAACATCTTTATTTCTCTACATAGTCTCCTTTCAGCTCTATACACTTTTCCCAGCGATGTTCAATAGCTTCGATACCCTGTTTATAGTGAGAACCGCCGAGTTCTGCAAAATAGCCATCAACTGCAAACTCCACCTCTTCATTGTTGGCAAATCTTTTACCATCAAGCCATTTCTTCAACTTTGGAAACAGAAAATAATCAGAGGGGCTAAGTCTGGCGAATAGGGTGCATGAGGAAGCAATTCGAACTTTAACTCATTGATTTTGGCCATAGCAATAATGGATATGTATGTCTTGATGAAACAGAACTTTTTTTTCGCTAAATGCGGCCGGTTATTCTTGATTTCATCATTCAAACGCTGCAATAAGTTTGCATAATAGTCGCCATTAATTGCTTTTCCTTTTTGAAGATAATCAATGAAAATTATCCCACGCGCATCCCAAAAAACTGACGCCATGACCTTGCCTGCAGATGGAACTGTCTTCGCCTTCTTTGGAGCCGGTTCTCTCCTTTCATCCCTGTTTTGACTGTTCCTTCGTCTCAGGTGTGAAGTGATGGACCCATGTTTCATCCATGGTTATGAATCGACGCAAAAACTCGGCTTTATTGCAGCGAAACATCGCCAAACACTCGACTGAAACATCCTCACGAGCTGCTTTTGTTCCATTGTGAGTAAACGCGGCACCCATCTTGCGCACAGCTTTTTCATGTCTGAATTTTCAGTTAGTGTGCGAAGTACAGCACTTTTTGAAATGCCTACGATTTCTGCTAGCTCGCGCACTTTCAGTCGACAGTCATCCAATACCATTTTGGGGATTTTCTTCACAATTTCTGGCGTGGTCACCTCATTTGGTCGATCACTGCGATGTTCGTCTTGGCAGCTCGTACGGCCTCGCTTAAACTCCGCCACCCGATATTTTACTATTGTAAACGAAGGAGCAGACTCCACCAGAGTAGAATCTAGCTCAGCTTTAATATCAGTTGGACTAAGACCATCCAAATGAAAGTATTGTATCACATAACGATGGCCAGTTTTATCCATGTTTACAAATTCGCTGCGAGAGTTCATTGTTAATGGCTGCCAAAATGACGTAGCATCGTCAAACTTCAAACTTAGCTTTATAAGGGTGGTACTTTCTACCATACTCATTTGTCTGAAACAACAACCCCTATATATACGTCAAGTCGGGTACTTCTGGGACTGCTCTCGTATGACAGGATAAGTAAGAGTAGTACAGTTTACTTGTAATATTACTATTAGTTGCTTTTGAAAATCACAGATGTAACGGTAAGCTGTATAAGTTCGTCTTGTAGATAAAATATTTTCCGGTCGTTAACGACGATAGTCCTGTTATTATAACTTATTTTAACTTTTACTGTTTTGAAAAAAATTATAATCGTCACTTGTTAATCACGATGAACAACCATGTGTTTTGTTTACTTGTTCAACACTTTAACTCAGTTTTATTTCATGAATATCATCTGTGGACTACATCTGTAGGTAAATACATATGTGTGCTATTGTGCTGAAGCAGTAATATACATTTAAACAACAAGGAGATCACACCCCTCTTCCGTTTGTCTTGATCAACACAACAGAGAATGGATCTTGCGTCATGCACTTTTTTTTTTTTTTTTGGTGCCCAATCCTGAAGTGTAACGATCACTGAACTTCTCAAATAGATATTTACGGCTAGTATTCAACTGTAGGGGTGATATGTGTTAAAAATGACACTTTCTATTCCTCAGTCAGATTAAATCCACATACCTATCACCTATTAGCACTGTGCAAACACTGTGCAACTATTTTATTCATTCCTCTCATAAATATCTGAAGCTGGAGAGACTAAACACATTTTTTTTCAAAGCCAAAACAGTATATAAAATTAACAAAAATGGAAAGATGATGAAATACACATACTAAATTCGAATACGGGTACCTACCTTGATAAAGATCACCTGTTTTCAGATTTATCTATTATATCGTTTAAAGTCCTCTTTACCGTTCTTCCTTTATGTCACTGCTCTACTTGTGATCTTTTAAACCGTAGCCTGCCGCAGGTAGGTGTATGTAATTTCATTTCTGCTCCGGCAATTCTGTTTATCGCTGTTTATCAGCAAGTCTCTGAACCACAAGTTAATATTGTCTTTTCTTACTTTCCCAACTGAAGTACGGAAGGGGAGTCCTTATATATTTAGTATATGAGAGGAGAGTCCTGCAGGCTTCAGGAGCAGCGTTCCACCGTGATATACAACACAGTTTAGAGAATTAAATATCACACAAAATTTCAAAGTAAGTCCTCTGTGACACGTTTTTTACACCTATACTTATCCGAGGATATGTATTCGTTTTCTGCTGGTTTCTCCTTTGTTCACACATAGAATGTATTGGTAACAATTTTATATTCGAGTATTATAACAGTCTCTATATCTCAGGTATGGCAAAAATTTCTTAGCTGTCGATTGCGACAGAGAGAGAGGAGAGACTGAAACAAATGTAATATCAATCATTACTTTGTCATACTTGATGTAACTCAATACCATTTTTCCAGGTCAGTTGCTTCGAGATATTAATCACAATTTTACTGATTAAAGATACAATTATTAAGACGAAAAAGTTGTTAATTTAGGAAAACAAAAGTCTGCTAAGCTACAATCCCCCACCTCACAGGGAAAATATTGTATGCATAAGTATATCTAATTCTCCAGGTTCGCAATGCAAAATGTGCAATAATAAAATTACAACTGACTTGTTTGTTATCCACCGATGTGATAATTTTCACACCATATGATACATATTGTTTAGCTAAGAGATAAAAGCAAAAAAGAAAAAAAATGGCTGGCACCAAGTCACCATGACGTCACAGTGCAGGAGATGTCATTCCTGGCTTTATGGTCTACCCTCGTTAAATTGCACGTTTATGACACTCTTACTGCTGGTGATAAACACACGATCTCGAAGAATCATCAAGAACCACGTCCCAGTTTCACGCTTCCAACCCACGCAAAATCCCTGGCAAAGAACGAGTATCAGCCAAGAGTGGTATTCTTTGCGGGACTAAAGCTAAGATTAGATTAATACTTTTTCAAGTTTATCGAAATAGCCAACAATGACTATCTAAAAGCGTAGGGGTCTCTAAAATAAGCTGTCCCATTTCGGAGCAGATCAATATAGAAAAACTGTTTTTATCAAAAGAGCACTTTTATTCAGAAGAAAACTATTCTAGCTTGCAATTTGTAACATTGTGATTATCCTTAAAATACTCATTTCGTTTGCAGTTCCAGTTAGAATTGGTGAATTACGACAACTGTAGAAACGTTTCAAAATGCCATAGGATCATTGTTTTCCATTATATCTTTCAAATGAGTTTTAATGTTAACTATTTAGGTCTCTGAGAAACATATAGTACCCCCTTGTACCGCTCCCCCATAAGGAGAAGACTTTCGAAGCGTAAATTTTTCTGTTCCTCACGGCTCCAAGATCGGTTTACCGGCATCTCTGCGCGCGAGCCTTTAGTTTCATTCTGTCATTACCAGTTATAACGAGTTCTAAATGCGCTTATAGCCGATAGTTATATGCAGGCATCTAGCAATGATGAGGACTAGGAGGTTCGAATACCAACCACTAAATGCTTTTTTTTATTATTATTCTTTTCAGAGAACCCGAATTGTATTACACACATGATAATATAATGTCCATTTGCAAGACTTGTTTGCTTTTAAGGCACTTGTACTCGCACAGAAAATCTGCTGTACACTTTTATATTTTCAAAAGAAATACGAAATTAATAAATGTTATGAAATAAAAACAAATCACAAACTATAAATAGTAAATTAATATTGGCGTATAAAAGCTCCGCTTCTACTACTGTACTAATTCTTCGGGAAATTTATTTTGAAAACGAAGATGAATTCTGTATTATAAACTTCAAATCTATTTGAAAGAAAAATCAAGTATTGTAGCATTTGAACGTAAGAGTTTAATTATAAGACCCATTCAGCCATTAGAGCACTCGATAGGGTCAGGCGTTAGCACCTGTGATTCGAATTTGGGAGGTCGCATTGTTATTTTGTCTTTTTTCTTTCTTCGTATTTCTCCCAATCGTCAGTAAACATTGTATTGAATATTCAATACTGCGACCCAGAGCTCCACCCAGAGATGAAACGAAGTAGGTAGAAATAAAGGAGATGATACAGAATGACGACTAGGCAAATACGGTAATTATCAACAAGCGATCAACCATACGGTTTAGGAAATCTTAAGGTTTCTGTACAGGATGGCATAACTGTACCCGAGAACTGTAATCAGACGATCATAGTCCGTCTTCCGAACAATTGAATTGCAACAAGCCTGGTGGCAAAGGAAGGCGACATCATTTAGCATCAAATTACCTAAGCATATGATACAGGAAGGTGACTGCGCAAGTGAGGTCAACTGTCCGACAAATCATATTAGGTAATTTAATATGACCTAAGATGTTGAAGTGACATTAAAGAAACAAAAAACAACAAAAGTAAAGACTCCTCTACATACCAAAGGAAGCAATTATGTAATTTTGTATATAAATTCACTTTCTTTTCAGATTTGGAACTCTATCATGGCTATATTTATAAGCCATTGTCTGAACTTCAATCCTGTGAAAACATCACGTCAGTAGAATCTTTTGTTTTAGAAATATTCTGGATAAAGGCACGCGTGTAGAGTAAGTAGATGGTATCCTCATTTTTCACATGCTGGCTCGACCTGAATCAATGAATAACGCATTGTGGCAACCAAACGAGAAACTCATAAGCCGTGAAGCCCCGGTCAAGTGGCACAGAGATTATAAAGAGAACTCTGTGGCTTATTATAAAGGGCCTGGGGAACGATAAAACGAAACGAAGTAGCTGAGCCGCCGGCGTTTATCTGGCCGTGACAGGACAAAACAAACAGGGGTTGACATTTGAAAATCAATGAGTCCAATCTGGACTTGGGGAGACGCAGACGAGGCGGGAAACTAAGTTAGATAACAGCACATATAAATGTAAATGGGAAGGCTGGTCGCCGTGCGAGAAGTTCACAAGGCTGTCAAGATACAAACAACTTAACTACAGGATAACGATGTGCTGGAACATCTGTATTTCAGAGCCCACGCTCACAACTTGTACTTGAGAATGTAACTGAACTAGCACGTGTATCCGCATTCTAAAACACTCATTATCATTGCGGAACAAAGTGATTCTTAAGAGTTAAGTTAATCGGATGCAAGAAATACTATTTCCTGGGTGGGTAACTCATTATCTATGGATAATTATCTACTACTTATGATTCAACGTTAGGAATACACTTCTCATCGCGATAAGCTTTAGTCTCAAACTGAAAGTGGAGATTGAATGTGTTTATGATTTTTAAACAATGGAGGAAAATTTTATGGAAGGGGTAGCATATATTCAAAAGCAACTCATCATTAAAATACAACCTAATATGAAAAAAGAAACAAAATAAAGCAAATGTTTTAGGGCAACACGCTTGTGAAACCCTCATGAAACTGCCATTTTAATCCAAGTACAACGTATAATGCAAACCTTATTCAACTTTCGATTCAGCCACTTTAATTTATAAACGTTATTTAATATAAAAATAATATATTGTTTATAATATTGATAATGTACAGCACTTTAAACATGGCTGTTGGTGATACTGTCCTTAATGCCAACTGCAGTAAATAACGTTGAGGTCGTAATTTTAATTCGGTTGTCAAGTGTCACTTAAAAGTTTGTAATTTAATGCGTGATTCACAAGTTCTAAGTTGTTTATTTCAGCTTAAATGTTTACTTTAAAATATCAGTGTGCATTTCGCCCTTTAAACTGAAGATTAAA
Source organism: Deroplatys truncata (assembly GCA_030765065.1). Classification (NCBI taxonomy): domain Eukaryota; kingdom Metazoa; phylum Arthropoda; class Insecta; order Mantodea; family Mantidae; genus Deroplatys; species Deroplatys truncata. Next base: position 111,004,327 of record CM060979.1, read on the forward strand.
TATTCTAAAAACCCGAATCGAGGGGTGTCCACCCTTACGGACGCTCATTGGTTACATACACACGATTCCGTCTTCCCATTATCATTTCACATTTTTACTTTTACATGAGTACTATTCATATTACAATAATGTTCGTTCTTCGATCATAATAAACGTCTGCTAAGAAATTGTTCAAGAGGCCAATATCATGAATATACGTTTTGTTTATTTTCAACACTCAACTGCTTATATCACAAATATATTTTTGTTTGACAACATAGATGGAGCACCATACTAGACTTGAAAATGCAAAACTTGAAACATACAGTAGCGAATATCTTGGAAATTGTGGATGCTTCCTAAAAGGTTAACATAAACTTTTGTTTTAACAAAACAAGTTATTTTTGCTATAAGTGGTACCATATTTTATACCGATTATAGTATAGAGCTCTATCGGAAATGTAATACAACACAGCATTTACAGAAAACTCATAATACTCATTTTATTCATGTCATAGGTATCTTATTAACTTTGAATCAAAATCGTTAGCTATTTCGGAAAACTAGACACTACTGAAAATTTCTGCATCTCAAGCCTAATCTTGTGTGAGAGGGAGAATATTTGAGAATCTTCACCTTACATCTTCATATTCTTATTTATGAAAGATGGTATTCATTCGATCTATCAATTTTTACTTTCTTTACTACTAGTAAGTAGGGGAAATATTGCATTCCACCCAAAAATTCGATGTTGAGATTTCATCGGAAACACATGTTTTTAGGCTCCCTGAATCCAAAAAAAAAAAAAGAATTTTTAGAAAAAGGTCCGTGCGTGTGTAAAGTCGGATAAATCCCAAACTTGGTATTTATGTTGAGTATCTTTCAAAGATTCACATGAAGATTTACGGAAAAATCCTTCCACGCCAGACTACCCTTTACGTGGAACCTTTTTCCAAAATTTCGATTTCCGCAAAAAGGGCTCTAACGATTTTGATTAAAACATCATATATTTAAGATATTTTCAAAACAAATAAAATGTATATCTTGAACTTTTTTTGTTTTGTTCCCAAACGTCCACTTCATTCTGAATGGCTTTTGCATAACGGGTAAACCGTAAGAGATAGACAAAAGTTTTCTACATAAACATGTAGAGCTCATTAAAGCACACAATTCATGTCATATACTTTTTTTGTGGAGTGAACCATTTCCGAGATATTCCTTGTTATTTGTTTGAATTTTCCAATACATACAGCTTTTTTCAAATGAGAATTCGTTATTCTTTTTTTTATTGTTTTTTTATTTATTTTTAACCGGCTCTTAAAAGATTTGACTATCGCTTAAAGCCTACGATATTCTGCTTGCACCTACAAGAAAATGAGCAATACGATAGTTTCTGCAAATGTTTATCGCAATTAACATGAAGTAGATGGAGAATAAGCGTATGTAAAAATAGTTTGTACTAGAGTAGAGAAAGTCATGTGAGTGTAACGCATCAGACTTTTAGTTTTGTGCACGCAATTTGCCGGTACTCAGAACGTCTGTTTTGAGCTTTTAGGCCAAGAGTAACTCCACCTTATTTGTTGCTGTGGAAAAAATGACAATGCAGCCATAGGTATTGAAAGTCTGAAATAGAAAACAATTTTAAAAACAAAATATTCACTATTGCTGAATTATAGATTTGCATTCTTTTAGACACCGAGGCATAAGTTGCCACGCGATTGTGATCATGCTAGCCTCTAGTTCCCGAGGTCGCGGGTTCAAACCCGGCTGAGGGCGATGGATTTTATCGGGCGTAAAAATCTTTAGCATGGCTTCCTTCGGAAGGGAAGTAAAGTCGTTGGTCCCGTGTCGTACATTTACGGCTCGTAAAAGAACCTCAAGTCTGATAAAGAGGCCTCTGAGCAAAATTACCGGTCTTTCACGCCCAATATACAATGGGGCGCTAAGGGCCACAGCAGTTAAAGAACGTCGATAAATAAAACTCAATTTAATTTTAACGCGACTGTGAATGTGTTGCTGGAAGCACTGTCCAGTAATTTCACGAATACGAGCCTCTAGATAACAGATAGTAATTGGTCAATTAGATGGCGAATGAGCCTCTCCAATATTACATTATGCCTGCACAGCGGTACCTACTTTGATACAAGTTCAAATCAAGCATTCTCATGAAGGCGGGATAAAGGTAATATTTTGCGTGCTACAAAAATCCAACGTGGTAATATTTTGCCTTGAAACGTTACATTTTCGTTTGCTGCACTTATTACAGCTAAGGAAGGGGGTTATACCTGCAGGGAAGAAGATCTCTCAATGCTGAGGGGGAAATCCCGCATGCCCCGTTAATTGGATGCCTGCTTAGAAGTAATGCCATATTTCATCTAGTCTTTTATTCCATTGTTCTCCAACCGGGAGGCACGACCCCCAGAAGCAAGAGGCTTAGAAAGTGGTACGCAGATTCGATTTTCCCAATACATGAAACTCCGACGGTAATAACAATAATAATAATTCAGATAATGCAGCTGTTCGGGATATGTAATGATGATGTAAAGAATTATAAAGCACTTCACCTATAAACCTCTTCGACTACAGAAGGTAATCGTCAATGAAAAGCTGCAGAGGACAAAAGCAGTAAGTTCATTGCAATCCATCTCAAGAGCGTTATTTGAATGTTAATTTTTCGTAAGAACTTTTCATTAATTTATTTGTCACAAACGCCCTTTCATAGAATAATAAAATATGGAAATAAAAATACCTGCCATAGAAAACTCACTGATGAGTAGATGCTGTAATTATCAATGTCAAACTTTTCTCTTCTCTGATATCTATAAAACGATAACCCAAAACAAAATACCCATTCTGTAAGTATATTTTATTTTGTGCACTCAAAAGCAGTTCTATAATTTCAACAAGTTTACAATCGTTTGTTGGAAAAAAATTAATAGCTACCTCTTAAGTGAGAACGAGTTTTCTGAAAATCCTGCTTTGCTTCCTCCGTCTGGAGGTACCTATAGCCTCCGTCACGAACAAAAACGGTGGCTGACAGTTGCTGTACAAGGAGAAGGAAGGAGGGCGATCGAAAACACGTGACGGTTTGTTGCGACACAGAGGAACGCATTATTTTGTTATTAAATATTAACGTTATTCTATACGGAAGTGAGGCAAGGACAATTAAAGAGAAACACAATAGTAAACTTCAAGCAGTTGAAATGAGATCCTTACGCTCCTCAAAGGCTGGACAAGAGAACGACTCTAAGGAATGAGAGAATTAGGTATACAGTCCATCTTAGACTTAATTGCTAAACACAGACACAGATGGACAAGATACTTACGAAGAATGCTAGAAGAACGAGCTCCTAGACAAGCCTTCAGTTACAAACCTACAGGACGACCAATCGGACAACCAAGGAAACGGGAAGTGTAAGAACGGAATAGGATTAGACCTAAACCGTGCCTAGAAGAAGAAAAACGTTAACGCACAACATAATTTTGTTATCAATTCAATTTTTTGTTTTGTTATAAATAATATGATGTAGAACTGTTACTGAACAGCATCCTAACACATGTTTCAAGTGATCTGACACGTACCTCAACCATAAGTACCATATGTATTTGGATACAATAAAGCTTTCTAAACAGTAAAAAACACATAATTACGCATCTCGCCTTATTCTTTGTCGCTGGATTGTGATTCAGTCAGAATCCGGAAAGAATTCGCACAGTTGAGTCAGTTTATAGCTCGAAATTATCAAACTTCACTTGCTGTTTTTGCAGCAAGCCATTACACATAAACACACTCTGAAACCGTCTACTGCTTATTGAATTATAAACGTTCTAAAACGCAGTAGAGCGTAAAACAAACCTACTAAAGTGTGGAATTATAACTTCCATTATCATTTCAAAATTCTAAAGTGGCCCTTTAACTGTCTCTTCTCTTTGGAAGAGAAGCATAGATAAAATGATGGACAGCCATTGTTTTATCATATCGATGAAGATCATTGTTCATTTGGATTTCAACTCGAAGCAGTCTCGTAAATAATATTCAGTGACTATTCACGCATTTTCTGCTGTTGTAATACTCGCGTTAGAATTGATACTGAAGTGTATTCTCTGATATCTGTGACAAATATCGCTGTGGCTTTTCAAGTATCTATTATAGATTAAATATCTGTTAAATGACTGCTTAATGGAAACATTCTGACTACTTACTGACCGTACTGGTGAGGAAACAAAGTTGTAAAATCCACAGGTTCAAGTACATTTGATCAGTGTACAGCAATAAAACAAAGTAACTGCACATTACACAATAATGGTGAACCTCTGTGATTTATTTCATCACCGTTCATTTTTTCATCTTAATGTTTGCGTTTATTTGGTTTCTACTGCATATTTGTATAGCCCTAAGCATAAACGTGCATCGACTTTGTGGGGTCAATTAGTACAGCATCAGTATTTACCTGCCTTTGAGGCCAGCTCTCTATTCCGTCTGGTGTCTCATATTGAAAAGCCAATTTTCAGTTAACTTTCAGCTGTTAGAATCATGGACTCATCTCATGTTATCACTTCATTAACTGTCTGCGAGACTCGAGGTTCTGTAAACATATTACTTAAAAACACAATTAAATCGAAAATATTTATAATTCCTTTGCATAAAAGTATAGAATATAATTTTTTGTGTTAATGCCTTTTTAATATACCCTTTTCACTATAAGTTGAAAGGAGAAGTAAACAAAACTTAAATGTATCACTCCGCCGAGCACATGGCAGTACCACGTGGAGGATGACGGGAACCAAGTACGCGTGAGAGGAAATCTCTTCAGACAGAATACGAATACAGTATATTTCGCAGCTTAGGGATCATTAGCTGTTAAACATTTTATGCCTTATTCCTATATTTTGTCTTACATCCTAAATTTCTAGCACGTAATACAAGAGTAGATAAATAAAAGCTGTACCTGAACGGTTCGCATCAGTGATTAAAGGTACTGGATTAAACTGTCCTTAAGTTCAGGCTTTAAAAATAATTCATTTAATGGCCAATATCAGTATACAACTTTTGTTTTAACCTTTTATGAGTCAACAAGTTAAAATGATCAGCACTATAGGTTAGAAAACACCGAAAACAAACGCGACTCAAGCAATCCGAAGAACAATTCTGCATCACTAACACAGAAGTTCAATTATTGCTAAATAATGGCCAACCAATTTAACAGAATTGTCTTTTTTCCAGCATTTATGTTTTCCACAGTGGCAGAGGATTCTCAGCCATGACACTCTAAAGTAATGTTTTCTCAACACGTTACAAAAGTACACTGGCAGAAACGAACTGCAGCGCCTGCGCATGGCCTCTTAAAACCTCGCTATAACGGTTCATTTAGTTATTGTTTCATACATTGAACTGTTACAATAATGGGTTTTTTTAAATTGAGGCAGTATTTTTATCACTTAAAAGACATCAGTCTAGTTACATAATATAAAATATAATAACAGCCCGCCTAAAAGCAATATGTGTATAATGTAATATATAAAGTGTATGTAACAGTCATTGTATTATGTTTATATTATCATGTGCATGTATAATAATGTTATGTGAATTAATTAGGTAATTTAACAATGTAGGAGCTGTGAGAATAGAAGCCGAAAGTTGCTAACAATGAGGTAACCTTGAGACAACAATAAATTAGAAAGTGTAATAATGCTACTAATAATTCTTGGAACAATAATGTAATATTTAAAACAGTTTATAAATAGCCAATCAAAAACTAGAAAAGCTTTAAGTTAAATAAAAGGATTTTATTGGAGTAGAATTAGCCAAACAGAGACTTGAAATATAGTAAAGTGCAAATTTAAGCGGTAGACGCTACAAGACAGCGTTCCCAAGCAGACGCTAGAAGGCAGCGTTCCCGACCAGTTCGCTCGGTACGTATTCAGTGTGAGACATAAAAAGTTCATTACGGCGTGAATAGTTTACGTGTTAAATAGTACAAGTAACAATAATCTCACAGCTCTACAGTAGGATATATCAGTGAAGTGTTATTTAATCGTGTGAAAGTGCGAAAGATTAATAAAACGAAGTTAAATACCATTATAATTTATGTAAGCCTTCATTCTTTACCCCTGCTAAGAGATACTGTTCTAAAAATTACTACTGACGCAGCCGAGCCATACATATATAATATTTAAATAAACATTAAAATACAAAGTTGATTTTTAAACGTGGGGCGAAGGCCACCGGAAACTTTGTACCGTACGTGGGCCGAACACTCCAAGAAACATCTCAAGTTTGGTACCATACGTGGAGCATCAACCCTCTCAAGTTTGGCGCCCAAAGCGTGGTGCAAATAATCTTGAGATTATCTCAAAATTTCTCTGCACGAAAATAGCCACAAAATTTTACGATCTGAACCGAACTGTTTTATGTAGAGGAAGAGACGACATGCAAAGCAGGAAAAGTTGTAGTTTGCCCACCAGCCAATGAGGTGCTCTCTTGTCACGTGGTTTTGTTTACAACTCCTTTAAACTTAAAGTGAAACCAGTATAGATTATCCCGATTTATTACCCACTTTCTTACATTGTAAATCTTTTCCCGCCATCACGAGAAGGCCTAGTTCTGCGATTTGTATTCGAAGATTCTCGTAGCAATCACATAACACCGTGAGAATCGAAATTTAGACTCCAGCAAACCATATTTGTCTCAGAGATACTAAAAGCGCACGAGAGGGAAAATTGAGGTGCGCCCAGCGTGAAGTCGCCTGTCATCGATTGGCGTGAAAAGCTCTCTGGTGGTTAAGGACAGCTAGCCGTGAGAACTAAGTGCTGTCTTAGAGCGAACAAGAATGATTCATGTCGGACAGCATCGATTGAGCCGCTCTTCCATTATTAACATGACCCCAAGAGTTTTCGACTTCCCACCTTGTTGGCGTGGGATGCCTCTTTATTAGTATGCTGTTTTAAAACTGGACGTCTTTGAGCGTTTGATCCCAGCCAGGAAAGCAATTTGGAGTCAGTACTACAAACTCGAAGACCTTCTTGGTTTTCATTAATTTATTTTAATTAATTATTAATGTAAAAGTGGTACCATATTAAATGTTTAGGGTGAGTCAATAAAATGGATGATTTTCAGATTCATATATTACCTAATTTCTCAACCACATACCTAGTACGTAGAGAAGGTATTGCATTCCATCCAAAAATTCGATACCGAGAATTCATCAGAAATGTATGTTTGAGGCACCTGAATCCAAAAATAAAAGCATTTTTAGAAAAAGGTATATATATATGTGTGTGTGTGTGTGAACAGCATAACTCAAAAAGGATAAACACCAAACTCCGAGGATGAGACAGAGTTTTTAGAAAATCTCCTACCTCAAACTTACTCTTTACGTGGTAAAATTTTTGGAATTTTTTTATTTTCTGAAAAACGGCTCTAACGATTTTGATTAAAATACCTATATCTACATATTTAGATGGCAAAATGTATATCTTGAATTTTCTGGGAACAGCCTACGAAGTCCTCGTCAATCGGAAGAAATCGTATAATTTTGCAATACGGGTAAACGAAATATACAAAAAAAATATATATATATATATATATACTTCTTAAAATGCACTATTTACCTCATATAACTTTTGTGTTGCATGAGCCATTTCCGTTATTATTGGTTTAAAATTCCGTTTAAAATTTTCAGTACTTCATAATTTTTTTAAAGTTATTTCTTGTGATATCACTGAAAGAGTATGAAATTTCATGGCCAGAATATAACGACTTTGCTTTTAAACATATATCTCCCTTGTGCTTATAACGAAATGAGTAATGAAACTCTTTCTGCAAACGTTTATCTCGATTAACATGAAGTAGATAGAAAAAAAATCTGATGTGTTACACTCACATAACTTTCTCTACTCTTGTACAACCTAATTTTACAAACGCCTATTCTCCATATGCTTCATGTTAATCGAGATATCGAGATGTCAATCTTATTGCTAATTTTCTTGTAGATGCAAGGAAAATATGGTAGCTTTTAAGCGATAGTCAAATATTTTAACGCTGGTTGCTATGTGACGCATTCCATTCTCTTTGCATGTCCAGGACATAAAAAAAATGAATAACGCATTTGAGAAAAAGTATAAGTATTGAAAAATTTAAGAAAATCACAAGCAATATCTCGAAAACGGTTCACTCAACAAAAAAATGTATATGACATAAATTGTGTATTTTAACGTGATCTACATTTTTTGTGAAGTAAAATTCTGTCTATCTCTTACGGTTTACCAGTTATGCAAAAGTCGTTCACAATAAAGAATACTTTTGGAGACATTCCCAGAAAATTCGAGATATACATTTCATTTCTCATGACATTATCTTAAACATATGATATTTTCATCAAAATCGTTAGAGCCATTTTTGAGAAAATTAAAATTTTCGAAAAATGTTCCATGTAAAGGGTAGTCTGGGGTGGGGGGATTTTCTTGAAAACCTTCGTGTCGCATCTCTGGAAGATACTGAACCTAAATACCAAGTTTGGTGTTTATCCGACTGTTCGTTTTTGAGTTATGCTGTTCACAGACACACACACAGACACACACACAGACACACACACACACAGACACACACACAGACACACACACGGACATGTTTCCAAAAATGCTTTTTTTGGATTCAGTGGGTCTCAAAACATGTATTTCCAGTGAAATCTCGGTATCGAATTTTTGGGTGGAATGCAATACTTCCCCTACTTACTATACGTAGTAGAGAAAGTAATAAGCTTTCGTAGGAATTGTTTGTAGAAGCTATACCAAAATAAGCGATAGTGCGTAGGGAAATTCATGTGAATGTAACATAGAAAAAACCGGTTTTCTCCTTTCGGGTATTTTAATTGTAATAGGTATGCTACAATCGATTCTTCACACTATTGAATTTGTTTGTACTAATGGATTGTTGAACGAGTGTACAATATGCTCTTGATATTAAGGCATATCGCAAAAATGGTGATAGTTTCGTTACTTCGACGTTTTTTTAGTATCAATTGCAATGAAGCATTACCATCAGCCCATGCATTAAAGAAGAAGCCTACAGATAAGCACAAATCTGTTGCGGACCAGAAAACCTCAATACCATAAAGAGTTGAAAAAATTCGTACTGCTGAGCGTTATGGAGCATTTCGCCTGCAAGACTCACTCCCCTTTTTCTTCTTGAGGGGATATTTGAAGAGTATGCATTAAGAAAAAAAGAAAGAAAAGAAGAAGAAGAAACACCAAGGAACATCGAAGAGCTCAAGAAAATATTCGCCAATAAGTAACTCTGGTTAACACGTTGCATACTGTAATCGGAAACATAGACTTCCGTGCAACCAATGTTTTCGAGATGCAGTGTTTTCAGAAAATGCAGTTTAATGGGTAAATACTGTTAGTATGCTTTGAAGCGAAAAAGTAGCCAGCGAAGTTTTTAAATGCCCATTTCATTGCTTCATCCTGTATAATAATAGTAACTAATTATTTGTCAGTTTAATACATTTCACGCTCATATTCCTGAAGAGCAGTGAAGACGTACCTACGTACATATGTAAATTTTTCCATAGCTGCAAAATATAGTTGTACAAAAGTTTACTTTAAAAATTACATGAATAAAGCGATGACTTAATTAGGACTAGGAGCGGAGGGGGACTTAGCACCGCGGCCTATGAAGATCTTTTGTGTTTAACCCCCTGACGAGGCGCCCCGGGAGGAAGGGGTGAGGTGAGAAGAGACAAAGGGTGACCGGACCAGTAGGCACGACAGAGCAGAGGGCAGGGGCTCCTACCTTTTTTCCAGCTGGTAAAACCGGCTCCTCTCCCCCCTGCAGGCTTGCACATCCCACTGGGGGCCCAGGACTCGGAGACCGCTCCCATTCCGGGGGACGAAGTGTTACAGAGGGTATTTTTTTCCCATGCCATGCAACGCCGAGACACTTGCAACCCTGAAAGAGCCAGGCAGATGAAAGGTGAAATTAAATGAGAATGGAGGTGAAATGGAGGCACAGGAAATTCAGGGGATATGATGAACCTTCCCAGCATTCGCCTAGCGATCTAAGGAAACCCCCGAAAAAACCCATGGGTTAGAACGGTCGGCCGCGGGAATCGAACCCATGACCTTCGGAATGCGGGCCACAGACGTTGGCGCCTGAGACATCTCGATCGGTATGGGTAGAAATTAAGGTTTCAGACTCATTTACATATTAAATGAAACGTAATTTAGCGCTAAAGCATCATATTTGGAGTATTTTTACTGTATATTAGCCACAGTGATGCAGAGGCAACGTTCTTGCCAGTGTTCGAAGCTCGGTTGGGTCTATCTCCATGGCAGAAGCTTTATTTTTTTCTTCTTCTTTTTTTTCCTTAATCTGATCATTCATTTAATGCTTCCTTCCATTCATCGTCCGATAGGTACACACTGGAAGGAAGTTAAGTATAAAGAAAAAAAGTAGGAATTATACCCCTTCTAAGCATCAAATTAATGTACTACGGATAGGCACTAGTAATACAATATAAAACTATTTATACAAGGTGATACAATATATGTTTACTATTCTGAGACCTAATAATAGAATCATCACACTGGGCGCAAAAAGCGACTAAGCATGGGTTCTAAAACGCCAATCCTTCGAGTTAAGAACTTTTTAAAATTGGTAATTAGTATTGTAACAGTGACATGCCTTAATTTAAGTCCTTTGCTTATGTAAGTATTTGAAGTATTTGCAGATACGTATTTTTGGTGAGTCCGTTGTGAACTCTATGATCTATCAAAATAAAATCCTAGTATGTTCTTTAATTTGAGAATTAAACTTCGTGTAGTTCAGAGCTACCACGTTTATTGTAGTCTGTGGTTCAACGCATAATAACTGTTCTTGCAAACCTTAACAACACGCTTAAGGGAGTACGAAATGCTATTTTAGTTTTATTTTTTGGTACAAAAAGAAAATATGAAAATGAATTGGGCGCGAAAATAAGGCGTGTGCGCGGCCAGGCAGCTTGTCCATTCTGACCTGTCGTCCTCAGTGGACTAGCCTCTAGTTCCCGAGGTCGCGGGTTCAAACCCGGCGGAGGGCGATGGATTTTTTCGGGCGTAAAAATCCTTAGCATGGCTTCCTTCGGAAGGGAAGTAAAGCCGGTGGTCCCGTGTCGTAGATTTACGGCACGTAAAAGAACTTCAAGCCTGATAAAGAGACCTCTGAGCAAAATTATCGGTCTTTCACGCCCAATATAGAATGGAACGCTAAGGACCATAGTAGTTAAAGAGCGTCCATAAATAAAACTCAATTTAATTTAATTCTGAACTAGCCAGTAGCTTTATGACAATATAAGTACTTCATTCCTAATATGAGCAGAGAGTTGTAGTTCATCACTGTAAGGTTCGACAAGCATATAGTATCTAGCATTCCTCTTCCTTCTGAACCCATCTGATTATAAGCAGATTATTTCAATTTATCTTACACAAATTATTTCATTATACATTTAACATAGTTTAAAAGTGCCAACGTTGACGCAAGTAAGATATTATAATTTAAATTAAAATTTTACTAAATATTTGTAATTAGATTAGATTGTAAAATGGATCGTATGGGCATCTGACCTTTCTTCACTGCGACCTACATAAAACATCTACTGTGAATACCCTTAACTACTCTTCCCAGGCCAATTTGATACTTCTACAGAAGTTAATCATTTACCTGGGGGAAGTTATGGCAGTTTCTCTTGGCGTTGGAAATATATTCCAGGTGCCTTAATCTTTGGTGGCGCGCAATACATTCGCAGACGCAAAGTATATCTTTGTCGTTTCTTGCTCTTCATTACAGAAGCGATAAACATTCACATTAATTTTGCCTATCCTAGAGAGATAGTCTCTCAGAAGGCAATGTCCAGTAAGGAGATCAATTATCGTTCTCAACTCCTGTTTGTTTAATGTGAGTAGTCCTTTAGCTCTTTTAGCTGATATAGCGATAAGTTCTTTAGAATTATTCAATTTTGGAATGGAATTCCAAGAATGCAATTTGATTTTGTTTTTCCATAGTTTTAATTTATCTTTCAGACAAAACCTTAGGACTCCACAAAATGGTTCAGGTCCAGCGAAGGATGCAGAAGCTCATTTTTTGGCAAGGCTATTTGCTACTTCATTATCTTCGATTCCTTCATGTCCTGGCACCCACACCAAAGTAACTTTACTCTTTTTTGCCAGTTGATTAAGGATTTGTAGACAGTTCAAGGCTAGCTTTGACTCAATATTAAAAGAAGTGTGCCTTTAAAGCTGCTTGGCTCTCTGACACTATTTGTAATACTAGTTTAATACTACATATATTTTTTATCCCTTGGTCTTCGAAAAGATGAATGCAATACTGCGAAAAGGATGGATATTATTGGACTATTGGTATACCTCTAAATATTTGATTAAATTAGTCATTGCTCCAATATATCAATTTTCAGAAAAAAAACTTAACTTACTCAAAAAGAAAGTATGTTTTTTTTAAAACGTATTTCTCCAATATTTTTCGATTTTCAGAGCGAAGTTAAACGCTCAAAGAAACCACTTGTTTGGGGATCTTGTCTAGGAGTGTCTTCGAATGAGAAAAGCAAATTTAAAGAAATGCTAATTTGCTTGCTGGATCCACACAAAAGAAAGAGAGGGAACAAAAGGACTAGGAATGCATGTGGTCCAGTCCTCTGAAATAAATATTGCGTCAGTCCCACTCACGCCACTGTTGTACAAGCAGTATGACATCAGGCACAACACATATATCGTTGCAAAAAGAAATCTTAAGTAAAGTACTTTAACATTTTTCTGTGGTCTCAGAAAAAGTCGGTTAACAAATTTTATGCCTTTAAATTTCCATATGTTTTATGTTGTCGAAAAATCCTCATGAGAATAAAAAACTTCCGATTTTCATTTCAAACCTTCCTGCCAGCATTTGTTAAAATATAACATTTTAACACTCGTCAGTTTAGAGATTACTTTTATGTATACCCTAACTCTAACCATACCCATTTTGAAATGTCAAATAACAATCTTGTAGGTGATAATACTTAAATCTGAAATAATGTTTATTTTTTATGCATTTAAATCATTTTTTTTCACATTACTATATTTGGTTGCAACGTGAAACTACCTGCATTCAAATAAATGAGGATAAAAACAATTTACTTTGGGTAGTTTTCTGCATAATTTATTAAGTTCAAAATTAGTTCCATGATGGCTAGGCAATAAGTCTATTTTCAAACCCCATGCGAGCCTTTTGGGGGGGTTTCATGAGCAGGCATAGGAATTCTTAAGCAGTTGGCTTCAAGTTGTCTACACTCAAAGCATTATTGTTACAAAGACTGCAAAGCAACAGAAGGCAAAGGTCACTGACAGGCGAGTATAAACCGGTCAGGATTCTGTTTGCAAACGTCAAAATACTGTATTAGGGAAACGGGGGTTGTTAACTGCTATGTCCCTGCCTATAGTACAGTGACAGTTCTACCTTATTTCCTGCTGTCCTGGGTTTAATGCTTAGAAATTCCTATGCCTATTCATGAACACTTCGCCTACATTCTTGGTTATTTTATTTTCAGTTCTTGAATGTTCCCAAGCGAAGGAAATTAAAGTACTTATTTCTATTTTTTCTTGAACGGGACATATCACATTTTTAAATAACTGAATACTCAAAAATAACCCTTAACTACATTAAATGTTCAACATGCTTATTTCATTCTCTTCCATTCTAATCAAAATAATAACCACCCAGGAGGCACTTGGAATCGATAGAAAACTAAAGACGTATGAGAATAAATTCATCAAATCTCAAATCTGTGGACATTCGGGCGTCGGTAAATTGCGACTTAAATTATTACCTCCGATTATTATTGTTAGAAGAGTTAACATGTAAATTGCGATAAACACGTCCTGTGGATGATTCATGCATTCTGTTACGCCGAATTGTGTTGCAGCGCAAACAGTAACTCAATTCACAAAAACTACATAAACACTAACTCTTACTTAACCTCGGGTTAAAGCTAGAAACGGCACAATAAGATCCCCGTGGTTTCGCTGCGGCTCGCCACGGCCTGACGGCCTCCGCTGGTCTCCTGTTCGTTATTTAGGACTCGCGGAAAGAATAAGTCGTATTCAAGGAGATTTTTGGCGAGGTGCATGTGAGTGTCAGTCAAGTTGCGATACATAGTTATAGTAATACGAGTGAATATACACCATCGTAAAAGTGAGCATTGCATTTTTAACCACACCAGGCTTTTAAAATCTGTCAGTCATAAATCTGGAAGAAGTGGGAAAGAACTCATTTTGTCAATGCTTAACTCGCAATTTACGTGTTCCCCAGGGAAGGGTTGCAATTTCCATGTCTGATTTCATCTAATCTAAGATTAGCTCGCAATTTACCAAGCCCGGGACATACAATATTCTTTTATTAACTCACTTCCTGCTTAATGCCGGGAAGGTACCCTGAACTTAGGCCTGGAACGTTTCCTTCCCAAATTTCCTTTCCCAATCACCTGCGGTGCCATATGCCGTAAGAATGCAGTTGAACATTACTAAAGAAAAAGAAGTCGGTTGGGGCGGGAAAATTTTGTTTAACCAGAATATTCCCTCTCCACCGCAGAGTCTGGAACTATGAATGTGAGTGTGTTTAAGCGTAGGATGTGGTAATCGGAGAGGCACCTCGCGCACGTGGCCATCTTGATCTACTGTGACTATACACCCCCGGGAGGGAGGGATGAAATGAAGGAGCCGTAGGAGGTCCTAGATCTACAGACAGACAGGCCCACAGAGACGCGCAGAAGTCCCTAATAGTTCTGGTTTTAACAACTGCGCACCAGTGGCGAGGAATCCCAAGAGGCCAACGCAGCGACCCTAATAGCCGAGACAGCTCACTATGACGTTCAAGGGGAGAAATCTTTCCAATGCGCATGCATCCACGCCATATGCCCTGCACCGCCATCACCGCAGCACCTGAAAGCACAGCTGAAACGTGAAATGGAGATGAAACGAGAGGAAATGGGGGGGATGGACAAATCGTGGTAGAATACACCACTACGGCATTCGCCTTGTCGCCCAGGGGAAAACCACGAAAAACGCATGGTCAGGGTGGGCGATCACCGATAATCGAC
The DNA here is from genome assembly GCA_030765065.1 of Deroplatys truncata. Classification (NCBI taxonomy): domain Eukaryota; kingdom Metazoa; phylum Arthropoda; class Insecta; order Mantodea; family Mantidae; genus Deroplatys; species Deroplatys truncata. The sequence continues at coordinate 111,019,428 of CM060979.1, forward strand.
CCTGGAACCTCCCGAATGCGAGTTCACGCGATACCGCGGAACCATCTCGCGTTAAGCGTAAAAGTAATAAGACCTACAGTTCAGCGAGTGCAAACACCAACACCATCAGGATGTTTCTCAAGATAAAGGCCCGATATGATCATAGAAGTCAATGGTGGCTATGCAAATGAAACAATACACACAAAACACTCTTTCAGGTTGAAGTATTGTAATATTAGGGCTAGTACATTGCTTTTCCTTATCTCAAATAATAGAGAAATAAGATAGTGTAATATATTAACACATTGTTGATCTGGTAGCACTTTTGATGCAGTCAGCAGAACAAAACCTTGGGGCATAATAATTGCAAAAGAAATTCCAAAACATTAACAAATACCTTTACAAAGTGCGTATACAGGACACGTTATAAGAATAAACCCAAGTTCGGGTTTAATAGAAGAAGAGAAATACAGGAACCAGTTTTGAAGAACTCTAGATTGAATTTGAATAATTTAAGCGACCAAGACTGCCGACTGTACTTCGTTTTGAAGAGAGATCTAGACGGACCTGATGCTTTTGAGGTTATAGTCGTAGGAATAATGATCTATGGGTATTAGACTTCCATGAATTTCCTTCCATAATCGTATATCATTGTAAGGGTTTGCAATAATACTCTCTCGCGGCATAGTTAGATAATCGTTTATGTTAAAATGAAGTCTTTCTTGATTATGTTGCACCATGACATTTACTGCAAACCTTCACACTAAATCCGTGAAAATGCGTTGTTACGTTATTGGTGTTTTCGCGTAGTGATGTAAGCGCAGAACATCCATCGCGTGGTTTTAGTGCTTGTGCTTACTGTGCAAAAGCTCTGTTGTTTTCGTTACTTAAACTGTTACTCTGAAAGTCAAGAAAAGGCATAAAGTATGGCTACTTTCAATAGACATTACCTATATAACAAATATATACAAGCAAACCATTAAGAAAATTTTACAAAAATATTAATTTTTGCCAAAAATGTAGAAAAAATCCCAAAATATTAAAAAAAAAATTATATTATAAGGGTTTGTAGCAGCTTCACTTCATTAGTTTTAAAAAAATTGCTTTCTAGGTTTGTGCATATTTAATAATAAAATATCAAATGAAATACAACAAATTACATAGAGTTTATAGACTTTAATGATTGTGAAACCCTTAAACTTAGAAGAAAGAAAAAAAAAGATAACGAACTTACAGGTTACTTGTCCTTGCTTAATGCAAATTACAATATATCACTAAAAGCCGCAGTTCGCGAAAATAAAGGCTCTTTCCAGAACAGAGGGGTTTAATTTCGTAGGTGACATCACATTGCGGAAATCGTGGCTGACCAGAAAGACAGGGTTCGGTACGGCTCGATCGGCTGATTGTGCTAGTCTGACCAAGAATGCTTGCAACGGTCTGGTAGCTAAAACGATTACTGTTGTAGCGTGAGTTGTTTTACTATAGTGTATGGATGTTAGGTATGTGTTATATTTAGTGCCACGTGTTAGCGGAAACATGTTTTAAGATGCGATTTAAAAAAATGACATTAGAATGTCAAACTAAAATTATTAATAATTAAAATAATTTATCACAACATTTTAAAACATTTCCCATTATAGTGATGTTAGTTCTCAATAATGTTCGTATATTAACACTATTTTCAAGTAAGTATTATTATCTGTTTTGTCGACAGTTTCCTAACAATGTTAAAAACAATAGAGCATTTTCTTGCTTGGTTTTTCATAACTTATATGTGCTGCGAGCTCTTCTCTTACATTATGTGTGTTACATCACACATTTTCATTCAGTATGTGTTTAAAAGTGGGTACTGAACTGATTTTGTCCCACGTGTCCATAACCTATTTTTGCTATCAACTTTCTGGTTACAGAAAGGCAATGTGCCTTCTTTTTTAATAGATAGCCCCTTTATTGCCAGAAATTGTTACAGTACAGTACCGTCAATAAAATAAAATAAAAAATACCTAAAACATCATTAGCAATATATGTGACTAGAATGGAGCATTTAAGTTGAGACTGTACAATATCTCCAAAACTAAGCGTTGTAGAAAAAAAAATATATCTTGAATAAAAGTTGCTTGATATTATGGGGGAAAGTAAATATCATTAGTCTTGCCTTGTTTGGAGGACGTTGTGATGGTCATCACGGTTCAATTTAACTTTTTAATGGGAACCTACCTTATTTGTGTTGTATTTTTATCACTCATAAAAAAAACTAAACGTTAGCATAAAGCACATTGCTATTGCTCTTATACCAACGTAAATAACAACGAAAATTCTGAATGGCTGAGCACAATGATTATTGTCTGGAGAACGTTATCATGGTCATTTGAGGGTCAAGTTAGGTTTCGTAATTGGGAACCAACATATTTTTGTTTTGTTTCTTTATTCCTCATCACAAAATAAGCAGGTTTTTGTAAACCATTTTCTAATGAGAAAACAACATACAAAGTCTAGGTTCCCATTTAAAAAAATTAAATTGACCCTAAAATGACCATCATAACGTTCTCCAGACAAAGCACGATTAATGGCATTTACTTTCCCTATAACATCAAGCAACTTTTATTAAAGATATTTCTTTCTACAACGCTTAGTTTTGAAGATATTGTACAGTCTCAACTTACATGGTCCAACATGTATAATGGATTAACTACCAATACATGGCATATAGTCCTCATAACCTTCAACTTAGGGAGTTCTTTTAATTTTTGTGGTAGGGCATTAAATAACTTTACAGAAAAAAAATAATAGCTATTCTGAATTTTGGTATTCTTAAATTTCTTTTCCATAGGTAGAAACATAAATGAAAATGCCTCGACATTGTAGTGTGCATGTCGATCAAATTATGACACAGAAACTGAAAGAGTTGCAACATTTTCACTGTCCAAAGATGAAAATCGTTCGTAAAGCCTGGCTAAGGAACATTCCAACAGACTTATCAAAACTATAAAAACCCCTCTGTATGTATAAAACATTTTGAAGAGTTATGCATTATAAGAATAGATAGAGCTACAACACTAAATGGGAAAACACTGGAACTTCCAGGGAAAATACCAAAACTTACAGAAAATGCTAATTTGTCATTAAACGCACAGTTTTTCTAGGTGCATTGTGTTTGCTCATTGTAAACATAGGTATTGTACATATCTATACGTTTCAAGTTTGCTGTCATACTTTTACTCTTTATGGTTGGAAAAATTCTTTAGTTGTAAGTAAAGAATCAGTCGCAACACATGGGAATTGCATTAACAGGAATTAAAAATATCTCATAGCTTAATATTTAGCAACAATGGGTGTGTCTGTGTGTCTGCCTGTGAACAGCATAACTCAAACGAACAGTCGGATAAACACCAAACTTGATATTTAGGTTCAGTATATTCCAGAGATGCGACACGAAGGTTTACAAGAAAATCCCCCCACCCCAGATTACCCTTTACATGGAACATTTTTCGAAAATTTTAATTTTCTCAAAAACGGCTCTAACGATTTTGATTAAAATATCATACGTTTAAGATATTTTCATGACAAATGAAACGTATATCTCGAATTTTCTGGGAATGTCTCCAAAAGTATTCTTCTTTGTGAACGACTCTAACTGGTAAACCATAAGAGCTAGACAAAATTTTACTACACAAAAAATGTAGATCGCGTTAAAATACACAACTTATGTCATATACATGTTTTTTGTTGAGTGAACCATTTTCGAGATATTGCTTGTTATTCCCTTAAATTTTTCAATACTTATACTTTTTCTCAAATTCGTTATTCATTTTTTTTGTCCTGGTAATGCAAAGAGACTGGAATACTCCACATAGCAACAAGCTTTTAAAACTTTGACTATAGCTTAAAGCCTAGCAATTCCCCTTGCATCTACAAGAAAATTAGCAATAAGATTAACATCTCGATATCTCGATTAACATGAAGCATATGGGGAATAAGCGTTTGTAAAAATAGTTTGTACAACAGTAGAGAAAGGCTTGTGAGTGTAACACATCAGATTTTTTGAATAATGGTTTATCTAAATATTGGAATGCTAATTTTTGCGGACATTTATACGATGACAAGGCCTTTAGGAATGTCGGTGAGAGCCTTATTTTTGACCCGCACTCTTGGTATATTGGAAAAATTTGTTTTATTTTTGAGCAATATGAAAAACAGTTTGTCATGGATTCTAGCACAGGTAAATTGAAAACAACTTGCATTTAAAAGTACTTCACAACAACTTCATTTTAAGTTAAATAGTATATTATTATTATTGTTATAATATACAGTGAATAAATGTGTTATGTATCTAAACAATTTGCCCTAAAAATTGCATAAAAATCACTACATTAAATGTTTTCATAAAAATAGAGCCCCCATTTGATGCATTTTTATAGCTGCCTGTGACAAACTTTTTATTTCTTAGAAAAGCAGAAGAAAAACTTTAAGAAAAATGCTTTTTTAAAAAAAATAAGTAGGTAACAATTTGAATTGGCAATAATAACACGCTTCTTTATGTTTATAGAAATTAAAATATTAAATTGCACAGAAAATTGGCATTAAAATTGGCTGAAAACATAAATGATAAAATGATTTCCAAATACACGTCGTTTGGAATGTCTTAATCAGCGTTATACACATACATAATAAAAAGTACTGGTTAATTAACCATGGGAGCTAGATGTACGAAACTTTCAGGACATTAATATTTATGACTTATTTATTATTTATTTTAAGTCACTTTGACAGTTTGGTCATATCGCGACTACTGCATGTGATAGCATAAACTGTAGCCAGAAAAGAGTTGCAGGTTTTACAAGTTTACATGTCTTTTATTCTAAAAGAGTACATTGTTAATTGGCGTATGTAAGTATTTAAATACTGTGAAAAAGGCATGTCACATAATGTTCCAGTAATTTTTAGTGCTACGCCCGGGATTCCAACTGAATTTCTCAAACTTAACTTACACGTAACTTGTGTAAAAGACTAGTCAGTGGGTGGAAGTTTTTCATAATATTTGTTACGTACATATCTAAAAACTCATTTTAGTGCAACCGTTGCGATTCTGTATAGGCTTTTGCTCTTCAGTCTATGCTTGTGATTTGTTGGAAAGCATAGTGCGAGATTTTCCTGACGCGTTTCCTGCATAGAGTGGCTTGGGATTTCTACATGTGTTTCAGGAAAACTGTCGAATAGAAAATCGGGAAATCCCAGTTCAATGTTATTGAAAATCGTTGTTTTAAAATCGTAAATCTTACAAAATACATGAAGAAATATGACGATTTTCATAAAATATGTAGATTTTAGCAAAATATGAATGTTTTTGTCACGTACATTGAATTCTATGGCCTGCAAAACGCAAAAATACTTGTTCCCATAATGATATAAAGCATGGTTTAGAATATGAAATTTCATATTTGCCTGCCTCTGGTAATAAGTTTAACTGTATAGGTAGTATTTTCCCCAGTGCTTACTTTTACTTCTAATACAGAAATTTCCACCTGCTCTTGTCATCTACAAATAAACTTCATAAGGAGAAGCAGGCTTTACGATACACCATTTACTCTCTTTGTTGGGAACAAGTTACTGCTGAAAACTTAGTTATTTGTATTATTTTCCCAGAAGGCAACAGCGTGTTCTGACCATGCAAGAGTTTTTACTAAGGACAGAAACCACAAACAGGAATTTAGAGTAATTCCAAGGGGCGTTTTTATACGGCGATCTCCGCGAAACCAAGGTTGTTACAGCAGCTAGAAGCCTGTTTTATTACTCTTCTGCAACATCAGCCACTTTGTCGTAAGCGCGTCAGAATGCTGCTTGTACTGGTTTATCCTGCAGGAGCATTTCAAATTATTGCTTTGGTGGGGCAGTTAGGAAGCATGTAGTGAGTAGCTCTTAGATATTCGATTATAAATTATATGGGTTTATTTCCCTATGTTTATACATACAACATGGTCTACCAATTCCTTAAGCCTCGATATATGCTATACTGCAATGCATTGAAGTAGATGAAACCCTGTTTTTTATAACCTTGCCCGCAGATATTATGTATTCTTCCGCGCTGTTTCCTTCTCTTTTCCCCTGATTGGCTAATGTACACCATCAAATGGTGACAAACAAGCCGTGTGCAGTGCAAGGTTAGGGATAAAAGCGATATAAACACATTGTCATGATGCATGTGCTTTCGCAATATGAGAAGCAGGTTTAAACCGAAGGATCCTCCCATCTATTTGATAGGAATTTACATGCATTCTAGATACTTTGATTCTGTCACATAATATATTTAATGCATGCAGTTATAAAAATGAAAATTTCACAGTTATCTTCGAATATGTTAAAGGTAAATGACAATGTTCAATGTGGAACTATTTTGTATCGCATAACAATCTATTCGACGACAGGAGCCAATGAGAGTTGACTAGTGCACGGATCCTTACGAGATACGGGGCAAAGTTATATGGAACAAACCTTAGGGCGATATAATTCTTCTTATCACTATAATTGTGATAGCCTTCCCTTTCAAACGATACTTGTATGTGCACTCCACAAACATAAGGTTATTTATTAAGACTAATCCGATAAATATAATAAATTATATAAATAATAAGTACAATTATGAAATACAGTAAAAAATAGAATATAAGCCCTGTTTCGTAGAGAAATTCTGTTATTTAAGAACAAATGTTAGTACTTAAATACCAACAGAAGGAATTGAGCACATGCCTATCATCAAAAGTAAGAGAAACCAAAATCAGAATTAGAAAATAAAATGTCAAATATTTGCATGAACTGTAAACAAGTTTATCCTAATCACGTATAGGGACTAACTAAAAGGAACTGCAAAAGAGATTTCCATTCTGATTAGAGTTACAGGTGCAGGTTGGTACGTTAACAAAAGTATTTGGAAGTAGCAATACTTTTTCAGTGAATCATCATGGCACAACATTACTATCGTAATTAATGATAAGTGATAACATTTTTTATTCCCTTCGCACGCATGCCATATCTATGGACGGTATAGTACTTGCTTGCACCTAGAAATAGAAGCAAAAAAGACAAAAAGGGGGAAAACAGAGGAATTCTATAGCGGAAGTGTTATTGATAAGTTTGTTTATACGACGTTATGAAACATTTCTGTATGATTCAGAGGAGCATATTATATCTCTTACACTGAAACCAGACAAAAGCATTGTATATCAGCGTATCACCACAATACACAAGCATCTGAGCATGCAGCTTCTATGGCGTAAAGTCCACCAAGAATTTAAAACATTAGCCTACTTTCAAAGAACCGCTTCAGTTATAAATTGGAATCGTAAGTTAAGCTTTCTTTTCCATTCTTGGGATTGTTCATGTTCAATTGTTAAATCAGTAAAGGCAAACTGTATTAATTCCTTCGCATAATTTAATTAAATGTAACATTGGCAGAATAATAAACATGTAACAAATAAGATTTGTAACAAGCATGTCGAAAATATTTCCGGACAACGCAGTATTTGCAGCAAAACAATAGGCACAATGAAACCTAAAAAGGCGCGCAATCGTCATCAAATCAGTTAAGCTAGTTAAACAAAAGCGCAGGTTCAAAGACAACCTTCACCACAAATGAATGCTGCATCAACATTTGACCGAGAGATACAAATTGACCGCGCATGCGTAATAGGAGAGAGCACGACAAAGGGAATCGAATGGGCAAAAGGTATTTATTACCAAAATGAATTTGAATATAATTTATCCGAATGAGTGGCAGCAGTGGCTGAGAGCCTTATACGTTCGTGGAAGTTGAAGTGAGCATGGTGAATATTGCATCAGATACGCCTTTTTTTTTCTTTCTTTCTTTCGTCATTTGTTCACACCTGGTAGGTAGAACTGAATAATGTAAAATTGGAATTAGATTTTAAATTATAACCAAGTGTTACCAATCGTATTTATTATTTACATTGTTAGTATCCACTAACTTTCCATTGAGGATATGTGTTTTTAGAGTTCATTTCTTATCATTGCTACCAATTCTGATATGAAACTTCGGGCAAATGACATCTAGCAAAAAGAATAGGCCTCGCTTTGCCCGAAAAGTGCAATTATATTTGTAGTGGTTTCACTCTGGCCAGTCCAGTCAAGATCACGCATAGCAATCTCCACTCGCTCTATATATCTGTCTCTTTCTACAGTTTTCCCTTCAGTCCCTTCCTTCCTCAAAGCTTGCACCAGAGTTACAACAATATTCTACCGCCACAACAATACTGCTGCTAACTGCAAGAGGGGAACTGAGCGGAGAGTGGGGCAGATTGCAAAGCGGGGAAAAATGGCCTTGAGTGGACTGATAAAAATGAAAGCTCTATAGCTTCTCTTCCTAACTTATTTGCAGTTCGGTTAAGAAGATTATCAACAGAAGTTTGAATAAAAAGAAAAAAAAAAATAAGAAAGGATTGGAAATAAAAATACTGTGATCAAGCTCAGTTTTCCAATACAAAAACGAGTTCAAGGGCCACACTGGGGAAGGAAACGTTGAAATTCCCAAAGCAAACCAGTTGAGCCAGCTCCTGATCAAGAATCCTTTTCCATTTTTTTGTGATCAATCATATTCTGGTACAAGAGCAGGAGAAATACGGATTCACTGTAACATATATAAGTGAATGGGCTCGTGGACTGTACACATCTTATAGTGGAATAGAATTTTATGTATGCGATATATGCCAAAATGCATGAATGTTATGCCATAGCTCAAAAGTTGCTGGCCCCATAGCTCAGTCGATAGAGCACCTGCCGCTGTGCGAGGATTCCCGGCTTCGATTCCCGCCCGGGGGGTTGGGAATTTTTCTCCAGCCAAGATTATTCCTTAGCCTCCCCAGAGTCTGGAAGTATTAATGAAAGTGTGTGTGTGTGTGTGTGTGTGTGTGTGTGTGTGTGTGTGTGTGATCTAATGATTAAAACCCAAAAATCTATTTCGTTTCCGTTTGTTTAAGTTCAAGTCCAGCTTCGCGTCTAAAGTTATCCTTCTGCTTAGCAAAATTCCGATCAGTTACAACAAAGGGTCGATGCTATTAGTCCAGTAACGTTTATTCTGTGGATGGGTGGATTGCAAATCGAGGTCTGCACGAGTTCGTTTGCTACGGTCGGCTTCTTTCATGTTATTAACGTAAAAACATTCTAACGTAGTAAATGTAATATAGACTTTATGTTTGCTAACCATTTTGTTTTATATACGGTTTCTTTTTACCGAATCTTCAGTTCCTTTTGTAAATGGAATCATAGTTAATGTTTAGAAATCTGTGCATTACTCCATACACATAAGTAGGTAATACGCAACTTTTTAAAAAAGCAAAATAAATTTTAAAAATCCAAAGATAAGTCTTAAACACTTTGTGTTAAATATTATTCTAGATTCAACTTAAGGCAATTAATTATGAAACGACTCCTTTTGCCTTAGCTTCCCCTTGTTCTCGATTTCATAAAACAGTAACCAGAAAGAGAACCGTATTACATTACTATCCACGTGCCTAATGTAGGGCTAAATTAATTATTAAAAAAAAGAAAAAGAAAAAAAAAAGAAAACGGCACAGATAAAACGAAATATTCAGTGCAGGAGTGAAGTCTCTACCTTGTTAGGGAGGGCTAAACGTGATCAAAGTGGCTGAATCATTACACGCATCATCCCCTCACACTAATTTCTCAGTCTACGAGAATAAGAAACTATTCATGGTTTAAAATAACTACACTAAATGTGAATTACATATACATTTGGGACTTTTTGAACCATTTAGAAGCCATATTCTTTCGACCTACATAGACTCTAAACTGAAATACAGTTTACCCATTGAATCTATGATACTAGACATTTTTACCTGTCTTTAAATGCAATTTATACGTTAGCAAAATCGCAAGTTTTCAGATTGAATAGTAGTTCTGCGGTTAGCAATTATTGTTTCCGCTTAGGTGCCCATGTAAATAAACGTGCACAGGTTTGTTTATGCCACGCTTAACGTCTATGACCCCAAATTTCGGATTAGTATACAACCTGAATGCATGCGATGTTATTAATGTAACACATTTAAAAGTAAACTTAAAATGCTACTAACAAATCTTATGCAGCCCACGTGTGTGACATCATCGGTTAAAAGATGAACAGAATTCAATGACATCCCGTATAAGATACCTACTTTTCACCTGTATAAGTGAATTGTATAAACATATACACATGGCGGTCTGTGCGTTTAAAATATTATCTGGCACTTTGTTTCCATAAATGTAAACCCAAAACTCAAAGCATATTAGTAGGACACAAACATTCTTAGACATGCGGACACCCAGCGGGATGGCTCAGGCGGTAACGTCGTGGGTTCGATTCCCGTGGCCAACCTTCCTGACCCATGGGTTTTTTTCGGGAGTTTCTCCGGCTCTGTAGGCGAATGCTGGGAAGGATCATTAAGTCCCCCGAATTTCACCTCCATTCTCATTTCACTTAGCTTTCATACGGTTGGTCTCTATCAGGTTGTACGTGTCAGCGGGAGGTCTCGGCGTGTGCATGGCAGGAGAAAAGGATGCTCTGTGGAAACCTTCGTCCCCCGTAATAGGGACGGTCTCCTGTTTCCGGGCCTCCAGGGTATGTGTAAGCCCAGGGGAGGGGGAGGGGAGTCGGCTGTACCAGTCCCCAGCCAGGGAGTTTAAGTCTGTAAATTGTAGGGACCCTGCCCTCTGCCTGTCGTGCTCCCTAGTCCGGTCATCATCTGTCTCCTCTAACCTCATCCTTTCCGTCCGAGGGGTTTATATGGATCGACGTGCTAAGTCCCCCTCGCGTTGAATCCTAATTGTAATGCTAGACGTACGGACAGTGTGAAGAGAAGAAGCGAACTCATTTTCTCCTAATCTACAATGACTCGGACTGCTTGTTGCCGAATGGAGCGTTTCAAGTTCTTGTAATGCGCTTATGTTCCTCTTCGTTCCGCTTTAGTAAACCTGATTACTGCCTCTCAAGCCACTGCAAAAACAAACAACCCAACAATTACCTACATTTATCTGATTGCTTAGGCAAAGAGCAACGAGTCTGCCTCCCTGCTGTTGCTCTCTCGCTAGATGTGGTATACACAAAGGGAAGAGAGGCAGGATTCAGAGTAATGACGTATTTATGAGCGTGGTGATGCCCTTTTGCTTCCATGTTCTGAAATTTTACAAAGAAAAACTTGGATAACGATCTAAAATATTAGTTTAAAACGTGCAAATACTGCTTAACGCAAGCTGTTAGGTTTGAGTTATGCAGTAATATATTATACAGTGTGTCCCAGTTATCTTATAACACAACCGTTTAAAAATACATATATTTATTGCAGTGTGGCAGTGTAATTTCAAACTATCACGTTCTATTTTAATCTATAACAACGGCTACCAAATACTTTCTTTCCCCAATTATATCACTAGTTACCAAGCAATATAGAAAGCTGCTTAAGCCCTCGAAATAATGCATGCATCTTTTGAGAGGGAAGACACTCCTTTTTAGAAACACAATGTTACACACACACACAAATAAATTATTTAACAGTATTTTTAAATCGAAAGCTTTAAAATGCACCATGTATACAATATTTCAAAGGACAAGTAATTTGTATTATGTTGACATTGCACTTAATCTCTTATCATCTGTCCTACCATCTAAATTAGCAAAGAAAATATAGGCTGTCATCTAACCTTACTGCTTACGAAATATTTTTTATAGCCGTCATCTAATTTTACTGCTTACGAAATATTTGTCTATAGCCGTCATCTAATTTAACTGTTTATAAAATATTTTTCTATAGCCGTCATCTAACCTTACTGCTTACGAAATATTTGTCTATAACATTAAAAGACCTCATTTAACTGGTCTAGACTATATTAGGTTGATCCGCGGCAAAACAAACCCACGTGGTCAGTGCACCGTGGTGCAACACGGTAGCAATGCGCCCAGGAAAGTAGCCCCATGTTAATCTCTGAATTTTAGAGTGAATTTACCCTTAAATAGTATAATATTCTATACAAACACCTAAGATTTTATTTAACGCTGATTTGTACCGTAAAACAGAGCTACAACTCCCATGACGCAATTCGTATGAGTCACCTTACATCCGGGTAGGCGCAGAATATTACAGCCAGAAATCAGCAGTTGTGTTCAGTATATCATGGAGGACGGTGAATTCGCTCTTGTGTTTTCGTCGAATTACGTAAAGCATTAGCCGCGCAAACCATTGAATAGTGGTGAAAAAACAATAGTGTTGAATCTTTACTATAAGTTATGTGAGAAATATTCAACACTTTCCGCGAAAGGAATGGTGAAATTAAACTTCACCGGTGTTTCGAGCACAAGTATAAACAGTGCTTGTGCAGAAAAATCTGAAACGAGAAAAGTAGTTACGCCCCGAAAAAAAAGAAAGCATATGAAATACGCGATGCAAGAATGTAGTGATTTTAAGAAGAATGCAGTTCGCGTAACAGTGCACAATTTCTTTTTTAAACTGAGCCGCCAACAGTTACTAAAGTGCCGCTTCCAGAGAGCGAATAAATTAGGTTATCGCGTACCTGTTACTTTATTTTTCGCTCATTTATTTTAGAATTAACTATTATTATATGTGCAAACGTTCATTTTGTTGCAACTATCAATCTTATCACATTTAGCCCTTAACAGAATATGCTAGTCACAGTTTCAGATGTCGAAATAAGGACTCTGTTCCTTTTTGCACTACGTGCCGCTTGTACTCGCCACATGGTCTGAAAGTGTGACAGTATTTCTAGTGCGAATGGCGGAAGGATACATTATAGCGGTGCACTGGTCACCTGGGGTTTGTTTTGACGCGGATCAACCTAAGAGTGAATACAAGTAATACAACGGTTACCAAGTTCTAACTTGAGAACAACGAATAAAAACAACTAAAATGAATCATCTGAATTAAACAGCACCGAAATCACTATTCCAAGTTATATTATCAGATAATTGCTTAGCAAACTACCGGAAGAACCAAAAGGACACTTGCCTTTATACTCTCGCCTTGAACTCTTGCATCTTAACCACTGTGCATGGCAAAGCAGGAAACTCAGTGTAAGTCAGAAGAGGTGCGCAGCGCGTACACAGTAGGCTACAGCACTGACGTAAGACCAACTTGACAACGAGCAGTAAACAGCCACTGCCAGGATGGTTGGTCAGTTTTTAATTATTATTTTCCATCTTTTCTTCCTTTCCTTTCTTCTTTCTTTTTTGTTGTTATTTATAAAAGAGGTATAGATACAAACAAATGATTATTTTCTACCCAATTCCCTTTCCTTAGAAATGTTCTGCCAGCGGCTAGGAATTTGCTATTCCTTCTCCCCCAAAATATTGGTATAGCAGTTTCCGCTTACATTTACTACAGCATCCTTTTCGAAATGCAGATCTGCCAGTCTATCATTTGTCTGACCCAACATAAAATAGCCACAGAAATATGGACTAACAGAGTCAGGAATTTCCTCTGACTTCTCTAACATCCATGGAGGATGTCTCAAACTATTCTTGATGAGGTTTACTAGTAAATAATTCAATTGGTCTTGAATTATCTCTCAGATCGGGCATTCTCGCGGAGCCCTTTAATGAATAAATTTGTATATAGTTGCGGCAAAATTTAGAAAAGGTTCAAACGATATGTCGCTTGGAAGAAATGATAAAAGTTGCTATTCTTTCCCGATCATAGATCATACAGACTTATGAGGCGGCATGACACGTAGTTTGTTGAAAGCTTGCGTTAATAGCCTCTTACAATGAAGCCACATATTGTTTGAACTTTTTCTGAACCTTGCATAATTTATAATGTTGTTCAGCAGTGTACAGTTTAAAGGAGACACGAAATTCAACTTGGTAAGCTTTAGTTTCAATCTAATTATCACCCAAGTCCAGGGCTTTATTTGGAAAATTTGAACTTCCGATACTTGTAAAAACATTCAGAATTTTGCACATGAACTCGTCAAATTATGAAGTAGCTTCTATTTGGAAGAACCACCCTATTGCGAGGCGCATCCAGAAAGTAAGCTTCCCGATTTTGTTTTCTTTAAAGTAAACGTATTTAGTCGGGAAAATTGCGCATGAATAACAGATCTATGACGCATCATTCATATGCTGGCCAAACAGATCCCGCCTGGTGCCAGTAGCGCGGCAGCAGTGGCTCGGAATTGCGGTTCTTATTCGTTCTCCCGCCGCCTGCGAGGTTAAGTCAGTGATAAAGTTCCTTATTACAAAAACCATAGCGCCGATATCGAAATTCATCGTCAGCTCTGTCAGGTCTAGGGAGGAACATCATGAGCAAACAGATGGTGCGTCATTGGTGTAGGCAGTTTTCCGAAGGTGATCAAAGTGTCCATGATGAAGAGCGCAGTGGGCAACCGTCTCTCATCAATGATGATCTTGTTAAGCTGGTGCGGCAGCGCATCGTGGAGAACCGTCGCTTCACATTACGGAGCCCAGCATCCATTTTCCGCAGACATCGCGATGCTCGTTGCATGAAATTCTCACTAAGCACCTGTTGTTCAGGAAATTGTGTGCCAAGTGCGTGCCGAAAAACCTGACACCCGAGCATAAAACGAAACGCTTAGGAGCAGCATTGACATTTCTGCAACGGTATCATGATGACGGCGACGAGCTCCTCGACAGGATTGTCAGGGCGATGAGACGTGGATTTCGCACTTTACCCCGGAAACCAAGCAGCAATTTTTGCATTGGCGTCACAGTGGATCTCCGGTCAAGAAGAAATTCAAACAGACTGTGTCGGTGCAGAAAGGGATGCGCACGGTGTTCTGGGAAGGAAAGGCATTCTGCTCATTGACTTTCTGCCCAGAGGTGAAACAGCGAACGCTGACTGTAACTATGAAACACTGCGGAAATTGCGACGTGCCATTCAAAACAAGAGGCGTGGAATGCTTACTGCAGGGGCTGTACTGCTCCATGGCAATGCTCGTCCACATACTCCTGTTCTGCAGGAGTTCGGCTGGGTGCTGTTTGACCTTCCACCGTACAGTCCTGATCTTGCTCCTAGCGATTTCCATCTTTTCTTGCACCTCAAGAAATTCCAGTCCTCCGGTCAGCGTGTTGACAACGATAAAGAGCTAAAGCCGACTGTCACACGCTGGTTCCATTCACATTCTACGACACAGGAATACAAAATTTGATCCCACGATATGACAAGTGTCTCAATTCTTGTGGTGACTATGTCGAAAAATAGCTCAAACATTGCTGTACCTACTGCCAATAAAGTTTTTCATGTAACTAAGTTATCTTTGTTTTAAAAAAATAGGGAAACTTACTGTCTGGATGCGCCTCGTAAATACGATCAAGAATACGATTTTATAGGTGTACTTTTTATTCAGAGAAAATCTTATACCGCACAAGTAGTACAGTGGGCAAATTTCGCCCTAAAGGCTTCTCCTACTGTTTCTTTCAATGATTAGGACGATGACTTTTTGCATTTAGAAAAACTTGGCAATGAAACCAATTTCTGTATCATTTACACATCAAAACAAGGCATCCTACCTATAGGGTACTGCACTAACGAACTTTTATTCTACTTGAGGAGCAAATATTAAATACACTTCACAATAGTGAGTTGAACTCAATTATTACCAATACTAAACTCGGATATATAATTTTATCCTTAAAAACAAATTTATCGATCCACAGGTTATAGAGGTCAATAAGTATTTAGAAGTTCTTTAAACATTCACAGGAAATGGTGCAAAATTTCGCACATATAGAATTTTATTTCTGGATATCTTTGTGGTTATCAGGAAGGAGAGGAGGATTTCGATACTTGGCGCATATGAACAATGTGCTTCTGGAAACCTCCAGAAGGAAGGGGTGAAACGAAGGACACAGAGGGCCACCTGATCCGCAGAGTCCCTAATTTCTCCAGAAATTACACTCTGGCGTCGGCGGGACCTCCCACACAAGCCTATCTCTTCCCCACGGAGAGGTCTCTCTGGGGGCCTGTCACACACTGAACTACAGAGCAGTCATTTCCTCAATGTAAACTCCACCGCCACCCGCCATTAGTCTGCGTGATCCTTCGGCCCTGAAACAAGATAAGGAAATATGGGACAGTAAAATTCGCGACATTTTAAAATCCACCTCAGCATTCGCCTACCAACCAAGGAAAACCGCGAAAAAACTCAAGGTTCGAGTGGCCAGCACAACGGGAATCAAACCCAGAACCTCTAGAATGGAGGTGACCACGAAGCCATCTCACTCGGTAACTTACGATCAAAAGAACCAGTAACCTCATATTCTAAACATGCTTTATGCCACCATTTTTTGCATGTTGGGCACATTATTCAGTCTTTATCCGCTAGGTACCTCATTTTATTGCATTTCATAAGCTGGACGGAATATCCCTTTTTCTGCTCGTTTTGCCGACTTTCTTGGTTTTGAAGTTTGGCTGTAATCAGTGAATTAGACCCTATCTTCTGCTTAGCAGGTGCAGGAAGCGCAGCTTTCATATAATCAATGAAATACCTATACTATTTTTGTTCTTCTATTCCTCATTCTTTGCCTCTTAAACGACGAGCCTGTAATTATTTTGAGACTTCTGCCCTTTTGCTGTTGTTCCTTTCTTTCGTGAGCAAGGCTGTTTTCAGCCTGGAGACATGAAAGCGACGCATAGAAGACGCATCGGTGGAAGAAGAGGGCAAGTTGATATTTGCTGCAAGACGCTGTGGGCTGTCGGAGGAAGGTTGTGAGAGGTTGCAGACTTGATCGTTGCTTTTCAAATTCATGTCTGTAACTAGATGGAGCAAAATCGTCTTCTGTAAACATTTATGGGTTTAGAGGAACAATGCCACACTTCCTGAAGGCATTAGCTGTTTTTCCAACAAACAGTGCCAAATAGTAGTGGCGGCTCGTGGCCTAAAATATAGGTGTAGCTCTTATCACATAAAAATCACATGCAACATACCTATTTCTATATATTAAGTTGACTCTTCTGTCCTTTCTGTTGGGTATTTCTAAGTTTTGTCGTCGCGAAAAGGCTGTTTCTTCTCTAGGTCATTCAGCAGAGTCCAAATGTTTACGTAATGACCGATTGATGTTCAAAATGCCACAAAATCCAGGTGTGTTCCACACTGTCTTTTTTAAATCAAGTAATAAGCAAGGCCAACAAAACAGTTTTTTCCATATAACTGCCACACAGCCACTCGTATTCAATGTACCACAAACTTCTAAAATCTTTTGTAATGCTTCGCAACTTTTTGTTCCACTTTTTGTGCCGACAAATTAAGGATAGGGTTTAGTCTTCTCGTTAATAGTACATCCCTCTTATCGCATTCAGTCCACCGGGAAAATGGTGTGTGGAATATACTACACGCTCTATCATTTTGCTGATTCATCTCTCCGCTATCTTTAACTGAACAAAACAGTAGATGGAAATAAGAACTTCAGCTGAGCTAGCTCAGTAAAATAAAAGAACATAACAGGGCAACTAGTGTATTCAAATACACAACCACTTTACGCGAATAGTATTTTTAGACTTCATGAATTGTTGGGGATGCCAGAGACATCCTACAGAAGCCAGTGACTTGCGAAGGTTGCCTTTCTTTCATTAGGGCAATAAACTGATGGGGCTGCCTGTGGTTCGCTAATTCCTGTATTGTTAGCTGCACCCTAGGCTCAAAACAGATCTTTTTGGTAACACATGCAACCTTAAGTTCTGTTTCGTTGTTATGGCAACCGGATATAAACATACAGGTACATATCGATTGACAAGTAGCTGCAAAACCACAGAGGTTTGGCCCGTCCATCCCCTCCTTCGTTCCTTTTGTCCCGTTAAGTTAACACCCTCTTCAAAGTTGCCAGTGCCAGCTAGAAGGCAAGTAGGAGGTAGCTCCCATCCCTTCCTTCTCTCACAGATATGTTCCCGACTGGTTGTTTGGATACTTGAGCATGCAACAAATTAAGCACATATATTCAGATTTAAGTGGAGCTTCGCTAACTTCACCTGAATAGCCCTCACTGCCAAATAGCTCAGCAGCTATTCTGGAACTGTGTAATGACTCATCCAGGTTACTTACAAGCCTGCACAGTCTTCGGGAATGTGCTGCCAACTGATAAGAGAATTGTCTTGCTTTAGTCCATCAAATTGCTCTTAAACGACAAAGTGTTGTACTAATATATTCAAGACAGCGACGATACCTACTAATTATTGGATAGATAAATACATTTCAAAGTCTGTATTTTTGCATCATAGGAGTGAAAAATGAAACTAACTCATGAAGTACCTGGTTTATTCAGGCCGCAGTCTTCACACTAGTAAGCAACTTCCATAACATATTATCCTCAGTGCAGACGCTGAACCTGTCACTAATGGGAAAATATTTGGTACACTGCGAACATTTACCCACCCGTTTTACTCTACTAAATATCTCTTTTCTTTCTTTTTTTATTTATTCATTAAAATACTGAATTTTTCTTAGTATCACAATGTCAATTTGATGTCATCAGCATACGAGCTAACGACTTATAAATTTTAAAAAACCAAAACAAAATATCCCTAATGCACTCATGTGCGCAAGTTTCTGCAGTTTGGGTAAAATCATAGGAATAAAAGTCAAACACAGAAATAGCAAGACATACCTATAAAACATTTATTTGGTGATTTAGCAATTTTTCAGTAGCTTAAAAACGTTAACTTTATTTAATACTTCGACATAACTCATTTGTTCCCAAAACATCCAACATTGCAATTTTACTGATTTACATTATTATTACTTTTAGTTATTGTTATTATCATCTCTATCTTAGTTTGTGACACGTATGATTCCTGTCCAATATCTATCACCTTATTTTATTAACTATCGGCCCATTAAACTCCTGCCAGTTTGCAATATGGAATTTTGAAGCTCCATGGTATTCCAAAAAGCACGCAGACGTGGTGTTCAGAGCAAATAAGCGCCATGATGTACGAAATTTTCGAAAGAATAGAGCTTCGAGAAACAACGGCTTTCTAGGAAATGAACGATATTTTTTTAGCTAATTTGATAAGTAGAATCAGACTTGAAACACTCAATGCCACGACCGAGAGTCGAACCAAAGACATTCTGCTCTCTGATGTCGATGCTCTTACCGCTTGAGCTACCATGGCCAGATACCCACACGCGCATTACCTCAAAGGCGATTTGTAATGTAACAATGTCGGTAACTGTTCAAAATGCTTAACATCTTTATAACACATTTCCCAACGTCACGAGTATCTCCTACTTCGATGGGTGGGGGGGCGCTGAAAACGACTGTGAAGGAGAAAGCTACAAAAGTTTATACATCTTTTCTGCCGACATCTTCGAATTACCTCTACCTCCTGTATTACCAACTCAGTATTTAAATACGATTGCGATTGTGTTTCCGTTCCGCTGGAAAATAGCTGCTACACGAACCTGTATCATGCTCTCCTCGGTGTAAACTGTTCAATAGTAGATGCAGGTAACGTGGCGCGGATACTTATGTTGATGTTGGAACTGCTAATAGTTTTAAATAATTCTGCTTTTAAATGCAATCACTGAAACAGTAGACTCACTGGGCAAACACACCTTCGGTTTCTTCCCTTGCCAATGTTAATTGTCCCTTATTATGGAATTTCGATTTCCAAATGTAGAAGAGTCTTTTCTCTCAAAAATAACGCGCTGTTCATACTCCATTCAATTTACAACGTAAAATTTACTTTCACATCGCAGGAGCAATTTATGTTGCTTTGACTTCGTTCTGCAATAATTTAAAAACAGCCGAAAACGGTTTTAAGAGAAATGTTTTAGTTGAAGCTCTTGAAGGTGAACAGAATAATTGGAGAAACAGCAATAATTTTCCATTTGGATGCGTGCACAGGCAAAAACTCTTCAAAACTGCCTGCCCATCCGCTGCACGAATGTTAACATTTCTGTTGTGGATAGAGAATCCAGTTATTGACTGAAGAACACAAGGCAGATGAAATGGTTTCTTCCTTAGGAAATTGCAGAGATGTTCGTTCTATCTCGACCACCCAACCGTGGAGTCTGGCCGCACAATCTCTTCCACTTTTTATTTTTTAAACGAGAGGCAAATTGCCACTGCGTCCAGTCTTTGCATCTGAGGCCTGTTTCCTCCTTGTAGGCAATTTCAGGATGTGCAGTTGAAATAGCAGGCAGAAGAGATCGTGTTCGGAAATGCACACTTTATCTGCTTCGTTCGTAGTCTTGTCCTGAAACTACTATTTCAATAAAATGCAATAGCAGAGTTACATAGGTATAACGTAATAAACGACCATAAGAGCAGTTTCACAAGCTGCAGAATCACGGGCGTTTTTGTTACACTGTTTCTTCTTGTTAGGTTCTGTATCTCTGTTACCAAGCGTTGAGTGCCTCTTAAGACAAAACATACTCATCATAGAGTATAGAAGCAGTAGGAGTATTTGGACTACATCCTGGAAAAGGGGGAATAGCTTTCTTGGGCGACGTTTTTTACTTTCTCTACTACGAATATATAGTAGTAGGTAATTAGGAGAAGTATTGCATTCCACCCAAAAATTCGATACCGAGATTACACCGTAAACATATATTTTGAGACGCCCTGGATGCATTTTTTGGAAACATGTCCGTGTGTATGTCTGGCTGTGAACAGCACAACTCAAAAATGTAAGGTAGAATCAGGCGACTGAAAAATTCAATGCCGTAACCGGATTTGAACGACGGAGACCGAGAGATCATAGTTCAAATCCCGGCTATGGCATTGAATTTTTCAGTCGCCTGATTCTACCTTTCCAACCCTGTCCAACACACGGCTTGTGTGGAAGAACAATTAATTCCATCAAAAATGTAAAGTCGGATAAATACCCAACTTGGTATTTGAGTTTAATATCTTCCGGGATGCGACACAAAGATTTTCAAGAAAATCCCCCACCCCCAACTGCCCTTTACATGGAGCACTTTTCGAAAACTTTGCTTTTCTAAAAAATGGTTTAACGATTTTGATTAAAATACTTACATGCAAATAAAATGTGGATCTTCAATTTTCTGGGAATAGCCTAGTAAATTCTCTTCACTTGGAAGGAATTTTGTATAATATTGTATAACTTGTAAACGTTAAGTGATAGACGAAAACGTACCACACCAAAAATGTGAATCTCTTTAAAACACACAATTTGCTTAAAATCACTTTTTTTGTGGCCTAAGCTGTTTCTGAGGTATCCGTTATTAAAGGTTCGAATTGTTCAATACTTGTCATTCTTTTTGAGTCCTCTAGACTTTCACTTGTTTCTCGCGATTGCATGGCAGTAAGGAATTTTAAGACCAGCATATAGAGTTTATAACGAAATGCGCAATGTAGCTATTTTTGAAAAGGTTTATTTGGATTAAATGTAGTAGATAGAAAAATACGCTTTAGTAAGAATAGTTTGTATACCCACTAATAAAGATAGAGAAAAAAAGTTAGAGAAGTTAATGTGAATTTATCATATCAAATGTTTTCATCTATAATTCAATGGGTAGCTTTTGCAATTGAGCAAATGCAAAATCTCAGGTGTTACTTTCTGGGGAGATGTATATAGATACAACAGTCCCACGGTACAAGAAATTATTTCAACAACAATAGTTATGGCTTATTGTGGTCCCAATACAATATTTAATGTATATTATTAGTTGCAACACATTTTCTCTCCTTTATACAGCTCTGATGCAGTTTTAGCTTGATTTCTCTTTTTTAATTCAATTTCACTCTTCATTAATTTTGTTACTCTAATAAGAGATGAGAAATTAGCTATATTCTCTATTAGCTTATATTGTTCCAGTTAAAAAAAAATCCGAATGACCCTTCCAAAATAACAAACAAGAAGGTCCAGTGTTAATGGGTAACCACAATGGGTAACACAATAGTCTTTGGTCTATTGTTAATTGCCTAATAGATTCTTTCACATTCAAATCGTGTTCTTGTTTTGTTCCAAGATAAATGAAAGACGAACCTTTTATCCTCTTTCAGTCATTCCCAATATTTGTTATAACTTAACTAATATATAAAGAAAGTATTGTGAAGTAACTAACCATTCTGTTTCTTGTGTTTTCATAAATAAACTGAAAAACTCATTAATTATTGAGCACTTCATGTGCCCTATAATTAAATTCGGCATAAGAGCTCTCCATTGGGGCTTGGATCAGTTACAAAGGTGCTCAAACGATCGTGTTAACACAAAGATGGAGGACTTATTTTGGAACTTTATAGCTACACTGATAATTATTTTTTTCCACCTCTAACTCTAATCATGATTAATTATTCACTGCATAAGCCAATGTGCCCTTCACTGCAGAATAACGTAGCCAATCATTGAAATGAGAATCGTCTGAAATGCATTACTATGCCTCAAACTATGTTAAAAGTGCAATATAAAATTCTACAGCAAACACAGCTTGAGAAAGCAGTCAGCTTTCTGTTCTTGTGTGTGTGCTTAATTATATGTTTGTATTAGGTGTACAAAAAGGATGCTCCTGATTTACTTTCTTTCAGTAGATGCATATTTATTTAATAAATCTTGGGTTCTGCAGCCAACATTATGTACACTCTCTTTTAATAAGATCGGTAGAGTAAATAAATCAGTAAGATAACAGAAGCATTTTCTTGCAAAACAGATGAACACTATTTAAATTGTATAGCTCGAGCTCTAGTTTTTTTAACGCTGGTTTTGTTACGTTTTACTCATAGTCATACTTTCAGACTCTAGTGAGGGTAGGGAATGATTCTGGTTAAAGAAAACTTCCGCGCTTCAGCCGGGAATCGAACCAAGGACATCAAGGCTGAAATGTTAGATCGCTGACCACAGAGGTAGTCTGTGATCATGGAGTAGAATCAGCGTATAGATGACCTCATACGGTACTCCAAAAACTATCTTCGTGGTTTCTCAACACATGCTGAAGTAGGTATTTCTAACCTGCATGCTTCTGCGTCAAACGTCGTATCGCGTATGCTTGAGGTTGATTAAAAAGAAAATAGAAAGATGGCGCATGAAGAGGTGCGAGATACCGAACTGATATTTTACGACGACTTAAAATGCTTGATTTGGCCCCAATCCGGCGTCAAAGTTTATTCAGACTTTTGGATATGCTAAAACCTAACCATCGGATTAAATGAATGGACCTTTACCACCCGTGAGCGCCATCAAGTCATATTCCATGGTTTATTCATATTGAGTCGATTTTATATGTTTCAGTTAGATTATTGAAAACAGGACAAGAGCACTAGACAGACCAGGCAGAGACGGGTCAGATCTGTGGTCACTATGGTTACCAGATCTTACAAACTTCGGCCCTCCTGCTTAGTATTCTACGCGCGGTACTTCTGTAACATCGAGGACTTCAGTTTACGGATCCACTCAACAGGTAGATGCTTACCAAACAGTGACACGTCTTTGACCATACTCACCAATCTGTGGATCATCCTTTCGTTCTCTGTAATGAACTTTTCTAACTCCATTTATAATTAATGCACCATGTAATCCTCCTGCTGATTTGGTGGAGGATTTTGATAAAATATGGAACGTGTCCAAATCATATATTTTTGGACATGAATTCGCTTTCTTAAAATGATCAGTTCAATGTCAGTAGGTCTTTTTACTTTCTCTACTACGTATAGTAAGTAGGGGAAGTATTGTATTCCACCCAAAAATTCGATACCGAGATTTCACAGGAAATACATGTTTCGAAACCCCCTGAATCCAAAAAAAGCATTTTTGGAAACATGTCCGTGTGTGTCTGTGTGTGTGTGTGTGTGCGCGCGCGCGCGCGTGCGTGTCTGTCTGTGAACAGCATAACTCAGAAACGAACAGTCGGATAAACACCAAACTTGGTATTTAGGTTCAGTATCTTCCAGAGATGCGACACGAAGGTTTTCAAGAAAATCCCCCCACCCCAGATTACCCTTTACATGGAACATTTTTCGAAAATTTTAATTTTCTAAAAAATGGCTCTAACGATTTTGATTAAAATATCATATGTTTAAGATATTTTCATGACAATTAAAATGTATATCTTGAATTTTCTGGGAATGTCTCCAAAAGTATTCTTCATTGTGAACGACTTTTGGTAAACTGGTAAACCATAAGAGATAGACAAAAGTTTACTACACACAAAATGTAGATCGCGTTAAAATACACAATTTATGTCATATACATTTTTTTTGTTGAGTGAACCACTTTTGAGATATTGCTTGTTATTTCCTTAAATGTTTTAATATTTTCTAAAATGGGAATTCGTTATTCATGTTTTTTGTCTTGGATATGCAAAGAGTATTAATCTGTGGCAAAGAGAATGGTGCTGCACATAGCAACCAGCTATTAAGAGAAATGTCTATGCTTAAAGGCTACTGTATTTCTATATTGCCCTTGTAAATATATATTCCCCTTACATCTACAAGAAAATTAGCAATAAGATAGAGTCTGCAAATGTTTATCTCGATTAACATGAAGTATATGGAGAATAAGCGTTTGTAAAAATAGTTTGTACAAGAGTAGAGAAAGTCATGTGAGTGTAGCACATCAGATTTTTTTGTCTTGGATATGCAAAGAGTATTAACCTGTGGCAAAGAGAATGGTGCTGCACCTAGCAACCAGCTATTAAGAGATAGGTCTATGCTTAAGGGCTACTGTATTTCTATATTGCCCTTGCAAATACAAAACAAGGGGAACATAGTACGCCTTAAGCGATAGTCAAAATTTTTAGAACTGGTCGCTATGTGTAAAATGTAATTCTCTTTGCATGTCAAAAGATCGTTTCTGCAAATTTTTATCTCGATTAATATGAAATAGATGGAGAATAAGAGTTTGTAAAAATAGTTTGTACAAGAGCAGAGAAAGTCATGTGAGTGTAACACATCAGATTTTTTTTAATAGTAACTGTGTATATAAAACTGCTATCATAGTTACACATGTTGCCATTTTAGATGGGAGTTTAATTGCACCCTTTTTCTGGCAAATACCTAAGCATCTGTTTAACTCTAAATAAAAATTACAATGATTTAGATTCTACAATAATTGAGAATTATAAATTCAGTTGGCACATGTTAATGGGGTTGCCACCTGACTCGCTTTTGTTGGAATCGTCCCTACTTTTTTGTAAGCGTCCCGTATCCCGTCACCAATGACGGAATTCCTAAATGTTCCTAATTTTCTGTTTTTAGGCTATAAGCAGAGTTTTATCAAATAATATATGTAATAATATTTGAAATACTTATCTATTTTTTTCTTTAAAATTGAAAATTTGTCCCCTTGATAACTGTTTAAATTTATATTTAAACGGGTCCGTTTCTTTTCAACAAATATGCAGCTCCTAACCTATTAGAAATATCTACCTATTAAAATTTGGGTTCTCCATTCCCATCAGCAACGCGCATGTAGAACGAATGCTTGCTTTAATGAAAAAGTTGTGGACAGAAGAAAGAAAAAGCTTCATATAAAAACCATGGAAATAAAACTTCTGGTTAAAATAAATAAGAGTTATTCCGAATTTCATGAATATGCTCTACATGAGAGGCAGGCCGCTGCATCAGCTAATAAATATTCTATAAGTTTCAGCCTTAGCCTCGGCCCCATGAATTTTTATAAGGGATTATATTCATGCTAAGGTAAACAATTAATCTCAATACTTTTTGGAAATATTTAATACCTACGTATATTATTTGTAGTGTAATTTAACTTTGTAATTGGAATACTGCCCGCTTTGTGTCCCGACTTTTGAATTCTTTAAGGTAGCAACCCTGCATATGAATCACACCACGACTAAACTAATGAAGAAAATAAATTGGTATACTGTAGTAAAATATACAAACTTAAAATTCAGGATGCATGAAATTACCTCTCCCAAATTACTTCCCGGGAAATTTAAAAACTTTTTGTTTTTTAATTCGTGCAATTGCTAAAACACCTTATGTTATAATATCTAAATTAAGAACACATGGGGACGGCGTAATTCTGAACACATAGCAGGAATATGAAACTAACATTAGGAGCATTTAAACAAACTCGCAGACTTCACACATGGGTATAATGGTATACCAGCTTAGAATTTAGGATCCTTGAAGTCACCTTATATGGCGTATTAATTTATTTCATTCAATTTCAATACTATTAAATTAAGGAAATGAGGGACTGAATTTAGAAAGGGGATGGCTCTCAATTTCTATTTCATTTGTCAAATCTTTAATTACATTTGTATTGTTTTAAATCAGTATTGCTATTAGGTTTCTTAAAGTAAAGTGTTTAACATGAAAAAGTATATGAATATTTGACTGCAGCAGTGACTTAAATCGCGCCCTGACAGACTAGGCGTGTTTGTTTACTCGACGACGTGCCGAGGTGAAGGTCACCAGCAATTGCCTGGTAGGTGATTGTAATAACTCAATTAAGAGGAGACATTTTTATACGCACCTGACCACGATGCTTGATTCTCAACTTGCTTGTTTTTATTTAATATCACCCATGGTTAACATGCGCTTTGCCTTTGTTTATCAGGGGCCTCTGAGGTAGTCTTTTTAACACTTAAATGATTTTAGTCAAATTATATAATAAAAAATATAATAATAGCCCGCCTTAAAGCAATATGTATATTTAACAATATATAAAAAGTGTATATTACAGTTATTGTATACGTTTATATTATTGTATACATGTAATAATGTTATGTGAATGTATTACGTAATTTAATAATGTAGGAGCTCTGAGAAAGGTCAAAAGTTGCTAACAATGAGGTAACCTTGAGGCAATAATGAATAAGGTTTAATGATGCTACTAGTCATTCTTGGAGCAACAATAATGTAATTTTTGTGACAGTTTATAAAAGAGCCAATCAATAACCAGAAAAAAGCTTAAGTTAAATAAAAGTATTCTATTGGAGTAGGAATAGTCAATCAGAGACTTGAAATACAGAAATTTACAAATTTAGGCGGTAGAATCAAGTCAGTTACTTGTAGACAGCGCTCATAACTGGACGCGTTGTAGACAGTGTTCCTAACCGGATGCGAGATGCATCTTCGAAAAATTTAATACGTATTCGTGTGAGACGAAAATAGTTTACGTGTTAAAAAGTGCAAGTAATTAATAAAAGAATCTCACAGCTCTCTATATCAGTAAAGTGTTATTCAAATTGTGTCTAGGATTAATAAATGCAGTGAAGTGAAAAATTATAATCTGTGTAAGCCCACATTCTTAGCCGCACTACTCCCTGCAAAGAAATCCATGTCTCTAACAATAATACTGCCGCAGCCGAGGCAAACATAAATATATAATATTTAAAGAAACAGTAAAAAATTACAAAGTTAATATTTTTTTAACATTTTTTGGGGGCAAAGACCACCGGAAAGTACATTTGGGGCGAAGACTACCGGAAACTTTTTACCATACGTGCGGTTGCAACTACTTCAAGTTCGGCTCCCCAACAGTTGAACTACAACACAACTCCTACTTCAAATTGGATTTCCATACGTGAAGCAACAAACGTTCTTCTCAAAGTGGCGCCCAACGTGGGGCAAATAACAATACAACAAACAATCCTCTTCTCACCTCTTGGATCACACACGCAGTACGCATTGTTTATTCTCGGAAATCCGTGGCTTTCACACTGCACCAATGAGCGTGTGACTTCAGCGAATGGATGCACAGAAACCTAAATGATACAGTTAACTCCTGTGGAGTGTAACTCAGCCTTGCAACGTCTTCCCAGTTTTCTCTCTCATTAAATTAGTTAATGCTAGTTATGTTCCCGTCTAAATATCAAAATTCCAACCACGTCCAGCAGAAAGGACGAAATTATCCGATTCGTGAAAGACACAATTTAGAATTTACCGGTGTAGTTCATATAAAAGCCTGCTTTTGGAGAAAATTCGGATGCCAATATAAAGAAATTATTAGTAATAGACGAAATGACAAAAGAGCACGGTCGTAAATCCTTTAAGTTACCGCCATATCACTGTGGTCTCAGTCTGATTGAGCTAATATGGGTAGGCCGTAAACATGACGTAAGAAAACAGAATCTGATACCTCTGTAGTTGACAGTGTTCGCATAGTGTTTAGAAAATGTGCAACGAGCATAGATTCGACTGTATGGGAGAGCACATCGTGCAAAAACAGGGAAAATATCAACTGCGAGTGTTTTCTCCAACTGCGAACGCTTATTTGGAGAAAACGTGGCAACGTTGCGTTATGCGACACTGAACACCATCTTCTTTGGCGGCTTTGGTGCACCGCATGTTAAGCATTAGAGTAGCACATATATACTCAAATTCACGAGGAGACTTTGTTCTTTACTGCAGAACATGGAGCAGTGGGAACAATAAGCATCAGCTCATTTTTGTTTACAATGAGTGTTGGTTTCTTTTTACAGAACGTGGTCCAAACGAACTACGTTTGTCGCTAGTTTCTCACAGAGGTCTGAGTCATGCAGGGAGGATTAGCCGAGCCTGCTAGTACAGTTTTTCTTATACACCTGTTTAATTAACTGCCCGGCCTGCGAGATGTTTGTGCTCTCTGTATACTGGAATGCAAATGTTCCCCATCTGTACTTCTTGATAGAACGGATACTATCATAAAGGTGTTCTGAGTCTGTTTTGTCCTGCAGAATTCCATACATTTCAATAATTTATGGCTTATGAGGTGCACGAGATCTTAATCTGGTTCCAAAGTGTGTAAAATAATCGCCTACTCCAGTATAATAGTTCTATTTTGGAATCACGAGGTGGAAGTTTCGAGACGTCTGGTATGTTTATTTTAACAAAAAGACACGGTTTCGATCGAAAACGTTTAAAATAACATTAACGACGTTCTTGATAGCTTAAGCGTTAACAGTTCAGTAAGATCATTTGTTATCGAGTACTTATTCATTTTATCTGACGATGCACTGGTGTTCCTTAGATCCACTAATAATACTCTATGTACTCTACCTATACGTACACCTACATCAGATTAGGTGAAATATTTCATTTATGATCTTCAACAATTCTATTTAATTGAATTCATTGAATCTATCTCATTCACGAAAATTTTAATTAAGCTCAGCGTATTTCAGTGCAAAAAAACCGTACGACAAACGTGCTTCGTGTTTCTATTTACAAACGATGGCGTCTATTTTATATAGGAGGAAGTTTCAATTTTAAGGTGTGAACCACAGCACGTATCTAGTAATTTTAAAACAACTTAAATGTGTAATTAAAACATTTTAACACAACTTCACTATTTTGAGTAATAGTGTGGATGAAACACACTACACGAGCTGTAGTTCGTCCTACCACCTGTAAGACTACAAGTGTTAAAATGTAATCAAATTAGTTTCACTGTAAGTAGTGCTTCTTAAATCGGTGACCGGCGATTGCGTCCCGCGGTCAGTTTTATACGTCAGTTGCGCCCCCGAATTTCTTGGTTAATACTTAGTTGCGTCTCTGAAAGATTTGAATTGTTAGTCCCAGCCAATTCCTGGCACAAACATTTCCCTTCTTATTTTTCATTTTTAACATTTAACTTTATGAAACACAAAATTTCATGCAGCACGCCCAACGCAAAATATTGTTCTGTGCATCCTCGTGATGTCTAAATTTGTAAACATCGATCACAAGTAAAAGCTTCCCCTTCTCACTTGTCATCGAATCCACGGCTCGTACACAACTGAGAATGAGAATTATTACGTATGCCCAGTTTGACCTTTATGCTGTATATGACGTAGCAGAAAGCGTTCTATACTGTTTGGTTGTGTCTTATCGAATAACCTAAACCTACCCAAGCCACCTAAGCAGGTAGCTGTGGACGCAACTGGCATATCCCCCCCTTTCATACCTAGCGGATGAAACAGTTTCACTTCGTTGAAAGTTAAATTTAAGGTCGGTTTTATAGGAAATTCTTTAGTTATAATCCGGTTTTGATTTGTACGAATATTCTGCTCTACGTACCTGGGCACATTTGTAAATTGCTTTGTTTACGTTATCAGTCGTCCGGTAATGAGCGCATCGCCATGACTACACACACATAGGCAAGGTGAAAACACCTCGGGTCTTTTCAGCACTGTTAAAAGGTCTACCTCGTGTTTCATTTGCCTCTAGAAGAAAATGTTGCGCAAACTAGACGTCAACATTTTCTCTTTTAAAAAGGTATAATTGTGTACGATATCTGCTCACATTCGAGTCCTTGTATCTGTATCAATTTTTATTTTCTCTACTGCTTACGTATTAGTAAAGTAGGTAGTCATTCACCCAAAAATTCGATATCGAGATTTCGCCAGAAAAAAAAGTTTTGAAGTATGCTGAATAAAAACACGTCTTTAGAAAAAGGTGTGTGTGTGTGTGTGTGTGTGTGTGTTTGTTTGTTTGTTTGAGAGGTTTAATTTTAATTATTTTTGGTATAGTAGGAATTACGTTTTTTTTATCTTATAAGAATGTATCTATAAGAACTAAATAGGTGTGTGTGAGTGAGTGTGTGTGCGTGTGTGTGTGTGTGCGTGTGTGTACGAACACCATAACCGAAAATACCAGTTCAAGTTTGGTGTCCTAAGGATGCGACACAATTTTCAAGAAAATCTCCCCCATCCAAAACTACTGTTTTTTTTCTCTCAAAAATGACTTCAATAATGTTGATTAAAATGTCGTTATGTTTAACATATTTGCATGGTAAATAAAATGTAGGTAGCTGTATCTTGAATTTTCTGGGAATAGTCTCTGAAGTACTCTTCATTCTGAATGACTTTTGTATGACTATTAAACCGTAGCAGATGGACAAAAAACTTTTTGAGTGTACACTATAACTCAAAAAGGAAAAGTCGGTTAAGTACCAAACTTGGTATTTAAGTTCAGCACCTTTCAAGATTTTGAAGAAAGTTCTCCCTCCAAAGTATCCTTTACATATAACATTTTTCGAAAACATTTATTTTCTAACGGTGGTTCTTAACGATGTTGATTAAGTACCATATGTTTAAGACGCTTTCATGTCAAATGTATATATTGAATTTTCTGGGAATAGTCTCTGAAGTCCCCTTCGTTCTGAATAACTTTTGCATAATTGGTAAAACATAGGAGATAGACAACATTTTCTACAAAAAATGTTGGTCTCGTTAAAGCACACAATTTTTTTCTCGTTTGATTGTAAAGTTAACCATTTTAGAGATATCCCTTGTTAATGATTTGAATTTCCAAATACTTATGATTTTCTCAAATGGAAAGTCGTAATTCGATTTCTTCTCGTGGTCATGCAAATAGCACGGAATTTCAAAGGCTTCACATAGCTAAACGCTCTTTAAGAATAGGATTTATTCTACCTACTGTATCGCTCAACGAAATGGTGAATGTGAATTGAGTGTTTATCTGGATTAACACGAAGTAACTAGAATAATAAGCTCTTATAAGAATAGTTTGTAGAAGAATGATTAGAGAAAGCCATGAGCACATCAGATTTTTATTTTCTCTATTACGTATGGTAAGTAGGGGAAATATTGTTTTCCATCCAAAAATTCAATATCGAGATATCACCGGAAATACATGTTTTGAGGCCCCTGAATCCAAAAAAATGTATTTTTAGAAAAAGGTCCGTGTGTGTGTGTGTGTGTGTGTGTGTGTGAACATCATAACTAAAAAGCGAAAAATCAGATAAATACCAAACTTGGTATTTAGGTTCAGTATCTTTCAAAGATGCGACACGAAGATTTTCAAGAAAATCTCCTCACCCCAGAATACCCTTTACATGGAACATTTTTCGAAAATTTTGATTTTCTCAAAAATGGCTCTAACGATTTTGATTAAAAGATCATATGTTTAAGGTACCTTCATGGCAAATGAAATGCATATTTTGAATTTTCTGGGAATGTCCCCAAAAGTCCTCTTTATTCTGAATGAATTTTGCATAACTGGTAAATCGTAAGAGATAGAAAACATTTTACTACACAAAAAATGTAGATCTCGTTAAAACACACAATTTATGTCACATACATGTTTTGTGGAGTGAACCATTTCCTTGGTATTTGTTTGAATTTTCCAATACTTTTTCTCAAATGGGAATTCCTTATTGTTTTTTCTTTTTTCTTTCTTTTATGTCTTGGACATACAAAGAGAATGAAATACTTCACATAGCAACCAGCTCTTAAAATATTTCACTGTCGCTTAAAGCCTGCCACATTTCCCTTGCACCTACAAGAAAATTAGCAATACGATAGTTTCTGCAAATTTTTATATGGATTAACATGAAGTGGATCGAGAATATGCGTTTGTAAAAATAGTTTATACAAGAGTAGAGAAAGTCATGTAGCGCTGTGCTGTAGCGCACAAGCAATTGCTTGTTATATATATTATATATAACCATTATGGCAGGTTTCTCTTTTTGCAGAAAGAATTCACATGGCTTCGTTGCTTCAGCAGAAAAGTTACCCCGCTTTGTTCACGTTTTCAGTGCAAAGCATACTGTAGGCCTCTGACGAGAAAACGTTTGCGGGGTGTTCTGCTCTCTAAAGGAGTGAGGGGGATAGTACCACGTGGCAGTTCACGATGACGTCATAATTATATCTACTATCTACATTAAAAACATCGCGCAACGTGTTTCTCTTGGAGCAGTCTGTGTTTTCTAGTGATTTATAAAGTTTTCTAAGAAGCCTTAAGTTGATATGTTGAAAGTAGAACCGTAATTTTTCTTAAATAGCGATAGAATTGTTGATGTCAACACATTCATTCTCGTAAGACAAACACAACACTGGGATCAAACAGTAATTCATTGTACAGCGTTTTCTTGCAACAAGCTTTAGTATTACGCTAATATTGTCTTTAAACGCTACATTAGAATAAGACACAACAAGAACTAGCTGTGAATAAATTAAGCACGGGACGATGTCATGAAGGCGTGTAGAAAAAGGAATCCCCCAGAAGTGATACGACTGGACAGCGGAACTAGCGACCTCGAACAAATGATAACAAACAGACAAGTGAGTAGAAAGAATAACAAATAATAAAACAGAACAGACACGCCAAATAATGCTGAAAAAAGAAAAACCATTCTCTATTTTCATCATAAAATCATTTTCCAGGGAGTTTTCCAAATCTAGCATCAACAAACAAAAAATGTTGACCATCTTCCAATCTGTATTACAGTTTACGTCTTCCAATTGTCACCTCTGTGGGCGAATGGAAAAGCATCAGCACTTAATTTCAGGAGGTGCCAGAGAATTATACACTGTTTTACTATGAGATGCGATGATATTGATTGTTTTTCAGTTGCACCAGAATTGTAATTACCTTGTTCAGTAGTTAATAACACATACATGAAAAATCAGAAAATAAAGCTTATTGTGGTTGAAACTCAAAATGTGTTACTTGAGCCAGTGCAGCAGATTTATATTTAAACCAATATACCATACTGCATAAAACAATCAAACCATAAAACCTATGGAATATCTCGTTAATAAAGATGCATAAGTAGCGGTCCATAATTTCTATAGACTGAATGCTGTGCTTTCAGCTAAAGCAATAAGCAACTCTACACTTTTATTTGTGATTTTTTACTTTCTCTACTACGTAGGTATAGTAACTAGGGGAAGTATTGTATTCCACCCAAAACTTCGATACCGAGATTTCACCGGAAATACATGTTTTGATACCCCCTGAATCAAAAAAAAGTAT
This sequence comes from Deroplatys truncata, assembly GCA_030765065.1. Classification (NCBI taxonomy): domain Eukaryota; kingdom Metazoa; phylum Arthropoda; class Insecta; order Mantodea; family Mantidae; genus Deroplatys; species Deroplatys truncata. The sequence goes on from CM060979.1 coordinate 111,053,044, forward strand.
TTTTAGAAACATGTCCGTGTGTGTGTCTATGTGTGTGTGTGTATGTGTGTGTGTGTGTGTGTGTGTGTGTGTGTGTGTGTGTGTCTGTGTCTGTGTCTGTGAACAGCATAACTCAGAAACGAACAGTCGGATAAACACCAAACATGGTATTTAGGTTCAGAATCTTCCAGAGATGCGACACGAAGGTTTTCAAGAAAATCCCCCCACCCCATATTACCCTTTACACGGAACATTTTTCGAAAATTTTAATTTTCTCAAAAATGGCTCTAATGATTTTGATTAAAATATCGTATGTTTAAGATATTTTCATGACAAATGAAATGTATATCTCGAATTTTCTAGGAATGTCTCCAAAAGTATTCTTCATTGTGAACGACTTTTGCATAACTGGTACACCATAAGAGATAGACAAAATTTTACTATACAAAAAATGTATATCGCGTTAAAATTCACAATTTATGTCATATACATTTTTTTTTGAGTGAATCATTTTCGAGATATTGCTTGTTATTCCCTTAAATTTTCCAATACTTATACTTCTTCTCAAATAAAAATTCGTTATTCATTTTTTTATGTCCTGGACATGCAAAGAGATTGGAATGCGCCACATAGCAACCAGCTCTTAAAATATTTGACTATCGCTTATACCTACCATATTCCCCTTGCATCTACAAGAAAATTAGCAATAAGATTAAGATCTCGATATCTCGATTAACATGAAGCATATGGAGAATAAGCGTTTGTAAAAATAGTTTGTACAAGAGTAGAGTATATCATGTGAGTTTAACACATCAGATTTTTTTTATTAATGTTTGAATTTAATTGCATTATTCTCAGTTCAGTTGCAATATGGCTTGGATCCTTTCTGCAGTATGTAGTCCTTGTTGTCCTAAACAACATACGAATGCATTCCAAATCACATCCAAAAACTTTCCAAAAAAAAAAAAAAGAAAGCAAATCTGTTACCATCTCATGACTTTCTCCATTCATTATAATTTGCTAATGCGCTAATTATTCATAAAAAACATTGTTTTCCGGGCTGCTTCCTGCAATACGTGATAAATATTAGTAGAAATGGTTTGAATACACATTTTCTAGTAATTAGCAGACAAATACCGTTCCAAAAAGCAGGTCGCCATATTCTATATTGCTTACTCTTTGTCTGAACCTAAGGAGAAACAAAGAAATCCGGTTTAAAACTTTAAAAATAATGTACCGCAAAGTGTTGGTAAATTCAAATTAAAAACAGTGAATATCATTCATGATATTAAATTGCATTCCTCATGTTATATACTCAAAATTCGAGAGGAGCTTTTAGGAAATAAAAAATAGCAAAAAGTCCATAAAAAAAAGTAGCTTGGAGTGGGAGAAATTTACAGAAAATCTTAGTGTTGTATCCTTACAAGATGTAGGTTTTAAAATCTTGCTTAGCATTTATCCGAATTTTCATCTCTCACACTCTCTTTCTCTCTCTCGCACACAAGCATTCACTCGAACCTGGATCTTTCCCTAATGATTTTTTCTTTCGCTTAGGGGACCTCAAAACATGTATCTCGAATTCAAATTTTGAATGGGTTAAAATATTCTTTCTCTACCTGCCATAGGTGAGCGGCAGAGAAAGTAATAAAGCTACAAGATTGTAGAAAACAGAACAAATCAGAATCAAATTTGTAATTGTTTTCTTGAAGATATCTGAAGAAGTATTATTAGATTAAATGTTGTTAGATAACATTGTGTCTCTAGCCGCTATCATTTATTACTTTCTCTACTGCTTACCTACAATAAGAAGAGGAAGTATTGCATTCCACCAAAAAATACCAAATTTGGCATTTAAGTTCAGTAGCCTTCAAACAAGCGACATGAAGGTTTTCAACAAAACCGCCCCACCCCAAACAAACCTGTACCAGAAAATTTTTCAATGCCACTAACATTTTTATTAAAAATAATATATTTAAGATATTTTTATGACAGATGAAACCCTCTTTACTCTGAAGGAATTGTATATAATCTTGTAAACTGCTAAGTAAACGTTAGGCGACAGGCGAAAACGTACCACATAAAAAAATGCAGATCTCTTTAAAACACACAATTTACTTCGAATAACTTTTTCTTGTGAGCTCAGATTTTCGAGATATTCATATTAATGGCTCGAATTTTTCAATACTTAACCATTCATGCCGACTTTCAATTGTTTCTCGCGAAGTCAGAAACAGTATGGAATTTTAAGGATGGCGTTCATTTGTAAAAATATTTGGCTATCGCTGTTCCCTTTGTATCTATAAAAAAATGTGTAATGTAGCTATTTCTGCAAATGCTTATTTGGATTAAAACGAAGTAGATAGAAAAATAAGCTTTATTAAAATAGTTTGTATACCCATTAATAAACGATAGAGGGTAGAAAAAGTCATGTGAATGTATCATATAAGACTTTTTTCTACGTACTTCATGTTAATTAAGATAAACCTTTGCAGAAGTAGTTTAATTACACATTTCATTGATGGTAGTAAAGGGGCATAGTAATCAAATGTTTAAAAACGGGCCACCAAGTGCTGGCCTTGAAATTCCACTCTCTTTCCATGACATCGCGAAATCAACTGAACGGGACTCTTAAAAAATGATACAAGTATTAAAAATTCAAACCAATAACAACGAATATCTCAGAAATTCTTGATGCCACATTGTAATAAATTGTGCATTTTAATGTCATCTGCATTCTTTGTTTGATAAATTTTTATCCTTTATGGTTATTAGTTATTCAAAACTATACAAAATTCATTCCGAATGAAGAGGACTTCAAGATTATTCGCAGAAAATTAAAGTGCATTTGATTAGTCAGATATCTTTAATACCTATATGGTATTTTAAATCAAAATTCAAGTCGTTTTTGAGAAAATCTAAACTAACAGACATTGTCCATGCAAAGGTGTGGTAGGATTTTCTTGAAAATTTTCGTGTCCGTGCTTTAGAAGATGTTGAAACGAAGGTTGGTATTTATCCGACATTTTGTTTTTTAGTTACTCCCACACACGCGAGTCCGAACGTTTTTCTAAATTTGCTATTCTTGGATTCAAGAAGGGGCCTTAGAAAGTTTTGCGGCAGAATCTCGATATCAAAGTTTTGAATGGAATGCAATACTGAGTACTACAAATAGGTGCTAGGGAAATAAAAATGATTGTTTTTCTTTAGTTTAGCTTCTTTTAATCGGTTAGGTCGTATCAGACGATGAATGAATGAATGGGTGAAATTTTGCTTAAAGGAACCCGGGATCCATAGAGCTTAAAGCTACCCGACATTCATATTTACAGAATAAGGGAAAACCGCGGAAAGAACCTCGGGACCTCTTGAATGTGAGGCAGACACCACAGAGGCGGGCTAAAATTGATTGTTAAGCTTTATTAGCGACCCACACATTCCTAATATTAATGGAGCACTCAGTATAGGTAGGTACATTTTAAAGTGGTTTTTCAAGCATATGGAGTTTACAACACTTTACCTTCATTGATTTATTCGAAAGTTAATACGTAAAAATTATCTGAAAAAACGACTACATTTTTTGCGCTACCAGTTCTCTTTATTATTTAAATGCAAGCAGTATCTTAAACAAACAAAACAAAGAAGCTCAATAACCAATATTAGGAAAGGCTTTTCTAAACCGAATTAATATAAGAAAACTCCTACCGTGACCAAATTTAGATTAGGCTAGAATGTTCACATACCTGAATTTTTAATTTCTCTAAGGTAGCATCTTGCAAGAATGCAACGCGAAGAGTTTTACGAATGTTCCCACCAATCATCATTTCCATGGGAAATATTTTTTTTCTAAACGTTTCTGACAATTTTGATTACAATATTATTGACATCTGGCGACAAATAAAATGTTCTTCCTGAATTCTTTGTCAATGCCGGAGGAGTCATCTCCATTCTCTCTGAATTTTTCATAGCTTGGAATAACTTAGAAAGCATAAGAGGCAGGCAGAAGCTTGATAGAAAAATCTGATGTGATACATTCACATGATATTCTCCACTCCTCTATCGCTTGTTAGGTAGTATACAAGTTATTCTTACTAAACTTTATTTTTCTACTACTTCATTTTTAATCCAATTAAACATTTCGGAAATAACTACATTACACATTTCGTTATAGATACAAAGAGAACAGCTATAGTCAAATGTTTAAGAACTGGACACTAACCGCTAGCATTAAAATTCTATATTACTTCCATGCAATCGCGAGAAACAAAAAAAGGAAATATATATATATATATATATATATATATATATATTTGAAATAAATTGTGTCTTTTAAGGAGATATACATTCTTTGTGCAGTTCGTTTTCGTCTATCGCTTAACGTTTTCCAGTTATGCAAGATTAGGTATACAAAATTCCTTCCGAATGAAGAGGACTTCATAGGCTATTCTCAGAAAATTAAAATATATATTTTATTAGTCGTGTAAATATCTTTAATGTATGATATTTTTATCAAAATCGTTAGGACATTTTAGAAAATAAAAGATTTCTAAAAATGTTTTATGTAAAGGGTAGTTTGGGATATAAGGATTCTCTAGAATCCTATATATTCTTATAGCATCTTTGGAAGGTACTGAACTTAAATACCAAGTTTGGTGTTGATCCGAATTTTCGCGCGAACCTTTTTGTAAAAATGCTGTTTTTTATTATTTATTCAGGGAACTCAAAACATGTATTTTCTGCGAAATCTCAATATCGAATTTTGGTTGGAATGTAATACTTTCTGTACCTACTAGTCGTAACATTAGCAATTCTCGAAATAGTCCCTTGTTAATTTGTATCTGCCGATATTGTAATCAATACACTTTCAGGTGTGGTTTTGTCTCCCTTGGGCTCATGAAAAGAGTGTACCTACATTAAATAGCGAGCTGGTTTTTTAAACATTTGATTGTTACGCCCGTCCTGTGAAGTTGAACAAAATCTGTATTGAATTAACTTCAATGAACATTTACCATGACTAACAAGAAATTAACACAAAACAAGGTTTTTCTTTTGAATAATTTGTCGAATCACTACGAAACTGACAGTGGGAGAGAAGTGGTGTGATTATAGCAAGTTAGATTTTTTTAAATCTCTTTAAGGGCATTTATAAATGCAACAAAATATAGGGCGTCGGATTTAAAATCTAATAGTAGTGGATTACTTCCGTGCAAATCGGAACTGGTGAATAGTATCATGTTTAGCAGAAACAAATCGTAGACCTTTTGATTTTGCTGAAGGAGAGTCAGAATTAGTTTCAGGTTTTAATATTGAGTATGGAGGGGGAGGCTTTGCATTAATATTTTTAGGAGAATATTCAAGAATTTTATTTATAAGAATGTTAATATGTGTAATTTTTTTAATCTTCAAAACAAAAAATTATGTTTTTTAAAATACCTACATTAGTTAATTCCACATCCAAGGTTCAAGTAAATTAACTTCTTGCATTGAAAGATATTAACTATGCACGTTAGTTTGACGAAAACATGCAACAGTTCAGTGTTTACGTTTTATTTTTAATGTATTTCCAGATGTTATGTTTGATCCATCGTGCTTAATATGCACAGACTGACCGAGCAGAAGCAGCAGACTGACTTTTTATGCGAATTTTCCGAGGATGTCCTCCAGGCATTTTGTAATAATTCATTCGAGAATGAATCAGAGGGAACAAAGTTGTAATAATCAAAATTAATTCATACTAAAACAAAATGTTGCGGTTTACATCCATTTTAATTGTACTTCGTCTACGAAGACCATGGCGTAAATAGGTCATGTCAAAACATTCATAAATGAGCTAGAAGCCAATATTCTATCTTGAATTTCTTCCTGATATTAAATGGGGCAGTTGCTATTTTCATGGGTAATGTTTCTGCATGCACCGCCTTAAACTCATATCATAACTCCCACATGCCCTCGAAAATTTCCAAATTGCTGTTTCACATCTCCAAGCACCGCTTATATAGGCTTACTGGGATTAACGCCGGGCAAAGTGTGGATCACGCAGCAGGCTTAAAAACCGATGACTGCCTTGTAAATCAGTCTGAACTGGACAGTGCGCAGATAATTTGCAGTGTAGTACTTGAAGAGAAATCATTTATGGCTTACAGTACAGCTGAATATCTACTGCGATACGCACTAGATGTTACGACAGGTTGAAATCATTCTGTTTTCGCCGTTAGTTTGTTGTTACTATGTATGGAACGTTACTAGCAGCGTGCCTAGACAGCCTAACCCACATCAGCGACAGCCAGCTGAATGTTCTGTGACCTCAGCGAACAAATCTCCACTTGCTCTCGCTTCTCGGCTAGGAACTCCGTAATAAGTATAGAACAGAATAGGCAACTGGAAAGGCCAAATTCCTATTAGCGAAGAACTAAGCAGGAAAGCTATGTAGGATGTAGGATGTGCTCATCGAAGGGGGACACCTCGCCACCGCGACCACTGGATCTATTGTGGTACAGCCCCAGGAGGCAAGGATGAGGTGAAGGGGCCGTAGGAGGTCGCAGGTACGCAGGCAGACAGGCCCACAGAGACGTGTAGAAGTCCCCAATATTTCCAGTTTGAACACCCGTGCAGCAGTAAAGGCGAAGAATCCCAAGAGAGGGCGACGAAGCTATCATAACAGGAGGAACAACACGCTCTGGAGTTCACGGGGAGAAATTTTTTCAATGCACCAGCAACTACGCCATCTGCCCGACATCGCCAGTACCGCAGGATGCGAAGGCACACCTGAAACATGAAAGGGAGAGATGAAATGAGAGTAAATGGAAAAAAGGAGAAATCGTGGTAGAATACTCCACTCCAGTATTCGCCTAGGTGACCAGAGCATGGTCAGAGGGAGCGGTCACCGGGAATCGAACCCGGGACCTTCCGAATGCGTCGTCACCTGAGCCATCCCGCTCGGTGTAAGCTGTGTAAAATACTTTCTATCTACGTGATCGTAACACATAAACCTGACCTTTCCTTCCTTACGCATACCTCTTCCATGAAACTCCGAATTGGCCACATCTACGTCACACAACTGTGATACATCTCACGTAATTCAGTTGGCTGACTCTGGATTAGATTGACGGGAAATAGGGACTTTTGTTTATTGTACAAGAAACCCAATCTTTCATGTCGCACACATAGGTTGTTGATGTTCTGACATTTATCCTCGATTATTATGTATCGAAGTAACAGCTACGCTATTTTACTTCTTGTTATACCTGCCCCTGTTTTCACAATCATCTTGATACCATCACAAGTTCTATGTCAAATTTCAGGCTGTAATATCCTCCATCAAGCCATGGTCTTGAAGACGACATTTACTGTTCTTCTTCTTCGACCTACATATTTTACAGATTGTAATGTGTGAAATTCTTTGCACAAAGCATTGACTATTGTATAGGTATTATAGGAATTAGTTTCCTAATCCTATCAAAAAGAATCTTCCTAGAGATGATCAATTTCACCTTGCCAACAACTAGTTTACTTAAGTGTCATCAAAGTCGTTAGAGAGTTTTCGAGATCCAGAATGCATACAGAAGTTTAACTTGTTTAATAGCGTAGGATTAAAAAAAACAATGATGAATCGCAAGAAGTACGGGTATCCTTCTGCTGTTCTTGTATTGCCGTTGCAAGATCAGTGATTGATTGGTTAAGAATCGCGAGTTGACCCTTGCCACTCTCTAACGGGCTCGCTACATTCCGCCATTGTCAGTGTCTAGTAAGATACGCCAGAACTTGCATAACTGGTCTCTGGTGTCGGCATTGATGACTATAATTTGTACTAGTTGCGGTTAAGTACCTTGCTATAACAACCTTTATTGAACAGTTTAATTATATCGCTCACAGTTGCTGCTCGCAAAAACTGCAACAAGTGTTAGTTCCAGAGGATAACCATTAACTGGCGATCTCATCTCCATCAAAGGAGCAAAAACACAGCTTCTTTTTCTTTTTCTTGTCCGTCTTCTGGGTATAGGAATTAGGTATCCGGATTTCACCAAAAATATACGGGTTGCTTGTGAAAAACAAAGTAAAATGTTAATGGCTGGCCCCGTAGCTCAGTCGATAGCGCAACTGTCTGCTGTGCAGGGAGTCCCGGGTTCGATTCCCGGCTGGAGGGTGGGTGGAAAGTTTTCTCTAGCTAAGGTTATTCCCTATCTTCCTCAGATTCTTGGAGTGCGAATGTGTGTGAGATCTAATGATTAAAACTCCAAAAGTGCAAGAAACCCAACGTTAAGAGAATACGAGTTAACACCATTGCAAAGAGACAATAAGTTCCAAAAGAAAAGGCCGCCAATAAGGCTGATGCGGGGTATAAATGGAACTTTAAAAAAAAAGTGTTAATATGCACAAAATTTCTCTGCCCGTTATCAGTCATTCTGAAGTCACAATGACTTAGGAGAGCTGTCAGCAGAAATGTGCTAGAATAAGGTCGTTTATCCCAGAAATCTTTATTCGTGAACCTGGTACATATTCATTACTATATATTACTATTTCAAATTAGGCAATATGTGATTTGGTTACATATTTAATGCTGAAACAACACATAGTTATGTAATAGGTCGATTGCTTTACTAATGGGCTCGTAAGAAAGAACAGAAAAGAACCACAAATTTTCAATCATGTTACACAGAGATACGAGTAAACGCCACCTGGAGAAAGTTTGAAAACATACAACAGCGTATATTTTGGAAATCGCCCCCCCCCAAAAAAAAGTCATTAGAATATTTTAAGATTTGCATTTTAATGAATTCTACTTTCTTCCTGATACTTTACAGGTAATTAAATAAGAAAAGAAGGAATTTGCAAGCTACTTACAGAAAATTCAAAATATGTTTTACTTCCCTTGCCAGTTTATATAAACCGTGTGATATCACATTTTAATCAGACGAGCCATTTCTGAGAAAAATAAATGAAAAGGGTTGTTTGGACTTAGGGAATTCCAAGAAAAATTTCCCTTTGTATTCTTAAAAGCTACCGGCCTGTGGTATTTATTCTAAGTTTCGTTTTGATGCTTATGGTAACAGAGAAGCGCATGGTTCTTTTTCTAAAAGCGAAAAAAGTCCTTCTGTCTGTCGTGAACATCTCCAAATTGGTAAGTAAGCCAGGTAAAATAAGTTATCTTTCCAGGATACAAGAGGAAGATTTACCAGATAACTTCCGTGGTATAACTTCTCTAACTTCCCGGGTTCGATTCCTGGTTGGGGTGGGCGAATTTTTCTTCAGTTACAATCATTCCCTACCATGCCCGTACCCAGAAAATCATTTTCCATAGATCTAAACTTAAAAGTACCCTTCACAGCTATCATGTACCTACTCTGTGGTATATAGACATTATGTGTATAATAAAATTGCTGGAGACATTATAGAGACAGGAAAAGCTCACCAGAATGAAGATTTTCTACCTTAGAGCACAAAATATCGAGACTTCTTCGAAAACCGGGACGTATGATCACCTCACCTATGTAAGGCGACAATAATAAGTTTCCCTTTTACTTGTAAATGTGCTACTTGCAGTAGACCTTATGTTATCTAATGACGTTTTCCCATTTTGGTCTGATATGAATTTAAATAAATAAAGCTGTCATAAATTTCGGGGGGGAGGTAACCCTAAACCCCCCTCTAAATACGGCCCTGTTCCCTACCCTCCACAGAATCTGAAAGCATGACGGTGGAAGTAAATGTATGTGTATTTCAGTAAAACATGATGCAGTAATTTGTATCATAAATTACTTAAATGTAAATAATGATTGTAATATGAATATGCATTTTTATGTGACATTGATTTCAGATGTTTATTAATTGTAATTATTATTGGAAAGTAAATTTATAAGGCTTTACTGAAACTGTCAATAATAGCGCAATAATGCAGCGAGGGGGTGAGCTGTTTATCATTATTGGAAACGAGGAAGTTACGTAATGTTGGCGCGTTTTTGGTAGAAACTTCTGGAATGTGTTCTCCCTAAAGCAATATGTATTCGTGGGTTTCATTGGATATTAAAATAGACGCTAATGTTGGCGCGTTTTATTAGCCAATAGTAATTCATTTATAATCTTTAGGCATATCGTTGAGTGGGAGTATAAATAGAAGCCAAGTTAGAGGTAAGGTCAGTCGGTCGCTCAGTTCATCAAAATTCCTAGCACATTACACGTCGTCAGTCAGTCCTTCAGTTCGCCGAAAGCATTCATATACTACACGTCGTCTTCAGTCAGTCAGTTCGTCAAGTTACGTGCAGCAGAATTATGAAAGATCTAAGATATTGTGAGGTTAATTATACAAATTTGAAATACGTGAATTGAAAGAATTATCAGTAAGAAGTTATTATAACAGTTTCAGTTTGGCGAGTATCTAGATCAATATGTAAAAGTGATAGTGAACGTGTTCGGCAATAAAAAATTATAAAACAAATTTCTTCATCAGTGTAATTTTTGGATAAAAGATTCCTTTCCGTTTCACGACCTGTATTGAGACACATGTTCGACTCAACAGGATAATAGCTAGCCGGAGGACATTTGAAATAAAATCAAACACAAGCTAATACTGACGCAAATTGCTAACACTAGATGGAGCTACAAACCAAACAAATGAATGACGTCATAAGATGGCTTCCACTCACATGAAGTAAACACAATATAAGATCTCCAAGTTCTAATAATTTACGTAAAACATATTACGTAAGCACTACATCTCTCGCAAATTGGCGCCCAACGTGGGGCACGATAACCAGGAAAGGAACACGATGACCAGGAAAGAAGCATAGTGACCAGGAAAGGAACACGATGACCAGGAAAGGATCAGAATTAACCAGGAAGAAGTGAGATGACCAGGAAGGGGCGAATGCAGCAGTGAAATGATCTACAAGACGCAGATTCAAGAAATAACTAGAGGAGCGACAAACGACGCGGATAAGTGGACACAAAAACATCGAGACAACGTAGATTCATCATAATACAACGCAGAAGCGACATACAAACCTAGGAGAAAGGGGCAGGAAGCTGGACATCAATGTAACAGCAACAGACAGCATCACAAAGGTCAGAGTATTGTAATTTTTTTTAGAAAACAAAAACAATGGCTACTAATAATATTGAAGAAACAATGATGGAAGGGGATAGTGTAACAGTTAGCTGTAATTCAATACAGGTTACAGAAAATAATTCAAACAATGTAATATTTGATGGAGGAAATGTTAGTGCAGGAAGTGAGAATATAATAGCAGGAAATATTAATTCTGATACTAGTATGATTATGGAAATGCTGAAAAATTTGAATGAGAATATAAAAAAGATTAATGAGAAATTAGATCAACAAAAGGAAGATATAAAAAAAGCAGGGAAATATGGGAAGATATTGGTAGGAGTAATGAGAAATTAGAGCAAAAAGTAGATCAAAGCAGGGAAGAAATTGAAAAGAAATTTATGAAGCTAGATAGTAGTATGCCAAAAATGAGAGATGAAAATGAGGAAATAATAGCAAGTGAGATAGGAGAAGTTTCAAAGAAAATGTTAGACATGAGCAGGGAAAGAGATAACAAAGAAAGTGAGGTTAATACTAAAAATGAACATGTTGATTTAGAATGTACAGAGTCAGGTAGTAGAATGAGTAATATTTCAAGTGAGATAAGAGAGATGAAAGAGGTTATGAATGTAGATGTGAATCAGGCACAAGTTAATTTCAGAGGGGATATATCAGAAATACAGAAGGAGTCAGTAATGCAAAGAAATAAATTGTACCAAGATGTTCAAAATGAAAACCCCAGTCCAGTACAGTTTGGTACAGATTTGTCAGAGTATTCTCAAGTTAAAAAGATAGCAGATGAATTGAAAACGAAAGTTGTTAAAAGATGTATTGTTCAGGAAACTTTAGATTGTTTTCAAGTGTTATCATGTGATGAAATTTCAAATGAATACAAGAGGTTATTCATGAACAAAAATTTGAAGGTTAGGATACGGCTACGAGTAATGTTTAGCCACACACAATTTGATCCAGGAGGGTAAATAGCAATGAGATGTAAAGTAAATGCTGGATAGTTAAAGATGACTTGCAGAGAAATGTATTGGAACGTAAGAGGGTTAACGAAATATATATATGTCATGAGAAAACAGAAATAAATTCAGAAAAAAAATATAGAAAAATAAAAAGAAATAAATATTTAAAAGAAAAAAATAACATTTTTTAGTAACTGTAACAGTATTTGAAAATTAAGAATGTAAAGATTGAAACTTAATATGATATTAAAGTAAAGTATATAAATATTATTCCAAGAGTATTGTTAAGATAAAGCTCAAAATAACAAAAATTGGTAAATATAATTAAAAACAAATATTTATGTAGCAAATTGAACATGTGAAACAGTGCCTAGATTTAAGAGATGTAAATATTTGTGTAGAGGGTGAATATTTTGGTAAAAATGTTAAACAATTACAAAAATCTTAAATGTATAAATTTTTTGTCAACAACTTAAGAAAGTAAACAATTTGGTAACAGTAATTAAATAATTCAGGGTACAGTATTTGCTATAAAAAAATTTGTGATGTCAGATTAATATCTAAATTAATTAAACCAGAGCCAGTAAGTAGTGGCGAGATGAAAAAAAAAAAAATATGTCGTGTGTTAAATGCGTGTGAAGTGTCAAGTGAAAGTGATAGCGTGTGTTCCAAGATTTAGGAGACTAAAAACCCAATTATAAAATTTCCAAACAAGTTGTAAATATTTATAATTACGTTTCTAGTGGGGCATATGATGCAGTAATTTGTATCATAAATTACTTAAATGTAAATAATGATTGTAATATGAATATGCATTTTTATGTGACATTGATTTCAGATGTTTATTAATTGTAATTATTATTGGAAAGTAAATTTATAAGGCTTTACTGAAACTGTCAATAATAGCGCAATAATGCAGCGAGGGGGTGAGCTGTTTATCATTATTGGAAACGAGGAAGTACGTAATGTTGGCGCGTTTTTGGTAGAAACTTCTGGAATGTGTTCTCCCTAAAGCAATATGTATTCGTGGGTTTCATTGGATATTAAAATAGACGCTAATGTTGGCGCGTTTTATTAGCCAATAGTAATTCATTTATAATCTTTAGGCATATCGTTGAGTGGGAGTATAAATAGAAGCCAAGTTAGAGGTAAGGTCAGTCGGTCGCTCAGTTCATCAAAATTCCTAGCACATTACACGTCGTCAGTCAGTCCTTCAGTTCGCCGAAAGCATTCATATACTACACGTCGTCTTCAGTCAGTCAGTTCGTCAAGTTACGTGCAGCAGAATTATGAAAGATCTAAGATATTGTGAGGTTAATTATACAAATTTGAAATACGTGAATTGAAAGAATTATCAGTAAGAAGTTATTATAACAGTTTCAGTTTGGCGAGTATCTAGATCAATATGTAAAAGTGATAGTGAACGTGTTCGGCAATAAAAAATTATAAAACAAATTTCTTCATCAGTGTAATTTTTGGATAAAAGATTCCTTTCCGTTTCACGACCTGTATTGAGACACATGTTCGACTCAACAGGATAATAGCTAGCCGGAGGACATTTGAAATAAAATCAAACACAAGCTAATACTGACGCAAATTGCTAACACTAGATGGAGCTACAAACCAAACAAATGAATGACGTCATAAGATGGCTTCCACTCACATGAAGTAAAACAATATAAGATCTCCAAGTTCTAATAATTTACGTAAAACATATTACGTAAGCACTACATCTCTCGCAAACAATTGAAGAACACCCAAAGACAAACTCAGGCTGAGCGGGATGGCTCAGGCGGCAACGTCTGTGGCCCGCATTCGGGAGGTCCCAGAATCGATTCCCGGCAACTGCCCACTCTGGCCTATGGGTTTTTCGGGGTTTTCCCGGGTCGTCAGGCAAATGCTGGAGTGGTTTCTTTCACTCCCCGAATTTTCTATCCTTCCATTTCGTTCCGTTAATCATTCCATTCATCCTTTACCCCGTTTCGTCTGTTTCCGGGTTGGAAGTGTCGGCGATGGAGTTTCGATACAGCGTGGAAGGGGAAAAGGATACTCTCTGTGATCTTCCTCCGTCCCTCGGCGTTCGACTGTTTGCCGGAGTATAATGACCGCCCCCGGCGGGGTCATCGGTCTGCCTGTCCGTCTGCCGAGGCGTTTATATCTGGAAAACTGAAGGACTCTGTCATTGCTGTATCGTCACTCCTGGTTCCGGCCGCCTGATATCTCCCTTCATCTCATCCCCTCCGCTTCACAATCCAATCCAATCAGTGAATTGCTTACACCTCGTTAAAACACTCGATGTGTCAAAGAGACATATACCTACAAATCAAGCATTAAATAGAAAATACAGTTTCACAACTCAAATATTTTCTCAAAATACTTAACGATTCTGATGAAGTGTTCGATTAATTTTTCAGTTCACCATCAACAAGTCGTATTATTTAAGTTACTCAATTATCATACAGATATTACAACCACTGGTTAGATTTTGTAACTATTTAATTTCATTATCTATATAATCCAACTCGGTAAGCTATTTCAACATTGAGGATATACTCTTAAATTAAATTAAATCGAGTTTTATTTGTGGACGCTCTTTAACTGCTGTGGTCCTTAGCGTCCCATTCTATATTGGGCGTGAAACACCAATAATTTTGCTCAGAGGCCTCTTTATCAGGCTTGAGGTTCTTTTACGTGCCGTAAATCTACGACACGGGACCACCGGCTTTACTTCCCTTCCGAAGGAAGCCATGCTAAAGATTTTAACGCCCGGAAAAAAAAATTCATCGCCCTCTATTGAGTTTGAACCCGCGACCTCGGAACTAAAGGCTAACTCTAATTATTTTAAAATAGTCAATTATGATTATCATCCAAAACTTCACTTAGGCAATCTGTCCCACCAAAAAGTAAACTTAAACGTACGCCTTTGTCAACTCCTGCGAGTGACTTTCTAGTTTACTTTAACCAATCATACGTGTTCCTATTCAGAGTGCATTTTCCAATATATAAGGGGCCAGTTCACCATTAAACCGGAGGAATCCATAGTTTTCAAATATATTTCTCCTACATGCCATTTTGTTCTATCCTCGGTACAAAAACTGTGACTAGAAATTAAGTTCTACTTAGGCTTTCGCTTAAACGCAAATAATGCGAGTGCTATCATTATGTGCACATAAAGTATGGTTGCTAATGAAATCCCTTAGCTGTGCTGTTTTATGAGAAACATGAATTACGAGGAATAGGGCGGTTCCGTAATGCAAACCTTCCGACAAAGGTGATCATGATAGCGTTCGTTCCCGTTGGGGTCAAAAGGGTATTATAAACAAAGGCTAAATGTCAGGTAGCATTAGCGTATCTAACATCCCGTCTCATAAAGGGACAGAGGTAGGCAATTAAATGTTTATGAACTCAAGTACACTGGCCTGAAGGTCGTACATCGCTTTGTTGCGATGCATTTCAGCAGTTAATGTGCATACTATGCATGCTGTTGCAAAAATAGATGCATCTCTGTCGGAAATTCTTCCTTTCTTATCCAACGTTTCCTTTTTTTAAAATGTCAAACATATCTAAAACTCGGATGTGATACATTCACATGATTTTCTCTACCTACTATAGTTTACTTTTATATACCCTCCACAGACTATTCTTACGAAAGTTTATTTCCCTATCTACTTCATATTAATCGACATAAACCTTTGCAGGAATAGTTTCATTACACATTCATTGAAGACGCAACAGGAAGCGCGTGTTTAAAAGCTAGTCGCTATATGCTAGCAAGAAATTGCATACTCTTTCCATGGTATCGCGAGAACCAACTGAATAGCGACAGCACTTTAAAGAAATTGCAAATAATTAAAAAACTAAAACGAATAACAAAGGGAATTATTAATGCCAAGTTGTTTTAAATAATTTGTATATTTTAAGATCTAAATTTTTTGTATACTACGTTTTAGACATCTCCTTGGGTTTACCAATTATAAAAAGTTATACAAAATTCCTTAGAATGAAGAGGACTTCACAGACTATTCCCGGAAAATTCAAGAAATACATTTTATTTGTCATGTAAATATCTTAAACATATCTATTTTAATCAATCGTTAGAGCCGTTTTTGAGAAAATCGAAAATTTGGAAAAACCTTTCCTGCAAAGGGTAGTTTGGGGTGCTGGGATTTTTTTTGAAAATCTTCGTGTCGTATCTTTGGAAGAATGCTGAACCTAAACACCAAGTTTGATATTTATCGAACATTTCGCTTTGGGTATGCTGTTGTTTCACACACACACACACACACACACACACACACACACACACATATGTACCTTTTTATAAAACTGCATGGACCCCAAAACATATATTTCCGGTGAAATATCGGTATCAAATTTTTGGGTGGACTGCAATACCTTCACTACCTCCTCGGTGTCCACGTGATAGAGAAAGGGGGAGATCTTGAATCGGCCAATGTTTCAACATTGCAGGCGAAGACTTTAAGAAAATTCCCCTACACCAAAATACCCTTTATGTGGATAAGGTTTCGTTATCATTTACTTTCTCAAAAATGGCTCTAAAGGCTAGCGTCCATTTGAGAAAAGAGAGGTCTAGATACTCGAGATGCGCCATCTCACTAGTGGACACGGCGTTCAAAACTATCTGTAGCGTTCGTACTCGCGGAGAGTTGGTGCTCTGTGGTGGACATGGGCGAGTCTTTTCTCTCCGCTAACACTCGCACGCTCACTTCAACGCTGATGGTATACCTTGGCTTACGTATCCAGTTTTATAGCATGGAACACGCTTATAGTGGACAAACGAAGAAACGTAAAATTAATAACTTCACAGAAAGAACATATGCTTTGGTGATAAACATACAGGATATAGCGCGCCAGTGAGTCTCAGAGTGTTTGTCAGCTTATTAGAAAGCTTAAAGTTTAGATTTATACACAGCATTCTTTTCTCCTAAAAATGGAATCTTTGAGTTCCCACAAGGCAGAAAAAATCCCTGGTGACTGATTTATATAAAAATATAGAATTTGAGTAGTATCAGCTAAAGATATAACAAGGAAATATTGCTGTAAGTGACGCATCAAAAAATTTAATGCAGTATTTAGGTGTATGACAAAATGGTTAATTTAACTAGTTACTTTATTTTATAGCGACAACAGTAACAAAATAATAACACTTCATTATTTACTTTCGATGCCCTTCTACCATCAGGTGGCGAGGTTTTTAGAAGAGGTTTCCACTTTTCACAGTCTCTCGCAATTCCCTTTGCTTCGTTTACATCCAGTCCCTTTCCTTTCAAGATCTCTTTCAACCGTTCATCCCAGGTTTGATTAGGTCGTCCCCTTGGTCTCTTTCCCTCCACTCTGGCTTGCCACACTTTTTTGAGAATTCTTTCCTCGCCCATTCATTCTAAATGGCCGAACCATCTCAATTGTGAGGATTGTATTTGCTGTTTTACAACCTTTACAGGCTGAGTTTTTAGGCTCATTCTGATTGATTTCTGATCCTGTCTCGTTTTTGTTTTACCTTCCTCCTTAAGTATCTCATTTCATTTGTTTGCAGTTCATCGATATGTTTAGATGTTAATGGCCATGTTAATGTTGGAACATCTTGTTTTATACACTGTCAATGTGTTTTTCTTTGCGATTTCTTTCTTCTTAATAAAATTCCTATTTAAAGCCTGATGTAGTCTTTCTGCTGCTGCTATTGTATTGTTAACTTCACCATCTATTCTTCCATCACTAATAATAACAGAGCTCAAATATTTTAAAACTTGCTACCTACTTGCTATTTCCTCCTCTTCTATCTTTATTTATGCTTTTTAGGCTCCCTACTTATTACACGTGAACACAATTTTTCTTCTCTTTTTCTTTGTGTGGCTGAGTTAATTAAAAGCACATTCAGTCCATTATACGTGATACAGTATATCCTCAGTCATACGTTTTCAAAGACAGACAGCAAAAATAATGCATACATGAGAATATGTAAAAGTACATTTTCCTATTTACATGTTTTATTAGATTATTACTCAAACAAAGACATAAATAATAAACATAACACACTATTTAGAATGCTTACATGCATATCAGTGCTGTCGATCATAATTAAAACTACAAAAAAATAAATTAAATATATATCACTACTTCTTCATCACCGTCATAACCAGTATCATCAGACACAACTTCAGGAGGAATGACCTTGCTGGACCGTATTGTTATCACGTGCGCAGCAATAATGCGTTCTGAAAATATTGATGCCTCACCCGAAATGCCCACTGTTTTGTGCTGCGACTGCAGGGATAAAATATACAGAACCCATGGGTAAACTATCTTAATATAGCATAAACTTAACGTGTAAATGAGAAAGTTAATTAATGTATTTCTACATGAGGATTAGAAAAAAAATGTAACCTATTAATTAGAAAACGTATAACTGCCCGAAATATTAAAGCACAAAGTTCGGTGCCTAAAACAATTAGCATATATCTGCGAGAAATGCAGAAGTGAATAAGGTATAAGTGAGCTTACACTTTGCATATGTTACAGTAACCTCCAGTTTTCATTCTCCGAGAGAATGAAATATTCCCTTCTGGAAAGAATTAAAATTATGATATAACACTTCTTATTTAAAATTAAATACAAGTTTTTCACCAGTTTCGTTATCTCCAAAAGAAGGTGCCAAAGAGAGCAAAGGCAGAGAACCTGTAATGTACCAGTATACTAAGCATATTCGCTGCTCCCTTAGCGTTGTTAAGACATTTCAGCGTTATCAGGAACGAAATCTGGGGTGGGGAGACAGGTTTAGATTTTTACAGAAGGGTGTTGCATGTTTCGATGTTGCAAAACATGTTCATTGCTAATGCACCGCGAAGACAAATAGTACACAACGTGCAGGCACAGTTACGTAATCAACATTTTAGCAGCAGCAGTATGCATAAGAAAGAAGACCCGAAAACTTTGGAGGCTTGCCAAAATCGCGTTTACCGGTTTCAGCGAGTACTTTACAAGTGCTGCTGCTTTTGTTATGTGTGTCACTCTCCTACTTGCACCCTTTTTGATATGTGGCAATTACATGTCTGCTTTTCTTACTTCCTGTAATACTTAACGTGTCAGGAGATCGTATCCATATCGTTTCAAATTTGTTATAAATTATTATTTATCCAGCCAAATCCCCACAAAAGAAAATGAATTAATTGAATTTTAATTCATTGCGGAAGTAATAAAGCTTCGCATCGTGTTCATATGTTTCTCTGCTCCTCTTGAATTTATATTTATGCTTACCTATAACAAGACTGGCTAGTTTTGGTTCAACATTCTCGTTTCGGACATATGGCTGACGTTAAAATGAATTGTTCGTGTCACACGTCTTGTGCCACATATTTATTGCTCATTATGAAGGTATTAGAGAATGGTTGTGGAACAGCAATTATGCATCTGCCCAGACAGTCCCGATATAGGCTAACTGGTTGTTTACAATAACCGAAACATGCATACAATTACACTACTCTTACATCCGACTTTAGACATCCACTAACCTTGTTTATCAAAGAAGCAGCTTGGAATCGAACCCCGGACCGTGTGTACAGCAGTCAGCCCCAAGGTCAGTGAACAGTCATGAGCTATCCTGAAAACAACATTTCGTTTCCGTTCGTGTTATCGAATAACTGGAGAACGAATTAATTGCTAAATCAGCTCGATGAGTAATGCGGATTAGCAGGTCCCATTCAGAATATTTGTACACTGTATAACTTCCTTATCAATGTCTCCAAATAATGGAGCAGGTAATAAGGAAAAATTAAATTGGTTGGATAAACAATTGTGACTGTTTCAATGCTTTCAAGCATTTCTAAAACCGCATTAGTCACTTGGTACTTGAGTGAAATAAGTCAGCATATATAGGTATATACATTCAATATCCCGACTGGACAAACGTTTTGCACCACTTGATAATACCGGTTGAATCATTGTCCCCTTTTTTCTGGAAAATACGGCTTATTCCTCTGCTTGTGAGCATAAGGACAAACAACGCCAAGGTTAGACAGTCACAGCCAGTTCTGTTTTACACGATGTTAACACCTTGTGCCTTGTCATTGCTTAGAGGGAGTACAGTGTGCAATTAAGACTAAATAAGCTAAAGGGGAGCTGTAAATTAGTATACAACAAACAATTGTGATTTGAAAGTAAATAAAGTTGTTACGAATTGCACGACTTTTGCTGGTATTCACTAATCGGTGCAGGTAGAGAGCATCCATGTATACTGAAATAGTATCTACTACGGGAGATGAAAAATAAAATTAATAACGACAAGAATTAAGTAAATATAAAAAAATCAAAGTACATGATTTGAATTTTAAAAATATAAACAAGCTGCATTTTTGACAAAAGCATGAACAGTTTCCTAAGTAGCTGTGAGCAGATGCAGCAATTGGTAGACAGCTTCCCAATGCCTACAAAATCTTGGCGTAATCGTAGGAACGTAAATATACCTACATATTTACGGGGCCCCCGCCACTGGGGTAGAGCACCGCACGTAGACCATGGGACACTGTGCTTCTAACGTGATCCCTGGGAAGGCGTGATGAGGGGAGACCCGAAGGGCGACCAGATCCAAATGACGACAGGAATAAGCATGGACGTTGTACCCAAAGTTTCCAGATCAAACGCATCCGACACCGCCCGATACCACCCACGAGCCCCTAACCCCCGGCGGGTCCCGACGACGGAGGAGTTCCGATCGACACCAGAGAAGAAACCTCTACAAAGCGCACATCCACCGCCAAGCAACCCGCCGAACACCGTCGCCTGGTCTTACAGCCCTGAAACAGATGACAGGAAATGAAGAACAGAAAGTCGTGGTAGAAGAGGAACCACCCCAGCATTCGCCTGTCGACCCGGAGAAATCACGAAAAACCCATTGGTCAGAGTGGGCAGTCACCGGGGATCGAACCCGTGACCTCCCGAATGCGAGTCGCATACGTTACCGCGGCGCCACCTCGCTAGGTTCGTAGGTAGTACATTTTCTGTTGTACAAAAAGCTCCAAAGAAAATCTCACTGCACCTCGCGTCTAAAGCACATTATTTATCGTTGTACGTGACCTTGCGAAGCCATGACCATTTCATAGGTTGCTTTGGACCACAGTGCAACGGTGCGCCAGTTCTTCTGCTAAATAGTTACCCAATAACCACAACAAAGGTCACAAAATGGCGTAGAAACGAAATGCATATATGTTTACGCTCTCGGTCGTATTGGCTAAGAGAAAGACGTAGTGTGAGTGCATTCAGTTTGTCATACTTATCACTCTTATTGTGATTGGTAACCCATACCTTATCGACTAGTGCAGCATACGCCTTTGAAAGGGTTAAAAGTTAAGGGGAAAACTTGATGAGCGCCCAGGTTAGCAAAATGAAAAATGTGTAGTGTGAGAAGATTTTCAGGGGGTGCAAATTAAAGTTTGAATGGTATTCATTAAATACATAGCAAGGCAGCACTTTATACCAAAAAATAAACAGAACTGTGTTCTCATAGTGCTATCAATGCTTGTTGCTGCATAGACGCAAACATAAATAAATAATAAACAAATAAAGCAGCATGTTTTCCCTATAATTCAAACTATAATTCGTTAATATGCCTTTACTAACATATTGCTTATCATAGGAATATAACAGGATTATAGACAAAAATATAACCCAAAGTTATTGCCATAAGATGTACCTCCCGACTACGAATTGAGCATACTAAACTGACACACTCTTATTTGTTAAATAGAAGCTCTCCACCAATTTGTGAAACATGTCCAAAATTTGAAAATCAACGTAGTCAGGTTGGTATGCCCAGAAATATTTCTGCAGCACTCAATGATGCAACTTTCACCCAGAAAGTAATTATTTTTCTTAAAGTAATTAATATCTATCAATACATTTAACCAAATTGTAACCTGTATGTATACATGTGTAAGTATTATACTGTAATACTGTAATACTGTACTTTAAAAAAAATGTACCTGTCATAATCGGTAAAACATATACATATACATATTTACCTATAGTTTCTAAACATGATCGGTCAATTATAACAAAAGAGTAATTTGCAATTAGTAAACGAATATCATCGGCGGATGTTTTACGGGGAGTGGCCACTTTCTGACGAGTAGGTAGACCGTCTTCCCCACTTTCCTGGAATATTTTTGTCCAGTAATTTACTATAAAACACTTTTATACACTGCCGTTGCAATTGCTGTAACAGTGCGACCAGCCTCCCACATACCCACGATACGTCCACGAGTAATTTCGCTAGTATACGGCATGACTGGTTCTGAGACAATAAACATGTTTTGGTTTCAATAACACCAGAAGAAGCAAAGACATTAACCTCCCCTCTTTTCCCCCTTATTGTTGTGTTATCAAGCCACCACGCTCTGCGATATATAAGGTGAAGGGCACGCCTCAAAAGACCCCAGAAAACGATACAAAATCCGCTGAAGATTTTCTGTGTACGAGTACAAAAAGCTTACTTCGCATTTTGCAAGGGCATTCAGGGAGTGATGTCCATAATAATATCTTGCACAATTCATATAGGCAAGTATTGAAACCTGTCATTACAAGTAAGGTAATGCGGATAACATCGCATTCCTTTTCAGCCTTATTGTTCCAGCATTAACTATTAGCTTCTCTCTCATGACGTTTGTTTAAACTGCCGGCCTAGAGGTAATTCGGAATCAGTGTTTTAAAATTACCGTCAGTTCTTTGAGATATTAATGGAAGGTCACCACAGAGACTGCTTTTGCAAGGAGCCATAGTGGATGACCGATTATGCCCGTACCACCCATGAAAGTGGTTGTAGATGGAGCTTTTAACAGAAGTGGTGCTTGGGTTTCAGCCCCTTTATCTCTCCGAGTGTGAGTGAGCCTTTAAGAAAATTTCTGAACACCTGTCTCGAAAAAATCTTCTGAAGCCCGGCAACACTAAGTTATAACCGCATTAACTCCAAAGTTCCCCAGTGTCTGCCGATGTTATTCTTTTATTGGTGCACTAATCAGGAGTTCTAAAGAGTGTGAGACATAAGCAGACATGGCTCTCCTTTATAGGCGCCGTCTTTATGAAGGAATAACGTTATTAACTCTCAAGCTGTGCACCAGATTCGAATTTCATTTGGGCCGTTTCGCGTTCGGAATTTTCCTGTCATTAGGATGGATACCAAAGTGGCTTTATGCTTTATGTTCTCGAACTTATTTAAGCACCAATTTTATACAGTCAATCATCTTTCAATATGATCTGTTCCGTTTGCTTAAACACATAAACACATTTGTTGTTGCCTAACATATTTTAATAGCACTGATAATGCATTGGGTTATTTACTTTATAGACGTAACTTCAAGAAAAATACTACACTTGCTCCAGTTTCATAGGATCAGATAGTAGAGGACGTATTAATATTGTAGTAACTGGCAAGCTTTGCAGAATTAAACAAAATAGAAAGTTCTCCATGTTTACTTTCGTTTATGTACTTTGATAGCACTTTGGTTGTAGACATTGTACTTGTAATTTACAATACATTTTCCTTTTGGGATTATATTTTAGAATTTTACCAAGTATTGCCTGCGAATGCTCTGCAAGATGCAATGTTATCTGTTAAAATTTCTACAGCAAACATTTGGAGCAACGTAAATATTCTTTCCCATTGAGGATCTTTTTATTCCAAACCACTAATACTACCACTAGCACGTTGGAATTACTCAGTTCTCCAGGAGAAAAAACAGGCTTCTTTTGAACTTAATAGACATGCTTCGTTTATCAACTGAAAAACGGTGCCCAAGAAGAGGCCATAAATGCAACACGCGACCTCATTTACTCAAGGGATCAACAAATGCAGACCACGCGAACCTTCAATACTCACTGTATACAACTACTGCGAACCAAGCAGGCTCCCAAGACATCAGCTTTCAGTAAAAATGTTGTGTGTTGTAATCACATCACTCTTCTACAAACTTTTCTTACAAAACTTATTCTTTTATCCAGTTCTTGTTAAGCGAGATAAACTGTCATTGCACATTTACATATTCATTGTAGGTATAAATATAGAATAGGATAAAGTCATTAGGTAACGCAGCAAAGGATTATAAGTAGAAACCTGTGGTGTTGATAAAAACCAAAAAGAACATTGCAATCACGAAAAGCTTTTATTAAAATAAAAAACATCTTATATGATTCTTAAAGAAAAACAAATAAAGAGATCGATGCTTTGCGTAGAGTGTGGCATTCCATAGTGCAGAAAATTGGACGCTGCGATTAAAAGAGGTAAGCGTTTGAAATCTGGGTATGAAGATGAATGAGGCATATAAAATGAATAGACAAATTAAATAATGACGCTGTTTTAATAAGAGTAAACGAAGAAGATTGCTAAAACTGATAAGAAAGGGCAAAATAAATTGGCACGGCAATGGACAAGAAAAAAATGTTTACTGAGAGATGCACTGAAAGGAATGGTAAACAAGAAAAAGGTTCGGGACAAAGAAAAATGACAGCTAACCATTTTAAATATTATACATAACTGTAAAGTAGAAAAGGAAATTAGAAAAGAGGAAAGAATGGAGGAGACAGCAAGCAGAGAAGACACAAAATTTTGACTGATAAACTGCACACTATTAAGCGCGACACTAGAAGCCCAAGGATTCAGCGTGATTGCTGCGTCAGTATGCACAGTTTAGTGGGCTGCTTAGTCGACAGGTCACTCATAGCCTCCTCTAGGCGACTCCAGCTGTGGGGCGGGTCTTGGAGCTGGAACTATTAGGTACTTCCGCACGTCGCTGTGGCCTATCTGCCTGTAGCCTGTAACCTCCTGTGGTTCCTTCACTTCATCCCTTCCGTGGTAGCCACAATGAATCTATGTAGGTCTACGTGTACGAGATGTCACCCTCCATTGTATAACCTATGCATAGTACTTTTCTCACTAATCCCGTCCTTATTTTCTGTTCAACGTTTGAGTGTATGCTCTAGCTATATATTTAATATATCGCGTGCAGACCAATAATGCAATCAGGGCTTTGATTCACCGAAAAATTATCGAAATTTATCATGTCCTACAGGCCAGAGACTTTACATTGTCACCATATACTTATAGATTATTGCCGTTAGGTAAACGCAAATAAATAAACATATATCTATATTTAGAAATAGCGAGTGCAAAATTTGGAGAACGGTAATATCTATTTCAATAGGTTGTAATTATTTGAAGGGCCTTTGTAGTTAACTCTCTTCTCGTAATGTATTGGTTTCTCTCCATTTTGAAGTTAGGTTCCCTGGATTCGGTACGTATGTATTCGGTATCTGTGTTTAAAAGTAAGCATTTCACACATTATTGCACCCTATGATAATAGCAACAATAGCAATAATTGTTATTTATACTTCTATGAGAGTAGTCTTAATATGTGTTATTCCTGATGTTTCAGTTCCCTAAATACAGAGCCTTCGTTTTATGCCAAGGCCGCAGATGCGTGCTCCGCACACAGTCCACTGGGAGGTTTTCCGTTCCACAACTCCCGCGTTACTTATTCACGAGTGTTAGTAACATGTAATGAGTACTAACCTTATTATAAGTGTGTTGAAAGTGGTATCCATCTGCGCAAAGACATTCTTGGCATCGTCGGATGAAATTACCATTCACACGCTTAAGTTCTTCTTGCGTAATGTTCATAATTTCTGCTTTTAAATTGTCCTTAAGTTCGTCTGTGGTGTGGGGATTGTTCCTATAAAATTTATTTTTTGTTGTTTAGCGATCGCGTTGTTCTAAATGTATTGACCAAACATCTCACAGTATCTCTACCCGGAACTGGATAACCAGGAAATTGCTGCTGAAATTGTTTAAAACCTGTCTATATAGTTCAGTTTTCACATATGTATCGTACATAAAAATACTGTTTAAGCGTGAATTTGTTGGCAGGCATTTCCGTGGACTAATAAGAGAATAGCATTCTTAAGGAAATCACACACAACACACGTGTTGTCGAAAACTTCACAACACGAAAACAAAGCAACGACTGAGACAGCTCACAGCTGATAAACTACTCTGACACGCTCTGCGCCGCTGCTGCGCAGTGGCATAATACCTAGGTCACTACCGGCCGATACGCATATAAGGCGGTTGTGGCCTTGGCATAAAACGAAGGCACTGTAAATTCATTCGTGGCACTTCAAAGATTTTGTTGTACCACCTACCTACCTACCTTATTGCCGTCAGAGAATGAATCCCGTGCAAAGCCACATAAGTTTAAAATCGAACAATATAAGCATACACACGAGGCACACAGGTCACGTTAGTTTCAAACACGGTGTTTTACTCAACTAAAATCTACACTTACATAATAATAACTGGTGTAATTAAATTCTTGACAATTGATCGGCTTTCATAGTTCATGACAATGTAGGCAATATATATTAACAGCTGCTGCATGAAGACATTCTACGTTAATAGCAGTTCATATTCAATAACTGGCTTTTCTGCGTTATAATTGTAGAACATTTGTGCTTATAATTTTGTGCTGCCTATCATCAAAACGGACTCTAAATGTTCATCAGTTATAGCAGACTGATATTTTGATTTGGAAGATTTAATTTTTGAAAATGTATTTTCACAGGTATACTTACACTAATATTAGTCTCGTGAAAAGTCTTTGAAATGAGAAAATGTATTTCAGTAGACGCTTTAGCTTTCCTGCATTTGTCCTTCAGTATTTCAATATATTGCATAAGTACCAATTAAAAATCTGAGCGCTTAATTCTATTTGATCGTTCGAAATTAATCTAATACAGGCGCACCGTTTTTGCTTATTCATATTTTTTTTAAAGTTTGTAGGCAGCTTGAGGGCCGGGTTCGGCCCCCGGGGCCGTAGTTTGCCAAACCATACCTTAGAGTATTCTTGGTAACAGAACTTTAAGAAGCCATAAACTTAAAAACCGCCATTATAGTGGTCCCTGTACAAAGCTAGGTTATTACTTGATTAATGAATTATGTATTTTTTTAATATCTCGGTAAATTTAGCCGGCTTTTTCTATCTCACACAAGAACCGTCCTATTTTAATACAAATGTGGAAGGAAAGAGATAAGACAGATGAACGACTACCAAGCTGGTATGTGAAGAATCAAACTTATGAGAATTTTGTTTTGCTACATATGTTATTTGGTACGACCTCTAACAAGGAAACCTTTCATGTTGAAACTTACCTTTAAATTCCTGTGGGTTAAGAAAGCCATATCCTAATAAAATCTTACATGTAACATTCAGATGATTTTCTCTACCCTTATCATTTAATGGGTACAAAAACTTACCTTACGAAAGCTGTCTGCCTGTCTAGTCTACTTCATTTTAATCGAAGTAAATGGTTGCAGAAATGGATACATTACGCATTTTGTTATCAATGCAAAGGGAATAGCGATTGTGAAATGTTTCAGAACTGGATGCTATTTACTCTTTCCATGCAGCCGTGGGAATGTCAACAGGACTTTAAAAAGAATGACAAAGAAGTAAATAATTCGAATCATTAATGACGAATATCTTGTAAATGGCTTATACCTCAAAAAATTATTTGAAATAAACTGCGTGTGTTACAGAAACCTACAATTTTTGTAGTGCGTTTTCGTCTATCGCATTACGTTTACCAGTTATACAAGGTTGTATAAAATTCCTTCCGAATGAAGAGGACTCGTAGGCTGTTCCCAGGGAAACTCAAGATATACCCATTGTATTAGTCATGTAAATATGTTTAATATACCTATGGTATTTTAATCAAAATCGTTAGGCATTTTTGACAAAATCGAAAATGTCGAAAAATGTTCCATGCAAAGGGTAGTTGGAGGTGGGGTGATTTTCTTGAAAATCTTTGTGTCGCATCTTTGGAAAGTACAGAAATTAAATACCAAGTTTGGTAGTTTTTTGCCAGTTTTAACTGCAATGTCTAGGCATCGATGTCGGAATCCTGCAAATGTTAGTACAAGGTGCCACGATGATGGGCATCCTTGGGTGAAGTTACAGTCTTATCGCATGAATCACTGTTCTCTCGGGCCGTTCCTTCCAGTCCCTCCTTACTCTAAGACGCGAACGAAGGCGAAAAATGACATTTGCCGCGCAAACGGTTTTAAGGATGGGGTCTAGGCGGAAACACGTGGCGTTTGGTACGGAAATGCCTGTGCAGTATTGCTTGCTAATAGTTTAATATAGATAATCTGGTACTCGATTTTTAAGCAGGCTTAGTTTTTTCCGTGCTACCTTTCTATGACAAATTGCGTGTGTCACCGAAATTTCAAGGCATGTTTCGCCATGAAGGGTAGAGTTGTAAGGGTTAGAGAACTACACAATGTGTTTTTACTATCCGTATATCAGTCTGCGTTAGACATTCAGGTAGAGGATCGAAAACAAATTTGATTTGCACAAGGGACATAATTTAATTTCTCAAAAGAATACGTGTGGAATTTTAGGCTAACGGTTAAATGTGTTTACTCTCATGTGCACATACATATAACCTGAAACATGTGGATGATGCATCAACGGCTTCCTGATGTTTATTTCACGACAGTGCTTGTCTGAGATAAGAGTATATTATTATTTACGGCATGGCACGATATTTGTCCTTTACCCCCTTGCCAGCATGTAGTCAGCATTAGAAATTGTTGGACATTACCAGGTAAAAGCTTCAGTTTGGTATGCAAGGATTATATCGCTTGGAGCGACCACAGTAATCTGTAAACAACGGAACGAAAAGAAGAGATGAAAGCGTAACGATGACGCATATCCACCCCCCCCACCCCCACTCACCCGCCACCACGATCACAGCGAAAGCGAACGCCGCACGGGAGCACTGATCCTCTTGTCCTGCTGGAAATACAAAGGTCTCCCCGGAAGAAAATACACAAAAATCGGGCCTCTCAACCTTGCAGTCGATACGGACGTTATCGAACTGGGCTGCTTTCCGATTATAGGGCGTAGTCGCCGATTAACCTGAATCGCGAGCTTGTACCCGGATTACCTCAGTAAGGCCCTTCGTGGAGTTTATACGCATTATAAAATTGTGCACTAACATCCTTAGTACGGGTAAGGTATAACACACCTAGAGGCGTGGTCACATGGCCTTATTACCTGTAACACAATATGCCTGCACAAGGTCGCCTGTCTTTGCTCTAGTTTGTGTAAGGAACTGCCTAGAGAAGCAAAGGTAAGCGACGTTTTTATTTTGGTGCTTATTCCACGTCGCAATAAGTTGACTGTTTCTGCGGTCTGGTGGTTAACATGGTAACCTCCAAATCCAGAGGTCCCAGGTTCGATTCCTGGCCGGTGCTATCCTTAACTTAGCCAGGATTATTCCCTATTCTTCTAGTATCTGGAAGTATGGATGCACGTGTGAATGTGAATTTAATGTAATAACCAAAAGTAATACCAACTCAAAGACTAACAGCATCGTAAAGTGAATGAACATAACTGCCGATAAGCAGTTCCTAAGGTAAAAAGCCATCGATATGATCCAAGGTGTTAAAAAGGCGTCATAAAGATGTAGGGGAAAAATGCCGTTTTGCGAACGCACGCTACTTTCTCTGCTACTTAGTAAGTAGAACCAGTAGGTACCTATTGTGTTCCATCCAAAAATTAGATGTCGAGATTTCATCTGAAATACATGTTTTCAGATTCCCTGAACCCCCCAAAAATTTAAAAAAGGTTCGCGTGTGTGTGTCAACAGCATAACACAAAAAGAAAAGGTCAGTTAAATACCAAACTTGGTGCTTAAGTTCAGAATCTTCCAAGGATGCAACACGAAGATTTTAAAGAAAATACTCCCACCCAAGCTTACCTTTACATAAACATGTTTCAACATTTTTTCTCAAAAATGGTCTAACTATTTTTATTAGAATATCGTGTCTATATCTTAGATATTTATATGACAAATAAAATGTATATCTTGAATTTTCTGGGAATAGACAGTGGCCCTCTTCATTCAGAACGAATTTTGTATAAGGGGCACACTGTGTAGTATCTACACAATAAAATACAGATCCATTTAAAAC
Source organism: Deroplatys truncata (assembly GCA_030765065.1). Taxonomy (NCBI): domain Eukaryota; kingdom Metazoa; phylum Arthropoda; class Insecta; order Mantodea; family Mantidae; genus Deroplatys; species Deroplatys truncata. Next base: position 111,083,066 of record CM060979.1, read on the forward strand.
ACACAATTTATTTCAAGTAATGTTTTTTGTGGCATCAGCCATTTCCGAGATATAAGTTATTCATTTGAATTGTCCAATAGCTTTGTATTTTTAAAGTACTGTCGCTATTCAGGTGTTTCTTGCTCAGGGAAGGAGTCATAAAAAGAATATGGATCTTCAAGGCTATACTGTCCAGTTTTTAAACATCTGACTGTCGCTATTTCCTTAGTAGCTATAACGAAATGTGTAATGAAACTATTTATGCAAAGATTTATCTCATCATGAAGTAGATAGAGGAATAAGCTTTTACAAGCATACTTTCTAGACGTTATGTAAAAATTAGTAATAGTGGGTAGAGAAAGTCGCGTGAATTTAACACATCATATTATTATTGTTATCATTAATATTAATTTTTTCGAATTACTCAGTTTCAAAACTGAAGTTTATTGTGCTATACCTACTCAGTGAAACGCGATGGCATTTTAAAAAAATTGTCTTCTAAAAACGTATGTCATTTCTCTCATCATAGTGCACAAAGCCATTATAGTACATAATGGTATTCTTTTTGCTAGCTTTAGCTCAAAACAAAATATATGTTTAAAAATTTAGTATTAATTTTCTTTGTTTTCTTTTTGTTTTATAAACCAATAATTGAAAACCCTGGAAAAGCAGAAAATTTGACTTTTGGAACGTTATGAAGCATTTCAAATGAACTGAATGAAAACTCTAAAAATAGTAAACACTTTCAATATGCAAAAGTGTCGAGTTGTTTCTTATTGCGAAAGCTTGTGTTTCTATCTACTTCATTTTAATCGAGACAAACCTTTGCAGAAGTAGTTACACTACACAGAATCGCGATAGTCAAATGTTTAAGAACTGGACGCTATATGCTGGCCCATACTCTTTTCATGCAATTGCGAGAAACAGCTGAATGTTTGTTACATTTCACAAAATTTAACAATTAAAATCATTAATAACGGATATCTCGGAAATGGCTGATGCCACAAAAAAGGTTATTTGAAATTACTTGTGTGTTTAAACACATCCAAACTGGTATACTTAACGTTCAACAGTTATGCAAGATTATGCCAAATTCCTTCCGAATGAAGAGGACTTCAGAAGCTATTCCCAGGAAATTTAAGATGTATATTTTATTTGTCCTGAAAATATCTTTTGGTGTTTTAATGAAAATTCTTACGGCCATCTTTTAGAAAACAAAAAATTCCGAAAAATGATCCATGTAAAGGGTAGTTGGAGCGAATTAAACATTAAGTTGGTAGGGAATTTTCTTGAAAATCTTTGTATTGCATCTGTGGAAGACACTAAATTAAATACCAAGTCTGCTATTTTGTAAACTTTTCGTTTTTTACTTATGCTGTTCACAGATGCCTACATTACAGACACACACAGAGAGACGTTTTTCTAAAAATGATTTTTTTTTATTCAGGGGACCTCATAACATGTATTTCCAGTGAAATCTCGGTATCGAACTTTTGGGTGGAATGCACCTTCTCTACCTCCTATGTACGTGGTAAAGAAAGAAAAAGAGTTTCTGAAACTGAAACTTAAATTGCAAAACGGAAAGGAGCTTAGATGCCAGTCCTTTAAGCTTTTATAGAAACAAAAGTAAACATTATTTTGAAAATTATAGTGTCTGAATATTTTTGGGACGCTCAATCCAAATGTCTAATTCTCCGAGATTTTCATCAAATTTCAGCGGTTTATTCCCTTAAAGAATTTTTTCTAAATTTCAACGCTGCGCTTCCTTAACGCAGAAATGGCGTGAAGATGGACCTCCATGTTCTAAAATTACTTTGTTATAATTAGTTTTAATAATGAATAGTTTGCTGTTTGCCTATATCGCACTGTTTCACCTGTTTTGTGTTTGATCTTGACTATTGTTACAACTGAATAGGTTTGTAGCGCGAACAAGGTGACTAACAAATTTAATGAATTATATTAGTTATTACATGCGCTCCGAACAAACAAATGTAGCCCGGTTTACTGACTGACCTTCAAAGTGTATGCCATGTAGGTATGTATTGTGTAAAATTGACTTCGTGCCAAAGCTTCCAGCTCCAATGGAACTGTCTTTCTGGGGTGCCTGCTGACACGAAACTGCAATAAAACAACTCCGAGCACAGACTTACATGACCCCCTATGTTTTGTTTTCATTCAGACGCTGCTTCAAGAATCTATTATCGCCAACACATGTCAATTAATAACCGCAGGCTTTCATTGGTCGGCGAACCAGCCACGCGAGACCACAAACAAAACAAAGTAAGGACGCTACCTGGAAAGTAATTTTCTAGCAGTGGATCTGCGTGTTCCGCTGTGCTACTGCCAGAAACCTAGTTGAACTCCCATCGATGATTATTGCTTCTTTAGCACACGCGCACAAAACAAAAACGGTATCAAAGACTAATTAAGATACTGAGAAAAATGCTGACAAATTTATCGCCATACAATAGGTCTTACAAAGATTAACGCACTATCCAGATAAGACGCTGTAACTGTTTAACTTTCTGCAATGCTACTGCTTACCGACAACATTAAACTGAGTTCAAGAGTTTTGTATACCCACGGAGTGAACAAAGAATAGAGAATGCCGTTGATAACTTTTCCTAGGAGAAAACAAATACTATGAAACGTAGCTTATGACTTTATTATTTAAATGCACCTTTTAAGCATGTTAAATTCTACATTTATTGAAACTACATCGCTAATATTTTGTGCACAGTTTAGAAAATGTGCATCCTCAGGTATACCAAGTGGGCGAAAAGATTTTCTTGGATGACCAGGTGAATTCAGAAGACTTTACAGCGTGCAGGTGAGCGTGGCCCCCCCCGAAATCAAACTAAGAATTTGTTTTTTCATATCCTTTAGTCCTTGCTCTTGATATAACTTTCAAAGACACAATACAAGTATACTCTTATCTCAGACAAATATGATCCTGTTATAAATAAGAAGGCGGAGCCACCACATATTTGGCGCTATATGTGTGCAGATTAAGTTTTGCAACATTAGGGGCAACATGCACTATGTTCGAGTAAATTGCTTCGGAAGTAACGTTTACTAAAGAAGTCCGTACTACGGGAGCAATTTATTCCGGAAGTAACGTTGGAAGGCTTAATTACAATTTAGATTTTTAGTTACAACTACGGAAGTAAGAGCTCATTACTCCCGGAGGCATTGCTTTGTTTGCGTGATTTACTTGACGTGATCATGGATAAGGTTATGTGCGATAGGAAAAGGGGGGGAAATGTCAGCGAAAGAGATAAATGTTTGTTGGTAGAGATTAAAAAAAATCCATTTAAACAATACACGTGTAAAAAACTGATATAAAAAGATGCTGGAAAGTCGTGACGAACTAGTTTATTGCTTCGAGCGACGGGAAACGCACTGAAGAGCAGCTTAAAATTCTGGAAACAATTTGTCTAATCTGCATTTCGCATTGTAGATCACTTACGTGTTGATGGAGAAATACCTCTTCCGATTTCGGAAAAGTTCACTATATTCGCGGGGATGGGTACGCGGATGGGCGTGTAGTCAATTCCACCCACAATGTGTGGGAAATCTGCAAAAGTAAAGAAGAATTGCCTTTTATTTTCTGAACACTCATGTAGATATATTTATATGTGTAGTACGTACCTTGCTCTTAACCTCAAAAGGGGTCTAACAACGCGATGAAATACACGACCAGCAGACGCATGGAGAACGTTTATTTATAAGATCTCCTGTAATGCCGGGATTACGATGAACTTTGCTTAGCGTGACACAAAGCTAAGAAATGCTGGTAAAATGAAGAGCTAATTGGTATGCACTTACCGTAATGGAATGACTCTTGATTGATAGTTCTTTTATTACTTCGAGCTAGTGCTTCACGCTGATATGCGATATCAAACTTGACATTAATGGGAAGGGAAAGTTTGACATTGCCAAACTCTTAAGTTACGTCGCGTTAAGTTTATCCTAAATATCACTTACTACGTGTTAGACTATCACGTTACATTAAATTCGTCGTAATGCTGGCTTAACTATCTGAAATGTTCCGGTACGAAACACTCGTAGGACGCATAACAACAATTGCAGTTTGGGTTAAACAGCCAATTCCTGTCTGAATTTTGTTGTAAATGCTCTCTAAGCAGGTTCAAAAGTCAGTAAAAGATTCTTTCCTAATAACGAAACGTTCGTTGAGCTCTCTCTCTCTCTCTCTCTCTCTCTCTCTCTGTATAAGTATCAAATGGTTCTCGCATACCACTATCGTATTTCCGTTGTTTTCATCGAGACATCAATATAATCTAAGTAATCCATGAACACGTCCAAATATCTTCTTCCAAATACGATATGGTACGACTAGTTCAATCGACAGGTTAGTTACTCCATCCTGGTTGCTAGAGTAAATTCTAACTTATGTTTGTGCTCTATTTAATCACGTAGTAACATACAGCATGACGGTGTTCTCCGACATTTACTTCTGCGGTAATTTAATCTGGGAGTATCTGAAAGAAGTAAAATGCTTCGGAAGTAGTTTACTCTGGTAAGGAAGTCTCGGAGTGTTGACTTGAATAGTAGTTTACTACGAAAGTACAGCCTACTTTAGGTTGGTGCACGCCGGCTTAGCTGCAGCTGCGCTAACTTCTTGATAATTAATCGAGTAAGTAACTTATAAAATATAATATGTGTTACACAATTAATATTCTGTGTTATCGTGCATAATGTTACGCTTCGGGGTTTCTTTCTTAAGCATCGAAAAACTACGCGATCATTTGCCTCTCGCCACCTCTTAAGGTTTGCCTGGATTGTGTTTTATTTCGGCAGATTGACAGACCTGCTCCATGATGATAAGCTGACTACTTTTAAATTGCGTACAGGTGTTCTGGGTTTGTGAAAATGCGAGAGGTGTAGGAAATATAGTCTTAAATACCAGAAGCGACTCTGCACGTTAAACAAAAATAACAACTGAATCAGCATTCACCGCGAGACCTACTTTGTTCCAAGAGGGCAGTGTGGTATAGGAATACAACTTAGTTATTATACAACTGCTTCATTAATAATACAAATTAGGCTGCACATTATTTAACAATAATATGTTAATGGTGTATAAGTGCGCCTGTCTTCGGTTTAATCTATGTCTCTATGCTTATGAATATGTTTGTTGAATTCACGAGCCTAGAACACATCTGTGGTGTATGTGTAGGATACAGAGAAATGAATATAGGTAAACATTTACAGGCTTTTCTCTCGACGAAACTAATTCGCTTTGAGCAGTGATTAGAAAACTGCTTACAGTGCTCTATTTCTTACAGGCGGTTATTGTGCGATAAGAAATAAAAGAAAAACCCATGCACGTCTCTACAGCAATCAGCGGCCTAAGAGCGTTCCGTCTCATTGTGTCTATCACTCTCTTTCTTTCTTCACATATGTTTACAAGAGGATCGTTCTAGTTTGAGAGAGAGTATATACTTATACATTTAACTTTAGCTATATACCATTATGTTATAGCATAGTATTAATAATTCCTACTCTTATTACCAAAACGTTGGAAACCGCAGTCTGACGCATCGAGATGAAGTGCTATGAGGGCATCCAGGCAGTAAGGACCTTTTGACTTTAATTTATTCAGATAAAAGACATTAAAAAGGATACGTCACTACACAATTGAAGCTTACTTTATCTCCAGATAATCACACTTCCGTTATTTAAGATTTGTCATGTCTGTTAACGAGCTTAAGAATTCCCGTGTTAAATTAAATTGAATTTTATTTATGGACGCTCTTTAACTACTATGGTCCTTAGCGTCCCATTCTATATTGTGCGTGAAAGACCGGTAATTTTGCTCAGAGGCCTCTTTATCGGGCTTGAGGTTCTTTTACGTGCCGTAAATCTAGGACACGGGACCACCGGCTTTACTTCCCTTCCGAAGGAAGCCATGCTAAGGATTTTTACGCCCGAAAAAACCATCGCATTCCGCCGTGATTTCCGTGTTGGAGTCGCTGCCCCCAATCTATTAAGCCAAGCTGTTCGTACACAGTTTCAGCAAGCAAAGAACGAGAAATGTTTGGAAAAGAAATCTATAACTCATCTAAGGTTACACGTCTGTCTTTTAAGACTTTGTTGTTTACTTGATTCTTCATCAAATCATCTGTGATGAGCGACAGACGTCGGGTCGAGTTTCGTCATGCAGATCTGTTCGTCCTTGTTGAACATTTCACACCAATTTCTCACATTTCTCTCGTTCGTTCATTACTGTATCACCATACACTTCCTTTAGTTGACTGTAAATTTCTGCAGGTTTCAACACTCGAGCATTCAAAAATCCAATATTTCTCAGCACAGATTCGGCGGCACTTTGTATGGCACAGATCATTTTGAACAATCACAGAAAGCACACTAACAATTTCTTTCGTCTGAAACTCACACAACTCTGAAAAAAATGTCAAGGAAACCATTCGGCTTTGAATAGAAGCCCGACAACGATCTGCGGCGGGAATGTGCAAATGGTCCTTACTTCCTGGATTACCGTCGTATATATTCGTGACCGAGGAAGATTGGTTTAACAGTATAGTGTTTTATAGCATTGGCAGCACTATAGCAAACTAAGATACATTAGAGTGCTAATTTCTGGATTGCATTCTGAGAAATTAGCGATCAAACTCGGAACTAAAGCGCCATGTTGCCAAAATGTGCAACACGTGGTCATCTGCACTATGTATATGAGAAGTCATTTTCACAAGCAATAAATAATAAGTAACAAATGCCATAGAGGGAATAACAGAAGACATAAAAAATAAAATATACCTGTAAGTAACCAAAATAACCACCACTAACGCCGGCAACTTAACCGTCGTTACCATAGCAACGGGCCTTCCGTGCTCAGTCTTCGACCTCTGCTCTCGTTCACTACTTACTAACACACTGACACATTGCTTAACTTTATCACTCTTCCTGACCATTTCCCCCTCCAAAAAATAGGTAGTTCTGTCTGCGCTATTGCCTGCGTAAGTAATTAGAGAATACTTGTTTCCAGAACTCCGAAGATTAAACATACCTGACAGAGTGCGTCTTCACTAAGACGGGACATCCACTGATTTTGTCATCGGTGTGAGATTGAACCTTAATGCATTTTTTCTAACAGTTGGATTAGTCGGGAATCCGCGAAGCTTCCTTCACCTGTATCCTGGCGACACGAAGCTGAATTTTACCGCACCAGGCAATTTTCCAATTCTCTTTGTAGTATCGCAAAGCAGGAGGTCCGCAAAGGGTACACGTTATAAATGATGAGCCGAAGAATGCTGTGCGCATTATCTTGACACACGTGAGACGTCACTAATGCTTCGCGAAAAGGGCGAACGTACCTGTAAAGGCATTTCCCCATGGACAGATGAATTTAACTTATATGTATATCGATTGAAAACACAGGCATACGCAACTTTTCCCCACATGTATATTATGTGTTGAAATATACAATTTTCTTGAAAGGCTACCGACTTTCGAATTCCATTCTCGGTTCCACATAATAGAAGTTCCTTATTTAAAAATAAATACGTTACGCCTTTCTGGTTGCTCTTACCCTTATAATAAACGTAAAAAGTCTGTAATGAAAACCTTCCGATATCTTTGTACACTAATATCCAAACAAATCAAGAAAATCTCTCCCTCCTGCCCTCAAATTAACTTACCTTGTTTGAAAATAAAAAAAAGTAAACAGAGTATTAATGAATAAATTACTCTGTTCGCACGCGGAAATGAAAGAACAGTTCTGGGATGCACGCATTGCCACTTGGGAAATGTACTTCTGAAGATATAAATCCTCCAAACTATATGCAAAATGTTAATGCAATATTTAACATTTAGAATACAAAAGCTATAAGCATCATTATTCATTATCCCACAGTTTTTGGTCACCCTGCATATTATATGAAATTTCAGATGACCTACAATTATAGCAAGATTTGTACTAATTTTGTAAGATTTATCTTTCGTGGTTACACTAGGTGAAGGATATGAACCTACCTGGTCTTCTTTTGTTTGGGTTGCCAGGTGGCGTCTCTGTCTCACACCGAGGTTAGCTACGGAGTGTAGCTGCCTAGTTCTGGGACTTGTTTCCCGGACCTTCAATTAGATGTGTAGCCGTTCTTAGGGCAAGTGCCTGCCTGCACTTTTGGTCTTTTTGACCTTTTCACTTTGCGGTGCTCGTTTCTCTAAATTATTTAATATTTCATGGGACGCAAGTGGAAAACCAGATTTGGTGTTAATTTAGTATTGGTATTTGGGGGCACATTTTAAGGGGAATGTTCTGCACTTTCAATGCGTTTCTTGTTCTCATTTATGCTATTTTACTCCTTGGTCGTGTAAGGCCGTTGTTAAATATGTTAGGTATTGTATGGGCTTTAAACGTATTACCTACTGAATTGTGATTACGGACAATGGAATTAATGGCTGTGTAGGCGTCACCTGGCCGAGTGATCAGACCGCTCGCTTATCAACATGGCGGCCCGGGTTCAATCCTAGGGAACCGCATGCGGCATTTGTGGTGGACAGAGCAGCGTGCGTTTTCTCTGAATTCTCCCGTTTCCCCGACATTCATTCCACTATTCCCGACATTTCTTCCTCGCTCTCATACCAGGCTTCGGGCTGATCACCCATCCTGGCTGTTCTCTCTAATCCATAATCTGTGCTCCCCGACAGCCGTCTAACCCCATGAACCCGCTTGTAAGTCCTGGGGTGTGTAAGCCCTAACAACGGGGAGAGTAAACTGAGGAAGAAGAAGAACTAATGGCTGTGCATGTTGCTGTTGAGTGATGGGCAATTTAAGAGTACTTCTCGGGCCGTAATATATATATATATATATATATATATATATATATATATATATAGGGAGAGAGAGAGAGAGAGGACCATTGTGTATGTCTTGAGAAGCTATTTTGTACCTGCTTATCCCATTATCCTGGGTGTCTGTAAATTGCGTGTGAAATTTATAGATAGAATATTCCAGTACCTAAGATACATATGTGCAGCAAGAGGCATAAAGAACAATTTGTAATGTAAGTGAATTAATCAATTATTGACTCGTTGCTTCTTAAAATATAGTATGAATAGTTATTCGTTTAATGGGGTCAGTTTGCTTGCCTGGAAGTTAACTATGTTAACCCTATCTTTCCAGCCTTTCTGAAAATCCCTTCCACACTGAAATTTGCCAAACGTAAAAATAAATAGAGAATTAAAGCACATCACAGTGCAGATTAAATATCGGCATGTTAGGAAAGTCGAAATATTAATTGCTTGCGCAGAAGATATCAGACTTGATGTGTAAATGACCTAAAATGGGCATCAAGTTGAATTCATTTCACTCAGCAGACCTTTTCTTCTTCACTTCAATGAATTAGTTTGCCTTCATTCCTAGCATCTGTTTCTGAGGCGTCCCATTTCTCTTTTCCATCAGGTTTATATTGCAGGGCTTGCTTAATAATAATAATAATAATAATAATAATAATAATAATAATAATTATTATTATTATTATTATTATTATTATTATTATTATTATTTCATTCCCACGTTTCCTTAACATTGGATCTAAAGCTGTTTATTTTCTCGTATCCTATTATTAATTAGATATATGCTGAATTTTGTTCTTACATGTTCATTTCCTACTTTATGTAACACTGTACTTCCTTTTTGCTTCTTTAGAAATTTAACCTCCACAGCTTTTATTCTCTCTTGCTCTCTTGTCGTTATAATCAATGTTTCAGTTCCGTGGATTCCTATAGACGTAGACATTATGTTATCAAATTTTAGGTTTGTCTCTAGTCTTGTTTTATTTTTTAAAGCTCGTTGGATTGTAACACAGTCATTTGGAATCTGGAGGGTTTACCACATCTTCACATTCATAACCAGGTACCGGATTTTGATGACCTAAAAATGTTTGAAAAATTACCTATAAAATAACTGAAATGTTTTTAGAATGACATAATTACAAAAAAATTGTTCAAAACTAAAATTTATTTAATGTATTAACATTAATGCACAGAAATTTGTAAATTAATTTATACCTGTGTGTATGACTGCTATACAAGCAGAGAAAGCAAATATAAGGATAATGAGAATTTAGAAATGAACTAAAAATATATACATTTGTTAAATGTTCTTGACTGAAGAATTAAAAAGAAAATTAAGAAAATTGTTTTTGAAGCAAGTCTTACAATAATGTAGCATAACTCTCTATAGAGTTCTCAGAGTATACAAAATACATAGTGAAAGAAGAGGAATTCACAGCCTATGACACGACATAAGGATAAGGACTGTGCGCACTCATTAACGCGAAAAAGGGAAAACTGACCTGCCTCATCCCTAGTTTGGAACATGAATTCACAAATGTAATTAATTTTACCTGCTCTCCTTATAATAGCCACCCCGTCATCCACAAGCAACAATCTCCAGCAGTGTGATTTCTTTTCCCAGGAATATCAGTTAATTATATACAATTACTTCTGTTTCTTAGTTGAGCAGTGAAATTTCTGAATAGTTAGCCTTGTGTAAAATGTCAATAACAAAACCCTTTATATACTCAATAGCTAAATAAAGACGCAAAGGGCAAGAAAATAATATAATACTTACCTAAACTCGAGGGGGAAAATACCTAAAATAGAAATTGCAATAAAAAGACCAAAATGACCTAATAAATGTCTGTTTTCATAAACTGGGACCCACGATATGGCTTTATGTACAGGTTAGCTATGGCTATGATGCAACAATTAAAATATAGCGTCATAATGCGGCCCTGTTCATAACTATAACACATCCTAGAAAAGTAAAATGGCCCACTTGTTCTATGACCATCTTGGAACGTAATGCATCTCATCCTTAAATGCCATAACCTTCTCCTCCTTATTAGATATTTTAAAATTATAATTTCTATATAACTGATCGTCTGCAAACATCAGCAAGTGTTAAACTTATAACAAATAATAGTTTTATATAAAAACGTTCTACTCAACTTAGAAAACAAAACTTTTGAAGGTATAAAATGTATAAAGCCATCACTAAATCAGAGACTTCGGCAACGGAGTTTTTACCAATAGGATACGTATTACAGAAGCATTTAGAGAAACTTCCCTAACTTACCTACGTCGTTGCAAATGCAATTTGGAATTGCAGCAACATAATGAATGCGTTCTTCAAGGCCGTGACACTAATGACCGAGAGGGGGGATATTAAGAAGTATATTTATTGCTATAATTTTCAGTGCTAATTATTCTAGCATGTTTGTGGTTCGTATATTTTATTATTTATTAGTACAATGCCAACCAACTCAATGTTGCTGCTGCTTAATGTAATAATGTAAATATTAGTCGCTGCAATTTTGGTACAGTTCGTCCATTACCGTCGCTGATCACCTGAGTCTGTATAAAGAAAACTGGCTTTAATTGCGTAATTGCTTTCCTCTACCAACTATTTGAACTTGCTCATAATCATTATAAGTCGCCTAGTCGCCTTCCTGTACCATCTGCTTAGGTAACTTGTTGATAGTCTTAATTGCATAGTAGCCTTCTTACACCATATATTTTGTATTCATATTTATTTTTCTTTGTAGGTGGAGCTTTGGTTCATAGTATTGAAAATCTAATGCGCTATTTACCTAGGACATGTCCGCGACTTACCGAATGCGAGCCGCGGATGCTAGCGCCTGAGTCATTTCTCTCGGTGTTTATTTTTTTTTGGGGGGGGGAGGTTCTTCTTGTCTATTTCTAATATAAATAATATTTTCCCATTCATGGGGATAAGAGGATGAAAACTAACGTAGAAAAAAATTTATGAGCATAAAATTTCATCTCTTTCTTCATTTTCTTATTGTGTGTTCTAAGGGCAGTAGGTACATAAAAAAAAATGAACGGAAGTGTTACTTCACATGACTTTGTCCAACTATTCTTCTACACAGTATTCTTAAAATGCTTAGTTTTCTATCGACTCATGTCAACGAGATAAATGCTTGCAGAAATGCTTTCATTGCGTGTACACATTTCGTTGAAGATACAGTCGAGTGCACGGAAACGTGCCGATGCTTTTGGTTTCCTATGATGTTTTTCTTTATTTAATGTTGTCAGAAACTACATATCATCTATGTTGCACAACAGTCCTGGCTGAACCAACCTCTTATTGGTTTGAATTCAATCCGATACATACGCGTTACCTATGAGCAAAGGTCAGGCCTGGTGAGCGGTGAACGGGGAGGAGCACGGAATCATTTTACATGAGTCGCTGGAAGCCTTACTTCGCAATGACGGTCCACACGTGCATGAATCCTTCTCGTTATGATTTGATGTCTGGCACAAACATTAACCTATGAACACGGTCGATTTCAGGCTAAGGAGCTAAGGAAGAGGGGATGTAAGACAAGCATTAGGTGGAGTGGTAGAGCCAGATAAGGTGTGGGGACTGGGCATGGCAGCAGCGGTTTAGTGTTTCCTTATCTACATAATCACTGCGCATTATATGGCACGATTCCATGCACTCAAATGTACAAGATGGACACAGGAGGCTGAAGCAATAGTCACATCTTGAAAAAGCTGGGTGCTATGTGCTGTCTTTCAACTTCCACCCTTTCCATGACCCAGATGACGACTGAGCGCTTCAAAAAATTACAAAGTATTTCAAGATGTATAGCAATAAGAATGAATATCTCAGGAATGCTTAATTCACAAAAATGATTTGTCATAAACTATGTCTTTTAACGAGATCAATTTAACAAGTTGCAAATTTGCAGTTTGCAAGTTTATAAGACAAGCGCGTTATGAAGTTGTAAACATTTCAAAGCAATAATAATTCCCTTAAATGCCATACCTTTCCAATAAAAATTATTTCCATTTACTTCACGCCAATCCTAGAAACAGTTTCAAGTTGGGTAATATGGATTTGGTTGCCTGCAAACTGCGGAAACAACTCTCAGCTATTTATATAACAAGTCCATTTTACTTAGTAATGAGCTATTGGGGGAGGGGAAGAAGAATCGGCGTTTTCTGCAGGTTACATGGAATGCTACCAAGTCAATTTTGCCCTAGAAAGCGTTTAACTTACTGCACCAAAAATGTTAAGGGACTTAAATGAGGTAACTCTGCAATTATTTCAGATATAAGTATGTGTCTATCTCTTACGTTTCCCTTTTATATACGATTCAATAAGAATGAAGGGGACTTCTGACGCAAGATACGCGTTTTATTCTTCATGCCAATGTTTCAAATATACGACTTATCAATAAGAAGCCTTAGGGTCATTTAGGGGGGGGGAATTATCTTTTTCCTCATGTAAAGGATTATTTGGGTTGGGGAAGTTCCTGAAGATCTTCTTGCATTCTCGAAAGATACTAGACTTAAATACGAAATTGGATACATCTATCTGATTTCTTTCATGCTTATAGCGTTCTCTCTCTCTCCCTCCTCCATGTAAATAATCTCCTTTATCGCAATGGAGAAATTTATAAAAATATAAAAGTTCTCTGAAAGTATAAGTTGAGATAGCAGAGGCTCGAATTTACTGGAAATGAATATTGAAATGAGCTTTTATTAACAAGGGATTTCGGTTCGTCACTCAGGAAGTTTATGGCATTAATTTAGAATTGTACTTTACTGGTTACCTTATTAGTTGTGCATACATTTTAAATACAACTTTTTCAATTAATTCAAAATGGATTTGATCATTTATAAAATATTAATATCCTGTTCCATTGGCTATAATAGCTAGTGCAATTAATTAAGGCGCCATATGCATTTTCGTACTTCTCTCTTATTTTTGTGAATGCCTGTTTTACCCGTGCCTCCGGTAGCAATGGCTTCTCAAAAATATAGTTCATATATGCGGATGCACTTCCTCCTCTTCCCAGCACCTACTTTTTCGTCGCTCATTCTGGTCACACACTAATTTACTAAGCTCAACACAAAAACCACGTGGCGGTAACACTTGACCTGTTCACTGACACAGTCTCGATTGTTCGACTACAGCACGTGACACAGCAAGACAATGTTAGGTTTCTAGGGTCTCTTTAATGTACAAAAAAACTGGAAAAGTTTATCTTAGGAGGAGCACGTAAGTATACCAGGAATGTGAGCGTTTTATTCATACGACCTATGTCTCACTTCAAAATACTTATCCATTCCATATTTTCAAATGAGTAGCTTTCACATTAAAATGTGCATACTATCAACACAAAGTATGTTTTTTTTCTCGATTGTATAGTCATTAAATTAGGTATAATAAAAGTACTTTTAAACAATTTAATGCTTTTTAAGTGTTCTCTATCTTTAACTTAAAGCCATAAAATTATACCCCTCTCTCTACACAAAAGTGTGTAATTTGCAGAATAGCAGGTTTTGCCAAAATACTATGGAAACATTTAACTGGAAAAGACACTCAAATAAATCTCCAATCTAACTAGAGTTAGATCATGGAATTTAAAGAAATATATTTCGTCAAGGAATAATTCCCTTTTTTCTGAAGACGTCACCTCGATAAGCTTTTTTGAGAAAATGTCTTTCCAATTTGGCGTGGTCAGTGAGACAATAAGTGGTATTTTAAATGCCAGTTAATGAACAACAATATTTCTCCCGTATATTTATCAGACACTGCAGTTGTAATCAAGCTTAGGAAATACTAATACAACTTTTTTGTGCTATATGTTATGATTTAAATTCTCATATACTGCATTTTTGTACAGAGAGTTTCATAACTTAGAATGTTTCTTTATCAATAATAATACTAACACGCATTACAAAACTACAACATATTTTAGTATACGAATAAACCACAATTTAAGGTATGCTTCTAAAAAATATAACTACATAAACAAGTTAAAAATAAAGTAATTATATGTTCTTAAATTGTTATTAAATGCCTAACGATGTTAAATTAATGGTCTAAGTTTTCATTGTAGATTATTATACAATATATTCCAAGCATTTATAAGTTAACAAGATACATCCAAGTGTAGAGCCCTCGTAAGTGAGTGAGTGACACAAAAAAACTACTGAATTCAGGTTAGCTGCAATAGATATAAGAAGGAAATGCACAATATAATGTGCAAGATTCACATTACCTTTCGTTTTAAAATACATTCTTACAAATTATTCACACTAAAACTTCTTGTTAATAGTGGTAAACAGTTGGCCGGAAACTGTTTCAGTTATGTACGTAATACATATTATGTAGGTGCAGATTACAATCAACAATTAAATGTTATCTTTGTGTGAGCTTATGACAAACATAAGTATAGTCACATAACACTCCAAAATCGTGTAATCTCTTAAAATATGAAAACTTTAAAGCAAACAACACGAAACATTCCGGAAATAGTTAATGAAAAAAAATTAATTTTATATGATGAAGCCGAAATTATGAAATCAATAACTATCATAATAATTTGAGAAGGATAGTGATATAAAATACATAATAAATGTATAAAAAGGAGAAACATTGGCCTGTAAAAGCTACAGAAAGCCAGACAGGCACAGTTTAGCTAATTAGGGACCAGCCCCAGGTATAAACGGTAAAATAGCTGAAGCCAGTTTCTCTTGGAATTTATGGGCACAGTTGTACTGGCCGGGATGTGAAGGTCATTAGAGGCTTCATGACGCTAAGTTTGAGGAGAGTTTTGAGGGGAGAGAGGGGAAGTTAGGAGGTGAAATTCATTCTGTCCTGAGCGATTGGTGATAGCGGGACGACATTCTCGTCGAGTTATGAACATTGGCGGCGAACATGCAAGAGGGTAGAACGTTCAGCTGTAGTTAATAATCTTCGGTCTTGGTAAAGACACAGTAGCATCGTATGCATTTAAAAGTGATCGGCAAACCTTAAGTTTTATTTTAAAGGGTGAAAATAAAAGTGTTCCAAGAAAGCGTTCGTGTTTCTCTGTACACATCCACGCATACCCATTGATTAAGATCTCATGCTCGAGCAGCCGTGGCAAAGTATAAAAAAACAACTACGAGGAGAAACGCAGCAATCGTGAGGCATCATTGTTGGAGGACGTAGCGTGGCTGCGTCAATGAGCATGTATGTTAATGGGTCTACATTTTCGCACGTAATGTTGTCGATCTCGTTGGTATTATAAAATTCAATGGAAATGAAGAGGAATCCAAAGAGAAAAATCAAAATATACATTTTATTTATTGTTTCAATGTTTTAAATAAAAGTTATTTTAATCACAGCCACCAGAGCAAAAAATGAATGAATAAATAAATAAATAAATAAATAAATAAATAAAAGAGCTTCGCTTTAGATCCTCATAAAGGAAAAGAAGTGATCATGTATGCAGAATGCCCCAAGGCTAATTCATGGATGTCCTGTAAGTCACCTTCTCCTTCTCCAGAGTATATTGGTAAACGCAGTGAAAATGCCATGCAATGTGACAGCAGAAAGATCGGTTCCTAGAAGCACACGTTGCCACCAAATTGGATGTAACGAGACAGAAACAGTTAAGCGCGCTGGAGTTCTGCCGAAGCACTGAGTTACTGCGTAACAACCGTTCACAACAGAATTAGGACATCTATAGCTCAAATCCTGCAACGAGGATGGAAAGTACATGAAATTGTTTGAGTTTCCATTGACACCAAGGCCTTCAATGGAACACAATACTGCAATTATATTAGATCCTATTGTTCGCTTTAAAAGAGCCCTAAGCAAGTAGGGGAGGTAAATTTAGAAAAAATTCCGTTTGGAACAAGAGATAATACAACACAAATATTTTAGAAAATCCTACTTTTAAACTTGAATTACACCAATTTATTACAGAAGATTGCCATACAGATATTAAGAGACTCAATAAAAATATTAAATTTCCATTTATACCTGCAGAAACATATTAATATATACGATAACTATTTCCAAACAAACTCTGTAAAAACGTAACAGTTTTAATAGAAATAACTGAGATATAATTATTTTCAAAATCAATTGTAAACACTGTTAAAATGTTCTAATGTCTATAGTCTGGATCCATGTGGTCAACCTCACTGGAACACAGATGGTATGTCAGTAAATCTTTCTCTAAGATAGGTGCCTATCTTAAATATGAAATTTAGTACTTATTTAACTTTTTGTTTATATTTATGCTGTTCACAGACACACAGGTGGACAGAGATTTAAGCCTTATAATTATTTATTTATTTATTTATTTACTTACTGCGCATGTAGCCATTTAGAAGAATGCAGGGCAGCCAAATTCTCCATCATGCATCACTCATAGTAATGCAGCCAACATTATTTTTGTCACTAAATTACACTAACTATATAATTATATACATTGTTCCTAAATTATGCTGACTAGCTATGTACACTTGTTAATTTAACTACGCCTAGCCTAAACTTGAACTAAACCTAATCACTACACCACAGGTTAGACCTGACTAATGTCTTCCATTAGTTCCTGGAAAGGCTCTGATGAACGGTTCTTGGTGTCAGGATGCCACAAATACTGACAAATGTGAGCATCTAGGTGCACTCTATCATTGAGGTAAACCGACAGATCCGTCTTATTAATCGGATAAGCCATTTCTAAAAGTTTTATAATTTGCAAGAATATCTCCAAGAACATACAAACTTTGCTTCTTACACTACAATAAATTCTATTTCACTGCATGACCACTATTGTAAATCAATAAAATCCGAGAGAAATGGTTAGGACTTTTCAAAAGTGACCGGTTGCTAATCGCTTCCAGATTGTTGTGCACATGTTGACTGCTATGCGAGAAGCAATAAAGCTAATAGTCATCGGTTGTCAGCTTGCGCATGCGCATTGAAGAACCTTCGGACTTTGAAAATTTGTCGCGTCTCTCGCGTGACATGTTCGAAAGTATCTCCCACACTAACTTTGTCTTCCCATTCAACTTCACACAGTAAATTTTTACAAGAAATAAACTTTACTTAAATAATACTGGCTTGGTTTCAAGCACAACAAGGAAAACAAAACACAACTGTTCGCATATCGTAAGTCAGTTGTTTGTTATTAATGAACTCATGCTTTAAAGATGCCGCATTACAGCTCCACCAAGACGTAACACGAATACTATTTAAAAAGCGGCTAATGCTACAGAAAAAGTTATTTTAAATAAGCTTTAAATCTCAATAAACCCTACACTTTTTATTTAGTATGATTTCAGGATCCTCTAGAAACAACTGGGTTCGAGATTGAGAAAAATGGCGCCGGTAGTTGGTGGTGATCTCGGAGGTATTTACACACGCTAGCCTGCTGTGTTGTGTTTTCGATGTCTGTGATTTTGTCTTTTAGTAACTCCGGCAGTTTGTAATCACACCAGCGAAGCAACAGTGTTTGAAAACTTTATTTGTGCAATTTAGGAAACGGGAATAATCCCAATCTAGCGTTTTTTGTGCCATGTGCTTTCCACGTGTTACTTATGTTCACTAATTAGATTGCATGTAGACTATGGGTATATTTAATGTAAAGTATATATTATATATTTATTAATTTATCTATTTGAGAATACAGTTTGTGTCACGGTTACTGTGGTGATATAAAAAAGAAATCGTAACAGTTGGGGACGTTATAGTCGTCAATATTAACATAAACAATTACTACAACACTGTGTTCCCGGATGTAAGTCCAACTTTGGTTGTAATGAATAGAGGTCTAAATAACTGTGATAAATGCTTTAAAATATGTTATCCACAGTGTTAATTTCTGTTATAACATACATTAAAATACGTATATTTCCGATATACAATAAAATAATTAAGAATATATGTGTGTTGTGTGTATAGGGGGTCCAAAGATTCTCATGTACCAGGGTATTGCCGTGGATATCACTGGTACCTATATTTATATTTCCAAAAGTAAAGATTTAAAAGAAAGAGGATCAGATGATTAAATCGTGAACACTTTACGCGTTCGAAGGATACACCTGTATGCATGCATTGTTTTGCTTCCGACTTTATTATAAGAAAGGATAAATTCCCTTGTGATGATGGTCCCAAGAAAGGGATTAAATTGCAGAATGGTGCATTTTCGACATTTTTTAAAAAATAAATTTATGCTGTTGTGTTGCTGCGTGCAAAGCTATAAACTGCATGAATGTTGTTTTGTGGTGCTGTTTTAGATATTGCAAGTATTTCATATATTTCAGTTGCAGTCCTGGTTTAAGCTTACTTATTTTTATATTTCAGTCTGTCAGCGTTGCATCCCCCTGCAAAATCTAGTTAAGAAATGCTATAAGTCGCTCAGTAATATGTATATATTTTTTAATAATTGTTGCAGACCTAAAAGAAGTTTCCAGTGAAAGCAAAAGCAAAATTCCACCTAAAGCTTCTAAATTTAATAGCTAAAACTGAATACAATAGCATTTCGTGCGTCAGCCATTGAGGTTATATTTATATTGTGCATATAATATTGTGTACAGTGTGATAAACAGTGTAAATAGTGACAAACAATTTTGAGCGAACTCAGTGTCAACTGCAATATCAACAGTTCTGTTTCATGCAAGTATTACGGTGCTTGCAGTTTATAATACTATGTCCTTTGTAATTTAAATATGTAGCTGTAGTTTAGAAAAGCTGTTAAGTTATGGCATGCAAAACTGTAGACTGCATAAATGTTATATATTTCACTGCTCACCATTTAATGTTAGATTGCATTAGTTTACTTCTAAGACAGCGCTTATGTGTATAACAGAGCATATATCTACACAAAAGACATTTCATTACACCACATTAATTGTATTTTACTGCAGAGAAGACGAGCTTGTATACAAGAGCTGTTTAAAGCATTTTCTCAAATTCCCACCACATAGGCCGCCATTTTGGATTTCAATGTCAGGTCCTTTAGAGTATACAGAGGGTCCTGAAGATTTCTGTCCGTCTCGTATGGTTTACCACTTGCACAAAGTTATACGAAATTAATTCAAAATAATAGGATTTCACAGGCTATTCACATAAAGTTCAAGATATACATTTTATTAGCCAAGCAAATATCTTACATGCTGCATTTTAATAAATGTTTTTGAAAAAATTAAAAAATAAAGAGAAATGTGCTTGTAAAGAGTAGTTTGGGACAGAAGGAATTTTATGAAAATCTTCGAGTTTCATGCTTGAATGATGAACTTTAATACCAAGTTTGATTTTTTTTTAAGAATGCGCGTACCTTTCTTTTCTAAAATTGTTTGTTCAAGGGAGCACAAAACGTGCATCTCCGACGGAACACCGATTCCAAATTTTGGGGGAATTAATACGTCCTCTACCTGCCATAAGAAACCTGTAGGGGAATTAGAAATAGTTACACAAAGTTTAGTTCATTATGAAGTTAAATAAATAGATGGAAATTATTAGAGTACAAACCAAAGTAATAGCTGATAAAGCGAACGTTTCTCAGGATCGGATGTTTGTCCAACACTGGCCAGTTGTTTCTTAATGCAGGGAAAGGACCTTGATTTGGCTCAGCGACACACTTCACTGTGCTTCATTAATTATTCATCCGAATGAAAAATATCTCCAGACAAAACGTTGAATATTCAGCGCAGAGAAAACAGAATACTTATATTACTGCTAGAACAACAGCGGTGGCGCAAATGTTTCTGAGCTAGGGGAAATTTAGATCAAAACGATATAGTAAAATGGCAATTTTTTGCTTTTGCTACCTTTTCTACCATTTTTGCTATATAACCTTAAACAACATTTATGCAGTCTACAGTTTTGCATGCCATAACTGAACAGCTTTTCTAAACTACAGCTACATATTTAAATCACAAAGGACATAGTATTATAAACTGCAAGCACCGTAATACTTGCATGAAACAGAACGGTTGATATTGCAGTTGACACTGAGTTCGCTCAAAATTGTTTATCACTATTTACACTGTTTATTACACTGTACACAATATTATATGCACAATATAAATATAACCTCAATGGCTGACGCAAGAAATGCTATTGTATTCAGTTTTAGCTATTAAATTTAGAAGCTTTAGGTGGAATTTTGCTTTTGCTTTCACTGGAAACTTCTTCTAGGTCTGCAACAATTATTAAAAAAATCTGATGTGTTACACTCCCATGACTTTCTCTGCTCTTGTACAAACTATTTTTACAAACTCTTATTCTCCATCTACTTCATATTAGTCGAGATAAACATTTGCAGAAACGATCTTTTGACATGCAAAGAGAATTACATTTTACACATAGCGACCAGTTCTAAAAATCTTTGACTATAGCTTAAGGCGTACTATGTTCCCCTTGTTTTGTAATTGCAAGAGCAATATAGAAATACAGTAGCCTTTAAGCATAGACATATCTCTTAATAGCTGGTTGTTATGTGCAGCACCATTCTCTTTGCCACAGATTAATACTCTTTGCATATCTACATAGTAGATAGAGAAGGTATTGCATTCCACCCAAAAATTCGATACCGAGATTTCACCGGAAATGTTTTCAGGCCCTTTGAATCCAAAAGGGACTTTTAGGAAAAGAGCCGTGCGTACGTGTGTGTGCGTGTGTGTGTGAAAAGCATAACTCAAAAACGAAAATTTGAGCTCGTAGGGTCCAGTTCTTAAGCATTTGACTATCGCTATCCCGTTTACCTATATAACTAAATGTATAATGCAGCTATTTCCAGAAAGTTTATTTCGATTAAAATGAAATATACAGGAAAATAAACTTTCATAAGAGTAATTTGTATACCCCCTAATAAGCTATAGAGGGTAGAGGAAGTCATGTGAATGTAAAGAATCAGATTTTTTTTTTTACTTTCTCTACCATGTATCTAGTAGGTAGAAAAGGTATTACTTTCACCCAAAAATTCTATACCGAGATTTCACTGGAAAGACATGTTTTGAGACCCCTGAATACAAAAAAAGCATTTTTAGAAAGGGTCCGCGTGTGTCTGTGTATCTGTAACGGCATAACTGAAAAACGAAAAGTCGGATCAACACCAAACTTGGTATTTAAATTCAGTACCTTCCAAAGATGCGACACGAAGATTTTCAAGAAAATCCCCCAACCACAAAATATCCTTTACGTGGAACATTTTTAGAATTTTTTTATTTTCTAAAAAAAGTGACTAATACCATATAGGCATTAAAGATAATTAAGTGACAAATAATATATATCTTGAATTTTCTGGGAATAGCCTTTGAAGCCCTCTTTATTCGGAAGAAATTTTCTAGAATGTTGTATAACTGGCAAACATTAAGCGATAGACGAAAATGTACTGCACAAAAAATGTAGATCTCTTTAAAACACACTATTTATTTCAAATAACTTTTTTGGGATCCACCATTTCCGGGATATCCGTTAGGAAACAGTATGGACTTTTAAGGTCAGCATACAGCGTCCAGTTCTTAGACATTTGACTATCGCTGTTCCCTTTGTATCTGTAACGATATAGATATTCCTGCAAAATTTGGATTAAAATGAAGTAGATATAAAAAAAGTTTTAGTAAGACCAGTTTGGATACCCATTAATAAACGATAGCGGGTAGAGAAAGTCATGTGAATGTATCACATAAGATTTCTTCTAATACGCGTTTCTATAAACAACGGAACCATTATATTTACATGTATTCCACAAAGCTTCTGTCCAGCAGATTATTTAAGGGGATAGTAAAATAAGCTGCGCAATTTTGTGGTTCTTTTGGTACGGTTCACAAGACTTTCTCTGTTCATCATTCATTTTAATAGTTGTTCTACTTATTAATGCAGAACTTGCCTTTGCAGCTATGTACTTCCTGTTAATCCCGATGAACGACCGCGAGATATCGTTTAATTACGAGTAATATCACGAAAATGCACACTATGTGGGCTGAGGAAGTTAGTTGTTTAAAACATTTGCACAAACGAGAGGTCGCAACCACATAATCTTTCGGGGTGTAGAGCATCCACTTAAAATTAAGGAAAAATGAAACTAACAACAGACAATATTCGACAATGGTTAATATTGTAGACCAATTTAACAGATTCACTAGACTTTCCATACTTAGGCCATGGAGGCAGCGGGACGTGAGCATGCAAAAGTAAGGATTATAGCTTATAGGAGGACCAGGAAATTAAAAAAAGAAGAAGGTATTTCAAGTTTTTAACAGATTATAATTTTAATAACAAAAGACCCTTTACCTTAG
This sequence comes from Deroplatys truncata, assembly GCA_030765065.1. Lineage (NCBI taxonomy): Eukaryota > Metazoa > Arthropoda > Insecta > Mantodea > Mantidae > Deroplatys > Deroplatys truncata. Next base: position 111,106,151 of record CM060979.1, read on the forward strand.
ATTCATATTTCGTTGTTTCACAGTAGAATCCTCGCCATGAGGCAGATGCTACGAGCACTTTACACTGAGCTCTTCACACTTCAAGCATTCAACATTACTCATCCCCACCCATACAATATCAAATAATATTTATTGAATATACGTGGTTATTTTAACAAGATTTGTGGTTAAAGCTTTGCCTATTTCTTAATATTCCCAGTTATATACAGTTCAGCGAGTATGAAGAAGACTTCACAGTCTATTTACAGAAAATTCAAAATATTATTATCGCCTCAGTATCTTAGGGTTATCTATATTCTTACGAAAAGTATTTAGATTATATTTGAGACTTTTCCATGTACCGGGTTGCCTGGGAATGAGGGAACTCATGAAAATCTTCGTCTTGCAACCTTAAAACAATGAAATTTGTATTTATTCCAACCTCGTTGCTCTACGCAGATAGGCATCTGCACCTTTCTAGATTTAGATTCAAGGAAGCTGTAAATGTAGAATTCCAGTGAGATCTCGATATCTAATTTGCGAACTTCTCTGTCGCAGACAAATGGTACAGGAAGTAAAAACCCCTATCAGAAATACCAAAGAATTTCAAATATACAGCTTAGTTGCTTGGTGCAAGTGAATATTCTTAGAACTGGATGGACTCCCTCTGAGGTCTAGAGGTAAACGTCATGGCTTCTAAACCCAGAAGTTCTGGGTTCGATTCTTAATGAGATAGGAAAGTTTCTTTAGTCATGATTATTTCTTATTCTCTAGAGTACGGGTGGTCAAACTACTTATTTTGAACTTTGGTAAGTAGGTAAAATGATAGAACTTTTTGACGGATTATCTAATTAAATTTATATTAATAACTATCTTGAATTTGAACTTAAGTATTATACTTATAAATATTAGTTAAGTATTCAGGTAGTATAGGCCGATGTATAAAAATACAGTTTTAAAAGTTATTAAGTTATTCTTATTATTCACTTTTTTATTCTAAAAGAACCATAAAATTTTACGTATTTTTTAGTTATCATATAAGCAAATATATTTGAATTATAATATAAATACTCCTTATTACACTATTTAATAAGAAACATTCCAAGGAATTCTGAAGACCTGTAATGTTAATTTCACTTTTGACTAGGTTTTCATTTATCAATAATTTCTCAATATTATGTGTAATTTTTGATCTGCACAGAAAAAGCAGGTATATTAGCAAGATGTGCATCTGTAATACCTAAATAGCTATAGGGCCAATTTTTTTCGTGTCAACAGTTGACGCCCATACATATGTGAATACAATTTTGCCCCCTTTTTTACTTTCTCTACTACGTATAGTAAGTAGGGGAAGTATTGTATTCCACCCAAAAATTCGATACCGAGATACATGTTTTGAGACCCACTGAATCCAAAAAAAGCATTTTTGGAAACATGTCCGTGTGCATGTCTGTGTGTATGTGTGTGTGTGTGTGTGTGTGTGTGTGTGTGTGTGTGTGTGTGTGTGTGAACAGCATAACTTAGAAACGAACAGTCGGACAAACACCAAACTTGATATTTAGGTTCAGTATCTTCCAGAGATGCGACACGAAGGTTTTCAAGAAAATCCCCCCACCTCAGATTACCCTTTACGTGGAACATTTTTCGAAATTTTAATTTTCTCAAAAATGGCTCCAACGATTTTGATTAAAATATCACAGGTTTAAGATATTTTCATGACAAATGAAATATATATCTCGAATTTTCTGGGAATGTCCCCAAAAGTATTCTTCATTGTGAACGACTTTTGCATAACTGGTAAACCATAAGAGATAGACAAAACTTTACAACACAAAAAATGTAGATCCCGTTAAAATACACAATTTATGGCATATACATTTTTTTGTTGAGTGAACCATTTTCGAGATATTGCTTGTTATTCCCTTAAATTTTCCAATAATTATTCTCAACTTCGTTATTCAGTTTTTTTGTCCTGGTAATGCAAAGAAAATGAAATACTCCACATAGCAACCAGCTCTTAAAATATTTGACTATAGCTTCAAGCCTATCAATTGCCCTTGCATCTACAAGAAAATTAGCAATAAGATTAACATCTCGATATCTCGATTAACATGAAGCATATGGAGAATAAGCGTTTGTAAAAATAGTTTGTACAAGAGTAGAGAAAGTCATGTGAGTGTAACACATCAGATTTTTTTGTCCTGGTAATGCAAAGAGAATGGAATGCGCCACATAGCAACCAGCGCTTAAAATATTTGACTATCGCTTAAAACCTACCATATTCCCCTTGCATCTACAAGAAGATTAACAATAAGATTAACATCTCGATTAACACGAAGCATATGGAGAATAAGCGTTTGTAAAAATAGTTTGTACAAGAGTAGAGAAAGTTATGTGAGTGTAATACATCAGATTTTTTTATAGAATTAACAGCCAGGGAGCGTTGTTTTGCCTTTTTTCAACAAGTCTCTGCAACAGCTCATACGGCCAATATTTCGATGAGAAAAATTGAAAGTGCGTTTGAGGACAGAATTATTAGTAGAGATTTGTAGACCCCTTGGTCCCCCGACCTAACCCCCTGCGATTTCTATCTCTGGGGTAGCGTAAAACAAAGTGTACAAGACAAACCCACACACCCTGGAAGATTTAAAACAAAATGTCCTCCAGGAAATTTCTCAACGTGAACTACGGCGACTGAAGGATAGGTGCCAAAAATGTATAGACAACGACGGTGGCCAGTTTCAACATGTCCTTTCATAAAGTTGGTAAGTAAAGCCTTTAAAAGTAGTTTTAAAAATGTTGTATGGTTTCATTCGCGCTTTTCTATGATAGCGGCAGACGGCAACGAGCGCCGAGGACACGAACAAGAAAAACACCACGCAGCCGGTTCGTAGTTCTTTTGGCTCTCTCTGTATAATGCTATACTTAAGCCAACGTTTCTGTTGCTGTTCGTCTCCACTACTCGAAATGTCAATAGTACGCGAGTAATGTTTTCCTAGATGAAGGTAAGCACTGATATAATCACAAAATACTCTATGGAGTGATACCACTACTTTTTTCTGAAAGATTCTAAAATGATATAAGCTTCAATGTTGGTAATAGCTCAAAAACCGTCATTTCCCCCCCTGAAAAACTGTGACTGGCGGGTTTTCCATCATCAAAGGAAAAAGCATACTATGAAAGGTCTTTCAAATCCGTAGCAACTGCTATTGAAGCTTAAATTTAAAATGCAAGCCAGAAACGTGGGGATGCAATGTTTCTTACAAATAACAAGCACCTAAAGCTTCAGTGGGGTACAGCAAATGTAGACGGTGTACCTGCATGTAGGTAAAATAATCTTCTTATGATAACAATACCTACAATAAACTAATAATAATAATAATAATAATAATAATAATAATAATAAAAAAAAATATGACGCGTTCCACTTATGTGTATTCCATGACAACTCTAAAAATATGGACATTAAAGAAAAAACGAGATACCTTCTCCACGAAAGTGACCGATAGTAACTGGAAAACTTCGATATCAATTTTACCGAAAATACAGACCTTGGAGTCCCCTGAAACCCCTCCCTATACCAAAAAAAATCTGATGTGTTACACTCACATGACTTTCTCTACTCTTGTACAATCTAATTTTACAAACGCCTATTCTCCATATGCTTCATGTTAATCGAGATATCGAGATGTCAATCTTATTGCTAATTTTCTTGTAGATGCAAGGGGAATATTAAGTATTGGAAAATTTAAGGAAATAACAAGCAATATCTCGAAAATGGTTCACTCAACAAAAGAAATGTATGACATAAATTGTGTATTTTAACGCGATCTACATTTTTCGTGTAGTAAACTTTTGTCTATCTCTTATGGGTTACCAATTATGAAAAAGTCGTTCATAATGAAGAACACTTTTGGGGACATTGCCAGAAAATACGAGATATACATTTTATTTGTCATGACAATATCTTAAACATATGATAGTTTAATCAAAATCGTTAGAGCCGTTTTTGAGAAAATTAAAATTTTCGAAAAATTTTCCATGTAAAGGGTAGTCTGGGGTGGGGGGATTTTCTTGAAAACCTTCGTGTCGCATCTCTGGAAGATACTGAACCAAAATACCAAGTTTGATGTTTATCCCACTGTTCGTTTCTGAGTTATGCTGTTCACAGACACACAGACAGACACACAGACACACACACGGACATGTTTCCAAAAATGCTCTTTTTGGATTCAGGGGGTCTCAAAACATATATTTCCGGTGAAATCTCGGTATCGAATTTTTGGGTGGAATACAATACTTCCCCTACTTACTATACGTAGTAGGGAAAGAAAAATGAATAACGAATTTGAGAAGAAGTATAAGTATTGGAAAATTTAAGGAAATAACAAGCAATATCTCGAAAACGGTTCACTCAACAAAAAAAATGTATATGACATAAGTTGTGTATTTTAATGCCATCTACATTTTTTGTGTAGTAAAATTTTGTCTATCTCTTATGGTTTACCAGTTATGCAAAAGTCGTTCACAATGAAGAATACTTTTGGAGACATTCCCAGAAAATTCGAGATATACATTTCATTTCACATGACATTATCTTAAAAATATGATATTTTAATCAAAATCGTTAGAGCCATTTTTGAGAAAATTAAAATGTTCGAAAAATCTTCCATGTAAAGGGTAGTCTGGGATGGGGGGATTTTCTTGCATCTCTGGAAGATACTGAACCTAAATACCAAGTTTGGTGTTTATCCGGCTGTTCGTTTTTGAGTTATTGCTGTTCACAGACACACACACACACACACACACACACACACACACACACACAGACACACACACACACAGACACACACACGGACATGTTTCCAAAAATACTTTTTTTGGATTCAGGAGGTCTCAAAACATGTATTTCCGGTGAAATCTCGGTATCGAATTTTTGGGTGGAATGTAATACTTCCCCTACTTACTATACGTAGTAGAGAAAGTAAATATGGACATTAAAGAAAAAACGAGATACCTTCTCCACGAAAGTGACCGATAGTAACTGGAAAACTTCGATATCAATTTTACCGAAAATACAGACTTTGGAGTCCGCTGAAACCCCTCCCTATAAAAAAAATCTGATGTATTACACTCACATGACTTTCTCTACTCTTATATATTCTATTTTTTCAAACGCTTATTCTCCATATGCCTCATGTTAATCGAGATAATAAGCTGTCAATCTTATTGCTAATTTTCTTGTAGATGCAAGGGAAATATGGTAGGTTTTAAGCGATAGTCAAATATTTTAACGCTGGTTGCTATGTGGCGCATTCCTTTCTCTTTGCATGTCCAGGACATAAAAAAAATCTGACGTGTTACACTCACATGACTTTCTCTACTCTTGTACAAACTATTTTTACAAACGTTTATTCTCCATATGCTTCATGTTACTCAAGATATCGAGATGTCAATCTTATTGCTAATTTTCTTGTAGATGCAAGGGGAACATGGTAGGTTATAAGCGATAGTCAAATCTTTTAAGCGCTGGTTGCTATGTGGCGCATTCTATTCTGTCTGCATATCCAGGACATAAAAAAATTGAATAACGAATTTGAGAAAAAGTATAAGTATTGGAAAATTTAAGGGAATAACAAGCAATATCTCGAAAATGGTTCACTCAACTAAAAAAATGTATATGACATAAATTGTCTATTTTAACGCGATCTACATTTTTTGTGTAGTAAAATTTTGTCTATCTCTTATGGTTTACCAGTTTACCAAAAGTCGTTCACAATAAAGAATACTTTTGGAGACATTCCCAGGAAATTCAAGATATGCATTTTATTTGTCATACAAATATCTTAAACATATGATATTTTAATCAAAATCGTTAGAGCCATTTTTGAGAAAATTAAAATTTTCGAAAAATCTTCCATGTAAAGGGTACTCTGGGGTGAGGGGATTTTCTTTAAAACCTTCGTGTCGCATCCTTGGAAGATACTGAACCCAAATACCAAGTTTGGTGTTTATCCGACTGTTGCTTTCTGAGTTATGCTGTTCACAGACACACACACAGACACACAGACACACACACGGACATGTTTCCAAAAAAGCTTTTTTTGGATTCAGGGGGTCTCAAAACATGTATTTCCGGTGAAATCTCGGTATCGAAATTTTGGGTGGAATAAAATACTTCCCCTACTTAGTAATACGTAGTAGAGAAAGTAAAAATGAATAACGAATTTGAGAAAAAGTATAAGTATTGGAAAATTTAAGGAAATAACAAGCAATATCTCGAAAACGGTTCACTCAACAAAAGAAGTGTATATGACATAAATTGTGTATTTTAACGCGATCTACATTATTTGTGTAGTAAACTTTTGTCTATCTCTTATGGTTTACCAGTTATGCAAAAGTCGTTCACAATGAAGAATACTTTTGGAGACATTCCCATAAAATTCGAGATATACATTTCAATTCTCATGACCTTATCTTAAACATATGATATTTTAATCAAAGTCGTTAGAGCCATTTTTGAGAAAATTAAAATTCTCCAAAAATGTTCCAAGTAAAGGGTAATCTGGGGTGGGAGGATTTTCTTGAAAACCTTCGTGTTGCATCTCTGGAAGATGCTAAACCTAAATAGCAAGTTTGGTGTTTATCCGACTGTTCGTTTCTGAGGTATGCTGTTCACAGGCACACATACACACACACGGACATGTTTCCAAAAATACTTTTTTTTGGATTCAGGAGGCTCAAAACATGTATTTCCTGTGAAATCTCGGTATCGAATTTTTGGGTGGAATGCAATACTTCCCCTTCTTACTATACGTAGTAGAGAAAGTAAAAATCACGAAACACTTCTGATTGTCATTTATTTCAAAGTATTTCGTGTACATACTTAAATTTGAAGGACATAGTCCAATTGTTACAGGGGAACAACAGTGAATGACTTTGTACTTGACGTTCCAAAGAAAACAATTTGGTTTCTTAAATTAAATTGAGTTTTATTTATGGACGCTCTTTAACTACTATGGTCCTTAGCGTCCCATTCTATATGGGGGTGAAAAACCGGTAATTTTGCTCAGATGCCTCTTTATCAGGCTTGAGGTTCTTTTACGTGCCGTGAATCTGCGACACGGGACTACGGGCTTTACTTCCCTTCCGAAGGAAGCCATGCTAAAGATTTTTACGCCCGAAAAGAATTCATCGCCCTCCACCGGGTTTGAACCCGCGACCTTGGGAACTAGAGGCTAGCACGGTACCAGTAGTCCACGGAGGACATTTGGTTTCTTGTTTTACAAATTGACTTATTAATATTTGTGTCATATAGGTAAGCTACAACACGGAACCTGTTAGGTGTAAATCTTTAATTTAACCTAATACGCATTTTGGGTAAACTGTATCAGAGATGGTAGTGTGAGAAGCTGGCCATCCGCTATGCTTTTCTTTGACAAATAATTATATGTCAGTGAAATGAGGCAGTTTTATCTCTAGAATTCAGAAATTCCAAAATTGGAAGTAAAACATATCATCCTTCAAATCTTAGAAACATGTTTTCAATCCACAGAAATTCAAAAGCAATTTCTAAGTAAAATTTCTAATTCAAAAGCAATACATGTCTGAATTACAGTACTCCCTTACCATTACACAAAATAAATTGTTAATTTCTGAATATCATATTAAGTGGGTTTTCTTAAGCACCATACGCACACACACACACACACACACACACAAACACACACACACACACGCGCGCGCACATATATATGATCTATTCTACTGTTTGCTCAGTTTTTTTTAATCATATTCAAAATTTGCCCCTAATCCTGATATAAATACTGTTAAAACCACTGACATTATTTTGTTATGATACTATGTTGTTGCTCACTTTCATTGTGTCCTTTCAATAGCAGCTGTCTTTGCCATTATAGCCGAATTTGTTTAGGTTTCAAATAACTGTTAATGGAAGTTGATAATGCGAAAAAACTGTTGACCGTCCGTTTTTTTTTTTTTTTTTTTTTTTTTTTGCAGTAGCTTGCAAAAATGACAGGGATTTGATCCCGAGGACGGAATAGCCAAGTGATAACCTAAACCTTGTATGTGGTAGTGGGGTCTCCTTCCTTCTTCTTCTTCTTTTTTGTGTAGAGATGGTGTATGAAATAAGTGAACTGAACGACACAGATCTAAACAGCTGAGAGTTAATTGTCATTTGTCTTCTCAAAATAACAGAAAGCCCCGAGCAATAGCCCTTTGGCAGTTGGTTCCAATTGAGATTCGAATCATGATGCTCTATTACTCGCGTAATAGACATATGTGTGTCTGTGTTCTTTATTCTCAGAATTCCATAATAAAGAGAAATAACGATACAAATAAGTGCACCTGTTAATAACCAACACTGCTGTTTCACAGTTTAGTGTTATAATATCCTAAAAAATATTAAGGATAAATATACTAGTGAAGGCATTACATTGTGCAAATAGAAACTACGTTTGAAAAACTTGACTCCAGTTTTCCTTTCTCTAATTACTTGTATAAGACCACTACGTAGAGGATACAAATATTTTGATATTGTCCATTAGTTCCTATACCCATATACCTATTATCGAGGCTTTGTGAAGAATTCTCTGCAAAACGGTAGGTATACTTATTTTTGTGCCTAGTTCTGTAGTTAGTGCGAGTCCGAAGTTTCGAAAAGAGTGTGAAATACCTATACTTTCTGTACGATGGGCGAACAATATTTTAGCATAACTACTGAAATGCCACGTAAATAAAATTCTTGAATTCAGCTTATTTAATGCTGTACTATTACGTATTTATTAGCTTTAGATCCAAGGCAACTTGTTAGGGCATTACTTTTTCAATTACTACATTATATTTGGCTACGGATAACGTCATCCAGTCGTAGAATGTTTGCTATATTATATCAGAAGCAACAACATGAGTAATTAAGAACATTCAGAGCTGCTTCCCTTCACTTTATTAAAAGATATTAAAGAAGCAGAAACGCAATTAATTTCCAACACATCAAAGGACAAACACATAAAAGAATATCAGGCATTTAATGACAGGAGGATCAAAGAGAAAGAATGTGATCCGGGGACATAATATTGGCATTTTATCTCAGAATGCATCAGCTGCTTTTTGAGCTACTTTATGTAGTTTTGTGTATATTAATTATGTGTGTCTTTTCTTATTTATATTAGATTAGAATAGTAATCTGTTCATTGTCTGTTGCTGCTAAATATGAGGGCAGATTTGGCTCAACAAAGACTGAGGCTGATTTTTTCCTGTAGCTTCCTAGAACTTGTCTGTACCATGAATATTTGAAAAGAGAGTTTTTTTTTGTTTTGTTTTGTTTAATAGGCGACCGCACTCTCGTACCAGTAGGTTGGTAGTAACGCTCCGTTTTCTAGACCCTGCTTGCATTTCGCAAAATGGAGGTGACGCAAGAGGAGCAATAAAATTCTGTTTGCGTTTAAACCATACAGCCTCTGAAACTTGGGAAATGTTGCAGCAGGCGTACGGTGAAGATGCACTACCTCGTGCAACAGTGTTGAAGGCCGAGTTCTCTGCGTTAAGCAAGGTTGGCCTGGTGTTTCGGCTTCTACTGACTGAAATCAACATCAACACAGCTGTTGTGATTGTCCATGAGGATCGGCGGATATCACGATGATAGTGATCACGGTGATTCTTTTTTCTTTCTTTCTTCTGCGATTAAATGACTTACAGCAGCATACTATACGTCAGTTTTAGCTAAACTGAAGAAGCACATTGCAAGGAAACGACCAGAACTTCATCGGACTGGGTAACGACTTCATCATGGCAACGCATGGCCTCCGTCGTAAATCAAGTCATTCAGTTTTTGGTTAAATGGAACATTACCTGTGTACCGCACCCGCCTTATGCCCCGATCTTGCACCCTGTTATTATTATTTTTATTATTTTTTTCGTCATTAAAGGCAAAGCTCCGGGGCCTTCCTTTTGAAAATCTGAAACAGTGCTCAAGAAATTTGAGGCGATTCTCAAGGACCTTACAAATAATGGCCCGCATCATTTGTTCGAAGACTGGTGGACAAACTATAAAAAGTAGGAGGAGATTACTTTGAAAAATAAGTAAACATTGAAACTGAGTGGAAAGGAAGAATCAGAGGACTGAAAAATGCAATGCCATTTGAACCACGGATCTTCCAGTTTCCGTCCGGTTACTCTAACCACTGAGCTACCATGGCAACTCCCTGTAGGACATTACATTCCCCAGCTAACACGCATTTTTTCTGGCGAACCACAAAGAGCTCTCAGATATTTTTGAAATGACATACTCCAATGGCGACTTACAATGCTATAAGTATAAGTCCAGGGCCTCATTAGTTTAGCCTCGTGTTAATGTATTTATGGGTAGTGATGTTCGATTATCTACTTCGAGTAGACGAATGTTATATGGATTTAATTCATTTTGTGTGGTTATATAAGAATCAAATTCAATATTAGTAAAATCTCAATATTCATAACTTCAATATCATTGGTGACCAATTGTTTTTAAAGTTAGTGTTGGATTTGTATTTTCATCAATTAAATACAAAATTCGTAAAGAGGGTAAAGCAATAAAAATTAATACTATTGCTGGTAAAATTGTTCAAAAAACTTCTAAATATTGACCATCTGTTACATATCGATCCATAAGTTTATTTATTATTAAAGTTATAATTATATAACTTACTGTTATTACAATCATAGTAATAATAAATATAGAATGATCATGAAAATATATAAGTTGTTCTATTAAAGGTGAAGCTCTATCTTGTAGTCATAAACTTGCATATGTAGCCATCAAACTTCCAAAAAAAAGTTTATCTTTATTTTTGGAGTTTAAGCCTTTAAATTCTTCATGAAGTTTATTTATGATTAAATTTAATAGGATTTTGTTACGTGAAGAAATTAATCATATTGATGAAGGGGTTAATAGTAACCCAATTCAAATTCTAAGTCAATTTATGGATAAATTTATGAAATAAAATGGTCAATTAATGAATTAATTGTTCTTCCACACCGACATGCGTATAGGACAATGTTGGAAAGGTAAAATCAGAGGACTGAAAAATTCAATGGCATTGCCGGGATTTGACCACAGATCTTCCGGTTTCCATCCGGTTGCTCCAACAACTCAGCTACCATGGCAACATGCCGGTAGGACATTAAATTTTCCAGCTGACTCGCATTTCAGTCCTCTGATACTACCTTTCCAACGCTGTCCTACACATATGTCAGTGTGGAAAACGATTAATGCATTAATTGACCTGATAGAGGCTAAACTAATGAGGTCCGGGACTTAATGTACTAACAGCATTGTAAGTCGGCATTGGAGTATGTCATCTCAAAGCAATCAGAGATCTCTTTGTGGTTTACCGGGAAAAAATGCGTGTTAGCTGGAGAATGCAATGTCCTAAAGGCATGTTGCCATGGTAGCTCAGTGGTTAAAGCAACCGGATGGAAATCGGAAGATCCCTGCTTCAAATCCCGACTATGGCATTGAATTTTTCAGTCCTCTGATTCTACCTTTCCAACCCCGTACATGTCAGTGTGGAAGAGCAATTAATTCATTGAAACAGAGTAATAAAAAATTGTTAAAAAAATCAGTGTCAGTCTGTTGTTCAGCCCCCGTAACTAAATTTCTATTGCTGTCTTATCAGGCATTGTTAAATAAAGGAAGGGGCAGTTTCTGAAACTCGTGAGAAGCCTTTTATTTTCGCCGAGAGTTGAAGAGGAGATTAAAAATGCTATCTTGCTAATGTTAAATCTGTTAAATTCAAGACCCATTATCTTAGAAACCATTCAAGATACCATTCAATATGCTGAAATATTTACAGGTTGTAGATGCATGCATTCTAAGTACGCTGATCTACTTTTTCCAATAATTTATTATTTTCCTAATTATACATCTTTCAATTCAAAATTGTCAGCAATTATTTTTTTAAAAAATAACCAACCATGTTATTAATACCAAAGTAGATACACAACAGCATTAGAGATTGTTTTTATCATCTAAAATTGAATTTAGCTATCTTCAATAGTTTTTGAGAAAACGGTTCATTTATATCACTGTTTGAAGCAAAAATGGAGAAATCAAACTCGCATATTTGCAAAGAAAGAAGCGACATACTTTTCAGATGACAGCTTCTACTATACAGTAGTGCCAATTTGTAGAGAAAACTTCCCTTAAAAGATGGGTTAATGCTTACCACTCTACTCCAAAGTGCGCATCACAGTACAAAATGGCAGATGCAGTACCACTTCAAAAATATATTTAAAATATTAATATTGTGCGTATAATTATAAAGTATATATCAAATTAAAGAGGAAATTTCAATTAATAAGACTGTAGAAAAAATCAACAACAACACATGCCATTTTTGGTCATTTCTGTTATTCAGTTCCCTACTTCCAATAACCCAATTTTAATGATTTCAAGTCTCCTCTTTTTGCCCCTTTGACCTGTTGGTATTTTTAACACACATACACACGAAGTTCTCCCTTTATAGTAGGTAGGTGCTATATAGTATAGATTCCAATTCTGCCAATTGAAGGCTGTCTAAATCATAATGCTTTCAAATCAATTAATTTAAAAACATAAGCTCCCTTGATATTTGATCATTTGTCACGATAATGGGGCGTGATCTTCATGTTGCCGTGTGAGCTTTCCGATATCAGCACCGTAAAGCGGATCATAACGATTTTCTTTTTTTCCGTTGTACGATTGGAAAGTCCAACTTACAAAATATATAAAATAATCTGATGTGTTACAATAACATGACTTTCTCTACCTCTATCGTTTATTAGTGGGTATACAGTTATTCTTACGAAAGCTTACGTTTCTATCTACTTCATTTTAACCTAGATAAACCTTTGCAGAAATAACTACATTACACGCTTCATTGTACATAGATACAAAGGCAATAGCTATAGGCAAATGTTTTAGAACTGGACGGTATATACTGGCCTTAAATTCCATGCTCTTTCCATGCACCCGCGAGAAACAACTCAAAATCGAACAGGGCTTTAAAAGAATGACAAAGTATTGAACAATTCGAGCCACTCATAACGGATATCTCGAAGATATCTAAAGAGATCTACATTTTTTGTGTATGACAGTTTCGTCTATTGCTTAACGTTTACAGTTATGCAAGATTATACAAAATTCCTTCCTTCCTTCCTTCCTTCCTTCCGAATGAAGAGAACTTTACAGGCTACTCCCAGAAAATTCAAGATATACATTTTATTGTCATGTAAATATCTTTAATATATGGTGTTTAATCATAGGATTTGAGAACCAAACATTTCGAAAGGTGTTCCATGTAAAGGTTAATTGGGGTTGGAATTTTTTAAAAATCTTGGGTAGCATCTTTGGAAGATGCTGAACTTAAATACCAAGTTTGGTATTTATCGGACTTTTCGTTTTTGAGTTATGCTGTTCACACACACCGCGCGCGCGAACCTTTTCTAAAAACGCTTTTTTGGATTCAGGTACTTCAAAACATGTATTTCCTGTAAAATATCGAATTCAAATTTTTGGTGGAATAAAATACTTTTTCTACTTACTGTAAGTACGTAGTAAAGAAAACAAAAAGTCCATAGCTGTTCCGATATATATATATATATATATATATATATATATATATATATATATATATATATATATATTATGCATATTATGGTAATTCATGGTGGAAAAGCCTGGAATTATTGCATTTGCCACGTTCGAGGGACACGTGATTTATTGCGGTACCTACTCTATATTTAGAGTTTGTGCATATTCTGTGGAAATGCAGGTTTCATGAACCTGTTCCTGCCAACTAGAGGTAAACGGATTTACATGAGAAACGTTCTTGAATGTCAGCTCCCACCTTCATTCGTATTCTTAAACTGCAAAAACCGTTCATTGCTTCAGATCATGGACATTTGTGGCAGTAAACTTGGTTATAAACTGTAAAATAATTGCTTTAAACCAATTAATCCTCGAAATTGGACTGTGGATGCTTTATATAAATCATTGTCGCCCAACATGTAAACTACACGCCTAACTGGAATTTACAATAGCGGGGAAGAGCAAATGAATCACTATCTTACGTGTAGCTTTATCATAATCATCATCTTCGAAAAACAATATCTTGAACTGGAGTGCTCTAAACTCAGTGATGAAATAAACGGAATAAATTTATGTTATGATCGGTCAATACCACAGGTACGTTATCTCAAAATGATAAACGTATGACAGTGTTAAATTTCAGGTGCGTTCGTTTTGTGGCGAAAACAATGTGCTGCATTATTGGACTTTTGGAAGAAACGTTTTAAAAACTAGTACATTTTTAAGAGGGCTCCCATTGTAACTAATCTTAAAATTGTACCAATATCAGCCAATTTGAAATGTGTCCACAAATTATTTTCAAACTGCATGTTCAACTTCATACACTTGCAGTTTCCCCAAAAAATAGTAAACTTTTAAATTCTGCTCTTCGTACAATCCCATCTCAAATGTATGCCCATATATGACTTGTGTTAAACATTCTCCTTAGGGGAGGGGTCCCGATACCTTCAGATGCCGTGGTTCGACCGTTGCTTACCCCGTATTTTTGACATTGCCAGAAGTACGCCTGGCTGAACATCTGAGCCCCTCCCATAATGAAATTCCTCGGATTGGGTTGGACCCGGCGAGGCATGTTCCCGAAACCCATGGCAAATTCGCTAGGTCTGGTCGGTGATGCCCATGGGATACCAGCCTCGAGAGCTGGGCGACGGCGTGTCAGGTCATTGTTGGTCCTTTTCGGTAGTATTTCCCTTTTGGGTTCACGCGCGTAAGTGGTGTATTCACTTCCGTCCCTGCGTAAGGAGGAAACTTTCTAGACTCCAGGTATTGCCCTTCTAAAATGAGAATTAAACATTAAATATAAATAACTTTATTGGCTCATTGAGAGGAATTAAGAACTTGATGTGCATAGCAAGTTACTGATATATAAACAGGCGCTGAAACCTGTGCATACCATAAGCTTGGATGGTAATAATAATAATAATAATAATAATAATAATAATAATAATAATAATAATAATAATAAAGACATTTCCCTAATGGAAAGCTCCACGGAGAGAAGAGCCAGTTGGTTGTCACCTTTCCCTTGTTGAAGAAGCCCTTCCATACTCGTACAATTACAAATTTGCACACATAGAGATTCGTGTATTGTTTCAAGCGTACACACAGATGGTACTCTTAAAACCGAGGTTAAAAGATACTCCGCGGCGGTAACGCATCCAAAATCATCAATTCATCAGAGTTTTAAGTAATTTGTTTATCATAATTATCAAATGAGTGGGGGAAAAAACCCAAATTTTGATTCTTTACCAGGTATCCCCCTTTTCTTTCAGCCTTTTACTGTTAATGCTTTTAATTTTCTGTTTCAAATTTTAAGAAACAATTTCTTTAGTCTAAAGGTCTTATCAATGAAACCCGTACCCAAACAGCCATATTCTTATGGTACAGAAGGTCAAGTGTTTTACGGTAGACGAAGGATTGTAGAGGAAGAGGGAAAGGGATGTCCCTTTTTTATTTGTTTGTTTGTTTTTTAAAAGTCGATCAGCAGTTTCTCGCTTTACAAACCAGGCAGAATACAAGATCAATAAGGTGACACAAAACAAAGGCACAAAGAAAAAAATGAGAAGTAAATAGAAAATTACAAAATGAGGACAACAGATGTGTTCTCTGCCTGTCTTCTAATTGATAGTCAGCCCGGTGTCATCTCAAAGGTCACATTTACTTTTGCGTATGCTCGTATATCACAGCGACCTTATTCTAAAGAGGGAAGAAGAAGAAGAAGAAGAAGAAGAAGAAGAAGAAGAAGAAGAAGAAGAAACTCATTGTTTGTCCTTTACAAGTTCTATCCAACAAAATAAATTATCATTTTCTTTCTACATATGATATATTTTCTTTCTACGTATGTTGTATAAAAAGCAAATTTTGTAATATTTATGCTGGTGCTACTGATGTTAAGATGCATTATTCAGTAATTCCCTTATGAAGCAACATACACATAATGCATATCTTGTTTTTAACGTTTGCTGCAAGCAATAATAATAGTTTTATAATTACAACACAATGGACTGTTCTACGTGAACTCCGACAGCAGAAGGTATTTATTATCTTGAACATATTTTCTTAATTTTTTTTAATATTCATAGATTGATCACAACGTTTATCGCAAAACGTAGTTCCATACATTCCATTCCGATAATATCCAAGTGGGCGACATTTTAAAAACACGGAAGCAAAAATAATGAAGCGCAATTAAATTTAACATTC
Organism: Deroplatys truncata; assembly: GCA_030765065.1. Lineage (NCBI taxonomy): Eukaryota > Metazoa > Arthropoda > Insecta > Mantodea > Mantidae > Deroplatys > Deroplatys truncata. The sequence goes on from CM060979.1 coordinate 111,122,460, forward strand.
AATGTTCAACATTCAGTTTTCTTCAAAATGAAAGTTATTTTGCCTTTATTACTGAAAAACGAATAAAAGTTTTTTTTTTAAAACAGAATCCCCCCACACAAACACACACACTCACAAAAGAAAGAAAGAAAGAAAGAAAGAAAGAAAGAAAGAAAGAAAGAAAGAAAGAAAGAAAAACTGTGCCAATCGTATAGTGAGCGTAGACTGATAAACAGCTATTGCATCCAAAAGGAGAAAATGTTAATAGATATCGAAAAAATGTTTAGTCTAAAATATGCATTTCCTGTATAGCTGTTTTATTCGGTTAGGATAATATGTAACCTAAATTTTCAAAATGGGGACACGAAAACAATCTTAAGGCAAACAACCGTTGATGTAATTGATTTCTCATTTGAAAGTACTCTATTCTGAAAATGCAATTGCTTTAAAAAATAGGCTTCCTTTCAATTAAAAATATGAAGAAGCAAATAACACCAAGCTGTGAGATTTAGATAGTTTGTATTGTAATTCACATCCTGAATACCTAAAATGCCTTTCTTCCCTGGTTGACATTAAAATTCCATAGGAAGTCACTAGTTTTATCCGCAATTTCTGGCAACAGTGCATGTTTTTGAAACGTGCTGTCCATTTCGTTGTAAAATACGAGAGTATATTAGTATTTATTTTCGGAGTTTCAAAGAATTAAATATTCCATCGATTGAAGCAATACAAGCTGATCGTGTAACATTACACAATATTCAGTATGAGGTTTTTGTTATATTTGCAATAATAACTAAGTCCAATATATCACCTATCTAGATTAAATATCTTTTTCTATTAAAATAGAATATATTTTATGTTTAATATTGATAAAGAAATAAGAACTAACACATTACATAAATCTTATTCTGCTAATCCTCATACATTATTATTGCTATCTATAAAAACTGATGTGTTGCATTCAAATAACTTTCTCTACTCGCTCTAAAAACTATTCTTGCCAACGCTTGTTCTTCTATCTACTTCTTGTTAATTGAGATAAACTTTCATTACACCTTTACATATTCGATACAGTAAGCTAAAGCGAAGGTCAGATTTTTAAAAAGGCGGATCGCTATGTGATGGCTTAAATAGTCTTTCAAGACCACGAGAAAAACGAATATCGACTTAACAATTGAGAAAAGTATAAAATATTTGATAAAATACCAAGTATTTAAAATTTTAAATAAATCCGAAATTGGTTAACACCACAAAAAAAATGTTATTTGATATAAATTGTGTGCTTTAACGAGATGTAAGGTATGTGTAGAAATATTTTGTCTCTTACGATTTTCCAGTTATACAAAGTCATCCAGAATGAAGAGGTTTTCACAGGCTAATCGTAGAAAAATTTATAGGTCATGCAAATATTTTAAACAGTGGTATTTTAATCAAAACTGATAGAGCCAACCAGTTTCCGAAATATTTTCCAAGTAATGGGTAGTTTGGACTAGGGAAATTTTCTTGTTGCTTCCTTGGAAGATGTTGAACTTAAATAACAAATTTGGTATTTAACGGACTTTTCGTTTTGGAGTTATGCTGTTCAGACATAGACCTTTCTCTTAAAATGCTTTCTTTGGATTCGGGGAGTCTCAAAATCTGTATTTCCAGTGAAATCTCTTATCGAATTTTTGGGTGGAATACAAATTAAAATTAAATTGAGTTTTACTTATGGACGTTCTTTAACTGCTGTGGTTCTTAGCGTCCCATTCTATATTGGGCGTGAAAGACCGGTAATTGCTCAGAGGCCTCTTTATCAGGTTTGAGATTCTTTACGTGCCGTAAATCTACGACACGGGACCACCGGCTTTACTTCCCTTCCGAAGGAAGTCATGCTCAGGATTTTTACGTCCGAAAAAATCCATCACCCACGACCTCGGGAACTAGAGGCTAGCAATGCAACCACTACACCAAGGAGGACGACAGGGTGGAATACAATACTATAGGTAAGCAGTAGAAAAAGTAAAAAGTAGAGTTGTGGTATAAACGACTGCCTCTCATTGCTGAATCTTACATGTAATTAAATCGAAAAAAGTGCAACTTTGAGTGTAACTTGAAATAATTTCTGGCAAAAACTGTTGTCATGGTTAAGGAAAAATGGACGAAAAACTCATGCTTTATAAGAATAATATGTTAGTTGAAAGAATAAATGTTAGTTGATAATGGGTAGAGAAAATCGTAAATATTGGAAACTAAGCGACGTTGCTCCTAAGCAATTTCGAAATATGGGATATTCGACATGTGGGAGGGAGTTCGAGTTGAACTAAGTGTGAATACAGAAACGTTGCCCACTGAATAATATTTGCACCAGTTGACTTTTTGGACAAATTGTATTGGTCCCTATCTTACTTAAGCGTGCTGTTCTTTTGAGGATGGCAGTAACCTAGTATTAATTATGCCGTTACCTTGTTGCACGTCTGGGTATTTAAGTCTCAAATACCGTTCTAATTAAATTCGCTTAAACCTCTGTACTCCAGAGACAATGGAATTCACGTACAATGGTCTAGGAGATTCTTTATCTTGAGTTCTCTCCTTTACCATCCCCTTGTATCAATACCTACTCACTGAAATGGGAACAAACCGGCGGATATTTATTTTCCATATCCTTAATCTTCCACCTAGACAATTTTCGAAGTTCTAGAAACGTCGTATTGCCTGTAAATGTTTTAGCGGTGAAACAATTATCCAAATTATCGAAGCATAATTTTAGGGATGTGTAGTATCTTCCCCTTAGCTCCGTAGTTATTTCATAATGTAAAACCCACGAAATGTAAATATAGTTTAAGGGAGAAAGGATGTCCTGGCGTTAATATTTCCAAATAGCAGTAAAATTGCATATATGACGAATATCTACCCATTCCATTAATTTTAAAATGTTGCACTTGGGGCAGTCTGTAACTATCCAATAAGTAATTATTTCGTAACGGATTATAAGCTTATCTGTCTACCCAATAGGTAAATACTCTTCTTTCTTTGTATATTACTTAGTAGGCACATTTTATTGCATTGATGATACACGGTTATCTATATACAGAAAATGAGGGAAACTACTAGATAAACGCTGTTATAACCTTTTATATATCAAGTACGAACAATAACATTTTAGCGAACAAATGTTAAGTATTTCAGACGAAGTCCAAAATACCGGATGACTCCTTTAAACCCTTTGCGTACGTGGTGCACACAACAGTTTTTAGTAAATGTTCTCCAAAATATATTAAATAAAATAAATAAATGTAATATAAGTACTGTATAAATACAAACGACATAGTTGTCATTTGTTGACATATTCTCATGAACCCTACCTATAAACGTACCAACGCCTCCTAGAGAGCGTTGACCATAACAATACAAGATGCAATTTAGGGAGAAGTACCCTCCAGGTCAACATCCACGGTATCTAACATCTGCGACTTCAGTCACTGGAAATGTCGGAGAAACAAGTGGCGGATTTTCATTTTCAGGGAATAGTTTCACATTTACTAAGAACTGTCGTTTTCACTTCCATGTTGCGAAATAAATCTTTCATTTTTATGAAGGGTTTCTAATAAACAGTAAAACGCTGTTAACTTATATTTCTTGAAATGTTGTGATGAAATGTTCACTTACATTTCTCGTTTTATGATCAAGCATTTTGTTTAAAAGCCTGTTAAGGTTGGTATGAATGGTCAAGGCCATCTGGATTTTGTTTATTATGCCGCTAAAGTAGGTACTATATGTCCGACAAGAATCTGTTCTATAGAGCGTCTACCAAAACAGAACAAAAATCGGTATCAAGAAGCTTCCTAATACATACGCAGTGTTAGAACTTTGACCTCTGCAGGTATCTGCAGTACTAGAATAAAATGTAATAAATAAACAAATAATTAGTTAAATGCCCAGTACCTATCTGTTGGTATTGCATATCACCAGTCTGTTTTGCTTGGCTCTTACACTATGATAACCTAGAATGCTTAGGCTATGATAGCGTTGGTTCTGTTTTTAGGAGCATTTTTCAAGTTTAACGCTCTAGGTTATATCTATCGGAGATAAATTATGAAGTTATGTTCAGATGAGTCCGGGGTCCTTAGAGCTTGGGATTAATCCACATTCGTCTTCTGGGTATAAATGGGAATCCCAAGAAAATACCTTATGCATGTATCAAAATTCGAATTCGGACCTTCGGAATATAAGGCAGGCACGCTATCCCCACACCACAGAGGTGGGCAAAGTCATTTTCATAGTTTCTTCAATTTGTTCATACTTTTAATACAAAGGCATTGCATATTCAGTAAGTCTTTTAGTTATTTAGAAATTGAATTAAAAACTATAAAATACTTTTATTTTAAAAGTAAACTTATGTGTAATTATTTTAACGCGATGGATTCAGTCGCTTAGAAGCGTATAACAACTCGGAAATAAAACTCAACAATTTTACATTGCATATATACTGACATAGCAATGATCGAACAATAATCAATAGTATAATTATTTTCTGGACAGAAGCATCTAGTTAATATTTTACTCTTCAACCAGGACTTTGTAGGACTTACACTCCCAAGGGCTTACAAACCAATGCCTTGGGTCAGTAGCCTGTAGGATCAAGCAAACGTTGGATCAGGGTAGCTGAAATGGTGATGAAGAAGAAGGAAATTAAATACAGTGATGAAAGGGATGAAAGGAAATTTCGCAGATCAAATTCTCCAACCCCGCATTCGCCTAGTGACCGAGGAAACCGCGAAAAAACCTTCAATCAGATTGGGAGTTTGAACTTCGGGCCCCCCCCCCCTAATGCGAGCCACAGACGTTACCGCCTGAGCCATCCCGCTGGGTGGTTAATGTTCTCTGTTGAGTTAATTTTAACCTAGTTACAGTGCTTTTAAAAGTCTAGATACACTTCAAGTTATTTACCCAGTACAACAAGCCTGTTTCCTGTGCTTTAATTTGGTATATAAACCCTTTGCGGTTATGTTCAAAGAGGCATTAATATGCACACCACAAAACAGCTAAATTCAATGAGCCATTATCTATTCAAATATGGTTCTGATTATAACGTGCTTTAAACGCTCTGGCCTAAACAATGAGAGAGATTGCAGTACTGTCATGGATTTAACAGTGTAATCTAATAAGCGCCATTAAGTCGTGTTACCAAGAACAAACAAGGCATTACGATGGTCTGACGTCCATTTGGGCAGACAGAACGTTTTCACTTTACGATGGTAATAACTGTAGCGGCGCCGTTACTAGCAGTTTGTATTAAAAACCACATTCCAAGCGGAGGGACTCATGCGCCTTCACGAGGGAAGAATGCTTACTTGTGCATAACAAAGTTATACCGTTCATAACACTTGTGCCCAACAATCTCATTAGGTTAGAGCCACATCTTTTTTTATATATTGACAAAATAACAATACATGGTCCACGTGTTTACAGGTTGCCACTGCGGTGGTAGAAAAAAAAAGCCATATTTTAGTACAATGTAAGACTAAATTGAATGTGTATCATTGAATATATAAAAAAATGTGATATATTCACATGACTTTCTCCACTCTCTGTCATTATTAGTGCGTTTACAAACTATTCTAAGTAAAGCTTATTTTTCTGTCTACCACATTTTAATTCAAAAAACGTTTGCAGAAATAGCTAATTACATTTCATTATATCTACAAAGAGAACAGCGACAGTCAAATGTTTAAGAAATGCACTTTATACGCAGGCCTTAAAATCCCATACTGTTTCCATGCAATCGCGAGGAACAACTGAATGTTGACGGACGTTTAAGAGAATTGACCAAGAAATGAACAATTCGAACCATTAATAGCGAATATCTCAGAAATGGCTGATGCCACAAAAAAATTATTTGAAATAAATTGTGTATCTTAAACAGATCCATATTTTTGTGTAGTGCGTTTTCGTCTATCACATAACGTTTACCAGTTATACCAGATTATACAAAATTCCTTCCGAATGAAGAGGAATTCACAGGTTATTCCCAGAAAATTCCATGCGTACATTTTATTTGTCATATAAATATATTTAATATCTTTAGATCTTTAATGTAATATTTTAATCAAAATTGTTCGTGCCATTTTTTAGAAAATCAAAATTTTGTAAAAATGTTCCATGTAGAGGGTAGTTGAGATGGGAGCATTTTGTTGAAAATCTTCGTGTCGCATCTTTGGAAGGTACTGAACCTAAAAACCAAGCTGATATTTATCTGCTTTTCGTTTTTAAGTTATGCTGTTCACAGACAAACACGGACCTTTTTCTAAAAATGCTTTTTTTGGATGCATGCATTTCCGGTGAAATATCGGTATTGAACTTTCTTGGTGGAATGCAATAACTTCTCTGCCTACTAGGTATGTGGTAGAAAAATCTGATGTACACTCACACGACTTTCTCTACCCATGATAAATTCATATAATATCCTTTATACTCGCATACCACAGTATTCACATAAAAGTTATTCTTCTGTCTACGTTCCTGAAGTAATTTTTGCCTAGGAATGATTTCAAATTAAACGAGTGCCTTACACAACACACATGGAAAACTAATTCAAATGTTCAATCGCAGTGGCCCGCTCTTAGGATAGAAATGAAAAATAGCAACCTTTAAAATATGTCCTTCAGATAACGCACTTCCACTTAGGAGAGTGTAATTATGTGATAAGGCGAAGTATTTTGAAAACGGCTTAAGCTATGAAAAAATCTGATATGTTGGACTCACATGACTTTCTCTACAAACCATTTTTATAAACGCTTATTCTCCACCTACTTCATATTAATCGAGATAAACATCTTATTGCTAATTTTCTTTTAGGTGCAAGGGAAACATGGTAGCTTAGTCAAATATTTTAAGTTCTGGTTGCTATATGGAGCATTCCATTGTCTTTACAAGTCCAGGACATAAAAAAAGACGAATAATAAATTCCCATTTCAGAAAAATTATATGTATTGAAAAATTCCAACAAATAACAAGGTATATCTCGGAAGAAATTCGCTCGAGAAAAAAAATATGTAGTATAAATTGTGTGTTTTAACGAGATCTACATTTTTTGCGTAGTAAAGTTTTGTCTACCTCTTACGGTTTACCAGTTATGCAAAAGTCATTCAGAATATATAGGACTTTTGGGGACATTCCCACAAAATTCAAGATATACATTTCATTTGCCATTAAAATATTTTAATCATATGAATTTTAATCAAAATCGTTAAGAGGCATTTTTGAGAAAATAAACATTTTCGAAAAATGTTCCATATAAAGGGTAGTCTAGGGGTGGGGGTACTTTATTAAAATCTTTGTGTCGGGTCCTTGGAAGATGCTAAACTCAAATACCAAGTTTGGTATTTATCCGACTTTTCGTTTTAGAGTTATGCTGTTCACAGACAGTCGCACACGCGGACGTTTCCATAAATGGTTTATCTATTCAGGGCACCTCAAAACAGGTATTTCTGGTGAAATCTCGGTATCGAATTACTACTGTAGTATAGAAAGTAAAAATATATTCGGTACAAATTATTGCATTTTTACGCTGTAAATTTTTGTCTTTCATGATTTTTCCGTTAATTGCAAAATCCAATCAACATGGAAATTTACAGACTATTCGTAGAAAAGGCATGATACATATTTAACCTTCATTATATCTAGTATCTAAAATGTATTACATTTGAATATAAATGGTTATTTATTTCTGAGTAAATGAAAAATAATAAAAACGTTTCCATGTAAAGAATAGTTTGAGGACGGGAACTTTCTTGAAAGTGTTCGCCCGACATGTATAAACAGAATTTGACTTATGTATACTAAATTTTGTATTATTCCTATATTTCATATTTGAATTATGCTTTCTCTCTACATATTCTAAACAGTCTTCTCTTAAATGTAAAGCACTAATACTCTCCTGCCAGCTACTCGGCTTAATAGACACCGCAGGCTTTAGTTACTCCTTTATCTGACCTTACGCGTGTGTGCTTGTGGTTCCATCGCAAAACACCCCGCTATTATGGTCAAAAGCGTGTATAAATATGTATTTCTAGCACGGGTGGCATAATGGTTGCTTAGCAACAATGAAGTAATAAATATGCTGGAACGTATGCGTTTATAATCGATTCCATTCTAATCCCCTCTTAACCCACAAACTCTAAAGCCCTCTGTAATATCGCTTTTTAATTCCTTTTCGAGTTGGCAATGGAGACGATCACTTATACCTCTATCGTTACCTAATATTAGGCAATGCGTAATCAACCCTTTATGATTCAGCCTATCGTTCTTGGCTGAATGAATGAAAACTAGTGGAAAAGCTGTAGCACAAACAAGATTGTATTCCTGCCTGTACTTGAATCCCTGCTTATACTTTACGGTAATAAGCACATGGTTTGTTAAAATTATATTTATTTAAGCTTAATATAAACAGATATTTTTATGAATTACTTTTGCTGGTATACCTAGGTATATTGAAGGATTAGCTAGTCAAACGCTTAAATAGCTGCCAACTCTGAAACACACGTCAGCTTGATCGTTTCATTAATTACTTGCTTTGCTGTTCTCCCATTCATAATAGTATATTATGCAAGGAGACTATAATGGTAGTAATTGCATTTTATTCCCCATTATAGTCAAGTTTCAAACGACTGTTTATGCTCGATCATGTATCTAAATTAAAGGTTTCATAAGTATTCGTTTCTCGTTTGAGTGATGTGTTACAATCGTTATTCCTTTATCTATGGCTACAATACAATGACCTTGTAGCAATTGTGTCGAACAAAGTTGCTAGCGTTGTAAGACATACTACGCAGAATAATCGATACTTGCGCTTTCACAATGTTACGTGGCCGCTTCTGATTGGTCAAATACCAATACTTTAATGAACAGGTGTACTTTAATGAGGCCCATTAAAGTACTGCTACCAGTCGTATAAATACCACCTTTTGGAATGGTCGAACATAAAATTTGTTATAATCACTCTCAGATGATTGTTTAAGAGTTCTGTGGAATTAGATGTGCTTCAGTTTCCTACAATAAGGGATATCTAAGGAATATCCGTCATTTCAACTAAATTATTATTCCCTTCATTCACTTTATAATAAACAAGCAAAACACGCTTGACACTGTAAACCAGTAAGTAAGTTTCTCTCTGTCACTCACCATGACGTTATTTTGCCAGCTAAAAAGATAATAAAATGTTATTTAATTCTCTAGTTTTGCAATTGATTATAAAATGATAATACTAGATCACATGCAACTCCTGTACATCATTCTGTTATGCCATTCGTGAAAATTAGATCATTAGCTGTCGCTCATGTGCGAAATATTCTCTCGTAATCTAAATGATTATACATTTGTTGCCGTTCATTTTTGTGTGATGCTCTCTGCTCCTGTCACAAACATCGTTTTTACGTACTTTTTAATTCATCTGTTGTGCACCAGAAGAGGCTGAATGAACTCACTTCGAAAATAATTATATGAAGACGAAGCGACATACGTTTTCGATACCAGCGATACTAATATTACAAAGAGAGAAAATGTGTACGTGTGTCCGACGATGCAACCTCAAAAACCACTAAAATGATTTTTATCATTTCTTCACCATTGAAAAACTCCGTTCTTTCTGATGGACATAGGTTATAAGAATCCATCCAATTTCATCTCCTAAATGATTTACAAGGCCTGGGTATTAGAATACGCCATACTGGAGTCACAATAGAAGATATTTACTAGGATACCGTTGCCTTTTTAAATTGTTGTTAGTTCACAGAGAACAGGTGTTAAAACATATAAGTGGTTTATATTTTTATATTTTATTCCAAGCAATATGCATGGCCATGATATAACAACTAAGCCTTGGAAGAATGCAATGTAATTTATTCCTTTATATTGAAGTGATAAGAACCGCCCGAATAATATGAATAATAAATAATAAACCACAATAAGAATATTAATAAGCGTCTAATCAAAATACGGAGCGGAATAGCAATATGAGGGAAGAATAAAAGAGAACATTAAGAATTATAAAAGGGGGGAATAAAATCATAACGAAAGGAATAAAGTAAAGATTAGAAATTAATAATCAGAAAGTGAAATAAAATGTAAAAAACGTGTGTCTGAGATAGAAGAGACTTGGCGAAAACCGTAAAAAGGTTGAAGACTTAGGAACATACAGGAAGAGAGACATTAGTAAGCGATAAGTCACAATAGGAACCGAGTAGAGCCCTCAGGATACGGAGACAACAGGCCGGAAACCGAATTCAGTCAAGCGCACAGAAAATTCCATCTAGCGAACATAAGTTCTTAATGGTAGACGCGGACGATGCTCGGACGATGAAATTAAGAGCCAAAGGAAGACGAAGAAAAATTTAAATAAATAACCAATAAGAGTTAATAAAAGTCACGTGCATAGCAAAAAGATAGATTGAAACTAGAAAAGAGGCGTGAAATAGAATATTATCTATGACAGAGAGCAACTTTCAGACGTGTGTAAGATGCTTCACTTTGTGTCGAACCGTAGGGTAGAGAAGGTGACTCCGTGTTGTGCAGTGAGGGAGAATAAGATAGATGTAGAAATTCAAAGTATTTTATATCAGAGAGGGAAACAGTGCAGATGTCTACGAGTAATTATTTATGTATGGGAAACATTAGTTTAAAGTAAACGTGAGTAAAAGGGTAGCTAGAACATGACTAAAGGTTAAGTCATTAAAGTAACATTGTAATATTTCTTTAACTTCGAAAAGTACTTAAGAAAGGGTAAAGCACGGAAACAATAGAGGGGATGACAGGAGTAATTGCGTCTTGTGGGAAAGGGTATTCGGACGAGGACAACAGTGTGGATCTTCAATAAAAAGGGTCATCTGAGAGGAGAAAAGTGAGCTTCATTCATCTCCCATCCACACTCCCTGAGGTAAGAGTTTCCAGAACCCATATTCCTCTACCCAACATCAATCCTCCCGAATTACCAACCCAATACCAAGAACCGATCATTACACCCTTTTTTAAACCCCGCTACAATATGCTAAGCAAACACAAGGCATAGCAAAACAAACGACAATCGGATCCCTTACAACGGTACGTTATGCTATATTTATTTCTTTAATTGGCAATTAGCAAATAAGGTAAATGTGTGCAACGAAGCAGTATCAAAAGCTCTGAGTAACCTTTATTCTGATTCTGTATATGTATGTAGCTGAGTGCCAATTCCTTTTAATAACCCTTACGTAAATAATTTTTGCTGTATTTCCTCTTTATGTCGCACCCAACTTCATTACCAATTGTATAATGTGTCATATAACTTCGAAATTACTTGACATATATGTTTTATAACTAACAACTGAAAAGTTCAGTTGCTGGCTTGAGGGGAGAGACGAGTATGAAGTTCACATCCGCCCGTTTCGCCCCTGTTTCATTGAATATCAGGGAATTGTGTGTTTCCCTACTCTAAAAATTGTGGTCCTGTAGTTATTCAAAATGTTGGACCAAAGACAAGGTACAACATTTAAAATTTCATCTACCTACTCTGTTTTTCCAAAAACTATTCGACTAAGGAAGACTCTCGCGACCGGTGTCATTCAGTAAGTAAAACATGTCTTCCGATCTAGGATGCCATTCGAGGACGAGACGTTTAATTTCACATATTTTTAATCTTCGCCACGGCATTCTAGTCCGAAAAACACGTTTTACTTAATTATTCGACAATTTAGATAATTAATCCAGAATAATTACAGAATAATAGGTAAGTACCTATACTGTCGAGGAGAAGTTGAGATGTTAAGAAATATAAATTCCACGAAATTTCACCCTCATTCCTGTGAATATATTTGGTTTGTTATTATGAATGCCATAGAACTTCACGACTTTACAGTTTTAAGAGATAAAATGATTAAAACGTCTTCTGAATCATTGTACAATAATTTCAGAGTATGTAGAAATGAGTAAATGAAATTGACATTAGGGATTTAAAAACTCAGCCATGAAATGCCAGGTAAGTCAGTAGTGTATTATACGTTAATAAAAATAACTTTTGAGAAACTAAAACATAACAAATCTTTTTCCATGTAACAGGTACTTTAAGGGGAGAATTTTCTTGAAAACCTTCGCTTGGCATGCTTAAATAGTATGGAATTTGCTGATTATTCTATTTTACTTTATCAATTTGTAAGAAAGAACCACAACTTGTATCAAGTATGGACTCTGGATTACTACAGGTACACGGCTTTTAAACAGCTACATTGATGGTGACGATGGTCAGCGTTGCCGACTTGTACCATAATTATGGAGGCACACAAGTTTGAACGTTGTACGCGTACGATAACGGCTAAACATACGACAATATTCCCTGTCGTGTTTGTCACAACAGCGAAATGAAACGAATGTGACAACACTGCATTCTTCCTCTAACTCGTATCTGAATTTTTGACCCGATGACCTGTCTCCATCCCTCTAAACCTCTACCACATATTCCACAAAACCTCCTTCCCTTTTTTCTCTCATTGCCAATGTGACTAGAATTGTTAATCCCAGTGAACATAGTACTGTTCAGAAAACTGACGATCAGTTGAGAAAACTCGGCATAACTTACATTCGCTGCGAAATAAAGAACATGTCTATGTACGAGTATAATAGCTTATTAAACATGATGGATAAAGAGCTAGCGGAATTTACACTGACAACACTTCTCGTGAACTAGAGTGGGTTTAATGAAAACCAAAATTCGCAAAAGACTGGTGCTAGTTACAGTAAATGAGCTCATTTTATCATCCCAGTTTGTGAAAGAATATGGCGGGTTTCCAAAAGTTCAAGTCACCGAAAAAAGGTGACTCTATGACAAATTGATAAGCTGCTGCAGCAGTTCAGGGTGAAGATGGCGGACTTTCTGATAAGCAGAGAGAAACACGTTGCTAATTAGGACTGTCATCTGGCATCGATATTGTAACTACTATAAAAAAAAAGAACATTACTACCGTTAGCGTTATTTTAGTATTATTAAATGTCTTTAGATCTTCGGCAACTTTGTACGTAAATCTATAATTCTGGGTGTCTGGTACAATGTATTTAGATACATTTAAAAGTTGGCAACCACCACTAGGTTGGTGGTGGTGAAAATATACTAATTATTATTAAAAACCGGTTAGAACTCTCGCCACACCATTGGTATGTGCTGAACTGGAACGTTAAATTCCGTCACAGAACCTGCCTACCACGTAACAAACACTACATCGCTTGTAAAAACAAAACAAAACAAAAAACTTTATGCGCTGTGAAATCAACAAAGTGCATGTATAACCACCGCAACTATGTAAACAAGATAACAAAGTGATACATACCTGTTATTATGCATTGCTTCCCATCGCTGTCTAACCCGCCTGGTCCCTTCCAACCCGCGCGCCAGCAAGCTCGCCTTTTACATAAATTGCAACTAATAACTACCTGCTTCGTTTGTTTATCGCCGCCATGACGAAACAAAAATGGGTGTTTACTGCTCTATTTTCCTCATGCAACAATAAATACGTTATCTACACGTAGAAAGTCGTCTGCATTAACAGTTTACTTTTTAAAAACGTCATCGACGAACGTCAAAATCAAAGCTTTCATTTAAAGAAGTGTTATAATGAAATTAATTTATGAAGCATTTAATTATGGAATTGCTTCTGCAATGCGTGCAAAAGCTTAATAAAACAAATATCAAACTACAAATTTTAGAAATTATAATTTTGATAACCTAAATAAAAATAAGAATTCTCGAAATATCTGCTGCCTTTTCGCCTTTTAGCTTACATAAATTTAGCTGAATTCACAAAATTAGTCATTGTTAAGGTTTGGAGGTTTATTCCCTACAAACTTTGTATATATGCTTTATGCACATAATATAAATACGTCATAAAGTATACTGATTTGATTCAAGATTATTTTAACAAAATATATTCTAGACAACTTATATTTAGTCTATGGATACAGAAGTTTCTGCCTAATGTGCTGAATGCTTCATTAACTTTATTTATATCACAGTTCAAAACTACACAGATGTTTTCTGTTGTCATTGTTCGTCTGTTGTCTCTCAGTATAGCATTGCAGAGCCCAAAACTTCGTTCTACGTCGCAAGTTGTTTTATAGAAAATTTTGTTGGGGTCGTTTGTAGATGCTTTTCCATCTCGAATTTCAATCTGCTTATTATAGCCAGGTTTTTTGCAAAGAATGTTAGATACTTTCTCGTTCGCTTTATTTCTCATAATTCCCGGTACTGATATTATTTACTCAATTTAACACATAAAAATAATTAATTCGATAGAATTTATTATTAATCCAATAATTTAAAATTTCTTTAAATTGGAGCTTCTTTTATCGAAACCTGCTAAAGCCTTTATAAAGGAATACCTATTCCTTCTAATGGTTTGCTAGCTTTAGGAATGCAGTGATAATGGGCTGATATGAATACAAGGGGGCCTTCTAAGACATTGTTTGAGAATGATTCTAATCCGGCATCATTGGAAACTAAAGAATATATTATTTCTCTAATTTGAGAAACTTTCCAGAATAATATAAATCAGCCAAATCCTCCAATGTGTGAGAACTGGCTCCGGGGGCAGAGGTGCTATTCTTCTCAATATTTCAATTCTAGAAGGAGCCTTTACAAATACTTTCTTAATAGAAGACACTAACTTGTCAAGTTTCTCCTGTATGATGCAGTGTGTAAGACATGTCAAGTGAGTCCTATAAGAGAAAATGGATTTCAGTGCTGTACACGATTTACCATATAACTTCTGAGGAGCACGTTATATGCTATCAGATCACAACCGTTTCATTGAGTTACTGTTGAGTTTTTAGTAGCTTCTAACTCTGCAACATTAACAAGATACAGAGTTGTCGACTGTTTTTCAAACAAGCCCCTATGATCTACAGTGTCTGCGGTTTCATCAACACATACCACACAAATTAACCCCTAAGGGTTTTCTGATGTTTGAAATTACACTGGGTAACACCGCGTTGCATATATTTTAAGCAAAGTACTTTCATCTGGTACGGTGCAGGAGTATAATGGAGAAACTGTCTAAATATCCGGTTAAGTTTCGAAAACAGAGGCTTAAACTACAGAGGACGTTTTATAACGCGCAGTGCAAGCCATAACCTGATCTTATATATGGCTTAGTTTAAACTGCATCGAACTGGGTTTAAGTTCAAGAGTCAACATGTTATCTGAAGAAGACGATATTAGTGACGAAGAAATGCAAATTGCCTTAACCCAAATTTGCAATAAAAGACGACCTAGAACGTTTAGAAACGTCCAAACCATTTTCACGAATGGATAACCGAGAATTCTAGAGAGATTTAGATTAAGTAAACAGTCGGCAATGATGGTTCCAGAAATTATTGGTCATGCAATTAAACATAGAATCAACTAGTAAGCAAAACTTAATTTTTAAATTTATACTTCATACCTTTATCGTACACTGTCGCACTATTGCCGTCGCATCGGTAATTACCTATTGCTTTATATAGTTCAGTAATAAAATCCTCTCACCAGAAGCTATGCCCCTCTTAACAATGAGGTTATATGCAAGTGGAAACATGCTAATTGCAGCGGAACATTTTCCGCCTTATCAAGATCTACATCATGCAGAGCTGTCAACGTTGTTTACGCCATTCTCATACATTCATCCCATCGCAAAAGTTCTCCACATTTGGACGGATTGCTTGCACATGCTTATGCTGTTTCACACTTTCTAGGAGAATGATGACATTTTGAGAAGTGTTATTCCGTAGTACATAATTTGTCCAATTGCTTGCACATGCCTATGCTGCTTCACACTTTCTTGGAAATGCTGACTTCTTACGAAGTATTATTCCATACTGCATGGATAATTTATCCAATTGCTTGCACATGCCTATGCTGCTTCACACTTTCTTGGAAATGCTGACTTCTTACGAAGTATTATTCCATACTGCATGGATAATTTATCCAATTGCTTGCACATGCCTATGCTGCTTCACACTTTCTTGGAAATGCTGACTTCTTGAGAAGTATTATTCCATACTGCATGGATAATTTATCCAATTGCTTGCACATGCCTATGCTGCTTCACACTTTCTTGGAAATGCTGACTTCTTACGAAGTATTATTCCATACTGCATGGATAATTTATCCAATTGCTTGCACATGCCTATGCTCCTTCACACTTTCTTGGAAATGCTGACTTCTTACGAAGTATTATTCCATACTGCATGGATAATTTATCCAATTGCTTGCACATGCCTATGCTGCTTCACACTTTCTTGGAAATGCTGACTTCTTACGAAGTATTATTCCGTACTGCATGGATAATTTATCCGATTGCTTGCACATGCCTATGCTCCTTCACACTTTCTTGGAAAATGCTGACTTCTTACGAAGTATTATTCCGTACTGCATGGATAATTTATCCGATTGCTTGCACATGCCTATGCTGCTTCACACTTTCTTGGAAATGCTGACTTCTTACGAAGTATTATTCCATACTGCATGGATAATTTATCCAATTGCTTGCACATGCCTATGCTCCTTCACACTTTCTTGGAAATGCTGACTTCTTACGAAGTATTATTCCATACTGCATGGATAATTTATCCAATTGCTTGCACATGCCTATGCTGCTTCACACTTTCTTGGAAATGCTGACTTCTTACGAAGTATTATTCCGTACTGCATGGATAATTTATCCGATTGCTTGCACATGCCTATGCTCCTTCACACTTTCTTGGAAAATGCTGACTTCTTACGAAGTATTATTCCGTACTGCATGGATAATTTATCCGATTGCTTGCACATGCTTATGCTGTTTCACACTTTCTTGGAAATGCTGACTTCTTACGAAGTATTATTCCATACTGCATGGATAATTTATCCGATTGCTTGCACATGCTTATGCTGTTTCACACTTTCTTGGAAATTGCTGACTTCTCACGAAGTATTATTCCGTACTGCATGGATAATTTATCCGATTGCTTGCACATGCTTATGCTGCTTCACACTTTGTTGGAGAATGCTGACTTCTTGAGAAGTATTATTCCGTACTGCATGGATAATTTGTCCGATTGCTTGCACATGCTTATGCTGCTTCACACTTTCTAGGAGAACGCTGCTTCTTGAGAAGTGTTATTCTGTAGTACATAGATGGTCCGATTGCTTGCATCACACTTTGTTGGAAAATGCTGACTTCTTGAGAAGTATTATTCCGTAGTGCATAATTTGTCCGATTGCTTGCATATGCTTAGGCTGCTTCACACTTTCTTGGAGAATCCTGACTTCTTGAGAAGTGCTATTTCGCAGTAATTTGCCCGATTGCTTGCAGATGGTTTCGCTGCTTAACACTTTCTTGGAGAATGCTGACTTCTTGAGAAGTATTATTCCGTTGTACCTAGTTTGTCCGATTGCTTGCGCATGCTTATGCGGCCTCACACTTTCTAGGAGAATGCTGACTTCTTGAGAAGTATTATTCCATAATTTGTCCGATTGCTTGCACATGCTTATACGGCCTCGCACTTTCTTGGAGAATGCTGACTTCTTGAGAAGTATTATTCCATAATTTGTCCGATTGTTGCACATGCTTATACGGCCTCGCACTTTCTTGGAGAATGCTGACTTCTTGAGAAGTATTATTCCATAATTTGTCCGATTGCTTGCACATGCTTATACGGCCTCGCACTTTCTTGGAGAATGCTGACTTCTTGAGAAGTATTATTCCATAATTTGTCCGATTGCTTGCACATGCTTATACGGCCTCGCACTTTCTTGGAGAATGCTGACTTCTTGAGAAGTATTATTCCATAATTTGTCCGATTGTTGCACATGCTTATACGGCTTCGCACTTTCTTGGAGAATGCTGACTTCTTGAGAAGTGCTATTGCGTTGTAATTTGGCCGATTGCTTGCACATGCTTATGCTGCTTCACACTTCCTAGGGGAATGCTGACTTCTTGGGAAGTGCTATTGCGTTGTAATTTGGCCGATTGCTTGCACATGCTTATGCTGCTTCACACTTCCTAGGGGAATGCTGACTTCTTGAGAAGTGCTATTCCGTAGTATATAATTTGTACTCCACTCAAAAGTTGGTAACGAGATTTCACCGGAAATACACGCTAGAAGCACCCCCAAAAATGTGAGAAAAATTTCCGCGTGCGCATGTGTTTTTTTTTTCGTTTTTTCTTTTTTTCTTATTACATACGCACAATAAGCGACGGACACTGCTGATGCATGATATTTGAGTAAGGAAAAGTTGGGACAGTAACGTTCTAGGCATAAGTTCAGAGTAGCTTCCCGGCATTTGCCAGTTAGGAGGGCTGAGGAGAACCTGAAAAAAAACCTGTGAGTGAGAACAGTCCTGGCGGGATTTGAACCACGGCCTCACATGTTACCGCGGTGGAGCCATTTCGCTCGGTGTGTGTGTGTGTGTGTGTGTGTGATTTTTTTTAACAGTAATTGGATTGGACAGGATTACAATAGATTGGATTGAATTAAAATGTGGGTCGTAAGGGTTACCTTTAACCTCCCTACACTGCAATATTAATAGGTGTACTGTGTAACCCCTGGTAAATACAGTGTCCCATTTCAATTGAATACTTCTAATAACGCTCATTATTGCATTAAGGCAATTTCCCCTGCTGTTGGAAAAGGGAGTCCAAACAACGGATAATCATTAAACAACTAAAAGTTGGAAAAATATCAAATATGGTATTTAGTTCCACCATTTTTTAAGGACGCTATACGAAGGTTTTTATGAAATCCCGCCAACCCAAACTAACCTTATACGAAAATGTCTCGATATTTCGAGCTTTCTCAAAAATAGTTTTAATTGAAATACTTTATGTTTAAGATATTTGCGTGACAAATAAATTGTACCTATATTGTATTGTAATAAATTGCACCCTGAATGTTCTGTGAATAGTCTGGCTGAATACAATTCTGTGTAACTGGGAAATCATCAGATATAGATCAAAACTTACCATAGGAAAAGTGTAGCTCATTAAATTACACGATCCGTTAAATATTTTGTTTTGTCGTAGTGTTGGCCGTTTTCGAAGTATTCCTCGTTGCGCGTTTACATTATTTCAAGTGCATTCTCTCAGAACAGCCTTGAAAGTCTGCGATTCTTATTTTCCTTTACATTACAAAAGCTCGTTACCACGAATAAATATTTGCTGTTTCTGCATGTTGTAAGTAACTAAACGCGTATTTAGTAGTTTGAAATAATTCCTACGGAGAAAGTTATCGCGTGCAACATAATCTGGTCAGTGGAATCATTTTGTGTCGCTTGGATGATCGCCCACCTCTGCCGTGCGTAAGCATACGTGAGACCTGCAGTCGGGTTGGTCGGCCCAAGTACCATTTGGGGTGTAGCGCCACGGGATTGTGTCAGTTACTAGATATTATAATGTATAACGGATATATGTGAATCTGTAGTGGGTAGAGAAAGTCGTATCAGTGCACGGCATAAGGCTTTTGGTGTTCGCATTCTGTGTCATTCATTTATTCTTTGCTATGAGGTTCGCGGTTCGCTACCATATACCTTACAGGTTTAATTTATTCTCGTGTATTACTACCCACTTTCTTGCTCCTAGGAGTCCATTCTATTAAAAAATTAACTCTAGTAGGTTAGTATATGTTTTGAAGCTGCATGTTTTGGGCATATTTTAAGGATGCAGGACGAAAATTTGCAAGGAATTCTCTCCTCACAGACAACCTTTACATGGAAATGTTATTTAATTTCTCAAAAATAGCTTTTCGCACTTAGATAAAATCTAACTCTGGTGTAGATTTTGACATGACAAATAAAACTACTAAGTCTTAAATTTGCTGTAAATAGTCTAAGATCCCTCCTCCTCCTCCTCATTCCCATTGATTCTTACAATTGGAAGCCCGTAAGAGGTAAACAAAACTTACTTCAGGAAATCTCTCCTTTAGCTATATACTTTGTTTTCTTCTTCTGTCTAATAGGAATTAGGCCAATCGGCCTGTTCCGACTTCTATCCTAGGTCTTACCGGATCTGTTCTGCCTGTAGGTCTGTAGTGTAGGTAGGTATAAAATTGTTTTCGGAATCCTTGAGCTGTCCAATATATGTAGATATTCTTCTCAATTTCCCTGTATTCTCTAATTTTATCCTATATTGCAAATATACTTAATTATTCGCGTATTTCTTGGTTTCTTCTACTTCTTCTCCATCAAGCATTAAACCTTTCTAAGACTTGTTGCGTGCTCCAAATGTTTAATTTATTGATTTATCCATCGTTTCCTGGGTCTTCCGACATTTCGTTTTCCTTTAGGTATATAGTAGAGTATTTTCCTTGGGTAGCGTTCTTCATTCATTCTCTCTACGTGTTCTAGCCACTTTTGTCTGTTCTGCTCTATTTCTTCATTTAGGTTAACGATCCTTAATTGTTTTCTGATGTCATCATTCTTTTATACCATCTCTTCTAGTGACTCTGTTCTTAAAATGTCATTTTCGCTGCCTGTAATCTGCTTTTATCTCTGTTTGTCATTGACCAAGTTTCGTTACTATATAGAGCAACTGCAACTGCCATGGTTTTATAAAACTTCATCATCGTATCTTTTCTCACTTTATTTTTTAAAGTTCTTTTAATTTTGAAAAATTTTCTATTTTAGTTCCAATATCTGCTTTAATATATGATATTGAAGATCCTAAAAATTTAAATGTGTTAACTTGCTCAATTATATTGTTATCTAATACGAGTTTACATCATGGGTTCCGTGAAAAGCCATAGATTTAGTTTTACTTAGTTTCTAAATGATAATTAAAAACTATTTTATGTAGTTCAATTAGGGCTCTTTAGCGTAACTTCGTTATCAGAAATGATTACTTGGTCATCGGCATATAGGAGTGTCATTACAAAAAATTCCTATTATAATCAGAAGTTATATTTAAGATATTTAGCCGCTGTTTCCATTCACGGTTGCGTTGTCTAAATATAAATTAAATTCTTGGTTTCTTATTTCATCTAATCCTATGTATCCTATAATACTCTTAGGAGTTTCACTTCGGTAGCCTGTATACAGCTAAATGTTTCTGTCTTACTGCCCAAGAGTCACTACGAAATAATAGATCGGTACCGCCATAACTTCATAAAACTTCAGTTGAGTATCGACCCGTGTTTTTAATGTTCTTGTAGTGCCACACATTAACTCATTTTGTTATATATCGAAAGTTCATACCCCAGATAATTAAAATTGAATCTGCACTAAAATGTCTATCAAGACGATTTTAACTGCCATTATGGTATTTGCCACTTACGAAATATTCGCTGCTGCTTCTTTCTTTGAAACTTTCGTGGTTCAATTGACACGGTAGAAGCCGAAAAAAATGTTATACCTATGCATCGCCTTTTCCTTTGTTTCAAACAGTGCACTGTGAAGTGTTAAGTGTATATACCCACATTTGTTTTATGTATTATGCTTGTGAGTAAAATAGCTCCAAGTATGATGCCAAGGCTTTCGATTAACTCTCCTCCATAACCCAACAGTGTGAACTTACCTTGGCAACGGAGTCTTTTTGTTCTTCAATTAAACCACACTTGAAACAGTTGACTATGTCTCTGCCCCCTATATAATATACAACTGGAATCTCTGCCTCCTTTATATTATGAAACTGGAATCGTCTTTCATGATGTACAAGAAATGAATGGAAAAAACGTAATGTACCTATAAATAAATCGTGTGGCGCTACAGACCACGAAGGGCCTGGACCTGCCAACCCGATTGCTGGCCTCACACCCACGTACGCCCGGCAGAGGTGGGCGATCATCCAACCAATACGAGGAGGTGATGTGGTTAGCATCTCGTATCTCCCAGCCGGAAAGTTGGCACACGAGGTCAGGAACGCTGCCTATCGCAGCTCCTCACTTTGCCCACTGAGTGGCTGAGTGGCCACCGGTCCTATACCCGGAACGTATAACCCGCAACCTCATGGGTGGGAACGAACCCGGGCGAATTCCGTGGCCGGGAACCAGAACACCACGCTTCAATCCACTGTGGCACGGCGCAAACGTAATGTACCCATTAATACTGTTTTACTTCAGGGACATTCGCACGATTTTCTGTCCTTCGTTCTGATATTTAGGAGGCATTTTAATAAACAACCCTACAAATCTGATGTGTTACATTCACATAACCTCTACCTTCTACGCTTATTAGTGGGTATACAAGTTATTCTTACGAAAATTTATTTTCCTGTTTACTTCATTTTAATCAAGATAAACCTTTACGGAAATAGCTGCATTACACGTTTCGTGTAGATACAAAGGGAATAGCGACAGTCAAATATCTAAGAACTAGTTGCTATATGCTGGCCTTCAAATTCCATACTCTTTCCATGATATTGCGAGAAACAGCTGAAAATCGACAGGACTTCAAAAGAGTGACAGTTATGAGCAATTCAAACCATTAATATTGCGTATCTCGGAAATGACTGATGCCACATAAAACGTTATTAGAATTAAATTATGTGTTTAAAAGAGATCTAAATTGTTTGTATAGTACGTTTTCATCTATCGCTTAACAGTTATGCAAGATTGCATAAATTTGCTTCCAAATGAAGAGGCTTCAGAAGCTATTAACAGAAAATTCGACATATACTTTTTATTTGTAATATAAATATCCTTAATATGGGCAGTTTTAATTAAAATCGTTAATCGAAAAATGTTCCATGTAAAGGGTAATTTGGAGTGGGGAACTGTCTTGAAAATCTTAGTGTTTAGTATTTATCCGACATTTCGTTTTTGAGTTATGTTGCTCAAAGACACACGCGAGCGCGAGCGTGCGCACACACAGGACCTTTTTCTAAATTTTTTTATTTAGGGGCCTCAAAACATGTATTTTCAGTGAAATCTCGATATCGAACTTTTGGAATGTAATACCTTCTCTACCTACTATTTACGTAGTAGAGAAAGTAAAAATCACAACTGCAAAAATCATTCCCTGGAATACATTATGGTTGTGTTCTACTTCTGATGACTGTAAACATTAATACAAAAAATGAGCCCGTGTGAATCAATTACGTAGATACATCTGCTTCGTTGCTGCATTTCTTCTAGCTAGCAAAGATTCAAAGCCTTTAGCCCTTGTTCAGCTGCAAACTCGACCCGAAAGCTATTTATCTTAAATGTCCATAACTTTGCACCGATTTCAAACAAATCTGAAATATTCGACAAATTTTGTTCATACTCTTCTGTACGAGGGCGATAATGAACATTTTTTTAGTGCCATGTTTCTAAAAACATGAAATTTCTTTATATTTGACAGCTACTTTCTGAAGTTTTGCGAGTTTATTGCCATGTAGTTTGTTCGATTAGCTCTAATAGTTGGTTAATTATCATCGTTTAAATATTTTGCGTTCACCCAAAAATTAGAGAACATTTCAGGGTTATGATTTTTTTTCGATTTTAAATTTATTAACGCCTAAACAATGTGAAGAGCGGCTTAGAAATGAAAAAGCCCCATCTAAGCAACAATTTATAATTGGTACAGCGAAATAAAAAGAGACGGTTTATTCTTAGTGATGAATTTCGTGAGGCGCCCAAGAACTGCTGTTACTGATGAAAATATTGCCGCTGTTGGAGCAATGCTTGAAGATGATTGACGGACATCTTATGATTTATTCGGGCGACATTGGTTATTGGTATGAGTCAAATCCAAAACATTTTACATCAATGGTTAAACGTGAGAAAACTTCGTTGTCGATGGATTCCACATAAACTGACTCCCGATCAAAAAAACAAAAAACAACAATTGGTGCAGAAAAACTCTGGAAAAATTCCAAGGCACTTCACATTTGGTTTGGAATATCGTTATTGGTGTTGAATTTTGGATTTATTGTTATGATCCTGAAAAGAAAAGTCAATCGGCTGAACGGGTCTTTCGAACAGGAAGTTCGACGAATTCACAGTGCTGTTATGATGGTTGTTAGTGTTTTTTTTCCCCCTAAAACGGGCCATATTGCTACTATAGCATTAGAAGTAGGACGTACCGTTAATGACGATTGGTAAACAAATATCTGTTTACCGTAAATGTTTGAAGAAGTTGGTGAAAAACGCTAAAACAAATATTATAATAATAACGTTACGTCATTACAACGCATCATCGCATACAGCAAAACTAACAACTGAATATCTGGATGCCCTAAATGTCAGCAACATGGATCCTCCACCATTCAGCCCTGCCCTAGTGTTTCTTTCCGTTTCCAAAAATTAAAGATAAAATGCGTGGAATCACTTTCTCGTCATCAAATGAAGCGATGGAACATTATAAAAATCTGGTTTCTGATGTGCCTCAGGAAAAGTGACATCATTGCTTTAAGGACTGGTTTCATCGAATGCAAAAATGTACTGATGTTAAAGGGGAATGCTTTGAAAAACAGCAAAATAATTTTAAAATTTTAAAACTTGTTTGATTTTCTAAAAATATTCAGCGTCGCTCTCAGAACTGAACATTTGTAGGACATCCGTTTAAAGTACTCTTAATTTTGTACCGATTTCAGCAAATCTGAAATAGGTTGATTTTTTTTTTTCAAATTCTATGTATAAAGTCTTAACTCCGTAATTGCAGCAGTTAGCGAGTTGTACGCAAGGGCGAACAAACGGATAAATCAACATTAATAGGCGCACCGCGATAGCGTATGCATCTAAAAAGATTTTCTGTAAATAATTTGTAGAATAGATATGACAATAAATAGACAGAGGGTATAGGGAACGCGCTGCTGTCACGCATCAAATGTTTTCCATTTTCCGTGTACCACTTATTTTATTAAATACATTTATTTAATTTGTCTATTAAGTATATTTAGATTTTCTAAGATACAGTAATTGAGAGTGAAAATGAGAAGTGTTTTTTTTCAGGGGACCGATCGTTGAAAATTGGGTATAAATTAGGTCAAAGTTAGGTATAATTTAGGATATTGAACTTAATATTAAGAGGGACCTACGGGATGTTTTTAAATAACCCTGAGCCGCTTTTTATATTTCTAACATTACTTAGCCCCAATATTTCTTGAAGGGTTTTTGCAAAACGCAATATTGTTCCAATAATGTTAATCAGTTTTTTAATTATGCATTTAATGTAAAACTGTACACTATTTTATGAAAAACATATCAGCACAATATCAGGCTAGTTAATATAAGCGCCCTTTTCTCGGTTGTAATATTTTAGACTCCTTGCAATGCAATTTTTAAGTTATAGTGAAATTTCGGAAACAGCTTTCCCAATATATGCTAGCTAAAAACTTGCTTTTCGGTTATTAGTTTAAGACAGTTTAATATATGTTTACTTTCTCTAATTCGTACATAGTAAGTAGTAGAGAAGGTATTGTATTCCAATAAAAATTCGATACCCAGATTTCACCGGAAATAATTGAATTCAAAAAAATAATTTTTAACAAAAGGTCCTATGTGTGTGTGTGTCTGTGCACAGCATAATTCAAAACGAAAAGCCGAATAAATAAACTTGTTAGTTATTTAAGTTCAGTATCTTCCAAAGATGCGACACGGAGATTTTCAAGAAAATCCCTCCATCCCAAACTACCCTTTACATAGAAAATTTTTCGAAATGTTTTATTTTCTAAAAGATAGCACTAAATACTTTGATTAAAAGACCATATATTAGATATCACATGACAAATAAAATATATATCTTGGATTTTCTCAGAATAGCTTGTGAAGTCCTCTTCATTCGGAAGGAATTTGTATAATCTTGTATTATTGGTAAACGTTAAGTAATAGACAAAAACGTATCTACTACACAAAAACGGCAGATCTCTTTAAAACACACAATTTATTTCAAATAACTGTTTTGTGACATCAACCATTTCTGAGATATCCGTTATTAATGCTTCGATTTGTCAATACTTTGTCATTCTTTTTAAGTCCCGTTGATTTTCAATTGTTTCTCGCGATTGCATAGAAACACTGGAATTTTAAGGCTAGAGTACAGCGTCCAGTTCTTAAACATTTTACTCTGTTGTTCACATTGTTGGTATTTATAACGAAATGTGTAATGTAACTACTTCTAGAGTAGATAGAAAAATAAACTTTTGTAAGAATAGTTTGTATACCCACTAATAAACGAGAGGTAGTGAAAGTTATGTGATTGCAAAACATCAGATTTTTAGAAAAAGGCCCGTGTGCGCGCGCGCGTAAGTGTGAACAGCATAAGTCAAAAACGAAAAGTCGGATAAATACCAGATTTTGTATTTAAGTTCAGTATCTTTCAAAGATGCGACGCGAAGATTTTCAAGAAAATCCTCCATCCCTAACTACCTTTTGCATGGAACATTTTTCGAATTTTTTTATTTCTGCAAAAATGGCTCTAACGATTTTGATTAAAATACCCTATATTAAAGATATTTACCTACATGAGCCCGAGAACGTCTAGAGCATATTCGTCGCCAGGAAAGCTTCAACTCTTATTTCAAAATGTATATGTTGAATTTTCTGGGAATGACCCCTGAAGTCCTTCATTTGGAAGCAATTTTGTATAGTCTTGCCTATAACTGGTAAACATTTCCCAACAAAAAATATAGATCTCTATAAAACACACAATTTATTTCAATTAACCTTTTTGTGGCACAAGCCATTTCCGAGATGTTTTATCAATGGTTGGAATTGTTCAATACTTTGTCTTTGTTTTAAAGTCGTGTAGATTTTCAGTTGTTTCTCGCGATGTCATGGAAAGAATGTGGAATTTTAAGGCCAGCATATAGCGTCCAGCTCTAAAACATTTGACTGTCGCTATTCCCTTTGTATCTATAAAGAAACATGTAATGCAGCTATTTCTGCAAAGGTTAATCATCTCGATTAAAAGGAAGTAAGCAGAAAAGTAAGCTTTCGTAAACAAAGTTTGTATACCCACAAATGAACATGGAGGGTAGAGAAGGTTATGCGAATGTAGCACATACATTTTTTAAAAAAAAACAATTAATTCAAAAGTATATTTCCTTAAGCTTCTTTTGTAGCTCAATAGGAAACACAGTATCTGAAGTTTTGCTAACAATTATGAAAATCGCATCGTAAGAGTTATTTTTTCACAAAATAACTTAAACTTGCGTTTTAAAATGCATGATCCAAGTCTGACTTAATAAGCATGCACCATACTTGGCAACCATACCGCCATAAGTTGCGGTAAAAGCTCCGAAATCTCAGTAGAGTACTTCGGGTTTTGGAAAATGCACAGATCGGTCCGCTTAACTATGTAGATTACCATAAGGACAATTTTGCCACGCTTCCACGTCACCTACTATGTTTCTGTTTAACGGTCTTTCCAAGTGTGTTTATTCTTGATGGCCACACTGATGAATGAGAAATGGAGCGGAAAGGAATATCATTTTTATGCCCACGCTGAGCTACAAATGGTGAGGAAAGCTACGAGGGACCGAGATTATACAGGTCAACGAAACTCTCTCAGATCATTATAGTAAATAAAACATTATAGTAATGGTATTATCTATTATTTAGAGCTTTCTTTGATGAATTTAATATACTACGTTGATTTTCTGCAGATGAAAGCGGTACTAGCACTGCAAAACAACAATATCGGAAAATATATTTCCTACCCAATTTGAGGCAGCATTTTTAACACTTAAATGATTTCAGTCTAATTATATAGAAGACCACCGAAAAGTAAAGTTGGGGCGAAGGCCACCGGAGACTTTGTAGCATACGTGGGGCAGTTACTTCATCAAGTTTGGCTCCCCAACAACGGAACTACAATACAACTTCTTTATCAATTTCTTATTCTAAATTATTCCTTTTTTGTTTCATTTGTATACAGCGATTTAACTTCTGGTCTTGACTTGAGAAATAATCGTTAATTGTACGGTCAATCTTAAGTTTTTTATAATCTCTAATAATGAAACGCACACCCATTCACATGCACACTTTCAGATTCTGCGACCTTTTCCAATAAAAAATTCTAATAATTTAGAATATTTAATTCAAATTCCAAGCCGTATATCTATAATCGTTATAACAACTTCCTGGATTGTCATAATATTAATTAACTTTTTAGAAAACCAAGTATTGAAAATTGAGAAAAAACTTCCCTTTTTGAATGTCTAGGTAGGAAAAGATTCTAATTAAAGCAACATTTCCCGGTCCCAACCGGTAATCGAATACGGGACCTCTCTGAGTTGTGAAGCCAAAACGCTGACCACTTGACCACAGGGAGATTCTCTAAATTTTTATTATAATACAAGTGGTAACATTAGCATTTTGCTTTCCAAGTCAGGTTTTACAAAACGAGCGGAAGGGATTTTATATTCCTGCAATCAAAATAAAATTAATTTTAACATGTATATCATACAGCATTTTTAGCCACCCCCCTTAACTTATAAAATAAATAGGTAACATCTGAATAATATTTCTTTAATTATTAGTATATATATTCTGTCATTACACAAATGGCGTATTGTTTGTCAATGTGCTTCATCCAACGCCATGACGAATCCAGCATCGATTGGAATTTTGTTTGAACAAATGACAACCTGTAAACAGCTTTAACTCGGAAAACACCTACCGGATGTTGAAAACTAAACGTCTTGTTTTACTAACTAGGGCTATAGTAGCCTGAATTTGCTAATGCTTGAGGATATTATATTTTAAAATGTATGGTAAGCGTTGATAACTTCATTACCTCATTATTATAACTTGAGTGCTAGAATAGACGATTGCTAGTTTGAGCATCCTATGTACGAAAACCCCACTTTTAATATATATGAGCTGCGGACAAGGGAGAGAAGAAGTAAAATAGAAAACAACAACAATGAAGATTGGTACGCAAGTCGAACTCGGAAGATAGATGGCTGGACAGAAATATTAAATAGTAAAAGCCTTTCTTATGGAAAAAGTTGGGGAGAGGGAAAGGAAGCTTCATGATTCTAAACTTGTGAATCACTGAGGCGTTATGAGATCTCTGTTCTATATGTTAATTTTCCAGCACCATGAATACGCATTGATAATCACGCAAATTACTCCACACCCCATCAACGTGTTTGGTTAACTTTTAATAGCGAAAAGAAATTGGGAATAAAGCTCCTGCAACAAGAGAGAATGCTTAGATATGCAGATTGCTGTAACCGTCGTCGTCATAATGTTTCAAGCTCTTTTTTCCACCTACTATAGCTATACCTATCGCCTTTAACATCTAAGATGATATTGGTTGCTTTCCCTTTGGAACAATTGCCAAACAGCAATGATGTTCACTCGCTTACTTGTGTTAATGTTTGGGTTTGTATTACCTACTTTTGATGTTTTTACTTTCTCTACTACGTATATTAAGTAGGGGAAGTATTGCATTCCACCCAAAAATTCGATACCGAGATTTCACCGGAAAATACATGTTTTGAGACCCACTGAATCCAAAAAAGCATTTTTGGAAACATGTCCGTGTGTGTGTCTGTGAACAGCATAACTCAGAAACGAACAGTCGGATAAACACCAAACTTGGTATTTAGGTTCAGTATCTTCCAGAGATGCGACACGAAGGCTTTCAAGAAAATCCCCCCCACCCCAGACTACCCTTTACATGGAATATTTTTCGAAAATTTTAATTTGCTCAAAAATGGCTCTAACGATTTTGATTAAAATATCATATGTTTAAGATATTCTCATGAGAAATGAAATGTATATCTCGAATTTTCTGGGAATGTCTCCAAAAGTATTCTTCATTGTGAACGACTTTTGCATAACTGGTAAACCATAAGAGATAGGCAAAATTTTACTACACAAAAAATGTAGATCGCGTTAAAATACACAATTTATGTCATATACAATTTTGTTGTTGAGTGAACCATTTTCGAGATATTGCTTGTTATTCCCTTAAATTTTCCAATACTTAACACTTTTCACAAATTCGTTATTCAATTTTTTTTGTCCTGGTAATGCAAAGAAAATGGAATACTCCACATAGCAACCAGCTCTTAAAATATTTGACTATCGCTTAAAGCCTACCAATTCCCCTTGCATCTACAAGAAAATTAGCAATAAGATTAACATCTCGATTAACATGAAGCATGTGGAGAATAAGCGTTTGTAAAAATAGTTTGTACAAGAGTAGAGAAAGTCATGTGAGTGTAACACATCAGATTTTTTATAAACAGATTCTCATTACATCCTCATTAGGAAGAACAGGGAATAATTCTGACAAAGAAAAATCCCTGCCCTCCAACCGGGAATCGAACACGGAACCTCGTAGTCTAATGCGTAGCGTATAAATTATAAATGTTCGATTTAAAATCTGAGTTGGATGGATAATGCCTTTTCCCAGAAATTTCCCTTAGAGAAAAGTACAATTGACTGCAAACGGGCAGGAGTAAATAAATACGTTGTTTTTACTTCCTCTACTGTTTACTTACTATAAGTAGAGTAAGTGTTGCATTCCACCCAAAAATTCAATACCACGATCTTACCGGAAATTCACGTTTTAAGAATCCTTAATAAAAATTATAAAAGCGTGGTGTGTCTGTGAACAGCAGAAGTCAAAAATCAAAGTTAAATATTAAACTCAGCATTTACGTTGTGTCTTCCAATGATATGACCGAAATTTTCCAAGAAAATCCCATTCCAGATTATCCTTTGCATAGAACAATTTTCGAGAATTTTTATGTTCTCAAAAATATCAAATTTGATTAAAATATCATATGTTTAAGATATTTTCGTAGCAAATGAAATGTATAGTCCCCAAAAGTCCTCTTCATTCTGAATGACTTTTACATAGGTATTGGTAAACCGTAAGAGATAGATAACTTTTTACTACACAAAAAATTTAGGTACTTCTTGTTAAAACACAATTTGTGCCGTAAACATTTTTTTGTCGAGTGACCCATTTCCGAGTTATTCCTTGATATTTGTTTGAATTTTCCAATACTTATATTTTTTCTCAAATGGGAATTCGTTATTATGAGTGTGTATGTTTTTTTTTAAATCACTGGACATGTAAAGAGAATGAAATGTTCCACATAGCAACCAGCTCTTAAAATATTTTACTATCGCTTAAAGCCCACCATATTCCCGTTGCACCTACAAGAAAATTAGTCATTCTGCAAATGTTTATCTTGATAACATGAAGCAGATGGAGAATAAGGCGTTTGTAAAAATAGTTTGTACAAGAGTAGAGAAAGTCATGTGTGAGCAACACATCAGAATTTTTGCTTGCCAAATGAAATGTATGTAGATATATCTTGAATTTTCTGGAAATAGCTTGCGATGTAAATGTATAATTGGTCTAATTGGTAAACTGTAAGAGATAACAAAATTTTACTACCTACATAAAAAAGTAGATCTCGTTAAAGCACAGGTTTTATGTCAATAATATATACACGCACACGAGGCATGTTTTTTAAAATAAGTACTGTTTTAATATGTTGCCGGTGCAGCGCTGCAGTCGCGATTTTGGACATGTGCGATCGTCACGTTGTGTTTTCCTTTTGCTAAAGCGTTTCGAAATGTTCAACTTATTCGAACGACTCGCTGACTGTGAAGTCAGATCAGTGATTCGTTCTTTGAATGCGAGAAATGTTACGCCACCAAACATTCATCGCCAATTGTGTGAGGTTTATGGGGTAAACAATAACGAGTGACAATGCCCGGCCACACGCAGCCAAACAAACTCAAGATCTAATCGCATTATTTGGTTGGGAACAGTTCGACCACCCATCTTACAATCCGGATTTGGCACCAAGCGATTTTCATTTGAAGAAATTCCTTGGTGGAAAACATTTAAACGACGATGTTGAGAAACAAGAAGTGCAGACTTGGTTTTCATCACAGGCGGCATCATTCTTTGACGATGGCACACAACAACTGGTTTCCTTACAAGTGCTTGAATAACAGCGGTGACTATGTGGAGAAGCAGGTAGTGTAAGGTAATGAATGATAATATAAACGCATTTGGAAAATCATGTTCTGTTATTTATAAAAAAAAATCGGTACTACTTTGAAAACACGCCTGGTATAAATATAAATGAATAAATATATAGGCATATATATTTATATGAAGTATAAATTATGATTTCTAAGACATTTCTTGCTATTTGTTTGAATTTTGAAATGCTCCTACTTTTCTCAAACGGAAAATCGATATTTTTTTCTCCTGGTAATTCAAATAGCATTTTGGAATTTCATGGTCATTACCTAGCGACACTCTCTTTAAAAATTTGACTATCTCTTTATCTGTTGTATACTGAAACAAAATGTGTAAATGTGAATGGAAAGTTTATCTTGTTAACAAAAGTAGCTAAAATAGCAAGCTTTTGTAAGAATAGTTTGTAGAAGAATGAGTATAGAAATCCATGTGAAAGCAGCACATAATACTTTTTTTTAATTTAAGGTTTAGATGAACGCGACGATAAAATAATCCAGAGCAATGATCACAAATCTGTTATTTTTAGGATGTCTCCTAAATACCAAAACGCAAGAAACAAAATGTCGCGAACGCCCTGAAATACCTACAGCGCTATAGATACATAATTGTTTCTATTTACTTCTTGCAAATTATGACAAACATTTAGCAGATATGGTTCCAGTTATATAGGTAGGTAATAATATATCTACAGGAAGCACAGATTCGGTGAACTGTTTACATTGTAGTTCGATGTGTCAACTGTGATGGTACAATAGCATACCTATGGGGGTGGTACATCACATTCTGGGCTCGGATCTCGGTTAAAATGAGTTAGATGCGTAACGGATTTTTGGGGTTTTCCCTTATCCTCATAAAATGAATGTCGGTATGGACTCCGGGCTCATTTCTATTTCATTAATTGGCAGTTCATGTGACCTACCCGGTTAAAGAATAACAAACTTTACAAGAAAAAAATCTATCTCAACTGTGCAAAATGGGTTAATTTTATCTTGGTTTGTTAAGCGAGTCTTTATTCGATAGATAAATAAGAATTCAGTACGAAAGGAAACAAATGGAATTTAAACAACAAATTATAAAGCCTATAAAATACACGTATCAGAAGATATAACTTCCATGATCTCACATAAAACAATCTGATGTGATACAAGATGTTCTTATTAGGGTAAGCCTCGGGGTGATGGCCATAGTTTTTAAAATGTTGCATTATACGAAGAATTTTGAAAGAAAAATGTGTTTAAGTAGCTAAATGGATTCCTTACAGATTAATTTTTGTAATAGCATCTAAGCGATCTTGATCATAGAAATTCATTTTCAAGTCCCGAATTTTAAAAACCTATACATTGGCCATCTCTCCCTATGAGTGGGAGGGAGATGGCCATGTTATACAGGAATAGATGACCACACATGTTTCGTACTCAAGGAGCATGGTTAGTG
This sequence comes from Deroplatys truncata, assembly GCA_030765065.1. Classification (NCBI taxonomy): domain Eukaryota; kingdom Metazoa; phylum Arthropoda; class Insecta; order Mantodea; family Mantidae; genus Deroplatys; species Deroplatys truncata. Next base: position 111,155,770 of record CM060979.1, read on the forward strand.
ATTTATTAAAGTAACAATAATTATGCAATATGTACGTGTTTTTACATTTTCGTTATCAGTTAGTAAACAAGCTCTTTAAGTAACGGTCTCTGCAGAAAAAGATTTAGGGAAAACTATTAACTAAATATGATTTTAAGTGTTCTTGGCTATAGCTTTTTCTCAAAGCAACTAAACGTGAAGAATAAGCGCAAGCTTCATGACGCCAACGCAGGTAACGAACACGTTGGATCCAATCGTAGCCTTCACTACAACCAACACATACGTTACCTAAATCTATGAAGCAATCGTTACTGGAATCGTCTTCACTCTCTATACTCTTCTCGGAACTGGAGCTGCTGGTTGAAACAGGTCGTTTTCTAACCACCTTCTGCTTCAATACTAGCCTATTGTTGACTTTAGGCTAGCGGCTAACCTTACAGGCTTTCATCTTTACCCTCAATATTCTGGGGGAAAGGTAAAAATGTAGCGTTAATTTTTTCTCTTTTTTCTGGCAGTATTTTAAAGGATAGGACTGGTTAAGAGAGCATTCAAAACTTTTGTGGGAGTGTGATCCATAACATGCTACTTGGTTGTGGCTCAAGTTTTCTGGTTCACCTAAACTTGAGTTTTCTCTGATATTTTCGTTGTCAACTTCAAATCGATTATTCGACATCTTTCTACAGCTGAAGACTCACTTGAATCTTGACTTACGTCTATGAAGGCATAGTCAGGAATAGCTTCAGGATTGTAGGGGCATATGCCAGTAACACAGAGATAAAAACGAGTAACAATGACGAAGCTGTGTATTAGAATAAGAAAACCAAAACAAAAAGGGAGATTATATCTTTAAAAATACAAAATACAAGAAAATGTCACCGGTAAGGCTGACCAACTCTCCCGATGATTGTATGCTATCTATTCCATTTGTAGAGGTGAGATGGCCACCTTTACAAAACTAGGAGAACGTTATAATAACATAAGCAATGTCAGTAAAATACCCAATAGGCATTTACGTATGCACTTAGTTTCCATCTGCTATCTTGAAAAGAAGTAGGGTTTTCACTTACTTCATTCAATAGTGGAAAAATAATGGACTATGTGGAAAATGACAGAAATCAACTGGCGTAAATGCAATCATAAGAAGTGCACGTGATCAACAATTGATAACAGCTTGCTGACAGCCGAATTTCAAAAACTTCACAGCACAGCTGTTAAAATGAGAGCCATTGGCCATCTCTCCCATATGACCGTCTCCGCCGGAATTACTCTACATCTTCGTATAATCCTTTATGTAATATAGTGTTTATATAAAAATTATCTCTTCCTCTTAGGACACGTCATTAAGAAAAATATTTGGCCGGAAATAATCTCAAATTAGGCATTATGGGCGAACAACACGTGAAATAAAATGCAAATGTCCCCATATCGTAAGTTTTTTGGGGGGGTCATTAATAAACCCATGCGGGAAAAATAAGAATCACCTGTTTTTCTAATATGTTTTACAGATATGGCATCACAGTTTCAGCTGAAAAAATTAAAATTGCCACAACGAATATTTCAAAAACGGTTAATGCTATGGTTTAGTTATTTGACAGACTGTACATTTCAATGTGCTAAAAACTGTTAACGCCTCTTATTATTTACCAATTACCCAAAATTAATTCAGAATGAAAAGGAGTGCACAGCTATTCACAGTAAGTTCAAGCTTACATTTTCATCAGTCATGCAAGCATCTTAAACGTATAACATTAGAATCAAAATCATGAAAAAGTTCCATGTAAGCAGTAGTTTGGCAATCTTCATACTGCATCTAGGAAGATGCTGAACTCAAATACCAAGTTTGGTGTTTATCTGGCTTTTCGTTTTTTGAATTATGCCATTCTCTCTCACTCCCAAACATAGTCTCTCCCCCTCTCTCAAGGACGCGCGTTTTTTCTACTTCTTTTGGAAGGGGCCAGGAAATCCCAAAATGTGCATTTCTCGTAATACGTCAGTATCGAATTTGGGTTGAACGCAACACTTACCCTACCCCGGGTAAACTAGGGTAAACAGTACAGAGCATCAGTTTTTAATGCCAAAGGATCCAAAGCATGTGGATATTTTGTGCTTTCCTATAAAAAAAGAGCTGCTAGCGTAATCTGAATGTTGAAACACCGAGTACTGTGGACAGAATACACCATGGACTTTGATGGAGGAAGGAAATAGTTACCACTTCTGATACGTTAAGCGCGTCTGATTACCTAATCATCCGAATGTCATTTGTTCGCGTAGTTCTCATAAGCACATTATTGGTAAATGACTGGTATTCAAACCATTTGATGTGGTCGTGCTGTGGTCGCGCGATGTTTCTGTCAAGAAAAAGCTCGAAATACAAGGGTTGTTCCCATGTCCAGAAGATTTATGTGCTACATTAGAGTTTCTCGGGTATCTGGCAAGTTTTCAACTCGCTCCTGGCGTCCTCTAATGACCCCAACTGTTAACAGCAGGCCATGTATGCGTCTAAATGTTTGTTTAGAGCGATATGCCATCATAAAATAACCCACAATTGACTAGAGTTGTCTGCTAATTGAAAAGGTATAGCACCAATATTTCTTTCTTTCCTTCTTTCTTTCTTTTAGGCTCATTTGTTGGTTTTAGTCAGATCTTTAAATGATATTTTCAAATGCCTTGCGAGAGAAAGGGTAAACTGAAACGTCACACCTCAATTCTATTTTATTCTTTCTTTCCTCCCTTTCTTTCCCTTCTCGCCGAATTCTTAAGTTTCCCCAAGTAGGAAATTATAGAATCTACGCGTAAATTTTCCAATAAAATTGAAATAATTTAGTAAAAAACCAAGACGTGCTAAGTGGAAGAGTAAGACACTTTCTTTGAATTGGGCTCCTTAAATGTACCTAGGTATCTTTTGACACTGAACTATGGGAATATGTCTTCCTAATGCTTCTTTATGAATCCAGAGATAGTTTATGAAATGTAGGCGAAATATAACACAAGTATGGTACACTCATCCGAATTAAAACGTAGAGTGCTCAACGTAGAGTGGATATCTGTCGTCAGCTTATCGGTAATCCCATGAATCATAGATGATTTATCAAGACAATTGTCACATGTAATTAAAAACGGGTCTACTACCGCAACCCTGACGCCTCGAAACAGTGGCTCAGTCACCATCAACCTGCCAAAGTCATCGTTAAAAAAAATCAGTTCGGTCCCAAAGTAATGCTGTGTGTCTGGTGGAATTTTGAGGGAGTGATTCACTGGGAGTTTGTTCCAAACGGGGTGCAGTCTGCAACGAGTTCAAGAAATTCTGAGACGGAGATCCCAGCATTATATAACCGAAATAGAGTTCTCTTGCAACAGGACAATGCAACACCCCTACTGCACGAACAATTGAAAGGAGTCAAACTGCTACTACACCCAGGATACAGCCCTGATCTTGCGTCTTCAGATTACTATTTGTTTCGATCCATGGCCCATTTCTTGTATGGAAGAAATTTCGAAAACTTTGAAGCTGTGGAAGTGAGTCTCACCGAATTTTTTGCATCAAAAACCAGCGCGGGACAATGAACCTCGCTGAAAGATGGCTAAAGACCATAGAATCTGATGGTCTCTACTTTGAAGAGTACTTTAATTTCTTGTCAGAAAACGTTCCAAAATAATCTTTCGTTTAAAACCCGATATTATACTTATGAGACACCATCTACATGTTCCACAGAAAAATTTGACATCAGAATATCACTGAAAATAAACGTTCTGAGATCCATTGAATAAGTAAAACGTTTTTATAAAAGTGTCCGTGTGTGTGTGTATGTGCGCGCGCGTATAGGTGTGTGTGTGTGTGTGTGTGTGTGAGAGAGAGAGAGAGAGATTGTACACGCGCGCGCGTACGTCTTTCTTTGAACTCAAGAGCAATAACTCGGATAAACATCACATTTCATACATGAGTCCGCATGAGTCCGACACACATTGGAGATGCCAGGCGAAACTTTTAAAGACCATCCTTGCACCCCAAACCATCTTTTACATACAAAAACTTTCGTTAGTTTTCATTTTCTCAGAAATAACTGAAGATTTTGATTAGGTATTCCATAATAAGCATATTTGAAATATTAATGCTACAAATTAAATGCGCTTCTTATGCTGTTTGCGACAAGCCTGCGAATTCAGCTTCATACTAAGTGAATTCTGCATGCTTACTACAGGAAAATTAAAATACACAATTTGTGTCCTAGGAATTATTTCGCATCGTTAACCGTTTTCGAAATAATGCATGTGGCATGTTTACACTTCATCAAGTGTAGAGCGTTATTTGGGTGTTTTATGGCCTACCTCCTTAATCAGAAAGAATAATTCAGTAATGATTAGCACTCGTTCTCCGTGGTCTAGGAGTACCATGCTAGCCTCTAGCTCCCGAGGTCGCGGGTTCAAACTCGGAGAAGGGAGATGGATTTTTTTTCGGGTGTAAAAATCCTTTGTATGGCCCTCCTTTGGAGGGAAGTAAAGCCGGAGTTCCCTGTCGTAGATTTACGGTACGTAAAAGAACCTCAAGCCTGGTAAAGAGGCCTCTGAGCAAAACATTTGGTCTTTTATGCCCAATACAGAATGAGACCTTAGGACCATAATAGTTAAGAGCGTCCATACATAAAACTCCATTTATTTAAATGGTTATCACTAATTGAAATGTTATATAAAACGCTATATAATTCTAGTTTTAGAACATGGCACCATAATTTTATATGACAATAAAGGATCAAAACATGTTACTATGTACATACACAGGATGAGCCAAAAAACTACGAACCGCCTGCGCGGTGCTTTTCCTGTCCGCGTCCTCGGCGCTTGTTGCCGCCTGTCGCTATCACAGAAAGGCGCGGATGAAACCATACAACATTTTTAAAACTACTTTTAAAGGCTTTACTTACCAACTTTATGAAAGGAGATGCTCAAACTGGCCACCGTCGTTGTCCATACATTTTTGGCACCTCTTTAGGAAACCATCTATCACTCGCGGTAGTTCACGTTGAGAAATGCAGGCAATTTCATGGCGGATGTTTTGTTTTAATTCTTCCAGGGTGTGTGGGTGTCTTGTATACTTTGTTTTAAGTTACCCCAGATAGAAATCGCAGGGGGTTAGGTCGGGGGACCGAGGGGGCCACAAGTCTGTACTAATAATTCTGTCCTCAAACACATGTTCAATTTTTCTCATCGAAATATTGGTCGTATAAGCTGTTGCAGAATCTTGTTGAAAAAAGGCAAAATCACGCTCCCTGACTGTTAATTCTCTAAAAAAGGGGACAAAATTGTATTCACATATGTACGGGCTTCAACTGTTGACTCGAAAAAAATTGGCAAGTGATGGATAGTTTCCTAAAGAGGTGCCAAAAATATATGGACAATGACGGTGGCCAGTTTCAGCATCTCCTTTCATAAAGTTGGTAAGTAAAGCCTTTAAAAGTAGTTTTAAAAAAGTTGTATGGTTTCATGCGCGCCTTCCTATGATAGCTGCAGACGGCAACGAGAGCCGGACGCGGGCAGAAAAAACACCGCGCAGGCGGTTCGTAGTTTTTTGGCTCTCCCTGTAGTGAAGCTAGGACAAAAATCGTGTTGGTAATTTCCGATTATGGATAACCAACTGAAGCTAACGCGTACTATGAGCTACCCTGAATCCAAAACTACCATATGAGGGAAGGTAGGTGGGAGGGAGAATGGGCTATACGGAATCCTAGCTACTTTCCCCAAGTGGGGGATTATAATGGAACAGGCAAAATTCGAAATACTTCTTTATTATGCTATTTTTTAAATGGTTGTACAACGAAAGTTAATAAATAATATTTTTGTGAGTTTTTTTATTCACAAAAGTAGGTGGGCTACTCATAGACTATTCACTAGGTATGCAAAACGACTGGCACTGGAAATCTTATGATTTTAAAAGCATAAGGCACACGCACAAATTTATGCACTATTAAATCTTTTACATATGTTTGAATTCATGTTAACTCCCCAGCAGAAGAGAAAGAAAGTTTCCAAGACATTACATTACGTGTATAAGCACGTTATACAGAAAGAGAGGATAAGGGAGCCGCAAAGGGAGAAGAGGGTGAATGTGCAGATTAGAAAAGGAAATACTTAAAAAGAAAATAATCTCCGCAGTTAACGCAATAACGCGCGCGGAGCAGTAGGTTTTGCTACAGACAATAAATCTAGGTATAACCGACATCTTTCTGTTTGCTGATAACAGTAGGTATATATCCTGCGCCGTGGCCTTTGGGCTGGAGGGTAGTGCTCTGGTTCCCGGCCACGGAATGCGCCGGGTTCGATCCCACCCATGGGGGTGCGGATTTTAAGTCTCGGGTGTAGGATCGGTGCGCACTCAGTATTGTAAGGAAAAAACAGCAGCTGCGATAGGCAGCGATCCCAGCCATGGAGAACAACATTCTAGATGGGGGATGTATGATGCTGACCACATCACCTCCTCATATCGGTTGTCGTCCTCCGTGGACTAGTGGTACCGTGCTAGCCTCTAGTTCCCAAGGTCGCGGGTTCAAACCCGGCGGAGGGCGATGGATATTTTCGGGCGTAAAAATCGTTAGCACGGCTTCCTTCGGAAGGGAAGTAAAGCCGGTGGTCCCGTGTCGTAGATTTACGGCACGTAAAAGAACCTCAAGCCTGATAAAGAGGCCTCTGAGCAAAATTACAGGTGTTTCACGCCCAATATAGAATGGGACGCTAAGAACCATAGTAGTTAAAGAGCGTCCATAAATAAAAAAAAAAAAAAACTCATATCGGTTGGATGATCGCCCACCAATGGCGTGCGTGAGGCGGGCTGTTGGATTGGCAGGTCATGACCCTTCATGGGCTGTATCCCCAAGGGATTATTATATTCATAACAACATTAAATGGGCGACCTTGAAGCCAAAAATGGCATTTCTAAGTCCTTTGGTTGTGTATGTTACATTTTCGCGCAAGAATTGCAAAAGCAATCGGCCATGAAACTTGGTGTTTAAACATACACTAGATCCCACCTAAAAGATTAAAAAAAAATCTGATGTGTTACACTCACATGTCTTTCTCTACTCTTGTACAAACTATTTTTACAAACGCTTATTCTCCATATGCTTCATGTTAATCGGGATATCGAGATGTCAATCTTATTGCTAATTTTCTTGTAGATGCAAGGGGGTTTTAAGCGATAGTCAAATATTTTAACGCTGGTTGCTATGTGGCGCATTCCATTCTCTTTTACATGTCCAGGACAGAAAAAAATGAATAACGCATTTGAGAAAAAGTATAAGTATAGGAAAATTTAAGGGAATAACAAGCAATATCTCGAAAATGGTTCACTCAACTACAAAAATGTATATGACATAAATTGTGTATTTTAACGCGATCTACATTTTTTGTGTAGTAAAATGTTGTCTATCTCTTATGGTTTACCAGTTATGCAAAAGTCGTTCACAATGAAGAATACTTTAGGAGACTTCCCAGAAAATTCGAGATATGTATTTCGTTTGTCATGAAAATATCTTAAACATATGATATCTTAATCACAATCGTTAGAGACATTTTTGAGAAAATTAAAATTTTCGAAACATTTTCCATGTAAAGGGTAGTTTGGGGTGGGGGGATTTTCTTGAAAACCTTCGTGTCGCATCTCTGGAAGATACTGAGCCTAAATACCAAGTTTGGTGTTTATCCGACTGTTCGTTTCTGAGTTATGCTGTTCACAGACACACAGACAGACAGACAGACAGACACACACACACACACACACACACACACACACACGGACATGTTTCCAAAAATGCTTTTTTTGGATTCAGGGGGTCTCAAAACATGTATTTCCGGCGAAATCTCGGTATCGAATTTTCGGGGTGGAATGCAATACTTCCCCTATTACTATACGTAGTAGAGAAAGTAATGAAACGCTTGTATGTCATCTTAATTACTTTCCCCAAAGGGGTGGGTGTTATAATGCGGCGCATAATCATAACATCTAACTTATTATTTAGTTTTTTTAGGAAACTTTCATAACAGAAGTTTATAAGAGTAATGTTTCTTACCAGTTTAAGAAATTATACGGATTTTTCGTTATTACTAATATTCGTGGACATAAATCATTAGATAGATACATACGTAACTATAGTTTCGATTGTATAAAAAGCTAATGGAACCAATACAAACAGTTGACAGTCCCTAAAAGACAGCTTTGTTGTCTGTTTCCAAAACACTGCAATACATGTTATTTGCACAGAGGGTTAGGTGATGGAGCGGGAGTGGGAAAGAGAGGTCAACGAATCGGAGAGAAAAACAACTAGAGAGAGAGAAAAAAGTCTCCGCCGTTAATGCAATAACGCGACCAGAACACCGGATCCTGCTTTTAATAGCATAATCCAAAAATGCATTTTAAAAAGTGTAGACGCTGATATTCGTGAGATTAAAGAACCTTAAGACCTGAAAATTTTAATTTTATACTACTTTTTATCTAATTGACCTCATGATTCGTGACCCTGTACCCACGCTGATGCTTGTTACCATGTCCGCAGCTCTGCAGTGTGTAGTTTTACACGCGTTTTCAGGTATCAGCGATTAATGGGAATTATGGCCAGAGTTGAATTATCCCCACCCCTGACCCACGCCCCGCCCACCGCCTCCCATAAACTGTGACCAAGCCAGCGGAATGTGTGGCTTACATCAACCTTGTTACATCCTATTAAAAGGCCGCCAGACTCGTAATATCCATGCCAAGCAGCAAGCCCATCACATTTGAATATGCCATCATATCAGATGAAAGGATAAGCAGTCAGTAGGGCTCAGGTTCATACTTCCTGTAAAATGTTAAAACTTCTGACATTGGCTACTTTATCTCATCTTAAAATTCACGACTTTCAGGCGATAAAATGCCAAGTTTGGTATTTAACCGACTTTCCATTTTTTGAGTGTGTTCACAAACACACACACACACACACACACACACACACACACACACACACACACACACACACACACCTCGGACCCTTTTATATAAATGCTTTAGTTTTTAGTCTGGGACCTCAAAAACATGTATTTCCGGTGAAATCTCGACATCGAATTTTTGCCTGAAAGACAATAGGTAGGTACGTAATAAAAGTACTAATCATGAAATGTCACTCGTACTTGTCGCAGAATATAACCCGTAAAAGCTGTTACGTTTCCGTTTATTAATTTCATTTCGCTATTAAACTACGTCTCGAACATACATTCCTTAAGTTAAGCCACCGGATTACTGTAATGTAGACCAACCACAGCCGCATGTGTAATGTTTTATCCAACATTGAGCTACGATGATGTTGCTTTTGTCTAAAAACAAGGGAAATCCTGTAACAAATCTGATGTGTTACATTCACATACTTTCTCTACCATCTAATTATTTTATGAAAGCTTATATTTCTACCTACTTCATTTTAATCGAGATGAACCTTTGCAGAAAAAGTTAAATTGCATATTTCGTTACACATACAAAGGAAACAGCGACATTCAAATGCTTAAGAACAGGGTTTAAAATTTCATAGTTTCCATGCAATCGCGAAGAACGACTTCATAGTATTGGACAATGAGCGGCGGCTGATACCGTAGCTCAGTCGGTAGAGCAACTGCCTGCTGAGCAAGGGGTCCCGAGTTCGATTCCCGGCTGGGGGGTGCGAATTTTTCTCTAGCCAAGATTATTCGCTATCTACCCCAGAGTCTGGAAGTATGAATGTGTGTGATCTAATGATAAAAACCCAAAAGTGCAAGAATACGAGTTAGCACCATTGCCTGAATTCCATTAAGAACAAATTTAATTTAAGCCGAGAGAAAATATATTGAACTACAACAATCACATGGTGGGTGGGTGCGAGGGCATGCTGACATAAAAGGGAATGAAAGAGCGGATCACTTGGCTTGTAATTCCAACTTAGTGAATTATACTAAATGCACAATTTCTTTTATCAAAAGAACCTTAAATGATGACTTAATCTCTCGTTGGAGTGAGCTAAGGTTAGGAAGCAAAAATGGATTATTACCAAAGGCTGTTTTTTTTCCAAATGTACCTATATAGCAAGCTGAGATGAGAAGCTTTTATTTAGCTCAAGTGCTTTTAGGTCATGGTAAATGAAAAGATTCAAACCATAGAACACATTCTGTTTAATTGTTCAGCTTTTGAGAGAGCACGCTTTGAACTTACGTCACATTGGTTAACTTGTAATAGGTGTTTTGAGAAACCATTGTTTCATATTCTATAAAAAATGCAACTCTATTCAGTTTTCAAAATTTATTAATTCCATGTTTAAACGTTTATAAGTTGAAGTTTTAACATATGTAGATATATTATTAAGCTCACCAAAAGGATCTTGTATTTTAAACATTTGTAAGCCAGTGTGAAGAAATTGCAAGTACATATATTTTTATCTTTCCATTTGTCTTCGTGCTTATTTTAATTTATTGTTTATGTGTAGATTTTTATCAGCGACCATGTATATTTTGTATCAACTAAAACACCAACATGCCTCATGGTAAAATATGGTTCACAGCACTTTGTTAGATTAAATAAAGCATTGAACAATTTGTTCCATTAATAACGGATATCTCGGAAATGGCTGCTGCCAAAAAAAAAAGCTATTGTGTGTATCAAAGAGAATTGTATTTTTTTGCGTAGTACGTTTTTGTCTATCGCTTAAAGTTTACCAGTTATACAAGATTATACAAAATTCCTTCCGAATGAAGAGGACTTCATAGGCTATTCCTAGGAAATTCAAGATATAGTTTTATCTATGATGTAAATTTATTTAATTATGTGGAAGACAGAGCTTTTGATTTCAATCAAAATCGTGAGAGCCATTTTTTTTAGAAAAAATTAAAAAAATGTTCATGTAAAGACAGTTTGGGGTGGGTTGATTTTCTTGAGACTGCATGTGTCGTCTCTTTGGAAAGTTTTGAACCTAAATACCTACCCAGTTTGGTATTCACCTATATAACTGTTTGTTTTTGAGTTATGCTGTACACACACACACACACACACACACACACACACACACACACACACACACACACGGACCTTTTTATAAAAATGCTTTCTTTTTTACTTTCTCTACTACGTATAGTAAGTATTGTATTCCACCCAAGAATTCGATACCAAGATTTCACCGGAAATACATGTTTTGAGACACCCTGAATCCAAAAAAAGCATTTTTGGAAACATGTCCGTGTGTGTGTCTGTCTGTGTGTCTGTCTGTGAACAGCATAACTCAGAAACGAACAGTCGGATAAACACCAAACTTGGTATTTAGGCTCAGTATCTTCCAGAGATGCGACACGAAGGTTTTCAAGAAAATCCCCCCACCCCAAACTACCCTTTACATGGAAAATGTTTCGAAAATTTTAATTTTCTCAAAAATGGCTCTAACGATTGTGATTAAGATATCATATGTTTAAGATATTTTCATGACAAATGAAATACATATCTCGAATTTTCTGGGAAGTCTCCTAAAGTATTCTTCATTGTGAACGACTTTTGCATAACTGGTAAACCATAAGAGATAGACAACATTTTACTACACAAAAAATGTAGATCGCGTTAAAATACACAATTTATGTCATATACATTTTTGTAGTTGAGTGAACCATTTTCGAGATATTACTTGTTATTCCCATAAATTTTTCAATACTTATTTTCTAAAATGGGAATTCGTTATTCATTTTTTGTCTTGGATATGCAAAGAGTTATAATCTGTGGCAAAGGGAATGGTGCTGCACCTAGCAACCAGCTATTAAGAGATATGTATGTGCTTAAAAGCTACTGTATTTCTATATTGCCCTTGTAAATATATTTTCCCCTTACAACTACAAGAAACTTAGCAATAAGATAGAGTCTGCAAATGTTTATCTCGATTAACATGAAGTAGATGGAGAATAAGCGTTTGTAAAAATAGTTTGTACAAGAGTAGAGAAAGTCATGTGAGTGTAACACATCAGAATTTTTTTTTTTTTTTTTTGGAAAGAGCATTAGCTTTTCTGTACACATGATCCATTTGTTCTCATATCTTTGGTTTTCCGTCGTCTTGGCAACCTGGATTATTGTTGTTGATGTTCAGAACAAAACGACAGCTGTTGTCAAGAAAGTTTATAAAAGATTCCTGTAATAGGCTGTATTACTGTCTAGTATAGGTGTAAAGGAGCACATGCTGAACATCTAATTTAATCTTCTTCAACACAGTTTAGGCCGTTATGCTGTTTCGGCTCCAAAGTCTTGCTCTTTACATCTGTATCGTCCTGGGTTTCTTCGCCCTTCTGCCAGTGTTTAAATGCGTTTTCCAGGTTGCTGTGTATTCTTTTACTGTCTTATTTAATTATTCTACGTTTATTTTTTTATTTTATAAACTGAGCTAATTATAAATAGCTAGGAAATTTCTCAAAATAAACCAATTTTCAAACTGACTTAATCTTTGTTCGAACTCAAATAGTTCTAGGTTGCCAAAGCAACAAAGATGCGAGAGAAAGCGAATGAGATGCACTAACAAATGAATGTTCTTTCAAAAATCTGATGTGTTACACTCACATGACTTTCTCTACTCTTGTACAAACGCCTATTCTCCATATGCTTCATATTAATCGAGATATCGAGATGTCAATCTTATTTGTAATTTTCTTGTAGATGCAAGAGGAATAATGTAGCTTTTAAGCGATAGTCAAATATTTTATCGCTGGTTGCTATGTGGCGCATTCCATTCTCTTTGCAAGTCCAGGACATAAAAAAATGAATAACGAATTTGAGAAAAAGTATAAGTATTGGAAAATTTAAGGAAATAACAAGCAATATCTCGAAAACGGTTCACTCAACAAAAAAAATGTATATGATATAAGTTGTGTATTTTAACGCGATCTACATTTTTTGTGTAGTAAACTTTTGTCTATCTCTTATGGTTTACCAGTTATGCAAAAGTCGTTCATAATGAAGAATACTTTTGGAGACATTCCCAGAAATTTCGAGATATACATTTCATTTCTCATGACATTATCTTAAACATATGATATTTTCATCAAAATCGTTAGAGCCATTTTTCAGAAAATTAAAATTTTCGAAAAATGTTCCATGTAAAGGGTAGTCTGGGGTGGGGGAATTTTTTTGAAAATCTTCTTGTCGCATCTCTGGAAGATACTGAACATAAATACCAAGTTTGGTGTTTATCCGACTGTTAGTTTTTGAGTTATGCTGTTCACAGACACACACACAGACACACACACACACAGACACACACACACAGACACACACACGGACATGTTTCCAAAAATGCTTTTTTTGGACTCAGGAGGTCTCAAAACATGTATTTCCGGTGAAATCTCGGTATCGAATTTTTGGGTGGAATGCAATACTTCCCCTACTTACTATACGTAGTAGAGAAAGTAAAAATGAGTAATCAAACACTGAGGTGTTATTTGAAATTTTAAAGAAGGGGCGATGAGTTAGTGAAGCCTAAAATGCAATTATCCCTGGTTTTCGGATTCTCCTAAATATTTATATTGACGTGTTTTTTGTTTGAATTCAATTAAAATTAACCTTTGCAACAGCAGAATCCATTTATTGCTATGCATCTGCGTTCGAAGATAGCGTAGAGCTATGGGCATGCTTACGTTCCAGAGTTTGCTTGTGAACATTGCTTAATGGCAGCAAAACAAACTGGTATAAGAAAGGTCTGAGTTGAAACTGTAAGCTGGTTAACACCAAGCTTTGAATTCAATGACTGTGGTTGTAATTACTAACGGTTTACTGAGCTACCAGGAATCTGACTTTTAGAAATCAGTATCATAAGACTGCAAGAGGAACTTAACCACATTTTAACCTAGATGCTTTTAGATCACTTTAAATCGAATCGAATTGGGCAAAATTCCTTTTTTTAGGGGAAAAACATTTTTAGAAAGTTTTACTTTTTTTGGCTTATTGATTTCTTTTTAAATTATTTTATTGATACAATAGTTAATTTATATTTTAATTAGATTGTGTTGCCCTTATTGAAAGTCGTTTCTTTTCTTAATGTACTCCTTTATTCCAGATTTTGTCACTTTTATTGTTATTACAGCAGGAGCTAACATCTCTAATGGTCGGATTGCATAATCATGGTACGCTTTCTTCGTCTTTGTTTCTCACATAGTGTGTAATATATTTGACAAGGTAGAGCTAAATTAAGTATTCTTCTCTTTCAGAGTTTTTTTCAACCTTCCTTTCACACGTGCTCTTTAGCTATACATATCTAACCTATCGTTTCCCTGGAGAACTACGGAATCAATACAAGTAAAAACGTAAAGGTATCGTGAACCTATGAATAACCTCATCAGCACACTCATGCCCGCGCAGTTTCTATTGGCTAATGCACCTCTGTTGCGTGCTGCGCATGATTCACGGACACCTGTCCATCGTAAACAGTGTAAACAAACGAGCATCCTATTTCGTCATCAGCAGCACTATAATGACCGCTTAAACGCACGTGCTCTCTAATGCATGACGTCATGCATGTTCTGCATATAATTGCATGTTCTGCATATATTTTCTCCAAAATTTCGCCGATACTTATGTAGCACTGCCTGATTTAGGTTAGTTTAGTGTATGCTTTCTAAAATCAGTCTACTGTTTTTCGTTAAGTAGGTATATGGCGTAAAGACAATAATACTACAAGGCAAGTAAAATGTACCCTTTAGACATGCAACTACGTTAAATATTTCATAAAGTACACAATATTTGTTCCTAATATTCTAAGGTGAAGCCTGGGTTTTTAGTTTAAATAAATTAATTTAATTTTTGCTACACGGATTATATTAACTAAGATTTGGGACACTCAAGGTTACTCCATATAAGAAAAACACGAAACATTATTACGTGATGTAGACAAAGTGCTTATTTACACCTTGTGTAACTATTTTAAAGCAGGCGTTTCTGGATAAGGGGGCTCAAAACACAAACATAATTTATGAAGAAAGTGTAATAGAGTAATGCATATTTATCAATTAATAAGCAGCTTTATTAGCAGTCATTAATTAGCCAGCCTTTGTGGGTAGATTAGTTGTTTAGCTCATACGTTTGCTTAAAACAAACGCCCAGTTGTGCGTTAGCCCGTTGAGCGGGGAACTACTTTGACGTACACCCTGTGTCTGTCTGCTTGTTAGCTTTACGTATCCATCTCCCACAGCAACCAAGGCACATACACCAACAGCGTTGCCGCATCTACCCGCTTTGCCGCAGTCAACCCAGTTCTCGTGTCATCAAGTGCAGCGCGAACGAGGCGCCGTGTGGCAACGCTGTGCATGCGCAGAGAAGTTTCACTCAATACACTCCAAATTCTCTTTCTTTATCTCTCTCTCCCAATTCGTTCCGGCCTCTCTCTTTCTCTCTCTTTTCCATTACTGAGAGCGAGATGCCCATATAGACTACTACATGGGGTGGTCGATACAATGGAATTTGAAGCGAAGGGGAGATGACTGCGGGCTCTGCAGTTAAGGGTTGGCAGGGACGAGGGGAGAGCGGCAACATGACCCTTACAGGGGAGAGGGGACTATGGTTCCCCCACCCCCAACTTGCCGGAGTTTGTCAATAACCCCTCCGTAAGGGGATGGGTAAGACGGAGTCTATCACAAGGGGTGCACTAATTTAAATTCTAGCACATCTATGCTGCATGCTTTACACTTACATAGATATAGAGAGTGGGGCATGCACAGAACGCTTACCTCTGGTATCAGCGCTACACCAAACACTTGGCCATAACGTTCCCTAGTCACAGAATGACAGATGGAATACCCTCACCAAGCAAGGTACGTTCCGAAGCATCAGGGCTTCGGAGCAAAGTCAAGTGTCCGTGATATAGTCACCCGCGTCATCAGAATGCCACATTCACAGCACTAACAATGATAAACTGCACTGTAGAGAGAGCCGGAGCACAGCAACAACAACCCTACCTCCACCCACCTCGGCGTCCAACTCGGTACTGCAGCCCCTTCACAGCCTGCCGGGTTCTCCTCGCCTCTGCAAAGCATGCTGGGTAGCGGGAAAAGTGTATATCGACCACACCTCGCGCAGGCCACGCCCGCAGCCAATCCCAGCGCTCCACTCCATCTGACGTCAGCAGCAAACGCAGGAGGGGGGAGAACTCCCTCCTTATTTTCGTGGCATACACATCAAAGTGGAGACAAACACAATTTGTTGAGTGGAGGGGGGCTTCAAGTATGTGTCCAGAAAAGATTGGTGGGTTAGATGAGGGGGGAGGGGGTCGGAGGGTGGGAGATTAAGGGTGCTGATCCCTAATTGAAGGCTATTGGAGGGAAAGGCCATAAAGTAACACACCGTAACTGGTAAGCTGGCATATAAAACGAGAAAGAAGACGAAGGCATACGGAACACAATAAACGAACTTGCTGGTGATAAACTAGGTTACGTTCCTGCTGCATCCAATCAAAGCAAAAGACATTTGCGGAAACTAAAAGAAAGGGTTCCGGAGCTAAGCCAACTCAACTGCGTTTAAAATTTCTAAGAATGTGTCGCAATCAGCTTACTATCATCTATTAAGACTCTCATTACAAGAAATTCCGATATTCTTTGGGCCTTATAAAAACGTTTCATTACAAGTTTCATACAGCTCTGTAATTAGCAAAGACAGAGTAGAGATTAGACGGCAATTACAGGGCAAAAACAATACAGAATAAGGTTGAAACCAAAATAAACATTGCAGAAACGTTGCTCTTTCCGTAACTTACAAGGAAGAAAAATGAACACGTCACTGTGGAGAATGCAACAATTCTGAGTGTGCTGGGCAGGGAAACAGTGAAAAAGAAAGCTAGAACCTCCGGCATTATTGGCAATGGATACAGAACTCCTTAGAAATGAGATATCATATTAGAATATGTTGAAGAATTGAGGAAACAGAGAAATAGATTAAATTTGATCAATAACAGAATCATGATACATTGCGAGACAAAAGAAAATGCGAGCTTTTACACAAGAAACACAGAATACCTACATAAACTTGTATTAATATGGGAAGACTGGCAAATAACCTCCTCGCAGATAGAAGAGCAAAATGTACCTTTATTAGTGAGCTCAAAGGTGAGTGACCAGGAGTCGCCACAGACTCTGGTCGTTACGTTAACTTCGGAGGCAATATGTATTTCTGCACATCTTAGACTGAGACAAACATACAAAAGGACTGTGTGTTGCTATTCTCGCCGCGCTCGTTACCTTCCTAGTTTAAAATCGCTCATCTCTCCTATCAAAACCCTGTGATTGAGAATGGTCAATGCAGACTTGAAGGACTGTGTATTGGCGTTCCTATAGGGGAGATGTTCCGACCGCTTCAGCTGCCGTGGTGCGGGCGCTGCATACCCCTAGCACTCGTGGTACTTCTGACGTTACTAGAGGTATGTCAGGCCGAACATTCGAGCCCCTCGTTGGGGAGCTGTTCGGATTGGGTTGGTCTCGACGGGGCAGTGGTTCCCAATACCCGTGGGAGATTGGGTACGACTGTATGGTTTTTCCATGCAGCCGGGGTTGTGAGACGCCTCAATGTACTCCAGTACCGCCCTGGAGAGCCGGTAAAGGGCATGCTAGATTGCTGTTGACCCCACCGAGGTTTATCGGTAGTCGCCCTGCGAGGTTGACGCGCGTAAGTGGCGATTCCACTTCCATCTCCGCGCAAGCCGGGGGCCTTAACAAGGTATTGGCCTCATGGGAAACCCCCACAGTTTGGAGAGCCACTCGGTTGGCGCTGAATCCTGGGTATAGGAGGGGGACTTGGGCTCCGGCTCTTGTCCAGGTAGACCTTCGCTCAGCATGTCATGTGTGTTGCGTTAACATGGGAACTTCGAATGCGACGTATCTCTCGAACCTAAATCAGCCTGTCGTTTGAGACAGACGATACAGACTCCAAGTATTCTAGTCGTACTCAATAGCCATGTTAACTACATATGCACCTAGGCACCTCTCATAATCTAAATCTCCCCAATACATACATTATCTGTGACGCATGAGGCAGTATTTTTAAAACTTAAATTAGTTCAGTCTAATTATATAATAAAAAATATAATAACAGGCCGCCTTAAAGCAATATGTGTATTTAGCAACATATAAAAATGCATGTAGCAGTCATTGTATTAATGTGTATATTATTATGTACATGTTCAATAATGTTATATGAATGTATTACGTAATTTAATAATGTAGGAGCTGTGAGAATAATAGGTCAAAAGTTGCTAACAATGAGGTAACCTTGAGGCAATAATGAATTAGAAAGTTTAATAAAGCTACTGGTAATTCTTGGAGCAGCAATAATGTAACTTTTGAGACAGTTTAGAAATAGCCAATCAACAACCAGAAAAAAGCTTAAGTAAAATAAAAGTATTCTATTGGAGTAGGATTAGCCAATCAGAAACTGAAATGGAGCAAATTGTACAAATTAAGAAGTCAGTTGCTAGCAGACAGCGTTCCTAACCGACTCGAGACGCGTCCTCGAGAAGTTTAATACGTATTCAGTGTGAGACAAAAAGAGTTTACATGTTAAAAAGTGCAAGTAATTAATAAATAATCTCACAGCTCTCTATATCAGTGAAGTGTTATTTAAATCGTGTCAAGATTTAATAAAAGGAGTGAAGTAAAAATTATAATCTGTGTAATCCTACATTCTTAGCCGCACCACTCTCTGCAAAGAAATTCATGTCTGTAACAATAATACTGACGCAGCCGAGGCAAACATAAATATATAATATTTAAAGAAACAGTCAAATTACAAAGTTAATATTTTTAAACTTGGGGCGAAGGCTACCGGAAACTTTTTATCATACGTCGGTTGCACTACTTCAAGTTCGGCTCCCCAACAGTCGAAATACAATACAACTCCTCCTAACATAACCTTCCTCACGCAGCGGCTATGGCCCAAGCTTCGGGAGATCGGCGCCGGACAGTTGGAGAAATAAATAGAAATACGAAGCCCGGCCTAAACACCAGGAGCGCTATCGTCAGATAATCTTCTGAAAGCTCCCGCTCTCCCCGGCTCTAGATTTTTCTAGAAGTCATTGGAAATATATCGGCTATATAAGCGAGCGCTGTCGGGTCTTCTCCTGAAGCTCATCCAATTGGAGCTCATCACACACATTATACATCTTCTATACGCATACTTAAAACATCGCTCTTTTGTAGTTTCAGTTGCGGGATACAAATCTACACAAAGGCCAATACGAGGCGGAGTCCCTGAAGGTTCTGTACTGTCCCCTACACTTTTCAGTGTGTACTATGTGGCCGACCTACCTACAGAGCAGCACGTCAATATGGCACAGTATGCTGAAGACGTGCTCCTGTACTGCACAAGTAAAAACCCACGCAAAGCCTTCAACCCATTCAGACACACCTCCGCCTCCTCCAAGAGTGGTGCAGGCGTTGGCGATCATCCATACACTCGGCAAAAAACCACGCCATTCTCTTCACCAAGCGCCGCTTTCACGCAAACTTCCCCACATTCAACTACCTCAGGAGAAGGATAGAATGGACGAATGCCATCACCTACTTGGGAGTTAAGCTAGATAAGGGCCTAACGTTCGAGGGACACATCAGGGACCTCACGCATCGGCCCTCTGGGGCTACGGCTTCATTGTAACCCATGCTGACTCGCTTAAGTTACGCCTTTTTCGAGCGCTCATAATTCCCGTCCTGCTCTACGCCTGCGAGACTTGATGCATGACCGCAGACTCCAGTCTGCTGCTTCTGCAACGGGTGCAGAATAGGGCCTTTGGGCTATCTATTCTGTAAACCGCTCCTTTCCCGTGGGACTGCTTCAAGAAGCCTAAATTCTTCCTTACATGGAGGATGAAATTAGGCGCCGGTTGCAAAACTTTACGACCAGTTGTCACACCATCAGAGCGCCCTCGTTCGGTCTCTTGGGGACTATAACCCCAGATCACGCCGCTTTAGGCGAAACCGGCTTCCCCGCATGGCATGAGGGCACATCCGGTAACAACGGAGCACCTCCACCAGTAGCTAAGGTTGAGCTCCTATACATTCCCTTCAAGAGTAGCTTGGACTTCAAAATTACTACCCCTACACTTTAAAAATGCAAAATTACCCACACCAGCGGTGCACAAGGGCCGTTGCATCATGACCGGCAACAGTTGAGGAACAAAATTTATTACCTCCTTTCTCTCTCCTACAAAAATCTCAACCGCACCCTGTAACACCCATATCCCGTCACTACGTGGTTAAGCCCTAATTAGGGCAGGTACACGCCTAACACACTTTCGGGTTGCCCTCAGCCCGCCAATATGTAGTCGTCTCGTCGCTGAGCTTGTTAGTTAGTGAGATTATTTATAATGAATGTGTTTCTGGTGCTACAAAAGTGCTATTCTCCGAGGGAGTTTGTGAGGACTACTATGACGCGCAGTGAGTGCTGCTTCTGCAAGAAATTAGAGCGAGCTTACGCTGGGCCCCCATCGGGTGAACCGTCCAGAAGAGGCTACGTCGTACGTATTTCATTACGCCGCTTCGAAGAAAGAGAAGTGACAGTGAGAACTTACTGAAGTGACAATTATAAAAAAAAATCTGATGTGTTACACTCACATGACTTTCTCTACTCTTCTACACCAACCCTTAATCTCCATCTATTTCATATTAATCGAGATAAACATTTGCAGAAACGATCTTTTGATAAGCAAAGAGAATTACATTTTACACATAGCGACCAGTTCTAAAAATATTTGACTTTCGCTTTAGGCGTACTATGTTGCCCTTGTTTTGTATTTGCAAGGACAATATAGAAATACAGTAGCCTTTAAGCACATACATATCTCTTAATAGCTGGTTGCTAGGTACAGCACCATTCTCTTTGCCACAGATTAATACTCCTTGCATATCCAAGACAAAAAAATGAATAACGAATTCCAATTTGAGAAAATAAGTATTGAAAAATTTAAGAGAATAACAAGCAATATCTCGAAAATGGTTCACTCAACAACAAAAAATGTATATGACATAAATTGTGTATTTTAACGCGATCTACATTTTTGTGTAGTAACATTTTGTCTATCTCTTATGGTTTACCAGTTATGCAAAAGTCGTTCACAATGAAGAATACTTCTGGAGACATTCCCAGAAAATTCGAGATATACATTTCATTTATCATGACAATATCTTAAACATATGATATTTTAATCAAAATCGTTAGAGCCATTTTTGAGAAAATAAAAATTTCGAAAAATCTTCCATGTAAAGAGTAGTCTGGGGTGGGGGGATTTTCTTGAAAACCTTCGTGTCGCATCTCTGGAAGATACTAAACCTAAATACCAAGTTTGGTGTCCGTTTCTGAGTTATGCTGTTCACAGACACACACACGCGCACACACACACACGCACACACACACACACGGACATGTTTCCAAAAATGCTTTTTTTGGATTCAGAGGTCTCAAAACATATATATCCGGTGAAATCTCGGTATCGAATTTTTGGGTGGAATACAAACTTCCCCTACTTACAATACGTAGTAGGGAAAGTAAAAACTGGATAAAGTAACAGAATTAGCATTCCCGCTGCGCTCTTTACATTAATATCCTTAGGTACTTGTAATGCCAGCAATCTCTCTCGCACCTATCAAACAGAGTCTAAGTACTACGCTCGCCGCACTCATTATGTTAACATCGGTACTTCGAACGCTGCTTATTTCATCACACCTAAAACTTCTCTCCCTGAGAGACATCAATACAGACTCGAAGCACTATGTAGGTATAAGTACTCTTCTTGACGCGCACATTGGTTGACGCTAACATCTTAAACGCCGCTTATCTCTCTAGGTACATAGCTAAACCTGTCGCTTGACTGAGAGCGGCAAGTTACTAAATTTCCTTCTACTCTCAATGCAATGAAATACATCGCCACTTATCCACATTCCAATCACATAAAAGGAACTTTAATTATACAATAGATCTAACGTTCGCCAGTGAGAACATCCAACTATAACGCCACGTAGGGTCATTCGTAATTTCCACCATTAAAATACTCCGTTGATCAGTAAAGAAATACAGAGTGAGCGATAGCGAGTGAGCGCGTGCATATGCGTGCATGTACGTGTGTTTGCGCGTGTTTCACTGCTTATTTTGCCCAGATATTCACATACGAGCATGTCTTACTTACAGATATAGCTAGATGATTATGATGATGAAATGATGGTAATAATAATAATAGGTAATAATAATAACAATTCTCAGAATTGCAAATATGCATTTTACGGAGAGTCGGAAACAGTAATCTCCGCCCTATAGCTGGTGAAACGCTTGCATGGATTTGGAACCTGAAGAACTATTTCATTTTGCAGTTCCCTAAACTTGAGAGCAAGTTCGCGCAACCGCAAACAAATAGAAGTGTAAACAGTGGGCGAAATCATACAAATCTAAAGGTGTTTTTAAGCTGCTTTCACTTTGCTCCGGTGAGTTGCTGTAGAAGTGCTCTACCACTTATATCGTCACTCCCAGTAACATCGTCCTCCGTGGTGTAGCGGTTACCATGCTAGCCTCTGACGGGTTCATACGCGGCGGAGGGTGATGAATTTTTTTCTGGTGTAAAAATCCTTAGCATGGCTTCCTTCGGGAGGGAAGCAAAGCCGGTGGTCCCTTATCGTAGATTTACCTACGGCACTAAAATAACCTCAAGTCTGATAAAGAGGCCTCTGAGCAAAATTTACAATATTGCACACTCAATATACAGGGTGAGTCAAAAGACTCCGAACCGCCTGCGCGGTGTTTTTCCTGTCCGCGCCCTCGGCGCTCTTGCCGTCTGCTGCTATTATAGAAAGGCGCGGATGAAACCATACAACATTTTTAAAATACTTTTAAAGGCTTTACTTACCATTTTTATGAAACGAATTGCTGAAACTGGCCACCGTCGTTGTCCATACATTTTTGACACCTCTTTAGGAAACTATCCATCATGGAATTTTGGGGGGAAATTTTCCAAACGATGACCGATGTCGTTTAATGTTTCTTCGGCAAGAACCGAACGCCGTCTTTTAGATTTCTTAGCCTGAACACTTCCTGTGGCCTGAAATTTTCTGTAAAGTTCACGGATTGTTGTACGGCCTGGAACGTTTACACCTGGAAATCTTTCTGCAAATCGTACTTTTACTGGGCGAGCTGACATACGAATCATAAATAAATACACGCTGTATTTATTTATGCAGTAGAAAACATATACTGAGCCATAATGTACTTTGTGACTAAGTACAGGACAAAATAATAAATAATTGAACTACATCACATCACCGTCAACTCAAAACTGCACTTCACACTTCACAGCAAAACCACAGCAGTGTGACTTTGTTTATAGCAGCGGTGCGTTATGTTTTATCATATTTCCACAAGCCCAGTGGAAAAACACGCGCAGCCGGTAATATTGTTCATAAAGTACCCCTCTGGGGGACAAAGACAAACCCACACACCCTGGAAGAATTAAAACAAAATATTCTCCAGGAAATTTCTCAGCGTGAACTACGGCGAGTGATGGATAATTTCCTAAAGAGGTGCCAAAAATATAAGGACAATGACGGTGGCCAGTTTCAGCATCTTCTTTATTAAAGTTGGTAGATAAGTAAAGCCTTTGAAAGTAGTTTTAAAAATGTTGTATGGTTTCATCTGCGCTTTTCTATGATAGCGGCAGACGGCAACGAGCGTCGAGGAGGCGGACAGGAAATACACCGCGCAGGCGGTTCGGAGTCTTTTGGCTCACTCTGTAGAATGAGACGCTAAGAACCAAAGTAGTTAAAGAGCGTCCATGAATTAAACTCAATTTCAATTTTACTCCCCCATTGGTTCAGCAATCCCTACTACACAGATGTGTAGAAGACCTTTTAGTAGCTTTCGAAAGGTATCAAGACTCTGGAACTAGGCTGCAAACATATTTCATTATAGTCTTGATTTAGTCTTATTTTAGTCATTGTTGAGCTGGCGGTCTCAATGCACAGAAGATTTTCATTCTGAAAATTGGGCCATTCTTCTGCCACATGTCAAACCTTAAAATGTTGTCCTGTGCTGTGTCTAATGGAACGTATTCGAAATACGCTTTGCTAAAACGATAACAAGAAATATTGTCGCCTGAAGATACAGCGTAATTGTGCTTCAAGAAGGATATCATGTTGGGTATACCTAAATACAGCGAACTGGGGCATGAGAAGAATAGGGGGAAAAGAACGCTTTTTTTAAAGATAAATTCTGTACCTATACCTTATACTAACACCTGCAATATGTTTGCAGAAGTATGACGATACGAGCATTATATCTACTTCACCTGAGGTTATCCCGATCACGTCTGACTCGTTTGACGATGCTAAGCACAATTGTTTAATTGTTTTTTTATCGCAAAAGTTGTAGCCACCTTATTACGGACGTAACAGAATCTGTATGTCGAAAGTGCTCCTCTGGAGAATCGGTGTAGAAGGTGTGGAAGAAAGAGAAGAGGCAGTCTGCTCACACGGTTTTACTGTTACTTTGAGGTAAAATATCGTGCACGTGCATATAACCTGGTGATTAGATGGAGGTTATGCCAGCCTTTCACTGTAGGAAGAGGTGACTGCTAAGCAGCATATTGTTGTTGTTGTTACTACTGTTATCATTTAAACACCTAGGATGATGAAAAAGTATTATCATAGAACCATTAATCAGATTCTGTGAGGTTGCTGTTCTCAATACTCTCTATATGCCTCGACTAAGCACACCAAGGAATTCCGAAGTTAATGCCACAATGACATCTATGGAAGAGGTTATATATTTCAGGCAACACTTGATAAACACGTTTAGAACAATAATTTGTTTTCTCTCCACTGTTGAAAGCCATGCCTTCTCTATTTGTTGCTCTTGCATAAGACGCGCCCTGCTCGAAGTCATACACGTTGACTCTCACAAGCTACGGAGTGATTGTTCATGCTGCAATAAAGCACACAGTACGGCATGCGCAGGGAAGTACTAACCATAATTTTGTTCTGTTATTTTTATCTTTATTCAATCTCCAATTCGAATTCTTTACTATTGTGTTAACACTGTGTTAGTACAATGCTTTTGTTTTATACCAAGGTCACAGATCGCGCGAATGCGTTTTCCTCACACAGTCTACTACATCGCCGGCTTCTCCGTTCCGTAACTCCCGCGTTACTTACTCACGAGGTTAGTAATGAGTACTATCCTTGTTATAAGTGTTGTTGAAAGTGTGACCATCTGCGCGAAGACATCCTTAACATCGTTGGATGAAATTACCATTCACTCGCATAAGTTCTTCTTGCGTAATGTTCATAATTTCTCTTTTATATTGTCCTTAAGGTCGTCTATACATTTTATTTTTTAGCGTTTAGCGGTCCCGTTCTAAATGTATTGACCAAACATCTCACAGTATCTCTACCCGGAACTGGATAACCAGGAAATTGCTGCTGAAATTGTCTACTGATTCAGTTTTCACGTATGTATCGTACATAAAAATACGCTGTTAAAGCGTGAATTTGTTGGCAGGCATTTCCGTGGACTAATAAGAGAATAACATTCCTAAGGAAATCACACACAATACACGTACTATCGAAACACTTCACAACACGAAGACAAAGCAACTACTGAGAAAGCTCATAGCTGATAAACGTATCCTTGACACGTACTGCTGCTGCGCACTGGCATAATACCGAGGTCACTGCTGTCTCGACCGATACGCATATAAGGCGGTTGTGCCCTTGGTATAAGACGAAGGCACTGATTTAATCACTATTACCTATCTAATTGCTACAAATTGCACGAACTATTCCTACGCGCGCAATCCACAAGAGCCCTGACAGTTGATGTGGGGCTCAGTTTGTATTGATTCGCCTCAACCTAAGGATGAAGCAAATTTAGTGTTTCAAACTCACGTAGGACCTACAAAATATACTTATAAGAATTGCTCTGCTAGCCATATTCATAATTTCGCCTTTTTCTCTGTCTGACTTGTCCTACATTTCTCAGTGAGTTCCTCTCACTGCACCCGGGGCAAGAGAGCCAAACGTCATTTAGCATATAACGTACGTTATAGGACACTTAGTTGCCGGTAACTGGTATAGGTAAAGATGAAGCTATGGAAGAACGAAGGGCCTTCCGCAGCCGGAGTAGAGCATCGCTCGTAGGTTCCCGGACCTTTGTGCTTCTACCGTGATCCCTGGGAGGGAGGGATGAGGGGAGAGACCTGAAGGCGACTAGAACCAGAAGACGACGTGCACAAGTATGGACGGGATATCTAACGGTTCCAGTTCGAACGCATCCGTCACCGCCCAACCCCACTCACAAGCCCCTAAACCCCGGCAGTCCCCCGAAGAGGCTTGCAACGGAGGCGGATCCCGATTGAGCAGTCCCGACCAACCCAGAAAGAAACCTCCAGAAAGCCAACATCCACCGTCCAGGTGCAAAACGCCGAAAACTGTCGCCTGGTCCTACAACCTGAAACGTATGACAATGAAGGAAATGACGCGCACAGGAAATTACGGGCAGGAGAGGCGTGGTAGAAGAGGAACCACCTCAACATTTGCCTATCGACCCGAGGAAATCACGAAAAATGCATGCGTCAGAGTGGGCGATCGCCGGGAATTGAATCTGAGACCTCTCAGATGCGAGAGGTTACCATGGAGCCATCTCGCTCGGTAAGCTGGTATAAGAGTTTGTTAATGTAGTTGTAACGCGTTTGTTATTTTTATAAACCCGCCACGGAGTAAACTGCGCACAAGCGGTGACAACAAACCTAAATATATCATGCTGCACAGTCAGGAGAGGAACACAATATTTTACATTTATATATTTTGTTTAAATGGATGTTCCGTCGAAGAAAGCAAAACTTCCACAGTGTACAGTGTGGATAAGGGGGATCTTAGGTTTCTCCGCTAGTTTCGGTACCCAAGTTTATCTTCTTAGTTTAGCGGATAATTACAGGTCATTAGGGCGGAAAGTTAGTTCCTAAATTTTCCCAGTTGGCGCTCCCTTTATGAGCGCTGCAATTTCCACGGACTCTTTCACTAAAACCTTATATCTGAGAAGCGTGTCGAATCAATTAGACGGTTGCAAAATTTGCAGTAGTACAGCAACTAGGTAATTTTAACAAAAGCTATAAGATGCATGGTTGAAACAAGTATAAATAAATACATATTTTCTTTGTTAATGATGCTGTCAATTGCCAAGATCATATTAACACCGCCGGTGTGCCGGAGTTTCGTCCCGCAAGAAACAAGTGCATAAACTGCAGTAGGTATGTAGGTAAAAACAATCATAGGTACGTCAAAAAGCTGTTAATATGAAGCTGTTGCTGCAAATCCTTAGTGCTCTGAAGAGAAGTTGAAACTCATGTGAAATTACATTCATTAATTTGTTTGTTTATTTTGCTTGCATTAGGAAATTTATTCGACATTTCTTTAAAACGATCAGAATTCAACTCCACTTCTCATTCGTAGTAGCAATTTGCCAAAAAGCATAAAGAAGCAAAACTAATAGTAAAATTCAAGCTCATAACTCCAGGAGTAAACATAACTTCTATACTGAAGCTTTTATCATCGACGCAGTTAATACTAAACAAAATCCTTATGTAGGTTGGAGCGCAACCGATTGAGATAATTCGGAGGTAGCGTGTACAATTGTGTAGTCTACCATGAATTTTTCTGAGGTTTTCATTTCCTCTCATTTCCTTCCTTTCATCTTATAGGGTGGCATGGTTAGTCGCAGGGGACGGTGATGTGCGGCGTATGCGCTTTGAGGCAAGGCCCTGGCACGAAACCTTCTGCCTGAGAGGAAAGGAGATCTGCGGGTAGGAGATATGCGGAATCGAAGGGGCGGTCGGGGATGTTCATTCTGGAGAGGTTAGGGGTCCCCATGTGCCGCGTCTGCCGCCATCATCTGGTCACCCTACGTACTTTCTAGCCTCATCCCCTTCTCCCGGAGGTTTACAGTATACGCTCTAGGCCTAACCTTGACCGCAATGCCGAAGCCTTCCGTTTCTAGCCTATATCCTATCACCTCGCAGAGCGCATCTGTTCAATAAATTATAGGTAGATACAGACTAAAGAAAAAAATCTAAATGTGTTACGATCACACGATTTTCTCTATCCGCCACAATTTCTTTGTCTACTCTGTAAATTATTCGTTAAAAAAGTGTACCTAGCCAAACAGGCGAAAGGGGAAGGGGAGGGAGCGAGGAAGGAACATGCCAGAGGAGCACGATTATAAGAAACAGAGTATAGGAGTACTCGTCTTAAATAAACACGTGGATGTGTTATGTTACATGGGCAAGCATAGGTTCCCAAACATTTTAGCTGCCACAGTATGCTACAGGGGATGCGTCTTTCGTCTTTTTCTGGAACTACAGGCTGGCGGTTTTGTCACGAACGAAATTACATGTAGCTGTGCATGATGTAGGTTTTTCAACAGTTGCATATCAATCCATGTAGTGCCTGTAATCGAACACAACTTTTGGTTCAATATCTAACGTATTCAGGAGAATTCTTAAATCTTGTTTAAGACTTTAAGCAGGTTATTTAGACATATAGGCGGCGTCGTGGCCGAGTGGTTAGACCGCTCGCCTCCCACCGAGGCGGACCGGGTTCAATCCCAGGGACCTGCATGTGGGATTTGTGGTGGACGAAGCGGCGTCTGGGCGGGTTTTCTCCGGGTTCTCCGGTTTCCCCCGCCATTCATTCCACCAACTGCTCCATCATCATCTTTCCTTCACAAACATTTCGCTTCATCCACTTCCTTCATCCCATATCAGGCATCGGCTGATCACCCATCCTGGATGTTCTGACTGATCCATGAGCGTCTGCTCCTCGACGGGCCTCTGACCCCAGGCACCCGCTTGTAAGTCCTGGGGGTGTAAGTCCTACATAAGAGGAGGGTAAACAGATAATGAATGAATATTTAGACATATGTAAATATTGTCCAATGGTCCAAGGGTTTTAAACAGGTCATATTTAAAATGCCTTCCATATTGTAGAAGGCAGAAAACATCGCATTTTGGAACTTTTCCGCATTGTTATTGTTTTCCAAAAGCAAAACTCTCATGTGTATACACTCACACGAATTTTTCTACCCATTACTATTTTACTGGTAGATAAGGTATCCCTCCCATCTAATTATTCGAATAATTCGCGAAAATGTTTGAATACTGAAGAAAAATACACTAAAAGCGTTTCTGTGCAATAGTAAAGGCATGGGTGGTTCCCATTCGCGAAATAATCAGGAATTTTCGAAAATATGTCTTCATTCACGGGGCAAAATTGGAAAAGCTTATGCAACTTACCGATTAAAAAATAAAGTTGTCTACGCAGCAGCTGGAGTTTCGTGATGTTCGTTATTTTTTAAAACACGGGCTGGCAACGTAGGTATCTATAAATGCAATACAAATGCAACAGACGAAAGCTTCCCAGCAAGCGGTCCTCTTTGGTAACATTCGTCTTAGTTTCGTAAAGCAGGCTATTACAGGGGTCTAAAAATATAAAATAGGTTTTTCCCTCCATCTTAAACATTATTTTCTGAGACCCTCAAAAGTTCAAACGAGGGCTTTAGCTGTTTGTAGTTTGCATAGTTTGGAGTTTGGTGTAATATGTGTTTTAAATATATTATAAACTAAAATTGTGTAGATACCTAGCAATTTCCGTTTTCGTTAATACCAACAGTTGATGCAGTAATTTGTATCACAAATTACTTAAATGTAAAGAATGATTGTAATATGAATATGCATTTTTATGTGACATTGATTTGAGATGTATATTGATTGTACTTATTGTTGAGAAGTAAGTTTATACGGCCTTACTGAAACTGACAATAATAGCGTGCAATAATGCAGCGAGGGGGTGAGCTGTTTATCATTATTAGAGACGAGGAAGTTACGTAATGTTGGCGCGTTTTTCTTAGAATTTGCTGGAACTTTTTCCTAAAGCATATGTATTCATAATTTTCATTGGATATAAAAATAGACGCTAATGTTGGCGCGTTTTATTAGCCAATAGCAACTCAGTTATAATCTTTAGGCATATCGGGGTGTAGGAGTATAAAAAGGGCTAGGTTAGAGATAGACCCCGTCAGTTCACCGAAAATATTTGTATGCTACACGCCGCCTTCAGTCCGTCAGTTCACCGAAAATATTTGTATGCTACACGTCGCCTTCAGTCCGTCAGTTCACCGAAAATATTTGTATGCTACACGTCGCCTTCAGTCCGTCAGTTCACCGAAAATATTTGTACGTTACACGTCGCTTTCAGTTCAGCAGAAATATTTGTAAAGTACACGACGGCTATCGATTCACAAGTTACGCGTAGCAGAGTTATGAAAAATCTAAAGTGTTGTTAATTATACAAAAAGTTGAAGTACGCGAATTAGGAATGATCAGTAATGAAGTTATTATAACAGTTTCAGTTTGGTGAGTGTCAAGATCAATGTGTAAATTTGATAGTGAATGTGTTCGACAGTAAAAAGTGTAAAACAAATTCCCTCATCAGTGTTATCTGTGGATGAAAGATTCCTTTCCGTTTACACAACCTGTATAAAGAGAAGTGCTCGACCAAAAAGATCATAGCTAGCCGGAGGACAGAGAACCAAAATTAAATAAAATAACAGTAGCATTCTTTAAAACAAACATTAATACTGCCGCAAATTGCTAACACCAGATGGAGCTAACAAACCTAACAAAGAATCACGTCACAAAATGGCTTCACCACGTGAAGTAAACACAAATACACAAACATTATAAGTAATACCGTCGCACAGTATAAAAAATATATTGACAAATTACTTTTTAATCACAATTTAGAAATAGGTTTTCTCTTAGCATTATTAACCTATAGATGTCTGAAATGAAATCAACTGAATTGCTACTTTTACTTAATTTTCATTTTTCAGTTTTATTAAAAAAAATTTGCGGTTTTGCTTATCAAGTTTCTCCCAAGTTATTCATGAATTTCAGAGCAATCCGTATGCGAATTTTCCGAGTCTCATACGCTATGGTATTCACATAAAAAGTAGTGGGTACTGCTATGTGCTTTACGTTAGGCACAACAAAAATGCTATAGAGTTAATTACATGCAAGATACAAGAATAACATTAAGCTTTTATATCACAAGTCAATTTCTGTTTGTCGTGAGTTGATGTGAAGAAATGGAAAATGTTAATACTCAAATGTTCATAAGTAGTGATCACTTTTAACTTGAGAAGTCATAAAATTACGAACTGTCACAAATGACAAATGTCATGAAGAAATGCGATTTGACTTAAATTGTGCAAGTGCTTCAAAGAGTTCCATTATTTCTCATCTAATAGGTAAGCGTTTGTCCATCTCTCATGCTTTCCCAGTTAAACGAAATTCAACAAGTGTAAAGAGGAATTCACAGGCCATAGATTTTCGTTTCTGATATGATGCACAAAACTCTTCTGTGATTCCCTGATATTCAGTGGTGGCTACAGGATCCTGTGTTATGCGGATTAAATGAAAGGTAGCCTCATGAGAGAAACCCAGGCGCCCACCATAGTAATACCTTACGTGGTAAGGCGTGAGGCTCGCATTTGGGAGGTCCCAGGTTCGATTCCTGTCGGGTCGGTCACTCTGACCATATGGTTTTTCGTGTTTTCCCTGGGTCGGTAGGTGAATGCTGAGGTGGTTCCCCTTCTACTACGAATTTCCTGTCCATTTCTTGTCCCTATTATTTCCTTTCATCTGTTTCAGGGTTGTAGGACCGGGCGACGGCGGTTGGTATGATGCGGCAGGACGGTGGAATTTGCTCTTTGGTAAGATTTCTGCCTGGCATTTCCTTCCTGGGAGTAGTCTCTGCACTCGGGGTGCAGGTAGCTAGGCAAGGCTAGCCGGCGGATCTGGTCGCTCTTCGGGTCTCCCCTTCATCCCTTCCTCCCAGGTCACGTTCGAAACACATGGTGCCCACTATGGCCTACATGCGGTGCTGTGCTCGAGTTACTGGAGGTCCCTCCATCTGACTGCTTCTAACTCCACCACAGTCATCATCATCATCATTATCCTCCATATCTGCTTGCATTTCCATACAGAACTGAAGACGTAAGATCCTGTCGTTTGGTTTCATTTATGGAGAACTTTCCACAAGATTTTCTAGGACAGTCTCTAACTGGCTAGGCACGTATATTTCCCTGAGGTTCTTGTATCCAATAAAGACATCCATCCTGCGCTTTCCCTTTTATCATAGTCATAGCAACGGTAGGTAGGATATGTTGTTCTGCAGTGCTCGCTCATCTTTACGAAATGCCGTTGCACCATTGTAATGATTGTATTATTTTTGCTAGTCTCAAAACAGCATACGCTTTCTCGTGGTTGCCCGACATGCGTTTTTTGCAATAAAAATAACACATCGAGTAACAATTACTGATGTAAATTTGAAGAACTTTTCTATCTATTGTTGTCTCTCTCTCTCTTTTGTTATAAACTATGTCTTCATAATAAATACGTAAACTAATTTCGTTCGTTTATACTTAACCTGCAAATGTTTTTATTCATCTGTGTTTAAGAGAATACTTCGTTGACACAAACTTTTACTTATTTTTCTCTTTTTTTCCCCACAGTTTCCGATATTAACTTCTAAAACAGTAAAGTATAATTGGATAGCCCGTGCCGATAATTCGCGCTACACGTTTTTGTTTTTACCGGGTAGGTTGCACGTATGGCGAAATGATGAAATAGTTCATATGAGCCCAGGTTCTTAGAGATTACTTACCTGACATTCTTCTAGGATAAGGAAGAACTCCTGAAGAAACCTTAGAGGTAGTACTAACGGGATTCGAAATCGAGACGTTTTGAATGCAATGTAGAAAGGCTACCCGGACCCCTCGTAGGTGAGATGAGTACTGTCTTCATAAATGGTAAAACGATAGTAGCTGAAGTAATCAATCATTGGCTGAGTGTAGGTAGTGATAAAGGACGTGCATTGCCAAATCCAATTTGTTTTCTGCGCATACCCTCTACTCTGTATTCACTCTTAGGTTGATCCGCGTCAAAACAAACCTCAGGTGACCAGTGGACCGCTATAATGTATCCTTCCGCCATTCGCACTAGAAATACTGTTACACTTTCAGACCATGTGGCCAGTACAAGCGGCACGTAGTGCGAAAAAGAACAAGAGTCCTTATTTCGACAACTGAAACGGTGACTAGCATATTCTGTTAAGGGTTAAAGGTGATGAGATTTATAGTTGCAAAAAAATAAACCTTTCCACATATAATGGGCCCAAATGACCTAGCTGTCGACGGGCCCTTAAACTCCACACCACCACCACCACCACACATCCACGTATAATAATAGTTAATTCTAAAATAAATGAGCGAAAAATAAAGTAACAGGTATGCGATAACTTAATTTATTCGCTCTCTGGAAGCGGCACTTTATCAACTATTGGCGGCTCATTTTAAAAAAGAAATTGTGCACTGTTACGCGAATTGCATTCTTCTCAAAGTCACTACATTCTTGCATCGCGTATTTAATATGCTTCCCCCCCCCCCCCGGTGTAACCACTTTTCCCGTTTCAGATTTTTCTTCACAGAAACTGTTTATACTTGTACTCGAAACACTGGTGGACTCGGAAGACAATTTCATCATTTTTTTCGTGGAAAGTGTTGGATATTTCTCACATGACTTATAATAAAGATCCAACAGTATTGTTTTTTCACCACTAGTCAATGTTTGCGCGGCTAATGCTTTACGTAATTCGACGAAAACACAAGATCAAATTCACCGTCCTCCATGATACTAAACACAACTGCTGGTTTCTGGGTCTAAACAATATTCTGCGGCTACCCGGATGTCAGGTGACTCATACGAATTGCATCATGCGACTTGTAGCTCTGTTTTACGTTATAAATCAGCGTTAAATAAAACCTTAGGTATTTTTATAGAATATTATACTATTTAAGGATAAATTCAATCTAAAATTCAGATTATTAGCATGGGACTACTTTCCTGGGCGCATTGCTACCGTCTTGCACCACGGTGCACTGGCCATGGGGTTTGTTTTGCCGCGGATCAACCTAAGAGCGAATACAGAGTAGAGAAGAGTTGTCGCTTAGGGAAGGAGGAGACACAAAGTTCAACCCATCCGGCCGTTTTGTTCTTTGGTTTGCCTAATGTTCAAGCAGTTTCTGTTCTAATAACAGTATATCGCCGTAATATACGACCACTCCCAGCACACGAATGACACCGTGTAGCACAAAACTCTAGAGTAATAATGACAATAACGATAGCTCAAAGTCATTTTACTAAGTATTTTCTAGTGTTGCTGCAACATATTTTTACTGTAGCTAAAACTTCAGACTTCAAATTTTGTTAATCGTTTAATCATCTAGAAGACAACAATTTATATATTTTGAGTCATTATGGAAAATAAACGTTTTCAAAATAAGTAAAATGTTTGTGCTCTGCTTCAGTAGGTATCAAAGGGTCTTTAGAATCCCCATCTATAATATGCAGGGATAGGTTTTGCGTTTTAAACATAAGGCAGGGTAAGTCAGCCATTTATGGGCACTTGAAGTCATTATACTCGAGTAGAAAGAAGTATTTCATCTTAAATATTTTAAGCAGCTTTCCAGAATTGTTTTGAGACAGATAGTATAAGACAGATAGTAATTTTCTTTATTTTTGGGGTCCATAAGAAGTTTGTTAGAACCGTGCAAATGTTCATATCACCTGGGCGTATTGGTACAGGTATACTTGAGTTTAAGTGAAATTAACGCAGTGAAACATGCACATACTTCATGCTCATACGGTTATTAATTGTCCCCGCACGATATATAAATAGAAGATCATCACCCGAGCGGGATGGCTTACCCACGTTAGGGAGTTCCCGGGTTCGATTCCCGGTAAACTGAAATTGAGTTTCACTTATGGACGTTCTTTAACTACCATGATTCTTAGCGTTCTATTCTATATTGGGCTTGAAAAACCGGAAATTTTGCTCAGACGCCTCTTTACCGGGCTTGAGGTTCCTTTACGTGCCGTCAGGATCACCGGCTTTACTTCCCTTCCGAAGGAAGCCATGCTAAGAATTTTTACACCCGAAAAAATCCATCGCCCTTCGCCGGGTTTGAACCCGCGACCTCAGGAACCAGAGGTTAGTTTTAATTAATTTCGATTCTCGTGGCCGCCCCCTCTAACCATAGGTTTAGATATTCGTGGTTTTTTCCCAGTCCCTTTCCCCATTTCATCTCTCCCTTTCACGTTTCAGGCGAGATTTAGGTTCTGCGGTGCTGGCGGTGTCGGGCAGATGGCGTGGATGCTTGCGCATTGGAAAGATTTCTCACCGTGAACGTAGGGTACGTTGTCCTGGCCGTTAGGGTCGCTTCGTCGCTCTCTTGGGATTCTTCGCGAATGTTCAAACTGGAAATATTAGGGACTTCTGCGCGTCTTGTGGGTCTGTCTGCCTATGGACCTGGGACCTCTTACGGTTTCTTCACTTCATTCCTGCCTCCCGGTGTAGCCACAATAGATCCAGTTGGTCGCAGTGCGCGAGGTGTCCCCCTCCGATAAAACATCCTACATAGAAAGCATTTGAACCACAACACCTTATCTAGAAAAATAAGTGCTTGTAATACTTATCATAATACACTAACTGTTATGTCATTCGCATTGTAGCGAGCAAGAACAGGTGATTCATCTTTTTCTTTTGCGATGATTGAGTGCAGGCATTTTTCTTTTCTTTTTCACAAAGAAGATAACCAAGTTTGGTATTCTTCGCCATTGAGAAGATTCAGCTGCTCCATTTTGCTACCACGTGTAATTAAAGAGTTCCTTTTGCTGCTCCTGCTAATTCCTGGCAATCTGTTCACTGAAGCACTCTCTTTGCGTATAGCAAACCGTGAATTAAATCATAAGAATGAACTCAGCAGTCCCAACAAACTATTTTTTATGCACAAAACGCTGTTCAGCGCTCAGTGGTTTTCAAATAATCAAATATACAATTCTGTTATGGTGAGACAAAATCTGCATTCTTAACAATGAGGTATCTCCAAAGCTTTTTCACTTAATTCAGGTTCTCTGCCAAGCCTAGAAACCAAAAATTCCTCCACTTAAGATGACGCTGTAAGCAGTAGTATAGCATAAACAAATTGGGCAGACATTTTCTCTTAACACATGTGGATACTCTAAGTAGTTGCACTGTTGCTGAGAAATATCCTCGATTAACACGTCCCAATTTCACTGTATTGGTAACAACGAAGCATGTTCTTAGCACTACAACTTCTAAGTCATAGGAATTTTCTTGCCACTTTTCCATCTTTCTGAGAAGAAATAGGACGGTTCGCATATTCTGGAATGCCGTGTTTTATTTGAAAGTTTATTTTGATAATGAATGCTTTGTTAAAATAGAACAGATTCGAAGTCCTACTGATGTATTAAACTCATCAGAACATGTAATATTTAATTATGCAATACACAGCTTTAAAAGTCTTAGATACAATAACAAATCTACTACAAACACTCGTACAAAGCGGTTAAACGCATTAAGTGTAAGTACGCTTACAATAGCCTCTCGCTGGCCCTGGGCCTGCCAATGTTTCGTCACACTCAAAGAAAGATAGCATTGTGTCGGTGGGGGATATGCATACGCATTATTGCATGGAGATACCGGACTATAGACATGTCTATCCTGGCCAGCCAAAGATTGGCACTAAGCATGAGGAATGGGGTAAGGAGAATCTGCGCAGCAGAATTCTAAATTCTGAATTGAAGGTACATACATATGGTATGGCTGCTAAGAACGAGTACTCATGTAAACATTGAGTAACATGTATTCCTAGGCAGTCACCGCTCTGATTGGTTGGGCGCAGGCGCCAAAAGTAAATGGACTAACCGACCACGTGCGAAATGCCATTTATCCCAACTCATTCGTTACCTCCCTTGTACTAGGAACAATAATCATTGATGGCATTAGTAATACAACAGTAATCACTACAAGTGGATATATCACTTCTTACTAAAGCACCAAAACGTCCAAGTGTTCTCTCAAAAGCTAAGCTATATAATAATGTGGGCCAGCTTGGACGGTTGCTTGTGGCCGACATAAACAAAATAATTTCAGAATTTTTCATTTTGTTAGATAACCTTACCTAATCAGATGGTAGAGGATGAATTCCTTCCCGATCTATTTCTTCTTCTTCTTTTTCTTCTTCCTACATACTGATGCTGCAGGGATTAATCACCAGGCGATCAACAAGGAAGTCACTCAGCCCACCCGCTTTCCATAATTTTTGTTCCTCTCCTTCCAGGTGACGTATGAACGACCGCCACATTTCTAGTGTACCCAACCTTATTCCTTCACCTATCAGCCTTGGTCTTTTGGGGAGCTTAAAAGTTGTGTTATTTTTAGCAATAATGGCCCTTAACTTGGCTCCACACTGACTCAATGGGATTTAAAACACAGTGATAAGGAGGAAATCCAAGCACTGTGTGGCCAATTTCCTCTACCATAGTGTCAACGACAGGTTTGTCATATCTTTTATGCATGTTGCCATTCCCGATTATACGAATCTGCTCATTTTTCACCATGTCCCAAAGTCAAGACCCTTTTGCTCCATCCGCTGGATTGTATATTTTTTAAGCCACAACTCATATCAATTACACAGTGACAGAGGCCTTGTCCATAACAGTTACGCTGTGCAAGTGAAAGCAATATATTCTTGCACCGACCGCTGAAAACATCACGGTCATTTCCTCGTGATAAGTGTAGAATTCTACTATAACAAAATGCCTAAATATTTCTATCCGCGTACCTCATACAGAT
Source organism: Deroplatys truncata (assembly GCA_030765065.1). Lineage (NCBI taxonomy): Eukaryota > Metazoa > Arthropoda > Insecta > Mantodea > Mantidae > Deroplatys > Deroplatys truncata. The sequence goes on from CM060979.1 coordinate 111,193,537, forward strand.
AAACCTTCCTTCATTATTATACATGAGAGCATTACATATGGATGTTACAATATACTACATGCTTCATTAGATTTAGTATGTTAGTTTTATTAGAGGTGATGTCTGAATATTTTATTGCTTATGAAGCGCACATTTACCACTGCAATGCGTCTGCTACATGAAAGGGAACCGAAGAAATAATAATAATAATAATAATAATAATAATAATAATAATAATAATAATAATAATAATAATAATAATGGCTACAGAAATAAAAATCTACAGGACCATCAATCTGCAGCACAGCTTCCACTGGAGCAAACTACTACGAAATACAGGGATGTCCAGTTTATTCCATTCCTTCAGGTAGCTTTCCAAAGACCATCCAACGTTCGCGGCCGTCTGCTTCCAAGGGCTCTTTTCAGTAACACATAAGCACAAAATTCTATCAGTGATAGATCAGATGACTTAAGACGGGTGTTGCTGAAAGATATGGAATGTATTCCCACTTCTCTCTCTCTCTCTCTCTCTCTCTCTCTCTCTCTCCGTTCTCCAAAAATGTGTAGGTTGAAGCAGACGTATGGCTTGATGCCTTATCTTGATGCAACCAGACTTTATTTATATTTGCACCACAGAGAGCACGGATTTCTACATGAAAAATTGGTATCAGGACGTTAGTCTGATAATATACCGACTTGATTTTCACATTTTTATGTACACGACGAATGGTTAATTTGTCATTGTAAGTGTACCTTGTTATTACCATGAAACATTGGGTAAATTTTCGTTTGTTTCCTTATACCAACTTTCACATTTTTTTCCCCTTGGTCGGTAATAGCTCAGGGTTTGTTGCAGATAAACATATGCCTCATCTAAAAAGACAACAAAAATCCACTTTTCACCGGCTGATATCGTTCATACAGCTTTCTGGTTAGTGGCACGTTGTGCAATGTGTTTAGGCAACAGCTTATATACCCGACTCTTATGACACTTTTCTAGATTCAAATCGTGGTTGATTACGGTGTTCACAGTAGTAACAGAGATCCCTAATTGCAGTGCAATGGCCCTCTGAGTTGCAGGATCTGGTCCAGAGGCATAGGCCTTCATCTTCTAAATTATCTCCGGTGTGCGACTGATGGCCGGCCGTGGATTTCCCAGTTCCTTGCCCTTTGGAATAAGTCGTGATGTTGCCTTACCTTTTTTGTTGAGTGCACATGAGATCACTTTCTTGGATATGGTAAAACCACGCCTCTTACGTTGTTTAATAATCTTAGAATACAAGTATTTTTTATCGGAAAGGGCAATAATGTACCCTTATCAGAATGGTTCTATTTTTGGCACCATTTGATGCAGCAAGAACAAGAGCACACAACTGAACAAATACAGTGTTACACTGATACTGCTGAGCTTTCATTCGGTTCCACATGTTTCAGCGTGGAGATATTGTGCTCGTCTGATATTGTTACCATAGGTCATCAACAACCCTCCGTATATAAAAATAATATAAAACATCTGAAAAGTGCTGGCGGCTGGGGAAACGATAAACATATCTCTTATACGTATGTGCATGATAGCTGTGATCATGCTCAAACTCGTAACCTAAGACGCTGCTAAAAACCTATTCGAATCAGTAGACACTGATCAGGTCTTTGTGTCAGCTCATGAAGCCTCTGCAGCTTCTCTCATTTAATGCTTTCGAATAAACTAATTTTCGGAAAGTCACTTACATAAGCTAACTTAGAGCCAGTAGTCTGTAAGTTATCCTAAAATTGTGTTATATAAATTGGTTACATGCGCGTGAGTATTTACGAATATGTTTGTACATGAAAGCGTTATACGACATTAATGACAAAAGGAAATAAATAAACAAATTATTAGCACGGGTAATCGGACCTCGGTTTCCAGTATGACCAGCAGACTTGTTATTCACTGCGGTACGGTACAGTACAGTACTACGAATTGATTACGTATTACGTATTCGTAATAAGCTATTCTTGATGTGGGCTGTTTACGCCACGAATGTCAAGCTGGTACATTATCAGTCATTCTGTGTTGCTCTCGTAGTTAAAACAGCACACGAGCACTCGGCGTGACCGTGGAGCGAGCCCACGGGCGATGCAGGGCGAGCGGAAAGAAACTTTGAATGCGGGCGACCATGCACCCAGAGAGATCGGAAAAACCGAGCATCGATACCGGAATAGATCGCTCCAGATGGCACCACTAAGCATTAAAATAAGATGCTGTAAAGATGTTTTCCAAGTATGTTTCTTTCTCTCATCTAAAACATTTTTACTACAAGCCCCACAAGTGATCAGTAAAAGTCCTCCCCCTGTAGTAATACACGAAACAATTTATAACGGTCGTTACACAATGGTCTTCTCTTCACGTTACAGTACAGATATTGTGGCTGCAGTTTATTTCCCTCTGTGATTTGCTGGTTTGTTTTGTTTGTCCCACTAAACCATGCTGGAAGTTGTGTAGGTATACCTTGTGGCTATTTGTGACGTTTAATGCTGCGCTCTAGCAGCGGAATCGTAGAACAATTCGTCATGCGGAAACTAACGTAAAGTAAATGCCAGGCGGCATATCATAGAATACAAAGTTATAGTGCAGCGTTCGATCCTCCTATTCTTCTAGCCAATGTAATTTTTCGGCACCATTCGTTCACCCATGGCAATATTTGCTCAAATTAGTCGCGTTGAAAATGACAACAGCGATAAGTATCGGTTTTCGTTTCATAGATTGGCCATTCTTGCGCGAAAAGATGGATTCAACAGTCCGTTATATACGTTATGCTTACTCAACCGAAACAGAAAATTACCAGGAAAACCAATCCGATTGCCGTCCCTATGGCCACGGAAGAGGTTGACGATGATCCAGTCGATACGGGGAGATGATGTAGTCACCACCACCCTTTCCAATTTTGAATATGATTTTAAAAAAATATTGTTTTTGTATATTGAAATTAATTATATTTTTACTTTCTCTACTACGTATAGTAAGTAGGGGAAGTATTGTATTCCACCCAAAAATTCGATAGCGAGATTTCACCGGAAATACATGTTTTGAGACCCCCTGAATAAAAAAAGCATTTTTGGAAACATGTCCGTGTGTGTGTCTGTGTGACTGTGTGTGTGTCTGTCTGTCTGTCTGTGAACAGCATAACTCAGAAACGAACAGTCGGATAAACACCAAACTTAGTATTTAGGTTCAGTATCTTTCAGAGATGCGACACGAAGGTTTTCAAGAAAATCCCCCCCACCCCAGACTACCCTTTACATGGAACATTTTTCGAAAATTTTAATTTTCTCAAAAATGGCTCTAACGATTTTGATTAAAATATCATATGTTTAAGATATTTTCAGGACAAATGAAATGTATATCTCGAATTTTCTGGGAATGTCTCCAAAAGTGTTCATTGTGAACGACTTAGGCATAACTGGTAAACCATAAGAGATAGACAAAATTTTACTGCACAAAAAATGTAGATCGCGTTAAAATACACAATTTATGTCGTATACATTTTTTTTGTAGAGTGAACCATTTTCGAGATATTGCTTGTTATTTCCTTAAATTTTCCAATACTTATACTTTTTCTCAAATTCGTTATTCATTTTTTTTATGTCCTGGACATGCAAAGAGATTGGAATGCGCCACATAGCAACCAACTTTTAAAAGATTTGACTATCGCTTATAACCTACCATATTCCCCTTGCATCTACAAGAAAATTAGCAATAAGATTGACATCTCGATATCTCGATTAACATGAAGCATATGGAGAATAAACGTTTGTAAAAATAGGTTGTACAAGAGTAGAGAAAGTCATGTGAGTGTAGCACATCAGATTTTTTTTCTTGAATTTGAAAGATTTAATTCCGGAATGTTTGCGTGACTACAATCGCTAACTATCATAGCGCCTCAAATTTCTCAAGATATGATTGGGTACCGGTTCCTATACATGGGCCGAAAATTGGGATATATGCCATAAAATATGCCATAATTGGGATCAGGAACACTAAGCTTCAAGCCACTAATGTCACGGAAAAGGAAAGCGTTTAAGAAGAGTCAATACCTTCTTCATGTTATTAGTGTTGCTCCATTGAATTAAACTGTAGTGCTGACGACAATTTAACAGTAATTTTAAAAACCTAATGCAAAGATGCAGAACATTCTTAAGCGTGCAATTATGATTAGCGTGATTTCATTTTAATTTAAAACGTTACACACTGATGCTCTTGTTCCTTTAAAACTTCAAGTTCCTCTCCCTCCCCAAGAAATTTAGACCTAAGTATTTACTCTCAACACTTGAGTTTTGTATCCCTCCATTAAAGTAATTAAAAACTGAAGTACTTTTATTAAGTTGCGGAAATCAAAAGCGGCTAGGGTGGGGAAAGAATGCTTGAATGAGAATTGCATTAAAACGGGCGAGAAGAGCTAGGGAAGAAGGAAGCAAGAGAGAGAGAGAGCGGGGGAGAGAAATGTGGTTAGGGAAGAAGGAGGAAGGGAGATTAGAAAAGCCTTCAAGAGAAAATGGATGCAGAGTGTCTTAGTAAAGAATAAGAAAATCAAAAGTGTTTGGAGGAAACTGTGTGGGATATTGTACTGCGGTTGTGTACTTCCTGCAAAGTGATACATCATGTCTAGGTAAGCTATAGAATCTAATTAAGTAAAACATACATTTACAACAAACACAGAGAACCGGATATGCTGATTCACTCTCGTATGGAAATTAAACGTGCCACAGTACATTAATTATCGAGCATAAGGACACAGCAGTATTGTTACAGGTAATGAATCCTTAAAGTAAACAATGTTACGAAACTAATTATGATTTATACAGGGTGATTTATGAAGAACTGACACGTTTCCTTCTTTAATTATTCTGTTCGAAATTCACTCAATGCCCCAATTTTAGCACCAAATTAAGCAGAATGTTTTGGAGTTTCGATTGTCTGTCACTAGATGCGCAGATGTTCATGATTTATTCGTGATTGTTAGTTTTATTGTCGGCAACTGTTTTTGATATTTTGTTCTAGTCAACGTGAAAATGAGTACACATTAAATGAACGACTCTTCCTTGTAAAGCAATACTGGATTACGAATTCAATTACAGCTATCAAAGAGCATACGATAAAGAATTTGGTGTTCGGAATCCTCCCCAAAGAAACACAATACTGGGACTGGAAAATAAATTGGAAACAACTGGATCTCTGGCGAGTGAAAAAGGCAAAACTCGTTCATCTAGACTTCCCAAGGTTGTTCACGTAAGAACACAACTGGATCAGTCACCCAAACAATCATTAAGACGCTTATCGCAGGAGACAACGTTTCTTCTGTGTCTGAGTTGGTAGTGTAATATTTATATTCATATTTATATTGCAAGATATTTATATGCACTTTGTTGTATAGTATACGGATTTTAAAATACATTCCTTCCCTAGTGTGCAGTGTTCGCTATATTGCGGGGCCGCGGACCGCGCATAGACTGTTCTTACGAGTGACAGTAACATGCACTATAATGAGTACTAACCCTATTATAAATGGTGTTAAAAAGGATGTCCATTTGCATTGAGGCATTCCCGGCATCTTCGGATGAAATTTCCATTTACACGCATAAGTTCTTAGGTAATTCCCATAATTTTTGTTGTTATGTTTCCTGAAGTTCGCCTATGGTATGGGGATTGTTCCTATAAACTTTATTTTTTAGGATTCGAATGATTCAACAATTTTGCTTATTTTTTCCCCCGGAACGTTTTCGCTTCTTAGGTTTAGCGTTAAGGATCCCGTTGTCCTAAACTTATTAACCAATCATCTAACAGCTTCTCTACCTAGAACTAACACCAGAAATTTTCTCCTGAAATGATTATACATATGATTCGATTTTTAGGTATGTATCGTACATAAAAATTCGTTGTTCAAGCGTGAATTTGTCGGTAGGCATTGCAGTGGGCTAATAACAACACAAGAAGAGCAACAATAACAAGTACAGCAACAATAACAAGAACACTCTTAAGCAAATCACACACAACACGATATCTTGACTAAACTTTCACATTTGAGATGCACAACGTACAAACTCTAGTGCTTACGCACGAACAGAAGGTTGTAACTGACGCAGTACGAGTATAACACAGCTGATAAACGCAGACAAACGTAGCCTTGAGCTGGCCATTTCCTTAGTACGGAGAGAAAAATCACCGAGGTCACTGCAGTGCAGGCGCAGCATGCATACACGCGATCTTTGGCTCCACCATACAACGAATACTCTGTAGTACCTATAAGAACCATTGAGAACTGGTGTGCAATTTCCTGCTCAAGTTGTACGGTTTCCATTTATCCAAGAAAATAATATAGATGTTCCACTTTAGAAGAAACAAATGCTGGCGTACTAATATTAGTATTATATTCAAAATTTAATATATCACTTTCTCTACCACCTGTATATAGGTAATAAGTAGAGGAAGTATTGTATTCCACCGAAAATTCATTATCGAGATTTCAGCGCAAATAAACATTTTTGGATCTCTTGAACCCCCCCCCAAAAAAAAACATTTGAATGAAAGTTCCGCGCGCGCGCGTGTGTGTGTGTGTGTGTGTGTATGCGCGCGCATGTGCATGTCTATCCACCCATTCGTCTGTCCGTCCGTGTGTCTGTAAATACCATAACTCGAAAACGAAAACTCAGTTACCAAACTTGGTATTTAAGTTTAGCGTCTTCCAAGGATGCGACAGAAAAAATATTCAAGTAGGTCCCCACACCAAACTACCCTCTACCCAGAAAACTTTGTTACTCTTGATTTTCTCAAAAACGGTTTTGATAAGAATGTCAGGCGTTTAATATACCTATTGACATGAGAAATATAAACTTCAATATTCTGTGAATAGATTTAATTTGGTATACTTTTCAATTGTAAGGAAACCTTAAAAGCTTAGCAAAAGCTTCTACAAAGAAAATGTAGAGATTGTTGAATACACAATTTGTGCTAAATAAACTTTCTCATACTGCTACGAGAACATACAGTTCGAAAATATTACGCGCTAAGCACCATCTTAACATATATGCTTGAAAGTTTGCAAATCCTGCTTTTCTTTCCTTTCCGTCGTAGGAACTTGTTACTGCGAATAAACATTTGAATACGTTTTAATATAGAGTCAAATGAAAAATTCAATGCCACAGCCGGGATTTGAACACGGTTAGGGCAACCGCAAGTAGAGCGGGAGAACCGTGTTCAAATCCCGGCTGTGGCACTGAATGTTTCAGTTAACTCTATATTAAAAAACTTGCCAAGGCCAGACCAAGGTCACTACAAAAAAAATTAATTTCAATTAATTATATATAAATTTGAGTACTGTTACCGCATGTTGTAACTAACGCGTCTTGCTTAATTAGAAATCATTCCTAAGCTAAACAATTTTGTGTGTTACATTCATATCACCTTTTCTACTCATTCTTCTAAAAACTATTCGTACACAAGCTTATTCTTCAATCTATTTCTTGTTAATGCAGATAAATCTTCATTACACATTTACGCATTGCGTTGTAGCTATAAGAGGAATACGTAAATTAAAGCGATAGTTAAATATCTATTTTAAAAGTGTATGACTATATGGTGGCCTTGAAATTCCGTTCTCTTTGTATAACCACGAAAAAATCGAATAGCGATTTGTAGTTGAGCAAATTGAACCAATAACAAAGAATATATCGTAAATGGTTAACAACACAACAATTTTTGACATAAATTGTGTCCTTTAATGTTATCTATATTTCTTTGCGTAGCAGGATTTTGTACATTTCTCAAGGGAGTTGTGCAAAGCCATTCAGAGTGAGGAGGACTTTATAAGCTATTCCAAGAAAATTGTATTTGTTATTGAAATGTTTTAAATATAGTATTTCAATCAAAACCGTTAGTAATTTTTCAGAAAATAAAAAATAACGAAAATCTTTCCATGTAACGGAGTTTGGAGTAGGAGGGTTTCCTTGAAAATCTTCGTATCACATCCTTGGAAACCCTGAACTTAAATACGACCAAATTTGGTGTTTCACCGACTTCTCTCTCGTTTTTTGTTATACTGTTCACAAACACATGCGCGCGCGTTCACGGAACTTTTTTAAAAAATGGCTGTAATTTTTTTTTTTTTGGGAGTCTCGAAACGTGAATTCCAGTAAAAAACTCGATATCGAATTTTAGAGCGGAATTCAATACTTCTTGTAAGGTACGAGGGCGACAGTGAACATCAAACAGAGATTAGTTTTAAACAATTTAAATTATTTTATTGTTTTTAAAAATATTACCCTTTAACAGCAATACATGTTTGCATTCGATTAAAGTCTTTAAAGCAATGATGCCACTCTTCCTGAGGCACTTAAGAAACCAGGGTTTTATAATGTTCCACTACTTCATCTGATGACGAAAGAGTGATCCCATGCCTTTTATATTTAATTTTTGGAATCCAAAAGAAATCACAAAGTGCTAGGGCAGGGCTGTATGGCGGAGGGTCCATGGTGCTGAGCTTTAGGGCATCTGGATTCTCAGCTTTAGTTTTGCTGTATGCGGCGATGCGTTGCTATTCTGTAATATTATTTTTTGTTTTGGACGTTTTCCACGAACTTTTTCCCAAATTTGCGGTAAACAGACATTTGTGTCCTAATCGACAGTAACGGTACGTCTATTTTCTAATGTTATAGTAGCAATATGGAGAGAAAAAAAACTAGCAACCATCTTGTTACCAGCACTGCGAATTCATCGGACTTTCGTAAGCTTAGGTTTATTTTATTTTATTTATTTTTAAGTTCCCTTGTTTACCATTACTGTGTTACTTTAGGCTTATTACCGCAATTACACAGATATATAAAAACCCACGCCCCTCAGCTTGGCGGAGCGCCGAAGCTACACACACCAGCGAACACGGCTACGAGAGCCAGCGTGCTCGAAAGACCCATTGAGCCGATTGAGTTTTCAGGATCATAACAATGAATCCAAGATGCATCACCAGTAGTGATACTCCAAACCAAATTTGAAGTGCCGCCTTGGAATCTTTCCGGAGTTTTCCTGCACCGATCAATGCGTTGTTTGTCAGCTTATGTGGAATCCATCAACAACGTAGTTTTCTCAGATCTGTCAATGTAAAATGTTTTGGATTTGACTAATATCAATGCCCAATGTCGTCCAAATAAATTCATAAGATGTCCGTCGATCTTCTTCAAGCATTGCTCGAACAGCGGCAATATCTTCAATACAGCAGTTCTTGGCCGTCCTTCACGAAATTCATCGATAAGAAAAAACCGACCTCTTTTGAATTCGCTGTACCAATTATAAATTGTTGCCTTAGATGGGGCTTCTTCGTCAAATGCATTTCTAAGCCGATCTTCACAATGTTTAGGCATTAATGACGATTTAAAATAGCAAAAAAATCATAGCCCGCAAATGTTCTCTGGCCAAATTTGGTTTTGGACGGCACAAAATCTTTAAATGATGATAATTAACAAAATATTAGATCAAGTCGAACAAACTTACGGCAATCAACTTGCAAAACATTAGAAAGTAGCTGTCAAAATAAAGAAACTTCATTTGTTTTTAGAAACATGGCATTCTAAAAATTTTGGTGGAGAAAGTAATGTCATCAGTAATGTAACGTGATTACAGTATCTGTAAATTCGTTGATAATAGAGAAAATCGTGTGAATGTATCACATCAGAACTTTTTCATTTGTTGTTTATTAATGCTAAGCTACAAGTACAGACATGAAAGTCAATGTCTACTTTTGTGTTATCAGCATAAATGCTTCGCTGCGGAATTACGTCATTAGCAGTTATATTCTGCCCGCAAAACTGATAAAGGGCTTGGCATTTTGGTAGGCTAGGAATGGTTCGAGTGTGAATTCTGTCAGGGTTGTAGCTGCAGTACGTCTAAATATTTGTAAACGGTACATAGCTGCGGAAAATCTCCGAGATGGGGGAATTTGAGCCATCTATGTGGGGGAGGGAAGCTTAGTTCATGCATATTATGTCGGTAGTTAGCAGATCAGGAACAGCGACCGTTATATCATCGACATTTTGCGAGGCGAAAACGAATTTGCAAGTAAGACGTTTTACTTTCACTAGCACTTACTTAGAGAAGGTAGAGGAAGTAGTACTTTTTCACCCAGAAATTCCATATGGATCTTTCACCGGCAATGCACGTTTTAAAGCGCATCAAACCCCCCAATTTAGAAAAAGTCCACTGTGTAACATAGGCCATGTGTGTGAGTAATCGTCAAAAACGAAAATCCGGATAATAACCAGGCGAAACTTTCAAGAAAATTCCCCAACTCAAGCTAACCTCTACAGGGAAATGTTTCCTTGGACATTTCTAAACAATGACTCCAAGGATTCTGATTAAAATGTCATGTACATATGAGATATTTCTGCGAGTAGTACCTACTCTTCATACTGATTCCAATTCTGTATAAAAACATAGAATTTAAGTCATTTTTTTCTTCGTAGCGTTAATCGTTTCGAGATATTGTGTTACATGCTTTACTCTTTCCCAAGTGCGACATCTGATGGTCATCTTTTTTTTTTCTTTCCGTCTCGTCGCAAGACGTCATTATTATGCTAAATAATTGAACGCTATTTCCGCATTTGTATGCAACTAAGCGTTTATTGCTCAACTGAAATCATTTCTAAAGAAAACTGTCTTATGTAATGTAACGTGGATGAAATTGAGGTAGAGGTAGAGGTAGTACATAATTCAACGCAGGAGGACACCTCGCGCGCTGCGACCTGCACCGATGTATTGCGGTTACCACCCCTAGGAGGAAGGGATGAGATGAAGGAACCACAGGAGGCTACAGGCCACAGAGATGCGCGGAAGTCCCTAATATTTTCAAGCTCTCAGGCCCGTCCCACTGCTGATATCGTCTCTCTCGGCGGCTTCAGCGCCAATCAGCAACCCTCTGGTGTCCACGGGAATGCTCTTTCCATTGAGCATGCACTCGCGCCATTTTCCGGCACCACCATACACCACGAAACCTATAGTCGCTGAGGAACAAGTTGAGACAGAATTTTAGACAAAGACAGCATATACACTTACCTTCTGCCTCGCGCACCTGCCATTAGGAAGTTGATGGTATCCGTGCCATTCCTTCCAAAATGTCCCTCGTACTATCAGTGGCGACATGTTCCTCTCCGGAGTATCCAGCACATATTTCATCCTCGTGTCGGTGTCTTCAAAGTGGATTACAAAGCGATCGATGGCCTCATAAATTAATCCATCTTTCTCCCAATAAAGCTTTTCCTCCTTTTCATACTGTCACACGCATTTTTCAAGTTTTCGGATATCACCTTTGAAAGCGCATTTTCAAGGAGAGTTGTTACGTCACTGGGCTTGAATGTGATATTATGTTTCACTACATCTTTCTTTATCTGGGCTCAAATTAACTCAGTTGCATTGAAACTGCTATGGTAGGGAGGAAGATGCAGTATTGTATGACCTCTTAACTCAGCGATAGTGTCAATTTCATATTTTCTAAATCGGTCTTTTATAAGCTTAATAATGTTGTAAAACATTACTTTCGTTTATCTGAGATCATATTCAATATTCCAGGTTTACATTTCGTTCTTCAAACTGAATGACACAGGAGCCTTGTTTAGTTTACTGAATGATATGGTGCATTGTCCACAACGATTACACTGCTTTGAGGGATGTTAGGGAGGAATTTTTCTACAAACCAATTCCTGAAAACAACACCGTCCATTTCTTTGTGATAATCTTTTGTTGACTTAGACCGAAAATAAAGAAGAGCATTTGGAATAAACGCTTCAGAAGACCCGGCATGTACTGTAATGAATCTCTGTCCTTTACCTAGGGGGCAATCATACGTACCTACGTCAAGTTCGCCAATCAGGTGTATCATAGAACCATGTTTTATTTGTAGTATGGTTTCATCGAGATAAACGATTGGTCTACCACTTGCTCTCATTTCCTGCAATCGTCTTAAGTAATGAAACTGCTTTGCTACGATATCAGGCTTTTCCATTAAAACGTTTCGTCCCACACTGTTTTTAGCATACCGGAATTTAACAGATTTTAATATCTATCGCACTACCCACATGCTACTACCCACTAAATTAGCCTCTCTTAAAGCTGTGGGTATCAACCAAACCTGGAACAAAACTTGCTTTATATAAAGCGTAAACTGTTCTTTTGATTGCCGATGCAGTAAATGAGTCGATGTTTGTCGGAAAACAATTGGGCCTTTTCTTACCCGGATTTTGGTCCCAGAATTTACCTTCTCATTTAACATTCTATAAACACTTGCACAAGATACTCCAGTTGCGGCAGCTGTTCGTCCAACATCTTCGACAGATATTTAGGCTAATCATTAAATGCCTCTAATTCATCTTTAAAGAACCCATGAACATTGATTACTATTTCTCTACCCTGTGACTGCAATGACTGTCCCCTCTTTCCAGCAATGTTAACACGAGAACAAATATTGTCAAATATAGAATAAAGTTAAGCATTTCTGAGCTCAGCATGTTGTAACTTAAGACTAGAGTAATGTAGTAATGTTTTCATTATACTACACCTATAATAAACGTAGCCGTTACTGTTATAATAAAACGGAATAACACTACACGATACGAGCAATGTACAAATTTAACACGCAAACAAATTGTAATAACGCTAAGGCAGAGCAGAGATTGCACCAAATAAACAATACGTGCCGCACTGACAACCTCAATGGTTAGACTGACAGCGAGACCCACCTTGTGGCTGCCCATTGTTACTTGACACGTGTTTGACAGCCTCGGCCGTTTTCTGGAGCAGGTAGCATTCTCAATTTATTCCTCACAAACTATAGAAGCACACCAGAATAATGAGAAGGAAACGAAATGAAGGGGAAATGAGGGAGAGAAAATCGTGGTAGAGAAGCAACCACCCTAGCATTCGCCTGCCGACCCGGACAAACCACGAAAAGCGCATGGGTCAGAGTGGGTGGTCGCCGGGACCTCCTGAATGCGAGTTACACACGATACCGCAGCGTCACCTCGCTCGCTGTATAAAATACGAATTCTTCCTGTATAGAGAAACCCCTGTGAAACACACCACAGAGAGGCTAGTCATTGTTAATGTATTTTAGCTTTAATAAAGCGAATTGTAATAACTGGAACAAGTAGTCTATCTAAAGCATAACACGCTGGATGAGAATAGATTAGGTACGTTTATGGAACTAACATTAAATTTTACCCTTTACGAAAACCGTGCTGAGGTTTTAAAAGAAATGAGGGTGTTTAGTCCACGGATACGTATTCCCGGACCAAAGTAATTCAGAATCAAACTTTTATATAAGCTGGTTATGCTCATCACAAGTTATCTCTCATGAGACCACCCACTTTGACCCCTGGGTTTTTTCGGGGGTTTTCCGATTATCAGGCGAATACTGAAGTGGTTTCTTTCATTCTCCGAAGTTCCTGTCTCTCCTTTCGTTCCATTCTTCATTTCAGTACATCCTTCATCCCGTTGGTCTCTTTACAGGGTCAGGAATGATGGTGTTCGGTGTGCAGCGTGGCAGAGGAAAAGGATGCTCTTTGTAACTCTTTCCGTAACTTGGCTTTCGGCTGCATGCTGGAGTATTCGAACACATTTGAGGGGCGTTGGACCCCCTCTGTGTGGGGTGGACTCAGTCTGCCTCTCTGCCGGAGTATACATTTGGAAGCTTAGGAACCCTGTCATTTCTGTACCGTTGCTCCTGGGTCCGGCCGCCCGGTGTCTCCTCTCGGCTCATCCTTCTTCCCGGAGACGCCCCCTTATATGGCTTAGGTGCAATATCCGCTCTGGATCGGCGCCGAATCCCTGACGCAGCAGAAGATAATATATTTCTCGCGGGAGTTACCAAATCATAGTCGCAAAACTGTTAAAATATGTAAGAGAACATAACGTCAGATTTATCTCTAACACAACAGAATTCTTGGGGAATTCCACGCTGTCCGATGTGTTGGGGATGTAATATATAAAATGTGCAGGTTAATATATAAAATTAATAAGCATCCGAAATAATAAACTTGTAAAAATTCAAGTTATGTCTATTTATGAGAGTAAACTGTCAATGAAATGGGAAGTTCGCCTTAGTACCAAAGTGTTTATTGTCCAGCATTAGACAGGAATGATACTAGAATACCTATGAGACGGGGAGGCACGGGAGTTGTGCTTCCCAAATATGCTTACTGGCGGCACAAGAAAACCCATTTTACTCGTCGCTTCACTTTTACATTATTTTTCGGACAAAGTTTGTTTATAGTAGTGATTTATAGGTTACTTTAATTAGCATAATCAATATCCGGTTTATAACAAAAGCGTGATCTGTTACTGAGAAGCGGACTCCTATTCTCTGCTCTATGATAGTCAATCCAACCACTTCAAACACTAAACAGCTCAGGAAGATGATGACCGTAAAGTCTGAGCTATTGAGTTTGTATTGAAATGGTCGTGACGGCATAATATCACGCTAATATCAAATTTTCTTCTTAAACGATTACAATGCGATAGCCTGTCAGATACAAGCATTCAAACTGTTCCTCACTGAGCAGCTTCCTAGATACCTTTGAACAAAATTTGCCATTATATTCCGTGTTTTAAACTAAGCTGTGTCTATAATTTTGATATAGTTCGTAATTACAGCATTGTTGGAAGTTACACGCAGATCTAGTGTCTTTAAACTACATAAAAAGTGCTAAATGTTAAGTTAATGTGGTACTAGAAATATTTTGGATACCCTTTAAATACATTGTAGAGGAAAAAGAAAGAAAAAGCTCCATAATTATACAGGATGCTTCATAAGTTATAGTATAATATCTTTCGGTAAAACTAAAACTAATTTAAAAAATGCTCGGGTACGTAAAATTCAATATTTTTGAAAAGAATACTTTACAGCAAACTTTCACCCATTTGCTCTACAAGATATGGTGTCAACAACGTTTTAATGTTAACCAGTAAATTCCTTTAGTTGCATGCAAAATGTTTTTTGAGTCATACAGGGAATTTGGTTGCTGTGGGACCTGTATATAAGACTTTATGTGAACACAACTGCTTTCTTTGTGATATTAGTCTAAAATAAATTTCTTTAGCAGAAACTGAAAGGATTGAAATTCTGGTGATTATAGGAGTTGGTGACAGAAGACTACACAACAAGAAGTAAGTATGCACACTTTTAATGAAATACATCCATCCAAATCCTCAAGCTATGTTGCGGGCATCCGTTAGTAGAATAGAAACAAAATTCAAAGAGCAAGGATATGTTAAGAGATATAAAAAGGCCCGAAAGACTCCAAAATATTGAATTAGATACAACCAACGGCTTAGAAAAACCCTGTATACATAAGTATTTAAACGCATTCGGTACGGTGAGGGCAATTAAAACTAGCATAGGCTCGCGCTAGATTTCGCAGATTGTTTAAGCTGCAAGCAGGGAAAATTGCTGAATAACTCGTTCGCCAAACTTACACAAACATTTCAAATACGCTAAACAAACTGCCGTAAATAGTTTCTAGGATACTTTACAACACCTTGCGGCGTACCCCTTGGTGTGGTAGGTATAGCGTGTGTGTCTCTCACATATACTATGTGATCAAAAGTATCCGGACACCCCCACAAACATACGTTTTTCATCTTAGGCCTGGTACTCATCCGTGATCTCAGTAGTCATTAGACATCGTGAAACAGCAGAATGGGACGCTCCGTGGAACTCACGGACTTCGAACGTGGTCAGGTGATTGGGTGTCACTTGTTTCAGAAGTCTGTACGCGAGATTTCCACACTCCTAAATATCCCACTAGGTTTCTGATGTGACAGTGAAGTGGAAACGTGAAGGGACATGTACAGCACAAAAGCGCACAGGCCAACCTCGTCTGTTGACTGACAGAGACCGCCGACGTTTGAAGAGGGTCGTAAAGAGTAATAGGCAGACATCTATCCAGACCATCACACAGGAATTCCAAACTGCATCAGGATCCACTCCAAGTACTGCGACAGTTAGGCGTGAGGTGAGAAACTTTGGATTCCATGGTCGAGCGGCTGCTCATAAGCCACACATCACGCAGGAAAATGCCAAACGACGCCTCGCTTGGTGTAAGGAGCGTCAACATTACACGATTGAACGGTGGCAAAACGTTGTGTGGAGTGACGAATCACGGTACACAATGTGGCGATCCGATGGCAGGGTGTGGGTATGGCGAATGCCCGGTGAACGTCATCTGCCAACGTGTGTAGTGCCAACAGTGAAATTCGGAGGTGGTGGTGTTATGCTGTGGTCGTGTTTTTCCTGGAAGGACTTGCATCCCTGTTGTTTTGCGTGGCACGATCACAGCGCAGACCTACATTGATATTTAAAGCACCTTCTTGCTTCCCACTGTTGAAGAGCAATTCGGGGATGGCGATTGCATCTTTCAACACGATCGAGCACCTGTTCATACTGCACGGGCTGTGGCGGAATGGTTACACGACAATAACATCCCTGTAATGGACTGGCCTGCACAGAGTCCTGACTTGAATCCTATAAACACCTTCGGGATGTTTCGGAACGCCGACTTCGTGCCAAGCCTCGCCGACCTACATCGATACCTCTCCTCAGTTCCGCACTCCGTGAAGAATGGGCCGACGTTCCCCAAGAAAACTTCCAGCATCTGATTGAAAGTATGCCTGCGAGAGTGAACGTTGTCATCAAGGCTAAGTGTGGGCCAACACCATATTGACTTCCAGCATTACCGATGGAGGGCGCCACGAACTTGTACGTCATTTTCAGCCAGGTGTCCGGATACTTTTGATCACGTGGTGTACAAGGTATCCCGAGTTCGAATCTCGGTTAGGGTGAGTTTTCTTTTATCCTGAGAAGACGAATATAGGATAAATTTAAGTTCTTGGAATACCGGATTCATTTGAGCATAATTTTACCCATTTTATTCATTCGTTCTCCGACATGACCTACCAGGTTAAAGAACAAATTTCAAGAAGGGGGAGGGGACACCTTGTAATCTCGGTTAGTATTTGTTCTAGAACTCAACATTGATAAAGTCACAATAGACCTCGTGGCTGGTCACTAAAATAGTTAGCTCCTGTTTTCTTGTGTATGTTATGATGCTATTAAAGGCCGATCCTAAACCTGTATTAGTAGAAAACTGCTTCTTCCAGGCAATATTTTAGGAATTTTAGTTTAAGGACTAGATTTGAATACATCAACATGTGTCATTCACGGGGAAATAGAATGGCGAAAATTTCCAATAAAGGATACTTTTAGCAATATTCTTTTTAATAGAATTTGCTCTTTAATTTGATATATATTTTAACATTGTAGATCCAAAATCTATATTTTAAATATAATTTTTAAGAAGGTAAGGCTTCTGCCATTTTGTAGCGTGAGTTCTGCACTACTTCGCAAAAATCCAAACTCCTGCACACTTTGGGGTGGTAAGCTTTAGCCATCTTGTTGGGGAAGTTTTCATCTCCAAATTGGTACTGCTGTGTAGTATGGTAGCTTCTGTGTGCTCAAGGGTCAAGCAATACGGTTTCTTTATTTGAAAATACATGCTAGTTTGTTTTCTCCATTTTTACGAGGCGTGTTTTTAAAGTAAGTATGGATAATTTTTAAAAAAATAAGAGTATTATTTTCCAAATACTGTATTATCATTCATTACCTTATACCTTTACACTACTTCTCCACATGGTTACCGTCAATATTCAGGCACCTGTAACGGGAAACCAGTTTTTGTATACCTTCGACAAAGAATGATGCCGGCAGTGATGAAAGCCAAGTAAGCACTTCTTGTTTCCCAACGTCATCGTCGTTGAAATATTTTCCAGCAAGCAATTTCTTCAGATCAAATCGCTTGTGCCACATTAGGATTGTAGGGAGGATGGTCGAGTTGTTCCCAACCAAATGATGCAATCAGATCTTGAGTTTGTTTGGCTGTGTATATCAATCATTACTGTTTCCCCATAAACCTCACATAATTGGCGATGAATGTTTGCTGGCATAACATTTCTCGCATTCAAAAAAGTATCACTGATCTGACTTTACAGTCGGCGAGTCTTTCGACTGTTTTAAACATTTCGAAACGCTCTAACAACAGGAAAACACAAAGTGACGATCGCTTACATTGCGACTTCTTAATGAATGGAGGAAGCGATCGAGCATGCACAAAATCGCGACTGCAGCGCTGCAAAATATTAAAACGGTACTTACTTTGAATACACGCTTAGAACAGCTTTTTCTGTGAATGACATTTTCTGGTATAATTGACCTGTTCTCTCAGAAATTATTAAAGATAGACACATTAAATTTTAGATGACAAAAAGCAACCTCTAAGTGCTATTGTGGACCTACTTTGGTAGTAACAAAATTGTGATTTATTTCTTTTAAATAATTGGCGATAACTTTTAACCAAAATATTAAGACAACGATCCTATCTGCCTCAATAAACAAACGTACTGTATTAAAGTAGATCCGTGAACTTAGAAGACATGGATCTACATTCTACATCCTATAAAAACTTCAGTCTGATATCTTAAATAGTTTATAAGATAATGGATCATGAATTTAGCAGGTTTTACGTTGGCGGGATAAGGCTTTTAATTGGCTGTTTCAGTGTTACGACAAATGACGTATTGTGCATACACACTATCATGGCTCCTTTGGATACAAGCCTGCACATAACTATCATTCACCAATTAGGTAGAGGACAATTGAAATTATGCACAACATATCACAGTAGACCACAATAGAGAAACTTAAATGCAGATAGGTATGGGAATCATGCATGTAAAAGAAAGCACTCTACTGAATATTTTGAGATTACTCTTCGGTCAGGTGGTCAGGGTGTACACTTCATTGCCCGGTCTCCACAGAGTGTAGATGTATGAATAGTGAAAGTGAGTGTTTCATAGTTATAAAGAATTAAACCTCAAGTTAAAAAGCTATCCAACAGCAGCTTGGACTTATTTCTAAAGTCAAAGAATGACGAGAGTATGTCTAACAGTTTATATAAAGGAAACCATAATTAACAGAAAAGGGAGATAAAAAATAAAAACTTCTAACATTCATACTAAACAACCAACTCAAAATTATACCTCATATTATTCGACATAATAACATATAAAATTGTATATATTTCCCCCAACCCCTCTCTCACGAGGCCCTGACCTAACTGCAAATTAATTGAGGATTGCAGTAGGCCTGGAACTACACGACAGTAAACGTGCTAGAAGTTCTTGTGCATTGTACAACGGTAAAACATGTATTTGTGAAAGTATAATTTAAATGCAATGCAAAGCTGAGTACAATATGAAAAATAAAACGTTCAATTTATTGTAATAGGGTTACTCGGGCATGGAATTGACCTCGTATAAAATCCGAAGCTTGGTATAGAAAGAAGCTTTTAGATTATGGCGTTGTAATAACTAGACATCGGATTTGTTTGCAAATGCATATTTAGTTTTTGCTTGCGATATGCAATTAGGTTTTGCAATGTGTTTCATGTTCTTTTGTGCTTGTAGAGTGAGCTTGTGTATGTAGAGTTTTATAGTGTACCTACATAATTGCATGTTTACAATGTAACTAATATTTAATTCCCATCATAGAGCATATACACGTATTTCTCTACTACGTATAGTAAGTAGAAGTATTGCATTCTACCCAAAACTTCCATACCGAGATTTCACCGGAAATACATGTTTTGAGGCGCCCTGAATCCAAATTAAGCATTTTTGGAAACATGGCCGTGTGTGTGTGTCTGTCTGTCTGTCTGTGAACAGCATAACTCAAAAAATAAAAAGTCGGATAAATACCAAACCTGTTATTTAGTTTAGTATCTTCCAAGGATGTTACACGAAGATTTTCTAGAAAATCTCCCACTCCAACAACCCTTTACATAGAAAATTTTTCGAAAATTTTATTTTCTAAACAATGGCTCTAATGATTTTGATTAAAATACCATATATGAAAAATATTTACATGAAAAATAAAATATATAGATATCTTGAATTTTCTGAGAATAGTCTAGGAAGTCCTCTTCATTCGGAAGGAATTTTGTACAATCTTGTGTAACTTGTAAACGTTAGCGATTGACGAAAACGTAGCACACAAAAAGTGCATATCTCTTTAAAACACGCAATTTACTTAAAATAACCTTTTTGTGACATCCGCATTAAGTGTTCGAATTGTTCAATACGCCATTCTTTCAAAGTCCCATGGATTTCCAGTTGTTTCTCGCGATTGCATGGAAACAGTATGGAATTTAAGACCATTTGACTATCGCTGTTCTCTTTGTATTTAAAACGAAATGTGTAATGTAGCTATTTCTGCAAAGGTTTATTTGGATTAAATGTAGTAGATAGAAAAATACGTTTTAGTAATAATAGTTTGTATACCCACTAATAAAGATAGAGGGTAGAGAAAGTCATTTGAATTATCACATCAGATTTTTATGTTTTAATTTTAAAACTAACATTTCAACACATTAGTGACAATATACTAAAGTCTTTACTATGGAAACAATATTTGCAAAGGGATTTGGCTGTAATCACACATTTTAAAGTTATAGCTGATGTCAAAAAAGACCCCAAAATTGGGTTTGTCTTTACATGAATCTTTATCAATTCTCAATAAGGTTCAGGGTAAACTCGAGACTGCTACTTTAAAATATGCAGGAAAATTAAACGGTATGTTTAATGTTTAAGAGGAAAATCCTGACATTAAGGTTTTGTGTTCTGTGGATAAATAGGTTCAAAGTGAAAACGTAGTGTTTCCTGAAGAACCTTCTCCAGAGTTAATAAGTGCTTTCAGATTGTGCCCAATATAGCCTGTAGACGTAGAAACATACTTCTCAGCGTACAAACTCATTAACTTACACCTGAGAGCATAATCATTGTATAGTGCAAATCATACTACAACGACCGGAACGTTGTCAAGAGCGTACGTACATTGTACGTATCAAAAAGTATAAGCTTAGAGTTAACAACGTTAGTGCATGTCTGGTGCATGTTTTTGAAATTATAGAGCACGTTTTAAGGATTTTGACAGCATAAAGGCATGCATATTTTGGATATGTTTAGTGCATACAAATACCATGTCTAGTAATGATTCTAGAGATATTCAACATACAATGCTCTAGCCTAAGTTTCTTCTGGTGTCAAAATTTATATGTGCTAAGAGAATGAAACGCCACCAAGCTCGTTTGTAGCGTTCAGGACGACAGACACCAGTGCCAAATAGCGGACAGAGTTAAGAAAAGAACATAAAAGAAATAGCAAGGGGGTATGGTAGCCGGAAATGATATCAAGACAGAGAGGAGGGAGACAGAACTGGGTGGAAGTTAAAAAAAGTAGAAGTGGCGCATAAGTTCTAAAAGTTTCCGACAGAGCTCGTATTCTAGGCTATAGCGCTATCGATCGTGGGGTCCCGGAGGGGTAGGTATATACAAACTGCCGCGCTGGGCCGCAAATAGGCAGGTCTCTCTAACTACACCGCAATATTTCATTCACCTCCCTCTCTTCCTCTCCGTTTTTTTACTCCTTCCGCGGCGGGGTACTTTCGGGTGAATATAAAAGTTGATACTTCTAGATTTGGTGTCACAGACAGCACCTGCTGCGAAGTTAACAAATGATTTCCTGCAAAGTCCTTTTGGAGCTGGCCATGTACGTGCAGCTGACGCACGCTAGTCAAGTGTTCCTATTGATAAATGAATAGCGCGGATATGCAGGAAAAACAAGTGACGTCAAAGAACAGCCGCTTCTAAAGGGACGCAAGCACGGCGTCCTACGCAAGCTTCCTACGCAGTTCTCCAAGCGCAATTGTGAGAATTAATTAAAGTTTTATAGATCTGCTAGCGAGACAAAGACAACACATCCGGCTGCTTTGTGGATTTCCGAGAAAATAAGTAGTAAGGAAACGAAGCAAAACTTTACTTGTATATTTCCTTATCTATACGTGTTACATATAAAAAAAGGCCAATAAATATCAAAATAAAACAAAAACAAGAAAATGTTACAAAACTGCTAAATGTTCCCTTGCATGCAATATTCTGGAATTTGAATATGGTTTTGTTGTTTTGAAAGCAATCCCTGTTTCTGAATCAGAATTTCATGCTGATTACAAAAATAAAATGCGTTTTCATCTTCAGAATGTTTCATAATTCTAAATTTTATAATTTTAATATTTTTTCGTAATATAATAAACAATTCCTATTTATCTGTGATTGAGATTTGTTAAAAATTATTTGCAGGCACCGCAGTTATAGTTTCAACTTTACTACTTAAAATTGAAAGAACATGCTTCCTTCAGTAGATGATGACGATAATAATAATAATAATAATAATAATAATAATAATAATAATAATAGTTTATTGAGCACTAAGCTATTACATGTTTAGACTGCCTTCTCTATTTGGCCCTGGCCACTGTGATGAGCAGTCATTGTGAATTACAGTTACATGTTAATACATTTAGTAGTTCTTGTATTTATTTATATTTACATTATTTTTCCTCTTTTAACCGTCCATATCCATTTATTTTTTACTTTCGCTAAGTATTTACCCATACTTTTACAGTTTTTATCTAAAATTGTATGTATGTCTTTATTCCTGTTCATTCCATACCATAAACTTTCTTTTCTCCAAATCTCTGTTTCTTTGCATTCAAATATAATACGTTCTATGTCTTCCCTTCCCCGCATAATGGACATTCACCTTGTGTATAGCCATTTCGCTTCCCTTTTAGCCTCCATACTCCTGCCCTTAATCATGCTATACCTCCTCTTTCTTCTTTATTTGTGTTGTGTACACATTTCTCTCTTTCCCAATCTTCTTTTTATATTAACATAAAAAATCAAAGATCTCGATTGTTGTATCTCGATGTCTTCATATGGCCAGATACCTCTTCTCACTTCAACTCCTGTGAACACCAAATTCAGTCTGCTCCTCCTTTCATCTATTCCATCCATCCTCTCTTTGATTCTGTCTACTTCTGTGCCTATTCCTTGCACATCTTTAATAACATTTTCTTATATTTCTTCAGCCACTTTATTTAAATTATGTTTTATGTGTTGTTCCGTACCATTCATGTTGTTGATTTTTTCTACGAGATCCTCCATCATTTCGTGCATATCCTTTAGACCTGGGTTTAGTTCGATCCCTCCAACCACTAGGAGCACAAGTATCACACTCCCTGTTGTCAACCAATTCATGAACATGTTTTGATCAGTTTTACATTTGATAAACTTTTTTGCCATAAACAGTCCAATTCTAATTCTGTATACTGTAATTTCAACTGCCATTGTCCCTTGTTTCACTTTTCCTCTTCAGCAACAGAGCTTCTTACTGACACAACCTTCCTCTTCCCCTGCTCATTTAGCACTCCATCCTTCAGTAGATAGTAAAGCCTTGTATTACTAATATCCATTATTTTAGCAGCTAAAAGTGTATGGATAAGACACCTTGTATTTATTCTGAGTAACCTCATCTGTCTCCATTCTCTGCACCCAAATTCATCTACACAATTAAATGCCACCGTGTTTTCAGAACAAAATTTACAGAAGCAAATGTTTACTTTAAGAACTTGCTTTTGAAACAACCCGGGAGAGAGCTAAATGACAAATTTATGGGAGTGCGATCTAGTCTGAGAGACATCACATTAAAAAACTTCCAAAAATAAATAGCTTCATTTTTCAAACTTGGAGGCTTAGTCTTCTGTTCTTGTCGTGTTAAAGTGAAGTGTGTCAGCAGTTATAAATTCGGAAGACTACAGAATATTTTTATTACGTAGAAATGTCGAAACGTGAATGTATAAATGATCCAATTTTATTTTGTTATATACGTGAGTGATATATAGGTTATTCAAAAACAAGGAACAGATTTTAAATATTCATTTTTAATAAACTACAATAGATAGCAACACATACGACACGCCATTGAATAGAGGAAAGTTCAAAGTTTTAAGCCCCCATCTATTAGTTCCATTCAGTGCCTACAGTGGCGCTGGGTTTGTTTACGAGAAAATCGCAACGCCACATAAAAAGTCGTTTTGTATGCTGCATTATGCAAAGAGTGAATCCATTGTTACATTGCAGTGTGCATTTTGTTGTAAGTCCAACAAAGAGCCACCTCGTCATAAAAAATTTACAATTTGTACAATAAATTCGTAGAAGATGGTTGCATATGCAAACGGAAATGCACTGGTCGTCCTCGCATAACAAATGGTGCTCATTTTGAATACATTAAAATAAAATGTTTAACTTTCCTCTATTCAGTGACGTGTCGCCATCTATTGTTGTTCATTAAAAATAAATATTTAAAGTCTGTTCCTTCTTTTTGAATAATCCTGCACTAGTCAGCCACAATTTGAGTGCGTTCGGTGGGAAGAGGAAGTAAACATTTACGAAACAAGTGGATGGGGTATCAGAAGTGCAGTCAGGTAAAGAAAACATCCGCAGTTCCGTGTTGCATTTGCTATTCCCATTATCGCCTTGCCCCTCACCTCCCTCTGATCGCTAACGTTGACGAGTTATGCATTGTCAACAAAGCAGTGGTGCCCTCCTCCAAGTGCACTCATATTATCGTGGCCAACTAGTACAGTAGTAAAACAAATACAGAATATAACAGCTTTCGTTAAGAGCACTTATTGTTTCGAGACTTTGGTATTACGTTAGGAGGTCAGGACAAATTATGTGTCCTCATAAAGTATATCATAGTTGTCTATGAGAGTTGAGGGGTTTGAGAAATGGAAAAAAGGAGGTCATTTACCTTTGGTATCTCTGTTACGAAGGGAACCTGCAAATCATGGATATGATTGTTATTTGTGTACAGTTAAATTGCTGGACGTAGGCTGCTAAACGTAAGAGAGATAACGTATATCCTAACGTTCCTTCTGCCATTCGGCCGTACTTCATGGTCCTGATATACCTGTCCCTGACCCTTTCAATCAAATGTGTCGCTTTCTGCATTTAGTAACAGTGAAACTGAATCTCCAGAATTTAATAATGCTGAACCAGAAAGTGATAAACATTTTAATCAAAGTGATTTTAATGATTTGGTGAAAAATTAATATTTGGCTAAAGTTTCAGCAGAATCGTTAAGCTCTAGATTAAAGAAAAGGAACTATTGGCTCAGGGTACAAACTGTTCACGGTACAGGCATTGTGAGAAGTAACTTGTCCCTTTTTTCTCCGAAGAAGAAAATTTTTGTGTTGCTGAGACATCCCTGCCGTCTTAACATTCTATGAGAAACTATAATCCCAAGAAGTGGAGTTTGTTAAAAGATTCATCTGGGAAAAACTTACTTATAGCTGTTTTGTGTACAATGGAAACGTTCATCCTTCTGTGGCACACACTGTAATTTTAAAGGAGGCATATGGTAATGTAAAACTTTTGATTCGAAAACTGCAGTATGACATTCATTAGTGGTCCGTCTGTGGAGATTTATAACTATTGGACTACTACTTGGCCAGCAGGTTGCTTTCACTAAATATTCTTATTTCATACATGAATGGGACAGCAGAAGTAGGTCAGAACACGGGGAAAGGGAATCCTAGGCCACCAAAGATTAATTTGACGCGGGTGAAAATACGAATGAGCCTTTAATCAATCCCTCAAAAGCAATGTTACTACTTCTGCATGTTAAATTGGGTTTAATATAACAATATGTGAAAGCCCTAGATAAATGCAGTGAATACTTTCGATATCTTTTGTGGTATTTCCCTTATTACGTACACTATGAACAAATTAAAGCCCATAAATTCGAAAGTTAATGATGGACAATCAGTTCGAGCATGCTATGAGTGGAATTGTAAAGAATGCCTGGATTGCGATCAGAAATGTGTTTTTAATCTCCTTGGAAATAATAACAAAAAATTATGTTAATGCATGAAAGTGATGTTACAAAGTTTAAATAAAGGTTTATTGAAAAATGAGTATCCAAGTACATTTTCTTCATTTCCTGACAATTCAGGAGATTTTAGTTAGGAATAAGCCGAAACATTTCATCAAGATATAAAAAATATGGAAATGAGGTATCAAGGGAAGTGGAGTGTTGACGTGATGGTAGACTATTTCTGGATGTTAAAGAGGTACTGCTCTGAACAACAAAAAGAAGGAAATTTGAAGTGCAATATTGAGGTATGTTGCATGCGATTTTTAGTAGTTTATAGCAAATTTTAGTTTAGTTTTTTTCTTACAGAATGCTCCTGGAAAACCATTTTCACAAAACTGTAATTTCATTTCTAGATAGCGATTAATTTATTGCCATTTAATTAACATTTTTTATGATTTGTATGAAAACCTGACTATAAGGGAAAATTGGAGGTTATTTTCAAATACAGCACAAACAAACTACTAATAATGGCGTACCAGTTGCCAAACAACAGAAAACAATTTAAAATGCATGCCAGTGTTACCAAAGTGTATTCTCCACGTTAGTTGAAATCAAAGACAGCGCTGAAACAGGTAATTCGTGATAGATGTCTTACTTTTGTTTTTACCAACTAACTGCTTCTGTGGCCAATTGGTCAGAATTCTGGTTTCTCAACCCAGAGGTCCCGAGGTCGATTCCCGGTAATTGTGTGGAAGTTTTCCCTAACTAGAACTATATCTTACTCTTCACAGAGTCTAGAGATGTGAATGTGATAGAGAATGGTAGTAAAGTTCTACAATTCAGCCAGTAATAATACTAACGGTTGTTTCTAAACCCAGGGCCCCCAATAAGACATAGAAGTTAAAGGATGTAGAAATTACATAAACAGTAAAAAAAGAAAAGAAAGAAAAAATCTGACGGAGCTGAATACAAGATATACAGGTGTTTCAAAAATAGGGGCATAATTCCAGGTATGCATCCCCCATATGTAGACAATAAAGGAGTCTATTACAACATGTGTCCGGAAATGCCTGATTTCTGAGTTTGGGTTTTCAAAACAGTGATATTCACCAGAACGTATTTCTTACCGTAGTTAGTTTTCTTTATAGAAGATGTTTAAAGTGTCCATTTCCTGGTTGAATACAGGTCTCACATCGACGCGTCATGGTCGTGGGAACACGACCCCAAATTCCAGGTGTATTGCGTATTTCCTCACAACCTGCCACAATTCGACTGAGAAGGGATTTCATGTGAGGCACCGGAGACGATTATACCAACGCTTTAAGTGGCCCCACAAGTAGAAGCCGATAGGGTTCAAATCAGGTGAGCAATTGGGCCACCTCTACCTATCCATCGATCAGGAAACCTTCGATCCAAGTACCGGCGAGCGGTACGACTGAAATGTGCAGGAGCGCACTATGCAAGAAGTGAGCTTATTGACGATGCTCAGTGGAGTGTCTTCATACACATTAAGTATGGTATTTTCCAGGAAGTTTGTGTATGCCTGCACCGTCTGTTTATAACTACATGGGGTCCAGCTAACCGATCATCAATGATACCGGCCCAAATGTTGAGAGTGAACCGCACTTGGTGATGAGATGCAACAATTGCATGTGGGTTTTCATATGCCCATACATGCTGATTGTAGACATTGTAATGCCATCTCGTGTAAATTGTGCTTTCTCCGTAAACAATACTAAGGCACGAACCAATGGCAGAACATCAATCGACCAGGGTAATCTATGAGGAACATTCACTTGCAACGCCAACCTTCGAGTAGATACTGATAGGAGTCGTGAGCACAGAACCCAGAATCTCCTCCTCTACATCTGGAGATGTAGATCTTGGTCGTCCCCTTCCAAACAAGATGTAAACTTCCCATGAGCGCACAGAACGGCGATGGGGACGTTCAAATGTCTTCGGATCTGGACACCTTCACTGATTTGAATACCTACATGTCGTTCAGTCGAACGCCAAACACAACACAAAGTACCCTTCGCCTCGGAATGAAATGTCAGTGTTCTGTTAATATCTTGTCACGGCAACTACCTGCAGAAAGAAAAACGTTCCGGTGAATATCACTGTTTTGAAGGACATAACTCAGAAACCACGCATTTCTGGACATATGTTATAATGGACCTTTTTTATTGTCCACATATGGGAAATACATACCTGAATTTATGCTCTCTGTTTTTGAAACATTCTGTATATTGACTAGCACTTAACATGTGCTTTTACCGTGTGGAATGACTTCTATAACGGGGTTTAAGCCTCCTAATGTTCGAAAAATGAGTTCATTGTGAGAAACATTTCTAAGAAAGGAGTACTTCCGTAAGTCTGAAAGCAGAGGAGACTGTATGTGTTGAGGAAAGTATGCCAGCACAATACTTATTAATTTCGAAAAGTGATTAAAATGGAAAGCTAATATTAGTGATGGAGAAATATTCAGTTATAAAAAAGGACATTTACTTACGTTCTAAAAAGCAATACTGAATAAATTAAAATGGTGAGATCAAAATATTCGCGATGCTATTAATGTTGAAGCTAATGTAACATCGCAGATCTACCGAGACGACAAATGAATGATTAATTATAATTAATGAGAGCTTAAATGAGCCTGGGTTCGAAAAAACT
Organism: Deroplatys truncata; assembly: GCA_030765065.1. Taxonomy (NCBI): domain Eukaryota; kingdom Metazoa; phylum Arthropoda; class Insecta; order Mantodea; family Mantidae; genus Deroplatys; species Deroplatys truncata. Next base: position 111,222,026 of record CM060979.1, read on the forward strand.
GAGAGTTATCCGTCATTTATCTTTGCAGGATAGTGGGAAGACTCATATAAAATCTTCTCCAGGCAGTTCACACCATCAGATCTGAACTCGGACCAACCATAAACATACCATAGCAGTGGACCATTGAGGGTGTGAATCTGTAAGAAGTGAAATTAAAAATGCTATGCTAATCAAATGCTAATTTAAACCTTTCACATATGTCCATAATAACATATTTTATTACAATGCAATAATATCTTAAAAATAAGTTGATGGAAAAACTTGAAAAGTATATCTTGCTGGAAATAAACTTTCAACTTTGGACTAATCTCTGTCTCTATCGCTAATTTGCTTCAACATTAGTCTAAACGCCGTGGTAAAAAATTGTAGTAGCCAACGGGACCATTTTATATTGTGCACCAGCATGAGAAAAACGGCTGAATGGAATAGGTCTAATACCAGATATAGAAACACGGATAAAAAGAAAGTTGGATACTACGTAATGCAATTTCTGACAGGACATGGTCAATTTAAAACGAGATTAAAAACTGAAAACTGTCCATACTCAGTGAAACGGACACGCCTGAACACACACGCCAGACAAATTAGAGTAATATAACGTGGCAGAAATGCTATAAAATGAGGAACAATGGACAATTGTCTTAGGGATGATAAATATTATCATCCAAGGAAAAAGGAAGATCAACACGATTGCTGGACTGTGAAGTAAAACCGAGAAGTGATTCCACAATGCTACTACGGGTTTTACTACGTACTTACACTATGCAGGGGTCTCACACTGCCAGCTCACTAGCGATTTTAAGACGCATCCCCTAAAAAACAAACAAACAAAAACAAAAATTCTAATGTGGCACATTCACATGACTTTGTCTGCCCGCTATCATTTATTAGTGGGTATACAAACTATTCTTACTAAAGCTTATTCTTCTGTCTACTACGTTTTAATCCAAATAAATCTTAGTCAGCGATAGTCAAATGTTTAAGAACTGGACGCTATACGCTGGCCTTAAAATCCCATATTGTTGCCATGCAATCGCAAGAAAGAACTGAATGTTGACAGGACTTAAAAGAATGACCAAGTAAAAACAATTCAACCCTTAATGACGGATATCTCAGGAATGGCTTATGCCACAAAAAACTTATTTGAAATTAATTGATGTTTTAAAGAGATCTACATTTTTGTGTCGTACGTTTTCGTCTATTGCTTAACGTTTACCAGTTATACAAGATTATACAAAATTCCTTCCGAATGAAGAGGACTTCACAGGCTATTCCCAGAAAATTCAAGACATATACAGGGTGGACCATTTAAGTTGAGACTGTACAGTATCTCCAAAACTAAGCGTTGTAGAAAGAAATGTCTTGATATTATGGGGGGAAAGTAAATACCATTAGTCGTGTTTTATTTGGAGGACGTTGTGACGGTCATTGTCATAATTGTAGGTTCCCATTTAAAAATATTAAATTGACCACTAACGTCCTCCAAACAAAACACGATTGATGGCATTTACTTTCCCTCATAGTATCAAAAAAACTTTTATTTACTGTACTATTACCACCACCACCACCACCACCACCACCACCACCACCACCACCACCACCACCACCACCACCACCACTACTACTACACCAATGGCTCTCCGAAACGTTCCAAACGTTGGAACATCGTACCACTCTAACAGGGGCAAAATTTCGAACACCTATTTAATGAGCGTAGTCAGCATAATAGTATCGTTAGATGATGATGATAATAATAATAGTAACAATAACATTTACACTAGCAAGCAAAAAAGAAGAAAGAAAAAAAAAGCAATGGCAGTGAAACACCGCGTGCTCTCATATTTGTTGATTATAGTCAATAATGTTAGACAGGAACAGCGCAAACAAATTAAAACAAATAATATAGGCGTATACGGATAGGTCAAATAGACATTTTAACTATTTGTCAGTCTAAAAAGTGAGCTTATTCCCTCGAAATTAAAACGTGTGTAACTGAAGTGGAAAATATTCTAAGATCGTTTCGGTCTATGTTTGTGTATCACGGACCGTAGACTCTAGTGTAAGGGTCTGTTTCTGTCTATCATCACGGACGTATGTATACTCTATTGTAAGACTGGAAAATGCCTCTCAATGAACGCGATTCGCTCATCGTCTTTGCTGATAAGCAAGAGGAGCCGAAAAAACTCGACTGGCCCCGTAGCTCAGTCGATAGAGCGCCTGCCTGCTGTGCGAGGGGTATGGGTTGATTTCCGTCTGAGGGTGGGAATTTTCCTCTAGCCAAGAGGAGAGAGAGAGACCTACTGATTAAAGTCCAAAGTGTACTAGAAACACGAAAACCCAACACAAGCGAACACGACTCAACAACATTGCATATAGGAAGAATATATTCCAGAGGAAAGGTCATCGATAAGACCATCGTAGCTAAAGGTGGGATATAAATGGAAATTTAAAAAGTAAAGAAAGGAAAAAAAATCTGATGTGTTACACTCACATGACTTTCTCTACTCTTGTACAAACTATTTTTACAAACGTTTATTCTCCATATGCTTCATGTTAATCGAGATGTCAATCTTATTGCTAATTTTCTTGTAGATGCAAGGGGAACATGGTAGGTTATAAGCGATAGTCAAATCTTTTAAGCGCTGGTTGCTATGTGGAGCATTCTATTCTGTTTGCATATCCAGGGCATAAAAAATTGAATAACGAATTTGAGAAAAAGTGTAAGTATTGGAAAATTTAAGGAAATAACAAGCAATATCTCGAAAATGGTTCACTCAACTAAAAAAATGTATATGACATAAATTGTGTATTTTAACGCGATGTACATTTTTTGTGTAGTAAAATTTTGTCTATCTCTTATGGTTTACCAGTTATGCAAAAGTCGTTCACAATAAAGAATACTTTTGGAGACATTCCCAGGAAATTCAAGATATACATTTTATTTGTCATAAAAATATCTTAAACATATGATATTTTAATCAAAATCGTTAGAGCCATTTTTGAGAAAATTAAAATTTTAGAAAAATCTTCCATGTAAAGGGTACTCTGGGGTGAGGGGATTTTCTTGAAAACCTTCGTGTCGCATCCCTGGAAGATACTGAACCTAAATACCAAGTTTGGTGTTTATCCGACTGTTCGTTTCTGAGTTATGCTGTCCACAGACACACAGACACACAGACAGACAGACAGACAGACAGACACACAGACACACACATAGACATGTTTCCAAAAATGCTTTTTACTTTCTTTACTACGTATAGTAAGTAGGGGAAGTATTGCATTCCACCCAAAAATTCGATACCGAGATTTCACCGGAAATACATGTTTTGAGACCTCCTGAATCCAAAAAAAGCATTTTTGGAAACATGTCCATGTGTGTGTCTGTGTGTGTGTGTGTGTCTGTGTGTCTGTGTGTGTGTGTGTGTCTGTGAACAGCATAACTCAAAAACAAACAGTCGGATAAGCATCAAACTTGGTATTTAGGTTCAGTATCTTCCAGAGATGCGACACGAAGGTTTTCAAGAAAATCCCCCACCCCAGACTACCCTTTACATGGAAGATTTTTCGAAAATTTTAATTTTCTCAAAAATGGCTCTAACGATTTTGATGAAAATATCATATGTTTAAGATAATGTCATGAGAAATGAAATGTATATCTCGAATTTTCTGGGAATGTCTCCAAAAGTATTCTTCATTGTGAACGACTTTTGCATAACTGGTAAACCATAAGAGATAGACAAAATTTTACTACACAAAAAATGTAGATCGCGTTAAAATACACAACTTATGTCATATACATTTCTTTTGTTGAGTGAACCGTTTTCGAGATATTGCTTGTTATTTCCTTAAATTTTACAATACTTATACTTTTTCTCAAATTCGTTATTCATTTTTTTATGTCCTGGACATGCAAAGAGAATGGAATGCGCCACATAGCAACCAGCGTTAAAATATTTGACTATCGCTTAAAAGCTACCATATATTACCAATAAAATTGACATCTCGATATCTCGATTAACATGAAGCATATGGAGAATAAGCGTGTGTAAAATTAGATTGTACAGGAGTAGAGAAAGTCATGTGAGTGTAACACATCAGATTTTTTTGGATTCAGGGGGTCTCAAAACATGTATTTCCGGTGAAATATCGGTATCGAAATTTTGGGTGGAATGCAATACTTCCCCTACTTACTATACGTAGTAGAGAAAGTAATAAAAGAACGAAGCTCACGCTAATCCGCCTGTGTTTATTTGGAACTTCCTCGTTGAGTTCTGCAACTCTTTCTACGCACGAAGGGATATATCTACACCTTGAAATACGACCTGGTAATAATTTTCTTAATGCAAATTACTAAACACACGATATATTCGATCATAGCCACTAGGCATTGAAGTGTCCATCATTTGTATGTGTGTGCACTTTACTCTGCCAAAATAGTTCCATTAATAATATTCTTTTCTTTCACAAAAATTATTTTAAATATTTGTGTGTGTGTGTGTGTGTGTGTGTGTGTGTGTGTGTGTGTGTGTGTGTGTGTGTGTGAGCGCGCGCGTAATTACACAGTCCTGTAAAGTAAACTATTGCAAGTATGGTGCTGAAGTAATTGCGTTGAACAACACCAGGATTTTTTATTATTATTTTCTCTCCCTGCGGTCAAGATGAGAGCCAACATCTCACTTGGTCTATAAGCAAAATTCTGTATCTGGAGATCGTCCATCGTAACATGTTTATGACGACTAATTACGTTTACCCTTCATAGTTCAAATGCTTCATATTTGTAATCAGTTGTTGCTTTAAATAGCAATAGACTTGGTTATTATCAACATATACAGTTTTATATCAATATTTCTTCGGTTCCACGGCATTCCAATAGCAAACTGATAAAACGAAGCTGAAGTATAAGGAAGGAGGACTTGCCCCTTTTATCTGAGGGGGTGGGTTACTTCTTACAACCTAGAAGTGCTGATAGCATCGATGCACTTGGATTTACAATGTAATGCAAATAGCATGTGGTAACGTATTTCCACAGAAGGTATTTAGAAACATCTCAAGTCTGTTGATTGGTGGTCTGATACCATACTAGAAATCCAAAAACTGTCTGCAAAACAGACGCGCCATTGTTAGGGCTTACAAGCGAGCTGATGGAGCTCAAAAAAGATTGTGCCAGGAACAGTGCCATAACCTCAGAACTGCCTTAAAATATCAATACTCGAGGTGAAACGAAACGCTTGGAAGCTTCTCTTAGATGCAGTTGACTCTGGTGAATGAGGGAAAGGCTATCAGCTTGTCACCCACAAATTTAAGTCTACTCCCAAAGTAGGTTTGTCAGTCGACCAATAATTGCCAATTGCTCAGATACTTTTTCCTATGCATACGCCTATTACTTGGCCGAAACGCCGTTTGTCTTCAGATGCTGTGCCTTTTATTCTCTATGGATTAATTATTGGAGGCATTCGATAAAATAAGAGAACAAATCTTCAGGTTCCGATGGGACACCACCGAGGTAGTTAAAGCCGTCGTAAAAGCTCATCCAGACAAATGCCTTGCTGTTTACTTATACAATCAGATTCTTCTGGCAGGAGACTTTCCCACACTGGAAAATGATGCAACCTGTTTTCATAGAGAAATCTACAGCTAATTAGAGTAAAGCGTATCGTCCAGTCTGTCTGATGTACTAGAAAAATTATGTTAACGACTATTTATGGGAGTTTACAGCCCAAAATAGGCCATTACGGATGTTTTGCTGCTGAACAACATGGTTTTCGTGAAGGGAAATTCACATCATTGCCCTTAGAGGAGTGCAAGAAATTCTTGACTCTGTAAAGTGCAGGCTCCATAGTACAAGACAAGTCTGTACTTTGTTGACTTTATATGTAAAAAGTGCTTTTAACTCTGCAACATGGGGTGACATACTTTCAGAGCTGAATAGCAAGGAAATATTCTCCTACCTTTATAATACTTTGGCCACTTATTTACAGGACAGGTTATTAATTATTGGGGAACGAAGAGGATGACAATGACTTGCTGCGTACCACAGGGTTCCTTATTAGGTCCCACTCTCTGGAACCTTATTACAACGGTGTCTTATGACTCCCTATGCCTACTGGGATTATGTTAATCGGCTATGCGGATGATTTGGGAATTGTGATAACGACTAAGATGGAATTATGTTGGAAATGGCGACTAAAGTAGCTTCACCTACTATTTCAATTTTATTCAGAATTAGGTAGCTCCGCTTGGCACCAAAAAGAGCGAGTTCGTATTGTTGGCAGGTGCCTGGAACGCTACAAACATTATAGTTCATGTTGACGATGTTTTGATTAATAACACATTCTCCCTCAAATATTTTGGGATACTTTTTGACACAAATATGCGAATGGGGCAACGTGTTTACGAAAGTCTGCAGCGAAAGCTGTAAGGGCGGTAGCTCATCTTACTCTTTTAATTTCCAACGTTGAGGGAGCCCGGGAGTGTACAATATGGTTACCATTCTCAGTGGCAAATTCTGTGTAATATATTCAGCCTCTGTTTGGAGCAGGACTTCAGAAAAACAGCTCTGTCGGCGTATTCTCTTTAGTGTGCAAAGAAAGCATTCCCAGTGCTTACAGAACTACATTTATTGTTGTTTGCTAGGATTCCTCCAATCAGATTATTGCTTGCTGAACGCCAGTGGATAGCTTGTGATGACGACTGTGCTAATACCAACGATGGAACCGCTCATTGGACAAGAAATTGATACTTAATCTTGGCTTAAACGGAAATGGGTGAGTTAAATTTCCACTTAACTCAAGTTCTAACAGGCCATATGCTTCAAAGCTTATTTAAATCATCTTCGCATTTGTGAAACAGACGAATGTGCTTATTGTGGACAAAGTGATACTGCAAAACACACATTCTTTGAATGTGTCCTATGGCCCAGGCAGCAGTATAAGGTATTGGGAGAACTTACACCTTCAAATCTCAATTCGAAAATGTTGCTCTAAGAAAAAAACTGTTTGCTTGTAGATGGCATACTGAATTATATTCACTAAGAGAAAGGAAATTTCTGACTATGAGTAAAACTACGTTACGGTTTGAGACACAGAAAGGCTATCTTCTGAGTCTTTCTTCTCGAAATAATACCGTACGGTGGTTCCGAAAATAATTCACCTATGACTCGCAGGGATTTTTAGTTAGTGGGAATCCAATTCGTCAATGGCATATTTCCGAGATTTTCCCCTACTTAAAAAAGAGTAGCAGTAGAACAGGCGTGAATTCGTGCAGTAGCCTTTAATAGGCGAGTTAAGTTGCGAGGCAAAGAGGCAATATTGGAAGCCAATTTCGAAATATCATTTTAGGATATACACATAATTTGAAAGACGCAACAACGAGGAAGACAGAAACAACCCGATTTCAAAAATGCTCAGCACTTACTGCTATTAGCGTGTGGTGTATCTCGCGAGGTACTTAAACTACGCTGCTCTAGACACTGTGCGGATGAGAGAGAAATATGAAAAGAGTGGGATAACGAAGTGGCAGCGCATAGTTAATAACGATTCGCTGCAGAGCAAAACTCTTCCCAAATGAAAGGTGCTGTATTCGTAGATGGTTTTATATGTATATATGCTACTGCCACACAGTTGATCTGACACAGTGTATTTCCATCGCATATCAGTCCAGATTGTGTTTCAAAGGCAAGTACAGATTGTGAGTACGAACATAGCTAAACTGTATTCACTCTTAGATTGATCCGCGCCAAAACAAACTCACGTGACCAGTGCACTGGGGTACGACACGGTAGCAATGCGCGCAGGACAGTAGTCCCACGCTAATAATCCAAATTTTAGAATATATTTATCCTTAAATGGTATAATATTCTATACAAATACCTAAGAGCTGGTTTGTACTGTTAAACAGAGCTACAAGTCCCAACATGCAAATCCTATGTTACCTGATCCGAGTATGCGCAGAATACTGTTTATAGCGTGAAACCCGCAGTTTCTGTTTAGTATCATAGAGGACGGTGAATTTGCTCTCGCGTCTTCGTCGACTTACATAAAGCATAAGCCGGGCAAACCATCGACTAGTGGTGGAAAAAAAAAACAATACCATTTAATGTTTAGTACTATAAGTTACGTGTGAAATATCCAACACTTAACGGTGAAAGAAGTGGTAAAATTAACTTCTGAGTTCACCGATGTTTCGAGTACAAGTATAAACAGTGCTCGCTCGTAAAGAAAAATCTGAAACAGGAAAACTGTTATACCCGGGAAAAAAAAGAAAGCGTGTGAAATACGCAATGCAAGAATGTAACGATTTTGTGAAGAATGCAATTTGCCTAACAGTGCACAAATTCGTTTCTTAAAAATGAACCGCCAACAGTTGATAAAGTGCACTTCCAAAGAACGAATAAATGTAGGTTGTCGTTACTTTTCTTTTCGCTGTTTCTTTTAAAATTAACTATTATTGTATGTGCAAACTTTTATTTTGTTGTAATTGTCAATCGTATCTCCTTTAACTCCTAACAAAATATGCTAGTCACCGTTTGAGTTATCCGAATAAGGGCTCTGTACTTTTGCATTAGTGCCGCGTGTACTCGCCACAAATGGTCGTGAAAATATGACAGTATTTCTGGCGCGAATGGCGGAAGGATACATTATAACTGTGCACTGGTCACCTGGGTTTTGTTTTGGCGCGGATCAATCTAAGAGTGTACAGTTTAGTTGAGGCAGCGTGACGTCAAAAGAGAAAGCTTGGGCATGTTTATGTTCCCTTCCTCTTGTCGGTCGTAGCCTGTAAATGAGATTATGAATTATGTCTTACATAATTGCTATGGTCTTATATTAAATGGTCTTAATCCCAAGGAACGTTTTCTACTGTTACAAATAGCGCATGTTTTTTCCAGTTGCGATGTTAAATTCAAGGGGAATTGTGTTAACTATACTGGTAAAAAATGTCATTTTCATCTATACCTATTCACAAAAGATATACTTATGTGGTACACAACAGAGGATAATATTTCCGGGGGGAGGAGGAATCCATTCTGATAAGTAAACTGTTATGACCTCTAAAATCTGATATAACATATACTTCGCAATAACAAAGGTGGGATACTGCAGGCTACTGGTAGCATGCTAATTTAATTTTTAATTCGAGTTCAAGCATAGTACTGAAGTGCTTTGTCGGGCATTTTCATTTATTAGTAATTGAAATAAGTCTGGGCCACTTAATATCCTTATCTTTGGATAAATTACTATATTTGGGATTGCTTGCAAAATATGTTAAAACGAAAAGGGGGGGATTTCGGTTTGCCGAAGTTTGTATGTAATTCTTTATCATAAAAAATAAAATAGTCTTCTGGTAGATTTTGAGGCATTTATTGTAGAGTACGGCGCGCTTTGTAGAATATTAAATGTTTAACAGCAAAATAGACAATACTTCACTCTGGTGTTCTGGTCCTACAATTCTGCTGGTTGTAACGGAAACACATCTAATTGTTTTATTAAGTTGTGGCTTATAAACGTAGTAAACCAACAACGGGAACTCTTCCTAAAGTGTTTAAATTTTCCGTGACACAAAGAGCAGCAAGAAATGGTTTACTTTATCTCCAACTTATATGTTTTGCGAATTAAACATTCCGTGTTTATACATATTACATAAATTACAGAAAACATGTTTATCTCTTACAATTAATACGGGTTTATTCAAAAAGAAGGAACAGATTTTACATATTTATTTCTAATGAACGACAATAGAAGGCGACACATGCGATAAATCACTGAATAGAGAAAAGTTAAGTTTTATTTTATGTGTTCAAAATGAACAGCATTTGTTATGCGGGACGACCAGTGCTTTTCCGTTTGCATAGAAACCATTTTCTACGACTTTATTGTATCACTTGTAATTTTTTATGGCGAGGTGGCTCTTTGTTGAACCTACAACGAAATGCACGCTGCAATGAAACAATGGATTCACTCTTTGCATAATGCAGCACACAAAACGACTTTTCCTGTGGAGTCGCCATTTTATCGAAACAAACACAGCGCCCCTGTAGGCACTGAATGGAACTAATACGTGGGACTTAAAACTTTGAACTTTCCTCTATTCAATGATGTGTAGTATGTGTCGCTATCTATTGTAGTTCATTAGAAATGAATATTTAAAATCTGTTCCTTCTTTTTGAATAACCCTATATAATATGTACATTTTAGAAACCATAGGAAGTAAGTTGTACCTTATGGTTCTCATAGTTTTATTTGGTAGGAAACTGTAGAAATGCTTTAGTTTTATTGTTGCTTACAATAGGTACTCAAATATGTGGTGCAAATCCAGGGATCGTTAATAGAAAGACTGTTTAGGGTACCTAAATGCCACAGTTTGTTCTGCTTTAAAAATCCTGTTTTCCACGTTTATCATTATAAATTGTTTCGCTCTATCCGGAAATATGTTCCATCAATAGGTACATTTGAATAGGGAGCTTTTTAAAAACCCTTCCATTTTTATTACATGGGTGGAGTGCAATACCTTTTCTACAATAGTAAAATATATACATTGTTGAGACATAAACGGCGTCAGGCCAAGACTGTTAGCATATTATACTCAGGTACATCACTGGAGTACGCTCCGGGCTGTAACAACAGCCAGTCGTGCAGCTGCTTTTCATCACATGACGACAAGTAGTGGTTAAAAACTGCTTTAGATCGAAATCTAAATCAACTACCGGCTCCTGAGAAACAGAAGTAATATTTGGTTCACCTGTTGTGTTAGCAGTCAAGCCAATCTATGCGGGGATTTCCTCGACCCTCTCGTCCCCTGGAGCACACAAGTACCCAACTCATTCTTCAAAATCACCAACCCATTGTCTTTGAGATCTGAAGCAGTCCTCATAGGACATAAACAGATTACAAAGACGATCTAACGTATACATCAACTTCATGATAATGGAGTTCAAATAATACAAAACCATTAATTTAAAAGCCATTGTGCATGCTGAAAGTAATTTCGATAATGAACGTAAGCTTATTTCACAGTAAAAGCCTATTTACAACTAAAATTGAACATAAATGCGAAGTAAACACGAATTCTTCGAAAAATAATTGTTCGTGTTATGTTATTCACATTGTCATTAATGTTTACATAATAATTTTCTTCCAGTCATCTGGTGTCATGGTCCATTGGTTTATTTGGATTCTGTAATTAGTTTCATTCCATGCTAACTTTTTTTTTCAAATAATAAAATCTAACATTTTTCTTGTTTATTGGTGACAAAAACCATAGTGGTTTCTAATATAAACTTTAATAACGTAAACGTAGGACCAAAATGCATAAGGGGATATCTAAACTAGCAAAAATTTCAGTACTCTGTGTGTAATAGTTTTGAAAAAAACGATACCTAACGAGGTTATTTTCTCAATGTTTAAACTTCTTTGGGAAATAATTGTTGTTACCTAATGAAGCTAACAGCGTAGAATCATAAATATTTTATCAGTGTTGAGTATAGCATGTGCTACTTACAGTGATAAATCAGTTAAATCCATTGGCAACTTTTTGAAATACCTATACATTTTCATAATAAAGGTTGAATAAACTGTATTCCTCCCTGTGCCCCCAAAAGCCGCTAGAATTCCATCTAGAGGGGACCAGTAGCAAGACTAGAGGGGATTAGTAACCAAACTCTAGATCTATAGTGGAGATACCACTAAACCGCCAACTCTCCTCTTTTAAACATAGAAATTAGAGGTGGCATCGACGTACTACAGAGGCAGTTGATTTGGATTCACAGCTCCATTATAGATATATGTGTTTCTGGGAAGTCTAGCAACGTCCAGAAGGGATGATGACAGCACTGCAGCAACTTTATTGAAGGTTCCCAATTCTCTGAAAGATAATAGACAATAGTGACACACTCAATGGGGCTCAGTCGTGCTCAGTTCATACCCCACCAGCGATAGAAAAACGATTGCAATGAAAGTAGAAAATAGAAATGGTCGAAACGAAGATTATAAACAATTGTTTTGTTGATTAGAAGGTAAATAAAGCAAACACTTTGTATTTAGGTATTTTATGTACTTTCCGTATGTAATGCTAGAAACGGTCTCTGGGCTTTTTTGTCGCGTGATACTGTAATTATTGGCGGGAAAATATAAAAAATTAAATGGAGAAATTGTAGTAAGATAAAGAAATAATTGCAATAAACAATTTTCGTATATTAAATCCATGTATAATGTAATAAGCCTGTGCTGAAAGATTTGTCCGAAGAAAAAAAACATCATTAGCGAGTCAGGTTAAAGTCATTAGTAACGGCCGACTAGCGAACCCGTTAGTATAAAAGTTCCCGGAATACAGTTAGAGATTGGGTTTAGTGCGCTTGAAAAGCCAGGTAGGCAGGAATTCTGTAAATCAGAGAGGGAATGAATTCTTACGATTCGAGGAGGTACCCCTTAAAAACAGATATGCATACTTAAGTTTTAAGATTGGGCCGCGTGAGAAGGAACGTTCGTAGGGGTAGCGATAGGTAGGCGGAGCTTAAGTTAAGAAAAGGGTGGGCATTCTAAATCAGAGTCAGTTATTTACTTAATTCTGTGACTTACTCGTGATGGCCCTTGTGAACGTGAGTTTTATTATAAGTAGTATAGCGGCTAGTGATGCGCTTGAGTGAGTAAGATTTAGCGGCGAGGGATCTTTCCGAGCGGCATTTCTGAGACTTGCGGTAACTAACGCTTCGCATTATTATTATTGATTATTATTCTTCTTCTTCTTATTATTATTATTATTATTATTATTATTATTATTATTATTATTATTATTATTATAGAAACTATTCAATTCGTTAATTCGATATTCGGCAACTCTCTTCAAACAGAACATTTTAATCAACATTAAAATTTCTCAACTAAGTAAAGGGGTGTTATCCTTTCACATTACACTCAGGCATATCCTCAGATAAAGAACTCATAGCTATCCACTAGAGTAGCTGACGCGCGACAACGCGAGATGATGACATCATAGAACAACTCATCAACAGAGCAGGTAACGTTAAATGTTATCTAAATTGATGCAACTACGAGATAGCAGCATCAACATTTGTAGCAAAGAGTATGACTTCAAAATTGATGCACCATCGTGTGGCTTCACACGTTATGTAAATATCTCTATGATTAATTTCTTACTGTAGTTGAAGATAAATATCAATTCTTTTCTCTTATTCTGCCTACGTTCTAACCTCAGTACTTTAGCGTGGTTTAATTTTGACTTGAGATCCTGAAGTGAGACTTTCTCTACCCTCTACCGTTTATTATTGTATCTCATCTTTAACTGGTCTTAAATTAAGTACAAGGCGGAAACAGCCCATCTGGGCCAGAGCTTTTCCTCCTTAACTCCACCCGAACCGAGGACTCACACTCCCCAGGGGTTTACGGGGGGGCAGAGGACCTACGGATCAGAGAGTGAGAAACTTACGTGGGTGTTCAGCCACATGCCCGGGATGAGAGCGAGGAGGTGGGTGATAGATGCAGATCAGAGATGAATGGTGATGATGGAGCACCGGTGGAATGAAACATGGCGTAGGAAACCGGAGAAATCCGCCCAGACGCCGCTTTGTCCACTATAAATCCCACATCTGGGTCCCTGGGATTAAACCCGCCTTGGTGAGAGGCGAGCGGTCTAACCATTATTTTTACAAAAGTTTATATTTCTATCTACGTCATTTTCATCGAGATAAACGTTTGCAGAAATTGTTTCATTACACATTTCGTTATAGGCAGAAGGGCAACACAGGAAGCGAATGGTAGTCAAACGTTTAAAAAGGTGGTCTCTATCTGCTTGCTTTGTAATTCAATGCTCTTTAAATGACATTACGGGTAACAAATGAATAGTGTCTCACTACTTCAAAAAATGTGATATGTAACATTCACTGGGCATATTCACTCCTCTAGAAACTACTATTTCAAAAACGTATTCTTCTGTCTTCTTCGTGTGAATGGAGATAAACGCTTGCACAACTAGTTTCATTATACATTACAAGGGGGATACAGGAGACTGAAGGAATAATGAAAATCCACTCTTTGCATGAACGCGAAAACTAAATGAATAACGAGTTACGCTCCCAAGAAAGTATGAAATATTTGAAAATTCAAACCAATAATGAGTATGTCGGAAATGGTTAATGCCAAAAAGTTTAGTTGACATAATGTGCATATTTTAACAAGCTCTACTGTTTTTAGTAATAAAATTTCCTCTATCTCTTACGGTTTGTCATTTAAACATGATACAACATTAATTCAGCATGAAGATTTCACTGACTAGCACAGAAAATTCGACGTAAACATAGTTTATTTGTCATGCAAATATGTTAAACTAATAATATTTTAATTAAAATCTTTATAGCCATATTTGAGAAAATCAAATACACTTATTTTTCCATGTGAAGGAAAACCCTTTGGGGTGGGAGAAATTTTCTTGAAAAACTTCATGTCCCATCCTTGTAACCTAAATATTTGTTCCACTTCTCGTTTTTTTGATTTGTGCTCTTCACACACACACACACACACACACACACACACACACACACACACACACTCTCTCATACGTGTGTGGCTGTGAACAGCACAACTCAAAAAACGAAAAGGCGGATAAGTACTAAACTTCGTATTTAGGTTCAGTACCTTCCAAAGTTGCGACACAAAGATTTTCAAGAACATTACCCCACCCCAAACAAGTTTTTTTGTGTCATAAGCCATTTCTGATATATCCCTTATTAAAACTTCAAATTGTTCATTTCTTGGTCATTCTTAGTCCTGTCAACATTCAGTTGTTTCTCGCGATTGCACGAAAACAGTAGATACAGAATTTTAAGGCTAGTGTATACCGTCCAGTTCTTAAACATGTGATTATCGTTGTACCCTTTGCTTCAATAACGAAATGTGTAATGCAGCTATTTCTGCAAATATTTATTTGGATTAAAATGCAGTAGATAGAAAAATAAGCTTTAGTAAGAAGTTTGTATCCTCACTAATAAACGATAGAGGGTAGATAAAGTCATGCGAATGTAACAAAGTTCTTTTTTATTCAGTGGACCTCAAAACGGGATTACCGGTGAAACCTCATTATTGAATTTTTGAGTGGAATGCTATATTTCTTGTACGACTAGGTATAAATAAACAGAAAACTCTTGCGTTTTCTGGATGTTTTCTTTCTTTGTTTGCTCCTTTATTTGTTTTCTATTTACTGTGCAAACCTCTTTGGCCGAACTCCGTAATATAATATTATGCGATTGCCTAAAACTACATAAATAAATGGAAATAACAACTAAAATAAAAAAAAATCGTTCTTTACTAGTAGGTATTTACAGCCGAGCCGCAGACGAGGTTGCAGCTTCGGTTTTATAATTGGTATCTTAAAAGTTGATTTGGCAGTATACTCAAATTAGAAGTGGTGAATTCTAACGCTCAGTGTTGTAATGTCAGTGTTGATTTTAGGTAAACCTGCTGGTCATTAAATCCACTTAAGTAAATACATACCTGCACATTTCAAAATGTAATATTTATTTTTAAATTCCTCAAGCAGTGTTACAAAATCAGATGTAATACTAGCATAAGTAAGGTTCCATGTTTTCTAACACGCATCTTTTGATCTGTTGATAAAACAAAATCGCAATCAATGCGTGATTCGTGCTGGCGCTGAACGAAACAAAATGAGAAACGATGCGCGATTTGTATATTGACAAAAATCATTTACTATAAGGAAGAATTATTAGTCATAGGAATTTTAATTTATAATTTAAGAGCTCGTTAATAAAACTGTATGATACGCATGTTAAAAGTAATTTTCATTTTTTGCCCGTATTAATATGAAATTAAATGCCTTTTATACCATTTGTATCCTAATATACTATTCTTCTACAGACATTAATACCGTGCGGGATGGCTCAAGCGGCAAGTCTGTGGCCCACATTCGGGGGCTCCCGGTTTCGATTCCCGGTGGCCGCCCACTCTGACCACGGGTTTTTCGTGGTCTTCCCTGGTCGCCAAGGCGAATGCCGGGGTGGTGTATTCTACCACGGTTTTTCCTTGCCTCCATTTCCTCTCATTTCATATTTAGGTGCCTCTTCGGGTCCTGCTGTGCTGACAGTGTCTAGCAGATAACTAGTTGCTTTCCCATTGTAAAGATTTCTCCCCATGAACGCCAGGGTGCATTGTCCCCCTCGTTAGGGTCCTTCGTTGCCCTTTCTCGGAATTCCTCGCTTCTACTTGTGCGCGAGTGCTCAAACTGGAAATATTAGGGACTTCTGCGCGTCTCTGTGGGCCTGTTTGCCTGCGGACCTCAGACCAGAATAGATGAAGCTGGTCGCAGTGGCAAGGTGGCCCCACCTCCGATGAGCATATCCTACATCCTACAGACATTAATTTCTCTAAATTTTGGAATCTATGTTGTAGATGTATGTAAACTCTCGTTCTGTACTCGCCTTCTATTCAGCTCAGAGAATAATCCCAACAAAATCTCCGAGAATGGGGAGTAAGCAACGTTCCACAGCTTTGTGTCGGTGTTACATTCTTATCCTGAGCCCATAATGCATATGACGCAATAAAATACTGATAACAGTGCGGGACTGTTAACACAGATTAGCCAAAAGAACATATGTGTTTCTCAATGACGCACGTTGAGTGACACACCCAGAAAAAAAATAATAAAAAATATAGACAAAATGAATATAAAATTAACCGAACGCATATTGAGCTTCGCGGCATTGACGTTTGACAGCGATCGACTCCTGTTATTCTCTAGTGAAAGGCAACTCTCCATCAATGTGATATAAGCAACTGTGTTCATACTCTCTCCACGAGCTATTAAATCAATCAAGGTCGTTTCTGGAAGGTCTCAAAAAAGCACGAAGCGAAAAAAGCAATCGCCTGTGATCCATTGGTAGAACTACAAGCTAACGATACATAAGTTGCAGCTCGCATTAATTCATAATTTTCCGAACATTGGAATTTTTTTCACATTAGGTATGTCAAACCGTACGAGCTTTTGAGGTAAATACAACATGGAGAATGGAACTTAAACATTCATTGTCAGTTGTGTGAGGTTTATGGCGAAACAATCATGAGTGACAATGCCCAGCCACACACAGGCAAACAAACTCAAGATCTGATCGCATCATTTGGTTGGGAGCAATTCGACCACCTTCCCGACAGTCCGGATTTGACACCAAGCGATTTACATCTGTTTCTTGGTCTGAAGAAATTCCTTGGTGGGAAACATTTCAACGACGATGATGTTGTGAAGCAAGAAGTGCGGATGGCTTTCATCACAGCGGCATCATTCTTTGACGAAGGCACACAAAAACTGGTTTTCCGTTACGACAAGTGCCTGAAGAACCATGGTGAGTGCCTATGAGGAAGAGTAGTGTAAGGTAATGAATGATAATAAAGTATTTGGCAAATAATGTTCTGTTATTTTTTAAAAATTATCGAGACTTAATTTAAAAACACTCCTAGCAGGAGCCTACTTTTGGAATCTTTCAAATTACAATCGATCATCATCTAATCTAAGCTGTGACACAATTGATACAACTTAAAGAACCAAGTATCATACTATACACAATCGAATCTTTGTTCTTTTCTGAATTATTACGCGAAGAAAAATTTACGGTACACGTTTTCGTTTATCCTATCTAAACTTATTCTCAAAACTTTCTAAACTCATCTTGTAGAACGCGACGTTCAGATGTTTATATCATTGTGCAATAAACGATAGTCTATGAAGCCAAGGTTAAATGGGGTAAAAATAAATGAAACCTTGATTTGTTGTTATTTTAAACCACATTGGATTCCAAGGACAGCCGTACTTAAGTAGTACTTTCCCTAAAGTACTACTCATTTTGAGAGTACTTTTACTCTCTACTGTGTGTAAATGAGGTGACCCTTTTTACCCTGCTATACCAGGATAAATCGGGTCACATACTTGCTCTAGATTCATACTCAGAACATTGGAATACATAATGAATTTGTTTATTTAACAGATTATATTTCCCACAAACATTTTGTTTCTCTTCTTTGCTGCACCAACACATTTTGCGTATTGTTATTCTTTTGATTTTCCTTGTTACTCAATCCGTAATCTAATTTTCTTGAGCGAGGATCACTGCTACATACATTGCAAAAACCCAACATTATATAATTTTATGCTCTTCATTAGAGGAGACGAGTTACAACTCTTCTTCATGTTTTCATTCAGTTTCCGTTTTCTATTTTGCCTTTTTGGGCCAAAGTTCTTTCTGGAATATGTTCTTAATCCTATCTGTGATGAAATAAATAGATAAATAGGAATGTTTTTTACAATTTATTGACCCTGTTTGGTCGAATTACTGACCCTTTTAACCCGTATTTACAGTCTGTTATAACAAAAGTTAGTAGTACTGAGCACCGGCTTTATCTAAGGTAACAATAGGCATAACTGTTTCTAAAAGACTTAAGCTTAATCATGAAATTTAAATGCACAAATTTACTGTATTAGTTGTAAAATGATAACAGGATCTTTAGGTTTCTTTTAAAATGTATATAGGACTTTTCATTAGCCTTAAAATAAACTTATAGTTTTATTTTTCACACAAATAATGTATACGCCTGCTTGCATCTACGACACTTAACGTACAAAGGAAGTTCTCCTTGTGGCCGTTAGATGGTAGCAGTTGCTTGGACAGATGAATTCTTGAGAACAGAGACAATTTTTAAAAAAATTTCCACTTTAATCTCTGACCCGCTTTAGACAGCGTACCATGTGCATTTCCTGGAGAAACTATTTATAGCATACAAGAGTGATGTGATTACTTGAAAATAAGGTTGAGAAGAAATCTGTAGGTAACAAGAGATTTATTTTGTGCAATAATTTTTAAAACGATTCTGACGGATTCAGATGACTTGTTGATTCTAGTATTGAAATAGTTGCGAATGCTCGTACTAATAAAATTCCGTGAAAAATATAAGTGCGAACACAACAAATTATAGATAATAGCTTTGAAATGAGTTCGTCATATACGGAATAATAGTTGATACTAGTGCAGTAAAACATGTCATAATCGTATTGCTTGGGTTACGTGATATGAAACATTGTGGAGTTCAAAGTCGATAATAGTATATTGCTCTATAAGTGACGTAAATTCATCAATGTGAACGAGGGAGACCTTGACAATACCAGACGAACTTGAGCATTTTCTATTTCCGAGATTCTCCAATGTAGGTACTTAACGCATGTGTAGTCAAGCAGCAATAGAATACTGCTTAAGCGAGAATAAAATTAAGTGCTTCCAATGGCAAGATCACCAACAATAACAATGGTGGTAAACTGGAGATCAATTATCCACGCCTGATTAATAAAATGCAATATCTTGCAGTTCATACTTAGCTGCTGTATGAATTAAATCGTAAGTAAATATTAACGAATAATAAGTTCTATATTGGGCGTGAAAGACCGGAAACTTTGCTCAGAGGCCTCTTTATTAGGCTTGAGTTTCTTTTACATGCCATAAATCTACGTCACTGGTCCACCGGCCTTACTTCCCTTCCGAAGGAAGTCATGCTAAGGATTTTTACGCCCAAAAAAATCCACGCCCCACCGCCGGGTTTGAACCCGCGACCTTAAGAATTAGAGACTAGCATGGTACCACTAGTCCGCCGAGGATAAGAAAAAAGTAAATACATAGGTAAGATTTAAATAGTAAGATTGAATGATTATATCCCATGTCTGCAATAATAAATATATGAAATGTTAAGAGGATTCAATACAGTTATGTGTGTGCACTAATATAGACAAAACACCAGCTAGGTTAGCCTACCAGCATTCGAGGTTTTCATGATGACAGTATCAAGAGAAGTGGATTAGAAGATACTATCGTCGAAAAAATATCTTACTTCTTTACTCGCAGCGAAATTGCGACTTCATCTACAGTTCGGGCTTAAACATCTCAACTTTGAAGTCGTTCGTGGTGCGGCAGATTTGATGCTACTCCCTGCTTCAATTTTTTATAACATTTAATGTTACCTGCTCTTTTGATGAGGTTTATGATTTTCGTCATCTCGTAGCTCGTTCTGTGTTTCTCCAGCGCCAGCTGCTCTAGTGATTCTATCGTTCTTTATCTCAGGGTATGCGTGAGTGTATTTTGAAAGGATAATACCAGTTTAGTTAGCTGAGAAAATTTAATGTTGACTAAAATTTTCATTTTGAGAAGAGACGACTGTTGAATTTACGAATTAATTACTTTTATAACAATAATTAAACGAAGCGTTTGTTGACACAAGTCGCAGAAATGTTGCTCCGAAAAATCCCTCTCAATAGTCGGTAAATGTTTTAACGCCGGCGCGTTCATATGCGCTTCACAAGTTAAAAACTATACACGAGAGTCGAATCAAGAATCTCACGAATATCTCACGAATGCATCTGATTTAGAATGCACAAACGTTTCTTAACTTAAGCTCTGTCCACTTCTGAATGCACCTACCAACTTTCCTTCTCGCGAGGTCCAATCTAAAAATCCTACATATGCGTCTCTTATCTTGTTGCTAAGCCGCAATTTCACTTTTCTAATTTACAGAATTGCTATGTACGTCATTTTTCAGACTATTGAAGTAAACCCTAACTGCATGCCAAGAATCTTTAAGCTAATGTCTTCTATACTCGGCTCTTACTATGACTTTCGTTAACTTAACCCGCTAATGATCTTTTTCTCCGGAAAAATCTTTCACCTCAGGCTTATTACACTATACATTGATTTAATATACAGAAATTATTTATTACAATTATTGCTTACTAGTATTTCTTAATTTGATTATTTATATCTTCCTGCCAATAATTACGGTATCATCCTTGAGGAAACGCATCAGTTTCTTGAACAATTGCATCAGTAGTTGTACTGGCTTGCCCTTGTAGTTACTACTCATATGCTTCTAAAGAAATTAAATTTAGTCTTAAAGACTTGAGGAAACAGCGTTACTGATGTGAAGTTGAGCGGGTGACACATCTATTACAGTCTTGGTTATGGTTTACTTTTCCATCTGGAATTGGAACGGCTCTCGTATGTCCCAGGTACAATTTTTTATGAACATTCGGCATGTAGGCACCCAATGGGGCGCGCTACGCAAGCAGTGTCGAAAGTTTCCATCGCACGAGAAACCTTGGGAATATTAATAGCCGCACTGTCCTTCAACAGCAACCAGGCGTCCCTCCCTGCATTCCAATACGCTCCAAAACCGTCATGGCGCACATTTGAGTCACGCGAAATTTAGGCGCTGAAACCTTGTCACTACATCGGGTATGATCAGCAGATATTACAATCGTCAAGGTTCTTTGCTTCCTTCCTATGCTTTGTGTACGTCTACAAATGTTTATCCATAGCATTCTTATATTAGTGGAACGATTGTCAGCATGAAGTGAACTTTCATGCTGAAATAACCTTTAAATATATTTGTACTTATGATACCCGGAAAACTCGTGCATACATTGCCCAGAATAGCCATGAATAGTTATGGTGAAATTACTGAGTAAATTGAATAAATTCTGAAGAAAAAGCCACAATTCATTTGAGATTATTTAAAGCGTTTATAGACTATTAATTGTAAAATAACCCCATTTTGGTATGTTTCTTGCATGTGAGAGTAGTCATCTATGAGGGTTTGAATCGGACAGTTCGGAACTCAAAGAAACTGCAAGGATCCGGAGTAATGCAGTTCGGGACACCTAACTGTTCAGGAATTCTGACTTATGTCATTAATACTCACAGTTTCTACATAACGAATCTTATTACCTTTGACCACTCGAAACTTTCAGCAAACAGCTTTGGGCAAGACTAATTTTTGCTAAGCGGTAGTTGCAACATTGTTTATCCCATTAATTCCAGTTTAATTTCAATTCGTAACAATTAAATTTGTAGTACCTGTTCAGACTGTGGTATTATATAAAGTCATTGTTTTTTTCTTTATTTTAACGACTAGAGCTCGGTGCAATAGGCGCTAAAACCTAAAATACGCAGGCAAATTGGCACTACAACAAACGAACACTAATTAGTCACTATCAGTAATGATAAGCATTAAAGTAGACACTACTTAAGAATACATTTTAAGAATAGAATAGAAATATCAAATAACCATACAACATTTATTAAATTTACTAAATTCCACTATTTTCTTATTGTATCTAAGCATTACCTCTTTAAGTTT
This sequence comes from Deroplatys truncata, assembly GCA_030765065.1. NCBI lineage: Eukaryota > Metazoa > Arthropoda > Insecta > Mantodea > Mantidae > Deroplatys > Deroplatys truncata. Next base: position 111,244,213 of record CM060979.1, read on the forward strand.
GCACTTTTCAGTTACTACGTATTTCTTTTATGGCAAACCTTATTATGAATTATGTTTTAGTATTTCTCCCATGAATATGTTTTACTCTCCCGTGCTGGCTTGTAATTATTATTGAGTTCATTGCCTATTTTTGTTAAAGGCCACTGTTGCGTTTGCAATAGAATAAGTTATAGGTAGTCCTTTTAGATGAGTATTGTGTTTTCGCCCACGAGGGAAGTAGAAAACAACAAAGCCGCGTATTGATGAACAAAGCGATGAGTTAATACTCTAATTATCGATTTCCCAGTAGTAAACCAATACCTAGTTTTTGTAGCCGTACTATTTATCGTACTTGTTGTATTAAGTAGCCACTATTTCATCATTACACCAAACAATGGAACTGCTGCCTTTAGGAAAGGATTGTCGATATTACAAACTTCTGGCTCATTGGCTCAAAACGCGAAATGTTAATTTCAATACTAATATAGCATTAATAAATAACCGCCAATAACATAACTAATGAAATTACGATAGGAAAAAGCCTTGATACAAAAAATAAAAGCCATAGTAAACCCTTAAGCTACGAAAATGCACGCATTATGAAAATTGCCAATTACAGGCACAATAAAATGAGTAGGTACCTACAGTTTACATGAAACATACTTAGGCATACAAAACCTACGATTCTAAACAAAGGAACAAAACAGGCAAATGCCAAGCTCTAGTGATGGCATTAACGAAAAAACGAATTTCATTTCTCATAGTTTTATTACAATATTATAAATTAATCCATTTTTAAAATTATTTTAAGATTTTGACCCATCTTGGAGTGTTTTTGTTCGTGTTAGAAAATGTGTTAAAAATCATAAAAACTATAAAGCGGGTGACAATGCTTAAGAAATATAACGACACGGGTGGCCGAGGTCGTTAAGGTAAGGATTCATCGCTAAGGACGTTCTCCCTGACTGAGATTTGTTGCATGTTTATCTCAGTTCTTGTAACCGGCAAACGTCGGGGAGGTATCCCAAACTTAGCCTGGAATGTTTCCTTTACAAATTTAGTGTTCTAATTACCCATCATTTTATTTCATGTATCATCATGGAAATGTATCATCGGCAGGTGTCGAATGCGGTGAAAACGGGTGCTTACCATTATTTTAAAAAATTCTGATGTGTTTCATTCACATGGAATTCTCTACCCTCTATCGTTTACTAGTGGGTATACAAATTATTCTTATGAAATCCTATTACTTTCTCTACCACGTACATAGTAGATAGAGAAGGTAAAAAACCACCCAAAAATTTGATACCAAAATGTCACCGAAAATACATGTTTTGAGGACCCCAGAATCCAGAACAAGCACTTTGGTCCGTGTGTGTGTGTGTGTGTGTGTGTGTGTGTGTGAACAGCATAACTCAAAAACCAAAAGTCGGATAATTACCATCCTTGATAGTTAAAGTTCAGTATCTTTCAAGGATGGACGCGAAGATTTTCAAGAAAATCTCCCTCTCCAACTACACTTTACATGGATCATTTTTTGAAAATTTTGATTTTCTAAAAAATGGCTCTAATAATTTTGATTAAAATACTATATATTAAATATATTTACATGAAAAATCAAATGTATGTCTTGAATTTTCTGGAAATAGCCTTTGAAGTCATCTTCATTCGGAAGGAATTTTGTATAATCTTGTATAACTGGTAAACGTTAAGCGATAGACGAAACTGTACTACACAAAAAATTAGATCTCTTTAAAATACACAGTTTATTTCAAATAAGGTTTTTTTTGTGGCATAAGCCTTTTCTGAGATATCTGTTGTTAATGGTTCAAATTGTTTATTTCTTGGCCATTCAAATCCTTTCAACATTCAGTTGTTTCTCACGATTGCATGGAAACAGCTTGGAATTCTAGGCCAGCGTATAGCGTCCAGTTCTTAACATTTGGCTATCGCTGTTCCCTTTGTATCTATAACGAAATGTGTAATGTAGCTATTTCTGCAAACGCTTATTTGGATTAAAACGTAGTAGATGTAAAAATAAGCTTTAGTAAGAATAGTTTGTATACTCAAAATAATAGATAGAGGGTAGAGAAAGTCATGTGAATGTATCAGATCAGAATTTTTTCCCTGAAAATCATTTTAATGGAGACAAATCTTTGCAGAAATAGCGACCTACATTACTCATTTTGTTATGGTTACAAAGAGCACAAAGAGAGTTACAAAGCGATAGTCAAATTTATTGGACGCCTTAAAATTCCATATTCCTTCTTTGCATTCAGGAGATACAACTGAAAATCGACAGGAGTTTAAAGGACTAAGGAAGTATTGAACAATTCGAACAATTAACAACGGACATCTCGGAAATGGCTAATTCACAAAAAGTTATTTCAAACAAATTGTGTATTTTAAAGAGATCTACGTTTTTTGTGTGGTACCTTTTCGTCAATAGCTTAACGTTTACCAGTTATTCAAGATTATAAAAAATTCTTCCGAATGAAGAGGAGTTCACAGACTAATCCCAGAAAATTTAAGCCATATATTGTATTTGTCATTAAACTACCTTTAATACACGGTATTTTAATCCAAAATAGAGGCATTTTTGGGAAAATAAAAAAATTGAAAAATGTTACATGTAAAGGGTACTTGGGTTGGGAGGAATTTCATGAAAATATTACGACGTAATTTTGGAAGATACTGAGCTTAAATTAAAGTTTGATATTTATGCCGTTTTTTGAGTTATGCTCTCCACAGACAGACAGACAGACACACACACACACACACACACACACACACACACACACACACACATACACACTGGCCTTTACCTAAAAAGTTTTTTCTTTTTATTCAAGGGCTTCAAAAATTTATGGTGAAATCTCAGTAACGAATTTTTTTGTGGAAAGCAATTGCCATCTCTACCTCTATGTACGTTGTAGAGAAAGTAAAAACTGAAAGCAAAATGTACCTATAATAGGTGAGACTGCTTTTAAAAATGAAAGGGATGGACGTAGCTTATACTAGAATTAATTAATTTTTAATTACAGAACTAAGAATAAAACGGTATAAATGCCAAAGTGTCTTTCCTTCCTTCCTTCTTTCTTTTTAAGTTTAATGTCCTTTAACCGGGCAGGTCATAACGGACGCTAAATGAACGAAATGGATGAACTAATTTACAAATGGACCCGTGGTCCCCAGAGTTTAGAATTGCCTGACATTCTTCACATGATAAGGGAAAACCCCGGAGAAAATACTGTGCAGATAACTCGCCCTTACAGAGATTCGAACTCGCGACCTCTTGAATACGAGACAGATACGCGGCCCCACACCACGGAGGCGGGCCAAAGTGGTTCTTATTTTGGATCATTCCGGACATAATAATACTTATCCTTGGGTTGAAACTCGAATAAAGATATTTTTAAATCTAAAACGTTGCTAAAATATCTAATGAATAAAGAAACCAGCTCTGTCCGGGAATCTCGAAAAATAAAGTTGGCAGCCTTAAATTAAAGAGCAATTTGTCAATATCACATGTTTATATCATTAGTTTTTATTTTAACTATACTCAACGAAACTAACGAACGTAAACGATTTTTTCCCATGAGGATTTCAACCAGAATTGAAGGAGGTAAGCAAAATATAAACATTTAATCCTCGCTATGCTGGAATAGAAGATTTGTTGAATTTTTACGTATTTATACAAAGTGTTGCCAACTCCTATGTATAAACAAATTAATGTCATAGACAACGTCACGAAAGTCAAGCCTCCTCACAATAAAGTTTATTTTCAATCAGTAAACTGCAAAAAATATTCTAAAATTTTCCGCTCTCTTTTTTCACTAATAAAGATAAAACTGGGAGTTATTCGGGAGTAAAAAACCACTCCACATACTGTCTACTATATCCGAATAAATGCTTTCAGAAAGCATTTTTCTGCTATATTCTTTTCTCGTATTTTTACTTTCTCTACTACGTATAGTAAGTAGGGGAAGTATTGCATTCCACCCAAAAATTCGATACCGAGATTTCACCGGAAATATATGTTTTAAGGCCTCCTGAATCCAAAAGAAGCATTTTTGTGTGTCTGTCTGTGTACAGCATAACTCAGAAACGAACAGTCGGATAAACACCAAACTTGGTATTTAGGTTCAGTATCTTCCAGAGATGCAACACGAAGGTTTTCAAGAAAATCCCCCCACCCCAGATTACCCTTTACATGGAACATTTTTCGAAAATTTTAATTTTCTCAAAAATGGCTCTAACGATTTTGATTAAAATATCATATGTTTAAGATATTTTCATGATAAATGAAATGTATAACTCGAATTTTCTGGGAATGTCTCCAAAAGTATTCTTCTGTGGCAAAGAGAATGGTGCTGCACATAGCAACCAGCTATTAAGAGATTTGTATAGGTATGCTTAAAGGCTACTGTATTTCTATATTGCTCTTGCAAATACAAAACAAGGGGAACATAGTAGCGATACTCAAATATTTTTATACTGATAAATAAACGAACTGCTATGATTTTGTGAATCTTCTATCGGCTTTTGCTTCAAAGGAATGCTGATTTGAACCAATTTCGTAAGATCGTTTCATTTTATTCATTCATGTCTTATTGTTCGTTATAGTAGCATTTTAAATGTTCCTATTTTAGTTTATATTTTTTGTTTCCACGGTTTAAGGACTGTTTCATTTTATTCATTCATATATTATTTGTTATAGTACCTACCATTTTCAGGTGTTTCTGTTTTGGTTTCTGTTCTTTGTTTACTGGTTTACGTTTTAAGACTTTTCATAATGCCTAGTAAGAAACGAACCAGTTTTAATTTTAATGTTAAGAAGTTGTTTTCCGTGAAAGTAGCCAAAGTGTTTGCTGGCACCTTGAGCCAAAATAACGACATATTTGGTGAGGTTAAAAACACACAGTGCACAAGCAACTCAGTGATGGCGTTATGTTTTTCAACTGTAATAAATATTGATGCTTGGAGTTCTGAAGTAATTGATAAAATTCTTCATTTAGGCAATGATTTGCACTTAAAATCAATTTCAAAAATAAAAGATGGTGTTATGCCATATCCGCCTTACTTATGCGCTGATGAGTTTGGCTGTAGGATATTGTAATTGATGATGTAAAAGTAATCTGCAATGCAGTGACAAATAATTTTGCATTACAAGGGATCATACCGAGAGATTTAGGCAGTGTGTTAAAAATATTTTTCCAGTGCTATCACTACTGCACAGTTAAAATCTATAGCTCTTTTTTATTATTTTTTATTTATTTATTTATTTTTTGGTCCTGGTAATGCAAAGAGAATGGAATACTCCACATAGCAACCAGCTCTTAAAACATTTGACTATCGCTTAAAGCCTACCAGTTCCCCTTGCATCTACAATATAATTATCAATAAGATTAACATCTCGATATCTCGATTAACATGAAGCATATGGAGAATAAGCGTTTGTAAAAATAGTTTTACAAGAGTAGAGAAAGTCATGTGAGTGTAACACATCAGATTTTTCTGTTATATTCTTTTGCGTATTTTTCCAATGCTGTTCCCGGTTTATGAATAATTTGTGGATAACAATCAAGTGAAGCATCTTGGGGCAATGTGACAAAGTAGTTTTATACGCTTAGCTTTTCTAGATCATTTAAGTACGCCTGCATCGGTCTATAGGGCCTTATGTAAAGAGCTCTGAACTGCTTCGTATGTGATTTATTAACAGTAGTCACGCGCGCCATTAAAATTCTAGGATCACTTGATAACTTCTCGGACTGAAGCATAAAATGCTGCTACATATTTTTAAAATGTACTATTTTTGAACATAGCCTTCCTTGATATCAAAGCACTTGATCCAGCGATGCTCCCATGGCCATGGCCATTTCTTTCCTCCAAGCAAGTTTCTCTCTCAGGTGGAAGTTGGATGGAGCTAAGTCAGGTGAATGTGTCAGCAAATCATACCCCACTTCGTTGATTTTCGCCATTGCAACAACACATGTGTATGGGTGAGCATTGTCTTGATTGAAGATGGCGTTCTTCATTGCCAAACCAGGTCTTTTCTCGAAGATTAGCACAATCCGGTAATTGTTTTCCAGAGAGGTTTCATTGTTTATTATAAATCGACGAATAAAGGCGACCCTTCTGAAAACAGAAAAACTTTGCTCAGAGATATGCACTTCATTCGCTTTTGATCTGGAATGCACCCATCTTGCAGATCATTTTTTTCATATCCAACTCTTCTCTCAAAATGTGAAACACACGTTGCCCTGAAATGCCCGGAGCAATTTCGAAAACCTCCATTCGGCGACCCTGCAGAACCATGTCACGTTTAAACTCCACAGTTCACTTGAAAGTGGTTGAAAATGATGGCACAATGTCCACTAGAGTGTTTGTCATACCGGTATGAATTTCTGTTACATTCATACACTTACTTGTGAAGTACTTAATAACCGCACGATGTTCGATATTTATCATGCTTCCCATATACTGTATATCAGTGGCGGCTGGCGACGTAGGACTCTAAGACAGCGCCCTCCGCATAAATAAACACCCCGCAAATAAAAAATAAAAACAGGAAAGGAAGTATAACATTAGATATCATTGCAGGTTTAATTTATGCACTCCCAAGTCCGTCCGGGAATCCTCGAATTTGTGGACACTGCTGAAGGTGAGACGTGCGGAGGGGAATGCTTCGATTATGATCGAGAGGTACAGAAAGGTAATAGCAACATAGCGGAGTGCGAGGCGCTTCGCTATTGAGTTTTTCTCCATGCGGCCTTTTCCACGTGGAGTCATTCACTTTCACTACCACCTATGAAAAAAAAGTACCCAGTCTTCTCTGAAAGTTAATTCTGTTATGCGAATTGATTTTAAATTTAATTAAATTCTTAAATTAAAGTGCAATTTAAAGAACAGCATTGTAGAGTTAAAACTATTTGGAGCAGAAAGCAAAATAATAATCCCTGTTATACTACAACCTATGTTAGTCGCTTTTGTTTATGTGTCACGTAATCACAGTGCACCGTTCACACAGGATTCGGAAGCACGTGCAAGCAACAGCGAATTCAGTGTAAGCGGTATGCTCTTGGTGGTGACGGTTAAAAAACTGTAAGTGTGCATTTAAAGTTAAATTAATCAGTCAAGGAATCATAATGAACAGTGTAAAATAGCAACGCATCATTTGCGCGATTTCCATAACCATATCAGAGAGGGAAGGTGGAGGATAAAAACGTTTGCTAGGAACACGATGGAGAAAGACACTTAATGCTTAAGCCATATATTATATTGAAAATACCCTGATTCCAATCACACACACACAAAAAGGAGAGGAGAATGAACTTCATCTACAAGAATATTCATTAGGTTGGTTTGGCTATTGTCAAAAAAAAAAAAAAAAAAAAAATGGGGGGGAGGGTGCGTGTAGATGCATAATATAATTTCCTAAGTTTATTTTATACTCTTTAACATTTTCCAGCACGTGTTGTTGATTAATTATTACTTGGTATCATCACATACATGTTTACACACCAGATAAGTTTGCAAAGAGCAAAAACAAACTCTAGGAGTTGCGCTTAAGAAATTATGTTCTTACTCTGACGTCTGAATAAATTTTATTATAGAAGGTAAGAACTAAACCTTAGACGAAATATGTTCACGAAACATAGACTTTACGACGTGAAAGCATGTGCGATTAGGGTTTGTAAATTGTTTATTTTGTGAAAACAAAACACAGAATATCCATTTGTTATAAAATCATGTGTTCTCCAGTGAAGCTTTAACCGATATTCATTAACGTACGGCTGCAGTGTATAATATAAATGATAAAAGACTACCCCTGAAAGAAATAATACAATGATTATTAATATAGTTTCATTTACGCTCGCTTTAATAGTTGCATTTTATTACACGGTTTATTTCTGAATTTCCTAATGCATAGGATTTTGTACGTGCTGAAAAATACATAAGTAAACTGAACAACCGAGAAATTATATGCAGAGTATTTTGGTTTATGTGATTCTTTTTTGTTTACATATATTTTCTGGTAAACTATAGAATAATACCTGCCGTGTAAAGCGTGCTTAATACGAAAACATCAGTTGCAGCCATCATAAACTTGCAAATCATGAGTCGCCACTGCTATATAACTGCACTGTAACAAACAGTTATGCATACTGTAATTCTTGAACAATTTCTATGTTATTGCACATATGTTTCCATGAAAGATGGTTAGTTTTGAAAACACTACTGCTTCGGAAATGCTGCTGCAATTTGTGGGTCATTCCGTAAATGTTTCAAATTACCCTCATATCTTAACAGTTTGCCCAAAGTTACATTCTGTCCCATATTAGTAGTTACTCGAAATAACGGAATTCACCTTTGCTAATCTTTTCTTGAAGACTAGCACCTAATTTCGAATCTTTTTGCCAGCTTCACTATTCTATGGAGCATTTCTTGTAGAAGCTTTAGATGTGACTTTACAGATAACTTTAATAAGTGACCAAAGTCAAACAGCAAAGATAAATGACTACTAAGCTGGGGGGGGGGGAATTAACCACACGTATAGGTGATTGTACAAATTAAAAGATCGCAAACTAATGCAATCCGGTTAGCGCGAAACAAGGAAACATATGGTATTAAGGGATTAAGGACCCTCTATTTAGGCCCAGATACACTACATGCAATCTAGATCTACAGATGAATTCGTTAGTATATAAGTGCATTTATAATAGTTAAGTTAAACTGTATAGCAGCTATTTCAAGAAAAAGTTCCTAAGGAGCAAAATATAACCTAATTCATTTCGGTTTAATTTTGATACCTTTTTGATGGTTTTATAATTGGTTATATAATTTCCTTTTCTAATGACAAAAGTATTTATTTTCATGGATACTTTATGAATTACATTATACAATGCATAATTATTAACAAAATATACCAAGAATTGTTACAAACCTTTAAATCATTTACCTATGCCGTAAACTATACAAACTCCATTGAAATGCCATTTTAACATTGTTTAAGTTTTCGTAGTTAAAGTTTTAAATAGCTATTCTACTTTAGCAGCAATATATTAATTGTGTGAATATATTAAAACTTACATTAATCGATATACAGAATGTCAAATTTATTTCAGTTCCAACTTCATGGAATTACGCGTAAAAATTGCGTTAAGAAAATCCCAAGGAGACTAATAATTGTGTTCCATATGCAACTTATGCTTATCTGGCTAGTATTACTATGAGAGAAAATGTGTATGGGTGTGTGTGTGGGTGGGTGGGGATGGGTGTAGGCTTGGAAACAGCATAATCGATTTTGATAATTCTTTCGTCATTGAAAAGCACTGTTCCTCCCGACGGACTTAGGCTCTAATCAACATATAATTTCAATTTCTAAATGTGGAAAGTATATACAGGGCCTGGATATAGGAATAAAACATGTTGGAGCCATAAAATAAGAATTTGGTTTTTATTTTTCGTCGAGAATACCATAGAGTGGAACATACTTGTTGTTTCTCCAAAGAAAATGCCTAAAATTAAGGCAAAAGCCCGATTCTTCATTCCAAGCAATATACTTACAGCAGAGATCGGCATTTCGGGTGTCAATTACTCACGTGCTCTAGAAGCATGGGGATGTTACACAGTCCACCTTGATTTGTCTGTTATGTAATACAGTTGCTCATAGTGATCCATGAGACAGGATATGACCCTGAACTGCGCTACTCATTCACTTGTTTCGCTGCAGTTTGCGAATCAATCATTAGCAGGCACAGATATTGTTATGCTTCAAAGCCAGGGCGGAAGGAAATAAAGTTGAGCTGTTACTAAACCATAGGCAGGTAACCCCATCCCTCGTATAATCTTTTGGTGTTAGCAGACAGCACTCAGACCGTTTTTATCTGCCTATCAGTGAACCTTGGCTGCGTTCTTTCTGGTGATAATGGTTTGATTTGCTGATAACTTGAATGCTTAAGAATTTCATGCCTGGTCATTAGTGTACGATAGGACAATGCAGAGTGTGCTGAAAGGATTAAAGATGAGTTGGGCAGTGGTGTGTATATCGCTAAGAAAAAGCAGGGACAGTGCAGCATGGGAAACGTTGAACATAATAAATACACCTGATAGATACAACTACATTACAGTTTGCACAATGCAAGAAATGTCAAAAACTGATTTGTCACAGTTCAGAAACTTCAAGCCTTATCAGACATAAGTGCTCAGTTCCCCAAGACATTTCCGCTGCAGCCATTATCAGTCGGAAGATGACAAGAAAAGCACCTAAACGACCACTACAAGTCATTTTATTTTGAAACATTGGACTATGAATCCGTGCCTTTTATATAAAAATTCCCCTAGGAGAGCAAAATAGGGTGATAACTGAGGTGAGAAAGAGAAAACAGACTCATGTCGATTGGTTTATTCTCAGAAATATTGTTTGATAAATCTTAAGTTTGTTTCAGATCAGGGGTATAATATCAAGAAAGCACTACTCAGGCGAAAACGGGGTTTGCAGGACTTTGACCTGCTATATGATTATTTTTCATATGCTGCTGAATGGTATGACGCATGTTTTACGTTTGTTAACTTACGGAGGGAAGACATTTTCGTCATCCCTGCACTAAGTAATTACCAGTGACTTCCTTGCGCATATGCTGAGCACTGTTCCTTGGAATGCCTTCAAAGACGAATTTCTGAAAGAACTTTTATCAACAGTGTGTCTCTTGATAGCGAAGGAAACCACTGTATCAAGAATTACAACGTATGTTGGAATTCCTGTCTTCTGAATCTGTTTATGGATATGGAAATCAGGACATATTGATCCAGCATATGCAGAAAGGAGACGGAATATTACTGAAATTATTGAATTTTTAAACCAATTAAAGCGGCCTCAAAAACTGGTAGCTAATAGCCCATACTGTCATTTGTACTTCTTTGGAAATCAGAAATCGTCGGCCATTGTTCACCACAAGCAGAAGATTCTGAGGAAATATTACTATGGCAATGACCCGAAATTAAACCGTTTATTTATGCATAATAATACATGAGCCGTATATTTAAACTATGCCACCTTTTCTTTCAGGAAATAAAACTTTTGAAAGCTCAAGCCGAAGCGCTCACAGATGAAAACTTTGCACTGCAACATATGCATTGTATTGCGTCGTTTTTGTGGTCTGCACTTAATCACTTGTCAATGTTAAAAATGCAACACAGAAGGGAAAGGTGTATTTGTAGGTCAGAATGAAATTTGCTACATTAATTGAGTTCACAGTACAAATAACTCAAGCATTTTGAACTCCTTAATGTGGAAGATTTTCGAAATGCAGAGCAGGAGATTCTTCTGTGGATGAGGTCTCACTCTATCTTGCCACTGACGATCAAACTGTAATGACATTTTGAAATGATGGAAACATCATGAAGCATTTTCATTGTTGTCATTGCTGGCCAGAGAGGTGCTTTGTGTATCTCCTACCAGTGCACCATGCGAAAGTAATTTCAATTGGTTATAACTAATGGACGATAAAACATTTCTCTGAAGATGTAAATGATTTACTGGCCGTTAATAACCACATGAAACAAGTCCATACAGAGCTTTTATATAGTAATATTCGTTTATTGTTTGTTTTTCCTTTGTCCCCTTTCTGTTTTCGTTCAAGAAATGGTAAAATACGAATTTTATCCGTCTAATATGTTTATAAGCTCTACCGTTTGTTAAAGTACCAAGGAGTGTAAAGGTTGGTAATTTTGTTACACTTGCTTTGCACTATTCTATTAAAAATGCCATTACATTACTTTAATATATTTTACTTATTATTGTACACATTATCTGCTACTAATATTATTATGTTTGTAATTATTTTATTACAATTTTATTATAACAATAATAACTTGCAAAACATTAATAATAGCTTGGAAGTCAAGCTGAATAAGAGAATTACATTACTATTATTATTATTATTATTATTATTATTATTATTATTACGAACGTTCACTGCTTTTGGCGGTTACGGTCGAGCTCTCCTTCGCAAATGTGGATTTGCATAGATGGTCACGTTTTAACTATTGAGAAAACACAAACAAAAAATAATCGGATATGCATATAAGGTAAGTATCAATACTTATGTCAACTTTACGATTTTTTTTAATTGAATTATTTTTTTTTAATTTTTGACGTAGAAATTGCTTTAATCCTTCAAAATCGTTTCATACAGCTTCCTTAATTATGTGCTTATACAAAAGCACAAGCTTGGAAGCTTTATTTACACTAAGTCTGTTATTTAACTTTGAGTGGACTACACCGAACGCAGAAAACACGCGTTCTACACCAGCGGATGTTTCTTAAGACATGCAGAACTTTCTCTTTTACCATCTTGTCTAGTTTTTTCACACTTTTACTGTAATAGTACTGGCTTAGATCAAGAACCAGAGATATTGGTTTTAACACATTTAAAGGTATATTTATAAAAATGTCCGTACGTGTGTGCGTGTCGTGAACAGCATAACTCAAAAACGTGGTATTTAAGTTAAGTACCTTCCAAGATAGTTTTGATTTTCTCAAAAGCACCTTAAAATTTTATTTAAGGTACCATATGTTTAAGATGTTTGCATGACAAATAAAAGTTATATCTTGAATTTTCTTCGAATAGCCTAAGAAATGGTCTTTATTCTAAATTACTTTTTATATGATTGGTAAACCACAAGAAATCTAATATAGATAAAGCCTTACTATGTAAAAAATGTAGAATGCATTAAAGCACACAATTTATGACAAGTGACACTTTTTGTGGCGTTAACCATTTCCGAGATATTCTTTATTAACTGTTTGAATTTTCAAATACTTGTGCTTTCCTCGTGAAAAGTCGCTATTCGTTTTTTTCTCGTGTTCATGCAAAAAGCATGGTATTTCAGTCGTTACTAGCGACACGTTTTTTTTAAAAAAAAATCCGACTATAGTTTTACCTACTGTATTCTTCTTATACCTACAACGAAGTGTCTAAATGTGTAACGAAAGTTTATCTCAATTAAGAAGGAATAGATAGAAGAGTAAACTTATGTAGGAGTAGTTTGTACAAGAGTGAATAGAGAAACTTATGTGAATGTAACACATATTTTAACTTTAAGTTTCAAGATGGTCAAACAACATAGCGAACTTCTGGAGATAAGGTTAATGATTGTCCTAAATTTTGCTTTGGCAAAATGATTGCAAGCAATGAGCTGAGTGTTTTAATTGCCTGTAACAAAATTCTCACGCTACCTTTAATCCGGTCTAACAATTATTCACTGAATGTATTATATATAAGCTCAATTAGACAGTTCGTGCATATGAAGATGCTCATATGTATCAGGTGTGTTAAATAGATATACGTCCTCACACAGACTCATTACGCACATTTGAGCACTCATGTAAGATCGTACAAACTACTAGGCGTGTTTTATAAAATAAGTAGCGTTTTAATATGTTGCCGCTGCAGTCGCGATTATCAGAACGTGCTATCACTTCCTCCAGTCATTAGGAAGCCAGACGCAGCTGTGACGATCGTCATTTTGTATTTTCCTGTTGTTAGAGCGTTTCGAAATGTTCAAAACAATTGAACGACCCGCCGACTGTGATTCAGATCAGTGATTCGTTTTTTGAATGCGAGAAAGATTACGCAATGGTGTGTGAGGTTTATAGAGAAACAATAATGAGTGACAATCCCGGCCACACACAGCCAAACAAACTCAAGATCTAATCCCACCATTTGGTTGGGATTAATTCGACCACCCTCCCTACCAAGCGATTTTCATCTGTTTCTTCATTGAATAAATTCCTTGGTGGAAAACATTTCAACGACGATGAAGTTGTGAAACATGATGTGCAGACTTGGCTTTCATCACAGGCGGCATCATTCTTTGACGAAGGCATACAAAAACGGATTTCGCGTTTCGACAAGTGGCTAAATAACGGTGGTGACTATGTGAAGAAGCAGTGCAAGGTAATGAACAATAATAAAGTATAACGTTCTGTTATTTTTTAAAACATTATCGGTACTTATTTTAAAAATACGTCTCATGTATTCTCATATAAATTCTTGAAACGCCTATATCTCTCACTTAGATCTATTTCTTCAAAGAGTAGTCCAACTATTACAGCAGATAGTCGCAACATACCTACTTACCAATGTTCTGAATGATTAATACAGTGGAATAAACTATTTTAGCACAACAGAATTTTGTAATCTATTTATCTAATTCCTATTTCTGTTTTTTACTGTTTGGACAACAAGGGACTAACAACCTTTCACTGAATTTATAATAGGTAAATTCAATTAAGTAGTTCGTACATGTGGGGAAATCCAAATATATCAACTTGCTAAATAGACGTACATCCGCATACAATGAACTCATTGCGCACATTTGAGCACTCATCTAAGCTCATATAAACTGTGCTCTCAAATAAATTCTTGAAACACTTCTATATCTCTCACTTTAATCAATTTCTTCAAGGTGTAGTCCAGCCACTGCAGCAGATGGTCGCAACATTCCTACTTGTAAGTCTTCTGAATGATTAATACAGCGGAAGGAGCTGTTTTAGCATAACAGAATTTTACAATCTATTTATATAACTCCTATTTCTGTTTTTCACTAGTTTGAACGACAAAGAGACTTTGCTTATTTTTTTAGAGATGGTCTCACAGTGGTGGCTGTTTCGTATCTAATGTTTTCTTTTGTTTTGATGCTGTAATTGAAACTGTCTGAATTTAGATCTTGATTGTGAGATGTTACACACCCTCATTTTTTTCTTCATTATCTTTTATGCTGCTCATTTCTTAATATGTAACTTTGTTCTAGTAGCTAATCCTTGCATTTTTAAACCCTATGATCTGCATTTCCATGCCTCTTCCACTCGAAGTGGGAACTTTTTCACACTTCTCCAACAGTTGATCAAGTTTTCGGCCTGGATGGTTCATTTTTATTTTCTTGCTGCACTACCTGCAACACAACGCAATAAAGGAAACCGACTCAACTATTAGAAAAATTGCTACTATAGAACTATGTTTACCATGATGTTGATCAACCGTTGCAGCAAACAAACTACAAACTCAGCATTTTGAATTCGAACAATGGACCGCAAGCAATAAGACAGCAATAAGAAAACGCACTGATTTTAATAGGTTGACTTTTATATGAGTTTGAACAAGAATGCAGTAAAAAGACAAGAATAAGAACGTCAACCCATATAATAAATGATTTTATTATAACAATCAACTGATTTAAATCACTCTGATTAAAATATTTGCATCCTGCTACTCAATATTAAACTGTTCAATAGTTTAATTCAACTTCTAGGTAATGCTTAGATACCTACCTCCAAGTGACACACTTCAAAACTTGTGGCGTATAACTGTTTATTGCTCATCAGAAAACTTTGCAATATGGATATACTTTATCTTTCCTAAGTATCATATTGTAATATAGAATCGTACGTGTTTTCCAAGAGCTGTCGTGATTTAGGCGCCTTTTCTTCACCGAAGAACTTGGCTTGGCTCATAAGTTAACCACCGGCGATGTATTGAGTAATTCCATGCATAGTTAAGGAGACAAGCGCAATTTCTAATTTTTGATGTAAAAAGAATCCTAACTGCTTCATGAAGACCACCCCTTCTCCTGATATAAACTTCGTAAGGAAAAATGAGCACGATATAATATATATAAACATTAGACAATCCGCGTTGTTCGGTTGTGTGTTATTCATTTACTCGTTGTATTAGATATAAAATATCCTAAAAACTCCTGATCATAATAATTCATAAAAAATATGCATCGTACTAAAATCAGAAAGCATAAATTACGTCATCTGGTGAGTTTTAAGTCTTCAGAGTAAAGACCGTGACCCCCAAAACAGAGCTTCTATAGCTAGATTAAATCTTAATATCCATTTCCACGTTGTTTTGTCAATAATATGGAAGGTGACGAACAGAATCAACTTCAAAGCGTTAAACCTCGCGCTTTATTTACTTTCTCTTCGTTCCACCAGGTCGTGAGACACCCCTAAAGAAGGGGATATTCTCCAAGTATTTCTAATAGGGTGCACAGCCCCTTCCTAACGCGATTATTGACTTGAAAATGTCTTGTCGGGTACACAAGTTCATCCCTGCAAAGGGTCTTTCAATTCAAACAACATTGTGGACAAGCGGACCAATAAGCTTGAAAAACCGCTGACTTTCCGCCCTTCTTCCGGACACGTTGAACATCTGCGACGCAGATGTCTGCGCCATCTATTGCCGTTGTTAGAAACCAGCAGTTTCGGTGCGAAACAGACACGATTTAGTATTCCGGCTGGACTGGAACATTGCAGGAAGGAGAAAACACGGATTGTCAAGTCATGATGGTATGCATTTAAAGTTCGTATTTGTTTTACTTGAATTCTATTGATACACGCGTGAAATGAGCAGCTGGGATAATATAAAGTCTGTTAGTGGTAAAAGCAAAATGGAACACAATTTAATGACTTCCGCATAGTCTGCAATTTGCCATATTATTATATAAAAAAATAACATAAACAATAAGTGGTAGAATAGGTGTGAAATGATTATCGAAGTTGAATAATAATAATAATAATAATAATAATAAACATATCAAAACTATTTAATTAAAGACAAGAAATAACCGAATGAAATATTCACAATAAACAGTAAGTAAATATCCAATATGTAAGTCATGCGACTCTCTCTTACCTATCTGTTCTCAGGTAGGTACAGTATTTAACTTATATATATATATATATATATATATATATATATATATATATCAGCTCAGCCATCTGGCCTCTTTAGGCTAGTCACAATGAATATCTGACGAGAAAATCTTCATATTATGCAGTATGAATTATGTTATACCTATGCAAAATGCGGAGACAGCACTTCAAAGTTTATTCCATAGTCGATTTTTGTGCTAAATGGAACAAATACTTCCTAACCTGCTCGTGAGGTAAAAAGACAATCTTTTTTACTTTCTCTACTACGTATAGTAAATAGGGGAAGTATTGTATTCCACCCAAAAATTAGATACCGAGATTTCACCGGAAATATAAGTTTGAGGCCCCCTGAATCCAAAAAAAAGGATTTTTGGAAACACGTCCGTGTGTGTGTCTGTCTGTGTGTCTCTGAACAGTATAACTCAGAAACGAACAGTCGGATAAACACCAATCTTGGTATTTAGGTTCAGTATCTTCCAGAGATACGACACGAAGGTTTTCAAGAAAATCACCCCATCCCAGATTACCCTTTACATGGAACATTTTTCGAAAATTTTAATTTTCTCAAAAATGGCTCTAACGATTTTGATTAAAATATCATATGTTTAAGATATTTTCATGACAAATCAAATGTATATCTTGAATTTTCTGGGAATGTCTCTAAAAGTAATCTTCGTTGTGAACGACTTTTGCATAACTGGTAAACCGTAAGAGATAGACAAAATTTTACTACACAAAAAATGTAGATCGCGTTAAAATACACAATTTATGTCATATACATTTTTGTTGTTGAATGAGCCATTTTCGAGATATTGCTTGTTATTCCCTTAAATTTTCCAATACTTATACTTTTTCTCAAATGTGAATTCGTTATTCATTTTTTTTGTCCTAGTACTGCAAAGAGAATGGAATACTGCACATAGCAACCAGCTCTTAAAATATTTGACTATCGCTTAAAACCTACCAATTCCCCTTGCATCTACAAGAAAATTAGCAATAAGATTAACATCTCGATATCTCGAGCATATGGAGAATAAGCGTTTGTAAAAATAGTTTGTACAAGAGTAGAGAAAGTCATGTGAGTGTAACACACCAGATTTTTTTTTTCAAGCTGAAAAGGTAGACTCAGACTGAAAAACCCAACTGTCGGGATTTGAAACCACAAATCTGTTTACGTGAACTTGTTTGAAAGGACAAAAAATATAGTCGTTCTTTTCAAATGTGGCATACAGTAGTAGATATAGTTCAACTTTGTTACATTTAAACATTTAACGGTGAATATTTCATAAGTTGTTAATGCTACAAAAAACTCCACTTGACTCAATTGATATATTTAATCAATTACAAATGATAATGTAGTAGGAGTCCATCTTTGTTTATCTTTACGGTTAGGTACTTAATATTCAATAAGAATAAAAGGAGTTTCGCTGTATAGTATAATTCAAATATGCATTTTATTCACGATCCCAATATTTCAAATTAATGGCATTTTAATAACAATCTTTAAGTCAGTTTTGAGAAAATGAAAATAAGAAAATTTGCTAGATAAAAGGCCATCACTAACAGATTATTGGAAAAGGTGTAAACAAATTTGTTGGGAAAGCAACAGTACGTTCCAAAATGATTGAAGTAAACGATTAGAACTTCAGTTTGCGTTACATTATTACTCAGCATACGCTTTCCGTTATTTTGGTGAAAAATCTGTTTGCTATGATGTTGAAAGAGCTTTACATTTATTTTGCTTACTAGCCGATAAACTTAAGAATCAATTAAACCTACCTGTTTTTCTTCAAGATTGTTTTATGAAACACACTGTCTCAAATAATCACTATAACAATTTTGCTCAAACGCCATCACTTTGCTTACTCCTCCGCAGTGATACAAATAATGTTGAATGGAAAAGTAACCTTAACTTAAAATGCACACATAAGCAGTAAAATAAGGTAGTGAAGAACCTACACTACTTCAACATTTGATGATTTTCACTAATTTTTTGCGTATTAATTTAAGGACAGCAGCTGTAATACAGGATCTCGACCTTTGTAAATTCAAGCAGGTAATGAAAGTCAAAGTGATTGCACAATACCTACATATCGCTTCTAGTTTCGCATCAGAACGAATTCTTATAAACTAAGAATTGAAGCTGTGACACGCAAAACTTACCTTATACCAACTATACAAATTAAATTAAGTATAGAATGCAGTTTCTTTTAGCTTTGAAAGTAAAAACAGAACCTGTAATTATTTACTCGGGTTATAGAGAAATGGTGAAATATTGTTTTTCGAAACGGCCATATTATTTTATGTATAAACATATGTGTGTAGGTGTGTGAAAAGGTGCGTGCAAAATTAATAACATTAAGGTGGTGTATGAAATAATTGGTTAGTATGATTTGGCTTTCTTCTGACAGAACAGAAAAAAAATCTGATGTGTTACACTCACGTGACTTTCTCTACTCTTGTACAAACTATTTTTACAAACGCTTATTCTCCATATGCTTCATGTTAATCGAGATATCGCGATGTTAATCTTATTGCTAATTTTCTTGTAGATGCAAAAGGAATTGGTAGGCTTTAAGCGATAGTCAAATATTTTAAGAGCTGGTTGCTATGTGGAGTATTCGATTTTTTTGCATTACCAGGACAAAAAAAATTGAATAACTAATTTGAGAAAAACTATGTGTTGGAAAACGGTTCGCTGAACAAAACAAATGTATATGACATAAATTGTGTATTTTAATGCGATCTACATTTCTTGTGTAGTACTATTTTGTTTATCTCTTATGGTTTACCAGTTATGCGAAACTCGTTCACGATGATGAATACATTTGGAGACATTCTCAGAAAATTCGAGATATACATTTCATTTGTCATGAAAATATCTTAAACATATGATATTTTAATCAAAATCGTTTGAGCCATTTTTGAGAAAATTAAAATTTTCGAAAAATGTTCCATGTAAATGGTATTCTGGGGTGGGGGGATTTTCTTAAAAACCTTCGTGTGGCATCTCTGGAAGATACTGAACCTAAATATCAAGTTTGGTGTTTATCCGACTGTTCGCTTTGAGTTATGCTGTTCACAGACACACAGACACACACACAGACACACACACACACGGACATGTTTCCAAAAATGCTTTTTTTGGATTCAGGGGGTCTCAAAACATGTATTTCCGGTGAAATCTCGGTATCGAATTTTTGGGTGGAATACAATACTTCCCCTACTTACTATAATGGCTGGGATAGCGGTGAAGAAGAAGGAAATGAAATATAGTGATGAAAGGGATGATAGGAAAATTTGAGGATCAAATTATCGGAGCCAGTATTCGCCCAGTGACCAAGGAAAACTGTGAAATAAAACGTGGCCAGGCTTGTCGGTACCGGGTTTTGAACCTGGGGTTTGCGAAATGGAATCGCACACTTTCCGCTGTTTCATTACGCTCGGTTCCGAGTTAATCACCGGAATAAATTCGAAGGATTTTCACTTTTCTGGATGAAATTTTAAGGTGCATATCCATGTGCATTCTGCAGCAGTTTGCTCTTCGAAACATGAAGTCGCACTAACTGAAATTTCCTAAATTGGGCTGCTGTTTCACTGTCATTTCGTTTCTGAACATTTTACCAGCAAAAGGAATTCGTATAGCTCATTTACCATCTCGCCGCTATGGGATAAATATTTATGATACTTTTATTAGTAGATATTATAAAAAATAATATGAACAGATGCAAAACTGAAGTTCAATAAAACAATGGCTGTTCAATGCTTATATATATAGGAATGAATCATGAATAATTAAGTCAAAAAGATAAAAGAAGTTACAGGCTGCAGAAATGCGATTTTTTAAAGGAAGGTGAAGGAATGTAGGTACAAAGAGGTATTAAATAAAAAATGAAATTATATAGAAGGATTTAAGTATACCTGTTTGAACTTAATTAAAAAATTATAGAAATAAAGAAATTTTGAAAGAACATATCAGTAGAATGGACAATCAGAGAATACTGTGGCTCATCCATAATATGAATAGGTATGTAATTACTAAAGGGAAGAGAAGCATTGGACGCCTAGGAAGAGGTTGGAATAATTGGGTGAGGACGGAACAGGCTAATCCCTGGATTGGAATAATAATAATAATAATAATAATAATAATAATAATTATTATTATTATTATTATTATTATTATTATTATTATTATTATTATTATTATGGTTGGTTTTTCAGGCTGTCTACAATACCATGTACGTATTGCATAATATATAACAAAATATAATTAGAAAAGACTAGAAACCTGTGATCAAAGTTCTTAAGAAAATATTGCGTCCGCACAATCTTTTATGAATGATTAATATTTGCGCAAAAGTTATATTAATAAGAAATAACCGACATTAGTAGATACGAGGCGTGTTTTTAAAGTATGTACCGTTTTAATATTTTGCCGCTGCAGCGCTGCATTCCCGATCACTTTCTCCATTCATTAGGAAGCCAGACTCAGCTGTGAGCGATCTCACTTTGTGCTTTCCTGTTGTTAGAGCGTTTCGAAATGTTCAAACCACCCG
The DNA here is from genome assembly GCA_030765065.1 of Deroplatys truncata. NCBI lineage: Eukaryota > Metazoa > Arthropoda > Insecta > Mantodea > Mantidae > Deroplatys > Deroplatys truncata. The sequence continues at coordinate 111,265,474 of CM060979.1, forward strand.
CGACTGTGAAATCAAATTGGTGATTCGTTTTCTGAATGCAAGAAATGTTATGCCGGCAAATTTCCTCGCTAATTGTGCAAGGTTTATGGGGAAACAATAATGAGAGACATGGATATAAGTCGCGATATGACCTAGTAGCCAAAGGGACTATAAATAAAGAAAAATAACAACAATAATGAGTGACAATGCCCGGCCACACAGCCAAACAAACGCAAGATCTGATCGCATCATTTGGTTGGGAACAATTCGACCACTCTCCCTACCAAGCGATTTTCATATGTTTGTTCATCTGAAGAAATTCTTGGTGGAAAACATTTCAACGACGATGATGTGAAATAAGAAGTGCAGACTTGGCTATCATCACAGGCGGCATCGTTCTTTGACGAAGGCATACAAAAACTGATTTCCCGTTACATGAAGTTCCTAAATGGTGCAAGGTGTAATGGTGAACAATAATAAAATTTTTGAAAAAGAATAATCTTTATTTTTAAAAAGATTATTCGTGCTTACTTTAAAAACACGCCTCGTAAGTGTCTTTATTTACTTCTTAATTTTCCTGATGACCAGAATACGTATTTTTTGTTTTAGATTAAGTAAGCGGCTAGTATAACTTCAGCAAATGTCGTTTTTTCTTAAGGAAGTGAAGAAATATTTCTAAATTTATTTGTTTCAACAATGGTAATTTTGTTGTTTCATGATACCTAGAATACAAATGTTTCAGCGGAAAAGAAGTTTTAATGACACCGTAATTCTGCAACTGTATGTGTGTGTGTGTGTGTGTGTGCAGCAGGCGGCAATTTGATCATACATTGTATTATATAGATATTTTATAAATTCTTATGCCATAAATAACATTAGATATGTTCTATGTCAATATACAGTTCTATCCTACGTCTTATATACAATTCTATGTATTTAAGTTTTTGTAAATTGCATCATTAAAAGGCTATGAGAGCTGCAGATGTTTTCTCACTTCGATTGTTTCTGTGCCAAAATTATCTTTATTTCAAAACCGCTTACACGAATAGTTTAGCGGGTGTTAACTCTTTGCGTGTATAATTATCACTCAAAATCTACAATTAATGTTTTCAATTTTTTCTTCAGTTTTTGTTTGATATTTCAAGATATGTAGCCAAAATTCTGCTTAAAATTGTCAAAACATAATTGCTCTAAAAATAATAAAGTAGCCTCATGGTGCTCCCTTTTTGTTTAGGATAAAGTTTCTTCTCATTTTTTACGTGCACATTATTATATGTGTTGTTATAAGATGCGCTTGGCATTCATATGTTTTAGTTATATATCTAGAAGGTATACTATACACTTAATTTTTCAAAATGTTAATTTTTTGTCATTCATAGAGGCTATGGTGGTTTATATTCAAATTAGGCAACTTTAACGTCTTATAAACTTTATTTTTATACTAGGAAATATTAGCACCTTGTATGTTTTACCAGTTATGAACAGTGAATTGCTTGAAAATACAACAGATTTTTTGAAAATTGTTACAAATATTATGCAAACCACAGACAAAGATCCTATTATGTAATTGCTCAATTATGCCGAAAGAAAAACTGTACAGTTTTCTGTAGATAACAAGTGGATTTTGTAAAAACGTACCTACACGATTGAAATAAACATTTAAAATTCTCTCTTTTTTATGGCTTAGGTAATGAGTAGAGGAAGTACTGCGTTCTCCCAAAAATTCCATAGATTTCAACGGAAAATTTCGCCGTTATTTCTTTTTTTTTTCCTCTCAAAAATGGCTGTGACGATTTAATTTTAAATACTGTTTGTTTAGGATTTTTGCGCTACAATTAGAATGTATAACATGATTGTTCTGTGAATAGCCTGTGCGGTTCTCTCCATTCTAGATGCATTTTGAACAAGTGGTAAACCGTAATAGACAAAAAACTTATCTATTATCTACTCCCAAAATGTCGTCGTGTCTAACGCTCCCCAAATATGAACTTAGGGGTTATCTCGTTTCACCAAGCGATGTCTGGGCCCGTTTCTGAAGTGGCGGCACCCAGCGGGCTGAGTCCGTTATACTGGATGCTAAAGTTGGGATGAGAGGGCCTAGAGCTTTTACCGTCGACTCCCAACCACGCTGGACCTTGGAGAGCAAGTCAGAGGTGAAGGCGAGGATAGAACCGATTTCAAATCGCCACCTCAGAGCCGGTAATCCAACCTTAGACCCTCAGAATCAGAGCTGGAAAGAAAACCACTGCACTACCCCGGCGCTACTCCGAAAATGTTAAATCACACAATTTATGTCAAATGGTTATCTCGCAGTATTAATATTTTCTTTTTGATTAACCATTTCCTTGGTATCCTTTCTTGTTGGTTTGAATTTTCAAACAACAATTGTTCTTTGTTGTCATGCTAAGAGTAGAATTTAAAATCCATCGTATAACGCCGCTTTTTAAAACCTGACTATCGTTTACACTTACTGTATCCGCCTTGTACTTACAATGAAATGTGTAATATGAGCCTTTCTGCAAATTTGTTTATCGATTTAAAACAAGTAGGTAGAACAATAAGCTTTTCTAAGAATAGTTTGTAGAGAAAGTAATGGGAATGAAACACATCAGATTTTTATCGATGTATCGTAATTTATCCAATATATTATTTCAAAATTAATTTGTGGCGAAAAAAAGCAGCAGCAGTAATAAACCTACAGAATCTCTAATAATATTTCGCCATATCTCGTTTTCCTCGCTGGTAATATTGCACTTACTGACTAAACTTCCTTCATATTACACAAAATTTACTAAATCTTCTGTCAAGTTTGGTAACATTTAATGCTAAAGCACCTAAACTAGGGCAATCCATTACATCTCAGTGTTGAATGTGAACAAAGCAAATATAGAAGATGATTTATTTTCTTGAAATATTTTGTTGCTGTGTTGCGCTCATAACCATTTGTTTATATCAAAGGTGAAATTGAAATTCGGTCGTTATTTCACCTATAATGGATGCAGAAATGTTTACTGATCGCGATTTTCAGCAAAGTGGTAAATTGATAATTGTGATATACAACTTTAATCAAAGCAAATACGTAGGCTCTTAAAGTCAGCTGAAGTACAGAAGATAAGCAGATAAGCATGAGCCAGTTCTTCGAAATTGAGTTATTTGTGAATTATTCTTGATGTAGATACATCTTTCAATAAGAGATTAATGCAGTTAGTTAGGCACTAAAATACTTGTTCATTGTTAAGATGAATATAAATGAATGATAATAATGAACATAGTGATAAGTTTGCTGAGGTCAATCTGGTATTATATGTTCGACCGCTTGATGTTCTTTATGCTTGAAATTAAATGTCTGCCGTTTGCGCTAACTTTGTAAAGTCATAAATGAGCCAGAAAATGACAGGTGCCTCTACCGTGAAAGCAAAAGGGAAGAAATTAGTTACAAATGCAAATAAGTGTACCAGAAATATAATTAAAGTTCGTAGAACGAGAAGACATGCATGTGCTTCCTATTCAGGAAAGAACTACACGATGTAAGAACGGGTCCAGAATGCAAATGTAGTCTAGTTTGCTTGGAAGAATTTGATGATATTAAAAAGGCAGGTGTTTCGTCAAAGGTATTTGTGTTCATTGCATAACAAACATGAACAGAATGTTCATTTATTGGCTCTCATACGGCGAAGACTTGCGTAAACGAATATGATAAAGGTTGTAGTGAAGATCATCAACGTGATAACTATGGAAATAAATAAGACAAAATTGTTGTTTTAATATTTGTTTAACAAATAGTTGTTTAAAAATGCAGAACCATTTTAATAAAATACAGGGCTAATAATAACATGTTTTAGAATGGACTTCCTTTTCATTTTCTGTATAAGTAATTTGTCATCTGGTGATCAACATTACATACACCAGTTAACCATTGACACACTGCGTAAAATAGTAACGTGCAATTTGATAATTGCCCTACACCAACAGCCTATTATAATTATAATTATAATTATTATTATTATTATTATTATTATTATCATCATCATTATTATTTGTACTACTACTATTGTTCTTTTCCTCTCTCTCTCTCTCTCCCCTTCTTTGTAGTGTATTGAAACAAAATAACACAACGAATTCAACACAATCCTAAGAATTATTTATTGGGCTCTATGGCACTTAAACATTGCCAGAACAAGAACAATAAGTAACACATCCTATTTCTCTGTAAAGTATATGCATATGGTGAATACTTTGTATTATTTTATTTCAATAAACATCCGTCTTCTTCTCCAATGTTTATTAACATCCCAGAAAAGCAGTTTTATTACCGATTGTTAAAACGTAAGTATATGTAAAGGTGTAGAAGTTGTAAGGAAGGGGAGGGGTGGGCGCGTGCGAGGCAGAGTGGAAAAAAGAAAGAATAAAGAAAGATGAGAAAAAACAAGAGGTGGATAGGGGAAGACAAGGGAGAGGTGGAGAGAGATGAATGGAGAAAAAAGGAAGCGAAGGAACGGAAGAGGGGTGGAAGAAAAAAAATTATTTATGGACGTTCTTTAATGTTTCTTAGCGTACCGTTCTATACTGGGCATGTAAGACTAAACATTTTGTTCAGAGGCCTCTTTACCAGGATTTGAGGTTCTTTCACGTGCCGTAAATCTACGTCACCGGACCCTCAGCTTCTAACAGGATTATTTTTAGCACATATTGATTTAGCTTACTCTAGAATAGCTTCCGAAGAAAGCCATGCTAAGTATCTTTACGCCCGAAAAAATCCATCGCCCTCCGCTGGGTTTGAATCCGAGACCTCGGGAACTAGAAGCTAGTATGTTACCCCTATACCATGGAGGACGACAAGAGTTGGAGGCAATGGAAAAGTAACAAAGACAGAATAATCATGTAATAACGCGAGCAAAGCTGCGGGTCCTTCCAGTAGCTACTTCTAAATATCTAAAGATGGATAGTATTAAGCGAACTGTAGTGATAAGAAGCAAGATTTCATTTGAGTTTATTATTAAGAGGATATGTGGAAGAATTAAGTGGCTGCCATAAATGTAAAGTTACAGTTACGTTTTCTTTAAGCTTACAAGTTGCTCAAAACATTTTCTATTCAGTACCAAGCGCAATGTAGATTAAAGCAAGAAGTAACATCTAGGTAGTTTTCTGGGTTTTCTACCCCCAAAAATATATTTTAAGGTTGCTTTATTTTTATAATGATCGATTAGCTTACTGTTATCTACACGTTGTCTAATCTCTGTACAGCTATGATAGAGACATGAACGAGCATAGTTGCCCTTTAACATGTCGAGGGTTTTCAGATCCTATGTGGCGATATTGATAAAAACGCTGTTTGATTGATCAACTTTTGACTATTTTTAGCGTTAATTAACAAAATTGCTTATAAAGGGCGGTAGATGGTTTATTTACGTCACATTGGTTTATTTACTTCGCAATTTCCAGCTCTGCACTAATGACTACAGCTTTTTAAACACAGCAGCTGTTATTTATGTTTCATGAGGCTCACTGAGTGCCCCTCATGAATGTAATGCTGAACTGCTAAATTATAAGCTTAACTGCAGTAACGTCTTTGCTTGCATTTGCACTTCGTGTAACACTGACACCCAAAAGATTCTAAAAATAAGGAACTATGCGCTATCAGAAAAATAAAACTATGATCGGTAGCTTTACAAAATAAAATGAATTCTTTGAAATATCTATTATTATTATTATTATTATTATTATTATTATTATTATTATTATTATTATTATTATTATTATTATTATGAAAACGATTTACAGTCTTTAAAAGTGTCGTATATCTCCTTGATACGTACCTAGGTATAATTCATTGCATAACAAAAATTAATTTTAATAAGCATTTGAATTTCTAATTGCTTAGCACCAATAGAAACATGTACATAAGAATAACATTTTGAATAAAATGACATACCTAAGGTAAATATGCATTACAACGAATTAGTTGAAGTTCAGACAGATTGGTTCAGGCAGTTTATAGTACTATTTGCTTTCTCTACCACATATAATAATTAGAGAAGGTATTGGCATTCCAACCAAAATTTGATATCGAGATTTCACCGGAAATACATATTTTGAGACTTCTGAATCCAAAAAAAGCATTTTTAGAAAAAGGGCCGTGTGTGTGACTGTGAACAGCATAACTAAAAAACGAAAAGTCGGATAAATATTAAACTTTGTTTGCCGCCCTCGTAGCCGTGGTCTCCGGAGCGTGTAGTTCTGGCGCTCCGCCAAGCTGAGAGTCACCGTTTCGAGTCTCACCATGGGCATGGGTGTTTTGTGTATGTGTGTGTCTATAGTAATTGCGGTAATAAGCGGTAAAGTAAACAGAAAACACAGCAATCATAAACACGGTAAACAAGGGAAAAGAATTATGTACGACGATTTTTCCATCCAAAAAATTCGATATCGAAATTTCACCGCAAACACATATTTTGAGACTCCTGAGTTCAAGAAAGCATTTTTAAATAAAGGTCCGTGTGTGTATCTGTGAACAGCATAACTCAAAAACGAAAAGTCGAATAAATACCAAACTTGGTATTTAGGTTCAGTATCTTCCAAAGATGCGACACACGATTTTCAGAAAAATACCTCCCAACCCAACTATCCTTTACATGGAACATTTTCACAATTTTTGATTTTCTCAAAAATTGCTCTGACGATTTTGATTAAAGTACTATACATTTAAGATATTTGCATGACAAATAAAATGCATATCGTCATTTGGAAGGAATTTTGTATAATCTAGTATAACTGGTAAATCTTAAGAGAACACGGAAGCACACTACACAAAAAATGTAAATCTCTTAAAACACACAATTTGTTTCAAATAACTTATTTGTGCCAACAATCATTTCCGAGATATCAGTTATTAATAGTCTTACCTATTCAATTCTTTGTCATTCTTTTAAAGTCCTGTCGATTTTCAATTGTTTCTCGCGCTTGCATGGAAAGCGTATGTTATTTTAAGACCAGCATATAGCGTCCAGTTCCTAAACATTTTACCATCGCTATTGTGCTATCGCAATGTGTAATGCGCAGAGGTTTGTCTCGATTAAAATGGAGTAGACAGAAAAAAAATGTGATGTGTTACACCCACATGACTTTCTCTACTCTTGTACAAACTATTTTTGCAAACGCTTATTCTCCATATGCTTCATGTTAATCGAGATCTCGAGATGTTAATCTTATTGCTAACTTTCTTGTAGATGCAAGGGGAATTGATAGGCTTTAAGCGATAGTCAAATATTTTAAGAGCTGGTTGCTATGTGGAGTATACCATTCTCTTTGCATTACCAGGACAAAAAAAAGTGAATAACGAATTTCCATTTGAGAAAAAGTATAATATTGGAAACTTTAAGGGAATAACAAGCAATATCTAAAAAATGGTTCACTCAACAACAAAAATGTATATGACATAAATTGTGTATTTTAACGCGATGTACATTTTTTGTGTAGTAAAAATTTGTCTATCTCTTATGGTTTACCAGTTATGCAAAAGTCGTTCACAATGAAGAATACTTTTGGAGACATTCCCAGAAAACTCAAGATATACATTTTATTTGTCATGAAAGTATCTTAAATATATGACATTTTAATCAAAATTGTTAGAGCCATTTTTGAGAAAATAATTTTCGAAAAATGTTCCATGTAAAGGGTAATTTGGGGTGGGGGATTTTCTTGAAAACCTTCGTGTCGCATCTGTGGAAGATACTAAACCTAAATACCAAGTTTGGTGTTTATCCGACTTCGTTTCTGAGTTATGCTGTTCACAGACAGACACACACACGGACATGTTTCCAAAAATACTTTTTTTTTGGATTCAGGAGGCCTCAAAACATGAATTTCCGGTGAAATCTAGGTATAGAATTTTTGGGTGGAATGCAATACTTCCCCTATTTACTATACGTAGTAGAGAAGGTAATAAGCTTTCGTAAGGATTGTTTTTATACCCATTAATGAATGATAGAGAGTGAAGAAAGTCAAGTGAATGTAATACATAAGATTTTTTAAATTAATGAAAAACTCGCTTTTATTCTTTGTTTGAAATTATTTATTGAGCCCTACTTCTTTATCTTCATCTGACATAGGAGTTTTATTGGTTGACGATGTAAACTATCTTCGAACCAGGTTGCACCCTCTTTAGCAAGGACTCTAAAATGCTTCTCGCAGTAGTGTTGATATTTTGTGTAAAGCAGAATTAAATGAAAATGTTAAAAGCTTCTATAACATATTGATTAATTTAGAATTGAAATTTCTATGATAAAGGGGCTGTGTCTAAATAAATACATCTGGGGATGTTGAAGGGCTTTCTTCTAAAAGATAAAAGTTCATAAGGTATAAAAACTGAACAGACTACCTCTGTGGTTAACGTGCTAGCTTACATATTTAGAGTTCCCGGGTTCGATTCCAGCATGGATAATGGGTATTTTTGTTTAGTCAGAATTATTCTCCATCCTCCCTAGAGTCTGCAAGTATGAGTGCGGGTGTAAATGTATACGTGTGTGAATTTAATGTTTATAAAGAAATCCAACGTAAATAAACCCAAAGATTGACGCAATAGTAAAACAAATGAATACCATCGCCGATAAGCAATTGACTCAAAAGCAAAGCCACCTATATGACCTTAGATGTTAAAGTGGCTTATAAATGAAATAAATAAATAAAAACATACTACGGGCCCGCCATATATACTATAACGTTTTGAAAATCCTATTCTCAGCTTTGGTTTTTGTGCAGAAGTTGCTGTATTGCAGAATTCCAGTCCTTCATTATACTCAGATTTTCCATTCGAACATGAAATTTATAGTAAACCATATTAAATATAACAATTATGCCATTTTTTGAGATACCGAAAGTAATTTTTGTGGACATAGCCAACATAATGCCAGACACGAAACTATTTATACCCTAAAAATTAAAAAGATAAACTACCCTTATACATGGAAGACCCAGCAAGATGGCTCCGGTAACGTGCGAAGCTCGAGTCTGGGATGTCCTAGATTTGATTCCCGGGGACGCCATTCTAACCATAGGTTCTTCGTGGTTTTCCTTGGTTGGAAAGGCGAATGCTGGGATGTTTTCTCTTCTACCATGAATTTCGTTTCCCTCGTTTTTCCTATCATTTCGCTTCCCTTTCATGTTTCAGGTAGGCTTAGGGGCTTTGCAGTGTCGGTCCGTGTTGGACAAATGGCGCAGATGCTTGCTCATTAGAAAGTTCCTTTGGTCTTGCCAGGGGACGGAGTTCTCCCCGATTCCGCCAGAGAGAAGCCTTCTCTGAGCAGACTGGGTGGTCAAACTTGGAATCGTTTGGGACCTGCGCGTCTTTGTCGGCCGGCCTGCCTGCGGTCTATAGCTTCTTGGGGTTCCTTCACCTCAATCGTTCCTCCTGGGGGTGGTAGGCACAAAAGATCCGCGTTAGGTCGAGGTGCTAGGTATCCCCCCTGTCCCCTGGAGAAACTCATATACGTAGGGGAGTAGATATAATATAGGTAGGTAAGGTAAAAACGAGACCAAAACTGCAGTTTCAACTGTTCAAAACTCTTTATACTTTTTACTTTCTCTTCTGCTTATCTATAGCAAATAGATTCGATACCGAGACTTCACAGGAAATAGGGGTTTGAGACTCCCTGAATCCAAAAAAAGCCTGTGTGTGTGTGTGTGTGTATGTGTGTGTGTGTGTGTGTGTGTGTATCTGTGGGTTTGTGAACAGCATAACTCAAAAACGAAAAGTGGGTTAAATATCAAACTTGAAATTTAAGTTTTCATCTTCAAAGGATGTGACACGAATATTTAAAGGAATTTCCCCACCCAAACTACAGTTTACGTGGAAAATGTTTCGAAAATTTTGATTTGTTAAAAAATGGCTCTAACGATTTTAATCAAAATACTACATGCTAAAGATATGACATATGAAATGTATATCTTGAATCTTCTGGGAATTGCGTGTGAGGTCCTCTCGATTTTGAATGACTTGCATAATTGGCAAACAATAAGAGATTGACAAAATCTTACTATATAAGCATATATCGTTAAAGCACACGACTTCTCTCTCTCTCTTGTAGAGTAAACCGTTTCCCAAATATCCCTTGTTATTGGTTTGAATGTTCAAATATATATACTTTTCTCAAATGGAAACTCGTTATTTGTTTTCTCTCTTTTTTTTTAGTTCCATTCATACTCCGCCTTGGTCTTATCGGCGGCCTTTCCTTTGAGCTTATTGCCTATTGGCAATGGTGTTAGCTCGTGTAACTCTTGTCGTTGGGTTTCTTGCACTTTGATTTTTAATCATTAGATCATACTTTCAGACTCTAGAGAGGATAAGGAATAATCTGGGCTAGAGAAAAATTCCCACCCCAGCCGGGAATCGAACCCGCGACCTCTAGAACAACCGGCATGTGCTCTAGCGACTGACCTACATGGGCAGCCCTTTTTTTTTCTCCCCTTGTGGTCATACAAAGAGCATGGAATCTCAAAGCCAACACATAGTGACACGCTCTTTAAGAATCTGGTATCGCTTTACGTACTAAATGGTGCAACGAAATGTGTAAATTGTAAATTGAAAGTTTACCTATATTAACAAGTGGTAGTTAGAATAATAATCTTTTGTAAAAATAGCTTGTAGAAGAGCAGTAGAACAAGTCATATGAAGTAACGCATCAGATTTTTATTTCTTGTTTATGAATGCTGCATATCGATAATATATTTTTTGATACGAATATAAAGTCGGAATACCTTTTGTTAATTTTATTTGTAAGATTATAGATAGATTTGCTTTTAAAAAAATTGGAAAGTTTGATGCCTTCAGATAATGTTTTAATCAAGTGTTAAATTCTAATTTAGCAGAAAAGCTAATGAAAAGCACAGTAACGTTTTGATAATTTAGTGTGAAGCTTCAAAAGAAATGAAAAAAAAAAAAAAATGAAACTCCAACTGTCCGTTGTCCTTTAATGTTACATTTATATTATATTCACTTCAATGAGGTGGTGTACAGTTAAAATAAATTGCGATTATTTTTTCAACTGCGTTTTATTTTCATTCACCGTGAATAGATGTAAATGAGTATGACATACCTACGCAAGTTTTTAAACGCTTCTGATAAGCATCCCTCTCAGCTGAGTGCGCTTGTTTCATCTGACAGAAACTGATCATTAATTACTACCGTGGAATCGCTCTCGAAGCCGGGCATCGAACTTGAATGGAGGGGAAATAGCGGCGCCTTCATGTGGAAAAGCCAGCGGCGCCCTCCCCCTCCCGCACATCGATCCGCTTTTGTTATCCATGCCACTCGCATGCATGCAATGGATTCCCTCTCAACCCAAACGTTTTTTGTGAGCCAGCGGGCACCTTTTGCCGCGCATCCCACAGTTGCAGAAAACTCTAGGGGAACCTGAATTAATACAACCATGCGCTCGCTGGGGAAAATACAAAGCTTCCTTTATCTACACGCTTATACCATAGGTGTTGAACTGTCGGTAGCAGAATTAAACACCACGTTTCTCTATCCAGTATACCTTATCTATTATAGTATTTGTATAAAAAGTTATTCTGCTGACGCACTACCATATTCAGGTACGTTTCTGCCTAAAACGATTTAAAAGTAAGTAGAACGTGTTTAGTAAAATACAACGTGAGAGAATAACATTCAAATCAACAATCAGATGGCATGGAAGAATACTTTTAGCAGTCCTCTCGAAAAAGAAAAGAAAAAAATCTGATGTGTTACACTCACATGACTTTCCCTACTCTTGTACAAACTACTTTTACAAACGCTTATTCTCCATCTACTTCATGTGAATCGAGATAAACATTTGCAGACTCTATCTTATTGCTAATTTTCTTGTAGATGTAAGGGGAATATATATTTACAATGGCAATATAGAAATACAGTAGCCTTTAAGCACATACATATCTCTTAATAGCTGGTTGCTAGGTGCAGCACCATTCCCTTTGCCACAGATTAATACTCTTTGTATATCCAAGACAAAAAAAATGAATAACGAATTCCCATTTGAGAAAATAAGTATTGAAAACTTTAAGGGAATAACAAGCAATGTCTCGAAAATGGTTCACTCAACAAAAAAAATGTATATGACATAAATTGTGTATTTTAACGCGATCTAGAGGAATTCTTACTACACAAAAAATGTAGTCTATCTCTTATGGTTTACCAGTTATGCAAAAGTCGTTCACAATGAACAATACTTTTGGAGACATTCCCAGAAAATTCGAGATATACATTTCATTTATCATGACATTATCTTAAACATATGATATTTTAATCAAAATCGTTAGAGCCATTTTTGAGAAAATTAAAATTTTCGAAAAAATATTCCATGTAAAGGGTAGTCTGGGGTGGGGGGATTTTCTTTAAAACCTTTGTGTCGCATCCCTGGATGATACTGAACCTAAATACCAAGTTTGGTGTTTATCCGACTGTTCGTTTCTGAGTTATGCTGTTCACAGACACACACACACTCACAGACACAGACACACACACACACACACACACACACACACACACAAACACACACACACAGACACACACACGGACATGTTTCCAAAAATGCTTTTTTTGGATTCAGGGGGTCTCAAAACATATTTCCGGAATCGAAGGTATCGAATTTTTGGGTGGAATACAATACTTCCCCTACTTACTATACGTAGTAGAGAACGTAAAAAGTTAAGTATTTGGAAATGGTTTACTAAAAAAACAAATTATTTCACATAAACCGTGTGCTTTAACGAGATCTACATTTTTTGTGTAGTAAGAATTCCTCTATTTCTTACAGTTTACTAACTATATAGCCGTTCAGAATGAAAGGATTTCAAAGGCTGTACTGAGCAAATTCAAGATACAATTACAACTCATTTGTAAAGAAAACACCTTAATCATATGGCACTTTAATCAAAATCGCTAGAGTGATTTTTCAGAAAAGGAGTTTCAAAAAATGTTCCATTTGAAGGGTAGGCTGGGTGGGGGGGATTTTCTTGAAAGTCTTGATGGCGCATCTTTGAAAAACACGGAACTCAAATAGCAAGTTTGGTAGCTATCAAACATTTCGTTTTTTAGTCATGGTGTTCACAAACACATGCGCGGAATTTTTTTTTCTAAAAATGCTTTCTTTTTTTTAAATTTGGAGGATCTCTTTGGTATGCATTTCCAACAAAATCTCGATATCGACTTTTTGAGTGGAATGCAATAACTTCTCTACCTGTTATGTAGGGTGGTAGAGAAAGTAATAAAAACGAAGAATCGCAAACATTCAGCGCACTTGCACTTTGTCATATACAAACATAGAATATGGAATCTTTCAAATTGGTTAAGCTACAACACAAGAAGTTTCTTAACATAATTACGATTAGCTCTAAACCGTTCATGTTTAGTAAGCTTTTTGTCTATCTCTTAAGGCTTCCTAATTATGCAAAATTATGCGCATCCAAGTACAACGAAGAGGACTTCTTAGGCTATTCATAGAAAATGTAAGGCACACATTTTATTCTTCTCCAATACCTTAAAATATAGTATTTTCTTTTAGCAAAATCGTTAAAGCTATTTTTGAGAAAATAAAAAATAAACAGTATTTTTTTCCGTGTAAAGATGTGGGGAGTTTCGTAAAAGTGCCCTCTGTACCTTTAAACTTACTGAACTTAATTAGCAAGATGGGTGTATGTCCTAATTTTTAGTTTTGACTTATGTTATCCCCCTACATACAACCGCACAGACTACCTTTTACTAAAAGTGGTTGGACACGTGGGACATCAAACCATGTATTTACGGTGAACCCTTGCAATCGAATTTTTTGATGAAGTGCAATGCCTCCTCTGCCTAACTAGAGAAGAGGTAGAGAAAAAAAATCTGATGTGTTACACTCACATGACTTTCTCTACTCTTGTACAAACTATTTTTACAAACGCTTATTCTCCATATGCTTCATGTTAACCGAGATGTTAATCTTATTGCTAATTTTCTTGTAGATGCAAGGGGAATTGTATAATCAAAGTATTTCTGCAAACGTTTTTGTGTCTATAGAAAAATGATCTTTTCTAAGAATAGTTTGTAGAAACTGGGATAGTTAGCTTTTGAAATCATTATGTATAGTGAATCATGTAAAATAAATAATAGAATCACATTATATATGATAATTATAAAATATAATTAAACAACTATCTGCATTAAGCGGACATTGTAGGAATATATTTTTAAATTATTTGTTTCCAGTGCGGCGGCGCCTTGGCCGAGTGGTTAGAGGCGGCCCGGGTTCAATCCCAGGGACCTGCATGTGGGATTTGTGGTGGACGAAGCGGCGTCTGGGCGGGTTTTCTCCGGGTTCTCCGGTTTCCCCCGCCATTCATTCCACCAACTGCTCCATCATCACCTTTCCTTTCATCCATTTCACCAATATTTCGTTTCATCTACTTCCTTCATCCCATACCAGCCATCGGGCTGATCACCCATCCTGGTTGCTCTGTCTGATCCATGAGTGTCTGCTCCTCGACGGGCCTCTGACCCCAGGCACCCGCTTGTAAGTCCTGGGGGGTGTAAGTCCTACATTAGAGGAGGGTAAACAGATAATGAATGAATGATGAAATTGTTTCCAGTGCTGCAGATGCGTTTATTGTAGTATCAGAACTTCTAAATAACACTTATTATGATCCTACGCATTACATATATAGGTAGTGAACTTTTTGAATGCGAGAAGTTTAAATGCCGTTATGTAATTGTGTTCTATATATATTCTTTATAAGTTTAATCACATCCACTGCCGATGACCTAGTCTGCACTAAAGATATAAAGAGAGAAAGGTGTGTCCAGGACTATCTGGAATATCTACTGACGCCAGGGGATTTTAGCCCTGTTAATAGGAAAGGTTTTACAATAACGAGTAAATGGGTAGGAATCAGGACAAAAATAAAGTTCTGAATCCCTGTATATAGATGCTATAGGGCAATCATTCGACTCCTATTAATTCCACAAACAATATATGTAGGATAGGGATAAATAGCCGCACCTGTTCGGCATAGGCATTATATTGCCCGTGAAATTGACGTAAAAGGCTCTTATTCCACATCGTGCCTAAATTAGCAACATATACGTTATAATATTAATAAACAGGAAGTCTAACATTCTCAGTCCTGAACTAATAAGGCTCAATCGTTTATGCAGCTTCAATGCAAATACTAGAAAGTACATTTCGTCAAAATTCGTTAATTTTAGTAACTAACGCTTGAGATTTCGAATCCACATGCGGATAATACGGGCGAGGGCTAAGGAAAGCGAAATGTCATTTGAACTCCTGCAACATCTTTCTCCCCCCCTGCATACGCGTTAGTAATCTAATCTGAAACAGTTTAGCTATGCATGTATTCTGTAACCCCATTATACGCGGGCTCCACGTTTAGTGGGGTATTCAAAATGATTTAGTCTGATTTCTGTAGGACTCAGCTGGAAGCAGGGTCGTACTCAGATCCTATAAAAATGCATAACTGTTGACGAATAAATGAACTCATTTCTCCCCTCCTAATAACAACGCTCACCTTCAGCCTGTGAATACAGGATTAACAATTTTTATTACTTTTCAACTACCACTACCACTACTATAACAAGTAGAGCAAGTAAGGCATTCCACCCAAAAACTCGATACCGATATTTCACGGGAAACGTATTTAAATTTAGTTTTCCAAGGATGCGACACAAGAAGAGTTTCAAGAAAATCCTCCCCAAACTGCCCTTTAAATCGAAAAAAAAAAAATCGTTAGTTTTTATTTTCTTAAAAATGGCTCTTAACTATTTTGATTAAAACACTATAATTTAAGATATTTGCATGACAAAATCTACATTTTGAATTTTCTGGGAATAGTTTGTGAAGCGCTCTTCACTCTCAGTGACTTTTGTATATTTGATAGACTGTAAGAGACAGACAGAATCTTACTACACAGAAGATGTAGATCTCGTTAAAAGACGCAATTTATGTCAAATAAAAATTTTTATGTCGTTAACCATTTCTGAGATATCCCTCGTTATTGGTTTGAATTTTTAAATACTTCATAATTTTTGCAACTGTAAATCGCTATTCGAGTTCTTTCTTTCTTTTTCGTGTTTATGCAAAGAGAAGGGAATTTCAAAGCCATCACATAGTTGCCGGCTTTGAAAAGATTTGAGTATCTCTTTAGCTTAGTATTCTTTTTTTCTGGCTTGCTGCCGTTGTCAAGGTACGTGTACTAAAATCTGGTGAAGGTGACAAGGATGCAAATCAATCTTATATTTCATTTTACGTGTAAACGCGGACCATGCTGAATACAGAAAATAGACCTCCATGTACTATAGTTAGTAAATCATGAGAGGAGATATGAAACTGCAAGGTGTTCAGTACTTAACTATTTCAAGAGAGAAGTAAACTTGTCCATCTGAGCTTTCAGAAATAAAAGAAAAGTATTAACATGCTAATTATGAAGAGCGCTTCAGATCTTAGTATCAATTCTTATTACAACGTGTGTATAAGCGAGCATACACTTCTTTTTGGTGTGGGGAAAAACGTTCTTGTAAATTTTCTGAAAAAATAATTTGAATGCTTTATTTTCGATACCTAATACTTTATAGCCTTAATTTCAGTTTTTCTTAATATCTATGAATTGGTATGGCAGAAAAAAGGAATGATATTGTTAAACATTCAATAGAAGGACTTTGAGTTTGAAAAGCATGTCTTGAAGTGTAAATTAAAGATGCAAAGAAAGCCATATAAACATGCTGAGGTTGTGAATAAGCAATAAGAGTTGCTAATCTTTCTCATTGTAGACAACATAACACAATTACAAATGATCTACAGAACGCACAGCTGAAAAAAATGGATTATGATGATATGGTATGTAAAAACACTCCACTTCATGGACTCTTTAAGAGGTATTATTTATATCCAAAGAAATTTTATGGCAGTTTACAGCCTGCTTGGAGCTACGAAAACAAAACTAATGTAATTTTTTGCATTGGTGAGAAAGTAGTCAGCTCATTTCCAACAGTTCACACATTTTGAACTTCCTTGACATTTCAGATGATGCCTCAGCAGATCACTATCAACATGAAATGGACCTGCTAATAAAGTACTCTAAAAAGTATTTTATACGTGATGGCACTATACCATAGACTTAACAATTTAAGTCTCTGTATTAAGACTTCTGTTTTTCATCATTTTCTTGCTTCCCTTGTTTTTCCTTTTGATCTATGTTAGTTGTTCATCCATTTAAGCCTCAGAAAGGTCAGCGATAAATTTGGTTCAGGTTTTTCAAAAGCAGTTCTTCCTCGTGCATTGCAGCTCGCACAAAGGAGTTGCTGGGGCAAGTTGCCACCATTAAAATGTCTTGTTCAGCAACCCTGCCTTCTTCAGCGACCCTGGTCTTTTCTTCTCCGCCCTCGAAAAGTTTGACCTGTGCAGACCATCCTGTTTGGAGCGTCCGCCTTTCGCTGTTGGTGGTTTATAGCTCTTCTGAAGTTTGTTTGTGACAAGAAGAGCCTCTATTGTGCACATATTTTTGAGAAAGTTGGTATGTGTCTTGAAAGAAAGCGTTACCCTCAACTGGTTTTCAATTCATTTTACAGAGCAACACTCTTACGTAGATGGTGTTTGAAACTAAATCTAACCACTCTGATAGTTTATCGGAGTATTCGGATTTACTCTAGGTAAGAAGATATTGAACATTAAGTTTCCTAACAGAGAAAATGTTTTTTTTTAATTTAAAATAACCTCAGACGTATTTCAGCTAAAAAAAACAGTTATTCAAATATCCAACATATTTCTGATCAAATTAACATTTTTCTTAAATTTGCGTCCTTTAATCGTTGTTTTATACTGTGAATATAAATTCGATATTATTATGACGGAACACAGGAAATTGGTAGTGAGAAGCCTTAAAACTGCAAATGGTATACAACGTAGATTGCCGAACCTTTGCTTTTTCAGAAGGATAAATTTTTTTGAAATGTCAATGGAATAACAAGCATAAATGCAATTTGTCTGCTATATTACTACAGAAATAATAATAATAATAATAGTATCGCTATATAATCTGTGGATAAACCTCTACTATTAACCAAATAAACTTATAAGTAACGCCTCAAGTCTTTACCGATAATCGTAAGCTATGACGATGCCTAAATTTTTTTTAAAGGCCGTATAATTTAGGTACCTGAAAGCTACGCAAGTTATGAAACCACTGATAAAAATTGAAAAGACTTATATTATTACAGATACCTGACAAGTTTTCGATCTTCTGCGAACTACTAGCTCTCAGGGAAGCACTATCGTATATTATGACATCCTATAGCAAATTCTCTGGCATTTTACTGATTCCAAAAGCTCCCTTCAAGCAATATTATATCGATTCACGTATCACCCTTTAGTTCATGATACTCATCGCCTGTTATAGTCTATTTTTGCTAAGGGCTACCATGTAGTTATCGTCTGGATTCCATCACATGTTGGCATCGACGGAAATGAATTAGCGGATTCCAGGCTAAAAGAGATATTCTTCAAAACTCCGTTGATTATTCCACCAAAGTTCTTCACCTGGATTCATTATCACACTTCAAGGGAACTCTACGCAACAATTGGAAACTTCAATGGCTTTCTTCTTTTGACAGCAAACTTCACATAGTTAGGAATAACGAAATTAAGCCTTTTCCTTACAATACCATGAAACGCCAAGATTAAATCATAGCAACAAGGATTTGCATAGGCCACTCAAGACTTACTCATATTCATTTCATAACTAAAAATGAAACACCGAGATGCCTCTTCTGCTCTACTACCTTGACAATTGAGCACATAATCACAAAATGGCAACAAATCGATCTCAAGAGGAAAAGCTATGGAATCCCCGTCGAACTCCATAAAGCAATCGGAAGCCCGTAAGCTTATTTCAAGTTGAAAGTCTTCCTCAGTGACATTGCAATGCTAAATAAACTGTAAATTACTTTTATCATATGCTGTACTAACTATTAAATATCACTTGTTATAGTTACTGTCTCGCTGATCAATTGCATTGTCACTCATCGCAGTATTACTATGTAATTCACTCAATATCACTTTCAATGTATCCAAAACATAATTATGTAATGATAACTGTATAACATGTACTACCTTGTAAAAGTCGCTGTAAGACCTAAGAAGTTTTAGCGACTATAAATAAATAAAAACACTGAGTAGTACATGCGTCTCAGAATCGCCGACTATTTCTGCAAGTTACACTCTAGTGTTCATTTCCACGTGGCTGGCGTGGTATATTAGGTGCACCTAGTAGGGGTTTCAGAATTGCATCTAGCAGAAACTGCAGTAAGCATTCAATTTAGGGGTCCGTACACCAAAGCTTACCCATTTATTAAGGTGAGTTGGTTTGTCTGTTTGGGAAAACTGAACAGCGACCTTGCCGCATACTCTACAGATATAGTAGTTACATTACCTTTTTTCCTGTTCAGAAATGTAGGTAATTAAATTGTTTAAACAGTTTCGATTTTAAAGCTCGCAATTCAGCGTTTCTAAATTGGGCATCAAAAATCCTCGAAATGGTAACCCTCTTCATACACATACGATCAAATCCATTTGGTAATACAGTGAAAAAACCTGGTGTTGCATTCACAAGACCTTCCCTACTCATTCTTCACAAATTTACCCTTGCAAAGGCTTCTTCTATCTACTTATTGTCAATGAGATAAACTTCATTACACATTTTGTTAGAGGCATAAGATAAATACGGTAGGTTAAAGCCATAGTAGGAATTTTTAAAAAGCTCTTGGCATGACTAGGACCAGAAAGAAAACCAATAGGAACTTATCACTTGAAAAAAGTGTAAGCATTTGAACATTCAAATCAATAATAAAGAATGTCTCGGAAATATTTAACGCCACAAAAAAATCATCAAACATACATTGTTCGCTTTAACGAGATCCACATTTTTATGTTGTAAGATTTTGTCTATCTCTTTAAGATTTACTGTTTCACGAAAGTCATTCAAAATAAAGAGATCTTCACAGGCTATTCGCAGAAAATTCAAGATATACCTACATGTTAGTTGTCATACAAATATCTTAGGCATAAGGTATTTTAATCAAAATCGTTAGAGCCGTTTTTGAGAAAATAAAAAATAACGAAACATTTACTATGTAAAGGGTAGTTTGGGGTGGGAGGATGTTCTTGCTAATCTTCGTGTCACATTCATGAAAGATGCTGAACTTAAATACCAGGAGTGGTATTAACCAACTTTTTGAGTTATGCTGTTCACAGACAGACAGGCGCGTGCGCGCACACACACACAAACACGGAGCGTTTTCTTTTTTTCTGGAGGGAATTCAAGGAGTCCCAAAATGTGTTTCCGGTGAAACCTTGGTGAATTTTTGGGTTGAATGCAATAATCCCTCTACGTATTAAAGGTAGGCAATATAAAAAATTGTGGTATCGCAGAAACATTCAGATCATGATTTCAGATTTCTTGAAGTAGGTACCTATTGGCATATAGCGTACAAATGATGACTATGGCTTCTGACTTTGTTGTATTTCTCATCTCACTTTATAATCCGGACATCCAACAGAGCAAGTGGACTCCTATATAAAAGAGTAAAATGTAGCATCATGTATCCTTGTGACAGATAGTGACTTAATGATGCCTCTAAAGTTATGTTTCGAATTTCTATGCTAAAGAAAGTGGTGAACAAAAGGAGCTTCTTGTGTGAAAGACGCAGTTTGCGAGTAGTAAATAAATTCGCTGATCTAGTATTATCATTCTCATTAAATATCTATATTTCTGTCTTCTTTTTGTCATATGTTCATTTCTTATGAACCATTCCTCAACCTCACTACTATAAAAGAAACAAAGAAAGTGATTTTTAGATTTGCAAGACGAAACATGAGCGCTGTTTTCTGATTCGCGATTTTGAACGTCAATTTTGCATGCAAATATTACTCGATATTTTATAAAATGCTTGAAAATACACAGTCCGCGATATTCAAAAGGTGTAATTTTAGAATAATTGGGGTAGATGTTTATGGTTTTATTTGAAGGGGATTCAAAGGTATAACTTCATAAAGCATAAACCTCTGAAGGTTTCTTAGAAAATTTCAATTTGGTACGTATTAGGTAACGTTACTTTATTTACACATGGAGGTTTTCTTCACCCCCGTTTTAATAATCTTTGGTCTGTATAAGATGGCAGATATTCATGTAGCTATTGATGAATTGATTTTATTTAAGCCTGATTTGATGCACCAAGCTAGGAAACCTCACAGAAAAGCTGCAAACGTTTTCGTTAAGGAATTGCATATTCCTCTGATGCTCTGGAATAGATCATGTCAGCTACTCTCCATAACTATGTGAAGACCTCCTAGCTCCACTCATCTCCAAATGAGGCGCATATATTGCTGCACATTACCTACAATAAAATTATAAAATAAAATCCATACAAAAGTCGACCTCTTCTACAAGTAATGGCGTTAGCTACATAACGAAGTAACCCAACTTCCAATGGAGTAACAAGGTAGAATGTTGCTCACAATGGTAAGCTCAGAATCCTTACTACAATTTGAAAAAAATAACAAATTATATGTGTGTTATAGAATTAACAAACCTCTGCAACTATTTTTTGGCACAAATTTCAACTCTTTGTATCATTTTCTTGTGCGAAAATACGAGGTGAAAGAGTCAACTTCCTCTCTTCAGGTATGCAACAGGACCAATTCGTTCTGTAGCCAAGCGCGTGGCGCTCTCGTTTGATGTATTGTGTTAACTATAAAGAAATGGACAACTTGCAGTACGCTCTATATTGCTGAAGGACGTGATTGATCACGTAAATGCTTGTTATCGGAAGATCTAATTCGTTCTAGCTGCCCTTAATGCTGTGCAATTGTTGTGCACACTCCTTTCTGGAAATGTAATCTGAATAAAAAATGACCAAGTGGAAGACAAGCTTTCTAACTCTATATAATTCACGTCAATTCAAAATTCTAGCTATGGGACGCGTGGTGTAGACCACATTACTTCTCCCTGTCGTTGGGACGATGGTCCAGCTTGTGCATGTGACAGAGTCGTGTTGGTTCATGGGCTGTCGTGCTACATATTAATATTAATATTATTATTATTATTATTATTATTATTATTATTATTATTATTTCCATTATTAGGTATTATTCTCATTGCTCTGCGGATAACGGCAGTGCAGTTCATTGCCAAAATTGCCTTCAACAGCAATTAGTTCTTAGGCGTAAGCAAATGGTGCGGACGTGGAAATATATACTCTTTTTTTTTGTTAGCTTTTTCCGCTCCCTTTGCGAAAAGCATGTAGGGCAGAAGTAATCGAATAAGAGAAGCACACAAATTTATCCTACTTAACCCAATAAAGGATATGCTTAGCTTAGCACAGCTTGCATACTACCTACTTCTAGTTCGGATTAATTCGTTTTATGTATGTTTTAGAATAAAATTATTAGAATAAAAGTTATTTTTTAGGAAATGTAGTTTTTTCCCACCGGGATGGGAATATGCCCTCTGAGAGAGAAACAGAATTACTATAAAGGAATGCTTATTACCACAGTTTCTGGATTCCAGTAGGGGAATGAAGGCTTGCTTGGATGTAATGCCGTCAGATGGGTCTAGCTATTCGGCAAAGGAGTTCATTGCTATGGAGAGGGGGATACTTACACAAATTGAGCTTTTATTTATGGACGCTCTTTAACTACTGTGGTCCTTAGCGTCCATTCTATATTTGGATGTGAAAGACCGGTAATTTTGCTCAGAGGCCGCTTTATCAGGCTTGAGGTTCTTTTACGTGCCGTAAATTTACGAAGGAAGCCATGCTAAGGATTTTTACGCCCGAAAAAATCCATCGCCCTCCGCCGGGTTTGAACCCGCGACCTCGGGAATTAGAGGCTAGCATGGTAATCACTACTCCACGGAGGACGATGTTACATACAGAGCAAGGCATATACTTATTTAATGTTAAGCTTATCATTTTATTTCATTCTAATTAATTCTTATTCTTATACCTTTCGTCTCTCTATGTGTAGTATTCAGTTATTCTCTGGTAGTACGTTATCTGTATTTTCCACAATGTTGCATGTATTCAATAGTTACTATGTCTATTCTTACTGTAAAATTCCAAGGACTGGAAAAGCATGTGGGCCATGAGGCCCATGCGTTTGTTGCATTTGCAAGTGTAGTATGGAATTGCTTGCCAATAAAAGTCCTACAACGACGACAACAACAACAACTACAATATTTTTTTTATATTATTTGTCACTTAATTCTTCCTTTCAGTGCACATACACACACTTAGGTGATGTCATGCCTGTGTGGAAAAATATAATTATAAATGAAATGAAACTCAATCAAAATGTAAACCCCCATTATGTTATTCATAGACAATCTCAAATTACTTGGGAGAATAGAAAAGAACACATAAACAGCGGCACATCAAGCCAGAGTACCAGGTGCCTGGCTATATGATCACTTACCTTCACAACTGGAGTGAAGAAGCTCACTCCTTCCGTTTTGTGTTCTCATACACAGAAAAAACGAATGGAATTTTCTGCGTAAAATAGTCGCAGAGCTATGGTAAATTTATAACATATGTGCTAATTGTTTTACCTATTTATTGTCAGTTCTATTTGGTATATTGTGCAGTAAGTGTTCTGAAGGCGTTATTAGGAGCATTTTATCCCGGGGGGGGGGAGGTTCAGACATCAGCTTTGGAACCAGTACTTTAAATTAATTCCATTCAAACAAACATTAAAGCATCTTCTTCCAATCCTCAATATGTAGATACACGCCATTTACTCAAATCTTCAAAGACTATGAACTGTAAATATTAGTAAGTG
Source organism: Deroplatys truncata (assembly GCA_030765065.1). Lineage (NCBI taxonomy): Eukaryota > Metazoa > Arthropoda > Insecta > Mantodea > Mantidae > Deroplatys > Deroplatys truncata. The sequence goes on from CM060979.1 coordinate 111,289,326, forward strand.
AAAAAATGAAGTCATATTTGTAGGAAAACATCATGCAAGAGCAAGTGATATAGGTAAGTATACTATAAAAATGCAAAACTTTAACTACTTAGGTTGCAATATAATTTACAAGTATGATTATAATGTAAAGAATGAGTTAGGTATATACGTTTCATTACGTACGTAAAACAAGTAGCCCAAAAACTACAAGAAGATAATCACAGGCTGGCACCGTAGCTCAGTCGGTAGAGCACCTGTCTGTTGTGCGAGAGGCCCCGGGTTCGATTCCCGGCTGTGGGAATTTTTCTCTAGCCAAGATTATTCACTATCCTCACCAGAGTCTGGAAGTATGAACGAATGTGTGATCTAATGATTAAAAACCAAAACTGCAAGAAACCCACCCACAAGAGTTACACGAGTTAACACCATTGCTAATAGGCAATAAGTTCCAAAGGAAAGGCTGCCGATAAGACCAATGTAGTTAAATGAGATTCGGCATCCTGTGAATGTATGAGTGGTTGGATTAAATATTTTTAAAAGTAATAGCAGAAAATCTTATGCGAAAATGCATACTGCCTGGGAGTATTTTCTTTTAACATGAGGTGGTAAGATTTTCATTGCCCATGTTCCTTAATCACTTCGTCATTTATAATATTTACCTTCATCATGATATGTCAAATTGGTAGAGCATGTGACGTAATATTCTAATGTTCATAATCTGCTTCGTCTAACGTATATTCTCAAGCTCTTTCGTATACTGCAAACAAATTCTCGTCTGCCTTGTTGCTTGTAATTGCGCTATAACTACATAGTGCAGGTAACAATAATTACACACCATTTTGAATATCTCCTCCTCAGTTAAACCAACATGTTTTAAATTAGGGTAGTAACGTATCTTTTATTTGCACCTATTTGAAGCTTATTTTGCTTATGACTGTTAGTAAAAAATTGTTAAATCACTTAGAAGAACATACATTAAAAGCGAGCGAGGGAGAATACACGCAATGCTAGATTATGCATACGGCCATGCATTGCTTTCTGAAGTACTACGGCGGAAAAATGACTAATAATGCCTGAAAAACACAGCAGTGATTTAGAACGTCAGTAGGCAAGTACACTTAAAAAAGCATAAACAGATGCTCGGTGTTATCAAAGCCATGACCAGCTTTTTCCCAGGTTAATGTCTTCTGTGTTTTGGCAATTAAAATATCACTTGCCGTTAAGCTCTGGCCCTTGGGCTATTAAATTACATCATTCATAAAGAAAAATTGAATCTGTGTCTCTCAAGTCTATCCTTAAATTTAATAGTTTATTTCTAGTGTTTATGAGTATTACAATAAGTCCTGTATGTCTTCAGGTCCCTCAAAAAAGAAAGAAAAAATACAAAAAATACATACTGAGAAACGATTCGCCAAGAATAATAAAATATATAATTATTTTGATGCAACTAGCACATTCAGGTGTTTTAAAACTAGTGATGAAACAATGAATGCATGGTATAGTAAAATATACTGTTCGTTGGCTGTTATCTCTTACATATGAACCTACAAATTTCCATATTTGTTCAAAATTAGAAGAAAAAAAGTGAATGTAAATATAAATAAACATAATTCACCCTTACGCGAGATACGATTGCCCCCTTTGTCCGTTGTTGATGCGCCCTTGGAAAAGGCCTGGGTAACTCAATCTGAGGATGACAGGAGTATTTATTGTTGATACGTGCAGATCGCGATGTTCTCTAACCTTATAGCTCGGATTATGCAGTATTCAGTCGTTATGAAAGACTACACATGTACGTATTTTCAAGTGTTTGCAAATAAAAGAGTGTGGGAATACAAAAACTGTTATCCCCATGTGGAACAAATTGAAGGTTATATCCATTCTTTGTCTGCCGCTCCCTGCAGCCAACCAGCCAAGCGTGCCACATACACACAACAGTACAAGCCCAGGATTACATCTGCTTTATATTTGCTTTACCCGAAAACAAGAGAATTATCCAAAAGTATGCTATTCTTCTACAACTTAATCCTTACATGCTTTCAGTATTTACGTGGACATACAAGAAACCACTAAGGTCCTTTTTTTTCTATTTTCGAGATTTGCCGATATTTGAGGCTCTTTCCGATCATCTTTGATCATGAGAAATCAATGTAAGCTTTTTAGATAACAATATTGCAGTAAATGACAGCGTTTTTTTTTCCTAAGTTCAAATAAGCATTTTTTATGCTCATGACAAAACCACAAGGAGTTTTGCCATTTACAATGTTAACAGATTTCACCAACAAAATCCATTAAGTACAGCTGCTTGCTATTGGCAGCATTAATTGTGAAATGAAAGCCACAAATACAAAATTTAACCCGTTGTTTTATGGTGACAGTTATTATGCGAGAATTGTTTTAATAAAATGGTTGAAAGGGCTAAGAAGCTTGTAAAATTGTGTAGAGAATTTAATAAAAATAATTTAAGAAGTGATAAAACTGAAAGTTTTTTTTAATAGAGAAGACAACAAAGAATGAATTTAAGATCATGGATATAATACTATCATCAGGTAAATGTTTTTTTACCATATTTTATTTACCTGATTTACCATAATTAACCCTTTAAACATTCTTCCAGTTGCATATGTATAGTTTAATAATGCATATTTTATACTAGCAAAGCTTTACAGTTTTTGAAAAATAATAATAATTATAACCAAATTGCATTAATAATATCTCATAATTGGCTATACATAATATTAGACGTTTATTTATAAATTATTTCAATTGTTATATTATGTTATTATGCTAGGAAACAATAATGCTAATTAGTAATATTTTACAAAATACAAATTAATAGCCTTTTGTAAGAGTAACCACAAATGAGGTCTGACAAGCCAACGATGGATGCTACCCTAGTGTGCAGTTAAGATAATCACTCTGCCGAATCCATTTATGAAGTCTCGGAAAATATTCATGAATTGCCAGAACCGCACTTTTATCTACCCAGCTAAATCCTCATCCTCTGAAGGCAGACAAACCCTGTTGTAAGTTTGACACGAATTGCTTGGGTTTTATTGTCATCGTTTAGCCTATTAAATGGATTAGTTGTCGGAAATTTATCTCGCTGTTTTATTTGTTTTTAAAAGATAGAGGAGAGTTATCTGACTCAAAACGAAATAGTAGATTTAGTTTCCCTTTCTTAATTTTTACTTTCTTCGTCACGTACATAGTAGGTAAAGAAGGTATTGCATTCCACCCAAAAATTCGATACCGAGATTTCGCGGAAATACAAGTTTTGAGGCACTCTGAATAAAAAAATCTTCTCTACAATCTATTTTTACAAACGCCTATTCTCCATATGCTTCAAGTTAATCGAGATATCGAGATGTCAATCTTATTGGTAATTTTCTTGTAGATGCAAGGGAAATTGCTAGGTTATAAGCGATAGTCAAATATTTTAACGCTGGTTGCTATGTGGCGCATTTCATTCTCTTTGCATGTCCAGGACATAAAATAAATGAATAACGAATTTGAGAAAAAGTATAAGTATTGAAAAATTTAAGGAAATAACAAGCAATATCTCGAAAACGGTTCACTCAACAAAAAAAATGTATATGACATAAGTTGTGTATTTTAACGCGATCTACATTTTTTGTGAAGTAAAATTCTGTCTATCTCTTACAGTTTACCAGTTATGCAAAAGTCGTTCACAATAAAGAATACTTTTGGAGACATTCCCAGAAAATTCGAGATATACATTTCATTTCTCATGACATTATCTTAAACAAATGATATTTTCATCAAAATCGTTAGAGCCATTTTTGAGAAAATTAAAATCTTCGAAAAATGTTCCATGTAAAGGGTAGTCTGGGGTGGGGGGATTTTCTTGAAAACCTTCGTCTCGCATCTCTGGAAGATACTGAACCTAAATACCAAGTTTGGTGTTTATCCGACTGTTCATTTTTGAGTTATGCTGTTCACAGACACACACACAGACACACACACACAGACACACACACACACAGACACACACACGGACATGTTTCCAAAAATGCTTTTTTTGGATTCAGTGGGTCTCAAAACATGTATTTACAGTGAAATCTCGGTATCGAATTTTTGGGTGGAATGCAATACTTCCCCTACTTACTATACGTAGTAGAGAAAGTAAAAAGAAACGTTTTCAGAAAAATGTCCGTGTATGTGTGTGTGTGTGTGTGTGTGTGTGTGTGTGTGTGTAAGTGTGTAAGAGTGTGTCTGTGAACAGCGTAACTCAAAAACGAGAATTTGGATAAATACCAAACTTGGTAATTATGATTCAGCACCTTCCAAATATGCGACACGAAATTTTTTAAGTCCTAAAACAAACTACCCTTTGCATGGAACATTTTTCGAAATGTTTTATTTTTAAAAAAAATGGCTTTAACGGTTTGTTTTAAAATACCATAGGTATATTAAAGATACGTAAATGAAAAATAAAACTATATTTTGAATTTTCTGGAAATAGCCTGAGGTCCTCTTAATTCAGAAGGAATTTTATATAATCTTGTATAACTGGTAAACGTTAAGCGATAGACGAAAACGTACTATACAAAAAAATTTAGATCTCTTTAAAACACAATTTATTTCAAATAAATTGTGGCATAAGCCATTTCGGAGATATTCGTTATTAATGGTTCGAATTATTCATTACTTGGCCATTCTCTTAAAGTTCTGTCCACATTTAGTTGTTTCTCGCGATTGCATGGAAACAGTATGGAATTTTAAGGCCAGCATATAGCGTCATTTGACTAACGCTGTTCCCTTTGTATCTATAACGAAATGTGTAAGGTAGCTATTTCTTCAAAGGTTTATTTGGATTAAAATGTAGTATATAGAAAAATAAGCTTAATAAGAATAGTTTGCATATCCACTAATAAATGATAGAGGGTAAAGAAACTCATGTGAATGTGTCATGTTCTAAATAACATTGAGATAAAACCTCCGAGGAAGAAACCAAAACAGCAGCTGACAGAGGAAAAAATAATCCACCACAAGAGATGAATTTGGAACACGAAAAGAAAAGTATTTATTTATTTCAATACTGTCATTTAGCAATACAGATTGATTGCAATTGACATGGTCACTTCTAAAAAATAGATAATATAAACAAAAATATCAGTCAATACAAGTAAATGACATCATCAGAAGTGAAACTATACATAGATGGGGCTTCAAGGTAGTCATTTATATTATAAAATGTATTATCATTATGAATAGTTCTTTTAAAGTACATTTATTCAACTGAGTTACACGAGGTAGAATATTAGTGTATAGAATATATGGTTATTGGCATTCACTGAGAGCCTCCATTTGTGTAAGTACAGTCTTATATTATTTATAGTGCTATGTTTATGAATTATATTAACAGAAATGCATTAAATATAAATTATTTTTGGCATATACCAGTAGTTCCAAATAAGAGTCATAATTCCCTGTATAGTGAATAGAGCTTTACAATAAGCATTCCACTTAGTATTTTCCAGTAATCTAATGATGATGATGATGATGACTCTCTTTTGCAAAACAGACACTCTATCAACATGGGCACAATTTCCCCAGGGCAGTAGGTGGAGACAGCGTGATCCAAGCAAGTGAAGGTATAATGATGAAAAAAATGTCGCGGTGAAGGCTTACCGCATAAAATTAAGAACAAAGAAATGCCTGTAAATGTTCCAAAATCGGATAGTTGCTAGAAATGTCGTTTTAAATGCAGCATCAGAATTTCTGAGGAGGATAGAAAAACGCTGTACGCATTAGAAGGAAGGCGCCAAAGATCGGGAGAAAGGCCTGTAGAAAATGGTCAAAACCGTTCAAATGATCGAGAAAGCAAAATGAAACCTGAAATCACAGCCAAAGTGAAATCTCACAATGAAAGTTTTCCCGTTTTAGCATACCATACTCGAGAGAAATACTTTAGACAGTAGTCTTAGTATTTTCAAAACGAAACGCATAATCTCTTGGCAGGGATGGAATGCAAGTTTTGGAACTGAAAATAACCCCAGTTTTTACCAACCAAGGATCGTTGTCAAACACGTGAAAAAATATTTATTTCATGTGTAGGGGAAAACGCAAGGCTTCAACAAAATTATGAAAATCAGCTAAAGAAAGAAAGAAAGAAGAGTGTAATGCAGTCAAAACTTCTAATAAAGAAATAGCTTCCATAGATGCTAATTTTTCATTTCTGACCTTTAACTTGTAATCTGTTCTTCGGGTCCCTTCTAGTGATGTAATGCAATGTATTACAGTAAAAAGTTCCGCAACTACTGCTTAACCTTTAAGAACAGGCTTCTCCTAATGAAGCCTGTTGCTTTCGTTGGATTTAATTAATGAAAAAAGAGGAAGTTTGGAAATTGGCAGCTGTCTCTTTACTTTTTATCTACCATTCCTTCGCATAAAATAGAAATATACCTTCTTTCTTATTCATGTGGAGAGCAGAATGGTTGAGAAAAGACATATTTGCATTATTGAACACAAATTTCTTGAGAATGATCAGTTCATACATGGAGGTTGCTCAATGCATAGTATGATTGAGTCAAAAAAAAAACATGTTCCAGCGCAACACTGCAGCCTCAGATTTTGTAACATCTTTTCACGTGTGGTTTAATGTCACTTCTCTTTACAACTCCTAATCCTTTAGACATAAACACAAGCCTAGTAAAATTAACACTGCATATTTTCATTGTAAAGCAGATTACAACTAAGCGAAAAATAGAATACAAATGCCATGCCGTTTTCGGGGTATTTAAATGCATATTTACAGTTTAGTTTGCCTCACAGCACTTCGCACAAAAACTTGTAGTACGCACGGTGACATTCTTTGTAGTATGTTGTAGTTGCTCTCTTGTTTTTAGAACCACAAGTAACAATTGTCTCTTGCCAGCAGTATGCGCTTTTTGTGTTTGTGATGATCACTTCTGTGAAGGGACCTGTATCATTACCCGAATATGTTTTTTAAACTGGATGTCTCTTTTGCTATCCATGGTTTGGTGAGCTCAGACGTATAAGAAAGTCTTGTTGGCTCCCCGCTGATTATTGTGGTTATGGATACCCAGGCATTCCCACAACCAATGTTAAGCATGCAATAAAACACACATAATAACAATTTCCTGGTTTTTCGGCTACAAGAATGGGCGACTACATATCTGATCCAGCAACACCCATTCCAAATGATGTAGCATTGTAATCCTCTATTTTGTATGGTTTCTATGGTACTTTGGCTGATAGTGAGCTGATGATGAGCAGTTGACATAAAAAAAGAAAGCTTTATACGTTTTTGCATTGTATGAAGCGAGCAAAGCAAAACATGCGAGTAGAAGTACCCACATTTCCGGTTTTCGTTGACAGTAGTTTAATAGGCATTTCTGATTTCTAGCTACGAATAGCTTCAATCACTGCGAGTTTATCTCCCGCGAGTTTTGCTGGAATAAAGTGATTGTCTACCGCGATGTCTTGGTCATTTCCTTGACATAAAATTCCCGAAGAGGCATTCTGTCGTTGACCATGTACCTCTTGATTTTCATGTCACAAGACATTATTTTAATCCCGTAATTATTGAGTTTATTCAGGACATGTATACATGCGAAAAGGGTACCGCCCTCATAAACCTAGCAGTTGCTCGTCAATGATAACAATGGACCTTCTTTGTAACATGTTCTGCGGTTGTGAATAGCCTGTTCCAAACTTTCTCGTTTTTACGCGAAGTAAACTTTTCTCTTCTGCCTTGCGAGATTTTGGCCCTCAAATCTCAAGTATGATGCTAAAATCAAACCTTTTAGAACTCATGGTGGCTTCGTACCTAGAACAGCAATAACCTGTGTTTATTTATTTTTCATTATTTCATTTGTATAGCCCCCTTAAACATCTTTGGCTTGAGAAACAACTAACTGATTACTGTCTGAACTGCAGGATTTTTCAACATTCAACGCATGCGCAATCACTCCAGATTTCATATATGCTGGACTCTACGCAGGATATGGAATGATTCTGGATATAGAAAAAATCCCCTCCCCAGCGAGGAACCCCATTCGGCACTCTGAATTACCTTAACCACAGAGGCAATCGTATGTTGAACATTTCTCGGATAGACAGATAATTAATTAGTTTGCAGAGTCACTGTTTGCGTAAAGATTGCAAGAAGAGCTTTCATCTCTGGTAGGCAGGTGTGTAATATGTGTGTGTGTGTGTGTGTGCGCGCGCGCGCGCGCTCGCGCGTCTTTTTCTACACAGTTATTCATTCGTATGCGATACTATAGTCTTTAATCTCATCCGTGGAAAACAAGGAAAGTATTCCTGAGGAGACTTCGTTTTTTCAGCCTGTCTAATCGGCGCCTGAATGAAGAAATTATGCTTTTGCCTGGCGTACGACCTCTTGTAAGATTTTGCAGACCGGTAGCATCACAATATTTGTATTAATTGCCGGTGAGAAAATTGATTATCACTCCTTGCTTTCAGATTTTCGAATTTTCAAATTCAAACCTTTTGCACACACGTCATCTTTGTGGCTGCTAGAGATAGTTTATGCTAGAGATTGTCTAATCCATTATGTATCAATTAGCGGCTAAAAGCCAAACTTCCGCGCTAGAAAAATTACATTCACGACGCAACTTCACATCTTATTTCTCAACTTTTAATTACAATTCAGAACTGTTTTAGATACACATAGGCGGCAACAGGATGGGTTGAATTACGGCTTCCTTTTAACACTGGATTTCTTCCCCAAATAAGAAAGCGTAGGCAAGTGAATTTTAAGTTCGTTGAATGGCTCCAACAATTACTAGGGTCCTGTTTGAGAAAGCAGAGAAAGCCAGTAAACCCCCCCCCCCTCCGCACATAGCTTTTGTAGCATCCCACATATTCCGTGGCCATTTTTGTCTCCAAAGATGTTTCAAAATTTAATTTAAAGCATTCTGTTGATGTAACCTTTGAGAAAAATCCTACGAATTCAATTATCAGCGAGCAATGCATAAATGAACAAACATATTTTATTTTTATTTTTAACTTTGCAAACTTTTTAATACGGTGAGTGTATAACTAAAGATTAAGCAGAATTCACGAAACTGAAGATTTAGCTCATTAACTATGAATTCCTAATCAGTAAGTTTATTTAAATGTAATTTCAAGTATCTTATTTCACAATCTGAAGTGAATACCCATACAACTTTCTCTGTCCGTGACAAATTCATATACATCCGTTATAAATGAGCTATACCTAACATTCATATAAAATGATTTTTCTATCCTCATTGCGTTATTCACAATACATTTTTGCCTGGGAATGATTTCAAATTAAGCAATAAGAGCCTCGTTACAGAAAGCATATGGAAACAGCCATCAAATGCATAACTGTGATAATGAGTTTTTACAATGGAAAGAAAGAAAGTAAGGAAGTAAGAAAGAAGGAACCAATCTGGAACTTTCAAACATTTCCCTCGTGTGTTTGAAAACACAACTTGGAAAACAGTTACCGCTACCAAAAAGAATATTTAACACAAATTGTGTGTTTTAGTGAGCTCTAAAATTTCTCAGTTATACAAAATTCAATCAGAATAAAAAGGACTTTAGAAGCTATAAAGAGAAAATTCAAGCTACATCCACATTCTGTTTGTGATAATATCTCAAATACGTACCTATGTTATATTTTACTGAAAATTGTTATAGAGGCTTCTGAGAAAATTAAAATAACGACTTTTTTAATCAATTTGCTGTTGGGGAATTTTTTTGACTATCTTAAACGTGCTTGCTTAAACACTGTCTGATTCAAGTATGAAATTTTATATTTATCTGACTTTACGTTTTCGAGTTGTGCTGTTGACGGTCAAGTCAAACATACATACCTGCACTCTGAGGTTTTGTAAAAATGATTTTTTTAGGGGTTCCTAGATCTCAAAACTTGTATTTCCGGTGAATAAAATTTGGTTTGTCTTTTCTTAGTATTGTAAACCGATTTCAGAAGTGCTGTGCACGCCTGGGCGGATAAACTGTTATTCGGATGACCCGCCTATGGATAACGGCAATCTGATAATAATAATAACAACAATAATAATAATAAATGGTAATAACAATGAAGTCCTTTTCTGACACAAATGTGTTGATTAAATTGATAACTAAGTAATAATACCCCTAATAATAGGCAAGGAATTTGTATTTATTTACTCATGTGCCCGGGCCATATCATTTGGCCTTCTCTTCATCTCAACCCCACACCAAAATTCTGAATACAGTGATGAATCATGTAAATCATATGCAAAGGAAGTTAAACAGAGATAACGTATATTAGAAGAAGAATAAACTAGTTGAAATATATCGAAACTAAGTTAAAAGTAATAAATATCTTAAAAATATATGTATACATACAATATGCGTACAACGAAAATAAGAAGTTGCCTCTAAATTAACAAGGTAAGTTAATACAAGAAAAATATTGCGTCGTTATCTGAATTGTCCCTAAACTATGCATCAGTCAGAAATAAGAATATCCAAGGATGCACACATCTAATTCAGGCACTGATCAGCAGTTTGAATTCGTAGAGTAGTGGCTACATTTAAAGCTATGATGAGATAAAACGACCGGTAACGTAATGAAGGTCATAAAACGTGAAAAGTGCTAACCTCGCGATCAATCTTAAACCAAGCTCAGCCTTTTACTGCAGTGTTTGGTAAGTATACGTATAAAATGCAAAGGTTACATTTTTATTTATTACGTGATTTCCTTTCCCCAAGCGATTCTAGCGCGCTACCACATTCCACAGTGATTTATCTCTCGTCTTCTCTATGCCCCGACCATGTTAGCATTCAAAGCACGGTCATCGGATTCAACAAGTGCTGGCCTCCACTACAGTCAATTGTTTTTCCTGTGTCGTCGTTTGTGTTCGCCCTCTATAAAAATCTCTTGGTAGTAGCAACGACAATATTTCCGATGCATTATCTTCATCTTCCCCAAAACTAAACAATGACAATGCAAAACTGTGAGTGCTTTTGGCGTCAAGGAATACAAATTATTATTATTATTATTATTATTATTATTATTATTATTATTATTATTATTATTATTATTATTATTATTATTATTATTATTATTATTATTATTATTTTACAAACTGAGCATAGGCCTAATCTGTTCCTATTGATATGTATAAACAGTAAACGAACGAAAGCCGCTCTTCCTTAAGTAGGTACGTCATCTGATATGGAACAATAATTGAACAAATTATTTGTAAGAAACTGTTAAAATCAACCAAACATAGCCGTGACTCACTGGAAACTCGCAGAATTTTCTGTATTATCTCCTCAAAAGCTGTAAGTGCTTACCGTTAACTCTAATCATGCAATTTTTTTAATTGTTCCATTTATACCCGCCTTTAACTCTCATCCATACTTCCAGACTCTGGGGAAGATAGGGAATAATCTTGGCTAGAGAAAAATTTCCACCCCCAGCTGGGGATCGAACTCGGGACCTCTAGCAACTGAGCTACGGGGCCAGCCAACATGCAATTTTGACATTTCAGAAAAATAGGCATTTAAATTGCGTGTCCAAAAAATTCTCAAACAGTAATTTCAGATTTTGTTTTTATTTTGGATGTTGTGGCTTCCTTTGTATGCAATAAGGTAAAAATCTGAAGAAAAAAAAATTGTTTTCAACATTTTAAAATTAGAGTTTTGGGCATATTCTTTCTCCATTTACTAAGTTCAAAATGATACATATGAAGGAGATTAAAATTTAGTTAAATTAAATGTTCATATTTGCAGAACTACTGTATTTTTACTTTCTCTACTACGTATACTTACTTATACAGAATCCATACATATAGGTAAATCATAATACAGCATTCACAAAAACGTATAAACGAATAAGTAAACTAATATATTGTGTACAGATCATAAAATTCTGAGACCAGACCCGAAAAATAGTAATGATAAAACGTATAAGTGAGTTAAATATTAATGGAAAAATTCGCCACCTAAAAATGTAGGGTATGTCTGCGAAAAACGCAGAAATGAATAACGTGTATGAGAGGTTCAACCTTATTATTTTAGCACACCATTAGGGTTTCTATCCGTTCTGTTTTTTCGCGGGACAGTCCCGATTTTTAGCAAAATGTCCCACTGTGCCGATAATTTGTTTCGGGACGCCCAAATGCCCCGGTTTTTTTCTCTTGGAACACTTTGTTTCATTAGAGCATTGTAATGCTCAGATTTCTCCATTTATTTTCCGAACAACTCAATTAAAATATTTATTTCGTTGATATTTTATGACATCGCTGGCTTTGATGTATACTCGTACAAGTGTATTCTTTGGTTTGGTGTTGTGGCTGTATAGCTTCCTCGATTCTCCCCTACTCTTGCAGGAAGAAGGAATTCTTGGTAATAACTGATATAAGTCAGAGTATAGGCGTCAGTGAGTGTGTGCTGAAGTTATCGTTATCAATCGATGTATAAGTGAAATTATGCCGAAAAGAAAATGTAGTATAAATAATAACATTAGGTGGAATGCAATACTTACTATAGGTAAACAGTAAGAAAGTAAAAATATGACAAATGTGATAGGTTTTTGTTTGGCACTGTCAGGAAGCAATGCACCTGTAGAACGTATATTTTGTTTAGTAAATTCTATGTTGTCTAATGAGAGAAACAGGATGAAACTCAAGATTGTGAAAGAATTAGTAGTTGTGAATTAAATTACCATTTTAGTTCATTACCATATAAAGAGTTTTGTATGTAATATCAAAGGAAACCAAAGTGCTTTAAGAAAGTCACAAATCTGACAAGTTGTGTATCAGAGTATAGTACCGACTTGTTTCTGAAGATTCTAAATGACAAGTAAGAGTTTGTGTGTTCACAATGTATCATTACTTCCTCTATTAAATTTCAGATTTTGTAGCTGGTTACACTATAAAATTTGCATTGTTGTTTGCAGTCAATTTTGTTAATTACGTATTAGCTTTTCATTTATGAACATTGCAGAGTTATTTTTTCCTAAGTTGTTAAGAAAGTCACAAATTTAAATAGTTTTCCTTTAATTTGTATATATATTTATCATTGTTATAAATAATTGTTATATTAAACTTTACTTGTCTCCACTTAAATAATCATAATAGATGTATACATACATGTTTAAATATTATCTAAGATTTAAAATAACAATTTCTGCAAATGCCAGCCATATTTATAATGGAAAGCTGATAATTATGAAAAAATTCGTTCCGATATGTTTTTTGTTTCAAATGTCCCAGGTTGTTAATAAGAATTTTGTAAAAAGTTCCCCTTTTTAATGAAGACTTTATGGGAACCTTACTATACATTTTTCTTATACTTAATAAAGAGTTTATATTGTAAAATTAACATTTATACCTTAAAATTAGCTTTAGGTCTTATTTCTTTTATTGTCAAACACTAATTTAGTCATTATCTTTTAATGATCCTACATTTTTCCCCCTGTGCATGAGATTTTTCTCGTTAAGGGTAGTAATGGAAATTAGTTATTACTCTCTATATTTAATGTAGTATGTTTGCAGTAATAAATAAAATACACACCTACACTGTTTTTTTTCATGTAAGTACATTCCCTAATGAAACAATTAAAACTATTATATAAATTTTCCGAGTTGCGAAGGATTATTAATTTTTACAGCAAAAAGTAAATATAAAAACAAAAGAATTTACACTTACTATTTAGCTCATGGTCCCTATAATCTACGGCCTCCTGCTTGATAATCTAAGGCTTTCGTTCAGTATTGTCAACATAAAGTCATTGTCGATGTTGAAATTTATTAAATTTTCTTCGATAAAGCTGCATTCCCATTAATTTAACGAATAATACAAGAGCAGAAGCTAAAATAATTGTAAAAACTGACCACTTACGGATTATATTACATAACTTTAGCTGTTTATCGCAATGGAACTGTTAAAAGTAGGATTTCATTTTGTATAGTTCTAAAGACATTTAACATTAAGTATATGCTATTTATAATAATCTGGTAAACTTCAGAGGGCCCTGGATTGCAAAGCTATTATTAAGGTTATTTAATATATTCCGTAAGTAGTTAGTTTTTAGGTGTAATTTTAGCTTCTTCTCTTGTATTATTCGTTGAAATAGTCAAACCAAATCTAACACAACCTTCTATTGGATTACTTATGATAATTTTTAAACTAAAACAAGCACAAAAATAATACCAGCTTTGTGCACTATAATACGAAAAGCAAGACGGATATTTAAAATAAATATCATTTCAAGAATTTTATCTTGTAGAATATTTTGCATAGGACACTAAAATTCGCTTCTAAAGCTTACTAATTGGAAAACTAAAAGAAAGGTCTCGTAAAGAAAAGAAAAGCTGTTCAGTATTTAAGCAAATCAAAGATACAATTAAAACTTCACCCAAATAAACTAAAAATAGAATTTTTATTGCATAGTGCTCTACCCCATAAATTAAGCACATTAAGTTCCTTTGGCTTATGAGGTCACTTATTTCAATGTCGTCCTCACTGATCTAGGTACCAACTTGCGACCACCGAGGTCGCAAGTTCAAACCAGGTGGAGGGCGATGGATTCGTAAAAATTCTTAGCATGGCTTCCTTCGAAAGGAACGTTAAGCCGGTTCTGTGTCGTAGATTTACGGCATGTAAAAGAACTTCAAGTCTGATAAGGAGGCCTCCGAGCAAAATTCCCGGTCTTTTATGCCCAACATAGAATGGGACGCTAAGAATCATAGTAGTTAAAGAGCGTCCATAAAAATATAAAAAATTATTTCATTTGTTTATATTCAACTATACATAACTCAAATCCTTTTTACTTCCTCTACCACGTACATAGTAGTTGGAGAAGGTATGGCATTCCACTCAAAAACTTAATATCGATATTTCACCAGAAATAATGTTTTAAGGCTCCCTGAATCCAAAAAAAAAAAAAACATTTTTAGGAAACGATGTGTGTGTTTGAACAGTATAGCTCAAAAACGAAAAGTCGGACAAAACCAAACTAAGTATTTAGGTTCAGCGCCTTCCAAGGATGCAACTCGAAGATTTTTCAAGAAAAAAAACCCCAACTCAAACTAAACATTTAAGGAACATTTTTAGACATTTTTTGTTTTCTAAAAAGTGGCTCTAATAATGTTTATTAAAATACCATATTATACTAAACATATTTTAGATGACAAATAAAAATTTTACCTCGAATTTTCTGGGAAATAGCTTGTAGTTCCTCGTTATTCGGAAAAACTTTTGTATAACCTTGTATAACTGGTTAACGTTAAGTGTTAGACGAAACCGCGCGACACAAAAATGTAGATCTCTTTAAAACATACAATTTACTTCAAAAAACTTTTTTGTGGCATCAACCGTTTCCGAGATATCCGTTATTAATGGCTCGATTTGCACAATACTTTCTTTCAAGTTCCGTCGATTTTCAGTTGTATCTCGCGATTGCATGGAGACAGTATGGAATTTTAAGGCTAGCATATAGCGTCCAGTTCTTAAACATCTGACTATCGCTATTCCCCTTTTATTGTAAGAAATGTGTAACGTAACTATTTCTGCAGAGGTTTATCTGGATTAAAATGAAGTAGATAAAAAATTAAGTTTCGTAAGAATAATTTGTATGCCCACTAATAAACGATAGGGGCAGAGAAAGTTATATTAATGTAACATATCCGATTTTTTCTGAATGCTGTTGATCACCAAGATACTTTTCCATATAATAATATTGGGATGGCGATTACCTTAATATTTTTCTTCTTCTAGTTTTGTCTCTAAGACTATGTTTAATACTTCCGCACATAGAGGGATTTCATTTAAAAACTTTCCAGTCTAAATAACAATTTATTTAAATTTCATTTAATTTAAACAAAAAGACGTCAACTTAGTTATTGAGGGGGAAGCTTTAAAACTGGTCTTAATTGCATTTTAGGTTTACCCCCTCACCCCCAACCATCTCCACTGTGAAATTTCAAATGACACCCTTATAATTTTATACTTAAACTTGAAAGAGTATTTAATTGTTCATTCATCTCACTCATTTATTTTACATCTTTTGTTTTAAATTTTTGCCTAGCGAACGTGGATTTTTCTTATTGTAGAAGACCATTTTAAACATTTCCTGCGTATTAAATGTTTATAAAATAGTGAATATCATTCAAGAGAGAACAGAAAGCATATTTATTTATGGAGCTTAAAACCGCAGAACTACTATGCTTTTAACGAGAGGCATTCTGAGAAAGACGTAAGTCACCGATATGACAAAAATCTAGTACGTAAATTTGAAAAAAAAACTGGTTCTGCGTGCAATAAAGTAAACAAACAACCTAGAAAGCTCTAGGAAATTTCCCAGATTGAAATATTAGGTCATTTCAGTATTGAACATACCACGTTGATTCCAAAAATACCTGCTGCAATACACATTTCGGTTGGCTCCTGGCGCTGATGACGTTTGATGTTTAGCGCCCTTAGGCCCATCTCATCATCTTCATCATTATCGGTTGGTTCCAAACATTGAGTGCTAAAAATAAACAAATTTTATCCCTACAAAAACAAATTCACCAACAGCTCAGCGAAGACGATTTTGATAGAAAAGTAGAATTTTGTCAACAAATGTCTCAGAGAATCGAAGATGATCAAAATTTGACACAAAATATTTGTTTTAGTGATGAAGCGACCTTTTTCTTAAATGGGTTTGTCAACAAACACAATTGTGGGTACTCGAACAATGAAAATTCTCGTTTCGTGAAGATAATACTCAATTTCCGCAGATCAATGTGTGGGCTGGAATTATGGGGGATGATATGGTTGGATCCATTTTCATTGAAGAAAACCTGACTAGGGAATTGTATCTAAACATACTAGAAAATGCAATTCGTTCACTTATCACACTGTCGCTAGAAAACCAAGCCAGTGAAGGAAACTTGGTTTTGGACGAACAAAATTTGCATTTTTAGTAGGACGGAGCTCCCCCACACTATCCGAAAATGGTTGGATTGAAGATTTGCAAGAAAGTGGATTGGTAAGTGAGGGGCTATAGAATGGTCTGCGAGATAGACTTGACGCCGCTTGACTTCTTCTTATGGGTCATTTGTAACCAGATGTTTATACTCCTCCGCCTGAGAATATTCAAGAATTGAGAAATAGAATAACACAGGTATGTAATCGGATTAGTAATGACACACACCAGAAAGTTCACGAGGAGTATCAAAGTAGACTGTATTACCTTATCACTGTCTAGCCAACAATGGAGCATATTTTGAACATTTGATTTAGTCAAAAAAGTTGTGTTTCTTGTCAGGTTGCCAGGTAAAAGGTGTAAACTAAATGAATGAGATGAATAAACAAATGAATACTCTTTCATAAATAAGTATAAAAATATAGGGGTGGCATTTGAAATTTCAAAGTGGAGGTGTCTGGGGAGAGGGAGTGAAACATAAATTGCAATTAAGACCAGTTTTAAACTTCCCCCAGAATATCTAAGTTGTCGTGTCTTTTTGTTTAAATTAAATTTAAATAAATTGTTATTTAGACTGGGAAGTTTTTGTAATGAAAGATCTGTATATTGAAATGTATAGTTACAGCTGTTTTGTAGGTCTTTGTCCTCATTATAAGAAATGTTACAACCCAAATAATATTAAAATTATTAATTTCCCATTTATTATAGCTTCTATCTTTTGAGAAAATTACTTGCAAAAGCCATCACTTAAGATATTCTACTGGACATTTCCAAATTATACTTCGCGCTAGCTTTCATAAAAGCTGAGGTGTCTGATATATACGGCTGCAATATAGGTATTAAATTTTAAGATTTCATTCATCTCTGGCCTACCTTATATTCATAAAGGCTTCGACGATGCTTTGGACATTCTTAGGTCTACGCTTCCAAGGCTAGGAAAGGAAATGAGATTTGGCCAAAAAGATTTGCTTTTAGTGGTCCCATCCTAGTCCAAATACGCGGTAATTGGCGGACACCGTAGAAAAAAATCTGATGTGTTACACTCACATGACTTTCTCTACTCTTGTACAATCTAATTTTTCAAACGCCTATTCTCCATATCCTTCATGTTAATCGAGATATCGAGATGTCAATCTTATTGGTAATTTTCTTGTAGATGCAAGGGAAATATGGTAGCGATAGTCAAATATTTTAACGCTGGTTGCTATGTGGCGCATTCCATTCTCTTTGCATGTCCAGGACATAAAAAAAATGAATAACGAATTTGAGAAAAAGTATTAAGTATTGGAAAATTTAAGGAAATAACAAGCAATATCTCGAAAACGGTTCACTCAACAAAAGAAATGTATATGACATAAGTTGTGTATTTTAACGCGATCTACATTTTTTGTGTAGTAAAATTTTGTCTATCTCTTATGGTTTACCAGTTATACAAAAGTGGTTCACAATGAAGAGACATTCCCAGAAAATTGGAGATATAAATTTCATTTCTCATGACATTGTCTTAAACATATGATATTTTCATCAAAATCGCTAGAGCCATTTTTGAGAAAATTAAAATTTTCGAAAAATCTTCCATGTAAAGGGTAGTCTGGGGTGGGGGGATTTTCTTGAAAACCTTCGTGTCGCATCTCTGGAAGATACTGAACCTAAATACCAAGTTTGGTGCTTATCCGATTGTTGGTTTTTGAGTTATGCTGTTCACATACACACACACACAGACAGACACACACACACACACAGACACACACACATGTTTCCAAAAATGCTTTTTTTGGATTCAGGAGGTCTCAAAACATGTATTTCCGGTGAAATCTCGGTATCGAATTTTTGGGTGGAATGCAATACTTCCCCTACTTACTATACGTAGTAGAGAAAGTAAAAATGATTTCATATACTGATGCATATCTAGTGAAATGAAAGTATATATGTAAATGCAATCAATAGCAAGGAACAACGCAGAGACTCCAGTCAAGCCCTTGGACCTTAGGCCCATATCTGCTAGGTTTAAATTGATAAAAACAGCCTCGGACTTGAAGAATGGTGCAAAAGCTAATTTATTCTATTATTTCGATTCGCGAACTATAATTAATTTTGGAAACGCATTAGATATAGGTATATCCGCAGAGCAGAATTAAGGAATTTTTAGTTTTGGTGAAACGTGTCCGAGTGGTAAATTACTTAGCTATTTCTTTTCACAAGTTCGTTATGAACTGTACGGATCTCCATTCACTAAAGTGACTATCTTTAGTGCTTCATGGCACAGGGTTTCGCGGGTTCGAGTCCTGCTTCGGGATGGGTGTTTGAAAATGTGTAGGTGTAAGTAAAATGGAAAACAACAAGAACTAAGGGCGAAAAAAGAGAAGAAAAGAAAAAACTGGCAGGGCCGGGACAAAAGTTCTTTGCCATTAAAACCTCTACAGACAGCACTTAAATTGCTATTTGTACAAAAGAAGTCTGAAACATCTGGAAAGCAGAAAGTGTTAAAACTGTTCTCACTAAGCATAGCGAGGTCGTGGGTGAAGATAGCTGAGAGGAAGAGAACAAATGGCGTCAATAACCAGGAAGTTCAACTCTTCCCTTCCCACAGCACGGGGCGATAAAATGTTCCCGCGCTTAACTTCCACTCAGATAAAAGTTGCAAGACCTTACTAAATCGTGATGACGTACAACCTCTCGCGAGAACAATGCCAACGTTGGTTCTATATCCCAAAGAAACAGCTGTAGTGGTAGGGAAGGTACATAAGAGATCTGTTAACTACTTCACGTTGAAAGTTGCGGAGGAAGCATTGGTAGGCAGAAGGCAGCCGAACAAGCGAAATGGAGTGCACAGGCGTAGTGCCGAGACACATTTGTCCAGCAGCTCTTCAGGATAATTATCTCATTACTCTTGCACTAAGAACAAGGCTAAATTTAGCATTTAGTCACTCCAAAACATAATACTTACAACACATTTCTAATTATAACAGACAAAAATACACAATAATTGTGTCGTTCAGTCGATGGGGTTTTGTCTTTTATTGTTAGCCTATTTACAAATTTAACAGAGCGAGATGGCTCCGCGGTAACGTGTGAGGTTCGCATTCAGGAGGTCCCGGATTCGATTCCCGGCGACCGCTACTCTGATCATAGGTTTTTCGTGGTTTCCTCGGGTGGTAGGCGAATGCTGGGGTAATTTCTCTCCTACCACGACTTTCCTGACCCTCATTTCTGTACCCATAATTTCATTGATCACCTGTTTCAGGGTTGAATGACCAGACGACGGTGTTCGGCGTGTTGCGGCTGGGCGGTGGAGGTGCGCTTTGTGAAGGTTTTCCCTTGTGTCGGTCGGACTGCTCACGGATCCGCCTCCGGTTGGTGTCGGAGCAGGCTCTCCTTCAGAGGAACCCGAGGATTAGGGGCCTGTAGGTGGGCTTGAGCGGCATCGGGTGCGTTTTCAGTCTGGAAACGTTAGGGATCCCGTCCACGCTTGTGCACGTCGTCTCCCGGATCTGGTCGCCCTTAGAGTCTTTCCCCTCATTCCTCTGTCCCAGGGGCCGCGTTCGAAGCACAAAGGACGACATGGCTTAAGTACGGTGCTCTGTCTTGGTTTCTGGGTCCCCTGCTTGGTATATATGTAGATACCTTCGCCTTTTTACTTTTACCATTTTAATAAAAACATAATTTAGCTCTTATTGTAAGAGAAATGTTAACGATGCAAGCAATGTTTTAGTGCCAAAGGATAGGATCCGCCTGGTCCAATTCTATTATGAAACAAAATTTACATTCTTCTGCTCCTTTCAGGAATCAGCTTATTTCACATGTTCCAGTATCCACTTTCAAACTATCTCTTGCTTGGTCTACCCAGATCTCTACTTCCAGTTACTTGATAGTAATCTATCTAACGTTATATTGAATTGCTCTTTCTATTCCAGCATGCTAATTAAATATATTTAAATCTCATCCTATGGTGTAATTTCTTCCAGCTTTATTTCTTACTGTTACACACACATTCTCCGCATATTGAACACCCGTTCTTTCCTTTTTTGTTACTATCCATGACGCTAAACGTTATGATAAAGAAGATACAGCATCGCCTTTAGAGCTTCATTTGTGTGTTTTTTTTTCTTGAATAGCTTGGAATTTATTAACTTTCATCAATGTCGTATCCCATATATTAGAACTGAGATACTGGCTCTAAAATGTTTACATTCATGAATATTTACAATCTAACTGATGTGCTATGATCGTGAATTCAGCAACATGCATCTTAATTTAAAAACCTCCGAACCATCATTTTCGAATATTTAAACTTCCAAAAGCCATGGCTAAGATATTAGGACATGCTTAGTTAAAAGGCCTAGGAACATTATTTAAGTTTAGTAATTATTTAATTTAGATCCGCTGTCGATTTGTTCTAAACCTTGTTTGATATGTGCTGAATAAAACCCCAATGATGTTTTAGTGTACTGTGCTGGGAGTAAAAGTTAATTTGGTCACAATAAATGTTTAAATACAGTAATATAATGCACATGCCTCTCTTCCGCAATAAGAATAAATAGAAAGGGGGGGACGATCACACGGCAATGGATTTGCGCTTGGTTTATGGTTTATTTCTCTAAGATCCAAAATAATTGATAATGAGAGACCTAACATTAAACTGCCCAACATTAGTAGGAAAATGGATTTGTGTAAACCTTTTTACTTCATTTCCGAAACTACCTTTGCCCCCAAAAATGACACCCCAAAACATCATTGGGTTATTATTTAGCACATATTAAGCACGGTTTAAAAAACAAATCTGTTATCGCGTGCTAAAGTAAGCAATTATCCTTCTTAAACTTGCAAATGCTGTACAACTACATACAACTTCAACATATCCTTTTAATGTTAAATTGACAGAGATGATAATAATAGGTATTTCCTACGAAGTTCTGAAGGAGTTACAGTAAGCTCTCGTGCTGTTGCGGTATTGTCTGTAGTCTAAAGCAGATTTTTCCACATTAAAAAAAAAGTATATTTTTTTAACGTCTTTTAACCTGGTAGTTCACATCGGACGATCAATGAACGAAATGAAATGTTGAAACGACGCCCAAATAAGCCCGGGGTCCTTAGAGCTTAGAGTTACACGACATTCGTCTTCTCAGGATAAGGGAAAACCCGAAAAAAAAACCTTATAGGTAACTCAACCTAACCGAGATTCCAAACGAGACCTCTTGAATGTGAGACAGAGCATGCTATCCCTACTCCACGGAGGAATACTGACTGTATAAAAGGTTTTAGAACACCCACAATCGTCGCTCTTAAACAAAACACAACCACACACTATAAGCACATTCAAGCCCTCCCAGTTGTAACTTCCTATTACTAACATGCAAAATTCCAAAACCTTGTTTGATGAAGCATTGTACCAACATTTTACTTCGGCTTTTGTATAAGATTGGTTAGAATACTTCGTGTATTCTCTGTGGGGTAACTACAACAAAACCGAGGGGGATGGCTCAGGCAGCAAGTTCTGTGGTTCGCATTCGGGATGTAGTGGCTTCGATTCCCGTGGCTGACCCACGGGTAGTTTCGGGTTTTCCCCGAGTTGCTAGGCGAATGCTGGGAAGGATCATTACATCCCCCGAATTTCCTGTCCCTCCAATTCATCTGCACTCTCATTTCACTTCACCTTTCATCTGCTTGGCTTCTTTCAGAGTTGCAAGTGTCGGCGGAAGGTCTCGACGTGCGCATGACAGGGGAAAGGATGCTCTGAGTAAACTCGTCCCCCGGACTGCGAGCGGTCTCCGGGTCCCGGATCCCTCTGGGAAAGTATAAAAGAGGAGCCAGCTGCACCAGTCACCACCAGGGGAGTTCAAATGTGTAAATGGTAGGGTCCCTGCCCCCTGCCTGTTGTGGCTCCTGATCCGGCCGCCCTCTGTCTTCTCTCACCTTATCCCTCCCTCCCGTCAGGGGCCTAGGTAAAAAAGATTTGCGTAGGTCGAGGTGCTAAGTTCCCCTCCGCTCCTAGTCCTATCCTATCCTAACTACAATGAAAACTCAGTCATTTTATATCTTCTAGTGTGACTTCAACATATTTGTATTATAATATCTAGGACTTTCAGTACTTTAGCGTTTTAGGAGTTATTTAGATGTTTTTTGGACCACCTGGAAAATAAACGCTTTTAAAATAAGTCTGCTTCAGTAGAACTCAGAAAACTAAGGGTTTTTATAATCTTTAGAATGCATAGAGATAGATGTTACGCTTTTAATATAAAATGAACGAATACTTATATCAAACATTGTTTCCAGGATCATGTGTGTGGCTTAAAAATATACAAATAGGTTGTATCGTATTCACACCACCTTTTCTACTCACTCTTCTACAAAATGTTCTTACGAAAGCTTAGTCATCTATCCACTTCTCGTTAATCGAGATAATTACTTTCATTCATTGTAGGTAGGTTTAAGATGAACACAGAAGGCAAAAGCGATAATCAGATTTTTAAAGAGTGGATCGCTATGAAATTCGGTTGTCTTTTATTGACCAAAATATATATAGAATAGGAACTTCCTACCGGCAAAAGTATAACTATTTACAAACTCAAACCAATAACAAAGAATATCAAGTAAATGAGTAATGTTACAAACGTTTTTATTTTACATATATTGTGATCTTTAACGAGATGTAATATTTTTGTGTGGTAAGATTTTCTCTATCTCTTTCCAGCTTATATAAAAACCATTCAGAATGAAGCGGTATAAGCCAGTTTTGAGAAAATAAAAGATTCACTTCTTCCACTTCTTCGATGATTAGTTTGGGATGGAGAAATTTCTTGAAAATCTTCATGTCACATACTACTTGGAAGACGCTGAACTTAAATACCAAATTTGGTGTTTAAACGATTTTTCGTTTTTGAGCTATGCTGCTTACAGACATAGAAACAAATAAACACACACACACACACCGCGCGCACACAAACATAGCACCTTTATGTATGTATATATATATATATTTATATATGATTCAGGGAGTCTCAAAACGCGTATTTCCGGTAAAATCTCGCTATCGAATGTTTGGTTGGAGTGCAATACTTCCTCTGCCCTATTATAGATAAGTACTAATGAAATAGTAGGAAAAGTAAAAACGAATACCGGCTTATCACTCTGCTGGAAGTATTTAAAAATTCAAACCAAAAACAAAGTATATCCTGGATAACTACGAGTATTAACTTAATAAGACTTTTTGACATAAATTGCGTGCTTTTTGTGCATAGCAATTAATAATGCAAAAGCCATTCAGAACGAAGAGGACTTCAGAGACTATTCCTAGAAAATTGAAGATATACATTTTATTTATCATAAACATATCGTACTTTATTCAAAATCTTGCAGCTATTTCTGAGAAAATGAAAAAATAACGATACATTTTCCACGTAAAGGGTAGTTTGTGGTAGGGTGATTTTTTTGAAAATCTTCGTTTCACATCCTTGCAAGACGCTGCACTTAAATACCGAGTTTCGCATTTAACCGACTTTTAGGTCCGAGCTATGTTGCGCGCGCGCGCGCGCGCACACACACACACACACACACACACACACACACACACACAACACACAGATCTGCGTACACGCGAGCGTACCTTTTTCTAAGAATGCTTTTTTTTATTATTCATGGAGGCTCAAGACGTGTGTTTCCGGTGAAATATAGATGTCGGAATACATACCTACTTCCTCTTACAATAATGTGATGCTCTAAAGTAAAAAGATACTATTCCAACATAGCTTTTTTCTGCTCAAAACTATCTGAAAATGCTTTGTTTAATTGGTTTACACAGCCCAGCACGAATGTGTTGCAGATGCTGTTTATTCCGTTGGGGTTTTTTAAGAAGCAAGTGTATCGAAAAGTAACACGTTAATTTGCTTTTGTTTACATTCATGCGGTCGGTGTAGGTACCTATGGCTAATATCCGTCAATAATGCTGTCAAACACGTGGTCGGATAACTTTTATTGATATATTTTGTGTGATAAGAATTTCAGAAAATATCTTCATGCCTTTTCGAGTAATAAAGTTTGCTTTAGCAAACCTTTAAGCAGCACACACTCTATTGCGTAAGGTAATTCTGTTGTAAAGCTTTGAAAATTACATGTAAAGAGATGAACTGTATGATTTATTGGAAAGGTAGAATCAGACGACTGAATAATTCAATGTCATAGCCGGGATTTGAACCACAGATCTCCCGGTCTCCGTCCGGTTGCTCTAACCACTGACCTACCATGACAACATGCCGGCAGAACATTAAATTCCCCAAGTAATTCGCATGTTTCCCAGTAAACCACAAGGAAATCTCAAATTGTATTGAGATGACATACCCCAATGGCGACTTACAATATTATAAGTACTTTAAGCCCCGGGCTTCATAGTTTCAACCACTATTAGGTCAATTAATGGAATTAATTGTTCTTCCACACAAGCCGTGTGTTGGACAAGATTGGAAAGGTAGAATCAGACTACTATCAGACATAGATTTGAACCACAGATATCCCGGTCTCCGTCCGGTTGCTCTAACCACTGAGCTGCCATGACAACATGCCGGTAGGACATTAAATTCCCTAACATGTATGATTTATGTTTACAGAATAGTAGCAAATGCTTCGAAAGCTTTTCCTGCATGTAACATTATGAAATGATTCGACCAACAACCTTTGTTTTTACTCGAAACACACAGTGTGCCTACACTACCAACTGCTTCTTTGGGACTAGGCTCTCTTGTGCAACTTTACATCGCTAGGTTCAATGTTCGACACTGTAAATCATATATTTTCATTAAAATACCTTTTAACAGTCAAGATTCGTTCTTTAGACTTAAGTTGTATGCTCGCCAAAATAAACGCTTATATGCGCAGTTACTCCCAAATAAAATAGGCGTCTTTATTGTGTGGTCCATTTCTTAAGGTAAGTAGAGCTAGTAGAATTCAAGAATTGACACATTGCCAGTTTTGGCAGCTAACTAAGGATTAATTTGAGTAGGTGTCAACGGATTCCATTTGAGAAATTTTAGACGCAACCTCAATTAAAATAATTAAAGGATTGTTTGAATTGTCGAATCTCCTAGAATGTTGTTTAATTAATCCTTAAAAATTTTATTGAGACATTTATTTTGAAAAAAAAAGGCTGATGTGTTACGTTCACATAATTTTCTCTATCCCCTATCGTTTATTAGTGGGTATACAAATGATTCTTACGAAAGTTAATTTGTTTGTCTACTTCATTCTAATCGAGATAAACCTCTGCAGCACTAGCTACGTTAGATATTTCGTTACAGTAAAAATGGAATAGCGATAGTTACATGTTTAAGAACTGGACACTATACGCAGGCCTAAAAATTCCATACTCTTTCCATGCAAACGTGGAGAAACAACTGAAAATCGACAGGACTTGAAAATAGTGACAGAGTATTGAACAAATCAAACCGTTAATAACGGATAGGTATCTCAAAAATCGCTGATGCCACAAAAAAGTTATTGAAATAAATTGCGTGCTTTAAAGAGATCTACACTTTTTGTGTAGTACAATTTCGTCTATCACTTAAGTTTACAAGATTATACAAAATTGTTTCCGAATGAGGAGCACTTCACAGGCTATTCCCAGAAAATTCGAGATATAGAGTTTATTTGTCACGTAAATATCTTTAATATGCGGTATTTTAATCAAGATCGTTAGAACTTTTTTGAAAACTAAAAATGTCGAAGAATGTTTTATGTAAAGAGTAGTTTGGGGTGGGGAAATTTTTTTCAAAATCTTCGTATCACATCTTTGAAAGGTGCTAAACTTAAATCCGATTTTTTGTGTTTGAGTTACGCTGTTCACAGACATACAGACATAAACCCGGTCTTTTTCTAAAAAGGCTTTTTTTATTCAGGGAGCCTCAAAACGTATTTCCAGTAAAATCTTGTCATCGAATTTTTGGGTGGAATGCAATTCCTTCTCTACCTAGTATATACGTGGTAGAGAAAGTAATAAGTTAAACGAGTAGTAATTTTGCTTGGAAACTTGATCAATGTTGCAATAAGCAGTTGTGTGTTTCTTTGTAAACAGACTAAACAATTGCTTCCTTAGAGATGATAGTTTCGCCAGCCCCTTAAATTCGCTCGGGCATGGAGTACTATAGCCTATGGTTACTATTTATTTATTTATTTATTGAGTTCAACTTCTATGTTCATGTAAAATGAACATACAAGTTGAAGTATATTCTTTTAACTTCTTTGTTCACACTGGGGGTTTTGACTTTAGAAGCAATTGATGGTGTCAGTTAATTGTTGACTTCAGACTTTTAACTGTTATTTTATTAATCTTCGTTAGGAAACACACATTCAATCTCACATTCATGCATCCAGGCTCTGTGGAGTGTAGGGTATGATTCGAATTCAAGAATTCGTCCCGTCCCAGCCCGGAATCGAAGCCGTGACATCTGGAAATTGTTTCTCGGCTTGGAATAAGTATACATTTCGTTACTCCATTGTATTCGATAAAACATTAATATTTTAAGCATGTACTTGTATGTGAAATCGTTTTTTTCTATTTCACAGGTATCCCTTATTATATTACCTATACTATTCGTATAAAAACACATTCACTTTTCCTTAAAAATGTTTGAGTGGGTATATTACAAATCATCAATATTTATTTCTTCATGCTTATGTGCAAGATGGGATATGAGGCAGTGTTTCTGTTCATGACCTGACGTGCTGTAAAAAAAAAGTGGGAGAATAGCCTATATATATATATATTTTTAATAGCCACCAACATCAGTGTGTCATTAACAAGCTCGACTAGTCTGTAATGACAGCCCCAGTCCAAGAAACTACCCTTCAATTTTTCATTGTCTACAACACCTAACAAAATTAGTCCAACTTCATGCTGTATTTGAATCTGCTTTACTTCTTTCCCTAGTAAGTTTTCGGTTTCCCATTTAAACAAAATCCTACAAAATTGATTAGAATGAAAAGAACTTTTGAGGCAGTATTTTTAACACTTAAATGACTTCAGTCTAATTATATAATATAAAATACAATAACAACCCGTCTTAAAGCAATATGTGTATACTACAATATATAAAAAGTGCATATTACAGTCATTGTATATGTTTATATTATTGTGTACATGCATAATAATTTTATGTGAATTATTAGGTAATTTAATAATGTAGGAGCTGTGAGAATAGAATGCAAAAATTGCTAACAATGAGGTAACCTTGAGGCAATAATGAATTAGAAAGTTTAATAATGCTACTAATAATTCTTGGAACAATAATGTAATATTTAAAACAGTTTATAAATAGCCAATCAACAACTAGAAAAACCTTAAGTTAAATAAAAGTATTCTATTGGAGTAAAATTAGCCAATCAGAGACTTGAAATAGAAAAATTTACAAATTTAAGCGGTAGAAGTCAAGTTGCTAGTAGACAGCGTTCCCAACCGGACGCTAGACGGCAGCATACCTGAGCAGTTCTTTCGCTCGGTACGTATTCAGTGTGAGTCGAAAATTCATTACGGCGAGAATAT
The DNA here is from genome assembly GCA_030765065.1 of Deroplatys truncata. Taxonomy (NCBI): domain Eukaryota; kingdom Metazoa; phylum Arthropoda; class Insecta; order Mantodea; family Mantidae; genus Deroplatys; species Deroplatys truncata. The sequence continues at coordinate 111,317,780 of CM060979.1, forward strand.
TATACAGTTTACGTGTTAAAAAGTGCAAGTAATTAATAAATAATCTCACAGCTCTCTACATCAGTGAAGTGTTATTTAATTGTGGAAGTATTAATAAAGGGGTGAAGTAAAAATTATAATTTGTGTAAGCCTACATTCTTTAGCCGCATCATCCCCTGATTAGAGATACATTTCTACAAATTAATACTGACGCAGCCGAGGCAAACATAAATAGGCCACCGGAAACTTTGTACCATACGTGGGGTTACAATACAACTCCTACTTCAAATTGGCTTTCCATATGTGGGGTTACAACCTACTCACTTTCCAGAAAAGTTAAGATGTACAATTTTATTTGTCACGTAAATATCTTAAATAAATATCTCAAGCATATGACCTTTTATGAGAAAATAAAAAAATAATGCAACTTTTTCAATGTGAAGGTTAGTTCGGGGAAGCGGGGGATTTCGTGAGTCTTCGTATTGAATCCTCGAAAGATGTAGGACTTAAATATAAAATTTAGTAGGTATACTTTCGACTTTTCGTTTTTGAATTAACTATTCACGCGCTGCACACATACACACAAACACATACAGACTTTTTTTTTCTGAAAGTGTTTTTTGGAGAGGATTGAGATCTCAAAACTTGTTTATCCGATGAAATCTCGATACCGAATTTTTGAGTGGAGTACAATACTTCCTCAGTCTATCCTAGGTAAGCGGCAGAGAAAATAAGGAAGAAAACCCGAAAACATTTTATCCATGCAGTTCACAACCGTCTTCGTCATCATCTTCAGGGATTAAGCTTCCTGTCTCATGGAAGTTAGAATTGTTCAATTCATTTTTTTCACCCTCCTTCAGCCGAATTTCATTATTAGTTTTTGGGCACGGTCTTCCGATATTCTTCCCAAGTGCTCTTTCCAACTATGTCGATACTGATTAATTATATCTATAAGCAAATTATGTTCAATTCATGTCGGATATCCTCACTTTTTTGTTTGTTTGTCTTATTTTGTTTTAAGAAGAGTAAAGCTTACATTTCTCAGAAATTTTATTTCAGCAGCTTCCAGTCTCTGTTCCTGTTTCTTGGTAATTTATCAACATTCTGCATTATAAAATCTAAGCTTTAGTTTCTTTGCAGTGAGAGAATAATTCATGGGAGTATAACTCCGCCCCTTTAGATTACAAGGCAAATGTGCTAGACATTACAAGACGTACAGAGGTGCCCTTCCTTTAATATAATATATTGGTGATGATGATGATGATGATGATGGTGATGTGTCTTCTCTTCGTGTGTTTGCATTTGCCCCATTCCTCTGGGAATACATCCCGCAGAATAAATAACATCTCAGATGAGGGCATGGAATCGAATTTCTTCAGAAAGTAGAGAAATCTGCATGGGGAGAGAAAATCCCTATAAGCCATGGAAGAGGACATAAACTCTGAACTCATGAAAGGAGGTTCCCTTTTCTTTATTCGTGCGGTCTCCAGAGAAACAAAAGCACAACTATTTGATCAAAAAGTGGGAGGGAAAAGGAGGACAGAACGGAAATTGGGAAGAGATGGAACAAGGGTGTGGAGTAATGAAAGAAATGTAAAATATATTGGCAAAAAACCTCAACAAGCCTATCTTAAGCATAACAAAAATCTTTCATAGAAACAAAATTGGTAAACTGAGTAAAGTAACTTGACGGTAAATTGTATTAGTTATGAGGCAGACTGAACAACTGATAACAGAAAAACATTTGCTATGAAAACTTATGACTTTCTGTGCGCATGAAAACTTCATATATATGACTTATGTATTATAGTCATATAAAAAGTGATTCTTCTGTCTATTTTATATTATTCACGATAAATCCTTGCCAAAGTAATCAATAAGTCTCAATTGTAGCATGTATTCAAATGCTTAGCCGTAGTAACGAACTCTTGCAATGGCAAGAAAAGAGAAGAATCAAAGCTTTCACGTACGTCCATCAGATGAATGTACTTAGAAATGTAAACATGCAACATAGAATATTTCGAAAGCAGCCAATGCTACGAAAACATTTACTTCTCACAAATTCTGTATTTCAATGAGCTCTATATTTTTTCATGCAATAAGTTTTGTGTATCTCTTAAGATTTCCCGCTTATACAAAATTATACTAAACTCAGTCAGTATGAAGAGGACGTAATAGACTTACAAAAAATTCTAGATAAAGGTGCATTTAATTTGTCAGATTAATGTCTCAAAAATATTATAGGTGTTTTATCAAAAATCGTTAGATCATTTTTTAGAAACTGTTTCCATGTAAACGGTAGTTTGGGGTAGGGAATTTTTATGAAAATCTTCTCCTGGAGTGTTTTCAAACAGTGCCTGATCCAAGTACGAAAAATGATATGTATCTGACGTTTATCTTTTGGGTTATGCTGTTCATAGAGAGACAGTCAGATACGCCCCTTTTTATAAATGTCATCTCTTGTTAGAGGAAAACGATGTTTCTGCATTTTCTTAATGTAATGCACCAGCCTCCTCCATTTTCGCTGCCCAAACAACCACTCCATTGGTACTTTTGAGACATTGCCAGCTTTCATCCTTCGTTGCTAGGTCTTTCTTGGTGTACTGAACGTTATAGACAAATCCTGCGAAATAAAACGAACACTGCCTGGATTTCTTTTTCAAATATGAAAAAGCATTTAAATTGTCTGCTACGCTACACAGAATAAAAAGTAGTAATAATGGGGAAGCGGTGTATCAGAGCAAAATAAAACCAAATAAAATAGAGAACAAGTCTTTAAAAACACAAAATACAATAATAATATTTCTTCGAAAAGGCTGGCCAATTCTCCCCGAAGATTGTAGGCCATCTCTCCCGTTTGTAGAGGCGAGGTGGCCACAGACTACAACAAAACTAGGAGGACGTTATAAGAATGTAAGCAATGTCAGTAAAATACCCAATATGTACCTACTTACTGTGCGCCCATCTTTGCAACTGCTATCTTGTAAGGAGGTTCGTTTTCATTTACTTCATTTGACAGCCCGAAAACTAAATGCCCACATGGAAATTAAATTAATTAAATTGAATTTTATTTATGGACGCTCTTTAACTGCTATGGTCCTTAGCGTCCCATTCTATATTAGGCGTGAAAGACCGGAAATTTTGCTCAGAGGCCTCTTTATCAGGATTGAGGTTCTTTTACGTGCCGTAAATCTACGGTACCACCGGCTTTACTTCCCTTCCAAAGGAAGCCATGTTAAGGATTTTTACGTCCGAAAAAATCCATCGCCCTCCGCCGGGTTTGAACCCGCGACCTCGGGAACTAGAGGTAACATGGTAACCACTACACCACGGAGTACGACGACCACGTGGAAAGTAATAGCAGAATTAAACTGAAGGAAATGCGACCATAAACAATGCATGTGATCAACAGTCGGTAAAAAAGACTAAAAGCCCGCTGCCAGCCGAATGTTGAAAACTTCAAACCACAGCTGCGACAATGATAGCCATTGCTCATCTCTCCTGTATGGCCGTCTTCCCCGGAATTACCTATGGGTTTTTGTCTGCCTTTTTTTATTAGCCAATTAACTTATAATATACAATTCAGTGAAAACGAAAAGTACTTCACAGGCTATTTATAGTAAAATCAAAGAATTGTTATTCATCACGCTAATAGTTACTTCACAGTATTTTAATCAAAATCGTTGGTGCTATTTTTAGAAAGTAAAAAATTACGAAACGTTCTCTATGTAGAGGGGTGTCTGGGGTGGAAAAACATCTCATTTTCCTTCCTTAAAACATCCCAAATTTAAGCAATTTAAGTTTGGTATACATCTTTGACTTGGCGGCGCCGTGGCCGAGTGGTTAGACCGCTCGCCTCCCACCGAGGCGGACCGGGTTCAATCCCAGGGACCTGCATGTGGGATTTGTGGTGGACGAAGCGGCGTCTGGGTGGGTTTTCTCCGGGTTCTCCGGTTTCCCCCGCCATTCATTCCACCAACTGCTCCATCATCACCTTTCCTTTCATCCATTTCACCCATATTTCGTTTCATCTACTTCCTTCATTCTATACCAGCAGTCGGGTTGGTCAGAACCGTAGACTCGCTCTCTCTGACTCCGTGGTGAACTTCAGTCATTACGTCTACGCAATAGAGAGAAATTGACTCGCTACTCTAGAACACTTTGTCCTATAAAATAAGATTTAGTACGAAAACAACTGACAGCTTTTGAAGTTACGAGGGATATTTTAAAAGTAAGGTCCGTTTTGAATCTTACTCTACTTTTCTACCAGTTATCAATGTTTTTTCGAACATTTGTCTTAGCGTAGCATACGTTTTCAGAACCTCGACAAAGATTTCCACCGTCAGTTCATCTAGGAAATGTGTAGCTGTTTCTGGAGTTAAATTTTTCTGGGATGATCTCTTTGGGGACATATGCGGCACATGTACGAAAGCTTCTTGAAGGACATAAATAATGAGTGTCTTTGGCTAACATCACATTAACTTGATGCCGGCCCTCGTAGCCGTGGTCGCTGGAGTGTATAGCTCCGCCAAGCTGAGAGACGCTTTTTCGACTCCCGCCATGGGCATGGGTGTTTGTGTGTGTTGTTTAATTGCGATAATAAGCTGTAACGAAAACAGTAAAAACACAGTATCATAAACTGGGTAAAACAAGGGAACCTAAAAAAAACAAAATGAAGATTCACAACTGTTACCTTTCAACTACTCTTTGATAAAGATCTCACTTCCGCACCACTAGTTTGAATCCCTGAAACCAGCGATACCACTAACTCAATTTCTTCTACCATGGAATCTTAGACATAGGAAAAAATGCATCTTAGAAACTGTACAACAGTTTTATGAACTGGCAACGAGCTTCTATTACGAGCAGCCTCTAAAATTTATTCTACATCAGAAGGAAAATTTAATGAATTATGTGTGGAAAGAAGCTTAAGTTAATATAAAATGGAATAAAAAGTTAATTAACCAAAATCAGCGTCGTATTTAGAAAGGGGGGTTTAGGGTTCAAACCCCCTCTAAACTTCTGACAGTTTTATTTATTTAAATTCATAGTACACCTATATGGGAAAATGTCGTTGGATAACAGTAGGTCTATTGCTAGTAGCACATTTACAAGTATAAAGGGAAACTTAATATCGTCGCCTTACATAGGTGAGGTGACCACACATTTCGGTTTCGAAGCAGTCTCAATGTTTTGTACTGTAAGGTGGAATATCCTCATTCTGGTGAGTTTTTCTTGTCTATATAATATGTCCAAGCAATTTTCTTATCCGTGTAACGTCTATATACTATGGATAGGTTGATGGCAACTGTGTGGGATACTGTTAAGTTTAGATCTACTTGTGGAAAACCGTCCCCGAAATTTTTTTCTGGGTACGCGCATGGCCAAAATATTAAGTAGTTCTTATTTTATTGCACAACGGACCTACTTCAACAACATCCCTCGTATATTTTTAACAGACCTCGGTTATTCCACATAGCAAGCCCAAATTTCCTCTTTCATTATTACAATAAAAGCATGTATAAGAAAGTGGGCCTTACTCCCTATTTTATGAAAATATGCAATGCACGATGTCATAAGAAACCTAAACAATCTATGGGAATTGGACGAGGAGTTGTATACATATATACATTTTTTTTATTGAAGGGTCCAGTTCAGCTTTGTTTCTGACCTTCGTAGTATAGTGGGAAGAAATTCCATCTTGTTGAGACCACAATTAAGCCGTTTATTCAATGGTATATCATGTAGAAAGCCCGTTTTACCACATAACGAATTGTTCTTTAAGGGATTACCGTCACCTTTGCAATAACATTCATTGTATTATCTTCATCAGTGTAGCCGATTTTTCTACTGTGGTCAGTACAGATAATATCTTCTTAAATTTGTTTAAAAGTTCGCTTACGGCTTGAGATGTCAGTTTTGAAGTCAGGATGCCGTCAATAAAACTCATCTGCAGCCTCTCTCCGAATTTTGTGGCGGTCTCCGCAAAGTGGTACGAATTCAACTCGATACTCAAAAGGATCATGACTGATGTGGTTAAGTTTAAAGTAAATTACGAAACTATTTACCAATGAATTTGTTTTGTATGCAACGATGCATAATAATGTGCTTACTGTAAACTTATTACACGTCAACTTTTATTTTATTGCCATGCTGAAGGACCAATCTAAAACAAAAAACATCTGATGTGTTACACTCACATGACTTTCTCTACTCTTGTACAAACTATTCTTACAAACGCTTATTCTCCATATGCTTCATGTTAATCGAGATGTTAATCTTATTGCTAATTTTCTTGTAGATGCAAGGGGAATATGGTAGGTTTTAAGCGATAGTCAAATCTTTTAAGAGCTGGTTGCTATGTGTTGCATTCCATTCTCTTTGCATGTCCAGGACAAAAAAAAAATGAATAACGAATTCCCATTTGAGAAAAAGTATAAGTATTGGAAAATTTAAGGGAATAACAAGCAATATCTCGAAAATGGTTCCCTCAATAAAAAATGTATATGAATAAATTGTGTATTTTAACGCGATCTACATTTTTTGTGTAGTAAACTTTTGTCTATCTCTTATGGTTTACCAGTTATACAAAAGTCGTTCACAATGAAGAATACAGAAAATTCAAGACATACAATTTATTTGTCATGAAAGTATCTTAAATATATGATATTTTAATCAAAATCGTTACAGCCATTTCTGAGAAAATTAAAATTTTCGAAAAATGTTCCATGTAAAGGGTAATCTTGGGTGGGGAGATTTTCTTGATAACCTTCGTGTCGCATCTCTGGAAGATACTGAATCTAAATACCAAGTTTGGTGTTTATCCGACTGTTCGTTTCTGAGTTATGCTGTTCACAGACAGACATACACACAGACACGCGGACATGTTTCCAAAAATGTTTTTTTTGGATTCAGGGGCCTCAAAACATATATTTCCGGTGAAATCTCGGTATCGTATTTTTGGGTGGAATACAATACTTCCCCTACTTACTATACGAAGTAGAGAAAGTAAAAATATGCCATATTCGTATATAAATAACATCATTGAGAACTGATCCCATATCGACTGACTCTAGACTGTATGGTACATATTATGTAAATTAACTGACACAGTCTTTTAAATACTATTTATTTGAGAATTTGCCATTCATCTGCCGCAAGGGTCATTTTAAAATAAGAAACACTTTCGAAAACGACAGCCGCATTCAGCACAGTTTTTCTGGGGATGTTATGAAATGAAAATGATCATGCGCTATATGGGAAAGAATAGAACTCGATTGCATTCCACCCAAAAATTCGATACCGAGATTTTACAGGAAATACATGTTTTGAGGTGCACTGAATGCATATAAAGCATTTTAGGAAAACGTGTCCGTGTGTGTGTGTGTGTGTCTGTCTGCGAACAGCATAACCCAGAAACCAACAGTCGGATAAACACCAAACTTGGTATTCGGCTTCAGTATCTTCCAGAGATGCGACACGAAGGTTTTCAAGAAAATCCCCCCACCCCAGATTACCATTTACGTGGAACATTTTTCGAAATTTTTAATTTTCTTAAAAATAGCTCTAACGATTTTGATTAAAATATTATATATTTAAGATACTTTTATGACAAATAAAATGTATATCTTGAATTTTCTGGGAATGTCTCCAAAAGTATTTATTCTTCATTGTCAACCACTTTTGCATAACTGGTAAACCATAAGAGATAGACACAGTTTTACTACATAAAAAATGTAGAAATGCGTTAAAATTCACAATTTATCCATATACATATTTTTATTGAGGGAACCTTTTTCGAGATATTGCTTGTTATTCCCTTAAATTTTCCAATACTTACACTTTTTCTCAAATGGGAATTCGTTATTCATTTTTTTTACTTGTTTTAGTCCTGGTAATGCAAAGAGAATGGAATACTCCATATAGCAACCAGCTATTAAAATATTTGACTATCGTTTAAAGCCTACCAATTCCCCTTGCATCTGCAAGAAAATTAGCAATAAGATTAACATCTCGATATTTCAATTAACATGAAGCATATGGAGAATAAGCGTTTGTAAAAATACTTTGTACAAGAGTAGAGAAAGTCATGTGAGTGTAAGACATCAGTTTTTTTAATAAAATCTCCTTAATTGCGATATATGGCACTGTTAACTGCTTGTTTCACAGAAAAAGATCAACGATCTTCAAGAAGGTTTCTTTGAAATAAGCTTCCCAGACATCATTTGCATTCCGGTACAGCATAGGGCACCCTGAACAGGGAAGCCTGTGTTATTTAGGAGCAGATTGTAATTTGAGCAGAAACATTTTGGTCAGGTGTAAGGAATTACTGCCTTTATTGTTCACGTATATAAAGCTTTTAAATCATCTTTGTGTTCATTCGTGTATCTACAGGATTATAATGTCAGCAATTAAACACTAGGACACTTGAGGTTTGTGCTTTTTAAATTAGCCACAATTACAGTTTGCTACACTGACCGCTTATTTTACTTCATATGAGCTCCGGCAGAATTTCTTATATATTATTGTAATTAAACAAAAGTAATGTTTTCTGTAGTCTTATTCTCATTAGGATCATTTGAATAGCTTCTTCTTTATCTCCTGGCACTTTACTCCCTACATCTACCTTTAAACTAGAGAGCTTCATATACTACTATTCACTTTTGCTGTGTAATCCATATTCAACACCATGCTTTTTAACGTTTTAATGCACACTTAAGTACACTTTTAACGTTCTTAGTGCACAATTGCATGTGTATTTTGGGAATTTTTATTGCACATAAATCCGCATAACACGCAAACTTAAATACACCTTCAGAAGATAAGTGTAAGTACTACATTAAAAGTGCGTTACTAACGTATGTGTAAGAAGCTAAGAATTAGCCAGAGCGACGTTAATATCTATCTGCTGTAGTTGAATCTTGAATATAATCTTGGTCGGCAATTTTAATGGTCGGAAATTCGGAATGCCTTCAGAAATGTGTCTGAACATGAAGGAAGTTGAAGCCGGAATTATAAAGGCAATAATTATCATAATATTCTGAGAAGGATAGCGATATAAAATAAGTAATAATATATTTAAAATCAGTGTATGTATAAAAAGGAGAAGCATTGTGCAAATTGTTGACTGTAAAAGCGGCAGAAAGACCAGACAGGCACAGTTTTGTTAATTAGGGACCAGCCTCAGGTAGAAAGGGTAAATACCATTGAAGCAAGTTTTTCCTGGTAACAGCCGAGGACAGCTGCACTTAGCCTGGTGAAGGTCACTCTAGGCTTCAGGACGCCGAGTTGTGACGAGCGTTTGAAGGGAGAGTAGGGGAAGTGAGTAGCTTGCTTTTCCTTGTGCAGCGTGGGTAAAGACATTCTGTCCTGAGCGATCGGTGAGAGAGGGACGACATTCTCGTCGAGTTGTGAACATTGGCGGCGAACATGCAAGAGGGTAGAACGTTCAGCTGTAGTTAATAATCTTCGGTCTTGGTAAAACACAGTAGCATCGTATGCATTTAAAAGTGCAAACCTTAAGTTTTATTTTAAATAGTGAAAATAAAGTGTTCCAAGAAAGCGTTCGTGTTTCTGTGTACACATCCACGCATACCCATTGATTAACATATGCTCGAGCAGCCGTAGCAAAATAAAAGAAACCAACTAGGAGGAGAAAAGTAGCAACCGTGAGGCAAAGGTATTGCTTCATTGTTGGAGGACGTAGCGTGGCTGCGTCAAAGTTCCTCAATCCTGGAGCAGAAGCGTAGTTGGGTGAGTTTTGGGGTTGCTAAAAAGTGTAAAAATGAATAGCAAAATAGCTTCGTTAAAATAATAGCGTCTTTCTATGTTGACGGGAACGATACATTCTAATCATATCACTCTTAGCGCTATATTTACCGAGCGAGATGGCTCAGGGTGCAATGTCTGGGAGGTCATGGATTCGATTCTCGCGGCAGACCTCCTGGTCCATGGGTTTATTCGGGGTTTCTCCGGGTGTCTAGGCGAATGCTTGGAGGGTTTATATTACCCGAATTTCCTGTCCCTTCATTTCATCTCCATTTTATTTCACTTTACTTTTTCATCTGCTTGGCTTTTTCAGGGTTTCAAGTGTCGGCGGAGTCTCGGCGTTGCATGACTGGCGAAAAGGATGCTCTGTGTAACACTTCGTCCCCCGGAATGGGTGCGGTCTCTGAGTCCTGGGTCCCCCAATGGAATATGTAAGCCTGCAGGGGGAGGGGAGCCGGTTGTATCAGCTGCCATCCGGAGAGTTTCAATCTATAAAACGGTAGGGACCTGCCCTCTGTCCTGCCGTTCCTTCTGGTCCGGCCGCCCTCTGTCTCCTCTCCCCTCACTCTCCCTCCCGGGGGCGCCCCGTCAAGATCGAGGTATTAAGTCCGCCTCCTCTCCTAGTCCTAGTCCTGCGCTATATTTACGCCGCATGTCTTAGACAGTATCACCAAATGTGACAGCAGCAGAAACTATATTTTAGATGCCGTTGGTACAACCATATTAAGATATCGGGGGCATGTTTTCGTTCCGGTGCTTAATTTGAGTGGTTTCTAAATGAGTGCAATATCTACATAACAGAAAACCTGTTTTGCAGTGAAATAACATGGCCTGCAGCGGTAATATAAAATACCTACTCACAGTGGTCATTAATTCTCATGTCGCAATACATTTACCGCTTAGAAAACGCAAAATATCCTATTCTAATTTTAATTACAATTGCTACACCTTAATATGTGAATGAAGAATCCATTTATTTAAATATTTCAATTCAGGTTAATTCAGATTTATGATTTGAATTTATCAAAATTGTTTACAAAAATGGATTCCTATATACAACCCCCTTAATATTTTTCTGGCTACGCCACTGTCCTGGATTAAGCCCTAAAGTAGCCAATTAACATGGTGCTGCGGTGTTCTATATGCTTAGCCCATTTTGAGTGTTTTATCTTATAGAATTATATGTACCTATATGCGGCGTTAAATGTAAAACGAAACACAGTGAAAGCAAAATGTACTATTTCATTCAAAAACTACATTGCTTGCCTTATATATCAATTTCATTCATGTAGTGGCCTTTTCCTTTACAGTACAAAAATGTCCATATTGTACAACCGCTCAAGTTAATATGTTCACAAAAAACACGAAATTACTTACATTACTACGTTATCGTATAAGAGCCGATGGTTGTAAAATGTTGCCCAGTATTGCGTTTAGTGTAACTAGAGTAAAACCCCTCTCGCTTTTTGTAAATTGTTCAGTTCATCGTCAGCAAGAAGAATAAAGAGCTGAAAGAAAGCACACGCTACTTCCTTCTATAAGGAAACATAAAATGCGATAACAAGTGAGTATGCAGCATCCAGAGGATTAGTGGTACCGTGCTAGCCTCTAGTTCCCAAGGTCGCGGGTTCAAAACCGGCGGAGGGCGATGGATTTTTTCGGGCGTAAAAATCCTTAGAATGGCTTCCTTCGGAAGGGAAGTAAAGCCGGTGGTCCTGAGTCGTAGATTTACGGCACGTAAAAGAACCTTAAGCCTGATAAAGCGGCCTCTGAGCAAAATTACCGATCTTTCACGCCCAATGTAGAATGGGACGCTAAGAACCACAGCAGTTAAAGAGCGTCCATAAATAAAACTCAATTTAATTTAATTTCCAGAGGATTATCAATAGCTCCAAATTCTCGGGGCAATTCTGCCGTCCCACACGGGAATGTATTTGTGCTTCTGATGCGCTTTTTTGCTAAACTTCGGTCTCTGTGCCTTAATGCAGGTTTTCGATGATTTTGTTAATCGATATAATGTTGCCCATGCTGCAATAGAAATATACCGAAAAGTTAATGTCGGCGTGCTTGACGGGAATTACCACTCACGCAATCGTTTCCACTAGTTTTCCATTGATGGTTCAGACATTGGCTGTTAGGAATTCTAATGTGAAAATGCGTGCAGAAAATGATTAAAATGTATAGAGTTCCAATGCAGATTGTCATAAGATGAGGTTAAAATCATGAAATTCTTCTAAAACAAAGAAACGTTTACGTGCATAAGACCATGTCCATTAATCAGAAAATCATCTCTGACGATGGGTGTTCTGGCCGAAGGCAGGTGTGATCTCCTTGGCCGGTGAAGCGCCTCTCGTCCTCGGCTGAAAGGTGTTTCGTTAGCCCAGGAACCCGTCTCGTCTCCGGCTTAAATGTAGTTTTCCATTTCAAATTCTCATGCATTCGACAGAGTCGACTGAGTGAAATCTTCACGGGGTAAACAAATTCTCATTGGCAATCTTGCAAAAAACTGACAATCAAAAACTTTGTAGTAAACATAATTTGTCTTTGGAACCTACCACAATGGTAGTAGATTTTGAAAAGGCCATCATCATACTGTCAACAAAGCTACCTTATGCAAAAGTAAGCAGCTATAGGTTTCATATGACGAAGGTTTGGTGGGCGAAAACTTAAGAGCCTTTGTACTATGTCGAATGACTATAAAGAAAATAAAGAAGTTGGGGCATGGCTCAGGAGGTGATCCATCTGAGGTTGAAGATTGTTTCATCCTCTATATGCTATCAATCGCGCCGATAGATCAAATATTTGCGAAATTTGAAAAAGTACTTGATGGCCACTTATTTTTTTCCATGGGCTGATTTTCCTACTGCATTGACTAAAACTGCAAATGCTGGTGACTCCTTTTACTCACGCCATGACCATGCCTTCTACCCTCTAACATCCCTCCATAGCTAATAAAGAAAATAATAAAAGTCAGATGCTTAATCTAAACAAGGTCTCATTTTAGTTCCAAATTATGCGTTATTGACCTACGAACTCGGTGCGAGTACGTCCATTCTTATTCTTGATCAGGTACGTTTGTGATAAATATAGTTTTTTGCGGATATTTAAAAAGCTCATTATAATACTAATATTTTTCCGCTAATAGCAGTGTCCTATTTACTGCACTCTTTATGTGCGTTTCATAATTCTGCATGTAGCTCCCTTCTTAACACTTCAAATCATTGTGTTTTTTAAAATTCTTTTTGTTTTGTTTGCTTGTTTATTAAAACTCCGAATAAATTGTGAAATATACATTGCAGTTAAACCTTCACGACGTTTCCTTACATGAAGACTATTGAAAGTTCAAATATCTGCTAGTGAACATTCTATAATGTACCGAAAAGCAATGGCAAATCATCTTGGACGGGTGCTGACTCCCAACAGGGCCTGCCTAGCTGTAGCCACAGACGCAGATTGTTGCATTTGCGGAACGAAACACCATAATAGACACCAATAGCAAGGACTATGACATTTGTGGAAAATACGAGCATGTTTTGTGTTAGAAAAGCAATACTTCTTAAACCGACTTTTATTCGTTAGGTTTTGTTCTTCACACTTTTAGAAGCGACAATTCAACACAGTTTGAGAACAAGTACGTTCTCGCTTGACTCTTTAGGCGCGTTTCGTATCCTCTGATACTGTACCCATCTGCTCTTCTCTCGGTCTGGCATCTGCACAATGAAACAACTCACTTATAAAACTGTCATTCTTATACATGACTGTAGTCATTAGGGTTGGAAGCTGAAAAAATAAAAATTGTCTTAAAAAACTAAAAATATCCTTAAAAGCAGTTACCTAGTACTGTAAAAAGGTACGTAAAATATGATGCAAATTAATGTTTATGTTTATAAACTTTGGTTTTAATTACATATTTACATAATGAATATAATGCTTGGCATTAGGCATAAAATCAATAAATCAACCATTGTTAAAAGAGAATGTGTGTCATTTCCCTCCAAATTGTGCTACATATGCACTCTTGAAATATTGACATAAATATACCTACATATTGCAGTGGAAGACTGATACACTTAATTTATCATGTAACATCTAGATGCTATTTTTTGAAATAGAGTTAAACCGTTTTACTTAAAAACAAAATGCTGGTGATATGAAAACAGAGTGCGAAAGCCATATGAAAGCAGAGTGCGATGACTTTAAGAATAAAACGCTTGCTCTGTAAATCACTGCTATCTGTTCGAATTACAAATTGAAGAAGAGCCGCAAAACTGTAGTCGAAAGGATGTGAAGTTACAAAAAAGAAAGAAAGAAAAACGCTAAGACCTAAAAAAACTTCGAAGAATGCAAAAAAGTTAAATTAAAACCCACCATTTTCTGGCCCATAGGGACCCAAAATGCACATATACGTATCATGTGGGGCCTCGTCTTCGACACTCGAAAAGAAGAGCATTTTTCCTCAGCTTCCGAATCTTGGTAATAATGTATTCAAACTGGAATTAAATTGGTAAAACAATGTCTTCGGAAAATATATCATTCTTAGACGAACCGCTGCATGTACTCAGTTGCACTTCTATAGGAAGAAGTTTTAAGAAAATTTCTCGATATAAGTTTGTTTGCTATATTTAGAGAGTCTCTTAAAAATTAAGATTTTTACTGTAAAATTACACCACTTAATTGAAAACTTATGTATAAATTTTAAGAGAACTTGTTATCAGATTTCAGGTTTGTCTGAGAGCCGTATAAAACTAGGGATATTTTATAAGGGATATTTTCTAACCAATTCTGTTCTTTGGATTATATACCAAAGCATGTATAACAGTAAATTTTAACAGTCAGTACTCAGTCAGTTTACGGCATATATAGTACCTATATACCATCTTCCAGCAACCAAACACAGTCACATATAATACTGCATAAAATATGTTTGTCCAGCCATCGCTCTTTTCTTAACTGTCTTCTCGCCACCACTTCCAGAGGTCCTTTTTCCATGTTGTCATTACTCTCCTCTTTTCTTCTTGATAGAAACCATTCATGTGCCATTCATTCCATTATATACCGTACCATATGTTGTTTTATTGATACACTTTTCATGTATACCCGATGATGTTTTACTTCAATTCTTTATTTCAATATATCGCTACTTATTACTTTCTTATTGCTACTCTTGCTGAGCACTTCCGGTAAACCATTTGCATTGACAAATATTTATTTTTAAAATCGTTTTAGTTGCCAAGTTCCTGCACCATATAAAGCTGTGCTTCTAACAAGTGAGATTAAGTTTTAAGTTTCATTTTTGTAACATTTTTATCCTATAATATACCTTAATTTCATATATCGCAGTAACGTTACCACAATATTTCCGCGGACCGAGCGACAGGTCCCGGTTCAAATCCCCCTTCCTTTTTCCCCTCAGTCGCCAAGATAAATACCGGATTGGATATTTAATACCATGACGCAAAGTTCCACCTTAAGTCTAAAGCAATTGTAAAACTGAAAATAGCTGGTAATAGCGAATGCTCTGCCATCTGTCCAGTTAGACTGGACGCATCCTATTCCCATCTGCCTGACATATATAAAAGCAGAGATACGTTGCCTAGCACTAAGGTCTCTGTTGACACATGTCAAAGCTGCCATCTGCCCGTAACAGAAGAAGAAATACAGTTGCCTAGCACTAAGGCCTCTGTGGACACGTGACGAAGCAAGATGGCATGATACGAGAGTGAGATCTAGAAGACTGTCTGCCACACACCGATCCAAGAGGTATCTCCTAACAAACCGTCACGATATGACTACGAGGTTAAAACGACGTTAAATAAATAGAGTAAAAGAATAGATTTCAGCCACATAAATAATACTCTGATAAGCAAACATTCAGGAGGAGCAGACAAAAATGTTGGGGTTGCTGGTACTGTTGGATGCAGCATTCCTAATTGATAATTATGCAGAACTGTACAACTCGCTGAGAATTAGAGTACGCCTCACGGCCACATGCTAATTGAACATCACAAGTTGTCATGCATTACCTATACGTGGCCGCTCGTTATGTCATCGACTAATGACAGGCAAGCTGTTGACGAGTTATCCAGTCTGTTATAGTACTCACATTTGTTTTACTGTTTTGAGTATGATTGCGAGTAAGAATGAATTTGCTCCATGTGATAAAAATACGTATTACGATATTTGAATCGGATATATATATAATCACACTCAATATTCATACTAACGAATCCGAAAGATGTCTACGAAAAACAATGTATGTCTTCTGGAACTGAATATGATTCTGGGACCAGTAGTCCGCATTTGGGATCTATAAGTATATAAGCCATCTCCGGGAAAGAAACCAAAAGAAATACCATTTGCAGAGAAGGTCAAAGTGATTATTTCCTGTTTTCCTAAACATCAGAAAACGTTTAATCATACATTTCGGTATAAAGTTAGTGTATAGATGTATGCAAAGCGAACACGATGCTCTTTCGTTTTTTAAGCTGTTACATCCTTATGACGGTATCCAGATTATCGGTCAAAATCCCATTAAGTGGCGGCCCTCGGGTTTCCAAGGAATGTAAACATTTCTTTCGGTTTTTAACCCTATTTCATAACAGATATGTGAGATTTTTATCCGTCCCTCTTGAATGTTTGCTTGTGAGATTTAATGCTATGAGTACGTTTCTACCTTCTAAACTGTCCCAGATATTGTACACCTATTCTGTCTTCGTTTTATTCCGTGGTGGAGAGCTCCAAATAAAGCACTTGATGGTTTTGGCATATCTGATATTTGAATCGGTTTATTCTCTCGTTGCTTCGTACAGTAAATGTGATACACGGGGCCTCTTGTTCGATGTCCCCAAGTTTCCGTTCGAGGTACCTAGGTATGTGTATACAATGTGAACAGAAGAAGTTAGGAGGCAAATGTTTGATTACTTAGTGACTAATTTCTTTCTAGGTGACCACTCAGCCCCTCCCCCTTTTGCACACGGCATCGTGTAGAAAGTCATTGGTTATTTAGGCCATATTTATATGAAAAGAAATTTTCGCACGCCACAAGATCATTGTGCAGATAAATCAGCAAGTCTACAACTTTACACCGTTCCTTAGATGTTGATTACAAGTTTGAGATATCCTCCAGGGCTGGACATAGATAATCACATAAAAGTTTAATATTTCTTTAATCCTGCGCAGTGTACAGCAAGTTGTACAAGTGTTAGTGCAAATTGGCACAGCGGAAATTTCTTTGAGTGAAGTTTTACCGATTCGATTAAGTATCTAGAAATGACACATATTTGGGTTTTTCAAGCTGTTGAATAATAAATAGTGCATACCTCAGATTAAATGCTGTCAGAACAGTTTTTATAAATCATTCCCCATGTATAGCGCTGTCCCACTTATTACATGAACCCATTAACAGTATTAAGAATACTGCATCATGCAATTAGCCTCGGAACGGGACAGCAATGGCACATCCTTGAAAGGAAGAAGAAGAAGATAGATACTGCATTATGTTTACAATGTCCATAATACGACGATTAGGATTTTGAATTTTGTGTGTACAAATACGATAAGATGCCAGAAAGATATTAGTAATATCTGCTGTCACACGACTTTTATTCTCTTGTGTTTCTGCATATTTCGTGTGTTTACTTATTCCTATCTTTCTCTTTATATCTATCCCACAAATATTTATTCCCGATTTTCCGAATACTGTTTTTCTAATTTTTAGTTTCTCTACTACTAGTAAGTAGATGAAGTACCTATTGTATTCCACCCAAAATTGGATTTCGAGATTTCACCGGAAATATATGTTTTGAGGCCCCCAGAAACACAGAAACAAATATTTTTAGAGAAAGGTCCGTGTGTGTGTGTATGAGCAGCATAACTCAAAAACGAAAGGTCAGATAAATACCAAACTTGGTATTTCGGTTCAGTACCTTTCAAAGATGCGACACGAGGATTTTCATGAAAATCCCTCCATCCCTAATTACCCTTTACATGGAACATTTTTCGAAATTTTTTATTTTCTAAAAATGGCTCTAATGATTATTAAAATACCATATATTACAAATACTTAGCTATATGACAAAAAGTGCATATTTTGAATTTTCAGAGAATAGGCTATGAAGTCTGTTTCATTCGGAAGGAATTTTGTATAATCTTGTATAACTGGTAAACGATAAACGATAGACGAACACCTATTACAAAAAAACGTAGTTCAAACTTATTTCAAATAGTTTATTTTGAGGGGGCATAAGCCATTACAGAGATATCCATTATTAATGGTTCTTTAAAGTAGTGCTGTCAACATTGAGTTATTTCTCGCGATTGCATGGAAACAGTATGGAATTTTAAGGCCAGCATATAGCGTCCAGTTGTTAAACATTTGACTGTCGCTGTTCCCTTTGTATCTATAATGAAATGTGTAATGTAGCTGTTTCTGCAATGGTTCGTTTCGATTAAAATGGAAGTGGAAAAATAAATAATTACCTATGCTTCAGAAAGAATAGTTTGTATACCCACTAAAACTAGAGAAAGTCATGTGAATGTATCATGAATGTTTCTTGTTATGAAAAATGGAGAGCCTGAATAGCTATGATTATTATTAAAAAATGTGTAACTATCTAGAATATACAATTTAACATTTCTGAAAATGTAAATGAAATGAAATCTGCAAACATTTCTGAAACGTCACTCCATTTTATTTATTTATTTGTTTATTTATTTATTTATTTTTAAGTGAGCAAAAAGGAAAAATCAGAGACTGTATAACGAAGTGTTTCACTACTCATCAAGCCAACACCGCCTTCCATTAGGGTTCAGCCTTTGCTGACCCACTTTTGGGACGCAGCAAAAAGCGCCGCATCTGGAAAAGAACATTCCTTCGTTTGCTTTTCAATTTGTTGGCATCGTCTACGTGGAAACCAAACCTAATTATACCAGTTCAGAGCGACTTTACGTCAGAGCATGTCAACTACACACATTGTTGGTGTGTTCTAGATGGATTTTTTTAAAGTATTCAGGCAAATGGTAGGTACTTATTTCTTTTGTCAAATTTACCTCCATTCGGACCTCTGGCTTATAGGAACGCTGTAAAACAATGTAAGAAAGCTGTTAACGCAATGTGATGTTGGGCCGATGACACTCCTAATGGACAGATTCGTACGTTCCTATTTTGTACCAACAAAGTGTAGTTCGCTATGCGCGGATGTCCAGACTGTTTAAAAATACTAACGTGTTTAAAATTATATTCTGTAATAGTATAATTATGCATTACAATTCTATATTTATAGATTAAAACAATTATTTGGCTTAGCAATGAAGACTAGTTTTCTTAAACACCGCTTCAAATATTTTCAAAATATGCTTCTTACAACCAATTCAGTAAACGCATTTCCTTCTTCGTTTCTTCTCTTTCCAATTGTAACTGAGATCCGAAATAAATAACGTATTCTTTGCCTTTGTGACGAATTTCTGAATGTCATCATGCATTTAGATGCGGGTGACAGTTTATTCCGTTTTATATTCCGTTCATGACAGCGCTGTTCATATGATGCAGCGGCGTATAGGAATTCTTATTTCGAGTCTGAAATGAGGTCACTGATCAACAAATTAATAATTAACTTGTGTTTATAATTTTTTTGTTAGCGCTATGAATTTCCAACCAGGCTGGTTAAATCCGTTAGCGTAACTCACATTTTACTTATGTATCTCAAATTTTAATAATGCTTGTAATAAGAGGAAAGATATATTTTTACTTTCTCTACTTCGTACATAGTAGGTAGAGAAAGTATTGCATTCCACCCAAAATTTTGATATCGAGATTTCATCAGAAATACCTGTTATGAGCCCCTCTGAATCCAAAAAGGTGTTTTAAGTGTCCGCCTGTATATGTGAGTGAGAGAGTGAGAGAGAAAGAGAGAGAACAACATAGCTCTAAAGCGAAAAGTCGATAAATACCAAACTTAGCATTTAAGTTCAGTATCTGAACGATACGACACGAAGCTTTTGAAGAAAATTCTCCAACCTCAAACGATCTTTACATAGTATTTTGTTCGAAATTTTTGATTTTCTCCAAAATGGCTATAATGGTTTTGATTATAAAGATTTTACATGAAAAATATAATGTATAGGTATCTTCAATTTTCTGGGAATAGCCTGTGAGGTCCTCTTTATTCGGAAGGAATTTTGTATATCTAATCTTGTAGATAAACTGGTAAAGATTAAGAAATAGACGAAAATGTAAAACTACACAATAATGTAGATCTACTTAAAACATACAATTTATTTCAAATAACTTTTTCGTAGCCTAAGCCATTTCCGAGATATCCATTATTATTGGTTCTAGTTGTTCAATACTTTGCCATTCTTTTAAACTGCTGTCGATGTTCAGTTGTTCTCGTGATTGTATGGAAAGAGTATGGAATTTTAAGGTCACATATAAAGTCCGGTTCTTAAACATTTGGCTATCGCTGTTCCCTTTTAATCTGCAATAAAATCTGCAAAGTTTTATCTCGATTAAAATAAAGTAAATAGAAAAAAATAAGATTTTTATAAGTGTAGTTTGTCTACCCACTAATAAACGAGGATAGAGAAAGACAGGTGAATGTAACACAACCCTTTTTTAACAGATACCCACAGATTTGAAACAAAAACTAAAAATGATAGTGTACTGTTATAACAATTGTGGGAATCTTGAAACAAAATTGTGACAAAACCTAGCTTGACTAGGACTCCATTCTAATTTTCCCAGGTAGACCAATATTCACTATGAGTCACTTGACTTTGTCGAGCAAAAGAAACAAAGACAACAGAAGTATTGCAACAAATTTTCACAATTTCTATTCGCTCATCAACATGTACACCACTCAGATGGCTGAACTGTTTACTGCAACATTCAAACCTCGCATCTAAGAAGTATTTTCCTTTGAAGCTTTCAAAATGTATTAATATGCTTTGTTTATTATCAACTGATTCGTAGTCCGGAAGGAAAGAGAAGCAAACCAAGTGCGATATAGAGAACTTGTGATTCGCGATGCGTTTGACGAATATGCTTACTTAGGGGCTTTACCCAAGAAATAAGAAAGTATTTTAATAACCAACTCCTTTCCTATAACGGCATGTTCGTAAATTTTCCTCTTCGCAGTATCTTCTCGCAATTTTTCCTGGAGAGCAATAGCTATTTCTGTACCTCCATTTTCCTTCCATAACCAAACAGGTATGTTTGTTCACACACAGTAAATATTTCCCTTACTTTTAAGAGTTCCTCTGCAATTTTCCCATTTTTCGTTGACTGACTATTCTATCCTTGTGTATTCTGTATGTCTACAATGCTGACGGTTATGTAGGCAGGATGTTTGCCTGCATAGTGTCGTCCTCCGTGGTGTAGTGGTTACCACGCTAGTCTCTAATTCCCGAGGTCGCGGGTTCAAACCCGGTGGAGGATGGATTTCTTCGGGCGTAAAAATCCTCAGCATTGCTTCCTTCGGAAGAGAAGTAAAGCTGGTGGTCCCGTGCCGTAGGTTTACGGCACGTAAAGGAACCTCAAGCCTGATAAAGAGGCCTCTGAGCAAAATTACCGGTCTTTCACGCCCAACATAGAATGGGACGCTAAGGACCATAGCAGTTAAAGAGCGTCCATAAATAAAATTCAATTTATTTTTTCCCTGGATAGTTTATTATTTTCATATTCAGACTGTAACAAAGTAGCAAGAAAATTTGAATTGCTACAAGTACGCAACAAATTTCGGATATGTGAAAGCATTAGCTGCGCCAAACGACATATATACCCTTTATAACTCACATAATCATAGTCATTGCGCAATCATCATACGCTAGCGTGCGTTAAGCATCTTTAATTCGACGTGAGGATACCGAATTACGTTGATGGCGCATTTTTCCCCCTGCATATATGCTATGTGTTTAAATCTCATAGTTTTGGTATTATAAAATAATATAACTTCCACACCCATGTTTAACACGACGCTTTTTACTGCATCTTTTTGTATAACGGCAGGTTTACAACCTGTAGAAAACTAACTACATTCGATATCTTTGCCTATATTAATAATTTTTTTCAAAACATAATATGTATATGTATAATACATAGCCACAGTCGGTGTAGTGACAATATTTTTGAGCATTTCTTTTTTCTTTATTTCTTGTTTGTTTGTTTGGATTTCTCTACTGTTTTCAGTACATTTAGATATCTGAATGTTCTGTGTGGTGTTGATAAACATTTCAGTGATATTTTAATGGATAATAGCAAGAAGATTACAAAATTATATTTGTAAAAGTCTTAAGTTTCTTCGCCTCTTAGAGATGTTTCTTTTGTGAACATCAAGTTCGCAAACTTTTGAGAAGTTGCTAGCATTTTCTTGTCCGTTGACTCAGAGGAACGTTGGCAAACATTGCATGCTTTTCTTCATCCAGCTCCCCATTGCAGGAAGTTTCGGTGGTATCCAACCGGAAGTCCGATATCTGTTGTTATCGCTGGTTCGGTCAGTCTGTCCACTGGTGCTCACTCAAAAGTTAAAAATGGTAAGTAAGCAGAAGATGCATGTCTGCAACGTTTGCGATAACATTCAAGCCTTGATGAATGGTTCATACTGTTCAGACATGAAGCTTCTCACAAAAGTCACCATAAGACACATTGAACATGCATAAGCACACATGGGATCATAGTACGTGGAGGGAACCAAAGTTTGAAATCGCTACACAGGCGCAGGTATTCGAATCTATATTTTAGACTTGCAGTACGATAACTTATTAAATTTTTCGTTGGCGCTTTAAAAACTCCGGCAGCCAAATTACCTACAGGGCAGAAAGTTCTAATTTTTAATATGTAGAAAGAACAAATTGTACAGTTACGTGTTCTCGCGTTTTTCAAGATTTCTCACTTTATTAGTTTTATAACTTTTTACCAATTCCAGCGATTTTTAAACCTTTTATTACGTGTGATGTTTAAAACAATTACATGCATGTAGTAGAGCAAACGTTTAGGTATAATGCCCTTAATTGTGGTGAAAATGGGTTTTGATGTAATATATATCTGATTTTATTAGGATATAGGAAAAGAATGCTAGTCAAGAACTAATAACGATTTTATTGAACTTCTTCATGAACGCCTCACTTCTTATAGCTTCACAAATTCATTTCTCAGTTAGTTTAAAGCATACTTATGTAGGTGACATATTTGTTTATTAATAGTAATTGACATATTTCTCCTACTAAATTTACCTACACAAAATAACTTTGCAAACACCATACGTGAAAGAGTTCAACAATCAGTGAAATTCTGAAAAATAATTATAAAAAGGAAAATGAAAAATCAAGAGAACGCAGTACATGGAAACTGTAATCTTTGTTTTTTTACTGCACTTGAAAACGATAATGTTCTCTCCTTTAAATTGGCTGCTAGAATTTTTTTTAAAGTGGAAACGAATACTTTATAGTCACTGTACTTCATATTAAGGAAAATCTTATTACCATAGAGTCCTACTACTCGATACAAAATAGCTTCCAAGCTACTGCCTCTAACGCAAGAGATGTGTGCAATAACTGCAACTAAATTTTCGAATTTGAAGTGCACTATTGGCGGAAGATTCTCAATACAGATTAATGTGATTGCTAGACGTCCATATCAATTATTTTATTCATTTAGCAATAAATTATAGGTTTCCAAAAACAAAGAGAACTAGTATCTATGAAATTAAATAATTACTAAACGGCATATAAAGAAATACACATACAATAGAATTATAATTTATTACAAGTCAAAATTTTGAAATACAAAACCGAAAAAGAACCTGAAGTGTTATATTCACATGACTTTCTATACCCGCTATTCCAAAAACTATTCTTAAAACAGCATTTTCTTCTGCCTGCTTTATACTAATCGAGATAAGCATTTGAAGAAACTATTTTATTAGGCATTTCATTGTAGGTAAAATATTGAAGGCACAAGGAGAATACAATAGGTTTAAGTGATAGTCAAATCTTTTAAAACCATGTCACTATGTGATGACTTTGAAATTCTGTTCTCTTTGCACAACCACGAGGGGAAAATAAACGAATAACGACTTGGCAGTAGGAAGAACTATAAACGCTTCACAAGTCAAATCAACAGCAAAGAGTATCTGGGAAATCGTTAATGTACAAAAATTATTTGATATAGGTAAATTGTGTGTTTTAATGGGATCTACTTTTTATGTGTATAAAAGTAGAGAGATCTATTTTTTGTTTAACTCTTACGGTTTCCAGGTTAATCAAAATTCATTCAGATTCAAAAGACTTCGCAGGATATTGCTAGAACATTTTAGATATGCAAATATTTTAAACATAGTTTATTTTAATCAAAATCGTAGCCATTTTGAGAAAATAAAAAATAGCGAAATATGTTCTATATAAAGCACAGTTTGGGGTAGATGATTTTCGTGAAAATCTTCGTGTCTCATCTTTGGAAGACGACAGTCATCTTTGAAATACCAAGTTTGGATTTTGCGTTTTTGATTTACGCTGTTCGCAGACATATAACTGACAAACAGACACACACAGGTACCTTTTCCTTTAAACTGCCTTATTTTGATTCATGGGGTCTCAAAACGTGTATTTCCAGTGAAATCTTGGTATCGAATTTTGGGTGGAATACAATACTTCCTCTATTTACTAGTAAGTAATAAATATTATGAGAAGTCTAAAAGTAAATAACAAAAATATTTATACATAGAAATTATCAGTTAAGGCTTAGGTACATATATTGCTTCTGAAAATAGTATTAGAGATATTGAGTGCTGTCGATTTCAAATAGGAAGGTTATCAAGGTGAGATTGGTAATAAATTAAACAGGCTATCAAGTTTAAAAATAAAATATATTAAATTATTTAAACATTAGTTATGTATGTTATATTCAAATTGTACTACTACATAGCTACGATTTTTGCCACTAATTATACGTTTCAGTATTTTATAAATACGTATAATAGGGGTTCACAATGCACAACAAAATACACTACGGTAACGATACGCATTGAGTATTGGATTTTTGAGATAATATTTTGCAAATAAATAAAGGTCTTCACAAAAAGTAGCAACATTTTAGGCCGGTATTGTGAGGCTAACGTAACCTGTCCTAACGCAAAAGTTACGTAGAGTTTTAAAATCCATATAAGGTGAAACGTCCTACATCCTACATGAAGAGTCTGTCAATGTAAATGTGTTCCTTCGCATTACGTCAAGTTTCTGTGTCTCGTTATTAATTCCAACCAGTCGGAATGGAGCAGAGGTCTGAAGTAGCATATACTTTAATCCACGAAATCATCTTCGATGTAATGTGTACATGCGCCTGCGTGGGTGCGTTTCCTTCAGATATTATTCTATGTAAACGTTTAGCCTTTAGTTACCGATCTTACACTTATGTATACTTACCCATTTAGACCCATTGTGCTAAGTAGCTATAGGATCTTAGGACCACTTTTATTAATATGATTCTTTATATCTAATGCTTTTATATGTTTAACTTGTAAACAATGTATTAGTTTCTTTGAGGCTTTGTGAAGACATTGTAACAAAATTGCCATTGTTGTAGCTCTTAGCAGTAGACCATTGTTCAAGAGCTTGCATCCTGAAGAGCATATCTGCACATTAGTACATTCGCTTCATAATAGTGTAAACTGCAATTTTTCTATGCATATTTACTATGAAAAGCCTACCTTATATTTCAGACATAAGGAGATGTTCAAATTTCACTATGCTATTGAGAGACAGTCGTATATATTGTGTGTCCTATTTATAGGACATTGGGTACATCTGGAGCTTTTTGTACAAGCTGTTGATTTTTAATGCAGTGAAAAAAAATCTTTCTGACACTAGAGGGGACTTTTGATTACTTAGAATCAATTTTAGATGAAGAAAACAATTCATATTTATGCTTAGATGATGAAGATGATATTTCCCTTACCATTATTCCACCACCACCGAATGCAGCCAGTGACTGTGAGGATGTTAATGATGACGTAATCAAATTGCCTGAACATACTAGGGGACAAACGGACTGATATTACAGGTACTGTAGAAATCATGTTACAAAGGGAAGCTAATCAGTCCTGTTCTCTTCCACCTCCAAAATGGGTAAAAATAGAAGTCAATATCCCGAGTATTCTAAAATGACGGAAGCTACTTGGCCCAGGAAATGCGAGACCTAAAACAGTTTATTGAAGGAAACTTTCTGTCCGACATATTCTTTTCATTGATAGATGATAGTTTTGACAAGTTATTAGAACAATCATTGATGTACAGTCAAAAAAAATCACATGCTCTTGTTATCTAAAGAAGATCTCATGAAGTTTACTGGCACATTGCTAACCAGTGGGTAACATACACTACCAGAGTAAGAATGAATTGGGATTGGGCCTCTGACTGTAATGTTAAAATTGTTACTAATTGTATGGCCAAGAACAGATTCCAAGAAATAAAAAAGTATTTGTATTTCAATGACAATAATAACATTGATATGGAGGACAAGTACTACAAAGTGAGGCCATTATATGATTTGGCAAACAAGTCGCTTATGAAATTTGGAGTTTTCAGTGAAAAATTAACAATAGACGAAAAAATGGTGAAATATTTTGGAAGACACTCTTTGAAAATGTACATGAAAGGGAAACCAATAAAATTTGAATATAAGCTTTGGATGATTGTAGTTATAATGGACATCAAATTTTACCATATCAGGGGAGGAAAGACAAGCACAATGATCCTCTATCAACAAGAGTTGTAGAAACTCTGGCATCTAAACCGAACTATTAAATCAGTATCCAGAGTATATGGATAACTTTTTTCATCTTATAGTCTGGATGCCTCAATGAAGACAAAGGATTCTTCATGACTGGGAGGGTGCCAGAAAACCGAGTAGCAATATGTCCACTGGAGTTGTCATCAAGCATGAAGAAAAAATACAGAGGAACAGTCGATACATGTTTTAACACAAACAATGAAATTGGAATTGTTCGATGGTAAAATAATAAAGTAGTAACTGTTGTTACCAACTTCGAATCCCTGGACTCGAAAAATGAAGTGCAGCGTCCAACAAAAGTTCAAGGGCAAATGTTCCAATTCCAGTGTATCAAGTTATATAACAAATATGTATAAAAATGGGGTTGACCTATTTTATTCCTTGATACAGGACGCAGATTCAAGGAAAGAAGTGGTATTTAGCACTGTATACCAACATCTTGGATACGATGGTTGTTGCTTCCTGGAAATTTGCTGAACTTGGAACCTATGATATTCTGACATTTCGCAGAGTATATTACTTACACTTTATTACATGCACTACACTATAGCAACATATAGGATAAAACAGTGTGACGAAAGCTCAGGATTCTTCGATTCCATATGAAGCAATGGAACTGAGAGATGCTAAACTGAATAATGTATTGTGTATATAAGATTTTCTGTATTACGTTCCAGATTGGCTACTTTTATACTGAGAACCATTCCACACCAAGACCAATAACTGGACCACAGTCAAAACGAAAATGCATTACGAGTCGAAGGTTTGACAATGCAAGACATTTCATTGTCAAGAACCCAACAGGAAAGCAGCGACAATATGCATTTTTCACAAAGGGAAAACCGACCAACAGTGTGGCACTGGTCTCCCAGCTTTGTGCTTCGAGCCTTATCACAAGTCATAAGAAAATCCAATCAATGGATGTATACATTTCAAATGTACAATAAGGAAAGCGAGGGGCTACATATTGACCCAATATCCTATACATAGGACGGTCTGTAACTTTTATTCAGATTGCGTTCTTTTGTGTGTGTTCATTGTTAATGTTCAATTGGTGTATCTGAGTTGGTTTATAGTGAAATTTTGAAAAATAAATGTTAATTATTATGTTGGGTCTTAATGGATTAATTTGGCATGTTAAGCACATCATAAACCCAGTTACACCAAATCTTCACGGTTTAGCGGTTTCGAACCACTACATTTGCATGTGGTTGCAAACGTAATACAGGCGTGAAACACAATTCTTATTTCAACAAAATATGACAAGTTAGTCATGTATTCGAACTTCGGCTGCTAACTTTCAAATCATCCTAGAACAAGGTGATCCTGCTTTTCACTGTATTTTAAGGCAATCCGCGCAACTCGACCTTGAGATGTCATGCAGACAACACTGATTGCTACTTTTTAATTGTACTTTTTAATTTTTGCAGGCATATCTACAATTGGTTTCTTTTGTCATTCACAGGATATCTCTTTATGACAGTATATAATCCCTACAATTTGAAATAAGAGTGCTTCTTCCATTTTATTTGCGTAGTTTACTTGATCTGAAATTTTCTGTTTACCGTAACATGTTTACAAAGTAAAAACCAAAGAAAAGAGTGCGGGTGGCAGCTAATTTCATAAAGTAATACGTACAAAATTTGAACGTTTCCTACAAATAATAAAAAATATCTGATTTGTTACATTCACATGACTTTCTCTACCCTCTATCACTTATTAGTGGGTATACGAATTATTTTTACGAAAGTTTATTTTCCTACCTACTTCATTTTAATCGAGATATCTTTCCAGAAGTAGCTGCATTACACATTTTGATATAGATACAAAGGAAATAGCGATAGTCAAATGTTTTAGAACTGGACGCCATATGCTGGCCATGCTCTTTGCGTGCAATCGCGAGAAACAACTGAATATCGAAAAGACTTTAAAAGAACGACAAAATATTGAACAATTCGAACCATTAATAGCGGATATCTGGAAATGGCTAAATTCCATAAAAATACTTATTTAAAATAAACTGTGTGTTTTTAAAGAGATCTACAGTTTTTATGCAGTACGTTTTCATTTATCGCTAAACATTTACCAGTTTTACAAGATTATACAAAATTCCTTCCGAATGAAGTGGACTTCACCGGCTATTCCTAGAAAATTCAACATATAATATTATTTGTAATATTCTTAATATTACACTATTTTAATCAAAATAGAGCCATTTTTTAGAAAGTAAAAAATTTCGAAAAATGTTCGATATAAAGGGTAGTTTGGGGTGGGGGACTTTCTTGAAAATCTTCATGTCGCACCTTTGGAAGATACTGAACCTAAATACAAAATTTATCCGACTTTTCGTTAGTTATGCTATTCACGACACACACAAACGGTATTTTTTTCGAATAATGCTTTTTGGGGGGATTTCCGGTGAAATCGTGGTATTGAATATTTGGGTGGAATGCAATACTTTCTGCACCTACTATGTACGTGGTAGAGAAAGTAACAAGTAATTCGAACTATATCACGAACTATATCTGATATCATTAATATTGTTTATTCATATACTTGCACAATGCCAAACATTAGCTTGCAAAGTGTTTCGTACACTAAATACCAGTAATGTGCGTCTGTTAAGCAATTTTATCCAAGAGAGTATTTATGCAGGTTTAAGAGATGCACCAGCAACAACTTTTAAATTTTTATAAACCTTAAAGTCGATGCGTTACATTCACATGACTTTTTCTACACTCTATCTTATTATTATTTAGCTATTTCCAGAAACGTTTATCTACATTAAAATGAAGTAGGTAGATAGGAAAATAAATTTGTATACCTACTGCATTAAACATTTCTTTATATATACCTAGAAAGGGAGCAGTGACAGTCAAATGTTTTAGATCTGGATGCTACACGCTGGTATAAAAACTGTTTCCATAACATCGCAAGAAGCAACTGAAAATCGACAGGACTTGAAGAATGGCCAAGTATTAAACAATTCCAACCATTAATAATGCATATCTCGGAAATGCCTGATTCTACAAAAGCTATTTGTAATGAACTGTGTGTCTTAAAGAGATCTACATTTCTTGTGTAGTACGTTTTTGTCTATCCCTTAACGTTTACCAGTTTTACAAGATTATACAAAATTTCTTCCGAATGAAGAGGACTTCAAAGGCTAAACACAGAAAATTAAGATATACATTTTATTTGTTATGTAAATGTCTTTAATATCTCTATGTTATTTTTATCAAAGTCGTTAGAGCCAGATTTTAAAAAATGACTAACGATTTTCGAAAAATCTTCCATGTAAAGGAGTTTCGTATGGGAGGATTTTCTTGAACATCTTCGTGCCGCATCTTTGGAAGGTACTGAACCTAAATACCAAGTTTGGTGTTTATTCGACTTTTCATTTTTGAGTTATGCTGTTCACAGTCACACATACGGACCGTTTTCTAAAAATGCTTTTTTTTAAATTCAGGGTGCGTGAAAACACGTATTTCCGCTGAAATTTCGGCATTGAATTTTTTGGTGAAATACAATGCCTTCTCTACCTACTATATACGTGATAGAGAAAGTAAAAATGTATTACTATTTATTTAATATCACTGTTGTAGCAGGAACTATTTGTAGTACAGTTTTTATAGAGTAATGGCATTT
Source organism: Deroplatys truncata (assembly GCA_030765065.1). Lineage (NCBI taxonomy): Eukaryota > Metazoa > Arthropoda > Insecta > Mantodea > Mantidae > Deroplatys > Deroplatys truncata. Next base: position 111,347,955 of record CM060979.1, read on the forward strand.
ATCCAAATACGTAAATAAATCGCTTTCATTTATTTTTTAAGTTTTAATTAGGGTCGTTTTAACCTTCCTAGGTTTTATCACGACCTTTCATGTACAGTTGTTTACATTATTGGATTACAGTATAATACTTACACATTATGTATACATACAGGTTACAATTTGGTTAAATGTATTGATGGATATTAATTAATGTAAAAAAAATAATTACTTTCTGGATGAAAGTTGCATCATTGAGTGCTGCAGAAATATTTCTGGGCATACCAACCTGACTAGGTTGATTTTCAAATTTTGGACATGTTAGTATAATATGTACTACTGTTAATGTTGTTTTACATGTTTCACAAATTGGTGGAGAGCTTCTATTTAACAAATTAGAGTGTGTCAGTTTAGTATGCCCAATTCGTAGTCGGGATATTACAATTTGGTTTCGCCGCTGTAGCTGTCTTATTGGATATTCTTGAGTTGAAGTTCCACGTACATCATGAAGTTTACTTGAATTGTTCATCCAGCTGGTCAGCCATTCTTTGTGTATTTTCTTCTTAAAGGGTGTGACTGCATCTTGGAGAGGTATTTTGATATCAGTATCTTGTGTTGGTAGTTCTGTAGCTTGTTTTGCTGCAGTTTCGGTTCTTTCATTACGGGGTATGTTTTTATGAGATGGTATCCACATGAAATTGAGTGACTTTTCTCAGTTATAAAGGATGGTAACAAGATTATGTATTTCGTTTGCAATACAATTGGTAGAGAACGTGCCTTGTATTGCGTTTAAGGCTGATAGAGAGTCACTGATGATTATGTAAGAGTCACTGTGTGCAGTTTCCAGAGCGTATTCTAGTGCCTTTTTAATAGCATATAATTCACAGCTATATATAGAGAACAAGGACGGTAACTTGTATTGGAGGACGATATCTCCACATATCACAGCACATCCATTGCCTTTTTCAGTCTTTGAACCATCCGTATAGATGCAGAGCTTGGATGTGTAATTTTCTAGCTTTTCTTTAAATAACTACTGGTAGATTATTTGGTTGGTATTTATCCGATTATGCTTGCTTAATTCTATATCAATGGGTGGTATTTGCTTCTTCCAGGGTGGGTGATCCGACTATAGTTGCCTTGAGGAGATATTAGGAATTGTGGTGTTCATTTCTTTGAAATATCTGTTTATTCTGATTTGAAATGGCAATGAATGTGATTGTTGTGTGGGGAAAGTATCACAAGGATTTGAGAAGATCAGTGGGTATATTCCAGATTTCGGTGTTGCTGCTATTTTGAGAGCGTAGGTAATGTTTAATTGTTTAATACGACATTGTAAGTGATGAGCGGGAGTTTTGCAAAATGCCGCAATATATTACTCCATTACATTGTTTCGAGTCACATGACAGTAAAACTTAACTCGAAAGAAAGGAGTGAAATGATAAACTTTAAATTTGGTAAGTGAAATATCAATAAGCATACTTAGCATCATGTATTATCTCTATGTTTTATCTCACGCCATGTTAAGCGATTAATAACTTAGTTTCCATATAGTACTAAGTGCTTGTGAATTGCCACAAATTTCGGAAGGATATAAGTACCTACAGTTACTCCACAAATCACTCTAGCAGCTAAGTTAACGAAGATAAAATTCCTAACTGAGTTTTCAATTTATTTATTGTGTGTTTATAATTATTTTACAGGCATTCAGAGCTTTTTATTCCCATAATACCTGAAATTGTGAAATGGGTTTCCATTTAACGCTCTGTGTTTCAAGTCAGTAATTATTATAGCTTTGTTGAAATTCTTAATTAAAACCTCAGTTTTTAGGAGTTCACATTTATTTCTCCATCAGTTTGAATCATATGACGGTGGCATTTTTAGGTACCGTATCAAAACCTTTGCTGTACAGATGCATAGATAAAACACAATGTTGTAATCACCACACACAAAAAAGTTGAAAAATCGCTGAAGTTTTCAAAAAAAATTATAAAATTAGTAATATTAAAAATCTGAAAAAATATCGTTTGTTTCTTCTGCGCATTAAAAATGATAGTTTTCTTTCCGTTACATTAGGTGCTAGAATTCAACTTATCTGATGAATGATGATGGAGTCACTGTGTGTGAAACGCACACAAATCCCGGTGACGGATATGTGGGATGCTGCAAAGTTAATCTTCCTCCTGCTTGGCTGAAGTTTATAATATTATCAAGGTCTTATTGTCTGTGCTCTGTTCACATTCGTGATGCAGCCGCACGTTTCTTCATCCAAAAGAAGCATGTGCTTTTCTCTTTGTTTGTTTGTTGATTCATACAGTAAACTATTCTGCAGTAATGTAGCAATATTTGTTTGGAGCTTAAGTATTTAAGTGTAAGTGCATAGTGCTTTTACACGAAAAAGTAGGGGAGGCCGGGGTATTCCCGAGCACTGGGATAAAATCGAACAAGTATTTTAGCCTGTGGCCCTGTTAGTGCTGCTTACCTAAGTTAATGCCAATGGAAAAACAACTTCCCCAGCCACGTAAGTCCAGTTACTAGCAAGAGGACATTCATTGTGAGAAGGTGGAATGTGTTTTCAGCTGTTTCTTCTGAGAGCATTTGGTGACCAAGTTCAAGCTAAGAGCAAACCTCAGAGGCTTTGCTTTCCTTAATACTGCTGCTAAAATTAGCGGTCATTCAACAATATCCAACAGCTCTGGTGTGTCTTTTCGTTAACATTGTTGTGTGAGGTAATTCTCTGAGAGCATAGTGACGTTATCCGGGTAAATGGCGAACGATTTGTTCGATATTGTAAGAATATGTAAATTTTTGTATTTTTAAAATAGTGCGATATAGTTCCTTGATTTATGCTGCAATACTCAGAGTTATTTTATCTTTGATTAAGGCCTAATTAATACCATTTTCAGGCCTCCAGTAATATCTGAATACAGAAATACAAGAAAACCAAAAGTGCATTCAGAACATCTGACTGCTACTCCCATGAAAGCAAAGCATCAGGAAAAGAAACGGAAAGCACAAGAAAGCAGAAAATTTAATCCCCAAAAGCACATAAAAAGGCAGAAGCAGTGAAGATGGGATTAACAATCTAAGCCATCTTGCAGGGAAGCAATCAGTTTCGAATCTTCAGAAGAAGAGAATATAGGGCAATATGTTTGTGAAGATATTGATGAGATTTGAGGTGGATTCTGGTTTGAAAGGGATGCTGAAGATTTTTCTTGTATTTGTGGCGAATTTGGACGAGACAAAGAATTGTGGCATAAGTTTTGAAATATAACTTCCAAAAACACACTCGTGAAGACTGCACTTCATGAGAAAAGAAGCTAAGGTGTACATGTGATTCTTGTACACGTTCAGTAAATGCGTTTATTATGTTCACAAAAGAGCCAAAATGTTTTAATTTTTTCACAAATAAAACACCTTTCTTATTTATACATGTTTATAAAATGCTCATGCAAGTTGTTTTTGCCATTACTCCTGCAACCGGATCATGCCGAGCATTATTCGCATTTTTTAAAATCATTTTTCAGGTTACAAGATATATTATATTGGTAGACACATACAGAGGAGATGTTATACTTTCGGAACACCTTTTAGCTTTTTCCTCAGTCTAATAGGTATTTTCTACACGATTGAACACAAAAATACGCCAACCTCTCCCAAGTAGGTTTTTACTGTATCCATGCATACTATAAGTGCCCATAATCTTAAATTTAAATGTGAACTTCTAAATTATCATTATTCAGTTTTTAAAGGCCTAATAGTGCCTCAGACAAACACCTATGTAAAGCTTCGATATGCCATTCAAGATTTTACAAAAGAGAAAACTAGTTTACTAAAACGCTGAGACTGTATATCCCATACTAATGTATATCGAACCCCAACTATTTGATAGCGGGATAAATAACTATTAAATTATACCAGCACCAGTAATGCGAAATCAATAGACTCATCGAATACTTTATAGTAGTATACGTCACGCTTAAGTTAATTACAAGCAGGACTATATATGTTTAATAGTGAAGGAATCTTGCCAGTTTTAAGTATGAAGAAGTATTGTAGAGAGGGAATGTACGGAAAAGATTTATGATAGACGCTTCGAGCTTTCTCTGCTCCTAGAACATCCGTGAAACCTTTTTGTTACCTTACCGAGATAAAAACCTTGCCGCATTCTTAAAGAATAGTAAAGAAGGTATAGATATGTTCCTAACGACGGTTGGGGTGATCGTACAAACGGTCTTGTTTTAAGGACAAAACTCAGTAGGTAGATCTTATTTTGGTAAGCCGGAACATTCTAGAAAACCTTACTTGCTTAAGGGCACACATGGGAGAAACTTCTAAATTCTACATTTATGAACGTATGTTTTTGCAATTTATACCTTAATTAAGAGACCAAATCATTAGCATCTATAGAAATTGTCATTGCAATATATCCAATAGCTTTCAAGTTATTAGCTGTTTAATTATTTTAATGGTAAACAAAACTGGTCCATTCGATCAAAATATTTAAATTTTACTCATATAAATATCTATTTGTTTCTAACGAATGTTTCAGAAAAAATGTTGAAGACTTTTTTGAGAAAAAATTATAAACTTATGAGACGCAATATTTTTCAGTAGTTTTAGTGCGTTAATTAGATATTCTAATTAATATTCCTCCAATGATAAACGATAAAGAAAAATCGCCCAACATTTTTATACTGTTTCTCTACAACATCTGAAGGAAACTGAACAAAAATTGCATCGTGTGGAACGTTTTGAACGTGCAAAAATTTAGAAAAAACAGAAAGCAAAAAAACAGCTTTGAAATTCTAAACGCCCAATCTGGCCTTGTCCGCTGTACATTTAAATACACATGTAAAATTATTTATAATCACAAGTAATACTCACCAAATACAGATTATGAAAGTAGATGATTCATTCTTAATAATAGCACTATAATAAATGACTTATTTTTTGAAGGGTTTTACTGAATCCTGTGTACCCTTAAGCCAATGAAATGCAAGAAATGTTAAATGTTTTTGGTAAACAGCCAAAACTAAGCTAGTACATTACTGAGGAAAAAACTCACCACGTGAACGTTGAACGAACAGACTTCTTAGAAGGAAAAGACACTCACCGAAAATATCTTCAACAGCTTAACGTGTACAGGATGAGTCAAAACATAATTGTGGCATCAGGGAGCAGAATGGTGGAAAGAAGTCGACAGTCAGCAATGTTAAAATACGTAGTGATTTTAAGAGACAAACGAAGCAAGCTTATTTAACTGGAATTGCCTATACCTATCCTGAAATACGAACATAGCTCCATACTGCCGCTGAGCTACAAGAGAGGAACAACAGTTAGGAACCCATATCCACGAACCACGAGTTTCTCTTCCCTCCAAACCAAATTTTTATGCAAGGTAATCATGCAGGGTCAATCATCATTCGCTATTTATGGGACGTATAGCTTTTATAAAGCATCCATGAAGTGCGTATCTACTGGAGCGCAACGCGCGTCTGAACTTGGTTCAAGCAGATGCATTCAAATAAGAAGAGATCGAAATTAAGAATCTGCGCAGATGCTGTAAAGAGCGAGCTATGGCTCGGTCGAAATTTCGTTAGAAATATGGAAATGGTACTTTTTAGCAATTGTATTTTATGCATAGATACATATTAAAGTTACTTTATTGTAATTAAATATTGTAATATAGGACAAAATTCAGACAGAGGTAGCGTTCGTTACTTAATAATATGAACACCTGAATGTATCTGACTGGTTGTTTGGTAGTTGGATTTGGAACGAAAGTTAGATTAAGTACAGTAGACGAAAACTTCTAAGATAAACCGATTCTTCGTGCAAGCATTAAAATATGCAACATGATGAAAAAATTAAATTGAGCTTTATTTATGGACGCGTCCCATTCTAATTGGGCGTGAAAGATCGGAACGTTTGCTCAGAGGCCCGTTTATCACGCTTGAGGTTCTTTTATGTGCCGTAAATTTACAGCACGGGACCACCGGCTTTATTTCCGTTCCGAAGGAAGCCATGCTAAGGATTTTTACGACCGAAAGTCCATCGCCTTCCGCCATGTTTGAACCCGCTACCTTGGGCAACAACATAATGAAGCACGATATAGTAGGTATGTTACAAATATTGTTCTATAGTGTGTGTTTTTATATTACTGGAAAGAACTAGCTGTTATAATCTGAAATAATACATTAAATCTGATTATCTATATTTTTCCTCCAATATGTGGTATGGGAAATAGTAGTAAAAGCTAAAGTTCCATCATCTGTAGGTACTGTATTTAATACATTTTGTTGAAGTGTGGAAAGACATTTACTCCATTAGAATAGTAGATTGCAGTGTTGGTTAACATGCGCTGTATGTTGAAATTAACAACGAAGTTTTCGTTTTCGCAAAGAAATACTGTATAAGGCAAATATCAAAGCTGAAAACCAGGTGTTTCGTTGTTGCACAAGAGAATATAATTCTAGTTCGGAACATCCTAAGCCATATTCTATTGAACTTGTTATCACGATTGTATCCATTGTTTAGGTTTGGCTTCACGTCTCTTCACTTTTGAGCCAGTGAATTATCGCAAAATGCAGGAGTTGCCACGAAGACAAATGTGAGTTGGGATAAAGGCACGCATTAGTAGCCACAAACTTCTAACCCATTGTATTCTCGCAGGCTTCCCACGGCCGTTCTCAGCTTCCTGATTAGGCCACGTCATATTAGCTGCGAAATCAAGCCAGTAGTCCAAGGAAGAAGCCGAGCACAGACTACGGCCGGCATAATTCTAACAGGTGCAGACTTAACAATGCGCAACACGCGCGGTTGTAGGGGTCACATTGTTAAAAATTGCACACAGCAGAAGCAACAGGGTAGATGCTGAATGTAACCTTTCCACACAATTCACATGTTAGGTCTTATTTTTAAAATGTCGTTCTTGTTGATTAACCGAAAATGTGCAATATTCATGCAACTTTTGGGTAGCATTTCGAAATTGTATATAGCTTAGAGTTAGCCTAGGAAATGTATCAATTTCTGCTTGTTTTATGGTAACTGGTTTTATTTTTTGCCATTGACAGTTCCAGAATATTGAATATACCATGGCAGTCCCGGTGATCATGTATGCCAGCGAATCTTGGATAACAAAAGAAAACGACAAACGTAAAATTCAATCGGCGGAAATGAGATTTTTACGGAGAACTAAAAGATGCACTAGATTAGACTTAATAAGAAATGAAACAATCAGAGATGAACTGAATATTTACAAATTATATGATAAAATTGAAGAAAATAAACATTGTTGGAAAGAGTACATGAACCGCATGAGTGAAAAAAGAATACCATTATTAATCAATAAATATAAACCGCCAGGAAAACGAGACATCGGACGCAGAAAAAAGAGATGGGAATAAAAAAAGAATGCGAAGACGGAACAGGTGTAATACGTAATCCTTGAAGTGAAGAAGAAGAAGAAGAAGAAGAAGAAGAAGAAGAAGAAGAAGAAGAAGAAGAAGAATATTGAATACTTCGGAACGACGATTGAAGAGGTTTGCTTTAAAGTTAAAGACTTATGGGCACTCGTAGAATGCAGTAACTGTAATAGAAAATGGTATTATATCTTCGGTGGAAAAGCGCTGCTTCCATTTTACATATTTAACACTTTCATTACTTCACACCATTACACGTGTGATGTTGACTCGGCCGCATGGACATTCTTCTCTCTCTGTGCCGAATGTTTTACATGAGATTTGAGACTCGTACCATTCGTCTCCCTTGGTTTGCCGATACGGTACAAACCGGACATGCACCGGCCTTCATTCGCCGAAAGTCAATAGGAGTTTTGTCAATAATCACCAAGCTTATCGGCAAACTTAAGTGCATTTAAACACGAACACTTCATTCTGAAAACAGTGAAATCCAAAATAGCATATGTTACCAAAATAAAAGCCAAAAAGGCCTGAAAAGGAAGATAGCAATTATTCATAATTCACAGATTGCACTTCAGAGAAATGACGCATATGACGACCATGAGAGAAGACAGCAGTCCGACGTCATTAACAAGTAATCGCCATACTTTCCCAGTGTAGTGTCACTGACTTGACATTTCCTTGAGGAAATAAATCTCTCACTTCTTCTGGAATCACGAGGAGTTACTACATCATTTCATCGCATACGGGGAGAGGCAACTTTTATAATTCCTATATATCTCCCGAAACTTTAAGTTCCGCCCATTAATGATCATATAAATTTTATTTTCTAGTGTCTGTTTTGGTAAGCGGAAGAGCACGCGAATTGACCAACATAGTCTTCCTGTGAAGAGTTTACCTATAGAGTGGCAAGAAGAAATATTGAGTAAATTCTGGAAACAGGAGGTTAGTTAGTAATTTAGCCACCCCATAATTGTTTGTAATTCCGTTTTCTGTAAGTTGATTCTTTATGTATTAAATATGCTCTGAAATAGCACTACTAAAGCATTGTGCAATTATTTACTAACAAATGTTAATGCCGGAAAAATATGCAGAAAAAGGTGGACATTTGACAGGCAAGCAGTTAACGTGGTTTCATTTCTGTCCCAAGTTCCTACCAACTCAAGCGTTCTGCGTCTCGCTCTCCATCCCAAAAAATGTTCAACTGTCACATTTTCTTTTAGGTACTGTTTAACCCAAGAGCTTTTAACAGCCGTAGAGACTCAAGTTGCTACAGTTATTTTTATTTTCTGCTATAGTAAGTGCCGGATTGCATTCCACACAAAAATTCGAACGGAGATTTCACGGGAAATGCACTTTTGAAACTCCCCGATTAAAAAAGACAAAAATGCGCGCGTGCGTGTCTGTCTATGAACGCCATAACTCAAAAAGGGTACCGCTGAAAAACAAGTCGCTCAAGTACCAAATTGGCTTTTAAGTTCAGCATATTGCAGTGAAGCGACTCGAAAATTTTTGCGAAAATTCCCCACTTCAAATTACGCTTTACATAGTAAAATTTTCATTATTTTTTTATTTTCTGAAAAATGGCTCTAAATATTTTGATTAAAATACCATACGGATAAGATATCTACATGACAAATGAAATGTAGGTGGACACATCTTAAATTTTCTGGGAATAGCCTGTGAAGTCCTCTTGTATAATTCGTAATCTGTAAAGGATGGACCTACTTCTCAAAACCTATAGATCTCGTTAAAGCAACAGTTTATGTCAAAAGTTTTGTGGAAGTTGTAAGCTACTATTCGTTTTTCCTCGTGGCCATACAAACAGCATGGGATTTCAAAGCCATTACATGGCCATAAAAATCTGACTATCGCTTTACCAACGAAATGTCTAAATGTGTATTGAAAGTTTATCTACCAACCGACAGGGAGGAGAAGTTAGGAAGACCATGCATGAGATGGCTAGAGACCGGAACAGGTGATATCACCTAATCCTTGAAAGGAGAAGAGAAAGTTTATTTGGGTTAAAAAGAAGTAGATGGGATAAAAGGCTTTTGTAATAATATTTTGTAGACGAGTGAACAGAGAAAATCATATGAATGCAACACATAAGATTTTTTTCACCCGAAATGTTTAGATTCTTAGGTTTCTGTTTCTGAAAGTTTCTCAGCTCTGAATGAGTTTGTACTCTCAAGTTAGTTACCAGATGACACAAGGGAACATTTTCGTTTCTTTAACTTAAGGCGATAAAGGGAAATACTACCGCGAACATAATGAAACAAGAGATAAAATATGTTTAGTGATATATAACACACTAATGCGAAATTTCTTAAGTACATTATAACCAGAGACTGGAAGTTTAGGCATTATAAATAGCTAAAATAGGCAGAAAAAAGGGCATTATAAATACTAAAACAGACAATAAAAGGCAATTAAAAAGCCCATTTGTTTAATAGATTACGCTATTCAATAACTCGATCGTCATATTTTAAAGAACTTCAAAGTTTTAAACAAAATGCTAGCGTTTTAATTAATACAAAAATGAAATATTTTTTAAAAAGGCCTGTGTATTGCAATGCTTTATTCGTTGCACATGACAACCAAATGCTTTTTTAAGTTCTCTGGAGTCATGTTGAGTCTCCTGTCAGGTAACACATTTTTCAAATGAGAAAATGACCTCTCAACATCGACAGAGGTTATTGAAGCAAATCTAAAACGTAGCATCATTGTAGGATCCATTTCAACTGCAACAGAATTCTCACCTTGTAGAATTTTTTAAATGTTTCTAAGTTTATCCAGATCACAATTTTTCGATAACACTTTTTTACACTTTTCGCTAACTATTGAACCCCGTTTCCCTGGTACACTGTCCAGTCTTTGTACTGCATCATCCACAATTTTCACTGACTTCGTTAAAGGTTGTCCTCTTTCTTGAAGCTGGCAGATCACTTGTGGCAGGAACCCAAACTCGGCGCAATGAAAGTTAAGTCATTTTTCACTTCCGAAGAGTTGAGAAGTTTCTTGGCTGCTACAATTAAAGATGAAACAACTTTAGGTTGGGCCCCCCCGGCAGAGGTACATCTGGTGCAATGGATTTAAATGTCAGGATTCCTGATGGGGCTTTCACAAAGATCTTCCTAATACTGGAAATCAAGTTGTCATCTTCCGGAAACAAGCATCGTATCTCTTCTGACACGTTGTGAAAGCCATGTGCTACGCAGGTCACGTGAAACATGTTTAGAAATAGCACTTTTAACGCTATTGCAACCTTTTTCATATATGGTGCAGCGTTGCAGATGAAAAGTAAGTCGTTGTATTGAATCTCTTCAGGGCACAGCAACTTTAATGAACTGGTGAATAATTGCACGATAGTTGAATTGTTAACTTTCTCAAGACACTCTGTTGTAAGCGAATGGTTTCATTGATTCGTCTTCTGTAGGATCTAATGGTCCAATAACAACATTGGCAATGAAACGACCCATAGTATCAGTTGATTTTCGATAGAAATTCAGATCTTATTTTTCATTTTATTTTTAATGATTTTCATTGTGTCATCCTAACATTCGGTTAAGTAACATTTTCGCAAACTTGACTCGCTAGGTACAGTTTGGTTAGTACTATACTTCTGCAGAAACTGTAATAATGTAGGATTCTGTAATTTCCACAAAAAGGGATTCCGGCGCTCAGGAAAGCTTTACATAAGGTCGAATGCAAACTGGAATTTTCGACTCGATGTTGCAATTACTGTTGGAAGCAAAGAAATCTTCTTCCTAGTAGCCTTGGAAAGGCATTTTTGTGTTTGTTTGTGCCGATGTGCTGTGATATAAAATACTTCTTTTCGTAGTTCACTGACTGCTGGCATATTTTGCATGTGAATACTTTACCGTCGGTACAAAATACGTCGGATCCAAAAGTATCAACGTAACTTTGTAATTTACTGTGCAAAGAAAAACAGAATTTCGGCATCTTGTTGTTAGCTACAACAACGTCACCATGAAAACTGAAAGAAAAGCAAAGCTAGACCCGCACTCATTATTGCCTTTTAAAATAAACACAAGCGGTACTTCAAACGCTTTCTGTTATTTATACATTTATTTGCAGGGCAGCACTCATTGTTGCAAAGAAAATAATGAACTGAATGAAGGACGCTTATGTTGTCTGCAACTTAAAGGCAATGATATACATTCGGCGAACTAATTTTCATTGTCACGGACTAATGAAATAAAATGTACCTGAAGGAAATGTTTAATAATTAATAAATAATGAAATAAAGGCAACAAAAAGCATTTATTTCGTTAAATAAGCCTTTATATTTAAAGAGGCAGAAAAAGACAACATAAAAACGTAGCATTTCAATCACAAAGATATAATTCGTACAGATTCACTTTTAAATTGAAGATAGATTTGACACATTTTAAAAGGCACTCTGCCTAAGTTCCGGTCTCTGATTATAACATTTACTTCTAGACGGCAGACTCAACAATCTCTTTCTCAATAATGCTTTGTTGCGAAATTTCTTGTAGTTTTCATCGTATAGCACAAATAATTGTTTCATCTAATTTACACACCTTTTGTTTTCTTTCATGCTTTAATGTTATCATTATTGAAAATACATTAGATGGTATTAGATGTAAAATGGTGGGCAAAAACTTCAATTGTTAATATTAAAATGTGTGCATCTATGCGTGTCGTTCTGGAGTAATGAAGTTCTATAATATATAGGTATGCACTTAGTTTTTTGTTATAGCTTCATTTTGAAGAACTACTTTTAGCTTTACACTACTCTCCCCTATTTCAGAGGCGGCTGAATGGATTTATCTGCAAACCTAGTTAGTCGTTAACCTTAACTTCTTATTGGAAAGGAGCTGAGTTTTCTACCGCGTAGAGTTACACACTTTACAATAGCTTTACTGACCTAAAACTCAAACTACTTGCACAGAGCATTTCACCGTTTCACGGACGTGTTTAAAACCATTTTCAAGGGGAGTGGCGCCTCCGAAAACAACTATTTCAATTAATTACACATGTGTATCACTTTGTAACCCAAAACGATTTCACGTTCTTTGTTCTAGTTGTCTTATCAGATATCACATTTTTCATTACAGCATGCATACTGTCAAATAGGTTTTGCAGAACCGCCTAATGGGAAATATCAGTTAAGTGGAGCAAAAAAATGTAAGTACGATTCAGGAAGAAAATGGACGAAAACCAAGGTACATGCCGGCTAGTAAATGCAGCCAGAGGTTTGCTATCAGCGGATGTGATGCACACAGTGCTGCAGCCTTTTTGAAAAATGACTGGTCTTTATCAGAACCATAGAGTGATAGATAATTTGCATTCGGATCAAAAACGGTTTGTAATGAACGATGCTCCAAAGCGCAAAGTTTTGAAATATGTATTTTGTTTTCTGAAAATCAGAGCGTTGGACATGATATATAGTGATTAAAAACCCACAGATTTCAAGGAGAAATTAGAAAAATTAACATTGTTTTGGACAAGATCGTACGTTTGGCAGCCTTACTCAAATTAGACAAGTGATGATCCTACCTACGAAACTCACGACAGGTAATAGCAAAGGTTGTTATTACTCCAGCCGCTCATTTCTGTTGGAAGAAACTGCCAGTTGCCGGTTTTTTATAGTTCCTGTTGAAGGGACCCGACCCGTGGCCTCGGCCTAAAAAGTTTCGAAACGTGGCTGCCAACATAACAACTAATGCATGCGTCATGCATGTAGGCCGGAAACAGAAATATCGAACACTGCGAGGGTTAGGGAGAGCGGGAACTGGGAAGAAGTATGGAGGGGAAGGCAAAATTAGAAAATTTGTGTCAATAATAGGGAGTCTCACACATACACATCTGCTAGGACAGCACCTGGCTCTCCTCTCTTTCTCATTGATCTCTCTCTTCATCCCCTCCACCGTACGAGAAACGACCGAATGTGAAACTCGGCGCGTGACGTCAGCTATCTCTGATTGGCCGAGCTCTTGTCGGAGCGTGTTCCCCAGGGTGGGGTAAGGGGTCACGAAGTTTTTCCTCCTCTTCTCCCACGGAAAGAATAAAAGAGTACAGTTTGAGGCGAGTAGTGCTGAGTGTAGGAAGCAGTCAGATAATGTCGAGAGAGTGCAATATAATTGTTTTATAATCATCATTTCCTTTCTCTATACCCAAAACTCTGCGTTAAGGTAACGAACATGTGCTCTCAGTTTTGGAAATGCTGGTGGCGTTTTCGTGTGTAAACGGCAAAGTTCGTGACAAGTTCTAGTGACTGTGAAAGTTGAAAGTACTAACCTCATTTTTCAACTTCGACCTTTAGCGGTACAGATACATCAAAAAGTGCCTAAGCATACTCATTATAACATGGAGTGATGTATGTGTTTACTTTTGTGTAGCAGTTTTTATTAAATGTGGTTTGAGTACATTTTGGTGAAACTATTAACCGCTGCAACGGCCTCAGAATATGCGTGTGTGTGTGTTTGTGTGATGCCTGTTGCCGTGCTGCCAATTTAACGGATACATTATCGAAATTATCAAGTAAGTGGAACGTTTTGTCTTATTTTATGTTTAGATAGTTGTTGCATATGTGTAGTAATGTTGTAATATTGTTAATAAGCATGAGCTCAGTTTTAACTGTTGTGGTGAGGTCATTTAAAGAACCTTGCACTTTAAACACATCAGCTGTGTGGCAGCGAGGTTCGAGATCATGTTTGTTGCACCAAATGGAAGCTGCATTAAGTTACAAACGAACGTTATTAAGGTGCACTGCATCTGGAGGGTATTTTTTTTTATCTAGACCCTCTTTCTACCAGTGTGCGTACAAAGGATGCTGGTGTTGTGTAGAGGTTGGCAACCCTTAGTGTGTCGTCATTCAAGTCTGGCCCCACAGCCTTGTGCCATGGCTGGGTTGAGGGGCGAGGGGAGGTGGGGATAACAGCCACAATAGTGAAAGGAAGGAAGGGAAGGAAAAGAGAAAAGAGAAATGAAAATAAGGGTAGGGAAGAAATGTAAGGACGGACCCCAGATTGTTATTGTGAACGGTTGTCCGTCTCTGTCTGTTTCGTGCTTCTTTCCTTCGTTGCCTCGGGTTTCTCTTGTTGTTGAGGTCCTTTAACACCAACTATGTATACTGCCAGACCATAGTTTTATCTGTGACGTGGTTGCATGCTGCTGTGCACAAATATATTGCATGGGCATGCTGTGTGTTTTACTAATGTCGCATTTTTAAAAACTAGGACTTTTTGCTTCATACATAAAAATAACAAAGAAAGAAAGTCCGTTGGAATAACCCCGCTACACATATACGCACTGACTTCTTTATATTCTTTGTTGATTTTAATCAGATTAAAAGCACGTGTAAAATATCTATATTATGAGTTGCAAGGGAAATCGGTATATTGACAGTTGCTTAAAACTGATTTTCTTTCATGTCAATACTAACACTTTTATGATATATTAACTAAAATCAATGAAATTTTGCAACCAGCAATGGGATAATTGCATACGTGAATACTATCTGAAAGTTTGTTTGATTTAATGTATTGTTATTCCTGATTAATAGAAAAATTCCAAACTGAATATACATGAAAAATAAATAAAACAGCTTTTCTAAAACGAAAGTTCGCAACTGTTGCACTGTAACATGTTAACATTCGTTTAAGAAATAAAACCTCAAGATGAAGTAGTAGTGACTAATTTTGAAAGTATTACTAAAGTTAAAAGCAAATAAAAAAAGAACCAACAGGGTTTAAGACGCCACAACTTGCTATTTGAAACAGGATATCAAAATTTAGCTGCAAGAAAAAGAAGTTAATTTTTATAGTAGAATGTCTCCTGATAATCAACTGAAACTTTGTATCTTATGAGATTTTGAGAGCATAGAATTGATGGTATCAAACATTAGGTTAGAATTTTTTTAAGTACAAAGTATCTACATTATTTTTCACAATATAGGTATTTCATACTTATTGTAAACAAAGTATATGCTTGTTCACATTAAACTTCAGAACATATGATATGAAACTACATTTCATATGTACTTCGATGTGTATAATTATAAATATATATAAATGTTTTGGAGAGTTTCGGTTTTGCAGCTCAAAATTTTCAGCTATTTTTAAGAAAACAAAAAGCAATTTTACTAAAATGTTAAAACGACAAAATAATTTAAAGTCAGTTAACAACGGTATAGAAATTGTCTTGTATGTATTAATATTTGATTGGAAAATGTATCCCGAATTGCAAAATTTAGTGTATAAGATAATAAGAATTGAAGTTTAGTACCCAATAATATAATTTGGTAAGGTTTCAAAAAGTACAAACATTAGATTCCATAAAGAATTACTACGAAATTAAGTGCTCAAATAGCGTGACAAAATATTACATTTTTGGCCATTTTAGTACTAAAGTTTATCTTAATAACAAACGAGGATTGTTGCTCTTCTGTTTTATTGAATTATTGAACCAGAAACTTATGTGTTAAAATTTACAATAATACTCGGAAAATTAGAGAAACACTCATTAAAGGAGGCTCACAAAATATACTGTCTTATAATGTCAATTTAACTTGCAGAGCTACAAGTCTTAATCACAGAAAGATAATATTATTATTTGTGTCATGTAATCCAACAAACTTGTGTAAGCAAAATCTTTTTAAAAATAATTACAGGAAGGAAATTACACGTCAAAGTAGGATCTTACTATAACCAGTGTAAATTATAAGAAAAGTAAAGACTTTGTAAAATAAAACTTCTTTATGACTTATTAATGTAGAGAAGCATTACATCAAGCAATGGTGATTTCTCATAGACCTCAACAGTTGGGAGAAGTTGGAAAAACACAGAAGAATTACTTACGTAACAACTGGAAATGCAATTGCAAAGATGCAATAATTAATATTGGAAAACAATGCAATTATGCTACTTTAAAAGGTAAACGAGAAACTGGTTTTAGAAGGAAAATGTTTGAAACAGAAAAATCATCTTCAAGACTGAGCAGACAAAATACAGGTGTCAAAAATAGGCAAATAAGAACGTTTAATCTAAAAAATGCTAAAGAGTTAAATTAAATTATCGCATTAACTTGCTGTTGGCAACCCCTGTCGCCCTCGTGGAAGTTTCCAAAGAAGGTTCTGCAGCCCTGCTATTTCTCCCTACATAGCAGAAAAGAATTAGCCAGGTAGTAAGAAGGAGAAAGGAGGGCAGGGCATTCATTGCATTTGTACATTTAACAGAACGAAGCAAACGGCGCGAATAAGACGTGCGAGTTCACAGGAATGAACTTAAAAACACAACTATGTTATTTGCTTCATAATAGATACAAACAATTGAGCTTCAGGAAATAATTCAGTCAAGCATTGCTTATACAATTTGTGCCACGACTGTTATCGAAATGTGCAGTTATAACTTCAGAAATTTATTTACAATAATTATCTTAATGGAAGGAATTATGTATTTAGTGGACATAAAGATAAACAGAATGTATCATTAATTCCCCAACGGAAATAAGGAGTTCTCGAGTTGGTTCTTTCGTGTAAACAACGAACTGAAAACACATATCTAATGCTAATATATGTAACATGCTTTGTAACATGACTTATCAGTTCTAAATGCAGTTGAAAACGAATTATTAAAACTTTGTTTTATTTATCTGTTATTTCCATAACTTCAACCACAATGGAGTAATACAAAAATCTTCATGTCTTAAGTGTATTTTTGGCAATGTAGATGGATTTTTAAAACATCCAGAGATTTTTCCCTTCGTTGCTAAATGAGGAAATAATTCTTGTGATCTCATTGGTTCCTTTATGTAGATTAAGTGTATGTCTCACTAGTTGAATCCCCTTACCTTATATAGAGGTGTAACTAGCTCATTGATGCAAATTAGAAGCTAATTTGTCAGTAGTGGCTAGTTCTTCTGATACCACTTATTATTAAACAAAATAATTAAAAATTAATCTCCACTGGATGTTTATCAAAATATGATCTAATTCACGTAATGTGAATGTTTATTTTATGTGGACCCCTTGCATGACACAGTAGTTTGATGCAAACTGGGACATGGTTCTGAGGATGCAAGTGATCACTTTGTGCAGAACACATACATTTGACAATTTCTTCATGCTAGTTGGAAGATAACTCTGAAGATGTAACTGGTCGCTTTCTGTAGGTCACGTACATGTGGTGCTGCAGTGGCATGTTGCAAGTTAGGAAATAATTCTAAATATAAGATTGGTCACTTTGTGTATACCATGTGCATGTGTAAAGTAGTTTTATACACGTTGGTAGACAATTCTGATGATATAAGTGGTGACTTTGTAGACGACCTGCACGTGGCACACGTGATGTATGTTAGGAGATAATTTTGGTGGTGTGAAAGGTCACTTATCTGCACGCAACAGTTATTTGATGCAGGTTAAAAGATAATTCTGGTGATGTTAAACGTCACTTTATGTAAAGACCACGTGCATGGGAGTTATTTGATGCAAGTTAGATCATTCTGGCGATGTGAAAAGTTGCTTTAAGTAGACCACATTATGTGACAAGTTATTTTGATACAAGCTAGGACATAGCTATGCGATGTAATTAGTTGCTTTGTATGGAATACGTGCAACTAAGTTTGTTTTGATAGAGTTAGGGAATACTTGTGGTGATATGACTAGTTATTTGTTTACACCACGTGCACGACAGTTTAGGCAAGTTAGAAGATACTTGTTATGTGACTAGTCCCTTTGTATACACCACGTGCATGTAACTCAGCTGCTTTGTTGCAAGTTATGAGATATTTGAGGTGATGTGTGTGATCATTTTGTGTACACCTCGTCCATGTAACAGCTGTTTTGATGCAACTCAAGAAATACTTCCAGTGATGTGCCTAGTCACTTTGTATAGACCACGTGCATGTAACGCAGTTGTTTTGATCCAAGTTAGGAGATACTTGTGCTGAGGTACTGGTCACTTTATATAGACCATGTGCATGTGACACAGTTGTTTTGATGTAACTTCGGAGATACTTGTGGTGATGTACTGGTCACTTTGTACAGACCACGTGCATATAACACACTTGTTTTGATGTAAGTTTGGAGATACTTGTGTTGATGTACTGGTCAATTTATATAGACCACGTGCATGTAACACAGTTGTTTTGATGTAAGTTTGGAGATACTTGTGATGATGTGTCTAGTCACTTTGTATTCATCACGTGCATGTAACACAGTTGTTTTGATGTAAGTTTGGAGATACTTGTGGTGATGTACTGGTCACTTTATACAGACCACGTGCATATAACACACTTGTTTTGATGTAAGTTTGGAGATACTTGTGGTGATGTATTGGTCACTTAGTACAGACCACGTGCATATAACACACTTGTTTTGATGTAAGTTTGGAGATACTTGTGGTGATGTACTGGTCACTTTGTACAGACCATGTGCATATAACACACTTGTTTTGATGTAAGTTTGGAGATACTTGTGATGTACTGGTCAATTTATATAGACCACGTGCATGTAACACAGTTGTTTTGATGTAAGTTTGGAGATACTTGTGATGATGTGTCTAGTCACTTTGTATTCACCACGTGCATGTAACACAGTTGTTTTGATACAAGTTAGAGGATAACTATGCTGAGGTACTGGTCACTTTATATAGACCACGTGCATGTAACACTGTTTTGTGCAAGTTAGGAGATACTTGTGGTGATGTGACTAGTCACTTTACTTTGTATAGACCACGTGCACATAGCACTGTTTTGATGCAAGTTAGGAGATGCTTGTGGTGATGTGACTAGTCACTTTACTTTGTATAGACCACGTGCACATAGCACTGTTTTGATGCAAGTTAGGAGATACTTGTGGTGATTTGACTAGTCACTTTACTTTGTATAGACCATATGCACATAGCACTGTTTTGATGCAAGTTAGGAGATGCTTATGGTGATGTGAGCAGTATATACCACATGAATGCAACACAACCGTTTTTATGCAAGTTAGGAGATATTGTGGTAATGTGATTTGTCATTGTACAGACCATTTGCATATAGCACTGTTTTGAAGTAAGTTAGGAGATGCTTGTGGTGATGTACTAGTCACTTTGTATAGACCACGTGCATATAACACTGTTTTGATACAAGTTAGAGATACTTGTGATGCACTGGTCCCTGTGTATAGACCACGTGCATATAACACAGCTTTGATACAAGTTAGAGATACTTGTGATGCACTGGTACCTGTGTATAGACCACGTGCATATAACACAGTTTTGATACAAGTTAGAGATACTTGTGTTGCACTGGTCCCTTGTGTAGAACACGTGCATATAACACAGTTTTAATGCAAGTTAGGACATACTTGTTGCGATGTACCAGTCGCTTTGTATAAACTAGGTGCATGTAGCACAGTTGTTTTGATACAAATTAGGAGATACTTGTGGTGACGTACTAGTCACTTTGTATAGAGCACGTGCATATAACACAGTTTTGATACAAGTTAGAGATACTTGTGTTGCACTGGTCCCTTGTGTAGAACACGTGCATATAACACAGTTTTAATGCAAGTTAGGACATACTTGTTGCGATGTACCAGTCGCTTTGTATAAACTAGGTGCATGTAGCACAGTTATTTGGATACAAATTAGGAGATACTTGTGGTGACGTACTAGTCACTTTGTATAGAGCACGTGCATATTACACTGTTTTGATGCAAGTTAGGAGATACTTGTGGTGATGTACTAGTCACTTTGTATAGACCACGTGCATATAACACTGTTTTGATGCAAGTTAGGAGATACTTGTGTTGATGTATGAGTCAATTTGTACAGACCACGTGCATATAACACTGTTTTGATGCAAGTTAGGAGATACTTGTGGTGGTGTACTAGTTACTTTGTATAGACCACGTGCATATAACACTGTTTTGATGCAAGCTAGGAGATACTTGTGTTTATGTATGAGTCAATTTGTACAGACCACGTGCATATAACACTGTTTTGATGCACGTTAGGAGATACTTGTGGTGGTGTACTAGTTACTTTGTATAGACCACGTGCATATAACACTGTTTTGATGCAAGCTAGGAGATACTTGTGTTGATGTATGAGTCAATTTGTACAGACCACGTGCATATAACACTGTTTTGATGCAAGTTAGGAGATACTTGTGGTGGTGTACTAGTCACTTTGTATAGACCACGTGCATATAACACTGTTTTGATGCAAGTTAGGAGATACTTGTGGTGATGTACTAGTCACTTTGTATAGACCACGTGCATATAACACTGTTTTGATGCAAGCTAGGAGATACTTGTGTTGATGTATGAGTCAATTTGTACAGACCACGTGCATATAACACTGTTTTGATGCAAGTTAGGAGATACTTGTGGTGGTGTACTAGTTACTTTGTATAGACCACGTGCATATAACACTGTTTTGATGCAAGTTAGGAGATACTTGTGGTGATGTACTAGTCACTTTGTATAGTCCACGTGCATATAACACTGTTCTGATGCAAGTTTGGAGATACTTGTGGTGATGTACTAGTCACTTTGTACAGACCACGTGCATGTACAACTGTTTTGATGCAAGTTAGCGGATACTTGTGGCGATGTACTAGTCACTTTGTACA
Source organism: Deroplatys truncata (assembly GCA_030765065.1). Taxonomy (NCBI): domain Eukaryota; kingdom Metazoa; phylum Arthropoda; class Insecta; order Mantodea; family Mantidae; genus Deroplatys; species Deroplatys truncata. The sequence goes on from CM060979.1 coordinate 111,368,966, forward strand.
GACCTCGTGCATATAACACTGTTTTGATGCAAGTTAGGAGATACTTGTGGTGATGTACTAGTCACTTTGTATAGAGGACGTACATATAACACTGTTTTGATGCAAGTTAGGAGATACTTGTGGTGATGTACTAGTCACTTTCTATAGAGGACGTGATAAAACACTGTTTTGATGCAAGTTAGGAGATACTTGTGGTGATGTACTAGTCACTTTCTATAGAGGACGTGATATAACACTGTTTTGATGCAAGTTAGGAGATACTTGTGGTGATGTACTAGTCACTTTGTACACACCACGTGCATATAACGCTGTTTTGATGCAAGTTAGGAGATACTTGTTGTGATGTACTAGTCACTTTGTACAGACCACGTGCATGTACAACTGTTTTGATGCAAGTTAGCAGATACTTGTGGCGATGTACTGGTCACTTAGTACAGACCACGTGCATGTACAACTGTTTTGATGCAAGTTAGCAGATACTTGTGGTGATGTACTAGTCACTTTGTACAGACCACGTGCATTTAACACTGTTTTGATGGAAGTAGTAGATATTTGTGGTGACCTACTAGTCACTTTGTATAGAGTAAGTACATATAACACTGTTTTGGTGCAAGTTAGGAGATACTTGTGGTGACGTACTAGTCACTTTGTAGACACCACGTGCATACAACACTGTTTTGGTGCAAGTTAGGAGATACTTGTGGTGACGTACTAGTCACTTTGTAGAGACCACGTGCATGTACAACTGTTTTGATGCAAGTTAGGAGATACTACTTGTGGTGATGAACTAGTCACTTTGTACAGACCACGTGCATATAACACTGTTTTGGTGCAAGTTAGGAGATACTTGTGGTGACGTACTAGTCACTTTGTAGAGACCACGTGCATTAACAACTGTTTTGATGCAAGTTAGGAGATACTACTTGTGGTGATGAACTAGTCACTTTGTACAGACCACGTGCATATAACACTGTTTTGGTGCAAGTTAGGAGATACTTGTGGTGACGTACTAGTCACTTTGTAGAAACCACGTGCATATAACACTGTTTTGGTGCAAGTTAGGAGATACTTGTGGTGACGTACTAGTCACTTTGTAGAGACCACGTGCATGTACAACTGTTTTGATGCAAGTTAGGAGATACTACTTGTGGTGATGAACTAGTCACTTTGTACAGACCACGTGCATATAACACTGTTTTGGTGCAAGTTAGGAGATACTTGTGGTGACGTACTAGTCACTTTGTAGAAACCACGTGCATATAACACTGTTTTGGTGCAAGTTAGGAGTTACTTGTGGTGACGTACTAGTCACTTTGTAGAAACCACGTGCATATAACACTGTTTTGGTGCAAGTTAGGAGATACTTCTGGTGACGTACTAATCACTTTGTAGAGACCACGTGCATGTACAACTGTTTTATGCAAGTTAGACCATGTGCATGTAACACTGAGATGCTTGTGATAATATGACCGACCACGTGCATATAGCACTGTTTTGATGCAACTTAGCAGATACTTGTGGTGATGTACTAGTCACTTTGTACAGACCACGTGCATGTACAACTGTTTTGAAGCAAGTTAGACCATGTGCATGTAACACTGAGATACTTGTGATAATATGACCGACCACGTGCATATAGCACTGTTTTTATGCAAGTTAGGAGATACTTGTGGCGATGAACTGGTCGCTTTGTGTAGACCAGGTGCATGTAACAAAGCTGTTTTGATGCAAGTTAGGAGATACTTGTGGTAATGTTATTAGTACTATGTGTGGACCACATGCACATAACACAGTTTTGATACAAGTTAGGAGATACTTGTGATGTTCTAGTCACTTTGTTTAAACTAAGTTCATGTAACATGTTATTTTGACGCAAGTTAGGAAATACTTGTGCTGATGTACTAATTTCTGTGTATGGACCATGTGAATATAACAACCGTTTTGATGCAATTTAGGTGATTTTCGTGGTTATTTACTAGTCACTTTGCATGGACCATGTGCATATAACACTGTTTTCATGCAAGTTAGGAGATACTTGTGGTGATATACATTTTTTTATGTAGAATACGTGCATGTAACACAGTTGTTTTTGTGCTAGTTATGAGATACTTCTGGTGATGTGGCTAGTAATTTTGCATACCCAACCACGTGCATGCAACACAGTTATGATGCAAGTGTGGAGGATATTTCTGGCGATGTGACTAATCATTTTGTATGTGGATGTAATACAGTTGTATTGATGCAAGCAAGGAGATACTTCTCGTTATGTGATTAATCATTTTATATACCACGTGTGTGTAGTAGTATTTTTATGCAGACTAGGAGATACTTCTGGGGATGTGACTAGTCATTTTGTATACACACGTACGTGTGGTACAGTTTGGTGCAAAGTAGAAGTTAATTCTGCAATGCGTGCATCAGATTTTTCTTTGACTGTTGCTGTATATGCATAGATAACTTGATGCGGCAGTTTGTTTTGGGCGAGCAAGATGATATTTCTTATGATCTGACTTGATACTTTATTGGATCACATACATTCACAAGCGTTTTCTATCATTCACATTATGTAATATGGCACAGTTATTCGATGCACAGGAGATATTTAATATCTTGTGAATGGCAGCTTTATGTAGATCGTGTGAATATGAAACATCTTTTTATGAATAATGTACAGGAAGTGCAATTGTTTGGCGCAAATTAGGAGCGTAATATGCATATGGCACGGTCATTTGATGCAACTTAGAAAGGAAATCTGATGATGTGAGTGGTTACTTATGCACACAGATGCAAGTAGTGTAGTAATTTGATAGTATATATTTCTAGCGATGTGACTAGAGCCCAGAAACTGTTCGTGGAAACAGCTGTTTCAGGTAAGTTAAGGTTGATGTAACTGGTCGGTTTATTCTGGCACTGTAGTTTTCTGTAGATTAATATGCATGTGGCACAGTTTAATGCAAGTTGGCAGAAGTAGTATGCATGTTACAGTCGTTTGGAGATAATTTTGACGTCTCTTGATGTAGACAAGTGCAGGTAGTATAGTTGTTTGATAGGAGAGTAATCTGATGATGTAAAAAGATCGCGTTTGTGTGTTATAGTTTTTTAATGTAAGTTAGGGGATGATGTGACTGGTCACTTAGGTTGCCTGTGGCACGGAAGTTTTCTGCGGGAATAATTTGCACGTTCATTTTATGTAGACTAAGTGCATGCGACGTTGTTTGATGGGGTACAGGAATTAATTGTACTGGTGTGACTGGCACTTTCTATGTAACACATGCACGTGTCATACTCGTTTGATGCAAGTTAGAATACATTTTGTATACCATATGCTGCAGCACAATTTTTGTTGAAAGTTATGTGAATAATATGTAGGTTGTGGTACAGTTGGATGGTGAAAGTTAAGGGATAATCCTGACTATATTATGATTGGGTACTTCGTGTAGTTTTTCGGTGCAATTAGTATTTGTCATTATACTAGTAACTAATCTCACCTAAACAGCAACTAAGATCGCGTATTGCTGATTATTTATGGAACCAAGAACTACCGCTGATACTTTAGCTTAGCAACTAAAACCACACACAGTAGGTATGTTGCTGGTTAGTATTGCAAATATGTAATATGCAGCTATATAATACATAGGGGTGAGCAAAATTACGTATACAGTAGTTCTAGAATAATTAAAGAGTAATACTATGGGTGAATAACAGCATGAGGAAGAGTACTATTTTCAACAAGATGGTTTCCTACTCACTAAGCATGAATTGTGCGAGACTTTGTAGCAGAAGAATTTCCAAATAAGCGAATAGGCGGAAGGGAATGAACTGAATGGCCTCCAAGATCTTCGGATCTTCTAATAATTTCTAGTTGTTCTTAAAGATAATGTTCTTTTCAAGAAAACCACGTAATCTTGATGGCATGATTCAGTTCATTAGGGAGGCATGCCAAGAAGCAAATAAAGAACAGAGTAGTAGAATGTAGATACGTCAAATCTAAGCTATAGCAGTGTGTAAATACTAATCATTTTGAATGTTCACAACAATAATCTAATGTTATGTGTTACCTACTTCATGAATCTTTGTCATACTGTATTACATTTTTTTTACCACGAATATAGTAGGTAGAGAAGGTATTGTATTCCACTCAAAAATTCGAGATTTCATCGGAATTAAATATTTTGAGACTCCATGAATCCAAATAAAGCATTTTGGAAACATGTCCGTGTGTGTGTTTGTGTGAGTCCGTGAACAGCATAACTCAAAAACAAAAATGTTGGTATTTATGTTCAGTACCTTTCAATAACAGAACACGAAGATTTTCAAGAAAATCTTCCCACCCCAACTACCCTTTACCTGGAACATTTTTCAAAAATTTTGATTTTATAAAAATGGCCCTATCGATTTTGATTAAAATACCATATAAGACATTTACATGACAAATAAAATATATGCCTTGGTTTTTTTGGGAATAGCATCTAAAGCCCGCTTCATTCGGAAGGAATTTTGTATACCTAATCTTGTATAACTGGTAAACGTTAAGCGATATACAAGAACGTAGGTACTATATAAAAAATGTAGACCTCTTTTAAAACTCACAATTTATTTTAAATAAATTTTTTATGGCATAAGCCATTTCTGAGATATCCGTTATTAAAGGTTCGAATTGCTCATTACTTGATCATTCTTTTAAGTTCTTTCAAATTCCTCTGTTTCTCCCAATTGCATGGAAATAGTATGCAATTTTAAGGCCAGCCTATAGCGTCCAGTTCTTAAATGTATTTGACTATCCTGTTTCCTTTATATCTATAACGAAACGCTGCTTGCACAAAGATTTATTTGGTTTAAAATGTAGTAGATAGAAAAATAAGCTTTAGTAAGAATAGTTTGTATACCTTCCCGCTAATAAACATGGAGAATAGAGAAAATCATGTGATTTTTTATTTTTGTTAACTTCGTGTAAACAGAAGATTCTGATCATACCACATAGTTACGCATGGAATCAATAGCAAATACTCGTGAAATGGAAGCAGATAAAATACATTAGAAGCTTGTGACACCTGTTGCTTAGTACAGACAGGTATTGAAACTCTTAGCACTCATTCCTTGAGCTGGTCGTTCCATGATGTAGGTAAATAAAAAAATGAACATTTCTGCGTGATTTTAAATGTTTTATAGTTCCTCTATCTCGATTTCTTTGGAAGGAGAGAATTAACAAATTCAACTGTGGAGAGTCGGTTAGATGGAAGAGTTAAATTGGAAAGAGGAACTCGTGGTTGATGGGTATGGATTCCTAATTGTGATTCTTCTCTTGTAACTCAGCGGTAGCATGGACTTCTGTTAGTATCTCAGGGTAGGTATAGACAATTCCAGTTAAATAAGTTGGTTCACTTGTCTGTTAAAATTATTATTTATTTTGATATCGCTTGTGGCCGATTTTACTCAAACTTGTGCCATTATTGCGTTCCGTGACGTCACAATTGTGTTTTGGCTCATCCTAAGTATCCCAGGTACACATCAAGCTATTCGGAGGTATTTTCACAGAATGTCTTATTGCTAAAAGAATCTTTGAATCATATTACAAGTTACTTCTACTCTGAACGGTCACGTGAGCTTTCCTCGGTAATGTCTGACTTAGTTTTGGTTCACTTACCGAAAACTTTCAAATTTCTTTACGTTTTCATTGACATAAGCAAGTAAAGTATTCCTCGTTCTAGAATATTCCGGTCTGCGAAACTAAAATCTGCTGTTTTGTCATTAAAGCAAGACGTTCGTACGTTCACGCTGACCAACAAGAATATATCTGCACCATCTTGCGAAGATTCTTGAGGTTTCGCAACTCTGCTCAGGTGTTGAAACTTGAATAAATTCTTGCGGTACATTCTGTCTCTGCAGTGCTTCTTCTTATTTAAAACTGACAATATTCCTGCACTATTAAACATATGATATAATCCTAATTGCAATTAACTTAATTGTGACATATACGAGTCATAGTATACAGTGATTCTACTGATATCGCATTATTATTGGTGCTGGTATGATTTAATAGTTATCTGTCTCTGTTATATTATTGGCGCTCATTATACATTAGTATAAGATACACATTCTCAAAACCTTAGCAAAATTATATCTAATACAAAGAGGAGGGAAACCAATATGATAGCAGAGATCTGTTTTTCAGAGATTAAGGATAATATGTTATATTTTTTTATTAACAAAGGTAGTAGCAATTTTTACTTTCTTTGCCAGGTACACAGTAGGTAGAGAAGACATTACATTGCACCAAAATTTCGATGCTGATTTACCAGAAATACTATTTTGAGGCCCCTGAATACAAAAAGATAAGTTTTAGAAAAAGTCCGTCTCTCTCTCTCTCCCCCCTCTCTCTCTCTCTGTCTGTAAACAGCATAACTCAAAAACAAAAAGTTGGTTAAATACCAAACTTGGTATTTAGGTTCAGTACTTTCAAAGATGCGACACGAGGATTTCCAGGAAAATCCCCCCACCCCAAACTATCCTTTAGATGGAACATTTTTCGATATTTGTTTATTTTCTAAAAGATTAAAATACCATAAATTAAAGATATTTATAAGACAAATAAAATGTATATCTTGAACTTTCTGGGAATAGCCTACGAAGTAATCTTCATTCGGAAGGGATTGTGCATAATCTTGTATACCTGGTAAACGTTAAGCGATAGACAAAAACGTACTACACAAGAAATATAGATCTCTTTAAAAATCACAATTTATTTCAAATAATTTTTTTGGGCCACAAGCCATTTCTGAGATATCCGTTATTAATGGTTAGAGTTGTCCATTATTTGGTTGATTCTCTTGAAGTCCTGTCAACATTCACTTGCCTTCTCGCGATTGCATGGAAACAGTATGGAATTAAGGCCAGCATCAGCGTCCAGTTCTTAAACATTTAACTATCGCTGTTCTCTTCGCATCTGTAACGAAATATGTAATGTAGTTATTTCTGCAAAGGGTTATTTGGATTAAAATGTGGTAGATAGAAAAATAAGCTTTACTAAGAATAGTTTGTATAGGTGCTCACTAATAAGCGATATGGGGTAGAAAAAGTCATGTAAATGTATCACATTAGATTTTTTAATGGTATACTGACTGAATTGCGAACCATGTAGTATTTGTAAGTTGGCTATCACGTCTCGGACAAAAACACTGACAACCATTTTTAGTGCCAGTTTTTTCTTTTCCACATAGACCGCATCGAACAATACACTTTCTGTCATTTTATACCTTCAAATCATCCAGAATCTTAATATCTCGGAGTAATATCTGTAAAAAAGAAAGGAATGCTTGTGAAGATACACAACGCCGAAGTGCCTGTCTAATTTTAATATTTGAAATAGTGCGAATACATCTCACTCATGGAACTAGATAAATGATGGCATTCGCAAAATAATGTTACACTCGCAAAAGTGTAACATTCAAGCTATTTCTTTGCTATTGTCTTTATTTTTAGCCTTACACTATTCTTACCAAATCTTATTTCTTATACATTTTGGCAGGGGTACATAAATAGGTATCCATTGCACGAGAAAACAATAAAAAAAGAACTGTTCGGATTTCGAAGTGTGCTGCTTAAAATACTCGTAAATTCAAACAAATAGTGAACGCTTTGAAAACGGCTAATGCTGAAATTATACTGAAATTTAATAAGATCAAAATTTTTATGAAGAGGTTTTATCTGTCTTTTGTGGTTTCACAGTTATAGATATACGCAAAATTCAATCAGGATAAAGGAACTCTGAAGATAAACGCTTCATTTCGTTAGTATTTCAAGGTGTTTTAATCGTTAGAGCTATTTTTGAGATAATAACAAGTAACGAAAACCTTTTCGCATAAGGGGTTTTTAGGGTATTGGGGAAATTCATTAAATTCACCTCTCATCTTTAAATGATTTAGTTCGAAATTGTTACTTTTGTTATTAAGTTACGGTGCGCGCGCGCGCGCGCACACACACACACACACACACTTTTTTCAGGGGCTCTAAAAACGAGTACTTTATGGAACCTCAATGTCGAGCTTTACAAAGAGATGCAATACTTCCTCTCCCATAGGAAAATGGTAGAGAACATATTTTGTTTTCCATACAAATGTAATGGATATACAAACAAATTCACTGATCAAATACCATTTCTATAGTTCCCCAGCAGTTAGGAGGTTGGGCGACATCAGTAAACCTTGTTGAACTTTCTTCGGATGCAGTTTGAAAATCTTGCATGAAACCACATGATGGGAAGATATGACTGGTGCTGGATGATTAATTAACATTAGGAGGGCGGAGCAGGGCCCCTGTATGCAGCCTTTGTACCTCTACTGTACTTCCTTCATGACGCGGGGGACCGGCAAATTATCCTAGGCTCCTTTGTTCTGCCCCCAACGCTGCCAGAAACATTAATATGGGAGACAAAATTGCGTCTGGAATTGAACAGAAGACCATGTGGCTCTAACTGAGGTGCCAGACTGCTACTGGAGAACTCCGTTCTCTTTCTTTTTCTTCTTTCATTCTTCCTGTTTCTTGATAAGTTCTAAATTTCAGTATTATTTCTCAGTATCAGGAATAATGCCGCTGTTTCCGGCTTTCTCCAAGGGCAACGCTTTTTAAATTCATAATTATGTGGGTTTTTCAAGTGAAAACCATCTTATACAGCAGCGTGGCGTGAAATACTGGAATCAGTTATACGGTTTTAATGGCATACAGATAATGAGATTATTATTATTATTATTATTATTATTATTATTATTATTATTATTATTATTATTATTATTATTAATGCTGTTGTAAAAATCCACTTAATGAGTGCCAAAGATTCCGAGCTATCCTTTATTTGTGTTCCAGTTCGAAAATTACAGGGCCAGCATTTTTTTAGTTTTACACCGCCACAGAGCCAAGGTTACTCTGAATATCAAGAGGTGCTAAAATGCGTGCTATAACTTACAAATCCTTTAGACTGGGCAAAGGTCTGTCAATGTTTACACTGTTTCTTTTTTCTGCAAATAAACGCTTACCGACAGATTGTTTCAATATATTTCCAATACAATTGCATTGATTTATGTAGGACATCCATCGAAATGAACGCCTTTGTTTGTGCATGGAACTGTCCACACTTTATGTACAAAAATCTGATGTGGTACACTCACATGACTTTCTCTACTCTTGTACAATCTAATTTTACAAACGCCTATTCTCCATATGCTTCATGTTAATCGAGATGTCGAGATGTCAATCTTATTGGTAATTTTCTTGTAGATGCAAGGGGAATATGGTAGCTTTTAAGCGATAGTCAAATATTTTAACGCTGGTTGCTATGTGGCGCATTCCATTCTCTTTGCATGTCAGGACATAAATAAATGAATAACGAATTTGAGAAAAAGTATAAGTATTGGAAAATTTAAGGAAATAACAAGCAATATCTCGAAAACGGTTCACTCAACAAAAGAAATGTATATGACATAAGTTGTGTATTTTAACGCGATCTACATTTTTCACGTAGTAAAATTTTGTCTATCTCTTATGGTTTACCAGTTATGCAAAAGTCGTTCACAATGAAGAATAATTTTGGAGACATTCCCAGAAAATTCGAGATATACATTTCATTTCTCATGACATTATCTTAAACATATGATATTTTCATCAAAATCGTTAGAGCCATTTTTGAGAAAATTAAAATTTTCGAAAAATGTTCCATGTAAAGGGTAGTCTGGGGTGGGGGGATTTTCTTGAAAACCTTCGTGTCGCATCTCTGGAAGATACTGAACCTAAATACCAAGTTTGGTGTTTATCCGACTGTTCGTTTTTGAGTTATGCTGTTCACAGACACACACACACACACAGACACACACACACACAGACACACAGACACACACACAGACACACACACGGACATGTTTCCAAAAATGCTTTTTTTGGATTCAGGAGGTCTCAAAACATGTATTTCCGGTGAAATCTCGGTATCGAATTTTTGGGTGGAATGCAATACTTCCCCTACTTACTATACGTAGTAGAGAAAGTAAAAAACAAACGAAAATATTGTGCAGAAAGCAAATAGTAAATATGTTCCCGGTATCCGTCACCGGCAACACTGTCTTTACAAACTGCTGCTGTTTATAGTACAGTCAGCATTTAGCATGCGATGTATTCTATGCGAACACTTTCGGGAATGTGTAAACTCTACAGCTGGACCACAACCGGCAGCGAAATCCTTTCCTCTACAGGTAATCTGCAAGTGTTATCACGGCAACGCCGGTAACCTGTACTCCATATGTAATGTCTACAAATACAGGCAAATTCTGTTGTCAAAACGTCTTCATTGCTAATATGGAAATTAATTGTAACAACCGAAGCAAAATGCACTGTATGAGAAAATGTCCGATTAATGAAAACTTCGGCTTCAGAACATTTTGAAATTAAAGCTTTTGATTTATAGAAAAGTACGTAGGCGAAGAGCTAGAGGGAGTATGTGTTTGCAAGCGTATATCTTCATTCACGAAGGCAGGCAGGTGCAGGCAGAACTTGCCTACAGCACTTTAAGAGACAAACTTTTAACTTTTTCATGCCTGATTGTGTATAATAGTACAGTATTCACAAATAATACACAGAGTAAGAGTATGTCAAAAATATCCATTTTCGCAATATTTTTGCTGCTGTGCTTGTCAAAGAGGTTAAATTTCTGTATACTAACTCTTTTTGACGTAACTCCTGGTACGAAAGATATAACATCTACTGTACGAACCTCTGCTGCTAACAGTTAACTTTCGGTCAACGCCATGACAAGATGTATGTGCCGTAAACATCACATCTCGAGATGATATTAATTGCAACACGAAATAAAATTAAGCTTGAATAGATTTAGTGTGTTCTGTGTGCAAAAGCGGAGGTCCTACCTGCCTGTGGTAGACAAGCTCATGCTTATAACAGTTACTGCTTGAAGCATGATGTTATGGAACCTTTACTCTGTTTTGATCACCTGCGTATACTTGAAATGGGGGGGGGAAACAAAAAAAAACGACGCCATATTTTCACATGACTTTCCCTACCCTCTATCGGCTATATAAACTAGTCTTGCTAAAGCTTATTTTCCTGTCTACTACATTTTACTCGTAATAACCCTTTGTAGAAATACCTACATTACACATTTCTTAGGATACAAAGAGAACAGCGATAGTCAAATGTTTAAGAACTGGACGCTATATGCTGGCCTTAAAATTCCATACTGCTTCAATGGAATTGCCAGAAACAACTGAATGTTGACAAGACTAAAATAAACAGTTCGAACCATTAATAATGGATATTTCAGAAATGACCGATGCCACAAAAAAGTTTATTTAAAATGAATTGTGAGTTTTAAAAAGATCTCATTTCTTGTGTACGTTTTCGTCTATCGTTTAACGTTTACCACTTATACAAGATTATACAAAGTTACTTCCGATCTTTAACATATGGTATTATAATAAAAATCTTTGGGTGATATTTTAGAAAATGGAAAATCTCGAAATATGTTCTATGTAAAGACTAGTTTGGGATAGGGGATTTTCTTGAAAATCTTCTTGTCGCGCCTTGGAAGGTTTTGAACTTAACTACCAAGCTTGGCGTTGATCCGACTTTTCGCTTTTGAAATATGCTGTTCACAGACACACACGCGCGCGGTCCTTTTTCTAAAACGGTTCTTTTTATTAAGGGGGCCTCAAAACACGTATTTTCGGTGAAATCTCGGTATCAAATTTTTGGGGTGGAACGCAATACCTTCTCTACCTAATAGGTATTACTGTCGATCTGCATCACTTTTACTGCATTGAAATGCGGCTTGGTAAGCACATTTTTCGAGATAATTAAGCACTGCCCCTCCGTAATGTGTCTATCAGTGTACATCCTGGACATGGAAGAGCTAAACGGGTTTAGGGAGCAAGTGCTGCGGATGGATAGAGGGCGCTACTTGCCCTATAAGGCAGACTATTATTATTTTCACCGGTAAATTAAACTGAGTTTTATTTATGGACATTCTTTAACTGCTGTGGTCCTTAGCGCCCCATTCTATATTGGGGATGAAAAACCGATAATTTTGCTCAGAGGCCTCTTTATCAGGCTTGAGGTTCTTTTACGTGCCGTAAATCTACGACACTGGACCACCGGCTTTACTTCCCTTCCGAAGGATTTTTTACGCCCAAAAAAATCCATCGCCCTGCGCCGGTTTTCACCGGATCAGGCATGTGACCACAAACACTTTAAGAGCAGTGTACGTCTGCATTGCAATTCATCTGGTGGTAAACAAATGAAAGTTGGATATTGTTGGAAAAATCAGTCAGTATTTCCCCTTCATTCATTTAACCATTAATGATTGGTCATTGTAACCACCACGCTTATGTATGGGGAAAAAAGCCGAGGAATATGTTAGATCTAACACTTCATATTATTCTGAAGAGAAAAAGCAATGCAATTGTTGCTGTTTTTGTGAACATCCATTCACTTGCTTTTGGTCGACTTATTTCTAAATCCTTCTAACCCTATTATGTTCGTTTTTGAGATACCTACTGAAAGTCAACAAATAGCAAATAGACGTTGGCATTTAGATTTGAAATTTCATATATCAATTCTTCACATTTTGAGTATTAAATCCTATTTTCTTATATTTTTATGTAAGACATTTTAACACATCATGTTCAAATAGCATACACATCAGTAAGTATTAATACACTACTTTTGCTAGACTACCCGTTTAATGCCCACATTAAGAAAATAGTATAAATGTAGCTGCAAATACGTATTAAAGAATAAAATGGTGGTCGCGCTATGACTTTACTGTATAAGCTACCATAAACAAACAAATAAATAAATAAAAAAAAGCTTCAGTATCCTTTCACATAAAGATTTGATCTTGGCTTAAGCTTACAAACACCCCGAAAAAGTTCTAGACAAAATTTAATATTGCCTTCTACATTTTTGCTAAATATTTAAATTTTAGTTTCTATGAAAGAAACCTACATACTATAGGTATATTTAAAACTCATTTTGTAGTGTTATATAGATATTAAAAAATTCTCATTTATAATTATTTGTTAGTATTTAATGGAAGGTCCTCTAAATTTGGTGTAGGTAATTATACTCATTGCATAATTTGTAACACAATTCGCGTAATTATATTACCTAATTAAAAATAAATTTGAGAAGGCCTTGTTATTTACCGGTAAAACGGCAATTCACTTGCGGAATGTAATGTCGTACCGGTTAGAGCAGCTCTATTTTTACTTTCTCTACTACGTATAGTAAGTAGGGGAAGTTTTGTATTCCACCCAAAAATTCGATACCGAGATTTCACCGGAAATATATGTTTTGAGACCCTCTGAATCCAAAAAAAAGCATTTTTGGAAACATGTACGTGTGTGTGTCTGTGTGTCCATCTGTGTGTGTGTGTGTGTGTGTGTGTGTGTGTGTGTGTGTGTGTGTGTGTGTGTGTGTGTGTGTGTGTCTGTGAACAGCATAACTCAGAAACAAACAGTCGGATAAACACCAAACTTGGCATTTAGGTTCAATATCTTCCAGGGATGCGACACGAAGGTTTTCAACAAAATCCCCCCACCCCAGGATACCCTTTACATGGAAAATTTTTCGAAAATTTTAATTTTCTCAAAAACGGCTCTAACGATTTTGATTAAAATATCATATGTTTAAGATATTTTTATGACAAATAAAACGTATATCTTGAATTTTCTGGGAATGTCTCCAAAAGTGTTCTTCATTGTGAACGACTTTTGCATAACCGGTAAACCATAAGAGATAGAGAACATTTTACTACACAAAAAATGTAGATCGCGTTAAAATACACAATTCATGTCATATGCATTTTTTTTATTGAGTGAACCATTTTCGAGATATTGCTTGTTATTCTCTTAAATTTTTCAATACGCATTTTCTTAAATGGGAATTCGTTATTCATTTTTACTTTCTCTACTACGTATAGTAAGTAGGGGAAGTATTGCATTCCACCCAAAAATTCGATAACGAGATTTCACCGGAAATACATGTTTTGAGACCTCCTGAATCCAAAAAAAGCATTTTTGGAAACATGTCCGTGTGTGTGTGTGTGTGTCTGTGTGTGTGTGTGTGTGTGTGTGTGTGTGTGTGTTCGTGTGTGTCTGTGAACAGCATAACTCAAACACTAACAGTCGGATAAACACCAAACTTGGTATTTACGTTCAGTATCTTCCAGAGATGCGACACGAAGATTTTCAAGAAAATCCCCCCACCCCAGACTACCCTTTACATGGAACATTTTTCGAAAATTTTAATTTTCTCAAAAATGGCTCCACCGATTTTAATGCAAATATCATATGTTTAAGATAATGTCATGAGAAATGAAATGTATATCTCGAAATTTCTGGGAATGTCTCCAAAAGTATTCTTCATTATGAACGACGTTTGCATAACTGGTAAACCATAAGAGATAGACAAAATTTTACTACACAAAAAATGTAGATCGCGTTAAAATACACAACTTATATCATATACATTTGTTTTGTTGAGTGAACCGTTTTCGAGATATTGCTTGTTATTTCCTTAAATTTTCCAATACTTATACTTTTTCTCAAATTCGTTATTCATTTTTTTATGTCCTGGACATGTAAAGAGAATGGAATGCGCCACATAGCAACCAGCGATAAAATATTTGACTATCGCTTAAAAGCTACCATATTCCCCTTGCATCTACAAGAAAATTACAATTAAGATTGATATCTCGATTAATATGAAGCATATGGAGAATAGGCGTTTGTAAAAATAGATTGTACAAGAGTAGAGAAAGTCATGTGAGTGTAACACATCAGATTTTTACTTTCTCTACTACGTATAGTAAGTAGGGTAAGTATTGTATTCCACCCAAAATTTCGATACCGAGATTTCACCGGAAATACATGTTTTGAGACCCCCTGAATCCAAAAAAAGCATTTTTGGAAACATGTCCGTGTATGTGTCTGTGTGTCTGTCTGTATGTCTGTGTGTCTGTGTGTGTGTCTGTGAACAGCATAACTCAGAAACGAACAGTCGGATAAACACCAAACTTGGTATTTGGGTTCAGTATCTTCCAAGGATGCGACACGAAGGTTTTCAAGAAAATCCCCCCACCCCAGGGTACCCTTTACATGGAAGATTTTTCGAAAATTTTAATTTTCTCAAAAATGGCTCTAACCATTTTGATTAAAATATCATATGTTTAAGATATTTTTATGGTAAATAAAATGTATATCTTGAATTTTCTGGGAATGTCTCCAAAAGTATTCTTTATTGTGAACGACTTTTGCATAACTGGTAAACCATAAGAGATAGACAAAATGTTACTACACAAAAAATGTAGATCGCGTTAAAATACACAATTTATGTCATATACAGTTTTTTTGTTGAGTGAACCATTTTCGAGATATTGCTTGTTATTCCCTTAAATTTTTCAATAATTTTCTTAAATGGGAATTCGTTATTCATTTTTTTGTCTTGGATATGCAAAGAGTTATAATCTGTGGCAAAGGGAATGGTGCTGCACCTAGCAACCAGCTATTAAGAGATATGTATGTGCTTAAAGGCTACTGTTTTTCTATATTGCCCTTGTAAATATATTTTCCCCTACATCTACAAGAAAATTAGCAATAAGATAGAGTCTTCAAATGTTTATCTCGATTAACATGAACTAGATGGAGAATAAGCGTTTGTAAAAATACTTTGTACAAGAGTAGAGAAAGTCATGTGAGTGTAACACATCAGATTTTTTTGTGTTTGATATACAAAGAGTAATAATCTGTGGCAAAGGGAAGGTGCTGCACCTAGCAACCAGCTATTAAGAGATATGTATATGCTTAAAGGCTACTGTATTTCTATATTGCCCTTGTAAATATATATTCCCCTTACATCTACAAGAAAATTAGCAATAAGATAGAGTCTGCAAATGTTTATCTCGATTAACATGAAGTGGATGGAGAATAAGCGTTTGTAAAAATAGTTTGTACAAGAGTAGAGAAAGTCATGTGAGTGTAACACATCAGATTTTTAGTCTATATTTTTACTATTTTTGTAGCTCTCCGACTTAACTAAGAAAAGGATCATTGCGTTGCATTTAAAGTGCGTCTGAAACATATTGTGTCATATTCTAGGTTTTTGGCACGAAGATTCGCTTAAGATTTGTTATCATTATTTATTTCAACACCTTCACTTGTTCTCTCCTTATTTGCAATATATCAGCGTAATCGATATAATGTCGTTTCATCAGTCTGGAATTTGCATTTTGCAAGCCTACTTACATTACTTTAATTACAACTAAGCATCGACTTATCTATTAACATTTGTTTCTCAATTAAGTTCATTGTTATAGGCGAGTCTTCCATTGAAGACCCCCAAATCTTACACACTAATTCTTGTGGTCACATGTTAACTCAAGTCTAATGGTTTAGTTATTTTCAATCGCCGGACTTCACAGTTATTGAGCATTTTCAACATTTATATGTTTTCATGATGTAGGACTCTTTTCATATTTCTTTGTAGCCTCTTTTATTCCCTCTGATTACGCCAATCTTGAGTTCTCTATGTTTGTGGCCTTTGTGCATGTACCATAGTGCATTAGCTATTGTTCTTCAAACTTTATTTTGAAACGTGTGTATATGGTTTATATTGGTTAATTTGGTATAGTCCCAGAGCTGTATCCCAAAGTCCAAACTGGTTTCAGCATTTGCTTATATATAAGGGCCGGCATAAGTAGGTATACAGTTATATAATTGTTACATTTGTCGATTGAGATGAGTAATTTTGATGCTTATGGCTACTTTTCTCGTCATTAAACTTTTCAGCCTTGCTCAACTTTTGTTTCTTGTATCGCGAGGACAAGGAAATGGATTAAAGACCAAAGCATCTGGATTTTGAAACAATATTGAAAGACAGAAAACGGGTCGAGAGAATGGGAACGAGGGAAATTGCGAAATTTTAATCACTTCCTCCATCGAGGATCACAATTTACACGTTACGTAACAAGTTTGATCAGACAGGGTCTGTCGGTACTGTGCCAAAAAGTCACTGTTGCAACGCCTTAAAATGAAATGTTAGTTGCTCAGAGCTTGTCCAAAGTCAAACAAACAAAAAATTGGAGCCGTCAGGGAACTGACCGTCGCACGCAGATATTTGTATACATGACGTATCATTACTGTATACCTTACTTATGCCCCCTTCCCCCTTGTACTCAGTAACTTGTACACAGCAAAAGCAGCCATAGTTGTATCATCTTCTTATGGGATATCCCTAGTGAATGAAGGGTAGAAAATCAGACCTAGTACACTTCCTTGAGGTACTCCAGCAGCTATTCTTTAGACCAGAGTATTCATTTCCGCGTTTAACTCTGAAGTATCTCCCTTCTATGTAGGACATCAATATTCGATAAAAGTGACTAGTAGAGTATGTTGAAGCTCATATATTAATCCTTTGCTCTAGACTTAATCAAACGCTTTGGCCACATCTAAGAATACACCAGAACAGATTTTCTTTTCCTCTAATGTTCTCTCTATGACATTAACAATACGATGTACTTAGTCGATTGTTGAATGTTTATTCTTAAAACCAAATCGGTGTTCTGAAATTAGTTTACTTTCCTACATTACAGGTTGCTGTAACGATAATTTTTCAAATAGCTTGAAGAATTGTGATAAAAGTGAAGTATGTCTGTATGATTCCTTTGCATTAGGATTTTTGCCAGGCTTGAGGATCATTATCACCTCTGCTACCTTCCACTAACTTGGAACATACTTAAGTCTTAGTGCTGCATTGACCAATTCTACTAGCTTGACAAGAGATTTTTTTGGTGGTTACTTAAGAATTTGTCCGGTAACTAAATCATATCCTGGAGCTTTTTTTTTTTTTTGTATTCTACATAATTTCACGTTTTTGCTCTTTGAGCGTTATGCGTCTTAGTTCTTTTCCTTTAGTTCTCTTATCTAGGTAATTGGCGAACAACTCTGCTTTCTCCTTATCATTTCTAGCCCATACTCCATCTTTTTATTGGTGGTATTTGGTTTATAGATCTTTTGATATTCCTCGTTGCCATCCATAAAGAACAATCAGTAGCTTTATCTGCTGTTAATCCTTTCGTGTAGATAGTGAACAACTCATTTTTATAGTACAGATCAAGTTCCTTAATTTATCACTAAGTTGATTTAGTCGTGTTTTATCTTCTGGTGCCCGGGCCTTTTGCTATTTGTTTTACGGAACTTTCTTCTTCACTTATTAACTCCCTTATTTCCATAGGATAGGAGATATCATTCTCAGTACTCTTACATTTTTCCAAGGTATAATTCCATGCTGCTTGTTGAATATCAGTGACAAAGGAATCTATCTCTTCTACCAGAGGGCGTGGTGTTTTGAGAGGAACATTAAGTTCAATAACGCTGTCTAATTCATTTTAAGCCCTTCTGGTTAGTGTTGGTAGTTTATCTTTGATCATTAAATTTTCACTTAGTGTTAATATAACAGGAGAATGGTTTGAAAAAAATATCATGGTCCTCCCTTACATTTATTTTCGTCTGTCGGCCAACAAGTAGGCTTTCCTGTTGAGTGAAAATAGCAATTTGTTTTGATTGCTGCCTCATACAGCTGTCTTCGTTTAGTAGTGGTTATTCTTGACCCCAATAAGACTTTTTTTGCATTGAAATAGCCTCCGGCAATAAAGTTATACCCAATGACTTAAAAACATTCATATAATCCTCTTCCTTTGAACTATACCTCGGTAGAGACTTATGGCTTATGGCTATGGCCCATTTTTAGCTTGAATAGTAATGACTATCACTTCCATTTCAAGTTCGATTTTGCTTTTTTCATAGCGGTTAATACAATTTTTAATTATTACTGCTGGACCACTTCTGCTTTATCAGATGGATGATTTGAACGATGGACGTCATATATTCTTTTACTAACAAAAGATTGTTTAAATAAGTGGGTTTTAGATATCAAGCATATGTCTATTTTCTTGCCTTTCAGGAACAGTTCCAATTCCTGGATACGCTGTGGCAAGCCATTTGCATTCTATGTTATAATTGTATGTGTATGTACATGCCATTTTATTGTATTGTTTAATTTACTTAAAGCTAATTTCAAGGTTATTTAATCTATCATAGATCAGTTTATTTGTGCGCACTTCTGCTCATTTCCAGGATGCGTGTTAAGGTTTTTTTTTCAGTTGGAATGTCAGCTTTACTATTGCGTAATACTTGTGCATAATTTTTCTCTTCTCTTTACTTCATTATCTTCTAACTGATTTCCCTCTGATACGATATCTAGGTTGTTGTGCATAATTTTTCTCTTCTCTTTACTTCATTATCTTCTAACTGATTTCCCTCTGATACGATATCTAGGTTGTTATTCCCTTGAACCCTATGTATCTGTCTCTGAGTTTTCATAACTTCGTTCCTCCTTTTTTGTAACTCAGCCACTTCACATCCACGATAATTTGTTGGGTGTTGTCCTCCATAGTTAATGCATTTTGGTAGTGTATTTTTCTTTATTGTGCAATCCTTCGTAAGATGCTTTCCTGCACATTTTACGCATCATGGTTCTTTTCGACATGTCTGGGTGTGGTTAAATCATTGAAATTTCCGACACTGTGGTATCAGATTAGTATTCTTCCTCAGGGATTCAGTTTTGACCACTATATATATATATATATATATATATATATATATATATTTAAGATTATCGTAATATTGTATATATTTGTGACATTTTCCTTATTGTCGAAAGTAAGCATAAACAATGGGGGTGCTTGTCTGATGGCTATTTTCAAATCTTTTTTTCTTAAGAATGCTCACAGCATCTTTAATTTTGAAACCTCTTTCCTTAAAATCGTCTATTGTATCTTTTTATGGGCATGTAGCATGCAGTCCTCTTGACATAATTTTTATTGGTCTGTCGTTTTTATTTTCATACGTTTGTCAGTTAATTCTTTCTGAATCTAATTTCTTAAGGACCTTATAGCTATCAGAATGAGCAGTATCGATCTTCCATTGTTATTCAATGCTGTAATTTTGCATTCTTTTACTAAAACGATTTTAACAATGCCTAAAGTTTTGAGTAATCTGGTATATCATATATTATATTAATGGGTGGAAGCTACTTGCAAGCGTGGGATTTTATCATCTCATTGTGTGGTAGGATGTTTTATAAGCTATGAAATTTTCCATTGCGTAGTCTCGATACAACCTTTCAACATAAATGTCAAATACAATAGTGGTTTCGGATATTTAAAGAAAATTGGAAAGGTCGCTGACGACGATGGACTTTGATTTGTTTTTCAGAGACTCCTCGACTCTTGGCCGGTTATGGCATTTCCAGGAAACATAGCGGAATGTGGTCTCTTCGTTTCCCGTTTTTATTTACGACGCTTAGGTGTCTAAAGTAGGAGAAACTTTTCATTTATGTCGCTCAAAAATTCGATATCGGGATTTCACAGGAATAGAGATTTAGAGGTGATCTAAATTTAAAACAAAATTAGAAAAAAGCACGCGTGTCTTGTGTGTGCTGTCTGAGAACAATATTAACTCAAAAAGCTTCAAAGCGAAGTGTTTATAGGAATTTGCTTCACCCGAAATCTTTTATATGGAAAGTTTTTCGTTGTTTTTTACTTTTTCGAAAATGCATTTAGCAATTACAATTAAGTATTTTATGGTCGTAGTAATGCTATGATGAAAATGTATAGATATCTTGAATTTTAATAACTGAAACCTTAGGAAACAAGAAAAAGTGTTTCATGTTTACCATTTTTTGTGAAAGTATATACTTCATGGCACCCGGTCGCGATTGAGAGTGTAGTTCTCCCCGGTTCCGCCGGAGGAAAGCCTTCTCTGTGCAGTCAGCTGATGTGACCGAATGAATCGTTAGGAACCTCTGCGCGTCTCTCTCGGCCGGCCTGCCTGTGGCCTATAGCCTCCTGCGATTCCTTCATCTCATCCTTTCTCCTGGGGGTGGTAAGCACAAAAGATTCGCGTTGGGTCGAGGTGCGAGGTGTCCCCTACCCTCTTTGGTTATAGTCACTGGTCTTTCTGTACCTTCTATTGTTTATCAATGGGTATACAAATACTTCTTACGACAGTTTATTTTTCTACCTTCTTCATTTTGAGATAAGTCTTTACAGAAATTGCTGCATAACACATTTCGTTATAGATACAAAAGGAATAGAGATGGTCAAATGTTTAAGAACTGGACACTATGTGCTGTCCTTAAAATTCGGTAGTCATTCTATGACATCGCGAGATCAGCTGAATGTCGACAGAACTTTAAAAGAATGACAAAGTATTGAACATTTCGAACCATTAATAACGAATATCTCGGAATGGTTGATATCACAAACATTTGTTTGAAATAAATTATATGTTTTACTTTTTTTTGTGTAGTACGTTTTCGTTTATCGCTTAACGTTTGCAAATCAAGATTATACAACATTCCTTCCGAATGAAGAGAACTTCACAGGGTATTCCCAGAAAATTCAAAATAAACATTTTATTTCCATGTAAATATCCGTAATATATGGTATTTTAATAAAATCGTTGAGAAAGCCAAACATTTCGAAAAATGTTCAATGTAAACGGTTTGGGAATGACAGATTTTCCTGAAAACTAGCTATCGCACCTTTGGAAAACACTGAACTTAACCGACTCTTCATTTATAGTTAATTTGTTCACAGATACACACACGGACCTTTTTCTAAAAATTCAGGGGTCCCCAAAGCTTGTATTTTCACTGAAATCTCGATATCAAATTTTTCGGTGAAATGCAATAGCTTCTTTACTTACTGTGACGTGGCAGAGAAAGTAAAAAGCACTTAAATGGACTTTTATTTGTTTCACTCATTGCCTCAGGCTTCATACGGGCTTAAGACTGACAACTTTTTAAGATAACAAGAAACATACCTGAATTGGTTGTTGTTCTATCGTGTGCTTCTTTTAGACTTGCCTTGGTTTTTCCATATAATAATTATAATCCTACGAAAAATGAAAGGTTTTTTTCTTTCAGCTGAAATAAGTGTTCGCAAAACTGATATAACTATGTTTTATTTGGTGCTGACCCGGGAGCTCAGTCGGTAGAGCACTTGCGTGCTGTGCGAGGGGTCCCGGGTTCGATTCCCGGCTCCGGGGTGGGAATTTTTCTTTAGTAAAGATTGTTCCCTATCTTCCCCAGAGTCTGAAAGTGTGTGTGATCTAATGATTAAAACCCCAAAAGTACAAGAAACCCAACGACAAGAGAATACAAATTAACACCATTGCCAATAGGCAATCAGTTCCAAAGGAAAGGCCGTCAATAAGACCGATGTAGTTAAAGGTGGGGTATAAATGGAACTCAAAAAAAAGTTTAATTTGTCACCTTCGTATGTGACATCTGTACCCCTTCCAAGAGCAGAATAAGCGAGGAGGCATTTGTGCTAGGTTTCTCTCTAGTACCTCTCAACTTCCACACCCTTCCGCACCCAATGGCAGGTGGGAGAGCCATTAACTGGAGAGATTTATTTCTGATGATAACTTTTTGCGCAAATGTCGCAGGATCGTTTTGGAGATAAACCTGTCTAATGCACAACCTGTTCTCTTCCGCAAGCGTTACACCTGAATTTACTTGATGGTCGCAGTTGAGGTATTTCTAGTACAAAGTCTTAGCCACTGAATAATGAGTTTACATCTTCATTCTATAATGGCAGTATGCATTCAGTATTCTGTCTGCCTTATTTCTTGTAGCGGAGAGAATCCTCCTGGCTTCAGTTACTGCTGCATCAGGTAGATTCACTCATCACAAGCTCATCTTACTGGATATCCGCATTTTACACTTAAATTTGCGTTAATTTCTACACCAGCGTGCCTCGTGATGTTCATATTCCCTTGACGTTTCCTTGATATGCACATTAAGAGAACTATGCACTGATTATGTGAAATAACGGTGTTTAATCGAACTTTATCTCAATTCTAGGATGTAAACAATTTCTAGGATGTAAAACATGACTGTATATCGCATACTAATATACATTGAACACCAAGAATTTGATAACAAGAATAAATAACTAGCACCAGTAGAATCATTGGATGTAATAACAAAGCATACGCCACAATTAAGCCAATTATTATAAGTAAGATTGTACATGTTTAATAGTGTAAGTTTTATTGTAAGTTTTAAGTAAGAAGAAAAGTTTACAATATTTAATATTGTAGTGATGGATATACAGGAAAGATTTATAACGGACGCTTAGGGTTTATTCTACCCATCTGCGAAACTTTTGTTAGCAAGATAAGGTTCTCGACGTATTCCTGAGGATAGTAAAGAAGGTGCAAATATATTCCTCGGTGTGAACGTAGAGTCTAAACGGTCTTCCTGTGAGTACAAAACTCAGCAAATGTTATTTTTGCAGACCGGAACATTTTAGAACGGGAAAGCTTTACTTGCTTAAGCCAATGAAAACATAAATTTAGAAGCTTTTGGTAAGTGAGTGGAAACCAAGTACGTTATCGATGAAAAAAGAACGCATCACGTGACCGTTCGGAGTAGGAATTAACATATAATATTACAAAAATTTCTTAGCAAGAAGAGATAAACCTTCACACTTCACACAAAACTTTCACATAATTGTGACGTCGGAAAGCGCAATGTTGGCGAATGTTGAGTAAATAGTCTGCAGTTAGCAATATTAAAACAGTCCTTTTAACAGAGAAGTGAAGTAAGCTTATTTTTGCTTTCTCTACTACGTAGGGGAAGTATTGCATTCCACTAAAAAATTCGATACCGAGATTTCACCGGAAATACATGTGTTGAGGCCTCCTGAATCCAAAAAAAAGAAGTATTTTTGGAAACATGTCCGTGTGTGTGTCTGTAAACAGCATAACTCAGAAACGAACAGTCGGATAAACACCAAACTTGGTATTTAGGTTCAGTATCTTCCAGAGATGCGACACGAAGGTTTTCAAGAAAATCCCCCCACCACAATTACCCTTTACATGGAACATTTTTCGAAAATTTTTATTTTCTCAAAAACGGCTCTAACGATTTTGATTAAAGTATCATATGTTTTAAGACATTTTATGGCAAATAAAATGTATATCTTGAATTTTCTGGGAATGTCTCCAAAAGTATTCTTCATTGTGAACGACTTTTGCATAACTGGTAAACCATAAGAGATAGACAACATTTTACTACACAAAAAATGTAGATGCGTTAAAATACAGAAATGTATGTCATATACATTTTTTGTTGTTGAGTGAAGCATTTTCGAGATATTGCTTGCTATTCCTTTAAATAGATAAACATTTGCAGAAACTATCTTATTGCTAATTTTCTTGTAGGTGCAAGGGGAATATGGTAGCTTTAAGCGATAGTCAAATCCTTTAAGAGCTGGTTGCTATGTGGAACATTCCATTCTCTTTGCATGTCGAGCATATAAAAAGGGAATAACGAATTTCCATTTGAGAAAAAGTGTAAGTATTGGAAAATGCAAACAAATAACAAGGAAAATCTCAAAAATGGTTCGCTCCACAAAACAAAAAAAAAAACAAAAAACAAAAAAATGCATGTGACATAAATTGTTTTGAGTTCTACATTTTCTGTGTAGTAAAATTTTGTCTATCTCTTACCGTTTACCAGTTATGCAAATTCATTCATAATCATGACGACCTTTGGGTATATTCTCAGAAAATTCGAGATATGCATTTCATTTGCCATGAAAGTATCTTAAACATATATTTTAATCAAAATCGTTAGGGCCAAGAAAATTTTGATTTTCTAAAAATGTTTCGTGTGAAGGGTAGTCTGGGGTGGAGGAATTTTCTTGAAAATCTTCGTGTCGCAACTTTGAAAGATACTGAACCTAAATACCAAGTTTGGTATTTATCCTACTTTTGCTTTTTGAGTTATGCAGACACACACACGGGCCTTTTTCTAAAAATGTTTTTTATTCAGGGGGCTTCCAAACATGTATTTCCGTGAATGCAATACTTCCCCTACTTACTATACATAGTAGAGAAAGTAAAAATAGTTATTATAATATAGTACTTGTAAGCGATATAAAAAGTTAACTAAATAATGTGCAAATGTATGTTGCTTTCATTTGCATTTACATCGTATTTCTCAACTTTTAATTTAAAACTTTAAAAAAAAATGCTTAAACGTGTATTGAGGGGAATTGTTTAACGGGGAAAATGCATATTTCTTAATAGTTACACAATACAATAATCCGAGGAGTAGTTGTATTTCTAGAGTCAGAAACCCGACTCCTTTCTCTCGTGTTCTCCTATAACAAAGTAAGAAAGAGCAGTGTTCTGAAATTGTGGATGAACCTTCATAGTTGGGCGAGAAGCCTAATTGCAGGTAAGAAGAAAACCTATAGTTATAAACACAATAATTAAATTTCCTATATTGTCAAGGTGACACCTTCTAAATGATCGTCATAGTTTACGTTTTCATATGAAGCATATAATAAATAGTAAATAACCAAACTTTAAATTCCAATTGAAAAAGAAATTGTTCTAACACCCATAAATTAAATTATATTGAGTTTTATTTATGGACGCTATTTAACTACTGTGGTCCTTAGCTTCCCATTCTGTATTGGGCGCGAAAGACCGATAATTTTACTCAGAGGCCTCTTTATCAGGCTTTAGGTTCTTTTACGTGCCGTAAATCTACGACACGGGACCACCGGCTTTACTTCCCTTCCGAAGGAAGACATGCGAAGGCTTTTTACTCCCCAAAAAAATCCATCGCCCTCCGCCGGGTTTGAACTGGCGACCTTGGGAACTAGGGGTAGCACGGTACCACTAGTCCACGGAGGACGACTGTAACACCGATCCACTATATGTCTCAAATGTAGTATTTTTGGAGAAGTTATGTTTTGACTACTAGTGAGAAACCTATGGGTACAAGTTATTGCTGATACCTACTACCAGCGAGATGGCTCCGCCGTAACGTGAGGCTCACATTCGGGTGGTCCGGGTTCGATTCCCAGACTGCCTACTCTGACCTTGGGTTTCTCGTGGTTTTCTTTGGTCGGTAGGTGAATTCTGGGGTGATTTCTCATCCACCACGTTTTCTTTCCTTCTCATTTCCATTTCATTCTGGTTCCTTCTCATCCTCCACGTTTCGTGGCGCATGGCGGTGCCGAACAGATGGTGCGGATGCTTGTTCAAAGGAAGGAATACTCCCCGTGGACACTAGAGGGCTGCTTGGTCGACGGGTCGTTCATCATCCCCTCTTTACAGCTGCAGCAGTGGGAAGGGTCTTCGAGCCTGGGGCTGTTAGGAACTTTCATGCATCTCTGCGGTTGTCTGCTGCGGCCTGTAGCCTCCTGAGGCTCCCTTACTTCATCCGTTCCTGTTGGAGTGTGGTAGCCACAATAGATCTAGGTAGGTCGTAGTGCGCGAGGTGTCCCCCTCCGTTGTGTAACCCACACCTCCTACATATTGCTGTTACTGCAGTAACCTAGCAAGTCACCTGTGAACGGTTTGCAAAAATAAATTGTGCATAGATACAGGGGTCATTACAATATTACGCCTGCAATACAAAATGAGCATTTACGGCAGATCAGATGTGATATTACTCCTGCTAAGGTGAAATCGGGAAAAGTTGCGCTTGGATAATGGTTTCTCAGAAGATAACAATTCTATGACAAATAAAATCGTACAACTGCAGTGATTAATAACATTATTTAAAACATATGCATTACTATAGTGGACCTCCTGATAGAATTACCGAGTGCTTATTACGTTGTTTTCTTTTTAGTGTTTTTGTTATTTGATGCTTAAAATAAAATATTAAAAATGTGTAAATAAAAGTTTCAACACTTCACAACATTTATCTTGTTAAGTTAGCTTAAAATTCTGGCTTGCACGTACTCTAAACACGTTTCCACCTTACTGCATTTATTTTTTTCCGCGAATTTTGGATTTTCTGCTCTTTTGAGCATCTTAATAACTACAGCAATGCGGAATATGATATTTATCCTATTACTGAACACATATAATCACTACATCTTTCATTTTAGTCGTCCTCCGTGGTGTGGTACCATGCTAGACTCTAGTTCCCGAGGTCGCGGGTTCAAACCCGGCGAAGGATCTTTTCGGGCGTAAAAATCCTTAGCATGGCTTTCTTCAGAAGAGAAGTACGACTTGTGTAATTTGTCGTGACACTCCATATGCCCAAAAGAGGAGAAATGAGGAGTAGTGGTGAGAGTGGTGGGGAGCAAGTGAAATCAGAACTCGGAGGCAGTCACATACACAACGCATTGTAAACAAATGTGTAAGGTTACCTTGTATTCGAGCTCGTAGCAGTTGGAACACTGACCCCCACCTCTCTTATTATGCAAGTGGACTGGTCAGTGCTATTGCGCATATATGCTTCAGGAGTGGGGGACTGTCACGACGATTTACACATACTTGTAGAGCCTGTGGTCCCGTGTCGTAGATTTACGGCACGTAAAAGAACATCAAGCTTGATAAAGGAGCCTTTGAGCAAAATTACTGGTCTTTCACGCCCAATATAGAATGGGACGCTAAGGATCACAGCAGTTAAAGAGCGCCCATGAATTAAAAAAAAAACCAAAATACATACACGTATTTCAGCATATAAACCGCGATATGGGTATGTTGTGAAGAATATCATTGTGTAGAATTAATAATTTTGTACTTACCTCTTGTACAGTATAGTTACAGAAAAAAAATCTGATGTGTTACACTCACATGACTTTCTCTACTCTTGTACAATCTAATTTTACAAACGCCTATTCTCCATATGCTTCATGTTAATCGACATATCGAGATGTCAATCTTATTGCTAATTTTCATGTAGATGCAAGGGGAATATGGTAGCTTTTAAGAGATAGTCAAATATTTTAACGCTGGTTGCTATGTGGCGCATTCCATTCTCTTTGCATGTCCAGGACATAAAAAAATGAATAACGAATTTGAGAAAAAGTATAAGTATTGGAAAATTTAAGGAAATAACAAGCAATATCTCGAAAACGGTTCACTCAACAAAAGAAATGTATATGACATAAGTTGTGTATTTTAACGCGATCTACATTTTTTGTGTAGTAACATTTTGTCTATCTCTTATGGTTTACCAGTTATGCAAAAGTCGTTCACAATAAAGAATACTTTTGGAGACATTCCCAGAAAATTCGAGATATACATTTCATTTCTCATGACATTATCTTAAACATATGATATTTTCATCAAAATCGTTAGAGCCATTTTTGAGAAAATTAAAATTTTCGAAAAATCTTCCATGTAAAGGGTAGTCTGGGGTGGGGGGATTTTCTTAAAAACCTTCGTGTCGCATCTCTGGAAGACACTGAACCTAAATACCAAGTTTGGTGCTTATCCGACTGTTCGTTTTTGAGTTATGCTGTTCACAGACACACAGAGACACACACACACACACACACACACACACACACACACGGACATGTTTCCAAAAATGCTTTTTTTGGATTCAGGAGGTCTCAAAACATGTATTTCCGGTGAAATCTCGGTATCGAATTTTTGGGTGGAATGCAATACTTCCCCTACTTACTATACGTAGTAGAGAAAGTAAAAATGAACCCTAAAAGGGAAAATAATTTGCACAAGCTCACCTTGAGCTGTTCATCCAGTCTTTCAATTAATTTTCTGCAGGTACGCTATTGAAATAAATATAGGTAACTTCCGCAGATCATTTTGCCTAGAAGTTGTACATTTGCAGCTGCAAAATGTTAATATGAGAAAACCCTCGTAATAACTACGGATGTAAATGTAACTAAGTTTGAATAAGCAAGATTAGATTGGCAAATTTATAAACTTTAATCATATTTGTACAGTTTAGTAGTTAATATAAAGTGTAGTTGGATCAGTATAATGCTTATGATGTTTAAAAATATACACACAAAATTTTTGTGCCATAAGAATATTTCCTTGCATGTAAAACCGACTCTGTCGCGGTCAGTGTATCTGAGAATTTTTGTGGTTCGTGTTATAATTGAGGCAGTTCTACTCGCTTATTTCCTTTTAGATCTGCTGCCTGATATTTTAATGACTAGGTAAAGAATTAATTAACTTTCTATTGGAGCATAGTTGTTACCAAATGTATTTTCGAATGTCAGTAAACAATCGAAACAATTTTGGAAATATGGGATTTCAAGTAGCACGTAAGTTCCCATTGAATGTTACCATCTGTCGGCTGTACTTCTTGCCTCTGGTTTCGAGATATACACAACACTATTTATGAAACGACAATGGTATTCAGGCGCAATTCATAAAAGGGTGTTTAATAATTGCATATTACACATTAACATTGCTAGTGATGGAACAATACCACTATATCTCGATACTCGATACTGGTTTTTGAGCAGCGATTCTCGATGCTTACTTAATAAAAAATCTGATGTGTTACACTCACATGACTTTCTCTACTCTTGTACAATCTATTTTTACAAACGCCTATTCTCCATATGCTTTATGTTAATCGAGATATCGAGATGTCAATCTTATTGCTAATTTTCTTGTAGATGCAAGGGGAATATGGTAGCTTTTAAGCGATGGTCAAATATTTTAACGCTGGTTGCTATGTGTCGAATTCCATTCTCTTTGCAAGTCCAGGACATAAAAAAATGAATAACGAATTTGAGAAAAAGTATAAGTATTGGAAAATTTAAGGGAATAACAAGCAATATCTCGAAAACGGTTCACTCAACAAAAGAAATGTATATAACATAAGTTGTGTATTTTAACGAGATCAACATTTTTTGTGTAGTAAAATTTTGTCTATCTCTTATGGTTTACCAGTTATGCAAAAGTCGTTCACAATGAAGAATACTTTTGGAGACATTCCCAGAAAATTCGAGATATACATTTCATTTCTCATGGCATTATCTTAAACATATGATATTTTAAACAAAATCGTTAGAGCCATTTTTGAGAAAATTAAAATTTTCGAAAAATGTTCCATGTAAAGGGTAGTCTGGGGTGGGGGGATTTTCTTGAAAACCTTCGTGTCGCATCTCTGGAAGATACTGAACCTAAATACCAAGTTTGGTGTTTATCCGACTGTTCGTTTTTGAGTTATGCTGTTCACACACACACAGACACACACACACACAGACACACACACACACAGACACACACACACACAGACACACAGACACACACACGGACATGTTTCCAAAAATGCTTTTTTTGGATTCAGGAGGTCTCAAAACATGTATTTCCGGTGAAATCTCGGTATCGAATTTTTGGGTGGAATACAATACTTCCCCTACTTACTATACGTAGTAGAGAAAGTAAAAAAATTGTAAAGGCGATAGCTCGTTCCCTGAATTACTATGTTCTTATTAATAGTTTTCTGTGTATAAACGCATGTAAAACTAATTTTGTACTGTATGCTAATTCTGATATTGTTCCTGCTGACATTCTCCAATTGGCAGCAATCTTTTTACCTTGTTGATGTCACAGGTTATAATATATCCACTATTGTTAATCAAGACTAATAATAATTTATTTGCTTCCCTTTTATGCAACTATATTTTATGCTGAAAACTTTATTTTAAATGATTTTCTATCCGTATTACGGAAATTAGTCGTGTGAGCTACTCTGTAAGGCGAGTTTGACTTGGGTAAACACAAGCTGATGGAAGGATAGAACAAATATTTTCATGCTGTATTATCTCACGTCTTAAGTTCTGATTCCTCTCTGCTGCATTCACATATTTTGGTCAGAGTAGGTAAATGTAATGGCTGAGAGTGAGTCATCAAGCCAGGCTGTTGTTAAAATGTGATTTACAGTGTCAGCTGCATGTTACATGAGTACCTCTACTCCTTCCCTCATTGTTTTGCATGTTTTTATTTAGGCACAAGTCTATGGAATGTTGCATGCAACGTAGTCAAGGTCTATCAAGAACTGTAGTCCAGCGACTCTTTGGGGCAGTTGCGAGGCAGTAACCTGAAGAAATCTCGACTCCTTTCATTCCTTATATAGCATAAAATTAAACTCAACAACATCCAAAAATGCAAAAGTTAAAAAATTAAAAGTATCGTAAAAGTATCGAAGGGGCGGCGCCGTGGCCGAGTGGTTAGACCGCTCGCCTCTCACCGAGGCGGCCCGGGTTCAATTCCAGGGTCCCGCATGTGAGATTTGTGGTGGACAAAGCGGCGTCTGGGCGGGTTTTCTCTGGGTTCTCCGGTTTCCCCCGCCATTCATTCCACCAACTGCTCCATCATCGCCTTTCCTTTCATCCATTTCACCATCATTTCGTTTCTTCTACTTCCTTCCTCCCATACCAGGGATCGGGCTGATCACCCATCCTGGATATTCTGTCTGATCCATGAGTGTCTATTCCTCGACGAGCCTTTAAGTCCTGGGGGGTGTAAGTCCTACATACGAGGAGGTTAAACAAAGAAAGAAGAAGTAAAAGTATCGAAGGTTTGTCTCAAAGCATTAGACATACTTCGATACCACCGAATATCGAGAGTATTGAGATATCGACGGTATCGAAGTCCTATCCCTAAATATTGCATATGTATCAATATCTCATTAAGTCTGCACAATTAACCTCATTATTTTCTTACGTCACCGAAATGTTTACAGCTAGGCCAAATTCCAAAGTATACTTTTTCGCGAATGTTACTCGTCAGATTGTTTAAACTAATCTAACGGCATTATAGAATCTCTAAGTCTCTTCCTTTAAGGACAGTGTGACAAAAGAAGAAGGAAATGTAGCAGTAGTCCGTAATCCTCTCGTGAAAACCTTTCCCTTCGGCCATGCAGCATAGAAACTGAGGAATTTACTTCCTGATAAATTTATGACATGTAGCCTCTTGAGGTTACCACAAAGAAACGTCATGTTTCGGAAATGAAACGGCTGCGCGGTGTCGCAACCTCAGTAATGAAGTACGGCGTTGCCCTCTCTCTTTCTTCTTCTCTTCCTCCCCTTCCATGCTAGGTTACATCTGTTTCTTGGCCGGTTGCTTCCTGGAACGTCCAGTAGTTTTCTGAGGACATCCTCGCGACGTTTCACTTGCAAGCGTGGAAGCTTTAAGCTTCCAAAATAAACATGGGCCAGGTTAGAACATTCTGAGTTTCCTAAGCGTACGTTACACAGCGTGTGTGTGTGTGTGTGTGTGTGTGTGTGTGTGTGTGTGTGTGTGTGTGTGTGTGTGTGTGTCATAGCAAAACCAAGCAATCGCGAGTAAACTTCATCAAAACATAAAGGAAATAAATCTTGTAATAAAACCTTCAAAAGATATAGCACTTAAATGTGCATAGAAAGCGTTAAAGTGTGCAAATGGATATTAAACGATAATTCTCGTAGTTCTAAGAATAACAGTAATAGTGCATGTCATTGCAAGATGTTTTCGTTTACTTTGTTAATAAGCACTGTATACAAACATGTTCTGGTTTGTTCTATCTTCGCATAGAATACAGACAGTAGGTATTTGCATGTAGCGGTTAATAAAAAGATTATACCGTCATTCGAGCTTTATCAGAATTAAACCTTTTTTCGGCTTCATAATTAAAAGTATGCGTAAGTGGAAATGATCTCTTGTCCTGTAAATGTTGTATAACGATGTAAAGGTGAGATACTCTTTCCAGCACTTTACCTTTTGTGTTCTTGTCGCATCCTGAAAGGCTGTTAAAATCAAATATGAAGTTTGGTATTGTATTCACACCGCGTGTGCACGGTCATTCTCCTAAAACGGCTCTTTTTGTGGTGATCGTGGATCTCAAAACATGTATTTCCGGTGAAATCTCCCTATTAAATGTTAGGATGGAATGTAATACTTCCTCTACCACCATAAGTAAGTGGTAGATGAATAAACAAGTGCTTCAAGCATATTTGTGGGCTGCATTTAGGTAACACCATGCTAAGGGTCAGTATGCAGCGCTTAATATGAATGTATAAAAAGAAATTTTAATCTAAATGTTTTGAACTAGGTATATTACACTCTAATTTTTATAGTTTGTCAAAATAATTTTGCTTTCCTAAGAAAAAAAATCGGATGTGTTACATTCCTATGTCTTTCTTAGCGGTTATACAAATAGTTTTTACGAAAGTAAGAAAACTTTGTAAATCTTTCTCGCATCTTTGGAAGGTCCGAAGCTGAATACCTCAACACCAAGTTTGGTATTTATCCGGCTTTTCGTTTTTTAGTTATGCTGTTCACATAGACACACACATACATACACATACCTTTTTCTAAAAATGCTTCTTTTTGGATTCAGGAGGCTTCAAAACATATTTTTCTGGTGAAATCTCGGTATCCAATTTTTGGGTGGAATGCAATACCTTTTCTACCTGCTATGAACGTGGCAGAGGCAGTTTTCTCAACTTCCGACCCTTAGTCATAATGTATAATCATTAAAATAAACCTTCGAGTTAAAGGTATAATAATATCCATACCTAATAGCTCCCACGAATAAGCATGTACATTATTAGGTAATACTAACCAATCCACGAATGCGTCCTTTATGTATCATTACAGAAAGCCCACATTCAGTTTATAGCTTAAAGAACGCATACTATAGTGAAAAATCTTATGTGATACATTCACACGACCTCTACCGTCTATCTTTATTAGTGGGCATACAAACTATTCTTATTAAAGCTTATTTTTCTATCTACTACATTTTACTTCAAATAAACCTTTGCAAAAATAGCTACATTACACATTTCGTTATAGTTACCTACAAAGGGAACAGCGATAGTCAAATGTTTTAAGAACTGGACGCTATACTCTGGCCGTAAAATTCCATACTGTTTCCAAGCAATCGCGAGAAACAACTGAATGTTGACAGTAGTTCAAGAAAATGGCCAAATAATGAATATTTCCAACATTAATAACGGATTTCTTAGAAATGGCTTACGCCACAAAAAAGATTTGACATAAAGAGATCTACAACTTTTGTATCGTACGTTTCCAATCTATCGCTTAACGTTTAGCAGTTACACAACATTTCCTCCGAACGAAGAGAACATCACACACTATTCCCAGAAAATGCAAGATAAGGTTTTATTTGTCATGTAAACGTCTTTAATTTAATTAAAGTCGTTAGGGCTATTTTTTTAGAAAATCAAAGTTTCGAAAAAACTTTCCATGTAAAAAATAGTTTGGAGTGGAGGGATTTTATTGAAAATTTTGGTGTCGCATCTTTGGAAGGTACTGAATCTAAATACCAAGTTTGGTGTTTATCCGATTTTTTGCTTGTGAGTTATGCTCTTCACAGAAAACACACATACACACACGGACCTTTTTTCTAAAAATGCCTTAAAACACGTATTTCTGGTGAAATATCGGTATCGAAATTTTGAGTAGAATGCAATACCTTATCTACTTACTATGTAAGCACGTCGTTGAGAAAGTAAAATAATAATAATAATAATAATAATAATAATAATAATAATAATAATAATAATAATAATAAATAAGTAAGAAGAATGATACACGGTTATGCACATTCAAGCTTGGCTGATATAACAACTTTGACTCACAAAACCGCTTTAATTATGCTGACCTTCCGACGAATTCCGCATCATATTTTGCCACGTGGAAAGGCCGTCATTTAGACACAGTTACGACGCGGCCTTCTCCTTCATATACACGACACAGGGCGTGGAAGCTTATGCACACACACATTGCCTTAAATCACTCGTACTTCTTCATTCCTGCCAGTGAAGTGAGCGTCAGTTTCGATGGGTACAATAGCCATGGTACAGCGCGTCACTCGTGACAGTGTTCACTTTTGGTTTGATAATTTGCTAAACAACCAACTAATGTGCTACATGACAGTTAAACTGTTAAACTTAAGAACGTGGTTGATAAATGTCGGTGTTCTGGTATTACGGAAACGAGTACTGTTCAACCATCACTTTGTAAGCAACTGGTTGAAAAAATCTAAAAAATTATCAGTGTATAAAACTGTTATAAAATAAGATATAGAGCAAACAACGCGATGCAAAGTTTGAATTGCAGAGAAATGTATTGTAGAAAGACAACATGCACGTATTTCGTGATTTAACAGTAGAGACAAAGAACTGAATGAAACTTCCCCTATCTGTAGTAAGCAAACCATTGAAGCATGTGCTTTAGTGCAGCAAGGTTTCCTTTCTGTAGTAAACGATCCATTGACCCACTCAAAACCACAATCGTAAAAAAGGATATGTGTAAAGTTGGATTAGTAGTAAGCGTTCAAATATCCCCAGAGAGGCCGCTTCAAATCCACTGTCTTAATTAACAACCTCAAAAGAGCATGCTAGATGTACCATGGAGCTAAAAAGGGGGGGGAGCAAAATGAAATATAGGAAAATAAACGCATTTGTAGGCAAGGTTTACACGAAGTATGACATTGATAAAAATATCAAAACCTACTAAGGATCATTTCTATAAACTTCCACTGTACCTATTGAAAACGTAGAGCTATTTCTAACAATAAAAGAAGTGCGAGTACTTTATGAATGAAATATTGTAAAAAAATCTGATGTGTCACACTTACATGACTTTCTCTACTCCTGTACAAACTATTTTTACAAACGCTTATCTTCCATCTACTTCATGTTAATCGAGATAAACATTTTCAGAAGCTACGTATTGCTAATTTTTTGTGGTACAAGGGAAATATGGTAGGCTTTAAGCGACAGCCAAATCTTTTAAGAGCTGGTTGCTATGTGGAACGTTTCGTTCTTTTTGCATGTCCCTTCCCATTTGAGAAAAAGTATTGTAAAATTCAAACAAATAACGAGGGATATTTTGAAAATGGTTCACTCCACAAAAAGATGTACAGGATATAAATTGTATGTTTTAACGAGATCTACATTTTTGTGTAGAACATTTTGTCTATCTCTTACTGTTTACCAGTTATGCAAAAACCATTCAGAATGAAGGGAACTTTTGGGGATAATCCCAGAAAATTCAATATATGCATTTCATTTGTCATAAAACTACCTTAAATATGTGATATTTCAATAGAACTCGCTAGAGCACTTTTGAGAAAATAAAAAATTTCGAAAAATATTCCATGTAAGGGATAGTCTGGGGTGGGGGATTTTCTTGAAAATCTTCGAGTGCATCCTTGGTAGATCTAAGCTCAAATACCAAGTATTGATCCGACTTCCGTTTTTGAGTTATGCTGTTCACAGAGATGACACACACGCGGACTTGTTTCCAAAAATGCTTAATTTGAATTCAGGACACCTCAAAACGTGTATTTACGATGAAATCTCGGTATCGAACTTTTGGGTGGAATGCAATACTTCCCCTACGAATTATAATACTTAGTGGAGAAAATAAAAAGTATACTCATGAAACTTCTGCAAAGAAAAGCGAAATGATAGCATTTACAGGTAGATATTTAATAAAATGTGTGGAACAATACGTAACAAGAAATTCGAATAAAACTAGAATGTAGACACAAAGTAAATTTTATAAAGTAATGGCTATAAACAGTTGTTATATGGCACTGGAACCTTAAGAGATAGTAAAATACGTACTACAGAAAAAATGTAGTTCTCTTCCAAACACATTGGTTTTTTTTTTTTTTTTTTTTTTTTTTTTTTTTTTTTTGTGGCGTCAGCCATTTCGGAAATAACCCGTTGTTATTGGTTTGAATTGTTCATCACTTTATCACTTTTTGGAGTGATATAACTATTCATTTGTTTCTCACGATGTTATGCATAAAAGGGTATGGAACATTTTACGACTCGCTTTTAAACTTCCGATTGCCTGTATTTTCCTTGTAGCTACAACGAAATGTTAGTGAAACTATTTGTCCAAGGTTTATTTCGATCAACATGAAGGAGGTAGAAAAATAAGCTTTTGTAAGATAAAAATAAAATATAATATTTATAGAAAATCGTGTGACTGTTTTTATACTTCTACCAAAAACTATTCTTATAATGGGAGGCTGAAGCGACAGTAAATTCTTTAAAAATCGTGTCTTTATATGACGTCTTTGAAATTCCGGCCGTTTTCCACATGAAAAACTCAAATCAGTAATAACGAATATTTCGAAACTGGTCAGTACCACAGACAATTTATTTGACGTAAATAAATGTGTGTTTTAACAACACCACACTTTTCGTGCAATAACGTTTCTATCTCGTATGTTTTACTTAATATAGTATAAAGGTATACAATATATATTCTAAATTCTGTTCGCAGAGAATTAAAGGTATACATTTTCCTCGCCATTATGTCAAATATATAATATTTTAATCAAGATTGCTAGTGCCATTATTTGGGAAGTTAAAATAACCAAACATTTTCCATGTAAATGATGTTTTGGGTGTGGAGATTTGCTTGAAAAGTTTCATATCACATCCTTGGAGAATACTGAATTTCAATAACAGGTTTGGTATGCATCCGACGCCAACAGACCTTTTTCTAAAGTGCTTTTCTCTTGCTGCAGCGGACCGCAAAGGATCTGGTTTACGGTGAAATTTCGATGTAGAATTTTTGGGTAGAATACATCTACTTCCGCTCTGTCTACCATAGATAACTGGTACAGAAAATTACAAGAAAAGAATTCAAATCCAAGATTAATATATTATTCACATATTTAGGATCAGTAAAAGTTAAGATACAGAATGAGTTTATAATAAAGGAATTAAAAAGTCCAAAATGTAATTGATAAGACACAGATGAATAGAAACACATGGGTGTGTCACCTAAAATATGCTCATCATGAGAGCTTTTCGCATTTTATTTAAAATTTTGGAACAAGGCGAAGAAATTTGGTCGGGCCTAGTAAGGGATAGAAAGGTGAGTTATAATAATTATTAATAATTACAACAAAAGAAACTTTCTTATGTGCAGGTAGTCCTAAGACAGAAAACTGAGGAAAAAGTTCCAAGTTCTTCAAATAATCAACCGTCTCAATTCGCATGGATAATACTTTTGACTGTCACAGATGTCGTGCCTAAATAAACTACAGTCAAAGGTATCATTGTCACAATTGACGTGTAAAAGCTCTGTCCTCGGGTGCGTGAAACTTGCCCTGAGTGATATTTTCCAGAAGTGGCACATGCCTAAAGTCACCCTTTTACCTGGATTGAAGCTGGTTTCTTGCAGGTTACCTACTGTGTTAAGGCGCGTTACCTAACACTCGATGATTACTCCCAGAGTTGACGTCCGCCAAATTTGCCATTTCGACAGGCTTATTGCAATTACTCACTCCAACATTTTTTCACTTGCGTTGCGGAGAGAAGTTACAGACGCTATAATTCCATTATCAGAAAGAAGTTCGCCGAGAAAGTTGCTGTATTAGGCGATGAATTAATAAACGAGTTTTTGGTATCGGTTCTGCAAGATATGCTGCAGTTTAATGAGGCATGAAATTGAGTTGATTATAGGCTTTGTGTAGCAACACTAAAAGAGGAAAGCAGTCAGTGTGTGATCTTTTCTATAGTAGGTATTTGTAGCATCAAAAAAGTTTAGTATTTTATAGCAATTTTCCTACTTATACTAATTTGTGTAATACAGTATGTGTAAAGAGTAAGTGCTATAGTAATCGATGTGAAATGAGTAGCGTGTTTCGTTTAAACTCGATTTTCCAGGGATGAAAAGAAATTTAGTAAAAATAATCCAATTGCATTAACGATTCCTGTTTTAGCAATTTTAAACTCATAATCCTTACGTTCTGGTAGTCGTCATATTTTCATAATCGACGAAAGGACACATGCCAAGCATACAACCACTACACTGCCATAATTGATTATGATACACGTTCCATAATGTCTTTTTGCTGTGTATCATACTATGTTATTTATGGTACCTAAAATGCCACAATTTGCATATGGGGACATAATGTGATTATAAGCTATTGTGATTACAAGTCGACCGATCCTTAATAATCGTCCTTCTTCTAAGCGTGATCTGCTTTAATCACAGTTATTGGATCCCTAGAAACCACGCGCACTGGTTTGCCTATTGTCGAAATGAAATCGGAAGAACAGTTACTATGTGTCGTCGAAGAGGTTTAGGAATTTGATTTAGGACGTTAGTATATTCCTTAAAAGTGGTATTACGCAGAGTAATTGTAATCCTGATCTTACTGATTACCAGCATAGCAATTTCCAAGCATTAAAACTAGGACGAAAGGAAATCAGGTTAAACTGTTACGGACGTTATGTAGGTACAGTCCGCTGACCAATCACGAGACCGCGTTTTACCTGCCGTCAAGTGACTTGTGGTCGGTCGCTGTTGTGTGTGTGACTTCTACACCGTGATTTATGAAGAACTAACACATTTATTTCTGTAATTCTGTTCTAAATTCACTCAGTGCCCCAATTTTAGCACCAAATTAAGCAGAATGTCCTGGAATTTCGATTGCCTGCACTAGATGCGCAGATGTTAATGTTTAATTCGTAATTTTTAGTTTTATTGTCGGCAACTGTTTTTGAGATTTTGTTCTAGTCAACGTGAAAATGGACTACACATTAAATGAACGACTCTTCCTTGTAAGGCAATACGATTACGAATTCAATTTACAGCTACTCAAAGGGCATACCAGAGAATTTGTTGTTCGGGAATCGTCCCCAAAGAAACACAATACTGGGACTGGTAAACAAATTGGAAACAAGGATCTCTGGTAAGTGAAAAAGGCAAAACTCGTTCATCTAGACTTCCTATGGTTGTTGACGTATGAGCACGGCTGGAACATTCACCCAAAAAAGCATTAAGACGTTTGTCGCAGGAGACAGGGTACAGCTACTCAATGTGTCAGACAGCTGTAAAAAGTGCAGGCGTAAAGCCGTATAGGATTACATTGTGCATCAGTTACAGGATAGACGACCTGATTTGACATCGCCGGACTTCTTTCTATGGGGTTACTTAAAAGACAGGATTTATGCCACACGTTCCCAGGCATTGGACGATCTGAAGCACAACATTACACAGGAGATTCAAAGCTATTGAGAACAGAGTCCTCCAACGAGTGGGTGGTAACATGGAACGACGTGTTGAGTTGTGCCTTATGCAGGATGGAGGACATTTTCAACATTTACTACGGAGGTAAATAATCTCCCAAAAATTCCTCTGTATTTCAGGTAGGTATAATAAGTTGTCGCTGGCAAAACTCGTTTTGAAACAATTAAAGAAATAAATGTGTCAGTTTTTCATATTATCGCCCTATAATTATATATTGATGATGGTGTAGCTAACTTAAGCCAACTGCTTGAGAATTCTTTAGCCTGCTGATTGCTGTTTGGAAAAGTAACTTGTAATTATATCGGAGTTGAATATATCTTGTAATTATGTACTTTCTCCGTCAGTACACTTTTTCCTATTTGATCCCCAAATAACGAAATCTTTTCCGAACTTCTCCAGAATACAAGTATTTCTCTCCTTCCATTAAATGCCTACATTTCCTCACTGCTAATGAAGGTCGGTTTCATTGTTTTATTTCCCCATTGTGTACATCTTGAGCATCAGTGTTTTGATAACAGCGGAATTCGAAAACCTTTCTGAAGAATAGGTAGCAGTTGTTAATTATGGAGCCAGTAGAGGTACGTCAACTGTGAGGCACTAGTTAACAGCTTTAGAGAGACGGCGACATTCATTATGAGTTGCTGTCGGAAATGTTTCCACTGACGAGTAACCGCTATCGGGAACCGTTTCAGTATATGTAAAAAAAGAGCTGTTTTTCAGAAGAGAGGTTTGAAACTTTGAGATGAATGACAGCTACAATAATAATTGATAAGATATGAAATTAATAAAACTTTGTAGGTATATTTTATTTTTCTGATTTATTTTCCTCACTTAGCAATATTTTTTTATTCTCATTGCAAGAGGTTAAATGTATCTCTGTCCTGAAAAGAACACCTTTTGACCTTTGTTGCCTGTCACTAAAGATTTAAGGTGTATATTTACCCATATTGGCCAGAAAAGAACAGAATCAAGTAGTTCTCCCTCCACTGGCTAAGGAATAGTCTATATGTGGTTTAGTGGATAGCATGTTTGTCTAGTGATTTAGTGAGCCCGAGGTCGAGTCTCGGTTGGGGGAGAGGAAAGAGCTGCAACTAGAATCCTCCTTGCGTATTGAAGTTAATAATAATAATAATAATAATAATAATAATAATAATAATAATAATAATACTCAGCGTTGTATGAGTGGCTACATAAACCTCGAATGATGATTTTATTAATTTATTTACTATCCTCTGTGTTAATTGTGAAGTTATTGTTCAGTGATCCAATGAACTAGATTTTAATGGTAAATCCTCCATTTTACCCTTTAGAATTGCAATTTCGTAAATTTCCTGTGATATTCCTTGTAACAAAAATTCGTATGAGATATCGGCAGATGTCTATTCCAAATTCTGGCAGTGTTGTATAGCCTGTAAATAAGTATCTTTTAGTAGTGAAAGAATTAATTATCGAAGTGGTCGAGTAACATTTAGACATTCATAGTGTGAACTTTTGCCCCTCCTCTATAGCCACATAGTTATTAAATACGTAGTTATTTAATAACATTCCTAACTTTTCGCGAGTATAATAAAGAAGTCAATGAAATCAAGTGTTCGCCGAAATGTGGGCGAAACTATGAGTGAAGATTCCCTTTCCTCAGGCCACCAATTTAAACATATTCTAAACTACACACATTCCGTAACCACGGTAAAAAATAATCCTCCCGGTTAATTAGAACATCGTTTGAGCAATTTCTTGGCTCAATTTGGCTGGACACAATACTAGCTAGCTATCTTTGATGACTTACTTGAAACTGACAGTGGACACAGGGCTGAATTACTTTCAGCAAGATAAACCAACTAGTATAAAAGTAAACACAACATTTTAAGTAGTTGGAATACGTCACGAAGTGATGTCATCATTGCTGATGATGGCTAAGTCTTTCAAACGTCTATGATTGAAAAAAAAACAACACGATTGTATTGAATATACATTTATTAACAGCATGTAGCTATTTTTTTACTAATACCTATCTCGTGTATGAAAGACATGGCAAGATTTAGTAAAACATGCAATGTGTAGGGAAACAAACTCAGATTTCCATTCTTTGTTATACAGCAGTCAAACTTATGGTGAGAACAGGCATGGAGTATAAATGGGGTAATTTAGATGGGGAGATTAGAAAGATTTAATTATAAAAGCAGAGAAAAATAAAAGAATTGTGGCGAACTATTTGGACAAAGTTAGCAATTCTCCTATCTGATATCCAACGTTGAGCTATCAGTATGCAGCTCCTGTAGAACACTCCTAACAGTAAACTACATCCTTACAGAATGCAGCGCATACAGCACTTCTAGGAAGAAACACAGAATATCAGAAATTGCCATACCTCTGAATAATACAAAACTCTTTCGTAATACTATCTGTTATTTTAAATATATTTCTATTTATAAATCAATTTAAATTCTAATAGTTACTCTGTATTCCTTAATAATTTGCCATGTTACTGACTACTGTCAATTACCTATGTAATACTCTATGTATGTTCTAGCAATAGTCTTTGTTGCGCCGTTATTGGTTTGCATGTCTAATGTATTTTATGTAATATTGTGATCACCCTAAAAAACAACAGAGTTCTGCGGCCTTTAATAAAAACGTTTTAAAAAGTTAGAAATGGATAAGAATGATCAAGGAGAAGGTAGACGGTGAGACAATCATAGAAGACCAACAGACTAGAACAGTATAAGGCAGTAAAAATTATTGTCACCAATACACTAATAACGTGGAGTAGTGCATATTGCCACCAATAAGTGTAGACAAGCAACTTTAGAGAGGAAATACTTGAGGTGAGCAAGATTAGCTTATTATAGATTAGATTGTATTCTATCAAGTTAGGATCCTTCTATGTTCACGGATATACCTTTACTAAATATCGAATTTTAGGTTAAATGATTTTTTTCTTCTAGGGCTAAACTGAAAGTTATTGAATGCATTTACATTTTAAATAAAATAGTGATATGTTTGGCAAGAGTTACATGATACTTAAATCGTCTATTTTGTCTAGTATACTCAATCTTAAGTCGCTTTCCTTTCAGTTAACACACTTTTTCTTGCAGCAACGTGAACGTCATAGGGTGCTTCTATTTCAAGTTTGAATGATTAGCTTGTACGAACAAGAATAAAAAATGGCCTTAAGGATTTTTATTAAAATATCGTTTGTTTAAGATATTTGCTTGGCTAATAAAATGTATATTTTGAATTTTCAATGAATAGCCCATGTAGCCCTCTTCATGCTGAATGAAATGTGTAAATCGTAAGAGATAGAGCTCTGGTTGAAGCACACAATTTATTTGAAATAAAACTGTTGTGGTTTAACCACTAAACATAACTCTTGTCATTGGTTTGAGTTTTGATCTGCTTTATACTTTTTTCAATGCTAAATCGCTATTTGTTTTGTTTTCTGTTGCTCGTAATTCAAGGAGCAAGGAATTTCATAGCCATTGCACAGCGATCCACTTTTCAAAAAATGACTATCGCTTCAGCCTGGTGTATCCCTCTTGTGCCTACAATGAAATGTAAAACAAAAGCATTTCTGCAAACGTTTATCTAATTAAACGAAAAGTAGGTAAAAAATAAGCTTTTGTAAGAACAGCTTTTAGAAGAATGGGTAGAGAAAGTCATGTTAATTCAACATCAGAGTATGTTTTTTTAATTTGGGTTATTTCTGTCGATTTAAAAGTTTTCTTAGTTATATCTAATTCTGGTTTTAGGGTTATGGCAATCGCTCTTACTTAACGGTCTCTTATTAGAAACAATTAATATCGCAGCTGCTAACAATATTAGAGGAAATTCCTCCCCTCCTCCACAGCCCCTTCTTCAAACTTCACCTTCAACTCCGTGCAAACGCTATTCTTTTTATGGACTAATTAACGGTTTCCCAGAATTCGGACCCTCCGTGCCAGTGTCATAAACTCGCACCCTCTACCTGGATTTTCGAAGAATACATGGGAGGTGTTATACCAGTGATTGTACAGACCAGGAGACTGTTGCTCATACGATTAGTATATTAATTCAAATCTGTGGTTTTAAAATATTTATGCTGCATAGATAAATAATTTGAAGAGAAGTTACAAATTACAAGTGAAATGACCAACGGTAGCTGGAATATTACCAGGCTATTTGTAAAATCACTACCTACTAATACGCATTACACATAAATTATTAGCGAATACTATATTTGCAAAAATCATCTTTTATAAATATTTATAACGTCACATTCGGAATGAACGCATTAACATTGTGCAGTTTCGACCGTTATGAAAAATTAAAGGTTGATATTTCACACAAGAAGCTATATATATGTTATTATGTTATTGTTTTATCGAGATTTATCAAAATACCGTGAGGCTTAGTATTCGAGGCTCGAGTATTGAGGCTTAAAATATAAATTTAGTATGTTAAAGGGATTACATGTGGAACTGCAGTAATATAAAAAAAACCAAAAGTTTCACAAAAAAGTCTCCAGTAATAAAATGTTAAAGTAGCATCACAAAGTGATTCATAAATT
This sequence comes from Deroplatys truncata, assembly GCA_030765065.1. Classification (NCBI taxonomy): domain Eukaryota; kingdom Metazoa; phylum Arthropoda; class Insecta; order Mantodea; family Mantidae; genus Deroplatys; species Deroplatys truncata. The sequence goes on from CM060979.1 coordinate 111,413,459, forward strand.
CTTAATCCAGTACCATTTTATTTATACCAATTTTTTATTTTCTAAACATAAATATTCTTTAAAATTCTTGTGTGACAGTTTTCTACACTCCTGAAACGAAGAAATATTTCTGAAGCATTAATCTACAAATAATACCGTAGGATTTTCTGTTTCTTAGTATTTTTTTCTATTTGGATGTACACTTGAAATTATTATTATTGTTATTAGCAGTGGTACTATTAATAGGGGTAGTAGTAGTGGTAGTGGTATTAGTAGGTATAGTCATCATTGATGTATTAAAGCAACCAGGTACTCAGTGCATTGGGGAGTTAAATAATGTAATTACAGTTACAAATGTAATAATTTTATTAGAAAGGGTTCAAAGAAAACAAATGTGTATAGTAGTTACGTGAATTTACTAAGAATTAGGTTATTTATGCTTTTTGCATCTAGATACTTCAGAGGTGTCTGAATAAAAATATTACATTCAATAAATTACCAATATTAGTAACAATGTACAATTGTTATTGATGAATACCATTAAACACAAATACACAATTAGTGGCACATTGTTTCATTGACGTTCACAATTTAAGTAATTCAGTTCTAACAAAGTACCCGTTGATTTTAATTAATGAGCCAGTTTTGTCCTTTTTCGGCACAATTCGTTTTTCCTTGTCTGTTTCCGGAGAGAAATTATTTACAGAGGAATAATTATACCCGTTATTTTACTCATTTATTTCCTCTCTGCAGTACCTATCTGTGCCATTCACTTGTATTCATTCAAAATTACCATCTTATAGGCATATGACTCGTACGTGTCCTCACATACTTGACCAGCGGTAGTCCTGAAATGTTGTTACAAAGGGCGAATGCGTTATTATTATTATTATTATTATTATTATTATTATTATTATTATTATTATTATTATTAAATAAAGGGGAAATTACACCCAAGCACACTCGTATTCACACAATAAACTCGGTCGTACTAGAAATCTTCTTGGTTAAAGAAAATTTCTTGATTCCGGGTGGAATCGAGCCTCGTACTCCTCCCAAAGCAATCAGGGGCTCTACCGATTGCATAACATGCATTTAAGATACAAAATTGTAGCTTTAATGCTCATTACCAAGCAAAAGAGCCACTAGTAGAAGACAAAACTGTGTCCACCGCATGGAACAGTCCTGCCATCTAGCGACAGAACTTAGCCTAAGACCATTTGGCTTCATGTACGATCTCATGATTGTAACCAATAAAACGATCCGCGCCATATAGACTGTAATAAAACACAAGAAAACTTAAATCTAGATTAGTTCTCTCACTTTACCTAAAGTCGTTTTCTAGAATAAACAACAGCTTGTAATGCAGGGGGTTGAAAGGGTAACGGTACACTGGTTCACAAAGTAACTTCCACATGTTTTTGTATTGGATTTGGAAGCACAAAAGTGGAAGTATGCCGGACCTGCTGGGGTCCTTGAATGGTCAGCGGATAATAGGGTTGATGCCTTCTGTTGAACTTTCCCCTTCGGTGCATTTAAAATTTCTCAGAATGTAACGATTTGTTGAAATACAGTACAGTGCCCATGAAGTGAAATATTATTTAACGTTTATAACTTTCTGTTTAGTGACATTGTTTATATAAGTAAATGATATCCCCAAATTCATTTTGGAAATCTTTGAGCAGGTTTTAACATGATGTTTAATTCTTTATTACAGAATTAATATTCAGTATATTCTCCTTTTTACTTTCTCCACTACTTATCTATGGCAGATAAAAGTGTCCCATTAAAAAATCCGATCCGAAATACACCTTTCATCTAAAATACTCATTTTATCAGGGCTCAGTGGACCTCAGAAGCCTTTTTACATTCTCTACCACTTGTCTGTATTCCGCTCAAAAATTGCGTATTTAGATTACCTCGAAATACAAATTTTTATGTCTACTCAACAGAAACCGATTTTGAAGGTGCGTGTATGCACCTATACGTCTGGTGGGGGGAGGGGAAACACACAAAAAAAAAAAAAAGAACTGGGACAAATACGAACTCTCACGCTTGAGTTAGACAATTTTTAAACATACGAGGCGAAGATTTTCGAGAAAATTCTCTCATCACAAAATACTCTTTACATGGATATATTTTCCTTATTGTGTGTTTTATAAAAATATAACTAAGATTTAAGTAAAATTTAATATAGTTGAGATATTAATTAGACTGCTTTAATGTAAGTATAATTGCGTATTTTCAATAGCACGCGAAGCTCTCTTTATACATACAGCATTTTGTATAATTGTGTATAACTGAGATATCGAAAGAGGCAACTTATTTGTCGTCCTCCGTGGTGTAGTGGTTTCCATGCTAGCCTCTAGTTCCCGAGGTCGCGGGTTCAAATCCAGCGGAGGGTGATTAATTTTTTCGGGCGTAAAAATCCTTAGCATAGCTTCCTTCGGAAGGGAAATAAAGCCGGTGGTCCCGTGTTGTAGATTTACGGCACGTAAAAGAACCCTAAGCCTGATAAAGAGGCCTCTGAGGAAAATTTCCTGTCTTTTGCGTCCAATATAGACTGGAACGCTAAGGACCACAGCAGTTAAAGAGCGCCCATAAGTAAAGCTCAATTTCGGTTTATTGCAGAAAGAATGCGAATCTCATTAACATGTACAATTTGACTTTCTCGTGCAGTTAGCCGTTATCTGACCCACACGTTTGCGATCCTTATTTTTTCTCTTTTCAATAACAAGAGCTTGTTTACCACCAGACTCAATATTTGAATGCTGTTACCGCATGTTTATATAATTAAGTACCAGGAGCGTCATTTCGGTTTCTGCTTGGGGGGCCAAGATTGCCTAAAGCAGTTCACGAATTTTCATATGAATTTTAATGACACATTTAGCCTAAAAGAAAATCGTCTTTTACTTCTGAAATGTGAAATATTTGTATTAAAAGTACAGTTGTAATTTTTTTGGTAGAGCAACAATAATGTTTATCCTAGTCATTTCTTGTAACCTAGGGGGGGGCAATTGATCCCCTGCCCTCCTAAATGACGTCCCTGCTAAGCATTTATTGCATTTGTTTGGATAGAGAAAGTCATGCTTCAATAGTGGTAGTGGCAGCTACCCTAATTTTGCGAGCATAGTCTGTATTTTATACCATACGCTGGCTAAGCACCATGCATTTTAAGTTCGTTCCAAGTACCAAGGAGAGTGTATAGTTTCCGGCCTTTGAAACTGTAGAACTGTATAATGTTAATGTAAAACCACTGCATTTGGTTAGCATTCTGTAAAGTTTGTTACCATAGATTGCCAACAACCCTCTGTACATGTTACTGGGGCTCCCTGAATCTGTGAAAAGCATAACTCAAAAACGAAAATTGGCTTAGATATCAAACTTGGTTAAGCGTTTTCCAAGTATGCGACACGTGGATTTTCAAGAAAATCCCCCCACCCTAAACCGCCGCTTACATGGAAAAATTTTCGTCATTTTTACTTTCTCTACTGCGTATAGTAAGTAGGGGAAGTATTGTATTCCACCCAAAAATTCGATACCGATATTTCACCGGAAATACATGTTTTGAGACCCCCTGAATTAAAAAAAAAAGCATTTTTGGAAACGTCCATGTGAACAGCATAACTCAGAAACGAACAGTTGGATAAACACCAAACTTGGTATTTAGGTTCAGTATCTTCCAGAGACACGAAGGTTTTCAAGAAAATCCCCCCACCCCAGATTACCCTTTACATGGAACATTTTTCGAAAAGTTTAATTTTCTCAAAAATGGCTATAACGATTTTGATTAAAATATCATATGTTTAAGATATTTTCATGACAAATAAAATGTATATCTTGAATTTTCTAGGAATGTCTCCAAAAGTATTCTTCATTGTGAAGACTTTTCCATAACTGATAAACCATTAGAGATGGACAAAATTTTACTGCACAAAAAATGTACATCGCGTTAAAATACACAATTTATGTCATATACATTTTTGTTGTTGAGTGAACCATTTTCGAGATATTCTTGTTATTCCCTTAAATTTTCAATACTTATTTTCTCAAATGGGAATTCGTTATTCATTTTTTTGTCTTGCATATGCAAAGAGTATTAATCTGTGGCAAAGAGAATGGTGCTGTACATAGCAACCAGCTATTAAGAGATATATCTATGCTTAAAGGCTACTGTATTTCTATATTGCCCTTGCAAATACAAAACAAGGGGAAAAATAGTACGCCTTAAGCGAAAGTCAAATATTTTTAGAACTGGTCGCTATGTGTAAAATGTAATTCTCTTTGCATGTCAAAAGATCGTTTTTGCAAATGTTTATCTCGATTAATATGAAATAGATGGAGAATAAGGGTTGGTAAAAATAGTTTTTACAAGAGTAGAGAAAGTCATGTGAGTGTAACACAGATTTTTTATTTTCTCAAAAATGGCTCTATCGATTTTGATTATTGAACCACGGATCAGTTTCCGCCCGGTTGCTCTGACCGACTGAGCAACATACCGGCACGACATTAAATTCCCCAAACTGACTCGCAGGATCCACACAACAAAGTCACGTGTTCCCTTAGTGAAGAGGAATTCAAGCAAATTGCTTCCTGAATCCACAGAAAAGTACAGGAGATAGAACACATAATGAGAAATTTTAAATATCCGCCTTCCAGTGTTCGAAAACTCGATCAGCAGAAAATACGAAACATTACATTTCTGTGGAAATATTGGACCTATGAGGAATATCAATACTGGAATGATGAGAAGAAGCGTAACAATAATTGTTTAATAATTTCAACTGAGCAGAGAGTTTTATTTTAGCTCGTCTAGTTATTCATTGACACCTTGACCTTTAATATTTAAAACTTGTTTTAAATTCAAAGTGAGGAGCTAAAGTAAAACTCCTTGTTCAGTTGCAATTATTAAACATGGTTGCAGTCCCGAGTTCGATGCTCGCACGAGTTGGAGTCGATCTTGGTAGTGGTACAAGGAGCTCAGAGGTAATTCACTACTCATCATAATGTTTAGGTAACTGCAATTTATTGTCTCTTCTTACCTTAAAGACACTGAATAATGATAAGATTTCTCTTTCCATTGAAATTTTAAAAGCTTATTTATTCTTATTTTTGGTTTACAAGACCAATGTTTTATTATAAACTATTAAAACGACCAAGAAGTGGTATAATCTTGTCTCTGCGATGTATAATGAAACATAGTGTAATTTACTTTTACTTTTTTATCATAGTAGGCAGAGAAGATATTGCATTCCATCACAAAAATTCGATACCGAGATTTCACCGGAAATGCTTCCCTGAATCCAAAAAAAAAATTTTAGAAAAAGGTTCGCGCGCTATCTGTGAGCAGCATAACTCCAAAAAGAGTAAGTCGGATAAGTATATCAAACTAGTAGTATCCAGAACTTTAAGTTCAGTTATCTTCCAAGGATAATTTTCAAGAAACCCCATCCCCAACTACTCTTTACATGAAACATTTTTCGAAACTTTTTATTTTCGCAAAAATGGCTGTAACGATTTTGATTAAAATCTCGTGTATTAAAGTTATTACATGACATATACAATTTTCTTGAATTTTCTGGAAATATTCTTTAAGTTAACATGCTTCACGGTTCTCAACAACAGAAATAGCAAATAAATTACTCCTTAAACCTTCTAAGCTTACTTTGCACATTGCTGTCATTGTCCCGGCACAAAAAATGTCAATTCTTTCACTCTGAATCTGTATTATATGTTCGACTATCGTACTTTAGCCGATTAGTAGACTTTCGTGATTGAGTGCCACGCCTTCTGCAGTCCCCTTCACTCTTTAGATCTGTGAAATGTGTTGTGCATTACCTACTATTGCCATTATTAATTTTTATAAAAGTAATTGGTTTCATAATATTTGTTATAAAACCCATCACATTAATATGTTCTCCTGGAGATGAGATCAATCTAGTTCGTTTTCTCTTTTCCGAAACCTTATTACAAATTTCTTGTTTTGAAATCTTGAACCCCTCCCGCACATACACACACACACCCATTCCAGGGGTTAACTGATTTAATGTTTTGGATTTAAGGACAGCAAATATTGATATATGAAAATTTGAATTTAAACTCTAGGGCGTGTAACACTTTGCATCAGTCTTATGGCAGGCATACGAGCGGGATATTTATGGAACTTGATGAAAGATAAAATATCACTTTATGAAAGTTGGATTTGGAAACAGCCATCTATAGAGTCCTTAGTGACAGTGTTTGCAAGTGTCTGTTAGATCAACTACGACAGAATGTGAATCGACAGGGGTCTGGGCGGACTTCATATCCCACGTGGAAGTCAAGCCATACCATCCGCTGTAACACTAAGTACAAATTGCTGTTTTGAACTAAACAACTTCCCCTTCTATCAAACGTAATAACATAACGTTGTTGGACATTAGGCATGTGTGTACTCCACATTCATCATCCTTCATTGTTTCTCGTTGTAGTTACTTAAATTTTTTTGTTCTTTAACAGACAACCATTAATAACACTGCGTTGTAAAGAAACTTATATTTGGTGTTTCATGTTCTTATCCAATATTAGCTAAATGTTGGTGCTTGATATAGGTATTATAAAAAGCCAATTTTTATTTGCATCAATTATGGTTTCTCCAAACGTTTCATCACCGGGTAGGCGATGTCGTTAAGGTTCGGACTCGTGAACGGAAATCTACGGATTAGTTCCCGCCGGGACCGTCCTCCCTAACTAAGGCGTTTTCAGGTTTTTCTCAGACCTCATGACTGGCAAATGCCGGGGAGGCCCTAAACCTAGGCCTGAGACGTTTCCTTCCCAAATTTCCTTTTCCAAATATAATTTCATGTATCATCAGTGTCCACAGTATGCATTAAGAAGGGCGTTAAACATTACTCGGAACTTTTCTGCCCTGAATCATATCATAGTTAAATGTTCGGGAAAATTTAAAGCCCCAAAACGAGTATAGAGCAGGGATGTTTGAGTTGACTTGACTATCATAAGGATGGAGTCTGGTTGTAGTCGTCCTTAACACTGAAACCTAAGGATTTACTGCATATCTCTTGTTTTAGTTAAATAGTGCTTAATTAGGCAGTTTTAATTGTGACAGTTGTTTATTACGTACTATTAACTAAATTTTCTTGAGGAAAATCATCATTAGGGTTTAACAGAACCCAAAAAGTTCATATCGTTTCCTAACTAGTGCTTCTCATATGTTTTAGAGTAATCATGAAATATTTGTTACTCATAAAATAAATAGACTTCATAAGGTGGAATTATTTTCTTCCTGAGTCAATAAAATTTGACTTAGTAATTAGAACTGCATGATATATAAAAACTTTTTCCCCTCAAACTTAAACATTGTAATGCTTTTTCTACAACAAAATATTAAAATGATGTGTTTTCAGTATACGTACTTAATGGCAGAAAATACAACTAAGGATAAAGTAGGGGTACAAATAGGTAATGGAGGAGCACCGGAAACCGGGGCAGAGTACCGCACGTAGGCCAGTGTGGCCCTTTGTGCTTCAAACGCCACCCCTGAGAGGGAGGTATGAAGAGATCCGAAGGGCGACCAGATCCGGGAGTCTACGTGCGCAAGCGTGGACGGGGTCCCTAACGATTTCAGAGCCGAACTCATCCGACACTGCTCAAGCCTATCCACAAGCCCCGAGCTGCCGGAGGTCTCTTAACGGAAGCCACTCCGATCGACACTAGTGCACCACCACCACCACCACCACCACCACCCAGCTACAGCATGCCAAACACTTCGCCTCGTCCTTCAACACTTAAATAGATGATGAAGGAAACGAAGGGTATAAAAATGGATAAGAAAGTCATGGCAGCGTTCGCTTAACGATACGGGGAAACCACGAAAAACCCATGGTCTGAGTGGGCGGTCGTCGGGTGTGGACCCCGGGACCTCCGGAATGCGAGCCTCAGACATTACTGAAGAGCCATCTCGCTCGGAACACATAAGGATAAGATACACAACTGATGTTTGCATGATTATTTTTTGGAAACTCCCTAAGAATGAATAATTTTAATCCATTACGCTTACCTATAAAAATAAGCCTTTGACATGCCCACTGATAAACTCAAGAGAAGTTAAAGAAAAATGCTTACAATTACTCAGCTTCCTTCGTTGTCACCTCCCTTTGAATATCAAAGTTTAAAAAGCAATAAACCAAGCCTTTTGCCATTACCAGCATCTCCATTTACTTCTCAAATAAAACCTGCCAATATGTTAGGGGTAATCAAGGAACGTCAATAGTTTTCCATTTGGTTGCATTATTTCAATACTGCCAATAATTAATTAAAATCCAAGTCAAGTTCATGACCTTCGGAATGACCTCGACCGTAGCTGATAGTACCGAATCTTATCAAACTCAACGGATACTCTATTTAAATTCTTTTACTGCTATTATTCTAACAAGCTGTTCCCAAAATAACTACGACAGAAAATAAACCCCTTGACAAACACGCATCGCTAGTATAATGCACAAACATTTGAGCTTTTGCTTAGGAACGAAAGATATTAAGTGTATTCCGGTTCAGCTAATACTTTCCAGTTTTCTGCATGGACTTTCATTTCTTTTCTACCTTCAAGAAGACACGAGTTTGATTTTTATTGGTAAAACTTTGCTGAAGCATCGTGATAAGTTTTCTGCAAAACATAAGCATTTGTGGGTTACATACAGCTAAGCTTCAAGCCGCCTGTTCAATACACCTTTGCTTTCTTTAGATTCTGGCGTGGCTCCAGCTAAAGAATGTACGCTCAAGATTAGATCTTAGCTTTGATGCGTGACAATCAATCGACGGTTCCCAAACTTCTGCCACCTTTTTTCAATCTCTGTGTTCCATTCATTTTGTTCATCTTTAACCTCAGGCTTTGTTGGTTTTAGGCTTTTCGTATTTTATTTTATTTAAATATTTCTACCATTTATTTAATATATTCTAATTAGTGGCCTGAGTAGCAAATACTGCAGCTGCAGCTAATATTCTTTTAAGGTTTCGCAGCATTTGCAGGGGAAAAAAATCTGATGTGTTGCATTCACATGACTTTTTCTACTCTTGTACAAACTATTTTTACAAACGCTTATTCTCCATCTAGTTGGTGTTAATCAAGATTTAACATTTGCATAAACTATCTTATTGCTAATTTTCTTGTAGGTGCAAGGGGAATATGGTAGGCTTTAAGCGATAGTCAAATCTTTTAAGCGCTGGTTGTTATGTGGAGTATTCCATTCTCTTTGCATGTCCAGGACATGAAAAGCGAATAACGAATTCCCATTTGAGTAAAATTATAAGCATTAGAAAATGCAAAGAAATAACAAGCAATACCTCGGAAATGGTTCACTCTACATAAATAATGTATATGTCACAAATTGTGTGCTTTAAGGAGCTCGACATTTTTTGTGTAGAAAATTTTTGCTATCTCTTACGATTTACCGTTGTGCAAAAGTCATTCAAAAAGAAGAGGACTTTCGGGGACATTCCCAGAAAATTCAAGATATACATTATATTTCTCATGAAAACATCTTAAATATATGATATTTTAATCAAAATCGTTAGAGCCATTTTTGAGAAAATCAAACTTTTCGAAAAATGTTCCATGTAAAGGGTAGTCTGGGGTGGCGGGATTTTCTTGAACATTTGCATGTCGCATCTTTGAATGATACTGAACGTAAAACGCGACCAAAGAGGCGACAGGAAGATGTTCAAGAAAATCCCCCATCCCCACCCCAACTACCCTTTACTTGGAACATTTTTCGAACTTTTTGATTGTCTAAAAAATGCCTCTTTTTGATTAAAATACCGCATATTTAAGATATTCGCATGACAAATAGAATTTATATCTTAATTTTTCAGACTGCGAATAGCCGTGAAGTCCTCTTCATTCGGAGGAAATTGTCTATAATCTTGTAATACTGGTGAACATTAAGCGATAGACGAAAACGCACTACACAGAAAATGTAGATCTCTTAAAACACCCAATTTATTTTACAATACTATTTTTGTAGCATTAGCCATTTCCGAGATATCCGTTATTACTAAAGATTCGGATTGTTCAATACTTAGCCATTCTTAAGTACTGTCTATTTTCAGTTGTTTCTCGCGATATCATGAAAGAGTATGTAATTTTAAGGCCACGGTGTCCAGACCATTGCCCAAGGTCGCGGGTTCTAACCCGGCGGTGAGGTATGGATTATTTTTTCAGGCGTAAAAATCCTTAGCATGGATTTTTTCGGAAGGGAAATAGAGCGGGTGGTCCCGTATACTAGATTTACGGCACGTAAAAGAACCTCAGGCTTAATAAAGAGGCCTCTGAGCAAACTTTTCGGTCTTTCACGCCCAATATATGTAGAATGGAACACTAAGGACCATAGTAGTTAAAGAGCATCCGTAAATAAAGCTCAATTGTTTTTAAGGCCAGGAATAGCGTCCAGTTCTAAAACATTTGACTATCGCTATTCCTTTTGTGTCTATAACGAATTGTGTAGTGCAGCTATTTCCGGAAATTAAAATTAAATAGACGGGAAAATAAACATTTATAAGAATAATTTGTATACCAACTATAAAACGATAGAGAGTAGATAAAGTCTTGTGAATGTAACATATCAGATTTTTCACGTGGTCATGCAAAGAGCATGGAATTTAAAGCCATCACATGGCGATACGATTTTTAAAAGCCGGACTATATCTTTCCTTCTGTATCGTACAGCAAAATGGTAAATGATAGAATAATAAGATTTTATACGAATGGTTTGTAGAAGAGTGAGTAGAAAAGTCATGTGAATACAACACACCCTAATTTTTTTTCTGTATATTGTTCTGTTCTTTTTGCCTGTTTTTCCAATGCGTTTTGTATTTTCTTTTTGTTTACGCTTTCGTTTGTGTTTTGCTGGTTAGTTGTGAACTTTTTTTGCTGGCAATAAAACAAAACTGTTGTGTATTCGCAAATGTATGGCTACAGCTTCCTCGCTCATGCACTTTAGTTGCATAAATATGTTGAAAGTTTCCGCCTAAGTGGTGTTTTTTTCTTATCGAATTTGATTTCCTAAGCACCGGTTTGTGACGAGGGGAAGACACCTTTCCAACTCCCTAAACCCTCCCCTCTTCTCCGTCCGTTCGCAATTGTTAAAAAAAGGTGAACCGGTTTCGTGCAACTTGATAAGGGAGTTCCCATTTTAGAGGTTTTCAAAAAGTTGTCGTTTTTATGCGTTCTTTGCATTGCAGACGGTCTACGGTCGAGTCCAGGTAATAAGACACCAGACCGTGAAAAGGCGAGTTCTGTGGCCTTCCTTTCCTTCCCAAACGACACTACTCTTCTGTTTACATGTTCAGCACGTAGAGGTGAATGAACTCTGAGGGATGTCTCGTTTATGGTAGGTGGGGGTAAATATGTATTAGAGATTCCATCAATGTTCCTTAGTAGCTTTAAGCAGACAATATTAGCTTCTACAATTTTAAAGATAGATGCATTTATCAATTTGTAACTACCAATGTGTTTTAATAACAATAGTAATAGTAATAATAATAATAATAATAATAACAACAACAATAATGTCTAACATTTCAGCATTTTATGATGAGCGGCGTAGATTTTGTAGATATTTTAAGCAGGAATTACTGTCGGATTTTATATAAAAAGTCCCATAGACACAATAAGTATTACGTCTTCTTATAGGTCTGGAAGCCATATTTGCTCTCCAGCTTAGTTCGCAAATTTGTGAATTATACTATTTTAACTTTTCATTAAAATAAGAGTTTTTTTATTATTCGTATAAATATAGATACTAACATTTTAGTGATACATCATGTATTTGACAGCTTTTACATAAATTTTCAATTTATTCTATTTCACTCTTATACGCATAGCTACTACTTTTAACCAATAAGGCGATATGAAACGATGTGTTTTAGTCAATCTTTGCTACTTATACTCACAATTATTTTTATCGCCTCCCTAGAATTTGTTTGTGTTTTCCATACACTACTATAAGGCATTGCTCGTCATTTATTTTCCGCTAAGACAGTCAACTGAAAATAGCATTTTATGTTTTAGTAAGTCGATTAATATTTTATTTAATTTATTTCTTATAATCTTTATATACTTTCATTTAATTGGGAAATACTTAAATCCCACGCGAGTTTTGATTTCCACTAGCCAAATCAAAACCTCTAGTGAGGTCATTGTTGTTAAAAGGGACCTTTTAAGGATAAAAAATGCTTTTTGGTAAAAAAAAAGTATTTCGAAATGAAAAGAAGGGTATTTAAAAGCCCAGGGATACGATTTTTAATTGATCCTTTAGAAATAACGAATTGCAAAAGACGTTGGCTCTTTTTAAATAATTTCTAAGGCTAAAACTAAAGATTGAAATTAAAAAAAAATAAAAACAACATATTTTTACAAGTGTGCACTTAACACCTCGATGCTTAAGGATTGTTAGTAGCTTTTTGCTTATTTAGATTAATTGCTTCAAAAGCAGATAAAACAAGAAGTTTAGTGGCATTGATTACATCAGCTCTGCGCATTGTAATTAAAACGTAAGCGAAACATTTTTTTATTGTTCATTTTAAATTCACTATATGTAAAAGAAGTTCGCAAATTAATTCCAAATAGAACAAAAAATTACATAGATATTTGTTTAAATGCAGTTAGAACATACCAATAGCATAGACTGCTCTGTCTTTTCCGACAGAACATTCATTTAGCTACTGAAACAATTACCCGTTATAAAAATAGCTTCTGCCCGTCCCATTGTGTAATAGGTAGCGCATCTGCCTAGAAATACAGAAGGCCAGAGCTCGAATCTCAGTTGCAGTTACCTGCCTGGTAGTTCTCAGTTCTTTGAGCACTCGCTAATCATTGTTTCTTCACTGGCACTCACCTGTCCATAATTAAATCTATTTGACGTTATAAGAAAGAAACAATGTGCACATTGGGGGAATTTTGCGGAAATCAAAGGAAATGGCAAATGCTCATCGCAGTGGATAAGCACGTAGTTGGGAAGAGACAGAGAGGGATATCTTTTCCTAAAAAAATATGTAATTGCAAGTAAATCAAATGTTAGCAGAGCTGGAATAATTGAAGCCTGAATGCCTAGAGAACATAATGTTAAGAAAACAAAATAATGGAGGATGTCAAAATGCTTGTTATTACTACTAATAGGAACATGTTTAATGGGAGCAATTCAGCAACGATAAAAGCAATTAACTTTTGAATAAAAGAAGAGAAACAAACACTTCTAGAATAATTTGTGAGTTATATTCTTTAAAAGAAACGCTGAGAAAAGCATGCTAGTTTATTATGTTTATCATTTGATGATAAAATGAACATGTGGCAATTTGATGATACCTACCTGTGGTTCAAGCGCGCTGAGAAGTACTGTACTTACGAGGGTTTCCCTAGTTCTCATTATTATTTAAACAGAAGAACCGCAACTCCACTCTCATTACTGCGTTAACTGCAGAGATTCATCTGTCTCTCTCACTCTCCCCTCCTCATTCCCTCACAATCTCATACTCCTCTTCTTTCCTTATCTCAGTTTCTCAATCTCTCTCTCTCTCTCTCCCTCTCACTCACCACCTCCGTTCAGACACTTCATGTAATGTTTTGCAAGCTGTTAATATAGCTGCTTTTTACTTTCTCTACCACTTACGTACTAGGATCACAAGGTATTTGCATTCCACCCAAAAATTCGATGCCGAGATTTCACCAAAAGTATATGTTTTGAAGTCCATTGATTCCCCCCCCCAAAAAAAATAGAAAAAGGTTCGCGCATGTGGTGTCTGTGAACAGCATAACTCAACGACGAAATCTGATTTGATATTTAAATTCAGCAACTTTCAAACATGCTACACGTAGGTTTTAAAGAAAATCCTTCCACCCTAAACTACCCTATACATGGAACATTTCTCAAAAATTTTTATTTTTTAAAAATGGCTTTGACGACTTTTATCAAAATATCATTGGTATATTAAGGATTTTTAGATGACAAATAAAACGTATATCTTGAATTTTCTGGGAATAGCCCTCTTCATACGGAAAGAATTTTGTATAATCTTATATAGCTGGAGAGCATACTGCACAAAACAAATTTAGATCTCTTTAAAATACACAATTTATTTCAAATAACTTTTTGTAGCATAAACTATTTCCGAGATATCTGTTATTAATGGTTCGATTTGTTCAATACTTTGTCATTCTTTTTTAAGTCGTGTTGATTTTCAGTTGTTTCTCGTGAATTAGAATTTTAAAGCCAGCATATAGCGTCCAGTTCATTTGACCATCGCTGTTCTCTTTGTACCTACGAAATGTGTAATGTACCTAGCTATTTCTGGAAAAGTTTATTTCGACTAAAATGAAGTAGATGAAAAATAAATTTTCATAAGAATAAACTGCATAGCCTCTAATAAACGTTACAGGGTGGGGAATGTCATGTGAATGTAATATCACATTTTTCTGGAGTGTTAGTCTATTACTTAAGGCATAAGTAAACGATTTAACAATACAAAAGTTTGTACTTGTTACTTATGCTTCTTAACAGTTACGAAATCTTTCTGGTGGTTAGAAAATTATCTAAAATATCCAAAATCATAATGCAAATAGCTGACTTGTGCACGAATAGTATTAAAGAAATTGCTGTAACATTCTAAATAATCAGCGTAATTATAAAGTTTTTGTTATACATTTTTTTCACAAAGTTCGGTAATAAGAAAGATGTTTCGATTTTTTTTTGACGAAGTAACCAATCAAGAAACTAAAATTATTAAAATACGGAAGCTTATATGCCAAGTTTCATAGTAATTGGGTCGACATCCTTGAGTAAAAGTATAACATATACCAATAGTGTTAAAAGCACGATTTTTGTCATCTGTAGAGGTCTACTTAGTAATAGAGGAAGGGCTGCATTCTACCCAAACATTCGATAACGAGATTTCACTGTAAATACAAGTTTTAAATAATAATAATAATAATAATAATAATAATAATAAAAGTGTGAAGTGTTACATTCACTCACATAACTTTCTCTACTCTCTTCGTTTAATAGTGGGTTTACAAATTATAATTACGAAAGTTTATTTTCCTATCTACCTACTTCATTGTAATCGAGATCTGCAGAAATAGCTCATTATACATTTCGATATGGATACAAAGAGAACAGCGATAGTCAAATGTTTAAGAACTGGACGCTATATGCTGCCTTAAAATTCCATACTGTTTCCACGCAAACGCGAGAAATAACTCAAAATCGACAGGACTTTAAAGAAATCTATGTTTTCCACTTGCATAATTTTCTCTATGCTTGTTCAAACTATTTTTACAAACCCTCATTCTTCATATACTTCATATTAATCGAGATCTTATTGCTAATTTTCTTGTGGGTGCAAGGCTTTAAACGAGAGTCAAATCTTTTAAGAGCTGGTTGCTATGTGGAGTATTCCATTCTCTTTGCATATCCAGGACATAAAAAAAAAGAAAACCAATAACGAATTCCAATTTGGAAAAATATTTGACTATCGCTTAAGCCCTACTATGTTCCTCTTGTTTTGTATTTGCAAGGGCAATATAGAAATACAGTAGCCTTTAAGCATAGACATATCTCTTAATAGCTGGTTGCTATGTGCAGCACCACCAGATTAATACTCTTTGCATATCCAAGAAAAAAAAATGAATAACGAATTCCCATTTGAGAAAAAGTATAAGTATTGGAAAAGTTTAAGGGAATAACAAGCAATATCTCGAAAATGGTTCACTTAAAACTTATGGTTTACCACTTATGCAAAAGTCGTTCACAATGAAGAATACTTTTGGAGACATTCACAGAAAATTCGAGATATACAATTCATTTGCCATAAAAATGTCTTAAACTTATGGTATTTTAGTCAAAATCGTTAGAGCCATTTTTGAGAAAATTAAAATGTTCGAAAAATGTTCCATGTAAAGGGTAATCTGAGGTGGGGGGATTTTCTTGAAAACTTTCGTGTCGCAACTCTGGAAGATACTGAACCTAAATACCAAGTTTGGTGTTTATCCGACTGTTTGTTTCTGAGTTATACTGTTCACACACACACACACACAAACACACACACACACACACACACACGGACATACACACCGACATGTTTCCAAAAATCTTTTTTTTTGGATTCAGGGGGTCTCAAAGCATATATTTCCGGTGATATCTCGGTATCGAATTTTTGGGTGGAATGTAATACTTCCCCTACTTACTGTACGTGGTAGAGAAAGTAAAAATGGCGAAATATTGAACAATACGAACTATTAATAACGGATATCTCAGAAATGGTTGATGCCACAGAAAAAGTTATTTAAAATAAATTGTGTGTTTTATAAAGATCTACATTTCCTGCTAAGTATGTTTTCGTCTATTGCTTAACGTTTATACCAGTTATACAAGATTGTACAAAATTCCTTCGGAATGAAGAGGACTTCACAGAATATTACCAGAAAATTCAAGATATACATTTTATTTGATATGTAAATAACTTTAACATATTTTAATCAAACTTGTTAGAGCCATTTTTTTCCATATAAAGGGTAGTTTGGGGTGGGGATATTCTTGAAAGTCTTCGCGTCACTTCTTTGGAAGGCACTCAACCTAAATATCAAGTTTGATATTTATCCGTCTTTTCGTTTTTGAGTTATGCTATTCACAGTCACAGACGCACCTTTTTCTAAAAATGCTTTTTTGGGGGGGATTCAGGAGGCCTCAAAGAAATCTTGATATCGAATTTTTGGATGGAATGCAAGGTCCTCTCTACGTATTATACTCGTGGTAGAGAAGGTAAAAAGAAGACTTTTCTAGAAAAATATCCATGCGCGCGCATGTGTGTGTGAGCGTATCTACCTGCCTGTGAACAGCATAACTCGAAAATGAAAGGCTGTTAAATACCTGGTATTTAAGTTCAGCATCTTCCAAGGATGGGACACGAAGATATTCAACAACCCCCGTCCCCTCAACCCAAACTACTTTTTACATGAAAAAAATTCTTTATTTTTAAGTTTTTCAAAAATGGCTCTAACGATTTTGATTGAACTGCCGTATACTTAAGATATTTCTCCGATAAATGAAAGAAAATTTTGAAATTTCCGTGAATAGCTCGTCAAGTCTTCTTCATTCTGAATACTCTTGTTAAACCGTAAGAGTGAAGAGACAAAATCGTATTACCAAAATTGTATACCTGGTTAAATTGTAAAAATGTATCAATGTATGACACTCTTTATTATAGGTTTGAATTTTCAAATACTTTTTCAAGTAATAAGTCGCTATTCGCTTGTTCTCGTGGTCATGCAAAGAACTTGGGATTTCAAAGCCATCACATAGGGACTCGCTTTTTAAAAATCTGACTATCGTTTTAGCTTATTGTATCCTTATACCTACAACGATATGGTAATGAAAGTTTGTCTCGATTAATAAGAAATAAATAGAAAAGAAGTTTTATAGGTATAGTTTGTAGAAGAGTGAGTAGAGAAAGTCATGTAAATGCATCGTACTTTTAAAATAATGTAATCGAACAACAACTTCTAATGAGCTAAGAAAAGGAAACTGTATGATCAGGAAGTTTGAATATTACGCGTTTGTTATATAGCATCTTTATACCTACATGTTTCCTTAGCGGTTCCCATAGATGAAATTTTAAACCTTGCCGTTTTTATCCGAATGTTTTCAAATTTTTGTCGCATACTGCTCCATCATCACTATTAGCGTGCTTTAAATTTCAGGCAAATATTTTAAATACTTTTTGAGAGAAAAAAATTATTTTACTTTTATTATGCTAATTAATCAAGTGTTCCACATGATGCAGAAATCGTAATTTTGAAAAATAAAAATACTAACATATTATTTAAATGTCGCTATATAAAATTGGCATATAGAATTTTATTCACTCATCTGGTTTTGGAAAAAAATTGTTAAACCTTTAAATACAATGTTTTAAATAATTTAGCCTCAATGGCCGAATTAATTATGTCATATCTTGAAAAATGTAAAAGATGTGGCAAAAACCATATGCCAATATTTTAATTTCATTCTCTCTGAGTTTCTTCAAAAAACTTAGAACAAGATTGGTTTCAAACTACACGTGTGGAATATTTTAAATGCGCAAAAGTTTAAGGAAAAGTCAGTCAAGTAAAAACATTAGAAGTAAACTCTGGCTATTAGGCTGTGTGTTCTTGAGCATTTAAATTGCCACCTGTTCAAGCATTAAAGGGCTCTGAGAAAAAAAGCCATAGTGTGTAATTGAAGTTAAGGGTTCAAAGCATGTTTTGGACATAAAGTCTAATTTGTTATGGGTACCTTTAAGTGTTGATAAATTCAACCATCTTTGGATTCAGAGTAATTGTGATCAACTGCAATCTGCAATCACCGTACCGTGAATGCATAGGACGTAAATTACGATTCATAGATAAAGTTCTTTTAACATTGCTTGAATGATGTGTGTCTACAAGCTGCAGTACTACTGGAGGAACGCTAAACTAATTAACGATACCCTGTTTTGTACAATATCTCCACGAAAAAAATATTTTTAATGGCAAAACTGTAAAATCGAAATACATTATACTTTTTACTCGCAATCCTCTGGGAACATTATTATGAAATGTGGGAACATTTGTGTTTAGAGTCAGAGTTCTTCCAGGGCTTAAGTGACTCCGTACCTAGGTGGTTAAATCAGGAATGGAGATTGGGCAGATTATTAAAATAATGTCCAGTAAATGTGTCCTCTTTGAGAGTAAAAAGTATCTGTATTTCATTTTTACATTATGTTGCCATTAAAATATGTTTTCGTTGGGATATTGTACAAAAAAGGGTTTGATTTAGTTATATATATATAATGGTTATTATATAATGGTTATTATAAGTGATGACAAGTAAAGCTATTACTTAAAGTTACATATCCATATGTGAATAATCTAGAACTGTGCACCTAAAACAGGACGCCACTTCATGCGCGAAAAGATTAACAGATACATACACCTCCTCCTTGCTGTATACACATACTCCACCTGTGAAAGCCAGCAGAATGCCTCCCAAAGCTGCGGTGACGTCATAAATGGAAGCGAGTGTACCTAAAACTAAATGTGTAATAAAACTTGCGTGGAAGCATTATTTTGCATTTTATATTAACAAACATAGAATAAGCTTTTGTAAGAATAGTTCGTAGACGAGTGGCAGAGAAAGTCATGTGAATGAAAGGCAATTGTAATTGCGGTGGCCTTTAAACAGAAATGTAGTGGGAGGAAGATAAATGAAGTGTCACGTTTCATAAGGACAACACACTTTTCGCACTGATTAAGTTAATTAGTAAGTGCTTTTAGTGAGCCAACATTTTATTAGGGACTGTTCTTCTCTTTTATTACGTGACTTATGTCTATATCATTGTCGTAATCATCAGCATTTTGTTCCTGTTCCTCTTTTTCTGCGTTGAAGATTTATGTAGCTCCTTCTCCACTCCTTTATTTCCGATAGAAAACCGTTGATAGTTTGCAGGGCTGCCCATCCCCCCAAAGGCTATGGCGCATTCCCCCCCCCTCCTCCTCCTCCTCTTCCTCCAAGATTATGATTATCCCACCAATTTTTCTGAGAGCTGAATTCCAACTATTTAGTTCAATGATGCGCCACATAATACCATACAGTAGGTATAAATTGTACTAAAGTTACTTTTTACTTTGTCTACTACGTATAGTAAGTAGGGGAAGTATTGCATTCCACCCAAAAATTCGATACCGAGATTTCACCGGAAATACATGTTTTGAGACCCCCTGAATCCAAAAAAAGCATTTTTGGAAACATGTCCGTGTGTGTGTCTGTGTGTGTGTGTGTGTGTGTGTGTGTGTGTGTGTCTGTGAACAGCATAACGCAAAAACGAACAGTCGGATAAACACCAAACTTGGTATTTAGGTTCAGTATCTTCCAGAGATGCGACACGAAGGTTTTCAAGAAAATCCCCCCACCCCAGACTACCCTTTATATGGAACATTTTTCGAAAATTTTAATTTTCTCAAAAATGGCTCTAACAATTTTGATTAAAATATCATATGTTTAAGATAATGTCATGAGAAATGAAATGTATATCTCGAATTTTCTGGGAATGTCTCCAAAAGTATTCTTCATTGTGAACGACTTTTGCATAACTGGTAAACCATAAGAGATAGAAAAAATTTTACTACACAAAAAATGTAGATCTCGTTAAAATACACAACTTATGTCATACACATTTCTTTTGTTGAGTGAACCGTTTTCGAGATATTGCTTGTTATTCCCTTAAATTTTCCAATACTTATACTTTTTCTCAAATTCGTTATTCATTTTTTTGTCCTGGACTTGCAAAGAGAATGGAATGCGCCGCATAGCAACCAGCGTTAAAATATTTGACCATCGCTTAAAAGCTACCATATTCCCCTTGCATCTACAAGAAAATTAGCAATAAGATTGACATCTCGATATCTCGATTAACATAAAGCATATGGAGAATAGGCGTTTGTAAAAATAGATTGTACAAGAGTAGAGAAAGTCATGTGAGTGTAACACATCAGATTTTTTTGTCTTGGATATGCAAAGAGTATTAATCTGTGGCAAAGGGAATGGTGCTGCACCTAGCAACCAGCTATTAAGAGATATGTATATGCTTAAAGGCTACTGTATTTCTATATTGCCCTTGTAAATATATTTTCCCCTTACATCTACAAGAAACTTAGCAATAAGATAGAGTCTGCAAATGTTTATCTCGATTAACATGAGGTAGATGGAGAATAAGAGTTTGTAAAAATAGTTTGTACAAGAGTAGAGAAAGTCATGTGAGTGTAACACATCAGATTTTTTTATATACATTTAGATTAACAAACTTAAAGATGTAAACTGAGTTAGCAATTATTACACAGTACTCAATTAAAAAGTTAATAAATGTGTTTATATTACCTAGGTTAATTGATTTCAATATTTTTGTATTCTCCAAAATTTTGAACCCCCCCCCCCCAAAAAAAAAAAACACAATGCACCAGGAACGAGAACATCGATGGGCTTAATGCTAGCAAACTGGAAGGTCTATTTTGCTCTCTGGGATATCATTTGTTTCTAATTGACCAATACTGTGTTTTCACATGCTTCCAATTAGCCATCACCATTTCCGATTCCTAAAGCGAAGGGCTCTTCCTTTATAAATGGGTACATTAAAAATATTTGTTGTTCTGTGTTAATTTCTACAGTTTTTTGCTGTTATTTGTAGTTTTTTGAGGCAGTAGTCTCTATAATAAAACTAAAAGACGTTTTCGCTAGAAGAACGAGCGCTCAGCGAATCTGGGAGTCAGGAAGCATATTTGCCGGAATTCCTTCCGGTTTGAATTTTGCAGCTTACGACTGGAGAGATAGCTTTAGCGGCTGTTTTAGGTAAGGGTCGTGTTGAATAAATTTATTTCTACAGTGGGGAGTCTAATATGCCCAATATGGGTCTAATATGCCGTCCCTGCGAAAGTTTTCCTTTAATTGTGAATGCTCATATTATAATACATGTATTTTAACTTTGTCGTTTTCGTTTCGTTCCCGGTTGTTGTGAACCAGTCTTATTTAATGAAGTACATCTGTATTGGTATAAAGCAATAACAATAAACCACAAAGCCAAACAAAAATGACAGTTACAATGTTACAATGACATAAATTTGATCATCTCCAATTAAAGATCCAGGTTGTTCTAATTCAGTTCGAATTAAAATTCTTAAAGATGTTCCTAACATTCCTGCTCATGCACCAAAAATAAAATGTAATGATCCAATATCTTTATGATTTGTTGAAAATAACCGTCGTTGCACTTGCAAGTAACTAAAGACGATCCAGCCTTAGAACCGGACTTGATGTAAACAAAACATTTTGTATCCCTCCGCGTTAGCCTGGTGTTCGTGTCAGCTTCAGGAAATAATATAAACAACTGGCGTATGGACTCGTGTTTATAATGCAATAGAACGGTGTTCTATAATAATAATAATAATAATAATAATAATAATAATAATAATAATAATAATAATAATAATAATAATACAGGATAACTAAAATAAAACTCACATTAATCTGTAGCTGCATCACTATCGGGAAGAGGTGTAAAGTATGGTTCTCCATTGCATGATATCCTCTTTGTCAGCAATTATATACAGTTTATTTCTCTTCACAAACATAAATCCAATTTCTAGCAATAATTTATTAAATGTGGTTCGCTTAAAAGAAGATAATAGGCTCGTTGTGGGCAGAATTTGATGCTTTATCTGACGGTTCCTTATTAATGTAAAATTCGTACACTTTTCTACGAATAATCCATCTGATAAAGTCATCTGCTTTTTCTAACCCTGACTTACGTGTGTTTATTTTGTTCCTTGGTGTTCGCAGTGCTCCTGTTACGCGCATATGCAACGCTCCACTCGGAAACACTGGTATTAGTTTGTTTCATAAATAATGTCGGTTTTAAGTTTGGTGTGTTATATGTTAGAGTGGTTTTCTTTGGTTAGCCAATGCTATTTACAGGATGCCATGGCTAGTATTGCATACTGCGAGAATGTGCCAATCGTCAGTTGTTAATACACAATCACAAAATAGAAATTACAAAGTTTGAGATTGGAGTCCTTCTAAAGCACTACCGGAAACAAGATTATAAAGCTGCTGCCGCGGCTCGAAAAATATGAGGTGGAAGGAGAAGGTATCGTTAGTGAGGGGTGGCACAACGATGGTTCCAAAGTTTCAACACTGGGGAAAAAAACATTAAAGATTTACCACGTTCTGGAGAACCTAAATTATGGGATATTGAGAATACACGCAGAGTTTTTGAAGAAAATCCGCAAAAAGCACTGGTAAGTTGTCAGAAGAACTTGGTCCATCAAAATATACCATACATCGCCAGATTAAGAAACTTGGAAAATCAAACAGAAGCTGTAGCTCTGTACCTCATGAATTGATACCTCAACAGGCTCAACGTAGAGTGGATATCTGTCGTCAGCTTATCGGTAATCCCATGGAAGATAGATTTATCAGGAGAACTGTCCCATGTGATGAAAAATGGTTCTATTACCGCAACCCTGACGCCTCGAAACAGACTCAGTCCTCGTCAACCTGCCAAAGTCATCGTTAAAAAAAATCAGTTCGTCCCCAGAGTAATGTGTGTCTGGAGGAATTTTGAAGGAGCGATTCACTGGGCGTTTGTTCCAAACGGCGTGCAGTCAATGCGGATCTTTATTCTCAACAATTCGAACGAGTTCATGAAAGTTTGAGACAGAGATCCCAGCATTAGTTACCGAAATAAAGTACTCTTGAGGCATGGCAATGCAGCACCGCATACTGCACGAACAAGCATGACAAAAATTCAGGAATTGGTAGGAGTCGAGCTGCTACCACACCCAGCATGCAGCCCAGATCTAGCGTCTTCAGATTACCATCTGTTTCGATCCATAGCCCATTTCTTACGTGGAAGAAATTCCGAGAACATTGAAGCTATGGAAGTGGGCCTCACCGAATTCTTCGTATCAAAAACCAGAGACTGGTACCGTCGCGGTATAATAAACCTCGCTGAAAGATGGCTAAAGATCATAGAATTTGATGGTCTCTGCTTTGAAGAGTAGTTTAAATTTCTTGTCAGAAAACTTCCAAATAAAGTTTTGCTTAAAACCCGACACTACTTATGAGACACCATCTGGGTATATAATCTGCAGTTAGTTTAACAATGTTATTCAAAACGACAGATTCTCCTGCATTAGTTTGTCAAAACATTCAATACAAATCGCTTTCAATGCCTTAACCATTAGAATACTTCACTATTTCATCTTTATTGTCATTCATAAAGCACCACTTGTAAAAGCAACCGTGTCTATCGCCTTACTGTCGCTCACCATGAAGGGCAGTGAACTACAACACAGAATCAAACTGAACTAAAATGTTCTTTAGCGTTTACTATTGATGTTATTCACTATTTCATATTAATCAAGTTTTGAAACATGTTTGAATAACGTACTTCTTGAAAAACCACAGATAATCGCGCTTATTTAGAATACTCTTTTTGCGGGCTGGTTAATGACGTCATGCGTTTACATGAAGTTGGGTTCTAAGTGTGGAGTGATTATAAATGTGCATTAATAAATACGAACTTCGTAGAGAGAACGACTAGGAGAAACGTGTGCTCTGCTCTGCGCCAAGATCAACAAACAACATGCGCCACACTGCCACAATTTTTTGTACGTTCTCGGTTGCCGGTTGGAAGCAATGGTTGGTTTCCTCTCCACCTTCCACTCTCTCTTCCTGTGTAGGGTTTTACTTTACACTACGAAATTTTGCTTTGAAGAGAACAGGAGTTTAGTCAAACCTACTGACTTGTATATGTTAAAAATGTTATCAAAAGTTTTGAATTTCGATCAAATAAGCGGTCATTACAGTTATGATGGGTGTTACTATGAAGGAATTTGTAATAAATGCATCTTAAATTTCAGAGTAACAATTACAGTTTATCCTTAACAAAATTATTTAAAAATGTAATTGTGGCTAAACAAAGCAAGCAGTGTTTGTTTCAAAGATAAAGTTTTACCAAATAATTACTAGATACAAGTTTAGGAACTATAGTGTAAATGCGTAATAATTCAGGTATAAGATGTCAAAAACAGTTTTTTACGTAGTTTCATAAGAAGTGCCTATATATTAGAACTAAAATGAAAATGCAAAAACGAACTACTTTCATCATCTAAAGATGAAGCTGTAAGATTTCATTTATGGGGAGAGATTACCAGTTTGCCATTTTGCATTCTCACAACCATGTACACCACAAATTTCATAAAGACGCTGAAGTTTACATAAAGAGCAGAAAACTGACATTTAAAGAAAAGCTATTATCTATACTAATAGAGTATGCGCGAGTGTTTGTAGGGGGCAAATATTCATACTGATAGAATGTGCACGTTAATTTTTACTTTCTCTACTACGTATAGTAAGTAGGGGAAGTATTGTATTCCACACAAAAATTCGATACCGAGATTTCACCGGAAATACATGTTTTGAGATCCCTGAATCCAAAAAAAAGCATTTTTGGAAACATGTCCGCGCGCGCGCGTGTGTGTGTGTGTGTGTCTGTGAACAGCATAACTCAGAAACGAACAGTCGGATAAACACCAAACTTGGTATTTAGGTTCAGTATCTTCCAAGGATGCGACACGAAGGTTTTTTAAGAAAATCCCCCCACCCCAGATTACCCTTTACATGGAACATTTTGCGAAAATTTTAATTTTCTCAAAAATGGCTCTAACGATTTTGGTTAAAATATCATATGTTTAAGATATTTTTATGATAAATAAAATGTATATCTTGAATTTCCTGGGAATGTCTCCAAAAATATTCTTCATTGTGAACGACTTTTGCATAACTGGTAAACCATAAGAAATAGACAAAATTTTACTACACAAAAATGTAGATCGCTTTACAATACACAATTTATGTCATATACATTTTTTTTGTTGAGTGAACCATTTTCGAGATATTGCTTCTTATTCCCTTAAATTTTTCAATAATTTTCTCAAATGGGAATTCGTATTCATTGTTTTGTCTTGGATATGCAAAGAGTATTAATCTGTGGCAAAGGGAATAGTGCTGCACCTAGCAACCAGCTATTAAGAGATATGCATGTGCTTAAAGGCTACTGTATTTCCAAATTGCCCTTGTAAATATATATTCCCCTTACATCTACAAGAAAATTAGCAATAAGATAGAGTCTGCAAATGTTTATCTCGATTCACATGAAGTAGATGGAGAATAAGCGTTTGTATAAATAGTTTGTACAAGAGTAGAGAAAGTCATGTGAGTGTAACACATCACATTTTTTTTCTTACTGGTCAGAAATGTTTCTTACCAGAGGAAATATTTCGTTAGGGTGGTTTTAAAAGGTTTATAAGGAGCTATATTCGTTTCCAGTCTGGGAAACACCTATACTGGAAGTGGAAGCGTTTGAGGGCCGGCAATTATGCAGAATTATGTATGAATTTATGTCTAGGCTAAATAGAACAAATTAATCAATTGTAATACTGGAGTATTTCAGATCAAAACACAATTAATTCATAGTTCAGAACATTTGTTTAATACTACGGCATCAACTGTTTCGCGTCCTGTTTAGTTTCTGAAGAGTTTGAAAATATATAAATTTCCGTTTAGCATAGTCTTAATTCTCAAAGCCTTCTAAGTCCGGTTTC
The DNA here is from genome assembly GCA_030765065.1 of Deroplatys truncata. Lineage (NCBI taxonomy): Eukaryota > Metazoa > Arthropoda > Insecta > Mantodea > Mantidae > Deroplatys > Deroplatys truncata. The sequence goes on from CM060979.1 coordinate 111,439,659, forward strand.
CAGAAAACAAAATAGCACTGTGTAATCCTATGTGTGTCTAATTGCTGGTTAAACATGGACTTCAGTATTTAATTAAAATATTGTAATTTATGCAGTGTGCAACAGAATGTTTACGTAGTTACTAAAGAAAGTGCCATTCCCTTAGTCGTACCAAAATTTCAACTTCGTATATGATTCGGCCGTGCAGTTTTTACGCCAAACAAGAATGTCCCAATTTCCACAAGTAATTGTTTTGCACGATTATGCATTTTCTTGTGCACACGCTTAAAGTGGATTGTAAAACTTTATAGAAAACCCACATTTGCCATTGAATGGCTGACGATATGTCTGCAGAAAATAAAGTTCCCGCTTTTCTCTGTGTCTTGTGAAGAATTCTGCTTTCTTGAAATCATCATAGCATCAATTAGCGTTGGCAATGGAATTTCTTTTCCTTACTCAGTTGTTTCCGTTAAGTTATTTCAGCGTTTATGTTTTCAAAACACACGATCATAAGAAACTGTACAATATATGTTAGCATACAATTTTTAAAATAAAAATTTCATTTGTGCTCTTTTATAAAACCATTTTTACAATTTATGTTTTCAAAACACGATCGTAAAAAAATTGTAGAGTATATGTTAGCCTACAGCATTAAAAACAAAAGATTTATTAGTGCTCGTTTATAAATCCTTTTTTTACAATTTATGTTTTCAAAACACACGATTGTGAAAAATTGCGCAGTATAAGTACTTTGTTAGCATACTCCTTTACATAATCTTTAAAAGAAAAAAATTAAAAGTACTCGTTTTTAAACACTTTTTTACCGCTTGTGTTTTCAAAATAAAACTGTACAGTATACGTTAGCGTACTCCTTTATACAATCTTTAAAAACTTCTGATGCGTTACTCTCACATGACTTTCTACTCATTCATGTAAAACTATTCTTACAAGACTTCATTCTTCTATCTTCTTGATGTTAGTCGAGATAAACGTTTACAGAAATTCTCTTATTGTATGTTTCCTTGCAGTTACAAGGTAATTGGAATGCATTATACTTTAAGGCGAGAGTCAAATTTTCTAAGAACGGATCGCTATGTAGTGGCTTTGAAATTCCGTTCTCTACATGGCCAAGAGAAAAACACGAATAGCGATTTTCCTCTTGAGAACAATATAAGCATTTGAAAATTCTAATCAAACAAAGAATATCTCGAAAATAGTTAACGCCACAAAAAGAAAATATTGGACATAGATTGTGTGCTTTAACGAGATCTATATATACTTTTTTAATGTAGGTAGTAAGATTGTGTTTATCTTTTACGGTTTACCAGTTACGCAAAAGTCATTCAGAATGAAGAAGACGTCACAGGCTGTTCCCAGAAAATTCAAGATATACATTTCATTTGTCATTAGTAACTAAATTATAGTATTTTAATCAAGATCGTTGGACCATTTTTGAGAAACTCAAAATTTTCGATAAAGTTTCCATGTAAAGAGTTGTTTGAATTGGGGGGGATTTTCTTGAAAATCCTGGTGTCGCATCCTTGGAATATGCTGAACTTAAGTACTAAGTTTGGTATTTAACCGAATTTTTGTTTTTGAGTTATGTTGTTCATGGATACAGGCAAACACACACACAAAACACGTAGAGACCTTATTCTAAAATGATTTGTTTTTAGGTTCAGGGGACCTCAAAAGATGTATTTCGATGAAATTTCGGCATTAAAGTTTTGGATGGAATACAATACTTCCTCTACTTACTCTAAGTACGCAGTGCAGGAAGTATTTTTTTAAAATTCGTTTTTAAAACTCGCTTCCAAAGCTTCTAATTTAATGTGCTCTCACGCCTTGAATTTTTATGCAAAACAAAGACCATAGCCTGGAGGACCGTAAGTGTTTACCTTTACTGCATGTTCGTCACAGCAAGCGGGGCTCTTGAATACTTGTTTTAAACATGTTGCAGCACATATCTACTGCTTTAACAACCGTTAATATTCTGGACATATTACTATATTCTTGGAGATAGAATGGCTATTCAACAGAATGAATTATCTGTTTTTATTCTTCATGAACTCAAGTAATGTATGCGACAAAGGTAGCCGACGATCTCAGATGCGTGAGTGGAAGACAAACCTCGAGCTCGCCAGTCTGCAGCTGCTTCGATTTAAGACCGTGACCAAGCGAATTGCTCAACTCAGACGTATCACACACCGTTTGTCAATCTTAAGATTTCTAAGCATAGTGTTTCAGAACTTTTTAGACAGCGAATTAGAGAATTACTGACTTGAATGACGTAAGCGGAGAAATCATATTGGTTTAGAATATAATTATCAGCGTGCTGTCATCTAAGCTTACATCCTTCTGTTTGAAGAAGAGCTACAAGAAAATCTTTGTGTACTTTCTCAGTCCAAAATGTATATACACACGAGGGCTGTCCAGAAAGTAACCTTTTTAAATAAATATGAAATCGGTATACGAGTACATACAAAAGTTTTATTATATACATCTGAAAACTACAGCTTTTCTCTATTTTTCTACATTGTCTCAAAACAGATTCAAGCACTTGTCATGTATTTTCACAGTCTTTGAAATACCCTCTGCATAAACTTCTGCCGCCTGTGAGCTAAGCCAATCTGTCACGGCGTTTTGAAGCCCTTCGTCATTACCAAAGCGCTGAGCTGTAAGCCACCTTTTCATGTACAGGAACAGATGGAAGTCGCTAGGGTCCAAGTCCGGCTGTACGGGGGATGGTCAAAAACGTACCATTTGAACTTGGCCAAAAGTTCATTTGTGTTGTTTGCTGTGTGAGGCCGAGCGTTGTCATGCAAAAACACAACCAGATGTCAGAAGACCACAACGCTTTTTTTGGGATTACTCTTCTTAGCCTTTTCACACTTCACACTCACTTCAGACTTGGCGGGATTTGTTATTTCGGCGCTCATATTGTTAAGTTATACCTAGCAAACATGCGACAGTACTGCGCACGTTGATGTCGAAATGGCGGCGCTACCCCTACTACTCGTGCTATACATGAACGGAGGTTAGTTTCTGGACAGCCCTCGCATGTATGTGTACAGAGAGAGAGAGAGAGAGAGAGAGAAAGAGAGAGAGAGAGAGAGAGAGTTGTCTTCTATGGACCATTGAGGAAAGTGTTTAATAAATTCCTTTCTGTGGAGCTCTTTAGTAGTGTGGAAAATTTTATGTTGCGATGAAGGCGGGAATATAGTTTTTGGACATTTGAAATACGGATACCAGAAGTATGGAACATGTGAAATGGACATGCTAAATAGAAAGAATGGGCCAAGGGATGGGGGGGTCACTATTAAAATGATAGAAAGAGGTACTGGATGAGAATAAACTTTCTGCTAAGAGATGCACTGGAAGACATTATGAATGGGAGGGAATTTCATTCCAGAAGTAGATGGTAAATGAAAGACATATTAAGTGATTCACACGTAGAGGCGAAGAGAATAGGGGAAAGGAGTTATGAATTGATGAGGTTGGGTTGCAATGAGGGACCTCTCTTGTACAGAAAGTTATGATTGATTAATTATAGACTGTAGCAACAATAAGCAGCTGCTCACACAAGAGAATTACACATTACTCCCCTGTTACATAAGAGCTTGCTTAAAAACACGAACATAGGAATTTATGTTTGTAGCACACATCTCGTACTTTTGCGCTTTAGAAGCAGTTTTATATAAATATATAAATATGCCTTAACATTTATTAAAATTAAGGTTCATTTTCCCGTTAAATACGGAAAAGCGCATCAAGCAATATCAATAAAAAAGCCCAAATTTAATTGAAATATCACCTTAGGGTTTCTAGGTATAAAATCCCGAAGGTAAATTGAGCATGTACATAAATAGCAGCTATATCGGCAATAGCTAAGTTTTTAATGGGTGCAAAACGAGAAAGAAAGCCCCTTTTCTTTGTTAGTCACTTTAGCGTGACTCCCACTGCAGTGCTTGGAGCTGCTACTCCAACACCCACCGAGTCGGCGCCTCTCACACACGCAGTACAAACAAGTTAATTTAACTCGAGCTCTCCCATACACAACAATTAAGGCGGGCTTAGATAGCCACTTAAGTTCCAATCGTTTTAGCACTGCCTTAACTTTGAGCTGCGGCGGTGCTTCATTAATTCATTAAGGAAAGTAAACAAGATGGGAGAACGTAACCCCTGCAGTGTAGCTCTGCAATACATAACAGCAATTTACGGCATTCGAAAATAATATCAGAAACAAGGCTTTCTTTAGATTTAAATCATTCAACAAATGTAACATCTCTCTATACCAGTACTTCCAAGAATTGTAAGAACGTTTTCAAAATATACGATACAGTTAGGTCTAAAAGGTGAATTAACAGAAGAGACGGTTTGCCTAAGCTATCATACAGGCCTAGTATAGGCCCCTAAAAATTAAGAGTTGATCCAGTCTCGCTAGAAGCAAGATGGTTAGCAAACATGGGGAAATAGGTGGACGAGGAGAAACGAGTGCATTTAAGAAAGAAAGCTGATAAAGGTATTTTCTGAAATCTAAACTACCCTTAGAGCTATAAAAAGAAGTCTAATCTCTCGTCCTTTGATGAATATCTTCTACTGTATGCAAAAATGTTTTCATGTATGTTTCTCATGATGGAGCACCAGGGGTAGGTATCAGTAAATGCCACGCTAGGGCCTTTGCAGCAGGAGACAAACCCACGAACATAATAGGTGCATAGTGGGAGCAAATAGCAGTTCAGTTTTGAACAAACAGAACACGATAATATGAGTCTTCACCAGGGAAACTTAGTAGCTTATGGCAAACCACCGGTAGCCTGTGCTACTGCCACCAGCACGCAACGATAACAGGTGCGTAGTGTGAGCAAATAGCAGTTCAGTTTTGAACAAACATGATCATATGAGTCTTCACCAGAGAAACTGAGTAACTTATAGCTTTGCCTGTGCTACTGCTACCAGCACGCAACGATAGCAGGTACCTAGTGCGAGAAAATAGCAGTTCTTTTGAACAAACAGTATGTGATAATATGAGTCTTCACCAGAGAAAGTGAGTAGCTTATAGGCACACCACCATAGCTTTGCCTGTGCTACTGCTACCAGCATGCAACGATAACAGGTACTAGTGCGAGAAAATAGCAGTTCTTTTGAACAAACAGTATGTGATAATATGAGTCTTCACCAGAGAAAGTGAGTAGCTTATAGCACACCACCATAGCTTTGCCTGTGCTACTGCTACCAGCATGCAACGATAACAGGTACCTAGTGCGAGAAAATAGCAGTTCTTTTGAACAAACAGTATGTGATAATATGAGTCTTCACCAGAGAAAGTGAGTAGCTTATAGCACACCACCATAGCTTTGCCTGTGCTACTGCTACCAGCATGCAACGATAACAGGTACCTAGTGCGAGAAAATAGCAGTTCTTTTGAACAAACAGTAGAAACTGAGTAGCTTATAGCACGCCACCGTAGCATTGCCTGTGCTACTGCCATCAGCACCAACCATAACAGATGCCTAGTGTGAGCAAATAGCAGCTCAGTTTTGAACAAACAAATCGTGATAATATGAGTCTTCACCAGAGAAACTGAGTAGCTTATAGCACACCACCATAGCATTGCCTGTGCTACTGCCACCAGCACGCAATGCTTCGCTGTGCATGATATCCCTTACTCACACGGCTGGCCGAGGTCGTTAAGGCGCGGACTGGTATACGCGGTTCGAATTCTGTCAGAGCCATCCCTCTATATGAGATTTCTTCCAGGTTTTCCTCTATTGCTATGACCATGAAAGAAAGGGAGAAAACCGAGTAAATGAATGGCTGAAGAGAAGTGCAATGGGCCTTGTTAAGAATCTGGTGCTATTCAGTTATTATTCCTTAGGTTTTCACGCGCTATCGTTATTTATTAACTTTGATATAAAATACACGAAACCGCTAGTTTTAATCGCTAGTTTTGGATGTAAGTCGGCTTATTAAACATCAGTATATGCATTTCTACTCGAGAATAAAAGCTCACATTTATCACACGAAATCGCTCGGATGGCTCAGGGGTAACGTCTGTGGCCCGCATTCGTGAGGTCGTGGGTTCGATTCCCGCGATTGACCATCCTGACCCAAGGGTTTTTTCGGGGTTTCCCCCGGTCACTAGACGAATGCTGGGAAGTTTCGTTACATTCCCCGAATTTCGTGTCCCTCCATTTACCTCTATTCTCATTTCATTCCATCTTTCATCTGCTTGGTCCGTTTCAGGGTTGAAAGTGTCGGCGGGAGTCTCGACATTGCATGGTGGGGGAAAAGGATGCTCTATGTAACCCTTCCTCCCCCGGAATGGGGACGGTCTGAATCCTGTGCCCCCAGGGTATATGCAAGCCCGCAGGGCGGGAGGGGAGCCGGTTTCACTAGCTGTCATCCGGGGAGTTAGGGACCGTGTCCTCTGCTCTGTTGTGCCTCCTGGTTCGGCCACCCTGCGTCTCCTCTCATCTCATCCCTCCCTCACGGGACCACCCCGTCACGGTTTCAGATGAAGGTACTAAGTGCCCCTCCGCAGTTAGTCCTTGTCCCAGTCATACTCACTAATACAAATTTAATGTTGTATGTCCGAAGTTCATTACACATGAGAGTTTTAACACTTCTTGGGCGAAGATTTGATCCCATGACGGTTCTTGAGTATGTGAAAAATTCTTTTTCATAATGGACATTCATGATAGGAATACACATAGTTTGAAGGAGTTTTTCTGCCAACAATATAGTTTTTGATGCAGGCCCTAATGCACCGAAAACAAGAGCACTGTCCTCTGCACTGTGTGTAGTAGCCTTATCCGCCTTTATCTGAAAGATGACATATTTAGGAAAGAGAACATTAACTACATAATTGGCAAATGCTGCTTGATTTTCGCCTCTTGTGGCGATTACAAGTGTACAAAATCAAGTGTGTTTTTTTTATATAATTTTGCGAACATCTAATTTTTATTCAGCGAATTCGCACCAGTTAGCTCATTTCGCTACTTAAAACTACCATAAGATGAAATTATTATGCAAATCATCGTAAGGTATGCCCAACAAGGCATAACGCATTTCTGGTTATCATTGGTACAAAAGAAATCTATATAGTCTATTCACATGAATTTCTCTACTAAGATTTCCAAATACCCACTGCACGTTAGGTTGTTTAAAACACATTATTGCATGCATACCAGCTGTTTATATCACAAGTGAGTTTTTGTTGCTTATGAGTGCACGCTGAAAAAGAAATATATCAGATATTTTCAAGTGTGCTTCAGGTGCCGCATCACGTTTCACCTAGGAAACATTCTAAATAGTAATAAATATTTTCGAAACTGCTGATGCTATGAGGAAAGTTTTTTTTTTGGACAAAGAATGTGTATTTAAATGAAGTCTACATTTTTCTTGTATATTTTTTGTCTATCCCTTACTATATTAGATTCGATAAGAATAAAGATAACTTCAGTCTGTATTCACGTTACACATTTTATGCATCGTGTAACTATCTCACATAAGACATTTTAATCAAAATCATTAGAGCCATTTTTGAAAAAAAAATATATATATATAAAATAAGGAACAGTGTTGCATGTAAAGGGTTGTCCGGAGCGGGGAAATTTCTTGGAAAAGTTTGCCTTGCATTTTGAAAGTTGAGAAGTTGAGACGAAGCTTATGGTATTTGAATTATGCTATTCTCGCGCACCTTTCTCAAGAATTGCACGTTCTACAGGGTTTTATAGGGCAAGGAAACTGTATTCTGTAGATGTGTAGAGCATTCCATTTTATTTCACCTAACCAACAAAATGTACCTACTAATACCTTCGTAACAGAAGTTGAAAATGGTAGAAACCTTATCACTGTATATCACTAGTATTTCATTAGGAAAAGTATTCCCTGAATTACAAATTTCGTAGCTTATGTAACTTTATCTCAATACCTAGTGATTTTGGCAACAACAGAACTTTAAATAATGTCAGAATGAACCCATTTATAGAAAGAATTTATATGAAAGCAACTACAAGCTTAAAGACAGGACAGTCTCAGGATTACATTTTAAATGAAGATAGATAAGAGCAAATAAATTAAAATCTTATATTAGGTAACAAAGCGTACGTTATTTCGGATTTAGTTTAACCTGGGTCAAATAATAGGATATCGTTCCGTCTTTAATGAATAACAAGTAAAACTTTTTTATTTCCTAACAGTACCAGCAGACGATGCACAGTGGTTCGGATTCGATATTTTGTTGGTTAGGTGAAATGGAATGGAATGCTCTACAGAAGACAGTTTCCTTGCCTTATAAAAACCTGCAAAAACATGCAATTTTTTTTTTGAGAAGAGTGCGCGTGAATGTAAAGCGAACAAAAATCGATTTTTGCATTTTGTTTTAGAAACGCAAATAACTTTCCTAGTAAAGTATGTTTATCAGCATAACTTAATTTCACTTTTTCTTTGAAAATTGCTTCTATATTTCTCAGAATACGGCTAAAGCGATATATATCTTTGCGTTTCTGAACTCCTTTTTAAAAGTAAATATTAAAATCTCTTTATCACTTCAAAATAAAATTCAGGCTCTACAACTTTGTATAGTATATACTCCATGGTCTTATCCATGTACTCACTGTATGAAATTAGAATTTAATTCATTTATAAGGACTGTGATACTGACTTTCATAGCGCCTGATTTTTAAAGAAAAATAAATTTCGCTTGAATTATAGAAAACTGTGAAATGTGTACGTATGGATGACATGAAACAAGTTCTAAAATGAAGTCTATAAAATATATCCTTAAAAGTTTCATCGTCAGATGCGTGGATAACAAGGTAGAGAATATTAATGCGCGCAGTCTGAGAATTAACTCGCACGAGATAAGTACCTATTGAAAAATTTGTTTATGTCGCGTCTCGTCCCATCTTATGGGATGTCTCATGGCCAGCAAACCAAAATAATCTTCAGTTGTGAGAAGAAATTGATTAGTGGTTGTTTTGTGTGTTGTCAAGTTTACAACAAACGGCTTTTGGGTGTTTTAGAGGTACCTACTTTGCTTTTTGTTAACTGTTTCGCTTGAAACTCATATCATGTATAGTAATGGATACTCTTTTCCAGCAAATAATCTTTGAACGTCCACAGGGCATTTCCATCTAGCAAATTGGATGTCGTAAATGTATTCCCCAATGCGACAACTCATAAGTTTCTACTTTTTTGTAGCTGCCATCAAGTCATGTTACTAGAATTGAACCTTTTTTTCATGTTTACAGTGTGCCACAGTGAGTAATAACGCGAAAAAAAAATCTATTTCCTAAATCTCTTGTTATTTTCTGAACTTAAAGCTATCCGCTTTTGATATTTCTTGCTTCCACTATGGGAGAACGTATGACATACTTGTCTTTGTAGATATTTCACGACTAGGATGAATATCATTCTCTCCCTGGTCGAGTTAAGAAATATAGAAGTTCAACACAGCTAAAAACCTAAGAAGCTGAATCTCGATCATCAAGAAGTCATCTATCTGGTAGACTCAGTACAGAGAGAACTATATTAATTTTTCATGCCTCTGTCCAGCATCCTTGATATTCCAGTAGCTGGTACCGAACCTCCGTTATGAATGAATACATAAATGAATGAACAAAGAAGGAGGCACACCCGGAAGATCCTCATCATCATAATTTAGCCGTTAGGCCTGTTCAGTTTCGCTAGTTGAGCAAGCATCCGAAAGTCTTCACCAGACTCTTGCATTTCCGAATCACAACACACTGTCCCACATGATTACGGTGCAGTACGCGAAAAACTGGTATTAAATGAACGCACTTGGCGGGAGTTGAACCTTGGCACCGTTACCTGAATTACCCGCTGTGCATGCAACCTGAAGTAGTGACCAGCCAAGCGTGCCAGGAACGGTTTCCAGTGTATACAAATTCGTCCAGAGCAAAGGAACAGCAGTTTCCTGTTCATTATCCGTGCTAATAATTATTTAATGAGGTGCTCATTCAGTTTTGCAGCTTTCTCTGGTGTAATGAATTTCACACAAAAACTATTTGCTGGAATTAAGGCGTTTTTTTTCGATCTAAGATGCATTTCTTGTGTTCTCAATAATTGACCTAATGATTAGCTTTCTTGCTGTTGACACCGAAAGTTGCAATCACAAGGCTAATGAGTAAAACAGTCGTAGAAATTATAACCGCGCAAATTTGCTTTGGAAAAGGTCCACAAAAAGGGTGAAAATTGAAAAAGAGGGAAGAGAACACATTTTCTTTCCACAGTCCACACACAGGCTATGTAGTCTGCATCAATATAACTAGCAAAGCTGAGGGTATGGATGGTGTAGGCTGGACTCTGCGGTAAAGCACAATTGTGCAGCAGTTTTGCATTCTGCTCTACAACCTTAAAGCAAATACCATTAGCCCCTACTTCACCTATGTAAGGGAGTTCAGGGTAGTTCAGAGTCATCTAAGTCACAGTCGAGAACGAAAAGTTGCAGGAGCATTTACTTTCTATAAATCAAAGACTGAATCTGGACAATGATCATCACTTCTTGAAGCCGTACCCTTTGCTTCAATATGTGCTGTTGATTCTGCTGCTACAGTAGTTGGCTATGAGATCTTTTTCTCAGGGTATGCGCGGGCGTATTGTGAAAGGAACACACTTTATTGACTGAGCGATTTAATATGATCTAATCCTTGACCTGTTGAAGAGAGTTGCCGACCGTTTGAAGATAATGAATCTGATTATGAATCTAGCACTCGAAATTACAGGAATTGAATTATACCTGCTAACTTCTAACGGTTTGAAACAGCTGTATCCGTAATAAAGAAATTAGAAGCGTAATTGATATGAGTCGATAAAATACTTACGGGCAAAACCCTCGTGGCTACTGCTAAGGCATAATGAACTGCCGATCGAAGACTGTAGGCCCCTAAGGCTGTACACGAAGTAAAGAAAGGGAAGCTGCCAATTTTAGCAATACACGCTCTTCTAATACTTAGTCTTCGCCTACCTTAAAACTACCCCACCAGGGTTCCTTCTCGCGTGGGACCAATCTTAAATTCCTAGTATGGTATCTGACACTGTTACTAAGGCGGTACCTCTCCGAATCTCGGAATTTCATTCCCTTTCTCTTTTACAGAATTTAAAATCTTTTCAACTCAAGCTTGTTACATTATAGTACATTGACTTAATACACGGACATTATTTATTTAATTATTTATACATTCTTGTCAATAATTACGGTATGAAGATGCATCGTTTTTTACTATATTTGTACACCTTAGGGTAGTTTTCAAAATGTTTAACTTACGGCCTCAATAACACACTGTATTTAATTTAATAAAATTGTTTTTCCGCGAGTTTAACAACTGAATGCTCGAGAGTAAAGAACACGGGAAATACATTATATAATGACATAATTTACTGTTCGCACATATAAACTACCAAAACTAGTCAAACTAAGCAGTATTTTACCATTTTCTCAGCAAATTTTATACATTTAAATCGCAACGGACTTACTTGCATGAACGGATCATTTTTTTTTTTTTTTTTTTTTGAGAACAAGGTACATGTAGATAATATCCAAAACGGACATCGTAGTGTCTTTTAAGAATAACGTACCAAAATGTGAATAGGGATTGGCTACATTAGTATTTTTGTAACTACCAGGAATACTTATAAATAATAATTTTGGCGGCTTTGCATCCGTCAAAATTGGCAATATTTCACAAACACTCTACAGACTGTTTACACTTTAGAAACATAACTATTGTTCGGTAAAATATGCATAAAGCAGAAATAATTCCCTTTATGCAGATGACATCCTATAAGGTCTGTTGCATTACGTGACACAAAGTACGGTTAATACGGTTTCACACCTGTGATTTGCTTAGCAGTTGCCACGGTTCCGGGAGCGACGCTCGGACCTACTGTTGGACTTCATTTTTATTTAGGCGATCATGCCCTTGTGAGGTCAGATACGTTTGAGTTTATGAGTGCCCTGACTTTTCTTTCCCGCACTCGTCTTCACCCTCATATTATACGCTGGGCTACTCAGTTGCGCCTTACAGGCATTCCAACTACTTCTCCTCCCTTCTGAAGGTTACCAAGATCACGTGTGGCACTGGGCTGCTAAGATATCATTTAAGTATTGGGGGGAGGACGATGGGTTACATTCAGATGGCTTTCATCAATATTTTTATATAGCTACTACAAAATATTCATAGCAAAGATTATTTTTCTATCTACTTCAGGTTAATCGAGATAAACTTTTGCAGAAATAGTTTCATTACACATTTCGTTGTAGGTACAAGGAAGATAAAGGGAACCGAGTCGACAGCCAGTCAGGTGTTTAAAAGTGTGTCGCTATAAGATGGCCTTAAAATTCCATACTCCTATGTTATCTTGAGAAACTACTGAATAAATGACATTTGGAATTTTTCAATACGTTGCTATTTTTAAACTAATAATAACAGATATCTCAGAAATGGCTGATATTGCAAAAAGTTATTTGAAATAAATTATGTGTTTTAAAAATTCTATATTTTGTGTTCAGTAAGTTGTTGCTTATATCTTATCGTATACAGGTATGCAAAATTATAAATGTTCTACTCGAATAAGGAGGACTTCACAGGCTATTCCCAGGAAATTCAAGAAATGAATTTTATTTGCAATGTAAATATCTTAAAGATTATGGTATTTTAATCGAAATTCTCAGGAGCCATTTTTGAGAAAATAAAAACTTCGAAAATTGTCCATGCAAAGGGTAGTTTGGGGTGGGGGATGTTCATGAAGATACCTACCTACTGAACTTCAGCACGTATTAAAGAGACTTTTCGTTTTATAGTTATGGTGTTCTCTCTCAGTTGCATGCATACGGACGCGTACCTTTTACTAAAAATGCTTTTCTTGGGTTCAGGGTCCTCAAAGTAAGTATTTCTGGTGAAATATTGACATGGATTTTTTTTGGGTGGTATACAATACTTCCCCTAATTACCGCAAGTGCGTAGTAGAGAAAGTAAAATTCTGATGTATTACATTCATATTACTTTCTCTACCTACTATCGTTTATTTTTATGTAGTTTCTACAAGCTATTCTTACGAAAGCTTATTTTTATATCCCTTTATGTTAATGGAATAAATCTTTGCAGAAATAGTTTCATCACAATTTCGTTATCGATACATATCCACAGGAGGAATAGATGAAATCGAGTTGAGTCAAATGTTTAAATGCTGGGCTAGAATTCTATAAGAGATTTTATTTTATTAATTTTTTTTGGGGGGGGGTGTTCCGTTTATATCCCGCCTTTACCTGCAGTAGTCATTTCGCGTCCTTTCACCTTTGGAACATATTGCCTTATTGACAATGGTATTAACTCGTATGCATTTGAGTTGGGTTTCTAGATTACTTTGGGTTTTATACTTAGATCACTGACATATCCAAAATCTCATTCATACTTCCAGATTCTGGGGAGCATACGGAATAATCTTGACTACAGAAAAATTCCACCTCCCAGCCGGGAATCGAACCTGGGAGCCCTCGCACAGCAGACAGGTGCACTACTGACTGAGCTACGGGAATAGCCACGAGATTATTATTTTCATGACATCGCGAGAAATAGCTGAATAGCGATAGTACCTAAGAAAGGAATTTCAAAGTGTTGAAAAATTAAAACCAATAATATGAGTTTTAAGGAGATATAGGTATATTTTTTGTGTGGTAAGATTTTGTCTTATCTCTTAAGGTTTACCAGTTATCCAAAATTCCCTCCGAATGAAAATGAATTACAGGCTATTCCCAGACAATTCAGCATATATAAAATTTTATTTCTCTGCAAATACCTTAATATATGGCATTTTACTCAAAGCCGTCAGAGATTTTTAAGAAAATAAATAGTTTTTTTTAAAAAAAACACGTATTTCCTGTGAAATTCCGACATCGAATTTTTGGTTGGAATACAATACTTCCCGTTACCCACTATTGGTAGGTGGCACAGAAAGTAAAAACATATACTGACCTATGATGTTGCGTGTTCAATTAACAAAAACGGATATAATTATACGAATCTTCTGTCGTGGTTTGTCATTTAGCTCTCTTCCTTCTTGACGTTGGTATTCTCTGAGATGTAGTGTCTGACCTGTGAATTGTGTGTGTTCATGGCTTTAGCCCAATGCGCGTGCTCCCTTTCTGTCTGTTCCACCCTACATCCACAGAAAGCTAATAGTAGCTATGTCAGGATTCAGCAAAGCTAAGATGCTTATCGGCAAATGTAAACGAGAAAGCAATATTTCACGCCGTCTCCAGTCACGAGGGAAGCATTCAACATCGAGCGAAGAAGTCTGGCGCTGCCAAGTCAGCACCATGCCGTCCCTGGTTGCGCTAAGAATATAAAGTGGAAGGGTTAAAAACCAGCGGGCTGTTAATATAAATGCTCTGCATTCAATTTTGCTGGTGTTGATTTTGTGCGCGCAGTAAAAATATAAATTAATTACATTTCCTTTTATACAGAGACCTAACAGTTCGCCAAGAGCGAATATTTTGAATACGCAAAATAAAAACACCAAAAACCTTTGTACGTTTGCTGGAAATTGAAATGTGTATAAGCGGTTAGAAATAAATTCTTTGTATTGGACATAAATTGGGCTAATTACCGAGCGGGATGGCTCAGGCGGTAACGTCTGTGGCCCGCAATCGGAAGATCGTGGATTCGATTACCGCGGCCGACTTTCCTGACCCATAGGTTCTTTCGGGGGTTTCACCGGGTCGTTAGGTGAATATTGGGAAGGTTCGTTACATCCCCCGAATTTCATACCCCCCAATTTCACCCCAATTCTCATTTCAATTCATCTTTCATCTGCTTGGTCTGTTTCAGGGTTGAAAGTGTCGGCGGGAGTCTCGGCGTTACATGGCATGGCGGTCTCCGAGTCCTGGGCCCCCTTATTGGAATGATAAAGCCTGCAGGGGGAGGGGAGCCGCTTGTATTAGCTGCCATTTGGGGAGTTTTAATCTGTAAGAAGTATTGACCCTGTCATCTGCCCTGTCGTGACTCGTGGTCTCTGTCTCCTCTCACCTCAACCCTTACTCCCGGGGCATCCCATCAGGGGCTTAGGCACAAAAGATCTTGTAAGTCAAGGTGCTAACACCCCCTCCGTATTTAGCCCTACTCTAACTCCTACATATTTATTCAGGTTTATCGTTCATGCATGAAAGTGTTCCTAATATTTTTACACGCAATTATTCAATATCATGTGACTGGAATAGTCTCATCCCGCAGCTCCATTCGCGTTAACTGCGGACATTCTTCTCACTCTCTCCTACTCTCTAGTCATGTCACCCTGCCCTTCTTTCTCTGTCTATACATGTCATGTATTGTGAAAAGTGCCAATAAAACTGCTTTTTCTGGAGTATTAACACGCATTAAATCGCAAGGAAAAGATTTTATACAGCAAAACTCTGTGTTCCTGTATGTTATACGACTGGAATTATGCTTCCCGAAATAACCAAAAAAATAACATTAAAATATTCAGAATTTTAATGCATCTAGGTGCTTAATATTAACGCAAACCTCAATAATAGGCGAGAGACGTACTACTGAATTAGAACCCCCTCCCCCCGATTCATTTGGAAAAACAAATAAGGTCTAGTCTATTCTCAAAGAGGGCACTATGTTGCATGTTTCTTTCCTTATATCAGTTCGTACAATTTTGACGGGGAGGGTGGAGGACACGCACATATACACAAGTAAAACTCTTAATTTGTGTATTCAAGATATGCTAGTATGCACGTTAACATCCGTAATGTTTCCAAAATCGAAATTACCAGATAAACTTCGGTTGCAGTTTTATTGTTTGTATAGAAGAAAAATAGCATAGACACTTTTGAAGTGTTACGTGTAGGAATCTGCATGAGAGACCGTAGAGTCTGACACCTCTACCTTCCTTAACAGATCCTATATACCGACTTGACCGAAACCAGCTCCAGCCTAATCCATTTATGTCGGTAAATAATCTAATTACTGTGCATGCTTCACACGAGAGAAGGAGCGAAATATGGATTTTAGAGAAGATGAAACAACGTGCTAGGAATGTCTGCGTTGCAATGGACATCCTCACGAATATTGACAGATTTCACGTGTAGAGAGTCATCCGTTTGGATACATAGCATCTCATTACTGATAGCGATCTTCGGAATCAAACCGATGGGTCCGGAAATATCAGATTAGCTGTCGTTATAAGGGCTTGATAATTCCAAAATAATTCTGACAATATAAAAATGGTTGATATTTAAAAAATTAAATCCCTAAAAAAACAAACAGTACAAAAAGGCTGATGTCTTACATTTGCATGGCTTTCTCTATCCACCGTCGTCTACTTGTATATCTATGTTACAAGCCTTTTCTACAAAAGCCTTATTTTGTATTTACCCCAAGTTATTCGAGACTCCTAAAGTTTTGCAGAAATGGTTTCATTGTAGAATTCGTTGTAGGTACAAGGGAATACAGGTGCGATAGTAAAACCTTGAGGAGGTGGGCTGCTATGTGCTGGCTTTGAAATTCCATATTTTTTTTTTTTTAAAAAAAAGGAATGGTGATTGAGCACTTAAAATGCATGATAAATGCTCGTGGACCTTTTTCTATTAAGTGCTTTATTCAGTGGACCTCAAAACGTGTATCGAATTTTATCTGATAGTTGGGTGGAATACATTTATGCTTGCTATAGGTAAGCAGGAGAGAAGGTAGTTCTACGTAGAACTCCTTCAGTACTTGCCTGTAATGAGGACCGAGTGTAGTCTGGCTAACACTCCTCTTACAAAAAGCTGTCCTGATAGGAATCGAACCAGGGATCTCTCACTCACATGACCAATGCCTCTTTGTCGCTCTGGGCTGCCCGAGGCGGTGTTGGCAGGCCGATGAATAATAGTCCAGGCACTAATAGGGTTTCAGATGGATCTATACTATCTATCAGAATAACAAAAGTGAACAATGGTGGGTATGTGCTAACATCGTTATTTATGAATACTGTTAATAAACAATAAAAATCAACAAGCTGCGAGTTTTTATCAACAAATATGTTCGTTTTATTAAAGTTCTTCAATATTCATGAACATGTCTGATTGTATTTGCATCTGGTTGCCCGTAATGCAGCTTTATTTTGTTTGAAGTGAGCACCGTAGCCAGGAGGCAATCAGAATCAGCTGAAAAGCCTACAATTGAACAATATTTAAAGCCATCGGTGACAATGTAGAAAGAGTTTTAAACTCACAAATTCAAATGAGTATAGCTTGCTTCTAAGGAGTAACATGCGCTCTGAATATAACATAAGATGTTCGTTGAAACTGGACAAATACCTACGTCTTTGTTGCAACCAATGTTAACCCTTTCTTTGTGGCTGTTTTCGTTTAACGCGCTTCATTATCTTAGGTCGTATTGCAACAGTTACCTCCGTGTTCTATCGATAAAACAGGATTCAATACGCACTTTATAGATGCCTTTAGTTATGCAGACAGATGATAGAATAGCCTGCTATTAGACGATCTCTGTTGCGTAGTCACCTTTCTGTGTTGTGGTTATTGATTTAATCGAAGGTGAACTGTTATGATCATTGCTATTATTTTTTTGTTGGTACTTACACATAATCAATGTGACGGCGCCGGGCAGAAGACCTAAGTTGCACAGTCTTCTTCTTCAGTGTGTTGGGTGATTTGTTGATAGGTGACCTTAGTTGCTCAGTAGCTTCCCTGTACCATCTATTTTTCATTTATTTTGTTCTGAGTTGAATACCTATCCTTGGTATTTGTCTGGCGTTTAATGGGGAAACCACGAGGTGAAAAAAAAATCAAATTGGCCATTACACTGGATATGAGCCACAGATACGATCTATGCCCTCTCTCTTGGGGTCGTGAGTCGTTCTTAATTAGATCGAAACCAGATATTGCAGACAGTGCTTAATAATTTAAAGTGTACTTTATTTCACGGAATTTTATGCTGATCTGTTTACTGAAGTTTTGGAGAATTCTCCTTGTCAGTATTTCACAGTCCTTAATATTCAACTGCACTTCTTAAATATGTTTCGATGTACTTATGTCGTAAGCAATACTATACGAACACTTTAAATATGTATATACTGTTAGGTATTACTAGCGACAGGAGTAGGGGTATCTGTAACATAAAAAGCAGGACAATGTGCTTGCATTTATGCTTTTGAAGGTTAAAATATGACTTGCATGACTTTATCAATATAGTTTTGCTTAAAAAGTAACTAGTAAAATACTGAAACGCCAAGCTTCTGCAGTGAGTTCTTCAAAAATAAGAACGAATTCCATAAGAGAAGAAACGAGTAAAATAACTTTTTACTAATTTACTCCTAAGTATGTAGGTACTATTCAAAGCATGGCTGCTTGCGAAGTAACTATTCAGAGTTACTGAATGAAGATATTTTGACAAGAGGGAAAGAGAGAGATACAAAAATAAGACAATTTATTGTCGGAAATGTCCTCTCTAGCCTGCTAGGTTTTTGTGCACGAAAGTCTCTTTGCAGCTGGAAAATAGGCGTTTCACCGATATTGTGGTGTGCAAGGTCGCGTTATTTAATAAAAAAAATATGAGAAAGAATATTGAATACGTGTTTGTAATTATCACCAAAGGTTAAAAACAGTTAGGAAATAGGTTTTCAACATGATATTCGATTTCCCGTTTATCGCTGTGGCAATAAGAGCACAGAGAGAGAGAGAGAGAGAGAGAGAGAGAGAGAGAGAGAGAGTGTGTCACCTCGTATACCTCCGCGTGCGCGGACGGATAAATCATGTTTTGTAAATGTCAGTTTTTTTCCTTAATGTTAGTACCTCAATTTGACAACGGTAATCAAGAAGTATTGCATTAGGTAAACATGTGAGAACATTTGCGGGCATAAAAATCTCCGGAAACACATCCTCATCCTCTCTCTCTCTCTCTCTCTCTCTCTCTCTCTCTCTCTCTCTCTCTCTCTCTGTGGCAAGCCGAAAGAAAGAAAAAAAAAAGTATAGACCGGACTTTCTACATATGTTCTGAAAAACTGATACGACAGAATAGTCTAATGTAATGTATTTGCTAAGCAGGTCTTAATTTGATATATAGCTCATTAGTTTTGGTTGAATTAGAAGGATTTTAATATGCTTTTAAATATTTTGCTGCACACTTTACTATTTAGGATCTATTATGTGTATGTGTTCAGTTAAGTACTTACATCTTAAATAGGATTTACTGTAGAAAGCTGTGATGTAGTTAAAAAATTAAAACCTGTTGCATCTATTGACATTTTCTTACCATATATTCCTACCCTGAATTAGTTTGTTGTTTGTGTTTGTTACCATAAGTTATTGCTTAAACAATCAACTTTTTACCCTCTCAATCGCTTAAATATGATGGCTATTCCACTGAAAACATCCATAAACAAGCTTCTTGGAAAATACAAAAAAAAAAAAAAAAAAAAAAAAAACCAACACTTTTTGAAGAGTTTGCGTGTGCGCGCGCATGTGTGTGTGTGTGTGTGTGTGTGTGTGTGTGTGCATCATAGCCTTTGGATTATATTATCATATGTTTGAGATAATGAAATGATATACAAAATGTATTTTTTGAATTTTCTGTGATTAGACCGTGAAGCCTTCGTCATTATTGTTGAATTTTATATAATTATAACTGGAAAAACAGTAAATAAAAATTTGCTTCAGGAAAATTGTAAAGCTCGCTGTACAGTGTTAATTTTCTTCGTAGCATTAACCATTTTCGAAATATTCGAAGTATTTGTTTGCATTTTCCAATGCTTTAAGCAATGCACTTAATTCGTGAACTGATAGGAAGAATATCAATTGTGTGTAGAGAAATTTCTTTTTAACCACTACATCTCAGTTGGTGAAAGAAATACGCCAATGAAATTAGGCCAGTAGCTGCATCCCAAGAACTTTTCATTGTTATATTGTGATTGGTTCCTGACATGCGTCATTAACTTGTAATTTAATCACACATTAATGACTGCATCACTAATACTTATGAACCAGGGTCTGTGCGAACAAACCGCACGCATGTAATGAAGAGAGCAGCACTACAACTCCAGTTAATTTACACAGACGCACATCTAACTGAACTTTTGCAGGTTTTATCCCTTTGTTTGCGCGAGAGAATATATCACTGCTTTTGTTTCGGCTGTGCTATATTAAGGAAGGAGCTTATAGTCCGTTGCACGAAATTCACCACTGATATCTCATCAGTTTCGAAGTCCAGTCTCTTGGCTCCCCATGATCGCTAATTTAGTCGCGTGAGATTGTCGTGCACAAAAACAGGATAGCAGCACGTGACGCGGTTCCCTGTTTTACCCCCTCCCCGCCCCCACATCACATCCCCAGCAGCAGGTTTCTCCCTCTTTGCCAACCCTCCGCCAGCTAGTCATTTATTAATGCATTTGCGCACAGGCGTGACAAAGGCACTGCTTTCCTTAAAGTTCGATAACTTTTTACCGAGTTGTGCCAAGTCTCGCCGCGTTACATCATCGAGTCGCCGTAAGCTAAGTGCGCTGCCAAACAAAGTGACAATTCACATGTTATTTGTTCGTTAACAAACACAACATAGCAATCATAGGCGCATTACTCACAACCAATTAATTATACAAAACGCCAAATGGAAAAAAAAGAGAACAGCGTGTGCTAAATGTAAATGAAGGTAAAGAAAAACATAAGTAACTCTCAGTGATTTACATAGGCATGGTTATCTAAACGGTGCATTCATATGCAAATGTAATAACTATTGCAAAATGCTTGTGGTACACCAGATAAATGTTGCACCTGTGCGTGTAATGAATTAAAATCAATTCAGAAACCTCTACGCTGTTTTGCATGAGCTAGCAGTTAAATTTGTTTCACAAATGGCGCAATTTTTTCATCGTCAATTCCCAATTTTTTTCATCGCCAATAAAACATAAATTGTTTTTGTTATTACTTTCTCTACTACGTATAGTAAGTAGGGGAAGTATTGCATTTCACTCAGAAATTAGATGCCGAGATTTCACCGGAAATACATGTTTTGAGGCCTCCTGAACCCCCAAAAAATCTGATGTGTTACACTCACATGACTTTCTCTACTCTTGTACAAACTATTTTTACAAACGCTTATTCTCCATGTGCTTCATGCTAATCGAGATATCGAGATGTTAATCTTATTGCTAATTTTCTTGTAGATGCAAGGGGAATTGGTAGGATTTAAGGAATAGTCAAATATTTTAAGAGCTGGTTGCTATGTGGAGTATTCCATTCTCTTTGCGTTACCAGGACAAAAAAAAAATGAATAACGAATTCCCATTTGAGAAAAAGTACAAGTAGTGTAAAATTTAAGGGAATAACAAGCAATATCTTGAAAATGGTTCACTCAACAAAAACAATGTATATGGCATAAATTGTGTATTTTAACGCGATCTACATTTTTTGTATAGTAAAATTTTGTCTATCTCTTTTGGTTTACCAGTTATGCAAACGTCGTTCACAATGAAGAACACTTTTGGAGACATTCCCAGGAAATTCAAGATAAACATTTTATTTGTCATGAAAGTATCTTAAATATATGATATTTTAATCAAAATCGTTAGAGCCATTTATCAGAAAATTAAAATTTTCGAAAAATGTTCCATGTAAAGGGTAATCTGGGGTGGGGGGATTTTCTTGAAAACCTTCGTGTCGCATCTCTGGAAGATACTGAACCTAAATACCAAGTTTGGTGTTTATCCGACTGTATGTAGTAAAATTTTGTCTATCTCTTGCAGTTTACCAATTATGCAAAAGTCGTTCAGAATGAAGAGGACTTTTGGGGGACATCCCTAGAAAATTCAAGATATACAATTTATTTACCATAAAAATGTTTTAAACATATGATATTTTAATCAAAATCGTTTGAGCCGTTTTTGAGAAAATAAAAATTATCGAAAAATGTTCCATATAAGGGGTGGTTTGGGGTGGGGGATTTTCTTGAAAACTTTCATGTCGCATTCCTGGAACATATTGAACCTAAATACCAAGTTTGGTGTTTATCCGACTTTTCGTTTTTGAGTTATGCTGTTCACAGCCACACACACACACACACACACACACACACACACACACACACACACACACACACACACACACACACACACAAGACACGCACTGACTTGTTTTCAAAAATGCTTTACTTTTTTATGTCCTGGACATACAAAGGGAATGGAATGCTCCACATAGCAACCAGCTCTTAAAATATTTGACTATCGCTTAAAGCCTACCATATTCCCCTTGCACCTACAAGAAAATTAGTAATAAGATAGACTCTGCAAATGTTTATCTCGATTAACATGAAGTAGATGGAGAATAAGCGTTTGTAAAAATAGTTTGTACAAGAGTAGAGAAAGTCATGTGAGTGTAACATCAGATTTTGTTACTTTCTCTACCACGTACATAGTAGGTAGAGAATTATTCCACTGATAAATTCGATACCGAGATTTCAACGGAAATACATGTATTAGGTCCCCGGAATCAGAAAAAAAAGAAGAAAGAAAGCATTTTTAGTAAAAGGTCAATGTATGTCTCTGTGTCTGTGAACAGCATAGATAGCTCAAAAACGAAAAGTCGTATAAGTGCCAAACTTGGTATTTAAGTTCAGCATCTTCCAAGGCTGCGACACGGAGATTTTCAAGAAACCCCCCCCCACTCCGACTATCCTTTACATGGAACATTTTTCGATTTTTTTTTATTTTCTAAAAGGTCGCTAACTATTTTGATTAAAATACCATATAGGATCAAAGATATTTGCATGACAAATAAAATGTACCTATATCTTGAATTTACTGGGGAATAGACTGTGAAGTCCTCTTCATTCGGAAGGAATTTTGTGTAATCTTGTATAACTAGTAAACGTTAAGCGATAGACGAAAACGTACTATACAAAAGATGTAGATGTCTTTAAAACACAATTTATTTTAAATAAATTTTTTGTGGCACAAGCCATTTCTGAGGTATCCGTTATTAAAGGTCCGAATTGTTCATTACTTAGTCATTTTCTTAAAGCCCTGTCAACATTCAGCTGTTTCTCGCGATTGCATGCAAACAGTATGGAATTTTAAGGTCAGCATATATGGCCCAGTTCTTAAAAAGCATTTGACTATCGGTGTTCTCTTTGTATCTATAAAGAAATGTGTAATGTAGTTGTTTCTGCAAAGGTTAATTTGGATTAAAACATAATAGATAGAAAAGTAAGCTTTAGTAAGAATAGTTTGTACACCCACTAATAAACGACAGAGGGTAGAGAATGCCATTTGTATGTAACACATCAGATTTTTCAGTTTACTTAAATTATTGTTAGCGTTGTTGGTATGGGATTCAAACAGGCGTGCTGTAAATTTTTATTGTTTACACCCAACTGGTTTATTAATTAAACATTTTTACATGGCACCTATCGCGTCAAGAAGTACTTAAGATTAGGCTTCTAAAATTGGCTCTAACGATTTGTTTTAAAATGTCCTATGTTTGAGACGTTGATATGACGAATAAAAGACATCTTAAAAATTACTGGAAGTTTGTCTATGAGATGTTCCTCATTCTTAGGGACCTTATAGAAACACCATCTATTTTTATTTCTACCTCCTTGACATTTAAATGTCCTTCAACGTGATTTCAATTGTCCATAGGTATCTGAACGGGACCAACTTTTGAAATTTGAAAATACTGCAATTAGTTTTTTCACCAAATATTTGTGACACATTGCACAACAAAATTTCAAAAGTTCAGATCAATTCCTGAGGGGTGGGTGGTCGTTTTTTTTTTTATGATCTACGGAATAAATCTTCTGCAGTGCAGTTTTCAAACTTTTCAAACCAAATTTTGGTTTTGTGCTCCAGATACATCTGTGTTACAAACATAAATATCACTTTCTTGCAAATAAAGCATTTTTAAGAAAACCAAAAAGGGAAACATTTTCCATATGAAGATAATTTGGGGTGTAAGGATTTTCGTAGTGTCGCATCCCTGGAAGATGCTGAACGTAAATACCAAGCTCAGTATTTATTCGACATTTCCTTTTTGAGTTACCTGCTTCTCTCTGTCTAACTTTCTCTCTCTTTCTCAGGCTTTATTCTAGAAAGATTTTTAATTGGGATCCCAAAACGTGTATTTCTGGTGAAATCTTGGTATCGATTTTTTTATTGGAATACAATATACTTTTACCAACTATAGATAAGTGCTAGAGACACGTAAAAATTAAAGATTGTACAGCTTTTAAGTTTTTTAATGTAATTCATCTGCAGATCTTGTAATAAATTTGCAAGAAAGAGGTGTTTGGAGTTTTAACCCAGAATTTTGAAAACTGCACGTAAGAAGGTTTTGCTGAGGTGGTTAAAAAAAGACAATTTTTTCAGGAGCTACTCAGCGAATTGACCTGAAAGTGTGGGAGTTTGTAATATCACAAATATTTGGTGAAGTTGACAGATTGGTCTCCTAAATCTCGTCCGTTTGTCGCCGCTTCATTTTGTGTTCTTGTTTGGTTTCAGAATGCAGCAACAGCAGCAGACAGTGGGAGTGACCAAGCTTAGGCTTACGGATCTCAATACACATCTCATCTGCGTTCTGTGTGGCGGTTACCTTATAGATGCCACCACCATCGTAGAATGTCTTCACTCTTGTAAGTTACATTGGGTGTTAATTCAGCATTTAAATTTGTCTATACAATGCTCGAATGAATTTGTGTCGATTGAAACAATTTTTTTTCGGTAAAACGATTTATGGAACATTTCAATATACCTAAGCTAAATAATCTTTAAAACAGTGAGTTTTTCTCATGGTAATCAAATGAACGCATCTGATCTTGTTAGCACGACAGGATGCGAGGATGAGTTCATAACAATTAGATAGTGTTTGGTTGATTCTGCTGTTTTCATCTCCCCATTATTTGTAAATGGTCATTTCACACAGCTTACACAATTAGCTTCATCCCTTGAAATTACCAAACAAATGTGGAGATACCTCAACACACATGCATTTAATGCAGAAACACTATGGTAGGGTAGGGATAAAGCTCCTAATGACTCTTTGGGCCTGTGTTCATATTCCAAATTTTCCCTTAGTTCATAGGACGAATATCGAGTTCATTTGCGCATTGAAATTGAATTAGTCCAAATTAACTATCTATTTAAAGGGTGTTGAAATTACAAAAGGAATTCAAGGTTATATACTTATTTGCGTGGGTGAACAGAATTTCTTCCATAGATGTCCCCTATTAGCTCTCAAGTTGTCTACACATCAGCTTGAGTGTGCTATAAATCTAAGTGAATATTTATATAGGTCCTGCCTGACTCAGAGTACGGGGTCAAAGAATTCGTGTGGGTTCGAGCCCAACTATGTGAATGGGGATTTTTCGTCGACCCATGGGTAGAGCCAATGCCCTCTTAGCAGCGTGAGGATTGGTGGTGTTCTATGGTACATGAAAATAAACATTCCAACAGAGGGACATGTGGTACTGAACCACGCTACAATTCGACAATCGTACGCCTCTGTTGCATACCTATATGTGGGCGTGAGGTCGACAATCGGTTTGGTAGACCTTGGCCCATCATGGGCTGTCGTGTCATAGAATCTGGAAAGTTAATTAAGGAAACCCTATCATTAAATTGGTTTTTTATATTTTCAGATATTCAGATGTTATTAGCACAGCATATTACGTAACTGCTATAGCAGTGTTACTGTTCACGCAAACACACCCAAATATAAACAGTGGCACTCTTGCCGTAGTGTATTATTTTGAAACATCTATCATACTATCCATACTTGTTTTCATCACCTTCCTAGGATAAAAGCGAAATACCTAGTAGGTGCTACCAGCTTATATATTACATGTAGGTATACCAAATATTAAGCACATAGAATCAACGTGGTAATATAAAAAGAAAGAAAACTGTAAGGCACATTTGTGTACTTTGCTACTATTTGCTTTGTCCTGTCTCTGGGTGGGAGGGCGTGGAGAGGTACTCTGACGTAACTTACCCCTCTATCGGAGCAGTGGCGTAATGCTGAATCTTAGTTTCGAAAAACTGGAAATGTCTCTAATTCTTATCAACTTTAAGAAATAAATATAATATCGCTTATAAAGTCATTGTCGTCGTTTCTAATGGTCCTGACGTGGCATGTGACACCCGGATCAGATTGATGGTTTTAAGTGCAGTAGATTTACTAGCATTAAAAGAACTCCTTCAGGACGAAATTCCGGCACACCGGCGGCGCTGATATGATCCTGGCAATTCAAGCGTCGTTAACAATTTTTTTTTTTTTTTTTTTATTTTTGGGGTATGCCTCATTCCATCATGCGATCATTGGAACTATTTCTGAGATGGAGGCACCCAGCCGGGGATTACTATCGTCGCTTATAAAGTTGCAGCAAAAATAAACAAAGAATACTCAATATTTACGGTACTTACACACAGTACATTGCAGCATCTTGTATGCTATAACATATGAAAGAGCCATTCTTCACTAATGTCCGAACAACTCTTGTGGAATGCGTCTCCTAAATACCTGAAAATTTCTAAAAATATGCCTAAATCATGATGGGGACCTCGTGTAGTTTGTGATGTGTTTGAAAACCGGTACCTTGCTCTAACCCCCTTGAGTTAAAGAAAATGTAGAGGTTACGACAATATAGAATATCCCTCTCCGTCACAGTATAACGGCGTGCTTGTCACAAAATATGCAACTTGAATCTGTATGAGTTTCAGTTCTTGGCGAGTTTTATTCAGTCACGAAGAAAGCCCAACAACCAACCACCAGGCAAGTTTCTAATAACGTAGCCGTAACGATATCAACGGTGCCCATTTTGTTCACGCCTCATAGCATTACATTATTTGGGACAGATATTGAAACAGTCATGGGGTGGAGACGATAGATATACTCACTGGCGTGCTTGGATTCGATTCCCCATAAGGACAAGAATTTATCAGCTGGATGAGTTTATCGGGGTCCACTATTTCTCCCTCGTATAGGATGGACTTGCATTTACTAGAAGAAAGGACTCTGTAAGTGTGTCATGTTAGCAGGAAAGCTGTGTTCATTTTGGAAGTTTAACTTTTGTAGTGAGGTGGACGTCTAAAGCTTCATTCGTCGAGGACACAATATTTCATCCTCGAAATCGTGAGAAGTATACAGAACTTGGAAGTCGCGAATCCGAAGACAGTCACGGTAAAGGAACAGTTCTCGCGGCGTGACAAAAATGCCTGGTTCGATTCCAGGTCGTGACTGGCTACGTTTTTCCCGTGGTCTCTACATTAGGGTTTTTGTGAAGAAGCGTCTGGTGTGAGAACCGGAGAAAGTTTGCAGAATCGCTTAGAGCCAGAGTGAGAAGGAATTGTTTGGGCCCAGCACGAAGGGTGGATGCGCATGCGGCTGTGGAATGCCACCACGACAGAGAGCGACAAAGTGCGGGCTGTGAGGGGCAAAGGGTAGGTCTTCCCGTTTGAACATGAACAGATGAAGAATCTCGCATGGGGCGAGTTCCTTCTAAAGCGCAAAGTCGGTCGGATGTGCAAATCGCTTTAGCAAAAGTAAAAACATCGAAGCAATTGACGTTAAGGAGTTGTAAATAACAGAGAAAGACAGTTAACCTTCACAGAAATTAGACTCTGGAGGATTACTTTCCTAAAGATTTTGATGTACAACACGACTTTCTCTACTTATTGTGTATTTCGTAACTATTCTGCTAATTGTTAGTTTAACATTTTATTTTTCTTTCTACTTCCTTTTAATCATGATTCGTATTCCCTGGAAATGCTTTCAGTAACTTCTTTTTAATTTTTACGTTTGTATAGGTAGCCGTCTTAACTTTTGTAGTCATATCGGAGTCTTTGACTTGAGAAACAACTGATTGTCTCTGAGTTCTAAGTTTTAACATTCCACTTGTTATATATCACAAATTATTATAAAAATAGAAGAAATTAAGTCGAGGAATGTAACTCTTGTAAAGAGATCGTTCACTTAGCACTTTAGAGCGTAATACAAAATATACCTATTGAATGTTTCAAAAGAACAGGGAATATTACATTTCTTTTATTTCTTTGCAATTTTAGAAAATTCTATGAGTACCTATGGGAAGTCCCGTGTCGTAATTTCACGGCACGTAAAAGAACCTCAAGCCTGATAAAGAGGTCTCTGAGCAAAATTTCCTATCTTTCACGCCCAATATAGAATGGGACGCTAAGAACCATAGCAGCTAAAGAGCGTCCATAAATTTAAAAAAAAAAAAAAAAGGTATGCATTTTAATGAAACACGTTTTAAGCCTTTTTGAGAGAGAGAGAGAGAGAGAGAGAGAGAAAGAAAGAAAGAGAAAGAAAGAAAGGAGAAGAAAAACAAAGAATGTTTCTTTCTGTCAACGGTGTTTCGGAGTGAAGGGAATTTCATAAAAGGTTTCGCCTTGCATTCTGTATCTGGTGACTTAATTATGAAATTTGGTATTTATCTATCTTTTTCAGTCAATTGTATTGTCCACAGACAGAGAGATTCAGACGTATACACGGACATTCACCATCAAGAGAAGAAGGCCACATAAAGTGCGATATTTGGAAAAGCATTATTGGGAGTGACATGAGCTGCTACTTCTCAACCAAGAGCTCCTGAATTGATCCCCAATGACGATTAATATACCCCATAAAAGTTCTCATAGCAGGTGAAAAATCCCATGCTGCTACTGGGACTCGAAGCCAGGTACCATCGCAGAGTAGATAGCAATGCAACTGCAACCTTGAGGATTTTCAGTTTTTATCAGCTATAACCACATAATATTTTATACAGAGCGTGTTTCATTTCATCGCTTTTCCTTATTCACTTTGTTAAAGGAGTTAATGCATGTTGCAGAAAAGTGGTACATGATAAAGAAAAACTGAGGTCGGTTTTGGATTCAATCCTCCAGAAAACCGTTAATGGCGCACATTTTGAAAAAAAGAAGTTTTATGGCCCTTAATTATACTGGGTTCTGGGTTATTAACGCGTAACTTCTCAAAATGTATATATTGCATGAAAGTTCTCTAAAGCGAAGGAAGTAAGGGACGTGACAGGTGATAGGAGAGGTAGGAACAGATGGAAAAGATAGCGCAGAAGTTGTATAACAAAGAACACACGATAAGCTAGGGGGTTGATGAGAAGAAAATGTCTGCTGGGCCTAAGAGAACGAAGAAATCGGAGGAAAAAACAAAACAAAAAGATTAGAAGAAGAGAGAATGAAAGAGAAGGTGCTAAAGATAGAGAGAAAGACTGATCTAATGAAAAGCGAAGTTGGACTCCGGTGGGATGGTCTGGGCCAGACGCAAGTGATTGATGTTGTAGACTCTTCGGCTGGAAGGTTTTCTACGGAGACACACCACGGATTCCCCTAACAAGGCCATAAAACTTGAAAACTTGCAGGCCAACCACGAGTTCCAGAAAGAAAATCACACTTTCCGGCGCCATGTTCACTTTACACTTTATTTACTAAAAGAAAGACAGCTGTAGCAAATAGTATTCTACACAGTATGCACAGGAGTTATGAGTATTAGTAACGCCAACTATTTTAACGATGAAACATCCTGAATGTTCTAACAGTTTGAAGTAGATATGTGCCCCACGTATGGCTGCCAACTTGAGAAGGTGTTTTTTTACGTAATTTATTTACGTAATTTTATTAGCCTCATGCTTGGGAAGCCAACTTGAGAAGTATTGTTCTTCAACTGTTGTAGTTTATTGTTGTTGAATTTTTGCACTATGCTTTGGGCGTTAATTTGAAGTTGTTGTTTGTTACGTAATAGTTACTGTTGTTACGTAATATGCTGCTACGCATGTAAAGCTGATTTTAAGATGTGTTTTTATTGTTACGCTCCGAGTTCTAAAAAAATAATATATTAACTTTCTTATTAAACAGCTTCTATAGATAGTATTTAGATTTATGTTTGCCTCGGCTGCGTCAGTCTTGTTTCAAAGTCACGGGTGCGGTGCGACAAGAATGTAGGCTTACACAGATTTTAAGTTTAAATTCACTTCTTTTTATTAATTCTTGGCACAAATTAAATAGCACTACACTGATTTTAAGAGCTGTGAGATTCTTTATTACTAGCTCTTAGTTAACGCGTATACTTAATTTACGATTCACACGAATACGTAATATTTCTTTAGAGAACACATCTTCCATCCGGTCACTACCAAAGTCTGCAGGCAACTGAACATATTTCAACCGTCAAAACCCGTAAGCTTCTGTATTTCAAGTCTTCGATTGGCTAATTTTAGTCCAATAGAATACCTGCATTTTACTTAAGCTCTTTTTGGCTGTTGATTTGCTAATTTTTAAACTGTCATAGTATTTACGTTATCATTGCTCTAATAATGACTAGTAGTATTCAAACTCTCAAACTCATTATTGCCACAAGGTTACCTCATTGTTAGCAACATTAAACTTATTATTCTCACAGCTCTTACATTATTAAAGTATGTAATGTATTCACATAACATTATTAAACATGTTTACAATAATATAAGCATTTGCAATGACTGTTACATACATTTTAAAAAATTATTACATACATCCTGTTTCAAGGCGGGCTGTTATTGAATTTACATATTATATAATACAATTGAAATTAGTATTAAAATACTGCCTCAAGTTTCATCCTTTTATTTGAAGAAATTTAGTGCCATGGGCAGGATTTAAGAAAGTATCACTAGAAAGAGCGAACAGTTTGTTTTTTTAGCGCCATTTATGCTGATCCTCCAGGTGGAAGTGGCTGAGACTTGTATATGGAAAAATATGTTTAAACTATTGTTACTGTTGCAAAGGATTTGAAAATGTAAAATGGGATATCGACGATACAGAAACGAAAATAAAGTTTGCGGATTTGAGGGGGCTGTTAGTAAAGGAGCTGATGCAACTGGGGCAATCCAACAGCGTTCACATTTGTAACTTTATTATTATTATTATTATTATTATTATTATTATTATTATTATTATTATTATTATTACCTATTGGAAGTTTAGTTTATAAAATGAGTCACTCTATCCAGGAACCTAATATAAAAATAACAACGAAAATCCAAAAAATGAGAGAAAAAAATAGGTAAATACGTTTTGAAATATATTGAATCGATATGAAATGATATCTTAAAGTTATGGTAGATACAAGGAGCATTTCTGACCTTTTGTCATCCAATACAGTTCACGAGTTATTAGCGAATCGGTGCTCTGTTGTATTGACAAATGACTGCACGGAAGGAATACCTACTTTTGAAAGGTTTACTGTAAAGTTTGTTTTTCCCTGCGTCCAACATGACATACCATTCTTTAGAATCATTTCGTAGAGGATTGTCCTCTACTGAGCTAGCTGTTTGATATGGAACAGATGCCTCTGCAGTCCTTATCGCATCCATAAAATTTGTGTGTTCAGATTTGAATGCGACCTTTATGTACGAACCGAACCTTTACTCCTGATGATTCACTAATGCAATGGTTTATAATGATCAAATATAAACAGCCATATTCTGATTAGTTGTGGATGTAATTAACTTTGGAATAAATAGGAACTTTCGCTGTGTTTCTTTCTTGACTCCTTTTGTGGTGGTTCCATTCCTTTTCTTTCTTTCTTTTCCCTGTTGAGGCTAATACTCATTCTTACAACTTAAATCGATGGAATGATGTTCTCTGGACCTATTGACCTGAAAGTTGTCTGCGTAATGAAGGCAAGGAAAAACTCCGGAGAGAGAGAGAGAGAAAATGTTTTCCAAAAAGTTCACTCAAATCGAAATTCAAACTTATGCCGTCCGTTTCTTTTTTGGGGGGGGGGGACGCTTTTAACTGCTATGGTTCTTGGCGTCCCATTCTATATTGGGCATGAAAGACCGGAAATGTTGCCAGGGACCTCTTTATCAGGCTTGAGGTTCTTTTACGTGACGTAAATCTACGACACGGGACCACCAGCTTTACTTCCCTCCCGAAAAAGAATCCTTCGCCCTCCGGATTACGGAAGTGGGTTTCTTAGTTCTACATGAAATATTGATAATTGTTCTACTTTTAGTACGCCATATTACTTTTTACAATATAACCAAAGAAAGCTAATTTCTATAATCACAGTGGCCTTGAGATTATTATCACTTTGCTACCGTTCTACCTTTTGTCTGTACAAAATCGATATTCAACGAAAGTCATGGTATGCTATGTGAAAATATTCTGACTATTGTATCTCTGTTTTAACACCAAACAAGTCATCACGACCTAGTGCAAGTTTCCCTTGTTTTAAAAACGTAATAGGGTTGCCAGAGCTCTGCTAAGAGTCGATTTCATTGGTGTTTTTATTTTATTAGAATGCTTCATTTTTAATTTCTCTACCACGTACTTAGTAGGTAGAGAAGATACTACATTCCACCCAAAAATTCGATAACGAGATTTCACGGAAATCCGTCACGTTTTGAAGCCCCCGAATCCAAAAAAGCATTTTTAGAAAAAGATCCTTGTGTGTGCCTGAACAGCATAACTCAAAAACAAATAGTTGGATAAATACCAAACTTGCTATTTAAGTTCAGTATCTTCCAAAGATGCGACACGAAGATTTTCAAGAAAATCCCCCCACCCTCAACTATTCTTTACATGGAACCTTTCTCAAAAATGGCTTTGACGATTTTGATTAAAATACTACATTGAAGATGACCACATGACAATAAAATGTGTATCTTGAATTTCCTGGGTATAGCCTGTGAAGACCACCTCATTAAAAAGGAATTTTGCATAATCTTGTATAACTGGTAAACGTAAAACAATCTGATGAGAACGTAAAAATTTCTGTGCCATAAACCATTTCCGAGATATTAATTATTAATGGTTCAATACTTGGTAATTGTTTTAAAGTCCTGTCGATTTTCAGTTGTTTCTCGCGATTGCTTGGAAAGACTATGGAATTTTTATGCCATCGTATAAGCGAAATGTGTAATGTAGCTATTACCGAAAAGGTTTACCTCGATTAAAATTAAGTAGGTAGAAAAAATAAACTTTCGCAAGAGTAGTTGTGTATCGGTAATAAATGATAAGGTAGAGAAAGTTGTGTGAATGTAGCATTTCAGTTTTTTTTTTTAATCTTTACACACTTTGTTTCAAATGTGATCCAAGGTATTGCTTTTCTTTGTATTCAGCGGGATTGTTACCGATAAATGAATCATTTTGGTGAGCACTGGCGCCTAAAGTTTCACACTAAGGTACTTTGTATCGTCAAGCTTTACCCCGTTTTCTATATTACTCGAAAAGTTTTTCACTGGTTGCCGTGCGGATCGATGAAGAGCGAGTAGCCTTCACAAAGCTGTGCTGTCAGACCGGTGTCACAAAGTAAAGTGGCACGTTAGGATTGGCATAACGGGATATGTGTCCCACAGCTACTTAACAATACATGAACTGACGCCCTGGGTAACACTTCCTCGCTTCGCCGCAGTAAGCGATACCATACCTGCTTGCTTGCTTCTTGTTTTAAACACAAGTCAGACCATGTGTATCTTCATCAATGCATCTTACCTGACGTCAACCCATGCATACGATAAAGCCGTAACCAATATGTTACATAATAAATGTTATGTATATTTTTATTTTGTATAAATAGCTGTTCATCTGAACACCTTTAAGACGTGTATCAACTTACGCATTTTGTAAAAAGACACATCCAGAAAATAATCTCCTCCGTAGTTTATTATTGTTATTATTATTATTATTATTATTATTATTATTATTATTACTATAAAATATTGGTTAACCAATTTCTGATAATAAGCTGGTGGGCATAATTGCATTTTGTATAATATGTAATGATTTACATTAGCAATGAAATCCATTACAACATATAGAGGGAATGCAGCAAAACCTTCTTACATAAGGATTGTTATAAGATTTTGGCATAACTATGTATCGTATCTACCTTTACGCTTCTCCCAACATTTAGAAAAGGTACAAACGATATGCCGCTTATTATGTAAGAAACTATAAACGCAAACTTTCAACAAATCGCTTGTCATGCCACTACTTTGTTAAGAGGCTATAAGTGCGGACCTGTCTTTGTTACGTGGGATGGGATCCCCAGGAAAGAATGGTAACTTTTATCGCTTTTTTCAAGCGGAAGTTCCTTTGAACCCTTTTTACTTTCTCTACTACATAGTAAGTAGGGGAAGTATTGTATTCCACCCAAAAATTCGATACCGAAATTTCACCGGAAATATATGTTTTGAGGCCCCCTGAACCCAAAAAGAGCATTTTTGGAAACATGTTCGTGTGTGTGTGACTGTGAACAGCATAACTCAGAAACGAACAGTCGGATGAACACCAAACTTGGTATTTAGGTTCAGTATCTTCCAGAGATGCGACACTAAGGTTTTCAAGAAAATCCCCCCACCCCAGATTACCCTTTACATGGAACATTTTCCGAAAATTTTAATTTTCTCAAAAATGGCTCTAACGATTTTGAATAAAATACCATAAGTTTAAGACATTTTTGTGGCAAATGAATTGTATATCTCGAATTTTCTGGGAATGTCTCCAAAAGTATTCTTCATTGTGAACGACTTTTGCATAACTGGTAAACCATAAGAGATAGACAAAAGTTACTACACAAAAAATGACATTTACATTTTTGTTGTTGAGTGAACCATTTTCGAGATATTGCTTGTTATTCCCTTAAATTTTCCAATGCTTACACTTTTTCTCAAATGGGAATTCGTTATTCATTTTTTTTTGTCCTGGACATGCAAAGAGAATGGAATACTCCACATAGCAACCAGCTCTTAAAATATTTGACTATCGCTTAAAGCCTACCAATTCACCTTGCATCTACAAGAAAATTAGTAATAAGATTAACATCTCGATATCTCGATTAACATGAAGCAAATGGAGAATAAGAGTTTGTAAAAATAGTTTGTACAAGAGTAGAAAAAGCCATGTGAGTGTAACACATCAGATTTTTAAATTTTGCAGCAACTATATAACCAGTTTCGCCTGTGTTCTGTTTTCTTGGTGGCTAAATCCTAATCATCTGTGTACATTGCTTGAATGGAATATCTTTTTCTCAAACACACGTTTTATTGGAGAAACAACTATTTTATACCATGCAATTCTCAACGAAAAGTCAAAGCTTTCTTCACAAGCATGTTCTTTTATGTCTGCAATCCAACATACATACTTTTTTGTGCATTTATTTCAGTTTAACTTACTATGTCATTCTATCGCAACGAATTTACAGTGAAGTAACATTTCTGTGTCACGGATTGCTTTAGAGTACAGACTTTGTTAACCCATTTTAGTATTTTAGTAATTAAGGAATTGGAATTACGTTTCTTTATAGTTTATGTCCGTCGGAAAGTACAGTGGTTTTGAGTGGTGAAAGAATTAGCGAAGTCGGTTTAATGGTTTCCCCCACGCGCGCGCGCCCGCACACACACACACACACACACACACACACACACACACACACACGCATACACATTTTCTCTCTTTATAATATTACTATAGGTCTTTAAGATCGAGGTCGTTAAGACATGGACTCGGGAACGGGAAGTCCGCATTTCAAATCCCGGCAGAACCGCCCTCCTTGACTGAGGTTTCTTCCCAGGTTTTCCTCAGTCCACATGACTAGCAAATGCCAGGGAGGTACCCTAAACGTAGACCTGAAACGTTTTCTTCCCAAAGTTCCTTTCCTAATTATCATTTCATTTCGTGTATCATCAGTGTCCACCGCCTGTGGTGCTGATGTAGCACGAACGGTCGTTAAGCACTCAGCCAAAAAACTACGAACCGGCTACGCGGTGTTTTTCCTGTCCGCGACCTCGGCGCTCGTCGTCTGCCGCTATCATAGAAAGGCGCGGATGAAACCTACAACATTTTTAAAACTACTTTTAAAAGCTTTACTTACCAACTTTATGAAAAGAGATGCTGAAACTGTCCGCCGTCGTTGTCCATACATTTTTGGCACCTCTTTAGGAAACTATCCATCACTCGCCGTAGTTCATGTTGAGAAATTTCCTGGCGGATATTTTGTTTTAATTCTTCCAGGGTGTGTGGGTTGTCTTGTACACTTTGCTTTAAGTTATCCCAGAGATAGAAATCGCAGAGGGGTTAGGTCGGAGGAGCGAGGGGGCGACAAATCTCTGCTAATAATTCTGTCCTCAAACACAGTTTCATAAAGTTGTTAAGTAAAGCCTTCAAAAGTAGTTTTAAACATGTATGGTTTCATCCGCGCCTTTCTATGATTGCGGCAGACGGCAACGAGCGCCGAGGACGCGGACAGGAAAAACACCGCGCAGCCGGTTCGTAGTCTTTTGAGTCTCCCTGTATATATAAGGAATTTTAAAAACAAGAACAAATGAAAGTAATAGGTAATTGGTTAAAGTGTGTTCAAAGTGTTTTTAGCGCTTCGACGTTGTGTAACGTTATTCAGATAGATTTCGGCAGATAATTATACACCATGGCGGCTGAGCCGAGGTTATTGTTGTATTGTTCCCAGTACAGTGCAAAATTTACTTTCTCTACCACATACCTAGTAGGTAGAGAAGGTATTGCATTCCATCCAGAAATTCGATACCGAGGTTTCACGGAAATACATGTTTTGAGGCCCCCCGAATAAAAAAAACATTTTTGGAAACATGTCCGTGTATTTGTGAACAGTATAACTCAAAAACGAAAAGTCAGATAAGTACCAAACTTAGTATTCAAGTTCAGTATCTTCCAAGGATGTGACACGAAGATTATTAAGAAAACTACCCTTTACATGGAACATTTTTCGAAAATGCCTATTTTCTAAAAAACGGCTTTAACGATTTGATTAAAAAATCTGCCGTATTGCATTCACATGACCTTCTCTACCCTCTATCGCTTATTGGGTATACAAACTATACTTACTAAAGCTTATTTTTCTATCCATTTCATTTTAATGCAAATAAACCATTGCTGCATTACACATTTCGTTACATTAATGACAAAGGGGACAACGTTAGTCAAATGTTTAAGAACTGGACGCTGAACTTAAACTTCCATGCTCTTTCCATGGAATCGCGAAAAACAACTGAGTGTTGACAGGACTTGAAAAGGATGACCAAGTATTGTACAAATCGAACTATCAATAACGGATATCTCAGAAATGGCTGTGTTTTAAAGAGATGTATCTACACTTTTTGTGTAGTACATTTTCGTCTCTCACTTAACGTTTACCAGTTATACAAGATTCTACCTACAAAATTCTTTCCGAATGAATGCGACTTCATAGGTATTCCCATAAAATTGAAGATATACATTTTTTCATGTAAATACTTTTAATACCTTATTTTAATCAAAACCACGATAACCATTTTTAGAAAATAAAACATTTCGAAAAATGTTCCATGTAAAGGGTAGTGTGGGGTGGGGGATTTTCTGGAAAATCTTAGTGTCGCATTTTTGGAAGATACTGAACTGGAATACCAACTTTGGTATTTATCCAACTTTTCGTTTTTGAGTTATGGTTAACACACACACACACGCGCGCGCGCGGGCGTTTTTCTAAAAGTGCTTTGTGGGGTTCAGGGGGCCTCAAAACATGTATTTCCGGTGAAATATCTACATCGAATTTTTTGGTGAATACAGTAAGCTTTAGTAAGGATGGTTTGTATGCCTACTAATAAAGATAGAGGGTAGAGAAGGTCATGTGAACATATCACATTGGATGTTTTGCTCCAGTTACGGCCGCAACTGTTACGTGCGTCCTTTTAGCTTGCTTTACTGTATAAACCTTGAGTAACCCTGTGTTGTTCAGCAGGAGACCGAACTGATGATGTCCTTTATTACGTACTGTATGATTCCTTGTACTCTCTGTAGTTGGCTTCAATATTTCCAACTAGGAGTGCATAACATCTCTGTTGCTGAAAGCACCGTTGTATTTATTACGTGAGTGAAGAAGTTTACGTGTTTTAAATGTTGTTGCTGCAGTATAACTCAGAGGTTTACGACTTAAGTGAGCCTCCTTTAAGCTTGTAATATTGATGTGCATGTTAAGAAAGAGTAGCATTAAGTGAAGAAGACAGGATGATTTATTGCAACATGTGGTTTTTGTGTTGCAGTTTGTAGGAGTTGCATCATCAAGTACCTGGAGGGGAGCAGCTTCTGTCCACTATGCGAGTGTCAGATCCACAAGGCCAAGCCCCACCGCAACCTCAAGTGAGTCATCCTCATTGATTCTGTGTTTCATTAAGGTGACCATCCGTCCCGTAACGCAGGTCCGGTAATCAATCAAGCTAACTTATCGACTGCACAATATTTTTCCCCTCTGAAGTTATATCAAAATTTAAAAAACAACATTGATATAATATTATCGTTCGTGAGTACGTTCCCATCAAGCCCAGCCAATGCAATGCACTGAAAAGCTTGTTGGCAACACTGTGCGTATCCATATGCTTTCGCTGCCCCAAGATCTCGATTCATTTACAATCGGTGCAGAGTATTTCGTCGTAGTAGTAGTATTTCAACTTTACGATGATAAAATTTCTGAAAATGAAATATATGTGTAATGTACAGAGTTAGATAAAAACTGTCCACCTATCAAAGTGAAAAAAGTACCTTATTTTATTATGTGAAGTGCAGTTCTAAATTTTCTGTTACTCATTATGGGGGGCGGATATTCCACAATGTTTAATAAATGCCCAAGGAAGTAGATGTAGCTGCTGTTATTTGACTGGCTGATTTTGACCACACAATGCAGTTAAACACTATGTCACGAAGTGTTACACACTACAGAATGCAACAAGTTTCACGCATTATGGGACAAAATTCCAGATTCTTGACCAATTACATCCTGTTTTCTTTCATATGGTAAAATCATTGTAGAGTTAATAAATTGCCACATCACACGTTTTGAAATCTTACTTGTGGTTCATTCGGTATAAACACGGTGCCCCTACATCACACACAAAAATTAAAAAGGAAGAAATTTGGGGGGAGATGCTACACACACGCGGTTACATTCACACGATTCACATACAACCTTCCACACCAGACCCTCGACCTAAAAGTTGATGCAGTAATTTGTATCACAAATTACTTAAATGTAAATAATGATTGTAATATGAATATGCATTTTTATGTGACATTGATTTCATATGTTTATTGATTATAAATATTGTTGAGAAGTAAGTTTTTAATACCTTACTGAAACTGTCAATAATAGCGCGCAATAATGCAGAGAGGGGGGTGAGCTGTTTATCATTATTGGAAACG
The DNA here is from genome assembly GCA_030765065.1 of Deroplatys truncata. NCBI lineage: Eukaryota > Metazoa > Arthropoda > Insecta > Mantodea > Mantidae > Deroplatys > Deroplatys truncata. Next base: position 111,478,872 of record CM060979.1, read on the forward strand.
AGGAAGTTACGTAATGTTGGCGCGTTTTTCGGTAGAAACTTCTGGAATATTTTCTCCCTAAAGCATATGTATTCATAATTTTCATTGGATATTAAAATAGACGCTAATGTTGGCGCGTTTTATTAGCCAATAGTAGTTCAGTTATAATCTTTAGGCGTATCTGGATGCAGGAGTATAAATAGGGTAGGTTAGAGGTAGCTTGAGGGCAGTTCATCGAAAATCTCAATACATTACACGTCGCCTTCAGTTGCTCAGTTCATCAAAATTCTTTGTGCACTACACGTCGTCTTCAGTTCGTCAGTTCGTCAAAATATTTGTATGAGATACGTCGGCTATAGATTCACAAGTTACGAAAATCTAAAGTATTATAAAGTTAATTATACACATAGTTGAAGTACGTGAATTAAGAGTGATTAGTAATGAAGTTATTATAACAGTTTCAGTTTGGCGAGTGTTAAGATCAATGTATAAATGTGATAGTTAACGTGTTTGACAATAAATGTGTAAAAACAAATTTCTTCATCAGTGTTATATTTGGATAAAAGATTCCTTTCCGTTTACACACTCTGATTCTAGAGACATGTTCGACTGAGAAATAATAGCTAGCCGGAGGACAGTAAACAAAACTTATAATTCTTTCAAACACTAATACTACCACAAATTGCTAACACTAGATGGAGCTATGAACCTAACAAAGAATGACGTCACAAGATGGCTTCAACACATGATGTTAAATAAACATTAATAAATACACTCGCAAATTGGCTACCACAACGTGGGGCTACAATAATGTTAAATACATTATAAATAATACCGTTATAAATTGGCTCCCAAACGTGGGGCTACAATAATGTTAAATAAATACAACATTTGAACCGCATCAAATTGGCTCCCATACGTGGGGCTGTTAAAATTATGTAACCAAACAAAACAAAAGCAGCACAATCTTCAAGTTCTAATAATTTACGTAAAAACATATTACGTAAGCACCATCCGCTACAAAGTGAAGCTCACCACACAACACCCAAAGAATAACGCTCACTTCCCCCACTCTCCACCGCTGGCCAGGATCGCCAGCTAGACGGTGGCGAGTCGCCACGCCAGACGAACTTCAAAAACCCAGCCGAAAGAATTACCCCAACAATACTGTCGCCAACGATGCAATAATGTGTCTGGCGTGACAACACACACACACACACACACACATACACTCCACAATAGCTCATCATGTGGAAAACAAAGTAGGATAACTAAAATGATGGCGTTTTCTTCTTTCTTATTCCAGACCAGACAAGGCCCTTCAAGACATCGTGTACAAACTCGTGCCTGGATTATTCCATTCAGAAATGAGGCGGCGGAGGGAATTTTACGCAAAGCATCCAGAATATTGTAAGTATTTCTTTTACATACAGTACTAAAATGTCTTCAAATAGCTCGAATTCTTTGACTACACAGGGCTTTAAAACCCGTCAGATCTTGGGAGCAATAATTGATTAGTGGGATGTCTAGACTCGTTAAAGGCTTTCTCACAAAAAACCAAAAAAACAAACAAACAAATTCCCCGTTATATGAAGGAGAATACCAAGCTAATTTGTAAGTTCAGTATTATTTTGCAGGAACCGAAGTTTGGAAAATGAAGTGAACAAGCAATCAAACGTATTTGAGCTATAGAGAGGGAAAATATGCTTTTATCCAGCTTCTCTAAATTGAAGTTGTCCTACAGATAATTCTGAATAAGGATAAAAACCCATATAAATGTCGTAAATGATTTTTAAAATCTGTAAAACTAAGAGAAAATAAATTCCTCTGTAGATGTTTGTGGTATTAAATGTGGGAATCTTTGTAAATAGCTGATAACATACACATCCTGAGATGAGTGATTGAGTGAGAGGGAGAGAGAGAGAAGAGCGTTTGAGAGAGAGGACGGAGCGAAGGATGGTTGGAACGAAGGCATAACATATATGTTAAAATCAGATACACGGGTTTCCAATATAATTTTCTATCTGAGAATATTAATAGTAACAATCCCTAATTTTGGAAAGCTTTATTACGAATTTGTTGCTTGTGGTGTTTGTAGATATTGGTCTAAAGGCGCCACACTTATTCCTGTTTTCATGACTCGGAACGGTTTCTCGATAATGCAGCTGCTTACCGTATATGACGTTCACTTCAAATTATAAGGTCTAATATACGGTGTAATTAGAAATCCCTTAGTAACCTCTCAGTACTGTTAACATAGCAGCATTATATTCCCCGCGGAAATGTTGAAGAGAGTAGTGGGGATTCGCCGGTAGCAGGCTGCCGCAAATACAATAGATAGGAGTGTGGCAAAGAGGGCAGGTTGTTCGTTTCTGATCCTGTTACAGCACTACATTTTGGAAATAAATGTTATTAAACGATGCTTCTGTGCATACTTTTCCTGTATATTTGGTAAATGGATGTGCATTTTAATTAATGTAATTTGCCATTTATTATTCGTTACAAGCAAGTTGCATATCTTGCTCAATCTTGGTTATTAATCGCACTACAACACTAAACCTACTAGACATGTGGTTTCTCGGACTCTTCCTTGTGCTGTTACTCCCCACCAGTCTTCAAAAGGCTTAGTATAACCTACTGTTCTATGTGTATTTTGATGCAGTACTCCGCGGTTTATCCTTTCATTATGGTTATTGTTTATATCCATTCTTTACTCTTGTGGGATGCATTATATTGTGGAGTACGCCAAACTTATCTGCAGATGTTTTTATTGTTAAATAAAGAAGCAAAACATAGAGAGTTAAATAAATTTTAATAGATAATAACGGCAAGAATTTTAGTAAAAGGTGTAGTAATAGTTTTAAACTAAAAAGAAATAGTAACCTAGGTCGTCAGTTGTTCTTTTGTAGAAAAACACACGTGCTCAACAAGTCGAAGTGCTGTATCGGTCTTCAGCGTCATGGTAGTAATTTATGAAAGCAATCAGATACTGAATCTAAGGCCTATACTAGAAAGGGACAGTGGAGATAAAATCCAAGCATTCTCTCCTCCAGGAATCGATACCGGAACCTCCCGAGCAGTAGCCGCTCGAACCGAATGAGTCATATCTTTGATCCTGCATCAAGTATTGTAGCAGTTTATCTTTTGTCATCCCGCAAGCTATTAGAAGAAATAATAGGGCAGGCGGGTTTTTCCACACAGCCGATGTAACTGCCTATTGTAAACAGATAATTATCAAATACGGGATAAAGCTGCATTACAAGCTATGCTCTTCGGCATGTTCCCAAATTCCGTAGAATACCTATATAGAGTTGCATTGCTATTCATATGTTTGCTGAATATTTGATAGCACCATCGCCACGTTTATCACCACAAATAATAATAACGATGATAATAATAATTACTCCAATCAAAACTACACCTACATCCTATCTCGGCGGTGTAATGGGTAGCGTTTTTGTCTAGTAATTTGCAGGGACTCAGTTCATATCTCGGCTTAACAAAATTGACAACCAGATCAACCGAATCATGAATAAGATTTGGCAATAAGTTACGTTATCAAAAGCAAAATAGCTACAAATTAGTAGCAGTGGCCCCTTAGAAAGTGTCATATTAGCCTTGAAACTTTGAAGGCTTATAAGTTATAATTCATGCTACGATCAGTGATTTGTACCAATTTCTTCCGCATCAAATGCGCACTTTTGTTATTTGTAGTCGTTAATACATAAGTGCATTAAAACAAAAGTTTTCAAGTTAAACGGAAATTACTTTTATCCAAGAAAAGGGTTGTGTGGCTTTTATTTTCAAATTCTTGCATTCGAGGATGTTTTATTCTAGTTTATAACTTAATAAGTAAATTTCATTAAATAATACACCATTTTGGATTTGTTTGTTCAATTTCGCTGCAATTTGCCTATGCTAGTTAGAGGAAGTATTGCATTCCACCCAAAATTCGAAGTGAGATTTCAGCGGAAATGCATATTTTGAGATCCCAGAACGTCTAACTATGAAACTTATAAAAAATGTAAAACTTATGTTTTTGTTTAAGAGTTTATTTCTGCTCTTGGTAGTTTTCCCGCATTTCAAACTATACAATACCGAAATTTCATTCCCGCACTTTCTTTCTCACCAGGCCTTCAAAATACCTTCAAATCAGGCACTAGCACACCTGTCTAGTCCTGGATACATACTTCTTTTCAATGTCTGACACACTATTGACCGTTAGCATGTAGATACATAGGAATAATAAAATGTGTGTTGAAACCAACGGAAACTATAACAAGCTAAGAAGTGTTAAAGAGAGAGAGAGAGAGAGAGAGAGAGAGAGAAAGAGAGAAGGGCTCTTACTATAAATAATTTGCAGAAAGTAATTTAGTGGTTATTAAAAATTTTATGGTTGCAACACATCGCATTTTTTCCAAATATTTATGTTAATTAAGTTCTTCGATTTTTTGGTTGTATTACAAAAGCTCCAAATAAACCCGGCGGGCGCGCCCACACACAAACACACCTTACCCCCCAAAAAATTGTGTTTTTAATTCATAGGGTGTGAAATTTGATATAAAAATTTAGGGTCGAATATCGTACTTACTATTTTAAAGTGACAGAATAAATATATTTGTATTTTTATTTGGATTTATATTTATTGCGAAAAACCAATTGGTTACGAATTGTCAATTATAAAGATAAAAATAATAATTAAAAGTATCCGCACAAGCTTCCCATTTTATGCCGCATTTGCGTCCAATAATCACCTGCAATCATGAGGTGAGAACCTTGTGTGAGTGACTGTTGCAACATAGCGCACTGTTTCGTTCAGACATTTTATAGCTTCTGGCTCTGTCTCTTCTAAAGTTAATCGCTGTCCTTTCTCGTTACAATCGTGCGGTATGGAATTAGAGGTGATATTGCTATGATTTTCGACATATACTGCCGGAATGATTTATGGGGTTATCTGTCATTTCAGTGCTGTGCCACATTTCAGTTTCGTGTAACAGCGCTGTTAATCTCAGAGTTTATGACTTTAGCAGGAGTGAGCACGACCATATCTCATGCATTAGTTATACTGCTTCATGTCAGAGATTTCTGCATTTTGTATCCACATAGGTTTGTTGGTTCTTCCTTTGTCGAAGTATTTTTGAGAATGGTATTGAGAATGGTATTACATTCTCCCATGTTGCTCGGCGTGTGCGTGTTTCTTTTATAGTGGTGTTTAACGCCCGTTCTTACTACATATGGCACCACAGTCAGTGAACACTAATGGTACATGAAATTGACAATTGGGAAAGAGAATTTGAGAAGGAAAAAATCCGTCAGGGAGGACATCTGGCGGGACTTCAACCGCAGACTTCCCGTTGAAAAATTCGTGCTTTAACACCTCGATTAATCGCGCACGCGCGGGCGTATGTATGTGTATAATGTATGTTCACCACCTATTTTATTTTGAACTAGCAGATTCCTCAGCTTAGCTCGGCTTAGTGCGTTATATGTGAAGATTTAGCTCTGTCCCTCTCACTTTCTCACAGTCTCTCCCTCCCTCCTGCACTAGCACTCTCTCCCCCTGCATTTGGAGAGTCAGATTTCTCTCTCTCACTGTCTCTCCCTTCTTCTCTCTCTTTCCTTCTGTTACCTCACTCTCTTCCCCTCCATGTTTACATATGGAGATTCAACTTTATCTCTCTTAATCCCTCACTCTCTCCCTTTCATAGTTTAATGTGGAGATTCAGCTTTGTCTCTCACTTTCTCACTCTCCCCCTCCCTCTCTCTCCCTCTCCCTCTCTCCCTTCCTGTTTACCCCTCCAAAGTCACACGTGGAGATTCAGCTTTGTCTCCCTTACTTTGTCATTGTCTCATTCTCCCTCGCTCCCTCCCTCTTCTTTCTCTCTCTGTGCAACTTATATGATATATTATGTTTTAACAAACCGATAATAAAACTTTTTTTCAGACGCGTTAATATTTATTTAGACACACGCAACAAGTTTTAACAGTACACAAACTGGTGCCTTTTTCTTATGCTGGCTACACGATTGGAGGTATACGTTTTCCCATGGTAATCAGTTTGTGTAAACCAATAATGAATAGTAACGAAGAATGGTATTACTTCTTAAATATTTATCCTGTCAAATTGTATAATTAACGTAGCATTCATTATGATATACCTTCGCTTTAGTTAGATTACATTTTTAATAAAGTACAGTAATAAGTGAGATTTTTCCATATTTTTTATTTCCTATCTCTGGGGAAAATAATTGAGACGTCATGTAGCTGATTTTCTCAGTTGAGGTGTGTTGCATACAAGTTCTTTTTTTTACAAACACACACACACACACACACACACACACAATTTAAAAATGTCTTATATTCAGCCGTAACATTACTATCAATGCTTATTGTGTTGCCTTTTTTACATTCTTTCATCTTATTTTCAATGGTAAGGTTCAAAACAGTTACAACAAAGAGTAATGTTACATTCCTTTCAAAAAGAACCTTTGCAACCAGCCTTTATATGCCTTAGTGTTAATTAATCACCCAAAATCGAAAAATACCAGACAAATATAGGTTGCATTTTTATTGCACGTATACACTAGCAGGACACGCAGCTCTGCTCACGTTATTGCATTAAATGCGAATATTCTACTGTTTCTCCTGCTTTCTCACTACTTATCCCTCCATCTTTCTCTCTCACTTTCCCTAATACCCTTTCTGATATTAACTGAATCCAAAAAAAGGCACTTTGTGTGTGTGTGTGTGTGTGTGTACGTGTGTGTGTGTGTGTGTGTGTGTGTGTGTGTGTGTGTGTAAAGCACAACTCAAAATGAAAAGCCGGAATGCGAAAGTTAGTATTTATGTTCAGCATCTTCCAAGAATGCGAGATTTTCCGGAAATTCAAGCTATTCTTTATCTGGACAAGTTTTCATTAAAATACCACATATTTAAAATATTTGCATCGTTAATAAAATGTGGATAGGTGTATCATGAATTTTCTGTGAATAACCTATAAAGTCGTCTGCATTCTGAATAAATTTTGTATAATTGGTAAATCATAAGATATAGATACAATCTTACTATACAAAACATGTAGAGCTCAGTGAAATTTATGTCTAATAAATACTTCTTTTGCATTAGCCGTTTTCCGAATATTCGTTGTATGTTTAAGTTTCCACGGTTGTATTTTGTTTGTGGAATTGTGCATGCAACCTGTTTGGTTTAGGATTATATATATTAAAAGTTATTGTTAACAGAAGAATAGCCTTTTTTATGCGAATAGTGTAATTATTAGTGGAATTATGTGAAGTTGCAATGGGCAATTTATCAAACAATCACACTTCTTTCTGCCGGATTAGGAGCAACCACGTGTAGTATAGAAGGGATGTGCAAATTCATTTGATAAGATAGTTTCAAAGAGTTTGAAAACTGCAAATACCTTCCTTCTTTTTCTCATATCTAAAAGAAAGTGAAAATGAGCTCACACATTAATAATTTTAAAAATTAAATCCGAATGAAATGTATATATAGCCAGAACGGTTGGGTGTGGTTATGAAAACGAAACCCATAATTTAGTTGAATAACTCTGACAAAGGGTTTGTAGCAGATTAGCCATTACATGGTGTTTTTAATGGCAATTACTGACAGAATGAGGAACATTATAGCTTTATTACCAGTCGCCATAATCAGCCGTACTGGAATAGCTTTGATTAATACCAGTGTTCCATGTCACAGTGTACACATTGCTTGGATGTGCAGTATATCTAACATGCCGCGTTGTGCTATTTTGCAGTAAGAGATGCCACTACGCCAGAAGGACGGGGCGAGGGAGTGGAACGTCTTATCTACTCGCCCGACGACAGCATCAGCCTTTCCCTCGAGTACCTGGACCCGTAAGTATTCAGTTTCATACCTTGCCTGTCGCATTAACTGCACGTTTTCTGTTACACTGATCTACCTGTGCGTTCCGTTAGCTTCGTTATACAGGGGATTAGCGAACTTATTCCTTTCAGAAATTGAAATTGAAATTGAGTTTTTGTTTATGGACGCTCTTTAATTTCTGTGGTCCTCTTTATCAGGCTTGAGGTTCTGTTACGTGCCGTAAAATTACGACACGGGACCACCGGCTTTACTTCCCTTCCGAAGTAAGCCATGCTAAGGATTTTTACGTCCGAAAAAATCCATCGTCCTCCGCCGGGTTTGAACCCGCGACCTTGGGAACTATTCCTTTCAGTAGTACAGGATTATTCAAAAAGAGGGAACAGACTTTCCATATTTATTTCTAATGAACTACAATAGATAGCGACACATAGTACGACACATCATTAAATAGAGGAAAGTTCAAAGTTTAGCCCCACCTATTAGTTCCATTCAGTGCCTACTGAATGTTTGTTTGTTTACGAGAAAATGGTGACGCCTCAGAAAAGTCGTTTTGTGTGCTGCATTATGCAAAGAGTGAATCCATTGTTTCATTGCAGCGTGCATTTCGTTGTAACTTCAGCAACGAGCCGCCTCGTCATAAAAAATTACAATTGATACAATAAATTCATAGAAGATGGTTGCATATGCAAACGGAAAAGCACTGGTCGTCCTCGTATAACAAATAGTGCTCAGTTTGAACACATAAGTCTGTTCTTTCTTTTTGAATAATCGTGTACTTAACGTCCGTTCTTACTACATACGGCACCACAGGCGGTGGACCTGATCATACCTGAAATAAAACGATAATTGGGAAAGAAAATTTTGGAAGGAAAAGCTCTAGGCCTAAATTTAGGGTACCTTCCTCAGTTATGAGGACTGAGGAAAACTTTGAAAAAGGCTCAGTGAAGGAGGACGGTCCTGAGAGGATTTGAACCTCAGACCTCCCGTGTCTTGACAATTTAGATCTATTCTGGCTACACCCTCCGGGAGGAAGGGATGAAGTGAAGAATTCGCAGGAAGTCGCAAGTCCGCAGGCAGACAGGATTACAGAGCCACACGGAAGTCCCTATCATTTCCAGTACGAAACACCCGCTCTCGCCAGTAGACAAGACTTCGGCTACCCGTGTCATTATTATTTTATAAGATGAATGGGTACTGTAAATGCCCATTAGGATTCTTGACTCAATAGGAACTCGTGAAGTAAATTGTGCAGAATTAATGAAAAACTGTTTAAAAAGCGAGAAAAGCATCTCTTTAATTCCAAGATTCTGTAATGCACTTCGCAAACGTATATTTCAGAATATATTTTTCGCTATATCGTATTTTGGCTTCGTGGAAAGAGTTCTGCTAAGTGAAGAAGAGTCCATTTTGAACGTAAATTGACACTACGGCGGAATCAAGTGAACGTGTCATTCCGTAGGTCATGACAACCAACATGCACAGAAGGCAGATATTTTACGAATAATAAGATAAATATTACAGCATTGATATGCAACTTGACAATCTGGGTCGTTGATGTAATATTTCTACTTCTAGCTCTCTCTATACGTATCTTCTATTTATCTTTAGCTTTAAAGCATAGACATAACGCCTCTCCCACTACCTTTGAGATGATTAAAGGTCGGCACCAAAGTACCTGCAACTAATGTACATTTAAAATTAAGGGAGAAGATACCCTCAACGTTCCTAAATATTTTTGAAAAAAAAAAAAGTCATTTTATGTTCTCCACAGAATGAATATTTGAAGTATGTAGTATTTAATTTCAATCGCCATACTTCGCCTGTTCAGTGCGAAAGTATCACACCTCTCTTTCAAATATTTTCTTTTGTGCATTTAAAAATATTAGATTTTCCTGAACCACAAGCAATTTACTGAAGTTTTTCATTTAGTTATACATTACATTTTGAATCTTCTTATCAAAGAAACTACTGTGTATGTACATTTATTCCAAAATATTGTGCAATAATTTACGTATTAGTATGTCTTTGCTAATGAAATTTATCGAAATGTAGATTAGATTGTTATTTTAATATGTTTAAATATTATGGAATGATTATTTTAAAAAGCAATATAAATTAACTTTAAATAAAATACAAATGAGTTTAAGTCAAGCCAAGAAAAACAATACATATTAATATTCTTGAATATCGCCGAAGGCCTTTCCCTCGAGTACCTCCTAAGGTATAATTTTATTTAATACTAAGAAATTTTTGTTTAAACTTAGAAGTAGTTTTAAAATTACCATCTAGGAGAAAGAGTACATACATAATATTTCAGTCAAAAGATGGAGTATCGACTTTCAAATATGACTGAGGTAAATAAAATCGCTTGAATATGTACTCCTCTAGAGAGAAACTCCTTAAAATGATCCTAATTATACCGAAAACAATTATTTATAATAATCCTTTATGGCTCCAGAAGTTATAAAATAATTGTTCCTAAAAACGTTTCCCTGAATATTTTTTTTTTTTTTAAGTATCTATAATTTAACTCAGAGTAGGAGAGAAATCTAGGAAAATGTTACCTACTCCATGGCGACTTTCTCTACCCTATATAATTTATTAGTGGGCATACAAACTATTATTACGAAAGTTTATTTATCTATCTACTTCATTTTAATACAGATAAGCCTTTCCGGAAATAGCTGCACACATTTCGTTATAGATACGAAGGGAATAGCGAAAGCCAAATGGTTTAGAACTGGACAATACACACTGGCCTTAAAATTCCATACTCTTTCCTTGAGACCGCTAAAAACAATTGAAAATGGACTTTAAAAGAATGACTTAAGCATTGAGCAATTCGAACCATGACAGGCCAAAAAAGTTATTTAAAATAAATTGTGCGTTTTTATATTGTTTTGTAGTATGTTTTCGTCTATCGCTTAACGTTTACCAGTTATATAGGATTATACAAAATTCCTTCCGAATGAAGAGGCTATTCCCAGAAAATTCAAGATATACATTTTGTTTGTCATGTAAATTTCTTTAATATATGGTATTTTGATAAAAGTCGTTAGAGCCCTTTTTTAGAAAATTAAAAATTTCGACAAATCTTCTCTGTAAAGGGTAATTTGGGATGGAAGTATTTTCTTGAAAATCTTCGTGTCGTAACTTTGGAAGACATTGAACTTAAATACCAATTTTGGTGCTATTCCGACTTTTCGTTTTTGAGTTATGCTGTTCATTGGCACACCCCCCCCCCCCACACACACACACACATGAAGCTTTTTCTAAAAATGATTCTTTTGGATTCGGGGGCTTCAAAACATGTATTTTCGGTGAAATATCGGTATGGAATTTTTAGCTGCAATACAATACTTTTCCTACTGTATACGTAGTAGAGAAAGTGAAAAGAGAATCAGAGATATGCAGTGATACAAGCCGAGGAAGTTCTTGAAAACAGCCGATTTTTCTCGGAAGTAGCTGTTCTGTTGACATCTCTTCCGAAAGGAAGAATGCTGCGGTAGTTGGTAAAAATTCCACTGGCTTTAAGCGAGTGAGCAACTTTTTGACGGTGAAAGTTGTTGCGGAGAGAGTGCGCGCGCATGCCAGCAGCAGCCTCAGGCAGGAGCTGAACTCGGACCTGTCGGATATCGAGTGAAAGGAAATAAAAAACAAAACATCTTCAGCAAGTTTATTTGTGGCAACTAGCAAGCGGTTCCGTCCGGATTAATGGGCATCGAGACAAGGACAGCTACTGGCCACCTTTATCCTACTAGGGAGTCTTGCCTAGCAGAAAACTGCGCAACTACTCGGCTGGATAGGTTGTCAACCTATACTGATACTAGGTTGTAAAGAAACAATTCTGATGAGTTACACTCACATAGCTTTCTCTTAACCTTTATCGTTTATTTTTATATACGTAATTCCTATAAGCCATTCTTACGGAAATTTATTTTTCTTTCTACTTCCAGTTAATCGAGATAAACTTTGTAGAAATAATGCAATACCATTTCGTTATAGGCACAAGGGGGATACACGAAATCGAATCGGTAGTTCGATGTTTAAAAACGGTTTGCTATATGCTACTTTGAAATTCCATAAACTTTACGTAACATCACAAGAAACAACTGATAGCGACAGCACTAAAATATTAGTGTTGAAAAATGCAAGCCAATAATAACGTATATCTCAAAAATTCCCGATACCACAAAAAAGTTACTTAAAATACATTGTGTGTTTTAAAGGCATCTACTTTTTAGTGTAGTATGTTTTTGTCTCTTGTGGCTTACACGTACTACAAAATTATACAACATTCTTGCTGAATAGATTAATTCAAGATAGGTATCCATTTTATTTTCCATGTAAATATTCTAAATATGTGATATTTTAATCAAAATCGTTAGAGCCAATTTTAAGAAAACAAAAAGTATCGAAGATGCTGAATTTAAATTCCAAGTTTGGTTGTTTATACGACATTTGGTTTTTGAATTATGATATTTACAAATACACACACACACACATGCACAAGGACCTTTTGTAAACAAATGCTTTTTTCATCTAGCCTTTTTATTCAGGGGACCCAAAATGTGTATTTTCTGTAAAATTTTGGTATCGAGTTTCTTGAGTGGAGTGCAATGCTTCCTTTGCTACTAGGTACATGGTAGAGAAAATAAAAAAGTGTCTCTGCCAATGATAAGCATCTAATACCTGATCCTCTAAGTCTAAACATTATTCTAGTGGCTAGCAAGAAGTACAGAAAAAGAAGTGCTTAAGAAATTCCAAACGTCGTTTTAAATATTTAATACCTTTGCACAGCTTTTTGTTTAGGACATTTATAAACAAAACAGAAACATTCGCATTCTTTACATATAGAGGGCACAATGAGCAAATCACTTGTGAAAGGCAGAATAGGCTCAAACGTTTGAATCTTACATTTTAGGGCAGTTTTGAAGCCAATGGCAGATTCTCTTAAAGCGCGACTGATTGTGTTTCAGGATTACAACAATGTTAAAAAAAAACCAAGTTCAGCAGTATTAAGGATTCCACTTCTGTGATCCGACAGTCGCGTTATGGCATCTAAATCCAGAGACTCCGGTTTCGATTTCCGGGGGAGGATTTTTACTTCTGCTGCCAGTCGCCAATAGAAAAAATTTATCTTCATCAAAATATTCCATATAGAGATTTCATTGAAAGTGTATGCATTGAGGTCCATTGAAACCCCCCCCCCAAATGTGTTTGAAAGACTGACAGACAGAGACAATGCAACTCAAAAAACGTAAACTATTTTACTGTCTTGCTTGCGTCCTGAAAATTCGATGTAGTTACAATAAAATGTATATGACTGTCTATGATCAAGCTGTCAGGATGTCTCAGGCGGTAACGTCTGTGGCCTGCATTCGGGAGGTCGTCTGTTCGATTCCCGCGGCCGACCTTCCTGACCCATGGGTTTTTTTTCTGGGTTTCCCCTGGTCGCTAGGCGAATGCTGGGGAGGATCATTACATCCCCCGAATTTCCTGTGCCTCTATTTCACCTCCATTCTCATTTCACTTCACCTTTCATCTGCTTGGTCTCTTTCAGGGTTGGAAGTGTCGATGGGAGGTCTCGGCGTGTGCATGGTGGGGGAAAAGGATGCTCTGACTAAAGCTTCGTAACGCGGATTGGGGGCGGTCTCCGGATTCCGGCCCCCCTCCAGGGGATGTGTAAGACCACAGGAGGGAGGGCCGGCTGAACCAGCTGCCATCCGGGGAGTTTAAATCTGTAAACGGTAGAGACCCTGCCCTCTGCCTGTCGTGCCTCTTGGTCCGGCTGCCTTCTGTCTCCACTCACCTCATTCCTCTCTCTCGGGGGCGCCCCGCCAAGGTCCTAGGTACAAAAGATCTGCATAGGTCGAGGTGCTAAGTTCCCCCCGCTCCGAGTCCTAACCTTTCCAATGTTCAATAAGAAACTGTGTTACAAATGTATGTTAATAAAACGTACAGGTTAACGAGTCACTATGATTTGTTTCTCAAGTCGAAGCCCCCGATATGACCGCAGAAGTTAAAGGGGGCTATATAAATGAAACAATTAAAACATGTATATTGAAACCATTTCGAAAAACGTTTTGCATGTTTCACAAGAGTTAGAAAACTAAATAATTAGTAAATAATTCCCAGAAATAAATTATAGTGGATAAAAAATAGTCTTACGATTGTAACAAATCAGATTTTTTGTAAATATTCCCTACCTTCCAGAATCTGGAAAATATGAACGACGAAGTGAATGTAAGTGTATTTCATTACAGAACTAGTAAAATCAGTAAAATAAAAGTCACTCCAACCGTCATTAATTGATGTTCAAGTTAAAATCTTCGATATTTTGGTAGAATAATTAAAAGGATCTGTACAAATGAAATATGTAAACACATGAAGAAAAAAGCAAGGAATTGTGTTTAGTCATAGCTGCCAGTATGACCAGGGCAGTTAGGAGCGGTTATACAAATAAATGAGTAGAAACTAATTTACAAGCATAAGAACACGGTAAAATCGCCATTTTGTTTCCTGCCACTGCATTCCTATTTGGCATACCAATATGTGTAGTCCTGACATGTGTATTTTAAAATGATGCACATTATTTTAACTAGAGATTGTTAAAACGCTTGTTAATGGCTATTAACAACCGAGTTTATTTCTATTATTAAGGAGGCGTGTAGTCTCTCTAATTATTTTAACGCTTTTTAGCTTCATTATGAATTTCTGAGTATTAAGTCAATGAAGATACCTGTAAAAAGTATTAAAAACCACTGTTACGATTTTAGCGCTTTAAAATTTTTATTACTGCCTGGAAATGCAACATAAAATTTGAATGTATAAGCTATTGCTTATATCAATTTCTGGTTCCTCATTTAATAAGATGATTAAATGTTCCACGAGTTAAACACGCTGCTCAGAATTTTATTTTGGCTTTAAAGCACACCAATTTCTTATGAATAAAACGTAGTCTTTTGGTATTTTCATACATTAATGTACTAGTTTTAGTACACTAAAACAAAAGCTTTAAAATCAAACAGAAATGTTTTCTATACAAGAAAAGGGTTAACGCAGCTTTTGTCTTTTTGCTCTCTAATTCTTTTATTTGAAGTTACATCGTGGTAGTTAAACATTACTACGTAAATTTCCCATAAAATACACGTGTTTTATATCTTTTTTACAATGGGTTAAGTAAATATGCATCACATTAGCTTCACTTCTGGGGGTAAATTACAAATACCCTGATTGTCCCTACAGACATGACACTGAACTGAGTAGCCAAAAATGCCTGAAAAAATTATACTGCTAGTTCAGAAAGTGATATATTTAGTGATAATAAAGTGTGAAAACTCCCCAGCATTTCGATGCTCCCAAACGATGACCACGAACTAGATTAGTGCCTGCAAGAGGATAAAGCTACCGAAGTTAGAGGAGTAAGCTACCTAATAGTTTGCTTTTGAAGAAAACAGGTAAAAGAAAGTCTTTGCAAGTATAGCTATTACATTAAAAACCGTGGGACACGAACCTTGTTTAAACTTAAAAGAGTTCCACTCGAGAGTCTAGCGGGATGTGCCTAATGGCCACACAGCGCGACAGTTTTCGGATCTGAGAGATAATTAATTGGACAAGAGCGAACATAAGCAATCAGGATGAAAAGGAGGATGGGCTGAAATCACGAAGTGGATATTGGAGACAGATTTCTAGAGCCTGGACAGGTAGTTAGTGAAAAGAGAGACCAGTTAGACTGGATCTACCCTTCAGGAAAAATTAGCACATGAAACCAGTGTTTTATATTTGACGCCAGCTGCTACTTACTACACGATCACTGAAATAATTTTTGAAAAGTTGTAAATCAATCACAAAGATTGATTTACAACTTTATAGGCTTCAATTTATGATGCATAAATATGAATAAAATTGATAAATAACCAGCGGGTTTGATGAAGTTTATTTAAAGTACATTTATGTGACATAAAATAATATCAGTTTCAATATGTGTTTTAAAAAACAGCAATTTGCTTGGTAAATTAAAACGTTACTTATAAACATTGTGATACAGATTAATATACCTGCTTCTCATGCTGCGGACACTGATTAAAATCTCCGTGGACCAAACTGCTAGCAAAGCCTATTTAAGACTTCTGATTTGTCCGTAGGATTAATGTTAATTAGCTTTAAATCTCGAGATAATTTGCACATTCATTTCATTCATTCACGTCTTGCTCGTCGAAAAGGATGTTAAATTCAAAGCGGTACATACTATGTTTTTTTAAACAATGTGCTTTTCGCGGTGCATTTGTTCCCGTCACCCCTGGGCAGCCGCTAGGCCATGCAGAAACTTCTTTCAACGCAACACAAACCTTCATGCTTACAAGTTCTTGATGGATTTCCAAGACAGGTTCGACGGACAGAAGTAACGGTTTTGTAATCAAGATTTCGTACTGAGAAAACTTGCATGTTTGTTTTGTATGCTATGCTTCTTGAGGAATGCATTACATTACAACACATTACAAATAACACATCAAAATATTTGAAAAGAGAAGAGAATGAATAAATAGCGATCTTTGAGCACTTTTTAGGATGAGAAAACCGGGAAGTCTCATCCATGGCCAGAGGTATATTGGATTGGATTGGATTGGATTGACTATGGAGGGCACTTGGCACTGATCCACGTAAGGGATTTCGTACCTAAGCCTTACAAGGGGCGTCCCGGGAAGGATGAGGCGGGAGGAGACACCGGGCGGCCGGAACCAGGAGTGACGGCACAGGAATGGCAGGTCCCTAAATTTCCAAATAGAAACTCCCCGGCAGACGGACAGGCAGACCGGTGATCCACCCCGCACAGAGGGGATCCAACGCCCCTCAAGAGGGTTCGGGTACCCCGGCAGCTAGCTGAAAGCCAAGTGACGGAGAGAGTCATCAAGAGCATCCTTTTCCCCTGTCACTGCACCGAAACACCATCGTCGACACTTCCAGCCCTAAAAGATGAAGTGAAATGAGAATGGAGATGAAATGGAGGAACAGGAAATTCGGGGGATGTGAGAATCCTGCCCAGCATTCGCCTGGCGACCCGGGAAACCCCCGAAAGAAACCCATGGGTCAGAAGATCGGCCACGGGAATCGACCCACGACTTCGCGAATGCGGGCCACAGACGAAAGCGCCCGAGTCATCCCGCTCGGTCAGAGATATATTAGTGATGCACAAGCAAAAGGAAATCGCGCAGGGAACCTGTATGAATGATTCCGGGATTAGTCCGGTTACTAAAGCATTCTGTAGGTTGAACTCGAGGGCTCTGATCCAAGCGCCCTCTTCACTGCGAACAGTCACCATTAGTCAATGTGACAGTCCAAACAAAGCACTCTCTCGTACTTAACCCGCATGGAAAATGACGTTTTATTGAGATGTGGCAAACAACAACCTGTATCCTGAGAGGAATGAATGGCAGTAGTGATCTCTGTGTGAGCAAAGTCGGCGGGTGGCGGGGAATACGTTACCATGGTTACTGGAAGCCCCCCCACCGAGCCAGCCCTAAATCAACGCGACTGTTGCCTCGCTGGTCGATATATCCTCTACGTTCCGTGCATCACTGCATCAAAGTGCCGGCCTGCCGGCTTCCAACTTGCATTTCCAGTTCCACGTTTCCTCGGGTGTGACTGACACACATGCCTCTTTTATGCTTCAGAAGGCACACAGCGCAGGGATACAGTAGCAAGGTGTGTCTCGCTGTAATAACGTGATTACGTAACATACCTTGCATCTTGTATTGCCACGTGGGTAACACGCGGTGTTATCTCAAGAAATTATTTGGAAAGAGCTGTAAAACCTAAATTACACAATGACACACAGCTTTTAATTTAGACTTCTCAGTCACATCCGAGATAATATAGCATCTCTTTATGATATTTGATGTAGAAAGGAAACAAAAGCATCGACATACCCCCTAAACACCGACCTTCACGAAATATTGGGAATGTGTCGAATTACTCTTTATCCACAGTGGGCTAATATTTCTGTGGTCAGTTTCGGAATTTTTCCAGTTTCTTGCTGAAGAGCTATTGGCTTAAGTCACAATACTCGTTCTTTCATGTAACCCAGCAAGCTAAAGTCGGATGGATTTAGAATTATATATCTATGGTCAGCTGCCTGCTGATGGCATACTTTACGAGTGTTATACAAGGTTGAAGTTTACAATGCAATACGAGCATTATATTAAATCCTTAAACACTCTCATTTTGCTTTGCAATAATAACATTGAATAGTATGACTGCACCTTAAAATTCCTCTTGCAATATTAATTACGTTGTGTTTTAATCAAAATATATGCAAAACAGTAAAAAAAAAAACTTTTTATTTATTCTAACCATTGTATTATTATGATTGGCTGTGTTATAAAGTTTAAGTGACATTTAAAAGAACATGTAATTAGTTTGAATAGACAGGAACACTCCTTTCTTTCAAAGCAGTGATTTCGTTCGAGTTTCATGAGTGGCTTTTCAAAAATTGATCGTCTTCGATTGTTGTTTTGAACGGTCGGATTTGTGCTCGACTTCACCCTTCGTTCTCTGCGATGTTGCCGACTTCTCTTAGTCTTATCTTCCTTCCATGCGCGCTTCTTCCTTCTTCGAACGAGTGTGCTCTCTCAAGCAAAATAAGTTCTTATGGGACTTTCATAACATATTGTTATTTCTAAGCAAAAGACCTATTACAAAATGAGCTGATCACAAAATCACAGAGATTGCTATTTTGGTTTTTTTCATTAACCTATGATGCAAACGTTCATTGTATGTGCCCATGTATCCATCTAAACGTAAATTTCCTAGAAGGCAATCTTCAGCACGGAACCCGAAGTCGCGGTGGAGGGCGGTGGATTTTTTCGGGCGTAAAAATCCGTAGCATGGCTTCTTTCGGAAGGAAAGTATAGCCAGTGGTCACGTGTCATAGATTTAGGACACGTAAAACAACCTCAAGCCTGATAAAGAGGCCTATGAGCAAATTTTCCAGTCTTTCACGCCCAGTATCAAATGGGACGTTGAGAACGCAGTAGTTGAAAGCGTCCACAAATAAAACTCAGTTTAATTTTTTTCAGCACTGAAAACAGCTGCATGAAGTTTCCTCAGCGCAGGTATTGGCGTTTTCTTCAAAATAATTGTTTTTCGTACAGATATATATATATATATATATATATATATATATATATATATATATTAAGATCGAGAAGAACACAATGAACTAACTTCCCAACCGATTTTTAGCTCACTTTACA
The DNA here is from genome assembly GCA_030765065.1 of Deroplatys truncata. NCBI lineage: Eukaryota > Metazoa > Arthropoda > Insecta > Mantodea > Mantidae > Deroplatys > Deroplatys truncata. The sequence goes on from CM060979.1 coordinate 111,497,972, forward strand.
AGTAAAACTTCGGCTTATGAACCTGATTTTCGAAATTGATGCCCCGCAAACTTGTAAGCCTGATTAAAGCTCTTTTCAGATTAAATAAGCAACCTTTCTCTTCTCCAATGCGATATTAGGTTTCCTGGGATTTTTGCGAGTTTTTAAACCAAACCTACGTGTATTAAAAGGAAGTTGAACTACTTAAGAGAGAATTGAGTTAAAATAATAGCCATTTCGATTAGACTTTTGTAATTTTTATTAAGGAATTGCATGAAGTCTAACTTACGTTTTATTCCTCCGATCAAACTTTTCCTAAAGAACTGATTTGCCTATACTAAATTGTTTGTAGCTAGTATAGGTATCTTGTTTGTTTTAATTTTACTTTTATTGTAATTGTTTCCTTTCAATTATTAATTAATTTGATTATTTTATTCAGTTTTTTTTGGAGAATAGTGTTAAAGTATATTTAAATATCTCACAATTGCATTATTAATTAACATATAAAATATACACTTATATTTTTAATATAAATAATATGTTGTAAAAGTAATTTGAAGAGTTCACTTTTGAATTTTATATGAAAAACTCTTTACATTTTCTTTTAAAAATAATGCATAGAATGGAACCAAACTTACATGAAAAAAATAACAAATCGTACTCTTTCAATTGTCTTAGTTCAGAAAATATTTTCAAAAGAAAGAAAGAGAGTTAGAAAGAAAATTTTCAAACGCATTATTTATACTTTCTCTTTCGCTGGTAGAAGTACCTACTGCTTTCCATCCAACCATTCAGTATCGCGATTCCATCGGAAATTGGGATCCCTGAATAAAACCCAAAGACGTCCGCATGCGTCTTTGCCTGTGAACAGACTAACTCATAAACGAAAACTGATAAATATCAAGTTCATACTTGAGTTAGAAAACATTTAAGGATGTCAGGCGAAGGGTTTAAAAAATATTTTCTCATCCCAAACTACGCTTTAACTGGAAAATATGTCGTCGTTTTAAATTTTCTTAAAAATTACAATAATGATTTTGATTAAAACGCGCATGAATATTAACTTGAGAAGTTTAGCGCATACCAAGATTGTTCTGTGAATAGCCTAGGAAGTCATTTTTATTCTTATTACCAGGCAGAGGAATTCTTAGGTGCATTCACAATGAAATGTAAGCGTTAACATAACGCAGCATAAGCGCAGGCGTGAGGGAAGACCATTCAAAATGCAGTCGCAGGCGTAACGCAAGAAGTTTGCACGGGCTTCTAGATCCTTAAACTAATTGCGGAAATCTTCGAGTGCACCATAAGTTTCAAGTTTAATAATATAACCAACAATATCAAATAAGAAAGTTCACTCAATATTTTATAAATAAATAGGTCACAAAAAGATACATACACCCAACTGTCGCCCGTAGCGTTAGTAACATCGCGAATGTTAGTCCAAAATATTGAAAATAGTTGTACAAGTACTATGGAAACTGCAGAAAGTTATATATGTGATGAAACAGCTGCACAAGTTATATTAATGCGCCTTACGATTTGTGAGCCAAGAAATCTAGGCGCAGATGCTGGGTTCATCCAGTAAGTGAAAGGAGAATTCAGTAAGGAGACTACCATAACCTCTTGAGAGAAATAAGAAATGGTGACCCACAACAATTTGTGTGGCACGGCCTAATGGAAGAGAGCATGCATGTACATTAGACGGCGTAAAGTCTCGCATCGCGATCGTCTGCTGTTGAACAGCAGGCATTGCAAAGAGAAAGAAATGCAGGATTCTTCCTCTATGCACGCAACGCAAGCATAAAGTTTGTAGGTTGCAAACTCTTGCGTTACGTAGCGCGTTGCATGACTCTATGTGAATGCTTCCATTAAATAACAAATGCGCTTATGCTAAGTCTGCGCTTACATTTCATTGTGAATGGGCCAGTAAGCAGTTTAGCTTCAAGTTAGATATCTACACTCAAAGGTAAGCAACAGCGGCCTAGGATAACTTGCGGCAGCTGTAAACGGTTTGGTGTCCCTGCCTAAAGTCTAGTAGCGGTTCAACGTTATTATATTTCATCCTGACTTCAGTGCTTACATTTTATATAGCTGGGAAATCACAAGAGATACACAAAATTTGCTGGAGCAAGGTCCCTAAAATGTACAGTTTGTCATATAAATTTGTTTGCAGCATTAGCCTTTTCAAACAAATTGGCTGTCGTTCGGTTAGCTTTTCCAGTATTTTAAGCTAGGTATTTCAAAAGCGTTGTTTTTGAACTCTTGCAGAGAGTATTCAAGACTGGTTGATTGTCGTATCAACCTCCAGTATGCTCTTGTCTACTTGTCACAAAATGTGTAGGTACTGAAACCATTTCTGCAACATTATCTAATTAGAAGGGAGTGTACAGAAAGGAAACGTTCATATTTGCTCGATAAGCAAATTAGAGTAGAGAGAAAGTGTGGTTGCAACAATCTAGCCATCACTCAGTGAGAAGTGTGGATACGTTGCACGCTTGCGGCACGTGCAGTAAACTACGCTAGGGAAGTAGGCTTCCTCTGCGAGCGAGAACAGCAGTGGGCGAAAGAAGCCAAGACAACCCAACCGCATTACGTATGGATCTCACGTCATTCAACTCACTACTTTCTACCACAGCGTGGGTAACCAACACTGTACCCGTTAATTGCACAGTAATTCTAACAAAGGCAAGATGCACGCCTCCATCCATGCAAACCAAATGTCTGCTATTGGATATTTAGCTAAATGGCGTAACTCTCTTCCTTTTTTTAATCAGGTGTTTTTGTTACTCCTGTCTCTGTTGTCATGGTTAGTAAGCAGGAGAAATGCTGTTTATTTCCACCATTAACAAAATATTAGAATAAAGAGTTCTCAATGTATTATATCAGAATATTTAAGATGACATAATTGGAGGATAGTTCAATTCAGGATGAAGAAAAAACTTAAATCAATCATTGTCTTTCTGTCATGGGACGATGTTCCAAATAAATATAGAGGTATTTTAGGTAATGTCTCCATTGGGTACTATGAAATATAAGAAGAATGGATTGTCCTGTAAATAACAGCAAATATAGGTGTATGTTGTATAGATTTCCTATGGCAGAGCAGAAATAAATAATAAAATATCAAATGTGTATTATCCGTATTCTTGTTATAGATATTTTAACAACATGGCTGAAATGCAAACAAGTCCCAATACTTATTATTTCTGGGCTTTCGATTGCCCTCGTAAGGGTACTGATCAAAGGTTTGCCAATACAAATCCTGAAATCATCAGTGGCATTCAAATTATATCTTTATACCCTGATATTTCGGAGGAGAGGGCTGACAATTTAAGAAGTTGACTTCCACAATTCTTCATATCTGCATGTAGAAATATATGTTCGCATTTGTACCGTTATAATGAGATGTAATTCGTAGTTGAGTTATGATACTTTCTGACTTACTTGAACACGTCCGGATTTGTCACAGCATGGCTAACTTCTTAAATTATTCTTCAAGAGAAAAGCTTGTTTTGCTTGGTCGAAGCTTTAAAAGCAGTTAAAACAACTAAATTTATACATTCACATGACTTTCTCTACCCACTACCATAGTTTATTTTTAAATAGCTTCTACAAAGTATTCTTAGGAAAGTTTGTTTTTATATCTACTTTATCTTAATGGAGAAACCTTTACAGAAATGGTTCGATTACACTTTTCGTTATAGGTGCAATAGGGATAGAGAAAATTGACTCGATAGTTCAGATGTTTAAAACCGCGACACTATAATATGCTGGCCTTAAAATTACATTCTCTTTCCATGAAATCGCAGGAACAACGGAATAACGACAGCACTTAAAAAAGTGACAAACATATTGAAATATTCAAACCAATAATAACGGATATCTCAGAGATGGTTGATGCCACAAACAAGTTACTTGAAAAAATTGTGTATTTTAAAGAGAACTGCATTTTTTTGTGCAGTAAGTTTTGTCTGTTAAAGTTTACATGTTACACAAAATTCCTTTCTTCCTTCAGTATAGAAAATTTAAGATAAACTTTTAATTTGCCATGCAAATATCTTAAGACACATATGGTATTTTAAACAAAATTGATGTAGCCATTTTTGAGAAAATAAAAAAAATATATATATCCAACGTTTTTCCATATAAAGCGCAGCTTGGGTTTGGGCATTTTCTTAAAACGTTTTGTATCGCATATTTGGAAGATATTGAACTTAAACATCGAATTCGGTATTTATCGAGCATTTCGTTTTAAAGTTATACTGTTCATAGGTATCATACACGTGAACCTTTTCATAAAAATGATTTTCTTGGATATAGGGGACCTCATAACATGTATTTCCATTAAAACCTCGACAACGCCTCATTTTTGGGTGAAAGGCAAATACTTCCTCTCACGTAGGCAGATAAAGTAAAAATGTATGTAAATGCTCTCGAAACTCTTGAGCTAGTGAACAGCGTGGATTTTCAATACACTTACAAAGGTTTCATTTCAAAACTTTCCAGTCTATAACGCATATGTAAATCAAATTTTATTTTATTAGTTAAACAAGCGATATGTTGCAACATACATGTTTAAAACCACTGTTACCTAAGCTAGCAATGTCCCTTCGGACTTAACCCTTACTGTATTTAGACTGGCAAGTTTATAAATAAAACCTTGGATACTGTACTAGTTCTTAAATACACATTAATGTACTGTTCATTTTTCGTGCTTATAGTCAACATTCCTTCATATGCATGAGACATACCGCCATTTCACTAGTGGCATCGCGCCAGCTTTTCGCATCACACTTGTTTTGTTACCTTCGCAATGAAGGAAGTACGAGAAGCAGGAGTGAATTTCTGGGAATAATATGCCTAGATAGCACTTAATGTAATTACGGATTTTGCATGCATTTAAACGCTCGCTGTCGATGAAACGCGTGCAAATGCAAAGCCTTACATGTTACACTTAACGTGACGTGATGTGATGCGCCGTAACGTAAAATTCTCATTTAGCCTTTACTTAAAGTCACTTTAGAATTTGTAAATGTCAATTTTCTTTCCCTTTTCCTTGAATTATCATTGCTTCTATAGCCATAAAGTTCGGAAATTAAAAGTAGGACCTTGCATAATTGCAACTCGCCTTTGAAGGTATGCTACCTCGGTGTATTTAAGATCGCCTTAAAGGTATTCCAGGAAGCGTATATCAGCTGAGAAGTTTAATGTGCGTTCGCGCATTTACCACTATAGTTTAGTCATAGACCTTAGGACCGGAAAGCCATGGTAACACTGACGCTTCAGTTCTGATTTAACTCTCCAACTTTAGCCTACACACTGCCAATGTGAAGAAACGTTAACAATAATCTTTAAAATATTTGCAAATGTTTGGTTTTCGTTAATCTTTTGTGTTGTAAACATCTAGCGGAACATAATAACTATATATTGTAGTCAGGGACATGCAACGCTTGTTTGATTCAATTTGCTTTGATTTATATAAAAATGGAGGTGGGTTATATCCTCGCGTGGCACTAAAACTAGTTAAAAGTTAACTAGTTTTAGTTAAATAGAGCTTTTCCTTTAATTAGGAGCAGTGGACTTTTAATTTAATTCTTTGTAAGAATATGTTCTTCTAGTTTTACAAAACCCAATAGGTTGTTTGACTCACGTGAAGTTCATCGAAATATAGATACAATATGAGTATCACGAGTACGAGTATGGTAAAATTGGTTAATTGCCCTCTATCTTAGAGAAACGTTTTCGTAAAGCTAGACCGTATTTTAAATTTTAAAACCTCGCTCTCCACAGGTGTTAATTAACACAGATAGTAATCAAAACGAAGGTTACACCTTTAGCTTTAAAGTTAATTCCTCAGCTTTCATTCTCCAGGACGACATTTTGAATCCCAACTGGATTAATCTTGTTGGTTTTCCTCAGGAGAATTAATATCTTTAGGGCCATATTGATGCATTTGATCTGTACTTTTATCCGATGTGATCTCTCCCATAAAGGATGTTAACTAAATAACAAAAAATAAGAATCAACATACCATAAATACATTTTGGAAATACTTCATGGGAAATTTCAAGCCCTCTTGCGAAAAACATGAAAGCAGTTTGTGATTAGCCCAATATAAAACAAATTTTTGCGCATGTATTAAAATAATTATCAGTAACTCCAGATTAATTTGTTCTAAGATTACCAGGACTTAACTTGAAAAGGAGCCATAGCCATCTGAAGTTTTAGCAAAGAAATTTGGTTCATCTCACTGCGCGTGTTTATTAAGCTGGAACAGCTTTGACTTGTGTATCACAATCGTGGGTTACAAATGAGAAAGAACTGTACTTAGTAAACATTAATTACTACCTCATTAGCAGATAGGGAACCAACAATTTGTTTGCTAAAACTACTGCGGCAAAAATTTCGTGGACTTATAAAATTATATTCTTTAAATTTATACTTGGGCCTAAATTCAAAACTGATTTTGAATATTCTATATAGATTTTTTCGCCACCTGCGTCGGTATTTCAAGCGGATATGAAAAACGAAACTCGCTTGCTCACTCACTCACACTTACTATACAAATATTGCATATGTCTATCTTAAATGGCCCTAGTTGTCCACCTCTGTGGCGTGTCTGGCTTCAAATCCCATAGCGCCTGGTTGGAGTAAGTTGTTTATAAATATATTTTCCCAGGGGTTTTCTCCTTTCAGATGTCGGGTAAATATAAGCTGTATGGACCACGCGCTCATTTGGGCATTCAAGCGTTCATTGATTTCATTCACCATTTACATAGAGCGGCGTTACAGCAGGCGTGAAACACACAGTCTCTCTCTCTCTCTCTCTCTCTTTCTCTCTCTCTCTCTCCCTCATATAAAAAGTCTTTAGTTAACAGTTTCTCGCTAGACGATAATCTTGTTCTGCCTTTTTCCCCTGTGCATAAAAATAGGCGTTTTGGATTTCCTCTTTATGAGATTTAGGAAGTCACAATATAGCATCCATTAACAAACAATATCGCATCATATTATTGTTACCTTGAGAGCGCTTATTTCCTCTCCAGATCTTTTAATGTAAATTCTCTCCTTTCCCTCGCTCTCTCTCTCTCTCTCTCTCTCTCTCTCTCTTTCTCTGCACCAACATGAAGATTTTCAGACAGAGAAGAAGCCATTGTCCCTTTCACTACTAACGATGTATCCGTTGTAGCGCTGTATTATTTCGTGGTCGTCATCTTCCATTAGCTTTGCTTTCTTCCCTCGGCATGTGTCTTGGTTTGTGCTATCCGATTTCTGAATGGCACGATTTATGGCGTTGACCGCAGTTTTTGGTCTTTATTTTGGATACGGAAAAGATCTGCGGTTTTCGCACAAATTGCCCTGCGCTGTGTACGTTCCTTCAAAGAAAAGAATAGCAGAACTGTCAGACCTTTCGGCAAGTTTAAACCTTTATTGCTCTTTAGAAAGTTAATAATCACACTTTTGGAGTTAGTACAAGTCTCTGTCAATGTCAGACGATTTGCCGGTGTCCGAGCTCTGCTTTGGCTCAACGATAAACACAGTGACAGGTTGCTAGAATGAGTTCACAGCCTAATAATAGGTTAACCTAGAAAAATGCCGCTGGAGTATAGAATACCCGAGATATTCATAACATACGAACTTCAATTTTAGTTTTGTGAATAAAGGATACCTATTCGGTGTATAAAATTTTATGTCGCTCCTGATTTTAGAACATAAAGAGAAGCTAAATTATTATTATTATTATTATTATTATCATCATCATTATCATTATTATCATCTCAGGCCTAATAATAAAAAATCGGCGAGAAACACCTGCACTACAGTTCAGTGTTAACTAACCAACTTTGAAAACAATCAAATACCGTGTCCCATTATCCCGAAACCGAAGACAGGAGCTGGCATAGAGATATTGTTGCATCTGTTTCTGGCTCCTGTCAGTCCAACTCAATCACTAATACGTGGCCGTAAATAAAAACTACAGACTAAATCAAAACAACCTACAATTTGATAGAAACGAGATCATGGTTAAAAGACTATATTTTACCTGTTTCATACAGGCTGTACCTTTGGGGAACGTAATTATTACTTAAAGAATATTCTCAATTAATACTTTTAAGCTTTTTCTCAGCTAAAACTGGTGAGGTTTTCTCGGGATTCCAGGAAAGTAACGTACTGATAAAGGCCACGGAGCTATGATGACTGTAAGCTCTATTTTAAATGTAACAGTTTGATATGTAGCTAGTCAATGAGCTGAGAGCGTCTTAGACTTGAAAGCACACCGTTGAAAAATTAATTGGCATAAATTGCAACGCTTACATTTTTAGCTCTTTTGTGCAATGTTTTAAATTGGAATTTCCAGTTTAATTTGATAGAGTCCTTCGTTTTATGCCAAGGCCGCGGATCGCGCGAATGCGCACACAGTCTATTACACTGCGGAACTTTCCGTTCCGTAACTCCCGCGTTACTTACTCACGAGTATTAGTAACATATGTAATGAGTACTAACCTTGTAAGTTATGTTGAAAATGGTGTCCATCTGCGCGAAGACATTCTTGACATCGTCGGATGAGATTACCATTCACAAGCATACGTTTTTCTTGCGTATTGTTAATAATTTCTGCTTTTATATTGCCCTAAGTTCGTTTATGGTGTGGGGATTGTTCCTCAAAGATTTATTTTTTAGCGTTTAGCGATCCCGTGGTTCTAAATTTATTGACAAAACATCTCACAGTATCTCTACCCGGAATTGATAATCAGGAAATTGCTGCTGAAATTGTCAACACACCTGTCTATATGATTCAGTTTTTACGTATGTATCATATATAAAAATACCTTGTTCAAGCGTGAATTTGTTGGCAGGCATTTCCATGGACTAATAAGAGAAAAAAATATTCCCAAGGAAATTACACACAACACACATATTGTCGAAACGCTTCAGAACACGAAGAGAAAGCAACGACTGAGATAGCTCACATACCCTTGATACGTCCTGCAGTGCTTCTGCGCAGTCATAATACCGAGGTCACTGTCATCACGGCCGTTACGCATATAAGGCAGTTGTGGCCTTGGCATAAAACGAAGGCACTGTACTCTATCCACAATACCTGTATTTTAAACACATTTTTTAAAAAATGGTCTTCCATTTGTCATTTTGCACTCTGAATTCTACATTACTTCACAGAAATAAATTGTGACTTTATACTTCTGTTAAAATTGGCAACTTCCACGCTTCCAACCCATGTGATTTTTAGTTTGAGCAGCCTTTACTGCGATACATTTTAACGAAGAGGTGTGCAACTAAGAGAGAATCCGATATTCTTTAGTAAACGAGATTATTGTGTAAAAGTAGATTAATGAACTTAGAAGCTCTACATCATGTAAAAAAAAAATCAGTCTGTAAATTGTTTCGAAGATAATGGGGGTCATGAAGTTAGCACATTTAATATTTGCCAGATAGGTATTTTAATCTTCCTCTAGAATCTGAAATCTTTATATTCTACAGGGAAATTGTTTAATCTCCGGGGAAAAGAAGTAAAAAGAGAACTTAATTTATATTGTTAACAGATGCCCTGTTCTGTGCATAAAGGAAAATTCAAGATATGCAATTACTTGTCATTCTGTTAGCTTAACTGTATGTAAATTCTTAAAACGTTTTCTTAGAAAATAAATGAGTAAAGTAAAGTGATAACTGGGATGGATGGATTTCTCTGAAAAGATTTGCTGCGCATGTTCAGAAGAAGTTTAACTCTAAGGGGGACCGATGGGCAAAAATTACAATTAAGGTTTTGTAATTATTAAATTATTATGTCTGATTCTCTAGGAACGTTTTCGCGTAAATCCTTTTATATCGAAGTGAACGCAAAGGCTTACGTGAGGATTTAAATAACTCTGAGCGGAGTGCGTATTATAGCATTTCAGGCTTTTTTGCTCTTTCTTACATTTCTCCAACATTTCTTGAAGTTTCTTCCGAAATTTGTAGCACGTTAATCAGTTTCTAACTTATGCATTTATATACAAATGTACATTTTATGAAAAATACATCAGCAGAACTTCAGGCCAGTTAATATCAACGAGTTATCCAATGCGTTTTTCTGGATTGTAATATTTTCAGCATTTAAAATGCTCCTTACGATGCAATTTGTAATCTTTTCGAACAACTTTGAAATAGTTTCTCCAATGCTGACTAATTAAAACTTACTATGCAGTTATTATTGTGAGGCAAATGTGTTACACCAGCAAGCTCACCCATTTTTGATAGGCATGTACCTTTTTTGTTTTGTTTTGTTTTGTTTTGTTGTGCAGAAGCCGAAATTAGAATTGAAACAAAAATAATTTTTTGAAAAGCAAATAATTTAAAACTATATTTCTTAGCAAACTTTTTCTCTAGGTCAATAAGGAACATAAGTCTGAAATGTTTTAAAAAATAATGAAAATTGCATCAAAAGAGAATTTTTTAATAAAATAGCTTAAATTCGTGCTTAACAATGCATAATCCAGGAATGACCCAATACATGTGTGTATACCAAACTTTACAACAGCTTTTCTTTATACCGACATAAGCTGCGGTAAACTTTTCAAGAATCTCAATAGAATTGGGTTTTGGAAAATTCACAGATCGGTGCCCTTTAATAACAAAATGCCAAATTTGATATTTTTGTGAACGTTCAGTTTTGTGTTAAATATGTTTTCCACAAATTGTCATATAGTCAGAAGTACAATGAACACACATATTCACCTGTTTTCAGGTCGACTTTTTCCAGGACATGTTTTGAAACTTCGATTGCATAGCGCCTGAGAACGCATGAATTTTCTTGTACTCCGTTTTTGCACTGCACTCCGGGAAGGTCTGTGGTCTGTGGCGAGCATAAAATAAATTGTCCAGCACTGCTTCAGCTTTCATTTTTTTTTCTTCTTCCCGTTTTGCTTCTTATTCGGAAAGACCTTGATGACGCTGTAGGATGATGCATCGAGAAGGGTACGTTGGTGAAATCTTTGCCATTCGCTCCCTTCCCAATTCATTCCTTTCCCCGCTTCACCCTCGTTACCATCCCCCTCTCTTCGACTGTCTCTCCCTCCCTTCCTCTGAGGCATCCTGGTGATCTAGTTTCTGCGCAAAGTGGAGTGCTTCTGAATTTGTTTCTCGGACGGCATTGTTCACCTCGCAGATGCATCAGATCAGGGTTGTCCAAGCTGCGACGCGGCGTCAGATGATTTGGCTGACATTTCTTCCAGAACGATAAAATAAGAAAAGTGTAGGGTCCTTTATTAAAAACCCCACGAAATAAGAGGTTCGCTAATCTTAGTTGGTATTGAATATAAATATAAAGTATGAGCAGCTCTAAAAAATAAATTAGTATAAGAAATAGTATCCAAATGTTATAAACTATGAATTAGACGTAATGTTTGTTAACGGACCAGATTAGGAAGTTAACGTGACAGTTGGGGTTTTGATGTCATGCCTTTCTTCTCTTATTTACTGCTCTCTTTTCGCAATAACATGTTTTTTGTTTGTGCTTTTTTTAAAACTCTTTCTTGCCATGTTAATCTTGCAGTAATCCATTAAATTTTTCTTCTGTTCTCTCTTCTTAGTGTTGGTGTGTTGTTAACTCCTACTCGTCACTCAAATTTTTATAGTATCTACCTTATACTATACTATATAAGAGATTGTGTGAAATTATCACCGTTGGAGAAAGTTTAGGAGTGTGACACATCAGATTTTGCTGTTTGGGAAAGGTTGTAAAAATGCAATGGGTCACTGCGTCTGCTTTGGGCTAGTCGATATACGGTGTTGTATGGTCAAGACTTCTCATTTGAAGATGTTCCTAAATTGTGGTATACCGTTTGTATATAAGGACAACAGTGGGCAGCAGTTCGTAGAAGACCTCGGTCTAGCGTCGATAATTTTCTATAAAACCATTTTCACTTAAGTGTAGCGAAAAATTGCTTAGCAATTACATTTGGACTGCACTTTGGAGATTGTCTCGTCTATCTATACATGATAGGTTGCATGTTCCTGGATCTCGGGAGAGAAACACTTTTTCCTCACCCCCGGGGAAGCTGATACAGTAAGTGTACAGTCATCAAACGCGTATCAAGCAATGAATATTGTTTCAAGTTTAATACAGGTGACATAAACTAAGGTCACCTGGCTGATTTTGGTCTCTCATTTGAGATAAATCTGCTCATACTTAATGCAATAGATTACAAGCTTGAATCCTCAAGAGGATGGAAGTACATGTGCTGTCGGGAATTGTTACTAGGATCGCCGTTATTGGCTCGTCACGTCGCTGTCAGGTAACACTGAAAGCATTTTCATTTATATATCTTTGCGCCCTCGTGTATTCTGTTAAGGAGTAGACGCTGCGAGCTGGCGCCGTGCATGCAAAGCCGTGCTGTATGTATGTAGAACGTGACGCCTGGGAGAATACCACGCCTGTCTCTCCTACTCATTGACTCGCGCTTCAAATCGATATCCTAGACGTCATCGGCGCTGTGTAGAGCTGCTGTTTCAGCTTGGACACTCGCCTCTAAGGACATCTTATACGCCACTGAGTTACAAACGCGCATTCGTCAAAGGTTTCTCATCCCATACACCAGCCTTTGAGTTTTAGCAATAAGTCTGACGTTTATTATTTTTACTTTCTCTACCTCGTACGTAGTAGGTGGAGAAGGTATCGCATTCAACCGAGATTTCACCGGAAATAATATTTTGAGACTCTGAATACAAAAGAAGCATTTTTAGAAAATTGTTCGAGTGTCTATGAGCAGCGTAACTCAAAAACGAAAAATTTTGGTGTTTAAGTTCAGTATTTTCCAAAGAAAATCTCCCTACACCAAACTACCCTTTATATGGAACACTTTTCAAATTTTTTTATTTTCTAAAAATGGCACTAATTATTTTGATTTAAATACCACATATTAAAATATTTACATGACAAATAAAATGTATATATTGAATTCCCTGGAATAGCCTTCGAAGTCCTCTTCATTCGGAAGAAATTTTGTATAATCTTGTATATCTAACTCGTAAACTTAAGCGATAGACGAAAACGTACGGCACAAGTAATGTAGATCTCTTTAAGACATACTATTAATTTTAAATAAATGTTTGTGGCATCACTCATTTCCGAGATATCCGTTATTAATGGTTCGAATTGTTCCATGCTTAACCAATCATTTAAAGTCCTATATTCACTTGTTTCTCACGGTTCCATGGAAACAGTATGGAATTTTAAGGCCAGCTATAGCGTCCAGTTCTTAAACATTTGACTATCGCTGTTACATTTCTATCTATAATGAAAGGTGTAATGTAGCTATTTCTGCTAAAGTTTATTTTGATTAAAATGTAGTACGGGGCTTTAGTAAGACCTGTTAAATACCCAGTAATGAGTGATATTGGGTAGAGAAAGACATGTATCACATCAGATTTTTAGATATCATTGGAAAGATGAATAAATAACAGAAAGTGGTATTATTTCAGATATGCAGTTTTATTCGTCGTATACTGCAACGCAGTATTTATTTAAACATTTACCAAATAACACTATATTTGGGCGCAAAGGGATTTAAAACGTGGCGCCCCAGGTCCCTGTAAGTAAACAAATCGCTGTATACTATTTTCTGCATGTAACTTTTTTAACGGCGCTAATATTAGTAGTTGTAAGACATATTGCGACATCTTGCCTCAAGCAGTTGGCTTGTGATCTACGGATAGCCTAAGAGTTGCCTTCTATACCATCTCTTTTTGTTTATTTTGACGGTGATCAGCATTATTTCCTACCTTTTGCTGCAATGTGTGCCTTGTGGTTGTGAAAAGCGGTTCTCCGTGTTTTATTTAACTCTTGGAAATGTATATCTAGGCATTTTTATATTTATGTAATGTGTAACTACGAGGGCTGATCAATAAAGACTGAGACTGATTTTTTTTCACAGATATTTATTACTCCATTTCAATGTTGACATGATCTTTTTCAAAGTAGTCCCCTCCTAACTGAATGCACTTTTTATACGTCTCTGCCAGTCCTCGAACACATGGTGCAGGCCATTCTTTGTCAGGTCTTTGGAATCGCCTCACTTTTCTTTAGCACTGTTTCAGTGCTCTCAAATCGAATGCCCCGGAGCTTTGCCTTTAGTAATGAGAATAAAAAGAAATCACAGGGGGTAAGACCGGGGCTTTAAGGCGGATGCGGCACACAGGTAATGTTGAATTTAGCCAAAAATTCCTGGACTTGATTTGCGACGTGAGGCCGCGCGTTGTCGTGATGAAGTCGCCACCCAGTCCGATTATGTTCTGAACGTTTCCTTGTAATGTGCTTCCTCAGTGTAGCCAATACTGACGTGTAGTAGCTGCTGTAACAGTAGTGTGAGGGGGGAACTGCATGCTGGTAAATCATTCCATTCCGAAACACCAGGCCCACCTTGCTTAGCACAGAGGACTCGCCCTTCTTTGAAGTCCAACCACCTAAACACCGTTGCACGAGGTAGTGCATCTTCACCGTATGCTTGCTTCAGCTTTTCGAAAGTTTCAAGGCTGTATGATTTAAACGAAAATAAAATTTTATTGCGCTGTATTGCTCCTCTCGTGTCACCTCTATTTTGTGGTATGCGAAATTCAAATAGGGATATACAGCATTACTACCAACCTACCGTTACGAGAGTGCTATTGCTTGTGGACATTATACATGAAACCCTGCTCTTTTCAAGTATTCGTGGTAGAGACATAAATCTATCAAGGAAACTACAGAAAAAAATCAGTCTCAGTCTTTATTATCAGCCCTCGTATTATATTACTAACCGTGCTTCGGGTAAAATTTCTCGTTGTTTAGTTGTTGAGAAAGAATACGTTATGTAGGCTTCTCCGTGCATGTAATTTGCTGGACATCCCCTGGTTAACGCTTAGTTAGGAAATTACTGTTGTATATGTATTTTTTTAAACATGAATGGTTATACAAACAGTACATTTTCGAGTGTAATTTTAATATGCGCATATATGTCTTGTTTCCTTTTTGTAAATATTTCGCAATTGGGTGGCTGATATTAACATCTCGGCTTGTGACAATTGAATGGTAACAAAATACTGGCACAATATATTCAACAGCATTTTCAACACCAGCTGTTGTACACGTATCCAAACTCGGCGTACCTACATAATTTTATGTCAGCAGCGGCGAAAATTCACGCGCGCAATACCATGCAGCAGGTGTTACAGTCACATGACTTCTCTACCCACTATCGTTTATTGTATAGCTTCCACAAACTATTCTTATGAAAGCTTATTTTTCATTTAATCGAAATATACCTTTGCATAAATAGTTTATCATACATTTCGTTATAGGTGGTGAAATGGTATAGAGGAAGTTTATCGATAGATATAACAAGCTACTTGGCTCTTGGAATTCAAACTCCTTCCATGACATTGCAGGAAACAAAAATAGCGACAGCACTTTAAAAATGAAAAAAAAAAGTTGAAAAATTCAAACCAATAATAAGGATATGTTGTATATGACTGATGTCTTAGAAAAAGTTATTTGAAATAAATTGTGTGTTTTAAAGAGGTTTATACTTTTTGTGTAGTACGTTTTTGTCTATCTTATACAAAGGTGTATAAAACTCCTTTCTAATGAAGAGGAATACTTCTCAGGCCATTCCTAGTAAATTCATGATATACACTTTATTTTTCATGTAAATATCTTAAATGCCTATATGGTATCTTAATAAAACTCGTTAGTCATTTTTAGAAAAAATATTGCATAATTTTCTATGTAAAGGGTAGTTTGGGATGGGAGGATTTTCTTGAAAAGCTTCGTGTCGCATCTTTGGAAGATACTGAACTTAAATACAAAGTTTGGTATTATTTACCGCACTTCTCGTTTTTTAGTTTCACAGATAATCTACACACGCGGACCATCTAAAAAAAATGGGGGGCGGCTCAAAGTGTCTCAGAACATGTATTACCGTTAAATTTCGATATCGAGTTTTTTGGTGGAATACAAAACTTCCTCTACTTGTACGAGGGCTGATCAACAAAGACTGAGACTGATTTTTTTTCACAGATGTTTATTACTCCAATTCAATGTTTACATGATCTTTTTCAAAGTAGTCCCCTCCTACTTCAATGCACTTTTTATAGCGTCTCTGCCAGTCCTTGAACACGTGCTGCAGACCATTCTTTGTCAGGTCCTTGAGAATCGCCTCACTTTTCTTGAGCACTGCTTCAGAGTTCTCAAATCGAATACCCCTAAGCTTTGCCTTTAGTGATGGGAATAACAAAACGTTACAGGGTGCAAGATCGGGGCTATAAGGTGGATGTGGTACACAGGTAATGTTGAATCGAGCCAGAAACTGCATGACTTGATTTGCGATGTGAGACCGTGCATTGTCATGAAGTCGCCACCCAGTCCTAGAAAGCTCTGGTCGTTTCTTTGCAATGTGCTTCCTCAGTATTAGCCAATACGGACGTGTAGTATGCTGCTGTAACAGTAGTGTGAGGGGGAACTGCATGCTGGTAAATCATTCCATTACAGTCAAAAAATGTGATCACCGCCACTTTCCCTGCAGATGGAACAACTTTTGCCTTTTTTGGTGTTGGAGAACCTGGCGATTTCCACACTGTGCTGGCTTGTTTTCCTTCAGGATCATAATAATGCAGCCATGACTCATCACCGGTGATAATTGATTTAAAAAAATGTGTTACCTCCATTGTGTGGTATGCAAAATGCACGTAGGGTCTACAAAATAGAGCTTTACTACCAACCTACCATACGAGAGTGCTGCCGCCTACCAACATTATGCATAAAAACCCGCTCTTTTCAAATATTTATGTTACAGATACGAAACTATCACGGAAGCTACAGGAAAAAATCAGTCTCAGTCTTTGTTGATCAGCCCTCGTAGATACGTATAGTAGAGAAAGTAGAAAAGCCGGCCAGAGATAAGTCCACATGCTACTCGCGAATAGCCGTATGACGCGAGAAAAAAAGGTGTCAGTGGTTAAAGTGTCTCACGAACCCAGGTCACCGAGACGTTAGTTGCTGATGTCCACTACACCAACCGGAAAATATAGCTGATAGTGATTAACTTTTAGCCGGTCTTTAACATTTTAGTTTCAATAAGAAGTCAATGACAGCGGACCATACCTATGCTTGTTTTTGGACTAGATTATATTTTTTGAAATCAAGTAACTGAACGATGTGACCTTTCCTTGTTACTCAAGGTATCCGCTGGTGTGCTCTCCTAAAGAAATAGTTTTTTACCTTGTGTGTTTCAAGCCAGTTTTGCACAATTTCCCGTTCCTGGCACACCTATAATCAATTTTATACATGTTGAAAACACGTTTCTTGTTCTCACCAGGCGAGCGAAGTTCCGGAACCCGCTCTTGCTTGCTTTAGCATTCGTATGTTGTCATCTGGGAGTGGTTTAGGGAATTAATCACCCAACCAGAATGAAAATGTATATTTGTGTGAAACTACTAATTCGGAACTAATTTCAAAATACAAGGTTGGAAGAAATGAATTGTTTATTCAGGAGTTATTTGGGCATACTTAAAACTTAAATGCTCATTTAATAAAGTAAACTATACTAATTTTATAAAGAAAATATGTGTGTGTGTGTGTGTGTGTGTTGTGTGTGTGTCTATAGAGTAATCTTAAAAACCGTTCCGTCTATTCTGACAACCCTTTCAACATTCGCAGACATAGACTACTAGACCTCCTGATTTCAATTTCTAAACGACTAAAATACTAAAAAAGAATTACAAGGCTTGCTTGCTTGCTAAAATACGAACACAATGAAGTCATAAAAGGAACATGCTTGCGGGGATGACTGTGACTTCGCTTTGAGAATGCAAATGCAGTAGGAAACCGTTGTTGCCCTGTGTCTCTTATATACTCCACATTAATGCATGTAAAAAAATCTTGTGCGTTACATTTACATGAGATTATCTACCCTCTGTGATTTATTCAAGGGTATAAAACCTATTCTTACGAAAACTTATATTTCTGTCTATTCCATTTTAATCAAGATGAACATTTGCAGAAGTAGCTGATTTACACATTTCATTATAGATACTCGTACAAAGGGAAAAGCGATAGTCAAATGTTTAAGAACTGGACGCTATACCAGGAGGCCCAAACAAGCCGTCATTTTCAGTTGTGTTTCCCTCATACATAGGTGCAAAATAAGTTGCCGCATGATTGCTGTTCAAAGGGGCAGTACAGGTACAAAGCGAAAGGAAACAGGTAACTGCTGTCTGCAGGTGTTTAGGTGGTAGTTACGTACTGTTTTAGGTCACGTGGTCGTCTGCTTTCAGTTCGAGCCAGGCTGTTAAGACAAAAAGGTAACGTTCACTCCAATAACGAATACACAGAAATAGCTATTTTGCGGAGACGCACCAAAATGCAAGTGAGGCTCGAAAGTTGTGTTCTGAACATTTTAATACGCTGAATCTGTCTTCTCCGCAGTTTTTTTCCCTCTTTTTTTGGGGGGGGGCATACAGAAATAATATTAAGAAATTATGTATCACTCCAGGTAGAACGTACGCCTGAGAGGCCCTTAACATCATTTCGTTCACCAAGGCGGGCATATTTTTGCACATGCTTATTCTGAATAATGCACTAATATACAATAATTTAATTCCAACGTATCTTTAAGGGTACATAAATATAATAAAAATATAATTTTGTTTAATCCTGTTAACTTTGCGGACTGTATATTAACTGTCATGGAACTAAATGACTGAACACGTGTGCTCAGATTAGCATCAAGCGGCAATCCTGAATTTTTTTTAACGAGCGAATTGCTTATTAAATAACCGATAACCCCCCAGCCCCTCAAACACACACACACACACACACACACACACACACACACCCCTAGGTACTCTTACATTCAATCACCAGACTCTGGGCATACCCTGAATTTTTTTTGTTTAAGGACAACTTTCTGGATGCAGCCGATGATCGAACCCGGAACACGTCATATAGCAGGCAGTTTCCCTATGGAATGAGCTCTGGGATCAGTGATAGCCGTTAAAGTGTTCGTTTTCAAGCATTGGTCTTTCATTTAGCAGTCTCCTCTCTGTTGGTATGGAATCCCCTTTGCAGTTCTGCTGAGGCAAACCTTTTGGCATCCGCGCTATCCGGTATAGTTTAGCTTCAACTATGGACGGCTTGTGTGGGCCACCTGGTATGTTGGCCTTAAAATTTCATGTTCTTTCCATTCAATCGCGAGAAACAAGTGAATGTTAACTGGAATATAAGGGAATGATCAAGAAATGAACAATTCGAACCTTCAATAGCGGATGTCTCGGTAAAGGCTGAGGCCACAAAAATATTATTTGAAGTAAATTGTGTGTTAAAGATATTTGCATGTTTTGTAGTACGTTTTCGTGTATCGTTAACGTTTACCATTTATACAAGATTATACAAAATTCGTTCTGAATGAAGAGGATTTCACAGGCCATTGGCAGAAAATTCAAGACACACATTATATTTCTAATGTAAATACGTTTAATGTATAGTATTTTAATTAAAATCGTATGGGTCATTTTAGAAAAAAAAGTCGAAAAATGTTCCACGTAAAGGGTAGTTTGGTTTGGAGGATTTTCTTGAAGATCTTCGTGTCGCATCTTTGGAACGTACTGAACCTAAATACTAAGTTTGGTATTTATCTGACTTTGCGTTTTTGAGTTATCTATGCTGTTCACAACACATACAAGTCAAATGGACTACGATTTGCTTCAGTGAAACAAGATACAAATCACAATATATAAATAAATACAACTGAAGAATATAGAAGCACGTAAAAGACATCCGTAATTTAGAAAAAAAAATTATGTATATATTTACTAAACCACACACACATGGGCAGGCATTTTTCTAATTTTTTTGTATTCAGAGGACCTCGAAACATGCATTTTCGGTGAAATTTCGGTATCAAATTTTTGGGTGGAATGCAATACCTACCTTCTCTACCTACTATGTTCTGGTAGGGAAAGTAATAAGACAAAAAGCAGACGACTCAGCAAACAAAATATAATCGGTCCCTGCTTATGGTACCTCTCGGGGGCACACTCAGGGGCTTCAGGCATAAAAGATCTTGTAGATCGAGGCGCTAAGGCCCCCCCCCCGCAGTTAAAAAAATAAATTGAGTTTTACTTATGGACGCTCTTTAACTGCTGTGCTGTGGTCCTTAGCGTCCCATTCTATATTGGGCGTGAAAGACCGGCTATTTTGCTCAGAGGCCTCTTTATCAGGCTTGAGGTTCTTTTACCTGCCGTAAATCTACGACACGGGAACACCGGCTTTACTTCCCTTCCGAAGGAAGCCATGCTAAGGATTTTTACGCCCGAACAAATCCATCGTCCTTAGTCGGGTTTGAACCCGCGACCTCGGGAACTAGAGGTCACTAGCATGGTCACCACTACTACACCACGGAGGACGACTGCTCCGAAGTTAGTACTAGTCCTAGTCCTATTGTGCAATATGTGTGCGATGCTTACTTCTTTGGCATATTAATCAAATACAGTAGGTGTGTGCAGAATTTAGCATAAAAGGTCCTGAATAACATATATTGTAGTTCTACAGACACATACTGTAGTGTTTCTGGATCTCAAAAGCCTTTAATAACTCTCATGTAAGAAAATCTTATGTATTTTCCGTATACGTATGTTGTCAAGTGCATAACCTACGGATGTATGCCAAATAATATTATATAAAGAGTGAAAATTTCTGTCCAACCGATATTTGTGGTCGGGGGGACGGGGAATCTTCGTATTTGACAATTTTGCCCCTATTTTATCGAATATTGATATCAGGATTTTCAGTAGATTATGTAAAACCTCGGAGATTTTATGTTAATAAATAATTCCAATATCAAAGAGAAGGTGCAAAAGTTAAAACTTTCATTCCCTGGGATTAAAAATCATTCGCCCACCCCTCTACTTCAAAACACACTTACCACTATGGATACATTATTTCTAGAATTTAGAAGATTTTCGGCGTAATTTAGGGAAATTCGAAATACTACATTGGCGGATAGATCATACCTATTTCTGTGAATATCAGTGATCATTCCGTCCGTTATTAGGAGTATATAGAAGATCTGAATTGCTCTAGTTCCCGAGATCGCGGGTTCAAACCCGGCGGATAGCGATGGATTTTTTCGGGCGTAAAAATCCTTAGCATGGCTTTCTTCGGAAGGGAAGTAAAGCCGGTGATTCTGTGTCGTAGATTTACGGCACGTAAAAGAACCTCAAGCCTGATAAAGAGGCCTCTGAGCAAAATTACCGGTCTTTCACGCCCAGTATAAAATGGGACGCTAAGGAACACAGCAGTTAAAAGAGCGTCCACAAATAAAACTCAATCTAATGTTTTTTAGACCTGAATCGCAATTTTACGCAACAAAGGGCAGGATTTGCCGAGATTGTTGTACGGTGGGAGATAAGCGAAATTAATTAAATCGACATTCCAGACTTTAAAAGTCAACTAACAATAACTCTGGATAAACCAGCTAGCATTAAAGGCTTTCGATGGATAATAGGCTAGAAGTCACTTATGAAGCCATTAACCTATTCGCTGAGGAATTAGAGAGAGCGGTTTGAGAATTTATATAATAAACACGGGAACTTTGGTAATGTCATAATCCAAAATAAAAGTCCAGAAAAAGGCGGAAAGACATAAACGCAAAATGTTCAAATGAATGACAATGCATCCCAAAGCACATACAAAAATCGAACGGCAGATGGCCAAGAAAGAATTTATCCGTTTTCAGCAGCGAGAGAGGCGTATATCAATGGACCCGTACATGGCAAAATAATATATCAGAAATCCCGTTCTATAGCCAACATGATTGCAACAACTTGAAAATACGACCTCTTAGATATTATACAAATCCCATGCTAGAACCAGGTACAAGCTGCCAACGTGCCATCAACAAAATATTGTGTGTTAAACCAATGTTAAGTACAAGCAGAGTATCAGCTGCTAAACTGCTAGGTAATCAGGCTAAGCAAAACGGGTACACGCAGTGCTCGTGATAGGATCGCAAGGCACAAGGAGTTAATTTTTACTTTCTCTACTACGTATAACAAGTAAGGGAAGTACCTATTTATTCCACCCAAACATTGATGTCGAGGTTTCGCCGGAAATATATGTTTTGAAGAGCCCTGAGCACATACAAAAAAAATCATTTTTAGAAAAAGGTCCGTGTGTGTCTCTCTGTGAACATAACTCAAAAACGAAGATTCGATAAATACCAAACTTGGTATTTAAGTTCAATATCTTCCAAAGATGTGGCACGAAGATTTTTAAGAAAACCCCACCACTCTAACTACCCTGGAACATCTTTCAAAATGATTGATTTTCTAAAAAAATTCTTTGACGATTTTGATTAAAATACTGTAATTAAAGATATTTATATCACAAATAAAATGTACATTTTTAATTTTCTGGGTATAGCCTGTGAAGTCCTCTTCAGTCGAAAGGAATTTTGTATAATCTGGTAAACATTAAGCGGTAGACGAAAACGTACTGCACAAAAAATGTAGATCTTTTTAAGACACACAATTTATTTCATATAACTTTTTTGTGGCATCAGCCATTTCTGAAATATCCGTTCTTAATAGTTCGAATTGTTCAATACTATGTCATTCTTTTAAAGCCTCGTCGATTTTCGAGTGTTTCTCGCGACTGCATGAAAAGAGTATGGAATTTAAAGCTAGAGTATAGCATCCAGTTCTACAACATTTGACTATCGCTATTCCCTTTGTATCTATAATGAAATGTGTAATGGAGTTTTTTTTGGAAAGGTTTATCTCGATTAAAATGAAGTAGACAGGAAAATAAACAAACTTTCGTAAGAATAATTTCTATACCCATTAATAAGCGCTATAGGGTAGAGAAAGTCATGTGAATGCAACATCACTTTTCTTTTTAAATAGCGAAATGCATCACATTGCGATTGCCTGATCGTGTTTAGCGTTCAGAACTTTCTTAGTAGGGCTGTCTTCTTTATTGATCTCTTCTGCCGTTCTGTTTCTTCCCTAGTGGGATATCTGTATATTCTGGAATGAGCATCTCCTCTAAGTGATCTGTCTCTCTCTGAATATGGCCCATTTCCCGGTTTTATTTTGAATCGGATACGAATTTGGATTTTAATACTTACGCAATAGGTGCATACCGTCACACAAGAGCTAGCCACATGTTATGCGGTCTCAAAATGCGCGGAAAGCATTCAACATAAAACGAACGAGTGCTCATGGCGGGCAGAGGCAGTGGCACGTCTACGCCTTTGCTGGTTGCATGAAATATATCTATAGCAGCGAAGGTTCTAAATGTAATGAATCTTTGTGATATTTATGAATATAAATTAAAGTGATTTTGTGATTTGTATTCTGATTTTGATTGTGTTATTCGTTTTAATTAATTGCTTTGACAATTTTGCCGAATGATAGATATAATCTAAAGTAAGTTAGTTGCCGCACATGCTACTGTGTTGGAAAACTGTTTGTGGCAAAAGAGTATGTGGCAATTCATTAACATGAATAACCTTGGTTTTCTAGGTGTTGTATTTAACTTTTAACATTTGAAATACATAAAATAATTGCTAATTTTCTCTTGTTGCAGTGATATTATCAAGAATGCCAACGGCGAAATACCCGCAGATTGCAAGGTAAGCAGATATTTAATACCTTGTATAATCATAATAAATACACGAGTACAGTGAAAATAGTCACAAAATTATCGCTGAACTGATACACATTTGGAATATTTCACTAATAAAACAGAAGACATGAATATATCTCTAAAATGTGCCTGTAAAATTATAGCAACTCTAGAGAGTCGTTATTTAAGATTATTTACTCAGGCATTGTTAATACGTGAATGTCTGTCATTTTTATTGCAAGTCTATTGAGCTGTTACAGCAAGATTTCATTATCTTATTTTTAAACTACCTTAGTCAAACATACATGCCTTGAAAAACATTATTGGCAGCGCACTATGCAGAATGAACAGTTTGGTTTATTTGAAAATAACCACTATCAAAGAAATGATTGGAGTAGTTCTATGTCATCCCCCAAGTGTGTGGTTGTCACTGGCTAACGTCAACCCAGCGTCCCTAAATCTCGGAACTTGTACTATTCTAGGAAATCCCGAATATATTTCATTCGGGGGAGCAAATCCAAATCACAAGTATGGGCTCTTTCCAGTGAGCATGGAGGATAAATCACCGAGCTTCAAATCAATAAGCATGGAGGATATTCCGATATGTTAGCGCCAGAACAGCCCTCATAGCCTTCACAGTTACCAGACAGTCTAATGAACTGTATTATCCACATACTTCACCATGAGTCCATTTGAGTTAAGAGTATGTTGATAGTAGTTCATAATACAAAAGACGTGATTCCTAGTGATCTTTCTAAAAGAAAACTTTCAACGTGTCTTACTATTCACTCTTTCTTCGGCATTAACGGTATCTAGCTTTTCGACAGAAGCGTTTATATTTACTGCAGGCCTAGCCTGCATGCCTATATCACCTGGTAAGTTACAGTGAGTGGCAGCGCCCTGGCCGAATTGACAGTCCGTCCCTCACCAAGGTGGCCCGAATTCGATCCCAGGGACCCACGTGGGATTTGTGTTGAACGAAGCGACCCCTTGGGCGTGTTTTCTCCTTGTTATCCGGTGCACGCCGTTCATTCCACCAATTGTTCCATCATCACTTACGTTTCATCCATTTACCTTCATTTTTATACCATCTTCTTCCCTCACTCTCATACCTGATTCTGGGTTCTTAATTCTCTGATTCAGTGTTCGTCTGCTCATCTACAGACCTCTGACCTAGGCACGGTTGCATGTTCTAGGGGATGTAAGGTCTACATACGATGAGGATAAGCCGACTAAGTAAGTTACAGTGGGAAACGTTAGGCGATATGTGAATTCATACAGTTTCAAATGATGAGACAAATCCTTGAGAGAACAAAGGTGCAGAAAAACTACCAAGGCACTTCATTCGAGTGTTTCCTGTATTGTTGTTATTATAATCACCATTCTTATTGTTATTATTGCTATTAAGATTATAAACATTACTCATTCGCAATTTACAATTAATACAAATAAAGCGATAGAGTCAGCGGATGAATCTGATCAGCAATTAAATAAACTTATTGAGTAGCAAAAATTCTCTCTTTATATAGTTGACTCTCTTTCTCTCTTTCTCTCTCTGCGTCCGCTCCTATTAATTATGAGCTGGCCGTTAAGTTACTAGTCAAGTAATTAATTTTGAAAGTCAAAATAAAAAGGTGCTCCCATGGGACAGAGAAAGTACCGGGGCGGCACCCTGTTGCGCCCTTGCACCACTGCACTCCTGACTTGATGGGAAACTGAGCATTAGTGCGCTCCTCTTGCCCTTCATCTTAAGAAAACACTCGGCTGACAGCATCCAACAACTCCCAAGCGATAATTGATTCTTGTTTCACGATTTATATGAAAATGTATATGGCAGCAACGAGAAAAAAAAAAGTTATAAAAAGGAAACTAAACATGTAATGCTGTGTATAAATCTTATGGGTTCAAATTCAACAATGCTTTCCCTTTCTTTTTACTTTCTCTACTACGTATAGTAAGTAGGGGAAGTATTGTATTCCACCCAAAAATTCGATACCGAGATTTCACCGGAAATACATGTTTTGAGACCCCCTGAATCCAAAAAAAGCATTTTTGGAAACATGTCCGTGTGTGTGTCTGTCTGTGTGTGTGTCTGTGAACAGCATAACTCAGAAACGAACAGTCGGATAAACACCAAACTTGGTATTTAGGTTCAGTATCTTCCAGAGATGCGACGCGAAGGTTTTCAAGAAAATCCACCCACTCCAGATTACCCTTTTATATGGAACATTTTTCGAAAATTTTAATTTTCTCAAAAATGGCCCTAACGATTTTGATTAAAGTATCATATGTTTAAGATATTTTTATGACAAATAAAATGTACATCTTGAATTTTCTGGGAATGTCCCCAAAAATATTCTTCATTGTGAACGACTCTTGCATAACTGGTAAACCATAAGAGATAGAAAAAATTTTACTACAGAAAAAATGTAGATCGCGTTAAAATACACAATTTATGTCATATACATATTTTTTGTTGAATGAACCATTTTCGAGATATTGCTTGTTATTCCCTTAAATTTTTCAATAATTTTCTCAAATGGGAATTCGTTATTCATTTTTTTGTCTTGGATATGCAAAGAGTATTAATCTGTGGCAAAGAGAATGGTGTTGCACATAGCAACCAGCTATTAAGATATATGTATATGCTTAAAGGCTACTGTATTTCTATTTTGCCCTTGTAAATACAAAACAAGGGGAACATAGTACGCCTTAAGCGATAGTCAAATATTTTTAGAACTGGTCGCTATGTGTAAAATGTAATTCTCTTTGCCTGTCAAAAGATCGTTTCTGCAAATGTTTATCTCGATTAATATGAAATAGATTGGAGAATAAGAGTTTGTAAAAATAGTTTGTACAAGAGTAGAGAAAGTCATGTGAGTGTAACACATCAGATTTTTTCTTTCTTTCCTTCTCTTTTATACTTCGTGGACAGGAAATACTAGCAACTGTTGGATAAAATATTCGCTGGTAATAGACGTAGGTAATACCATGAGATTTTGTTCCGAATTTATTTCATTCTTCATAAGACGATATGGTTTTCACTGGCCCTTCCGTCTCTTACTGCTAACATTACCAGTTCTCTTATGCGTTTTCCGTAAACATAAGCAATAACACATCTGAAGTTAACGCCTGTAATATCCTCTGTACAAGAACTGTTTGCAAAATGGTTGTCATATATTATCAAAAGGAATATCGAAATGTATGTTAAGCAGTACCAACTTCACTACGGAGAATCAGAATATACAGTCTTTCTAAACGTTAGCACTGTCGTTATGGGTCCCTATTACCTAGCACCCATTAATTATTACATAAAGTTAGAATTATTTTAAAGTACGAATTTCGTATTCAAAAAAGCTATGTAACATACTTTGCGATTTATGTTTCAATGCTGTAAATTAGGTTTCTTTTGGTAATATTTATTTTAAATGCTTTTACAAAGTGCTTTGTAAAGAGGAAGTTTGTTGAGCAGCATGACAGTACTTATCCGTTTTCACCCTGTTACAGACCGGCTCCAACAAGAGATACCTGCAGTGCCCAGCCCTAGTCACAATATCGCATCTCAAGAAGTTTCTGAGGCACAAGTACGATCTCACTCCGGACCACATTGTAGAGCTTATACACAGGCGAGAATCGTTACCAGACGACTACACTCTCATGGATGTTGCCTACATCTACACGTGGAAAAGAGTAAGTGTTAGCACCAGAAGTCGGGCATCCTTTAATATGCTATGAATACAGAGTTTTATTTGATAACCTACAGATAAAAAAATTACTGCTTTTCCTCAAATGTGACATGTAAAATAAGAAATAAACCTAGTTCTAGAGTTTTAATAAGCTAGGTACGAAAGAAGAGCTTAAAGCTTTCCAAAAACTGTAATATTATGCAGAAACGAGCTGACTTAAAACTCTTCTACAGTATTAATTCGTTATAATGTCCTTCGTTGTTGAATATTTTGACCCATAGACCTGCAAGGTTTTACACTTCGTCAATAACTTTAAAGTAATTTCAAACATATTGCGGTATGTCTTACTCCATTTGCTCAATCCATATTTTATGTTAATCGCTCTTTTATCTTCCTTCACAGAGCAATCCAATGAGATTCTTCTACCGCATCTACGAAAGGGGCAGCAGGAATGCAATAGCAAACCTCCGTAGCATAACTGGTCCGACTGAGAACACGAATGGTTCCTCAGTCACAAGCTGTGCTGAGGAAGAGCGTCATGAGAAGAAAGAGCAACCAAAGTGTGTCCCAGAATCAAACTGTGCTTCTGTTGAAGAAGAAACCCTGTCAAAGAGTAAAAAAGAAGATGTTACTCCAATGGCCGAAGAAAGTACGATGACCCCATCAGCGGAAGAAATAAATCCCCCCGAAACATCACATTGCAATGAGGAAAGTGGTACTAAAGAAGATTCTTGTATCACTGCAAACAAAAGTGACGTTCTCTCTCGTACTTCCGGATCCGTTACAGAGGCACTTGCACCTCCTAAAAGTAAACTTGGCGGTAAAAATACTTTATCAGCTAAAATACCTAGGTTAAAACCAGGGCATCGAAACGGATCTTTAGGTAAAAAACCAACAGCAAAATTGTCACTGACCACGCAACCAAATGCCAAACGTCACAAGAGCATGGATGAAGTGCAAGTAAGTTCCATAAATGTTAAATATGCTGCTGAGGTCATTGTTGGGGATCAGTCATCGAATTCCCATTGTCCAGAAGAGAAAGCAGTCTCTGAGAACGAGAACGAAGCAATTACTTCTGGAAACAGCTTGGTAGAACCCGCTGGTGACAATTCAGTAGACAGTACTGTGAAAACCCCCTCCACTAGCACAGAAACTCCACATAGTTCTACAGAAAGTTCTTCTAGTACCACGACAAAAGATGGAATAGTGTCAGAAATTCCATCTGCAGTATCTTGTGCATTCTCTGAAAGTGAAAGTCTCAGAGATCCAACAGACAGCCAAACTGCCTCTGAGAAAAATCTGGAAGTGTCTGCGAAAAACATTGCCATAGTTTCCTCCTCGAGTCCAAAACAGGTTATTGAATCTCCAGATTCCACTAAAGAATCATGCTCAAGCTCTGACAATGGTGATTCTGGCATTCTGGTATCGCCTAGCAGTAATTTAAGTGAAACTTCGTCATCTGCTGAGAATAGTCCAAATAATTCTGAAACAGCTTCTCCTGTTAGCACAACTAAAGAGTGTACCACACCACCTCAAAATAGCACTCTTCAGGCTTCTTTGCCTACCCAAGACAACATTGAACAAACCACATTGCCTCCGCAGAACAAAGGTGCAGAAAGTCCACCATGTTTTCAAAGCAGTGCTATAGAAGAGACAACATCCATTCTGGAAGACCGTTCTGCCAAACGGCTGCTTGAGCAAAACAGTAATACGGAAGATACGCGAACAGCTGAAAGCAATAGCATCACGGTTCCTTCAGAGAAAATCATAGGAGATACTTCTTCCTCTACTTCTCAAGCAGAGCTCTCAGAAGTACCTCAGGCCAGTGCATCAAAAGATTTATCATGTCAAAAGCCACAGTCTTCCGCAACACAGTCATCGGAAAATTCATCAGTATCGAACTCCAGTGTTCTAACCGCAGATGAGACAAGGAAACTTTCCATAGAACACAGCATAGACAGCAAAACCATGCAAGTGTTAAAATCCGAGTGTGAAATAAAAAATATGTATTCTACAGCTTCAACGCCAAACCAAGTGTGTGCTCTTAAACTTCCCATTAGGGCAAACGCAGGATCAGTGGAAAATGCCAAAATTGTCCAAAATAAGAACATTTTGTGGAAGAAACTGAGTACCCCTAAAACATCAAAAAGCAGTGTGAAACAAACAAGGACCCATGGTAAAACTAGCGCTGAGCTCATTAATAAACTAGATATAACTAAGAAAGAACCTCCAAAAAGCTCACAGCCCACAACAGGAATAGACAAGCAGAATCTTAAAAATATACACTCAGTGAGCAACAATACGAAAACGCCAGCAGCAGCAGCAGCTGCAACTACTAATACTGCTACTATTACTACTACTTCTACCACTACCACTACTACTACCGCTACTACTATCACTACTACTACTATCGCTGCCACTACCGCTATGAAAGAAGGCGATAAAGCGCAAACTACGAGGAACATTTTGAAAAACAATCAACAAATTCTTAAAAAGAACGATGAAATACTTAGAACTGTAAATTCAGTGATCCCATATTTTAAAGCCCAACAGAAGCTGGGAGTGGCATACCAAAACATTGCAAACCTAAAAAGAAAGCAGCAAACTGCAGAAACTTGGCAGAAGAAGAACTGCAATATCCAATCTCAGGTTAGCGAGGACAAGCCAAGTGCGAAAAAGCGCCGAGTAATGATATCCAAAGACAATGCAACCGTAACGAGCAGTAGAAGTGCTAATACCCCGATGCCAAATAAGCCGTTAATGCCTGTCGTTAGTTCAGGTTTGACGCTTGAAGCTTCTAATTCGAGCGTGGAAAAGAAACCACCTCAAGCTGGAAGTCACGATCCACAGAGTACAAAAACCCACAGTGCTGTTACACCTTCACAGGCCTCGCAGTTAGGTAAACGAGGTAGTTCGGCGTTGGAAGTGACCTCCAACACGGCGCTTCCAAAACCTGGCATCGAAACCTTCAAACGCATTAAAACAGAATCATCACAACATGGCGATAATGCAGACACAGGTAAAAATATGTTCTGCATGAATAGTAACGGTTTACAAATTATTCCTATATCAAGGGTTCAGAAGGAGTCTTCAGTGCAAAACCAAAGCATGAGTGCCGCAAAGAAATCTACTTCCGAAACAAAAACAACGCTTTCTCTCAGTACATCAAACAAACCCTTAACACCCTCAAGTGAAGGTATATCTGTGAGGCCTTTAAATAATAAGCTCTATACCAAAGCAAATGTTGCGTCCAAGGACAAGAAGCTTCCTAATGACTCACATATCGCAGCTCTTTTAAATAAGAGTAACTGTATAAATACGGTGAAACAACGAACTTTTAATTCAGTGCCGGCACATGCATCGACGACATTTGCACAACCTTCCCCATCCAAAGCTGCACCGAAAGCGGCATCGGCTCAGAAGTTCACTGACAACTCTTCCAAATCTCCTCGGCATCCCAGCCAGGGCAATTCTCCAAGAGACCGACAAGATATCACGCCGCCCTCTCTACTGGGTTTGTTGAAACAAGAGAAAACTTCAGAAGAGTCCAAAGTCTCGAGGGCGTCAGCAAAACACGATAGTTTTGGGGCACTAGACCTGTCAGCATCACCTCGCAGAGCCCAACACAGCACCATCGTTTCCATTGCAGACACTCTAGCAAGACGACAACAGCTCAAGTGTACTTCACCTCCACCTTTATCACCCCTTTCAGCGCTTTCGCCTTTTCCTGTAACCCCATCATTGCCTGTCCGTTCTCCACCCCCTTCTTTAAGAATACCAGTTCCTGGATCGCAGCAACGTGCTGCTCCTCAACAGAGACCCTCGTCTTTATCCTCTTCATCGCCGTCACCTCCAGCAGAAAGTCCTAGTAGTTCCAGGATGGCACCGCCAGCCCAGGATATCTATATGTCCCCATTTCTCCCACTCATGTTGCGGCAACAATTGGAGCTGCAGAGGATGTGGAATGCAGCGTCCGCTTCTAATGGCAAGCCGCTAAATCCTTCCGCGAATGACTGGTACGGTGAAGGTTCTGTGAAAAGACTAGAAAACTTAATGAAAACCTTTCAACAACAGCAACAGCAACAGCCGCAAGGCCAACAAACTAAAGTAGGAAGTGCTAATGTACCGTTGTTTCCGTACGCCAACAACAGGCGTGCAAAGTGACGTCATGCATTGGCAGTACAGACAGCAGATCTATCAAAACAGCAAATCCATGCTGTCAAACTTATGTAATTTTTGTACAGGTTATTTGTATATTAGTGAACGTTCCTTTTCTTGTTAAATTAAAATTTGCAATGGCACCCGTCATTGGACCCTATGCCTTCTGTAAAAACTCCAGTTATTTGGAAATACTGCTTTAAGAAGCTCATTTTATGACAATATTTGGTATAATTAATGTTAATGTTTATACCTGTACAAAAGTTCAGAAAACGTAAGACTGAAGACGCAAATACCATTGGCTATGTATATCACGATTTATTAATTTTTAAATCAATTTATTCCTGTACTATAAGAAAGGTACTTGAAAATAAGGGACAACACAGGGAGAACAGTTTTCATAATACTATCGCATACTGTGGTTAGTGTTTTGCTGGAAATGTTTCTTATTAGCTCAAAATGTGTACAGTATTTTTGTAAATCTCAATAAACTTATCTTAGCTTTAAATTAAACTCAGGAGGAATTTTCGTATCGTAATGAACGAATATCTTTGCCAAAACTTTATGGAAAATCCTCTAGGCTTTAATTATTTTGTATAACTAAATTACCCTTCCACACTTTCCCTTGAGAATGGCGAGGGATCCCAAGAGGGGGAATTCACTAATGCAGGGGAAATGAACATTCCCCAGCCAGCACAGGTTAAAAGGATGACGTCATGTGCACGGGTCACAGCAGCTCTATATACGGAATGCAATTTTTGGAATTTCTTTACATCAAATGACCGCCAAATGACAAAACTAACCCTCAATTCAATGTTCCTTTAAGTTAATTATTCTGCTTTATAAAACTCTGACGTGCAGCTTCATATGTCCATTTTATATAACTTCTACATACTATTCGTACAAACGCTTAATTTTTACTTTCTCTACTACGTAAAGTAAGTAAGGGAGGTATTGTACTCCACCCAAAAATTCGATACCGAGATTTCAACGGAAATATATGTTTTGAGACCCCCTGAATACAAAAAAAAAGCATTTTGGAAACATGTCCGCGTGTGTGTGTGTCTGTCTGTGAACAGCATAACTCAGAAACGAACGGTCGGATAAACACCAAACTTGGTATGATGCGACACGAAGGTTTTCAAGAAAATTCCCCCCACCCCAGATTACCCTTTACATGGAACATTTTTCGAAAATTTTAATTTTATCAAAAATGGCTCTAACGATTTTGATTAAAATATCTTATGTTTAAGATGTTTTCATGCCAAATGAAATGTATATCTCGAATTTTCTAGGAATGTCTCCAAAAGTATTCTTCATTGTGAACGACTTTTTCATAACTGGTAAACCATAAGAGATAGACAAACTTTTACTACACAAAAAATGTAGATCGCGTTAAAATACACAATTTATGTCATATATTTTTGTTGAGTGAACCATTTTCGAGATATTGCTTTTGATTATCTTAAATTTTCCAATACTTATACTTTTTCTCAAATGGGAATTCGTTATTCATTTTGTTTTTGTTTTGTCCTGGTAATGTAAAGAGAATGAAATACTCCACATAGCAACCAGCTCTTAAAATATTTGACTATCGCTTAAAGCCTACCATATTCCCCTTGCACGTACAAGAAAATTAACAATAAGATTAACATCTCGATTAACATGAAGCATATGGAGAATAAGTGTTTGTAAAAATAGTTTGTACAAGAGTAGAGAAAGTCATGTGAGTGT
Organism: Deroplatys truncata; assembly: GCA_030765065.1. Taxonomy (NCBI): domain Eukaryota; kingdom Metazoa; phylum Arthropoda; class Insecta; order Mantodea; family Mantidae; genus Deroplatys; species Deroplatys truncata. The sequence continues at coordinate 111,531,185 of CM060979.1, forward strand.
AACACATCCGATTTTTTTTATTTTCTTCACGTTAATCGAGATAAAGGTTTGCGGAAATGGTTTCAATATGCATTTCGTTGTAGGTACAAGAGAGATAGAGGAAACAGAATCGGTAATAGATTTTTAAAGGCGGGTCGTTAAATGCTGTTCTCTAAATTCTATACTCTTTCCAAGACATCGCGAGAAACTGCTGAATAGCACTTTAAAAGTGGTATGTGTTACATTCACACGACTTTTTCTCCCCACAGTTCTACAAGCTGGCTATTCTTACGAAAGCTTATTTTTAGGCTTTAGACTTGACTTTAGGTTAAGTTAACTTCTATTATACTGGTACTTTGTTTACAAGCGAGCGGAGTGGAGAGAGGCAGCAGTCTCGTGCGCTACTGAGCTTGTGCTGTGCTGAGTACTGTGTACGCTATAGGTACAGCCGGGCACAGAAGTAAGTATACAATTCTGTAGTAAACTTAAGTTTTATTACAAAGTATAAATAATGAAGAAAATAATAAATCTGAACTGTGGCAGATGAAATAATCAGTTTCATGTGTGATTTACATGCCTGGACAATTATTACAATGGATTAAAATATATTTTCTGAATGTATCAAAAGCAAAACCTCTTCTCAAACTCAAAAAAATTTATATTTTGAAAAGCTCCGTTCCATATCACATGATGTTACTAGTGCATAACGAAACTGATGAACGTCACACACCTCTGGGAAACACATGCATTTTCATTACAGTAGAATAATGTTACTCTTAACATTAATAATATTATTAATGCCTAATACGGCACATAATTGCATATCCTGGGTTTTTATCTAAAACACTCTTCAGTTTCTGCTGTGCTATTTCAGCAGCAGAACATTTATCTACTTCTGTAAAGTGTTATGTCAAATGATCGACAAGTTTCAAGAACTCTGGTATTGCCATCTACGAAAAGTCAAGTAAAATTAGCGTAAAGTAGACTCACGAGGAAATTTCATAGCTGTACATTTCTCCAGAAACGTTTTAGAAGCAGAATTTTGTAGCAGATTAAATGGGATATTTGTGCTTACCATCATGTCAGACGAATCCCTGTAAGGTTTTGATGCATGAGTTTTTTTTTTTTTTCAGTGTCTTGCAATAAAAACGCTTCTCTCTACCGTGATTTCAATGTGTCATACTTTGCCCTCTTACATCAAAATACTCACGTCCATATTCATTTACAAGTAAGACACTCTTTTTACCGTTTTTGGAGGGGGATGGAGGGGGAGTCAAAACAGGCTGTTGAGAAAGTAGTTGTATTGTAATTTACCCCACGCTTTGGGCGTCAATTTGAAGTAGATAGTATTGTAGGAGCTGTATTATATTTCAACTGTTGGGGATCCGAACTTGAAGTTCGTTGCAACTGCACGTATAGTACCCGCTTTCCGGTAGCCTTCGTCCCAAATGTACTTTCCGGTGGCCTTTGCCCCAAATGTTTAACTTTGTAATTTGACTGTTTCTTTAAATATTATGTATTTATGTTTGCCTCCGCTGCGTCAGTATTATTGTTAGAGATATATTTCTCTTTGCAGGGTTGTGGTGCGATTGAAGAATGTAGGCTTACACAGATTATAATTTTACTTCACTCCTTTTATTAATGCTTGACACGATTTTAATAACATTTCACTGATATAGAGAGCTGTGAGATTCTTTTAATTACTTGCACCTTTTAACACGTAAATTATTTTTTTATCTCACACAAAATACCTATTATTTTTCTCGAGGACACATCTCATGTCTGGGTAGAAACGCTGTCTACAAATAACGCGTCCAGTTATGAGCACTGTCTACAAGCAACTGAACTCTAAATTTGTAAATTTTGCTATATTTCAGTTTCTGATTGGTTAATCCTAGTCCAAAAGAATACCTTCATTTAACTAAAGCTTTTTCTGGTTGTTGATTGGCTATTTTATAAACTGTCATAAAAATTGAATTATTGCTTCCAAGAATTACAAGTAGTATTGTTAAAGTTTCAAATTCATTATTGTCTCAAGGTTACCTCATTGTTAGCAACTTTTAACCTATTATTCTCACAGCTCCTACATTATTAAACTACGTAATACATTCACATAACATTATTAAACATGGATAGAATAACATAAACATTTACAATGACTGTAATGTACACTTTTTATATATAGTTACATACACATGCTTTAAGGCGGGCTGTTATTGAATTATATATTATATAATTAGACTGAAATCATTTAAGTGTTAAAAATACTGTCTCACTGTATATATACTGGTCGCTTGCTAAGAGTGAATGGCTGATAGTGCTTGGGGAGAGGGAAGTTTCCATGAAACCCTGTGCGCACGTAACTGTTTTCCAGTCAAAGTGCAACGAAACTGCAACCGTGTCCGAAGCCTACTTATTATCCTATCTGCTTCATGTTTGAGATAACATTTGCAGAGATGGTTTCATTAAAAATTTCGTTGTAAATGCAAGGGGATTAGGGTAATATAGTAGACTTAATCGATAATCAAATGTTTTAAAGCGGGTTACTATGTGAAGGCTTTGAAATTCCGTTCTGTATGCATGACTGACAAAAAACCTTATGTGTGACATTCACGTGATTTTTTCTGCCTGTTATCGCTTGTTCTGATATAGGCCAAGGAACTATTTTTGCAAAATATTCTGTATATTTCACTAGACGTTGGCTTAAATTGTTTCATTATACATTTCGTAATAGGTGCAAAGGGGATAACGATAGACAAATGTTTAAAAACGTCCCTATATGATGACCTTGAAATTCCATGCTCTTTCCAGGACATAGCGACAAACAACTGAATATGGGCGGAACTTTTAAAAAATCATATGTGTTGCATTCACGTGACTTTCTCTACTCATTCCTCACCAACTATTCTTACAAGGGGTTATCCTTCTATTTACTTGTTAATCGAGATAAACTTTCATTACAGATTTCGTTGTAGACATACAGTAGGCTAAAGCAATAGTGATATTTTTGAAATTCCATGCTCCTGCATGACCACATGGAAAATAATAGCGTCTTAGTACATGACAAAAGTATAAGTATTTGAAAATTCAAACCAATAGCAAAGAATACCTCGGAAATGTTAACGCCACAAAAGGTTTTATATGACATAAAATGCACGTTTTAACAAGATCTAGGTTTTTTGTGCAATAAGGTTTTCTCTATCTCTTACGTTACCAATTATATAAAGTCATTCAGAATGAAACGGACTTCATAGGCTTTTTCCAAAAAGTTCAAGATATACATTGTTTTTGTAATACATATTATCATAAACATATGGTATTTTAGTGAATATCGTTAGAGCTAATTTTGAAAAAAAAATAAAGAATAACGAAATTTTTTCTATGAAAACGATAGATTGGGATGGAGCCACTTTCTTGAAAATTTTCGTGTCGCATCCTTGGAAGATGCAGAACCACACACATAAACACACATTTAAAAAAAATGCATTTTATGCGTTCTAGAGTCCTTAAAACGCGTGTTTCTAGTGAAATCTGGATAGGTATTGAATTTCTGAGTGGAATGCAGTACTTCCTCTACCTGCTATAGGTAAGTAAGATAAAGTCAAAAAGAATCTGATGAGCTGCATTCACATGAATTTCTCTACTTAGGATTTTACAAAATATTCTTACCAAAACTTATTCTTGTATCTGTTAATGGAGATAAACTTCCATTGCATATTTATACATTCATTGTAGGTATAGGATAAAAACAGTAGGCCAAAGCGATAATCAGGTTTTTAAAAAACGGATCTCTATGCGATGGCTTTGAAATTCCGTTCCTTTTGCATGACTACGAGTAAAAGCGGATAGCGATTTCCCGTTGATAAAATTAGCAGGCCAAAAGCGATCCTCAAAGCTCCTCCTCCTCTATTTTCAAAGATTTTTGAATGTCTATTTGCCCATATCTCTTGAGTCTGCGAATTCTTTAATACCTAACACCGAGTTTGGTTACCAATCAGCGCATCCTTGTCCTCAGAACTTCATTCTATAGTTGATGTAACTCTAGATAAAAAGAAAAATGTGTCTTGGGCTACTTCTGGATACTGAGAAGGCATTCGATAAGACGCCTTGATTAGAATAGCGCGGACATTTATCTCAAATAAAACTTACGCCGTTATGAAAACACCGTGTCTCCAATACACGGCATACAAGCTGGAGTTCCACAAGGAAGCATATGGGCACCATTCTTATACCTAATATACACACACGATCTTCTAAATCATAACAATCTAACCGTAGCACAATTTGCAGACGATATCGTTATTCTAGGCAAAGCCTTGGAAACATGGAAATCATCGGAAATAACATCCAGTTATTTGTTAACCTGATGCAAGAAATAGAAAATTAAAATAATTCCGTGCAAGTCTAAAGTAGTCGAGTTCACTTTAAAAACTAAAAAAGCAGAACACAAAAATCCAGTCGTATCTCGGACTTATACTGGACAGCAAAGTCAACCGGAGAGAACATATGAATAACTTAGTAAACAGATTGAGACACAAATTCTTTCAGTATTAAATACCCGCTTCAAGAATAAATTAATCATTACCACTTCATTTGAAAAGAGTAATTATTTCTCGCTGTAAAACCGATTTGGCAATACGGTTGCTCAGTGTTGATTTCGGCTTCCGACTCGCAACTGAATAGAATCCAAACCATCCAGAATCGTGCTCCCCACCTGAAAGCGGATGCACCTTGGTACATCCGCAACGAAGCTCTATATAGGGACCTGAACACTCCAACAGTAACACTCCTGTTATACACGACTCATCGCTCCTTCCTGCATCACTTCAGTGAACTCCAACCCACTGTCCACCGTCGAAGACAAACGTAAACGACATTCAGATTTACTACAACATTAACAATTTTCACACTAATGTAATGAGGACGAGCACAACCTCCACACATGTATCATGCCATGCATATATACTGAAATTCCTCTACTCTCTTTCATTTATTAGTGGGTATACAAACTATTCTTACTAAAGCTAATTTTTCTGCCTACTACACTTTAATCCAAATAAACCTTTACATTACACATTTCGTTATAGATACAAAAAGAACAGCGATAATCAAATGTTTTAGAACTGGACGTTATACACTGGCCTTAAAATTGCACACTGTTTCCATGCAACCGAGAAAAAACAACTGAATGTTGACAGGATTTTAAGAAAGTGACCAAGTAATGAACATTTCGAACAATTACTAACGGCTATCTCAGAAATGGCGTATGCCACAAAAAAAACGTATTTGAAATGTGTGTTTTAAAGAGATTTATTTTTTTATGTAGTACGTTTTCGTCTATCGCTTAACGTTTACTTATACAAGATTATACAAAATTTCCTCCTCCGAAGAGGACTTCACAGGCTATTCCCAGAAAATTTAAGATACACATTTTATTTCTAATGTATATTTGTTTGATATATGGCTTTTTAATCAAAATCGTTAAGAGCCATTTTTAGAAGTAAAAAATTTCTAAAAATGTTCCATTTTAAGGGTAGTTTGGAATGGGGGAATTTTCTTGAAAATCATCGTGTCGCATCTTTGAAAGGTACTGAACCTAAATACCAAGTTTAATATTTATCCGGCTTTGCGTTTTTGAGTTATGCTCTTCACAGACACACACACATATACATGGACCTTTTTCTAAGTGCTTTTTTTTATTCAAGGGGCCTTACTTTCGGTAAAATCTCGGTATCGAATTTTGAGTGGAATCTTCTCTACCTATGTACGCGGTAGAGAAAGTAACAAGAATTAGAATATCTCAGAAATGGTTAACGGCACAAAAGCTTTTCTTTTGCACTAATTGTGGGCTTTTACGAGATTTTGTCTTATCTCACACAGTTTATCAGTTACACAAAAGTGTAAGAAGCATTTGCGGGAAAATAAAAAACAAGAAAACCTTTTCCATATAAAGGATAGTTTGGGGTGGATTATCTTGAAGATCTTCGTGTGCACCCTTGGAAGACGCAGAACCAAGTATGGTGTTATACTTACTTTTCGTTTTTGAGTTAGGCTGTCACATGGACGTTTTTAAAAACTGTTTTTTTCAGCGTTTTTCAAAAAGTATTTCCGGAGAAATCTCGCTATCCAATTTTCGGATGGAAAGGAATACTTTCTCTTCCTACTATAAGTAGGTAATAGAAAGTAAAAATCAATAGCGACGTATCAATTGAAAAAGGTGTGAAGTATTTGATATTTCAGACTAATAATAAAGAATACCTCGGAAATGGTTGATGCCACAAAAAGATTATTTGGCATAAGTTTTGCGTTATATCGAGATCTATATTTTTGTACAGTAAGTTTATTTTTGTATACCCCTTACGGTTTACAAAACTCATTGAATGAACAGTACTCAACGCGCTACTCTAAGACATGCATTTTGATTTGTCATGCAGATATCACAAAAATGGTATTTTGTTCAAAACCGTTATCAAAAATAACGAAAATGTTTCTACGTAAAGGGTATTTGGAGGGATTATCTTGAAGATCGTGGCGTCGCATGATAGGAAGACGCTGAAGTTTGGTCTTTAAACAACTTTTCGATTTTCATTTATGCTGTTCACATACAAAGACACACACACACACACACACGCGCGCGCGCGCGCACGGACGTTTCTCTAAAACAGGTTTTGTTTTTAGTTCAGGAAGCCTCAAAACGTGTATTTCAGATGAAACTTTGGTATCGTTTTTAGGTGGAATACTTTCTCTATTTTAGTAGTAGAAGAGCTAAGTATTGAATGTTTCAAACCAATAATTACAAATATCTCGGGAATGGCTGATGCTAGGAAAACGTTATTTGAAGCGTTTGTGTGCTTTAAAGAGATATGCATTTTTTGTCTATCTATTATGCTTTACCCATTATACAAAATTATGGAATGTCAGGAAATTTCTCTCTGAAGACCTCTTGAAATCAATATGGAGCTTTACAAACACGTTTTTTCGTGTTGGATATGAATGAATCGACAATTCATTCCCGATTGCTTAGGAACCTTCTGGACATCCATTTTTTTTAAGAAGTGGAGCTACAGAAACCATATATAAACAGTATCGGTACAAATAAAGACAACTTTAGGGTAAAACGATAGTGGGCTTTTTTCCCCCTCGAAATAAGCAATTGTATGCCATTCAATTTCAGATGTTCCTCAACAAATGCACGGTGCGGAATCTCGAAGATTCGTCAGGATCAAGTTTCCCTTCTGTCAGACTTAATATGCCTAGTCATAGAGCCTAAGGCTTCATTTACGGAGACCAGTTGATATTATTACGCTCCAGATTAGATATTAAAAGTTTCATTGTAGATTGTGTCTAAATAATTTTTGTACAAATTCTCTTAAATCTGCAATTTTCAATTGCATCCTATGGAAGCACTCTGGTTAAGTGTGCATGGAGATTGCTGCTGAGATTGCATGAAGAAGTCCTTGCCAATAGAGTTTGTTTCATTTTATCTTTCCGCTGAATGTTTGCCATACCTCTCTTACCGCCCCCTTTTCTTGCGAAATCTAAAAAAGTGTAGAAATTAACTGAATTAAAATTGTAAGTTATGCATTTCTGTCAAACTGCTATTACTTTGTCTAACCACCAAAATCTCAATGTTCAGTTTATAATTTAACCATAAAAATTTATTTCTAAACATGTCTAAATATTATAATAGACCTCTGATAAAATAGATTTATTGTTACAAATCTGTCGGAGTATTATTTTACCGTCCTAAGTGAGTTGTGAAAATTCTGTTAGCCATTGTCGGGCCAGCATAGATTTTACACTTTAGTCTTCCAGCGAATGCACAGAATAACGCCAAATAAGAAGAGGAATAACTAACAAACACTGAAACGTTATAGAGCATTGCTGTTGAATGTCCGTTTGAGGAAAATACAACGTTCCACCCATTCTTATATTTCCTGATAGCGTTTATCCATGAAAGAACTGACGATCAATGTTGCTTATGTGTGTGAGCATGTGAATAAACAATGAAACAACGAAACTTTACATAGACTTAGACATTTTAAGCCGAATGGTAACAAACTGGGCTCGGCGCTATTCAACTACACGGATAGCCTTCAATTTCTATGAAACATAAACATTAGTAATTATTTTTTTTCCTTCCTCCTAAAGGAACATAACAGAAACCTAAAAATCGATGTATGAGTCTTACAAATCTGCTATCGCACAACAAACAACGCATAAGTACGAAATGTTACAACGCTCCTCCTATGGTTAATAAGCTTCGAGGGTATCTCGTGTCAGGTGAAGCTATACTGCATTCACTCTTAGGTTGATCCGCGCCAAAACAAACGCACGTGACCAGTGCACCGTAGTACAACACTGTAGCAATGCGTGCAGGAAAGTAGTCCCATGCTAATAATCTAAAGTTTAGAATGAATTTATCCCTAAATGGTATAATAAATATTCTATACAAATTCCTAAAAGTCTAATTAACGCTAATATGTACCGTTAAACGGAGCTACAAGTCCCAACTTTCAATTCATACAAGTACCTGACATCCGTGTATGCGCAGTTTCTGTTAAGTATCATGGCGGACAATGATTTGCTCTTGCGTTTTCGTCAACTTACGTAAAGTATAAGGGACAAATCATTGACTAGGGTGAAAAAACAATAGGGTTAGACGTTTGTTAGTTATGTGAGAAATGTCTAACACTTCCCATGAAAGAAGTGGTGAAATTAACTTCTGAGTTCACCGGTGTTTCGAGTACACGTATAAACAGTGCTCGTTAAAAAAAAATCTGAAACGAGAAAGTGGTTAATCGCGGGAAAAAGAAAGCGTGTGAAATACGCGATGCAAGAATGTAACAAAAATAAAATTCACGTAACAATATAGAATTTCTTTTTTAAAAGTAAGCCGCCAACAGTTGATAAAGTGCCGCTTCCAGAGAGCGAATAAACGTAAGATATCGCATGCCTGTTACTTTCTTTTTCGCTCGTTTCTTTTAGAATTAACTATTATTATATGCGCAAACACTTATTTTGTTGCAAATATCAATCTTATCACTCTCAACCCTAACAGAGTATGTTAGTCATCGTTTAAGATATCGGGCCCTGTTCTCTTTGTATTACGTGCCGCCTGTGCTGTCAGTATTTCTGGTGCGAATGGTGAAAAGATACATAATAACGGTGCACTGGTCACCTGCGTTTTATTTTGGTGCGGATCAACCTAAGAGTGAATACAGAGTAGACCCATTTACGTATTACCCGAAGGCACCCAGCGGGCGGTGTCCGTTTCCTCCGATGGTAGGGTGATGATGATTGCAATAAAACGAGAGGACCTACAGCTTTTACCGCGTACTCCCATTCACATTGCGCTTTGATGATACATGCGCTGGTCAGAGATGGGCAGAGAGGTTTGAATAGGGCCGACTTAAAATCGTCACCCCAGGGGCGGGCAATAGCTACGAACCCTCAGAACGGGAACCGTTGTCAAAACCATCAGCTATGCTCTCAAAAATGTAACATAAACGCACTCATCTAACACATGAGAACTCACACACGTAAAGGCTGGCATAATGGGTAAAACTTTGCACAGGTTATATTTGCTTCCAGTGACATTAGTGTCTTTTCTTTTGCTTTGTATAACTGCACTTCGCAAAGAGGAGAAATGAGAAAATTTTTGAAATTCCAGTTATATTTCTATTGTTACAGACTGTGGAGTAAAGCATTATTGCCGGAAATGCATTTCTTTCTTTCAATGCGACTCGAGTTTTTTGTTTAAATTGACGTTAAAGAGAACTGCAACGGATATGTCGTGAACGTTGACGGTTCTCTGGAGATTGCTGCCCTGTAGCTTCCTACGTGTTTTGTGAACCAAACTACAGTTTGGTATACTTTTCGTCAATCAGCTAAACCGGATTACATTAGCCAAAAAGGATTTTGGAGCCTATTCTGTTTGGTTCTTTTTGCAACCAAACTAAAATGTCACCTCTGTGTTTAAAGTCTGACTCACTAGAAATATTGCTCTATAATTTGCATAATGTCGGATTAAATACATTGTGAAACTTCATTTATGAACGAAAGTCAGGCTAAAGTGCGAACTACCTACTATTTTTATGTTTTTTTTTTTTTTTTTTTTTTTTTTTTTTTTTTACATTCCAGGCCGAAGTTTAGGGCACTCCTCCCCGGGATTTGCAGTTATGAGGACTCAGAAAAACCTGGGGGAAAAATGCCCTCAATCAGGGAGGAGAGACCTGGTGAGATTTGAACGGCGGATCCATTAACGAGACTGTAACTTACCGATCTCGGTTATCCGTGACGGCGTTACCAACTAATTGAGAAACATTCTTTTCAAAACAGTGTTAATTGATAAATCCATTCTCTGTTATGAATTCAGAATTCACAAATCACAATGATAAGAAGTTTTTAAGGTTAATGTTCGTTTTATTTTGCTTCTTTTGTTTCTTCTGTCACAAAGGAAGTATGGTGTTTCACCCAAAATTTCGTTATTGAGTTTTTAACGAAAAGGTTATAAGGTCCTCTGAATTAAAAAAATGCATTTTTAAAAAGAGTAATCCAATCTGTCGGTCTGTCTGTTCTGAGCAAAATCTGATGGGATGCGTTTACACGACTTTCTCTACCTATGCCAAATCCCATATATTCTTTACGCATTATACATTCGTGACAAAATTACACATTACAGACAAAAATCGACATGACTTTCTCCACAGCTCTTCAGCAAACTATTTTTACAAAAGTTTATTCTTCTATCTTCTACATGTTAATGGGTATAAACATTCGCAGAAATGGTTTTAGTACATATTTCCTTATAGGTACAATGGGAATAGGGGAGAAAAAAAGAAAAACGAATAACGACTTCTCATTTGAGAAAAGTATACGCATTTGAGAATTCAAGGAATGTCTCGGAAATGGTAAAGTATTTGACAAAGTATTTGATTTAACGAGAATAAATTTTTGTGCAGTAAGATTTTATGTCTTGTTATTTACTAGTTATGCAAAAGTCTTTCAGAATGAAGAGGATTTCAGAGGGTGTTCCCAGAAAATTCAAGACACACATGAAAATATCTTAAACATGTTAAATTTTAATCAAAACCATTTTTATAAAATAAAAAATTTCGAAATAAATATGTAAAGGATAGTTTGGAATGGGGTCATTTTCTTGAAAGCTTTCGTGTAAATCTTTGGAAGATATTTCACCCGACTTTTCGTTTTAAGTTATGTTGTTTACAGACACACAGAAGCTTTTTTTTTTATCCAGGGTGGTTTCAAAACATGTATTTTCAATGAAATCTCGGAGTAGAATTTTTTTAGCGAAATGTGATACCTTCTGTAGGCACTAATGTACATGGCAGAGAAAGTAATAACTCAAAAATAAAAAGTACTCTAAATATTAATTTTCATCCTTGAATCAAACAATGTTTAAGGATGCCAGCGAAGACTTTCAACAAAATTCCCCTACACCAAACTACCCTTCACACGGAAACATTTTCCTGGTTTTTGTTTTCTCAAAAGACTCTAAAAGTGTTTAATGAATGTTAGAGAATCTATGCGCTCAGTCAACACTGAATATACACTTTAAGTTAACAGTCAATTCTTTTAAGGACGTAAAACAGGCAACCAAACAAAAACATACTGGAATATGATAGAGGGTCTTTCAACAAGAGTGTCCTATCTTTGAATTTAAATAAAACACGTTCAATAAATGATAGAATTTTATTTCGTTTTTTTATTAGGAACATAATTAATGTCATTACGTGTGGAAGAGAACATCAGTTAAGTGACCGCCGCGACTTCGTTGGGTTGCGCATATACGGTTGACCCAATTTTCAATGACAGAAGAACGTAAATTAGGTCCAACTTCACAAATAACACGCGTGATGTTATTCATAAGATCATTTACTGTTTCTGACTTGTTGACATAAACTCGAGACTTAACATAACCCCTCAAGAAGTAATCCAACGGCGTTAAATCACATGACCTCGGGGGCCAGTTAACATCACCACCACGGGAAATGATGAAACCTCTGAACTTCTCCTTCAAAAGATCGATTGTTTCGAAAGCAGTGTGACATGTGGCACCATCTTGCTGGAACCAGATGTTTCTGAGATCCATACCATCCAATTGAGGCCAGAAATAGTCCCTTATAAGAGACCGGTATATTTCTCCATTGACAGTTAGAGCTTCTCCATCTTCATCTTGGAAAAAATATGGACCATTGATTCCACTATACCAAAATCCACACCACACAGTAACCTTTTGGGGATGAAGTGGTCGTTCTTGAATCTGCATTAGATTGTGATTGCTCCAATAGCGACAATTTTGTTTGTTAACACATCCATCCATCCATCCATCCATCCAAAGGTGGGCTTTGTCGCTGAAGAGGATTTTTCGACAAAAATCCGGGTTAGCTTCCAATTGCTCCATAGCCCAGTCAGCGAATACACGGCGCAACCTATGGTCCAGATGCAGAATTCGCCAAGTTGTGGTCGGCGAAAACCCCAATTCTTACGCTCGACCAGCAATTGATTTGTTTCCGTTCTCGCGTACACTCTCACGAACGGCGCCTATGTTTTCGTTGGAGCGCTTACGTCGATTACGTACAGGCGTTCTTTGATCGCTGACAGAACCACTTCTTTCAAATTTATCGATCAAACGCCGAATCGTTCTCTCGCAGGGAGGATTATGCACACCGTAAACTTCACGCAATACACGGAAGGTTTGGCGAACAGATGATCCATTTTGATAATAATTTTTTCACTTCTACGCGTTGCTGAAAGCTGTAACGTTCCATGGCTATTTGTCAATAACAACTGTAACCACATGAAAAAATTGCTGCTGTAACTCAATAACAACGGCAGCTATCACATGTTAAAGATAGGTCACTCTTGTTGAAAGACCCTTTATAAGCGTGTAAGAAAACTAGCTTGGCTGGAGTGTAGTGTCTCCTCCTAGAGCGCTTTTGTTGTTTCACGGAAGCTCTTATAGGTGTATGTCAGCTGGAGAAGTTCCCTGTAATTTTCTTGTCATCTGAAAATACATTATTTATCACAGTACTTGAATCTAATTTATTAACATTATACATCGAACCTTTTTTATGAGTCAAGACAAAAGCTTTCCTTTTAGAGTTGCGGTGCTAGCATCCCTCGGTATTGTTACTTTCTCTATCGATGATGGAACAAGTAATGTATTCGGCCTAAAATTTCAATATCAGGGTTTCACCGGCAATACGTGCTTCCAGATCTCAGAAAGGAAAAAAACACCTGCTGTGTTACATTCACATGACTTCCTCTGCCCTCGATCGTTTATTAAAGGTTATACAAGCTATGTTATTTTCCTATCTATTTCATTTTAATAAGCCTTTACGAAATAGCTACATTACACATTTCGTTAGGAAACAAAGAGAACAGCGACAGTTAAATGCTGAAGAACTGGACGTTATACGCTGGCCTTAAAATTCCATACTGTTTCCATGCAATCGCCAGAAACAGCTGAAAATCAATGGAACGTAAAAAGAATGGCCAAGTATTGAACAAATCTAGCTATTAGTAACGGATATAACGGAAATGGCTGATGCTACAAAAAAGCATTTTTCAAAATAAATTGCGTGCATTAAACACACCTATATTTTTTCTGTGGTGCGTTATCGTCTATCACCTAACCCTTACCAGTTATATTAGATTCTACAAAATTCTTTCCAAATCAAGAGGACTTCACACTTCAAGATATATATTTTATTGGCCATGTAAAAGCTTTAATATATGGCATTTTAATCAAAATTATTCCTTAGAAAAAAATTGAAAAATGTTCCACGTGAAGTTTGGGAGTGGAAGATATTTTCTTGAAAATCTTTGTGTCGCATCTCTGGAAGGTACTGAACCTAAATACCAAGTCTGGTATTTATATTCACTTTTGAGTTATACTGTTCGACGCACACACGCGAAGCTTTTTCTAAAAATGCATTTTTTTTATTTAAGGAGCCTCAAAACATGTAAATATTTCTGGTAAACTATCGGTATCGAATTTTTTGGGTGGAATACAATACATTATTTACCTACTATGTGCATGATAAAGAAAGTAAAAATCTGATGTGTTTATATTTACATAACTTTCTCTCCCCTATATCGTTTATTAGTGGTATCTATACAAATTATTCTTACACAAGTTAATTTTTCTATCTACTTCATTTTAATTGAGATAAACCACTGCAGAAAAGCCATGTTTAACATTTCGTTGCAGTGCAAAGGGAAAAGCGATACTCACACTTTAAGAACTGGACGCTACATGCTGGCCTTAAAATTCCATGCTCTTTCTATTCAATCGCGAGAAACAACTGAAAATCAACGGAACTTCAAAATGAATGACAAAGTATTGAACAAATCGAACCATTAATAGCGGATATCTCGGAAATGGCTGTTGCAACAAAAACGTTATTTGAAATAAATTGTGGGATTTAAAGATATCTACACTTTTTGTGGAGTACGTATTCATATATCACTTAACGTTTACCAGTTACACAAGAATACACAAAATTCCTCCCAAATGAAGAGGAGTTTACAGGCTTTTTCCAGAAAATTCGAGATATATATTTTATTTGTCATGTAAATATCTAATCAAAACCATTAGAGCCATTTTTCAGAAAATCAAATATTTCGCAAAATGTTCCATCTAAAGGATAGTTTGGGGTGGGGTTTTTTCTTGAAAATCTTCTTGTCGCATCTTTGGAAGATGCTGAGCCTAAATACCAAGTTTGGTATTTATCCGAATTTTTGTTTTTGAGTTATGCTCTTAACGGACGCACACATGAAATTTTTTCTAAAAAATTGGTCTGATACATTCACCTGACCCTCTCTATCCTCTATCGTTTATTAGTGTGTTTTAAAGTCCCCTTGCTTTATCCAGTTTATTCTGTGCTATTACTGTTTTCATTACCGCAATTATACAACACATAGGCACAGACAAACATCCATGCCCATGGCAGGACTCGAATTCGCGACCCTCAGCTTTGCGGAGCGCCGGAGCTATACACTCCAGCGACACGGCTACGAGGGCCGGCAGTTATTAATACAAAGGGAACGATAGTCAAATGTTTAAGATCTGGACGCTATACGCTGGCCTTACACTGCCATACTGTTTCAAGAGAAACGCGAGAAACAACTGAATGTTGACAGGACTTTAAATGAATGGCTAGTATTGAACAATTCGAGCCATTAATAACGCATATCTCGAAAAGGCTGATGCCACAAAAGAAGTTTTGAAATAAATTGTGTGTTTTAAAGAGATCTACATTTCTTGTACAGTTTGGTCTATCGCTTAACGTTTACCAGTTATACAAGAAGATACAAAATTCCTTCCGAATGAAAAGGATTTCATGGGCTATTCCCAAAATATTCAAGATATATATTTAACTTGTCAGTAAATATGTTTAATATATAAATATGTTTAATCAAAATTGTTAGAGCCATTTTTAGAAAATAAAAAATTTCGAAAAATGTTTTATGTAAAGGGCTGTTTAGGGTGGGGATTCTTGAAACTCTTCGTGTCACATCTTTGGCAGGTACTGAACTTGAATACCAAGTTTGGTATTTATCCGACTTTTCGTTTTTGAGTTATGTAGCTCACACAAACACACACACACACACGGAGATTTTTCCAAAAAAATGCTCTTTTTTATTTAAGTGGCCTCAAAACATGTATTTCAGTGAAATCTCGGGAGCGAATTTTTGGGTGCAATGCAATATGTTGTCTATGTACCTGATAGAGAAAGTAAAAACAAAAAAGTTCTGATGTGTTACATTCATATGACATTCTCTACCCTCTATCGCTTATTAGTGGTGTACAAGTTATTCTTTATTTTCCTATCTACTTCATTTTATTCGAGATAAACCGTTCAGGAAATATCTGAATTAGACTTTGCATTACAAATACAAAGGGACTAAGGATAATGTTTCAGAACTGGACGCTATACGCTAGCCTTAAGATTTCATGCTCTTTCCATAACATCCCGAGAAACAATTGAAAATCGACAGGACTTTAAAAATGGCGAAATATTGAACAACTCAAAGTATTAACGATAATCTCGGAAATGGCTGATACTATAAAAAAATTTTGAAAGAAAATGTGTGTTTTAAAGAGCTCTACAATTTTTGTGTAGTACGTTGTTGTCTATCGCTTAACGTCTGCCAGTGATAGAAGATTATATAAAATCCTTTCCGAAAGAGGACTTCACAGGCCATTCTCAGAAAATTCAAGATATACATTTTATCTGTCATGTAAATATCTTTAATTAAATCGTTATAGACATTTCTAGAAAACCAAAAAGTTCTAAAATGTTCCATATAAAGGGTTGTTTGGGTTGTGGAAATGTTCTTGAAAATCTTCATGACGCATCTTTAGTAGATACTGAACTCAAATACCAAGTTTGTACTTCTCCATCTTTTCGTTTTGTGAGTTATGCTATTCATAGGCGCGCACACACACACACACACACACACACACACACACACACACACACACACACACGAAACTTTTTCTAAACATCACTTTCTCCTCTCTACCTTTATTAGAGGATTTACAAACTATTCTTAGTAAAGCTTATGTTTTTATCTACTACATTTTAATTCAAATAAACCTTTGCGGAAATAGCTACATTACATATTTCGTTATACATACTCCTACAAAGAGAACAGCGATAGTCAAATGTTGAACTGGACGCTACCCGCTAACCTTAAACTGCTTCCATGCAATCGCGAGAAACAACTGAACGTTGGCAGGACTTTAAGAGAATGACCAAGTAATGAACAATTTGAACCATTAACAACGTATATCTCATAAATGGTTTATGCCAAAAAAACTCTTTTTACTTTCTCTACTACGTATAGTAAGTAGGGGAAGTATTGCATTCCACCCAAAAATTCGATACCGAGATTTCACCGGAAATACATGTTTTGAGACCTCCTGAATCCAAAAAAAGCATTTTTGGAAACATGTCCGTGTGTGTGTCTGTCTGTGTGTCTGTGTGTCTGTGAACAGCATAACTCAAAAACGAACAGTCGGATAAGCACCAAACTTGGTATTTAAGTTCAGTATCTTCCAGAGATGTGACACGAAGGTTTTCAAGAAAATCCCCCCACCCCAGACTACCCTTTACATGGAAGATTTTTCGAAAATTTTAATTTTCTCAAAAATGGCTCTAACGATTTTGATGAAAATATCATATGTTTAAGATAATGTCATGAGAAATGAAATGTATATCTCGAATTTTCTGGGAATGTCTCCAAAAGCATTCTTCATTGTGAACGACTTTTGCATAACTGGTAAACCATAAGAGATAGACAAAATTTTACTACACAAAAAATGTAGATCGCGTTAAAATACACAACTTATGTCATATACATTTCTTTTGTTGAGTGAACCGTTTTCGAGATATTGCTTGTTATTTCCTTAAATTTTCCAATACTTATACTTTTTCTCAAATGCGTTATTCATTTTTTTTGTCCTGGTCATGCAAAGAGAATGGAATGCGCCACATAGCAACCAGCGTTAAAATATTTGACTATCGCTTAAAAGCTACCATATTCCCCTTGCATCTACAAGAAAATTACCAATAAGATTGACATCTCGATATCTCGATTAACATGAAGCATATGGAGAATAGGCGTTTGTAAAATTAGATTGTACAAGAGTAGAGAAAGTCATGTGAGTGTAACACATCAGATTTTTTAAAATAAATTGTGTAAGAGGTAACTTTTTTTTTGTGTGTGTATTACGTTTTCATCTATCGCGTAACATGTACCAGTTATACAAGATGATATATAATTCTCAGGTTATTTCTAGAAATTTCACGATGTATATTTTATTTGTCATGCAAATATCTTTAATATATGGGTTTTTTAATAAAAACCTTTAGAGCCAGTTTTTAGAAAATCATCACAAAGTTCCATGTAAAGGACAGTTGAAGGTAGGGGGATTTTCTTGAAAATCTTCATGTCGCATCCTTGAAAGATAGTGAACTTAAATACCAGGTTTGGTACTTATCCGATATTTCGTTTTGAGTTATGTTGTTCACACACACACACACACACACACCACAGAGAGATCATTTTCTAAAAATGCTTCTTGGGGGGTTCAGGGGGGATGTGATCTCGATACTCTCGATACTCGTTATCGAAGCATGTCTAATAGTTTGAGATAAACTTTCGATACTTTTTCGATACTTTTAAACTCTGTTTTGATTATTGAAGGTTGTTGCGTTTAACTTTACGCTAAATAAGGAATGAAAGGAGTCGAGACTTCCTGTTATTGCCTCGCACGTGTCCCCAAAGAGTTGCTGGACTATAGTTCTTGATAGACCTTGACTGCATTTCCTGTGAGTAAATGAATACAGCATTCCATAGACTCTTGATTCTAAAATAAAAGCATGCAAAACAATGGGGAAAGGAGTAAAGGTGTTCATATAACATGCAGCGCTAACTGAGTTGTGAATGAATCTGATTTAGCTGGCGCACTAAATGACGTTTCTGCAATAGCCTGGCTTCGTGATTCACTCTCTGCCTTTACATTTACCTACACCGGTGACCTAAATCTTCGAATCCAGCAGAAACAAATCAGAACTTAAGACGTGAGGTAATACAGCGCGTGGACATTTTCGTTCTCTTAAAAATGCTCGGCTTCTTAAACAAAAATCTTTGTTTCTTTTAGTCTCTGCATTTTATATTGATTACAATATTGATTGCACATCTCTGCATTTCAATTCCTTGATTTTTCTTGACATTTTTAATTTTGTCTAATATGCATTTGTATTAAACATATATAAGCTAATGTATATGATTAGGTAGTAGAGAGGCTTAATACATAAACTTACTACGTTTCCGAATGCTATATGGCTAATTGCCTATTAGCGAATGAAAAATACTTTTGTGGTAGTTGTGAACAGCAATAGAATTGTATAATACCCACATTGTTTTTATTTGTTTGAGTTTCATGTAATATATATGTATATATAATTAATTTTATATTTTGAAGATTGCAGAATAATAACTATTACTAGCATTTATTTTTCTGTGGATTGAAAATCCTTTAAAAGAAAGTTTTCAACACAAAATATAGTTACAGAAAAAGGGAAGCATAGAAATTATTAATTTTTTTATTATTATTAGATTTGACTAACAATAGAGGATACATAAAGTGTGACACTATCAAGATAAAAAATGGCTACCAATTGGAGAGTGTCAAAGAGGAACAATTTCAGAATTAGCATACTGTACAAAATAGGTCACTTGCGTTTATACACAGAAAACTACCAATAAGAACATAATTTAGTGAACAAGCTATCGCCGTTATAGTTTTTTTACAAAGTGAACATCGAGTATTGGTGCTCAAAAATCAGTATCGGTATCGAGTATCGAGAAATAGTGGTATCGTCTCATCACTACTCAAAAAATATATTTCCAGTGAAATCTCGGTATCGAATTTTTGGGTGGAACACAACACTTCCCCTACTTATTATAAGTAGTAGAGAAAATAAAAAAGACATCTTTGTAGTTTCCTAGGAATAATCCATTTGAGAAGAAACTTACTAACATCATCAAAACGAATATTTCTGCAAATTCCTACCTTCAGGTGTACACCAAACTATTGCTCTTTAATTTTCTACTTTTTAACTTTTTTTATTTATTTGTGCAACATTTAATAACTGATTATGGTTAGGTACATCAAAGAATAAACTTGTTACAAGAAGTGTAGCTGTAAAATAAGTTATTGAAAAACTTACCTTCCTTTCAGATAAGATTATACCTACTCGCTTGCGTAGTTTACGGGAACGTATAACGTGACTAATCCGGTATAGGTATAGACGAAATCAACTTTCTCTTCTGCTTATGTACCTAGTAGATAGAGGTAGTATTGTATTCCACCCAAAAATTTGATAGCGAGGTTTCACCTCCTGAATCCGAAAAAGGCCCATGTGTGGTGATCTCTAAACCTTTTAACAGTTTTTGATAATTATTTGATCATCGAGTCGTACTGTTCTGTAATTTCGGAAAGAACCGAACTTATTTTGATAAATCGTTTCCATTAAAAATCAGCGTTCTTCTCGACAGACATAAGATCATTTCTAATTTAATTCCTAAATCCTAAAACATTAAAAAGGATTTACGAAACCTGGATAATAGGATACGAATACGTCGGAGTCATAAAATTTTCTGCAAAATCTTGCAAAAGTTTGCAAAGGAGGGCTTTGAGTTTTTGTTGACAATGTCATTAGTTGTAACTCCACAGAAAATTCGTGTAAAATAAGAAAAACGTTAGGATTATTTTGTTCAAGGCAATGTAAATAAATAATCACTGAAGGCACAGCGAAACAAAACACATTCGGAGAAGCTTATAATGGTATATGATATATGTATGTCATACTTTCTTAATTGACATTTGTTTCAAATACTGCAAGCATATGCAGGATTTAGTATTAAAGCTTCTAGTAAATGTTACTGTGCATAGATGAACTTTCTGGACGTCAGAAATCTTTAATATTCTTCATGTAAGAAAGTTTCGCTGTAGGTTTATCTTCCTCATATTGTAACCAAGTCCATTACCAGTGTATGCTAAATAATTATACAGAGAGGAAATTGTGTCCAGCATTACATCGTAAACTACTCAAAAGATAATTATAATTAACAGCTGAGAGGATCATTTTTCTCAGTGATTGCCGACTGCAGCATTTTCAAAACGTATAGATCACTGATCTGGAGCTAGGGAAATTTAATATTCGCCCCAAATACAGAGGTTTCTGTATTTGATATGTGAAAACTTTGGAATGTTTATGTTGTTAAATAAACTATTCGAACAAAGAGAAAATGCAATCGTACTTAATTTTCAAAATTTGGAAGACTTTCGGGGGAGATTAAAGATTTCAAAAATACATCCGGCGATATTTCATACACATTTATCTGAGTATCTGAGATTGATTTTTTTCGTTTACTATTAGGGAATTCACGGATACTTAACAAAATTACGATTATAAATACGAAGGATTCACCATTAAAATATTCTAGATCATTGCACAGTAGTTTCAAAAAGAATACAGGAAGGGAAATTAAATTAATTTAATGTTATTCAAGTTTTAAAAAGTCACCCATACAACATCGGACAATACAATACATGTTTGGTTTCACGTAGAAGACAGGTCTTATTTAGCTTCCCAAAGCGGGTGGTTGTTGTTATGGGAGATGGACTTCAAGCACCGACATATCTGGCTTTATTGAGTGTTGTTTAAAATGTTAGTTACATAACAAAAATTTATAAACAAGTTTTACATACTCCAGCACCTACTAATAGTAATTAGATGGCGTATTCCACCCAAAAATTCGATATCGAGACTTCACCGGAAATATATGTTTTCAGGCCCTTGAATAAAAAAAAATAAAGCATTTATATATAAAGGCCCGTGTGTGTGTCTGATAGTCTGCCTCTGTGTGTGTCTTTGACAGCATAACTCAAAAACGAAACTTCGGATAAATATAAAAGCTGGTATTTTGATCCTGCTCTTACAAGGATGTATTGCCACGTTTTTCAAGTAAATCCCACACTCACTACTCTTTCACGGAAAGATATTCCTTCTTTGTTATTTTCTCAAAAATGGCTAAAACGATTTTGATTAAAATACCAAGAGTAATTAAATGCATATCTTGAATTGTCTACGAATTGCCCGCGAAGTCCTCCTCGTTTAGGCTGAATTGTGTTCGTTGTTGTATAACTAGTATAGTAGTAGTAACTATATAACATGAGAAATAGACAAAAACAAAAAATATATATAAACAAAATATATATTTCGTAAAAAATAAGTACATACATCTATCAACTAAAGTTTTTCTTAGCATTGGCAGTTTTAGACATTTCTCAAGTGTAAGTGCACCTAATGTACATCCTTGAAAGTTTATATTTTATTGTTTTTTTTCTTCCTTTGTTCCCATCGCAAGATACGGTTACTACGAATTAGCATTTGAATATTACAGGGTGAGCCAAAAAACTACGAACCGCCTGCGCGGTATTTTCTCCTGTCCGCGTCCTCGGCGCTGCTGCTACCATAGGAAGGCGCGGATGAAACCATACAACATTTTAAAAACTACTTTTAAAAGCTCTACTTACCAACTTTATGAAAGGAAATGCTGAAACTGGCCACCGTTGTTGTTCATACATTTTGGCACCTCTTTAGGAAATTATCCATCATGAATAAACAGAGGCGGTTCGTAGTTTTTTGGCTCACGCTGTATTTCTCCCTTTTGTAACTACGCGTTTCTTACTTAATTTGAAACTATTCATAACCAAAATGATATCATAACGTAACGTGGATATAACAATTCTATATATTTGGTGTGAAAGACCGGAAATATTGTTCAGAGGCCTCTTTATCAACCTTGAGGTTCGTTTACGTGCCGCAAATCTACGACACAAGACCACCGGCTTTACTTCCCTTCTGAAGGAGGCCATGTTAAGGATTTTTCCATCGCCCTTCGCCGAGTTTGAACCCGCGATCTCGTGATCTAGAAGCTAATATGGTACCACTAGACAATGAAAGACGATAACGTGGGTATAAGAATCTCTTTTTATGAGTACCTACTTCATTATACAGGCTGTTTCCGTGAATACAATAGAACCTTTTAGGGAAGATTAAGAAGGACAAATTTGAATATAATGAATTTGATATAAGGAACCCCGGTCCGCAAAGAACTCCGTCGCAAGTTATAGGCGAAAATTGTTTTGGGATACTATGAAGAAATTATGCGAACTTACGAAGTTTACTTTACTTCGCTGTACTACATACACAAGCCGTAATACTACAACTGGTGTTCATAATGGCGCCCTTCAGCTCCGATGTAGGCATGACGTCGAACGAAGTTCTATCGTACTTGGACGAGCAACCCTGGAGTCGTTCTGACGATGTTACCGGTAGCAAGAATTCATGCTAGTAGCTCCTCTTCGTTTGGTACTGGTGTCTCTTACACAAGACTTTTCACATGACCCCACAAGAAAGAATCAAGCGGAGTCAGATCAGGCGAACGGGCTGGCCATGCAACAGGACCTCATCTTCCTATCCACTTTTCAGAGAACGTCGGTTAAGGTGTTCTCGAGCATGATGTGAAAAGTGAGCTGGGGTTCCATCATGTTGAAACCACTTTACTTGACGTACCACAACTGGGATTTGTTCCAAGAACCTGGGGAGTATGTCTCTAAAAACACAGTGTACACTACTCCAGTTAATCGGGGTGGAGAAAACATCGGCTTATTAAAATGATCGTTGACTATGTCCGTCCATTACGTTCACTGTAGTGTGGGGATTTTTATCGTCCCACACATGACTATTTCGACTATCTCGTCTTTGGTGAAACAGGCTTCATCGGTGAAAAGTACACACACAGGAAAGTGAGGATCGAATTATCACTGGCTATGACATCGTCAGAGCGACTCCAGGGTTGCTCGCCCAAGAACGAGAGAAGTTCGTCCGACGTTGTCATGCTGCTGAAGGAAGCCATTTTGAACACCTGTTGTAGTATCACGGCTTATGTAAGTAGTACAGCGAAGTAAAATACAGATATTCGTAAGTTCGCATAATTTCAGGTTCACAGATATCCCAAAACAATTTTCACCTATAACTTGCGACGGACTTGTTTCCGGACCGGGGTTCCTTACATAAAATTCATGTATTTGTCCTTAATATTCCCTGAAAGTTTGTATCATCATCACGGAAACATTCTGTATAATGGGTATAGGTAGGTAAATTGCTCATTGGTAGAGAAAGTCGTGTGAATGCATCACATAAGACATTTCCTCTCCTCCTCCACTATACTTCTTATGGTAGATATACTCTTGTAATATCTCATATAGTTGGACAAAGAAAATATATAGGCATATCTCGCAATACCTCACCTCGACTTCAGTTCGCCCCGATGATGTTTTATGGTATTAGGATCGGGATTCTGTTCAGGCGTGTCTACACATCACCGCATAATAACGGCTGGAATACGTATAACAGTTTGGAAGTAACAGAAGTCTTTTTCATAAAAATGCTACCATTATCAGAGCATTTAATTGTTCAAATTTCACATACGCCTGTCGTACCATGCTGCCACGAACATTCGCCACTGGTCCCACATCGTAATATGAGCTACAATATATAGTCCACCACACCAACTATCCTGGTGCACACTATACTCTCTGGCAGATATTCCATGTTATATTCACTACACCCATAGGTGTCTTTCAGATGGAAACAATATACTACTTCTCAGTAGCCTTCCACAGATCTACTTCATAGATTTCTACTGCTCCAATGTCCAGCTGCGATAGTCAAAATACTATCCAAGTCTTCAAGCCATTTTCACCTTCGTGATACGCAGCTTATGTACCAGTGCTCTTCCGGAATATCCGAATTCGTAGGAGAAGGATGTTTCTGAACCTGCCTAAAAGTCCTGTCTTAGGGGGCCAATGGGCTCTAACCCATTTTTAACAATTTCATTTTTCAGGTTTCTGCGACCCCTGTTGGTCAGAACTTTCGATCACCCGGACAGTTCACCATCTTCACAATGTCCATCTGTCCTCCAATTATACAGAACAAATGCCACTGCTGATTTAGGCTTGTTTAATTTCAAGGGATTTGCTGCTAAAGAGCCCACTGAGGGGGTAACCCACAGTTATGGACTATTAGCTCGATATCTCTGCACCACGCGCCATCTTCTCATTTGATGCCCTTAGTTCACTAAAGTTGCGCAAATGAATCACCTTCCAAATTATCTAGTCAATGGCGCCCATCCTGGTTTGGTATACAGTGTATTACCAATCCTAGTTATTACTAGAGCTCGGCATTTCGCTATTTACCTATTTTTGTTCGTTTGTTTAAAATCGTAGGCTTTGTACATATAAATGTTTTAATGCTTAGTGGGGTAAAACATATCAATTTTATAGTGCCCATAACTGCCTATTTTCATAGTGTGTGCCTTTTCGCAGCTTAACGGCCTATTATGTCCTTTTTTGTAATGCGAACTTTTATCAAGAGTTTTGCATTACATAATTTCATTATTTTTGTTAATGGGGTTATTTATTAAGATTATTTATTAATGTGATGTTAACCTTAGTATTCCAATTAATATTTCATGCTCTGAACCAATAAGCCATTGCTCACAACATACTTGAGGAATTTTGTAACACCGGCATTGTTTCGTGTAATAATAAAACAGCGGCTACTTAGCACGACAAAACATAGGTATATAGCCAACAACAACAACAACAACAACAACAAAACTATTCGTTTACGACTGGTTAACTCGTCGCTTTGTTCGTTAATGCGATGACCTTAATGTTTTCTACTTACCACGTGGGCGAAAACACAATACTGACCTAAAAGCCTAGACTTATTTCATTGCGAACGCAACTAATTGCCTGTTTAGGAATAATGCATAACAGACTCAATAATAAATACAAACTAGTGTGGGAGTTTAAAACGTATTCATTGCATTCCATTAAGAGAATACTGCGATTTAATATAATATGGTAGGGATATGAAATATGGCTTTTTGATATTAGATATTTCTATACTTATAGTTCTGATATACCAAAATGATTTTTAAGTGGTAACTATGTAATGATTGTGCCTACTTCAATGCTTATCTTTACTGATAGTGCCTATATTAAACCGTGCTTCTTACAACCTTGTATTCTTCCGCGCTGCGTTTCCTTCCCCATACGCTGGTTGGCTAATTACGCCTTCGAATGGCGACAAACAAGTCATGTGCAGTGCAAGGAAGGGATAAAAGCGATTTAAACACATTGTCATGATAGATGGACGTGCTTTCGTCATTATGAGAGTGATATAAGATTATTGCACCATGATGAGGCGCCAGTTTGAAGCAGTATAATGGTCGTCACCTTTGAAGCAGTTTACTTTACCTGCTTCGTTGTTGACTCTGCTGCTCGATCTGTTGTCTCGTGCACCAGCTGTTCTATGTTATCGATATGAGATCTTTCTCTCAGGATATACGTGGGCGTATTGTTAAAGGAGAACGCCTGTTTTAATTGAATGAGAAATTTAATGCAATCTCATGCTTGAGCTTTTGAAAGAACTGCTGACCGTTTGACGATAAAGAATAAAACTTATTATGAACCATAGATACGAAATTGTAATAACTGAATTATTGTACCTGCTAACTTCTACAGTATCAAAGTTATGCTTGGAAATAACCATTTCCGCAATAAAAGAAACTAGATGCGTAACTTGCCGTGAGTCGCTAAAATGCTTACCGGCAAGATCCCTCGCAATAGCCGCTAAATGTTGTTCACACAAGCGTGTCATTTGGCGCTTAAAGTATCCCACGAGCAATACGTACCGGTGACGGTACCAGAACCACTAATGTATGCACGAAGGTGTGCACGAACGAATGTCAGTACCAGTGCCGGTACCAGAGAGAATTCTCTGATATAAAATTGCACAAGTTTATTACTGCTTCATTACTCCCCACATTTTTCACGCGCAGTCAATGCTTAAAACCCCTACGTATGCCTCTTAATTTTGTTACCGCGGGGCTTGGCTAAAATCTCAGAGTCTAGGTGCCTTTCTCTTTTCCAGAATTCTGCCTATGTGACCCTGCAAACGTACTGAACTTATAACCTAACTGAACTCCCAGAATCTTCAAACTAATGCTTTCACTACTTCGGCTGATACTAATGACTTTCACTAACCTGACTCCCTAATTACCTTCGTCTTTCCGTAGAAACGTTTCAACTCAAACTTATCACATTTTACATTGATTTAATATATGGAAATTATTTATTGCAATTATTCCTCTAATTTACTATTATTTCTTTATTTAATTATTTATACCGTCCGTCGATAATTACGGATTCAGAAGGCAGGTTTAAACCGAAGGACCCTCCCATGCATTTGTTGATAATTTATATGCGTTTCAGGTGGATTAAGTGTGTTACGTAATGGATTTAATTCATAGGCTGTGAAAGGTATGTTTGACAATTATCTTCGAATATATTAAGGAAGATGATCATGTTAAATAAGGAACTATTTTGTATAGCATAACAATTTATTCCACGATAGCAACCAATGGTAGATGACTAGTGCATACCGTTTAGAGATATGGGACAAAGTTATATGGAACAGAGCTTATGTCTACTTTGAACGTTTTGTAGTGCCTACTTGCCTGCCTATTTTAAGTGTTTTAGCGCCTATTGCGCCGGTCTAGTTATTATCGACTCGTTAACAACACATAGTTTGAAGTTGACAGATTTCTGATGTGATGTATCAAAATGATGTGCATATTGTATTCGCGTATTTCTATTGCTGTTCTTGATGTGGTACATCAGAAAATTACAGTATCAACATGGCCATAGTAATGTGGTGCCTAACATCAGTACGACTGGCAGAAGAAGGCGGTCGCTTTGGGCGTGTGAAACTAAGGATAATACTGGAGACGAACCAACTTCCTGAACATCCGGCCACTTATTATTATTGTTTTTTTCTCCAAACGTTTCGTACATGAATCAACATGCAGACAGTCGACAGTCTTACATTACAACCGCATGCCTCATTCTTCTAAAGCACTCCTAGGGCGTTTACAGAATCATCCCAGTGTTTGTTAATGAGGTTTGGCGGAGACGTTATTAACACTGCTAATTGCATAGGCTTGCATACATTTTGCTCATAATGAATGACACAAGAAATACAAGGTAACATTCCTGGTGAGTTGCGAGATGTTTGCTTTTGTATTATACTAGTATAGTTTCAGATTTTGAAACATTTTTTTTTCTAGTGGTGCCTAAAGCTATATATTTTGACGAATTATTGAGATACCACCTAAGTCTGTTTTTGTGTGTCACAGCAAATGGGAGTTTACTCTCATCAAGTTATGAAGCGAAGTACTTCAGCTAGAAAAGACTTTAAAATCCAAATATACACAGAGCACGCCTTACAATGCTAATGAAGACTACAGAGTCATTCAACTTTGTAAATAATTTGATAGAGACTATCTTCTGTCTTCAGAAATGTAGTTTAGAATTCCCTCAGGGCTGTTTTAAACAGAACGCTATGTTGTAACGCCACAAAGGAAAATGTAAACATCAGGACAACCTTAAAAAGTTCGTCACAATCAATAGATATAGGAAGCAATTTACACTTGAATTGCACTTTTAGAATTTATATTCCGTATGAGTTTAATCGCCAAGCACTGTGCAACAACAGAACTGGTGGTGGATGACAGAATATATTTTTACTAAAATCGATTTCCCAATTTACATTCTAGTTAAGTGACATGGGTAGTTCATCCCTCATCTTCTTTGCATATATCGCAGCTATGTGGGTAGGTATTACCAGTTCCCAAACATTTATCAACTTCAAGATGAGAATTTAAGTGACAGTTTACATCTAACCTATGAAAATACTTTTCTGAACGCCACTGCATTTACTTTGTCCTGTGCACATAACACACTTGGTTCAGTTTTTAATCAATGCAAAGAAGCCGTAGAAAGGAAAGTAGAATTAGACGACTAAAAAATTCAATGACATAGCCGGGATTTAAACCACGGATCTCCCGGTCTCCGTCTGCTTGCTCTAACCACTGAGCTACCATGGCAACATGCCGTTAGGACATTAAATTCCCCAAGTAATTCGCATGTTTTCCGGTAAACCACAAGGAGATCTCAAATTGTATTGAGATGACATACCCTAATGGCGACTTACAGTGTTGTAAGTCCCGGACCTTATAGTTTCAACCACTATTAGGTCAATTAACAAAATTAGTATTTCTTTCACACAAGCCGTGTGTTGTGTGTTAAAGTACTTACAACACTGTAAGTCGCCATTGGGGTATGTCATCTCAATACAATTTGAGATCTCCTTATGGTTTACCGGGAAAAATCCGAATCAGTTGGAAAATTTAATGTCGCGCCTGCATGTTGCCATGGTAGCTCAGTGGTTAGAGAAACCGAAAGGAGACGAGGGATCCTTGGTTCAAATACCAGCTATGGCATTGAATTTTTCAGTCGTCTGATTCTACGTTTCCAACCTTGCCCAACACATGGCTTGTGTGGATGAACAATTAATTTCAAGCTGTAAAAAGCTTAAAAAGCAAATAGTTGGTGCACATCTGAAAACAGGATAATACAGAGTGATCGGTTTTGAGGATTTTTTAACAGTCCCTTGCCATATGATTCTTCCTCGGAAACTACGGAGATATCGTGATGTCGTTTTTAAATTTAATTATTCCATTTTATTGCTGTAAGCCGGAAAGATAAACACCAATATTAATTTGAAACACATAACTATTCTATATCCTTTGCTGCAGAACAACTTTCATTCATTAATGTCGTTTTCTCAAGTATGCGGAAGAGAATACCTACCACGAGTATTGGTACAAAATGTAGATATATATTTCCGATAGACCTAAAACCTTTTAGCAGTATAAATTATTTGTAACTTTTATATTTAAAAATACGACAAAAACATCTTATCCAAAATCCAAAAAGAGGAAGAGATTAAAAATTGCAAGCCCCTCTGTAAAATTTGAACTTATGTTGTCACTTTTGCACAATAAAGGAATGGCGATTGTGTCACTGAATTACTGTGAACCTACAAGGGGATGAGTTTTAACTTCTACTCTAGCTCTTCACTAGACGGATTGTGATGTTGCTTCCTAACTTTGTTTATTAGCGCGACTTTACGTCTTATTAGGCATTATGGGTTAAGTAATAGAATGCAACAAGCCGTTATGTATGCTATATCAAATATAGATACCAGCCGTTAACGCCATGATTGGCTTATTTAAACACCTGATATTATTTTGTGACGTGACTGTACCATAGAAATTTAGAGTATAGGTGTATCTCATTGGTAGTTGCCTATTACTTCTTTAACCGACGGGATGGCTCAAACGGCTCCGTCCTGGGATCGATACCCGGCGACTGCCCACTCTGGTCCATGCGTTTTTCGTGGTTTCTCCGGAACGGCAGGCAAATGCTGAGGTGGTTCATCTTCTACCACGACTCTCCTACCTCCCATTTCCTGTACCCATCGTCTTCCTTATCATCTGTTTCATGGTTGTAGGACCAGGCGACGGTGTTCAGCAGGTTGCGGCTGGACGGTGGCTAGCTCTCTGTAAAGGTTTCTTGCATGGCGTCGCCGCGCTACCGTTCAGATAGGTCTCTCCTCCGTGTGGGGCTCCGCTCCCGGTGACCCTGGAGGTTGGTGGCTGTGGACAGAGACCGGGCGGCGTCGGATGCGTTCTATCTGGAAACGTTAGGGACCCCACCCATGCTTGCGCCCGTCGGCATTCTGATCTGGTCGCCCTTCGGGTCTCTCACCTCACCCTTCCCTCTCATGGGTCACTTTGGAAGCATAAAGGGCCGACTGGCCTGCGTGCGGTGCTTTGCCCCTTTTACGGGGGCCCCTACGTGATACGTCTCTTTAACTTTACCTTTATTAGTTCTTTAATTTTATAATTCCATAATTTTCTTTTTGCCTGATTTTTGGCACTGGATCCATTCGATAGGTTTTTCGTTTATTAGGAGGATGCAGTAGTAGAATAAAAATTAGGTAAACAAATCTACTAGTAAACTGGACAAAAATAGCAGACGTTTCTGGGACGGACTTCAATCCGGAGTAACTTGTAATCTCTTAAACCGCGTTTTCAGTAAGTGTTAGAGGCAGGAACAAGAAATTTAAAAAAAAAAAAACTAATACAGTGGACCAAGAGCATTGTGCAGTTGCATATGTGTGTAAAATATACTTATGGATGTACACATGTTATTTTGAATCGGTTATTTGAAACCTGGCATTTTTTTGTAACTGAAACGGTCGGATTCTTGCTGAAAAATAAGCTTTAGAGTGTAAAGCCTTCATCTACAACTTGAAAATGATTTGCTATGGAAGTTGCATAAACAAAAACCACTACGAGCGGGTGTTTCACCTGTTATCTATTTTCTCCCTTTTATTTTAATAATGCAAGCCACACATCCCCCATTTAACCACCGTTTGTATCCAACAATAAGAGCGCTAAAAGAACATGAACAAATATTTAATAACAAACTATCTAAACTGTATCTAAAAGCAGCGCCTGAGCTTAAAACACTACGTCACCATTCTGTGTTTTTTTATGTGCAGATATGTGACATAAAAGAGGAAAGCACAAATTTGCGGTAACGCCCGATGAATGACGTCGCAGTAAACAACCGCGAAGAAAACAGGTGCTTGTCGAAAGAGTGACCATGAAGTGTTAGCGGATTTGTCAACAGAATTGCGCGCACGTATAAAATTGCGTCCACTTATGCTTATGAAAATCAGCAGCCTAAGAAACCAAAACATAATATTATGTACCAACATGAAAACTCACATAGGGATTCTGCAATTTATTCACATAAAATCACATTTATTAAATCACTTGTGGACTGTGTATTTATCTCATTTTAGCTATTAGGAGTGTCGGTTATAAGTTTGTTCACTTTCCCGGAAAATATTTTTAACATTAAAAATAAAGGTATTCATTTTTATATCACAAATTATGAGGATTATTACAACAAAGAGCGTGAAAAAGGAAGAATATAGGTACATATAAAATAAAGATCTTAGGCCTGGAGCGCTTGCTTCACAAAAACTATTGTCTGTGATGCCATATGCAGTAAGAACGGACGTTAAACACCCAACAAACAAACAAAAAAACAAAAAAAGGAAGTTTCTTGGAAACAATAAAACATAAAATAAGAAAACCTTAAATGGAGAAGTCCTACGAAAATAAAATTAATCAATACTGCAAACACAAACATTTCACTTAAATTAGAAGAGTTGCTATTAAAAAGCTGAGAAGCTAATAGTAAGAAACGTGAGCACTGTCCGAGGCGTGTTTTGAAAGTAAGTGCCGTTTTAATATTTTGCCGCTGCAGTTGCGATTTTCAGTGTGCGCGATCACTTCCTCTATCCATTAGGAAGCCAGACGCAGCTGTGAGCGATCGTCACTTAGTGTTTTCCTGTTGTTAGAGCGTTTCCAAATGTTCAAACAATCGAACCACCTGCCGACTGTGAAGTCAGATCAGTGATTGGTGTTTTGAATGCGAGAAATGCTACACCAGCAAACATTCATCGCCAATTGTGTGAGGTTTATAGGAAAGCAATAAGGAGTAACAATGCCCTGACAAATGCATCCAAACAAACTCAAGATCTGATCGCATCATTTGGTTAGGAACAATTAGACCACTCTCCTTACAGTACGGATTTTGCACCAAGGGATTTTCATGTGTTTCTTCAAACATTTAAAAAACAACGATGTTGTGAAACAAGAAGTGCAGACTTAGCTTCAATTAAAGACGGTACCATTTTTGACGAATGTGCTGTTATGTGTTCGTATTATGTTTTGTAACTGTGTTATACCTCCAGCCAGTCACTTTACGTTACTTGTCCCCTTGCTTAACGCACTCTTTGGTGTTCTTTTTTTTCTCCTCTCTGCTTTGCGTGTGTGGCATGTGCCTTGGCCGTTCGCGGTGAGTGGTGGATTTCTGTCGCATTGCAGGGTTAGCTCTCTGCCCGGCAACAAGTCATTCGGATTGTGGAAGCTTTTTTGGAATTGACTTAAGGAACTTCTTTTGTGATGTTTTGTGGATCGGCCTTATGTAAAGGTAGGCTTTGTTATGAGTTTGTATCTTGGTAATGGTGGGTGAATTTTGGGGCGAAAACGTAATGTGTGTTTTAGACACGAATTCGTAAAGTGACTGGCTCTTGAAATTGTTCATATGTTTAGTGTGTTTTGCTTCTTTTGTTTTGTCAAAATTTAATACTGGGTTTAAATGAATCCAGAAAGTGGATCACACTTCTATTTTATTGGCTTCTCCACCTTTAAGCGGTTTAAGAGTGCTTTCACTTATAAGGCAACTAATTAGCTGTTAAAGTAAAACTCTCAATCCATCATTTGTCATTGTCTCAGAGAGAAAGAGATAAAATACAGGGAAACGAAATACCAGGAAATTCTGGAATATATGTTGTTTGTGTGTATAAGGCAAAGAAATGCAAGAATCAATTCATTCTTTATACAACTTATTCAAAGTATCATAAGAATCAGGAAAATTTAACTGTAACCACAAAGTACTACTGACCTTCTAGCTGAGTTATATTTTGAATACGTGATTTTCAGTGCTTGGTTAGTTTGAAGTAACAGAAATTGTGTTGTGTTAATTATGGGAGCAGTAATTGCAGTCAAAAACCCTACCATGCTGAACTTTGAAAAACTGAAAACAGTTGTGTTGTAAACTACATCTAGCTCAGCTGGACTTTGAAGCTTGCTTTTCCTAGAAGTTCATAAAAGTCTGTTTGGATCATGGCTAGATAAGCATAATTACTATTTGTGAGCCCAAATCGTTGACACAAAAGGGGGGGCAAGTAATGCTTCCAGGTTCTACTGTATTTTACAGTTTAAGAAAAGGTACCCGTTTATAAAATATTGGTCTGATGTTTATAATGGCCTTGTTTGTTAATATTTGTTTTACTTAATTGTTGCTCTTTTTAAACCTTGCCTTACTGCTCTGCTCATTTGATGTTTTGGTTTGTTAACCTTTAAGTCATCTTTGTTTTACAGTTATTCTTTTAAGGTTGCTTTACGGTTCTGGTTATTAATGTTTGTTTATTATTATCATTAAAGTACCAAAAAAGAAGACAGAAACAACTTATCAATAGTAGTATATTTTTGAGAGTTCTGGTCTCCATCTTATTTTTTTTCTTCCCCTACGGCACTTGTTAGGGCTTCCCTTTTCGCTTGGCCGGGGTTCCCTAACTCAGTCAAACCTTCTTAAGCGTCTGCATGGTTTCACTGCCTTGCTCCAGTTTTATGTTTTGGGAGAAACAGTGGAACCATTGCACGAAAGCATAGAAAAACTGGTTTCCCGTTACGACAAGTGCGTGAATAACGGCGGTGACTATGTGGAGAAGTAGTGTAATGTGTAAGGTAATGAATAATAATAAAATATTTGGAAAATAATGTTTTGTTATTTTTTAAAAAATCATTGGTACTTACTTTAAAAACACGCCTCGTACACAAAATATATGAAACATGTTAGTCACAAAATCAAAGTGTAAATTCAAAAAGCTAGAAACATCAAATATTGCCGTCTGTGAAAGAAAGGCACCATCGCAATCTTAAATAAACTGATAGCAGTTTTATACGTATACTGCATACTATTAATATAAATTACCACATTTTTATTTAATCCGGTTAAAAGCACTACCTCTGAATAGAAACAACTTACCGGGGCTGTGGCAGAGTCAGCTGACTAGCCGTTCAGGCACGAGATGCCGGCCTTCGCTGTCGCTGGAGTGTATAGCTCCGGCGCTCCGCCAAGCTGAGGGTCGCGGGGTCGAGTCCCGCCATGGGCATGGGTGTTTGTGTGTGTATGTTTGTTGCGGTAATAAGCGGTAACGAAAACAGTAAAACACAGTAACATAAACTGGGTAAAACAGGGTAACCTAAAAAAAAAAAAAAAAAAATAAAAGCAGATTGCATTTCCTTGGCCTTATACAAAGCAGAGACCTACGCGCTGAAAAATGGATTTTGTGAATTCTATAGAAAACTCGGATTGTTAACTTACATAACGATACTCTAACATCTCGTAATTTGCCATGGCTTTTAGGTAGATAAAACTGCTGTTTTTTGTACGTACTAACTGCCATGGCCTTCGGAATAACTTCGTTCACATGAATCTAGCATGATCGGTAGGTACCTATACGCAGACAACGGAGTCGTTTCTTTTCTTAGGTTTCCGTTTAAGCCACATTAATTTAAGTATTTAAGTGTTACATTTTCAAGTTATATAACCGCAAAAAAATTTACTTTAATGTGTTTTTCATAATTTCATAAATAACAAAAATTATCTCTATTGGATTATTTAAAACGTTTCTTCGATTTCGTAAAACTTGCATTTTAACTAGAAGGTAATATATGATTATGGCATTGAACCCTGAGCTCATGGAGGAAAAATAAACACAGAGTATTTTGAAACATTGTTTACAGTGATGTACTAAGCTGGATTTCAACGTAAGAAGCTTTCAGCACCCACAGCGAATGTTGCAGAAAATGGTAATGCTACGAGAAGTGCAGCATTAATGCAGCAGGATTAGAATTAAGATTCAACACAGAGGGGACTTAGCACGTCAACCTACATAGATCTTTTGTACCTATGCACCGGACGGGAAGGATGAGGTGAGAGGAGGCAGAGGGCAGTCGGACCAGGGGCACGACAGGCAGAGGTCAGGGTCCCTACCATTTACAGGTTTAAACTCCCCGGATGGGCACTGGTGCAGCTGGCTCCCCTTCCCCCTGTGGGCTTACATATCCACTGGGGGCCCGGAACCCAGAGATCGCCTCCATTCCGGGGGACGAAAGCTTCTACAGAGCATCCTTTTCCCCTGCCATGCACACGCCGAGACCTCCCTCCGACACGTACAATGCTGAAAGAGTCCAAGCGGATGAAAGGTGAAATGAAATAAGAATGGAGGTGAAATGGAGGGACAGTAAATTCGGGGACTTAATAATCCTTCCCAGCATTCCCCTAGGACCCGGGGGAACCCCGAAAAAACCCATGGGTCAGGAAGGTCGGCCACGAGAATCGAACCCACGACCACCCGAATGGGACCACAGACGTTACCGCCTAAGTCATCCCTCTCGGTTTAATGCAGGAATCTTCTATCTTTTATGATGTCTCCGTGGTAAAAAAAAAAAAGTCAGTCAAAATAAATAGCATTTTGGGGCTATATTGTTCATTATGTCTTAACACAGTACACATATAAAGCATTTGCGATTTTAACTAAACTCGCTACAAATGTTTCTGAAAAAATAAAACAATAAAAAATGCTCACACTGAAACACTGTACTAGACGGAAGGAATTTTGTGTCTTTCTTTGCATTCTGAAAATATGCCCGGTAAGTATAAATCCGAACTTTTAATCTCTGTCTCTTTCTCTCCCTCTCACTCTCTTAACTATATAAACACACTTTTTTTTTAATATTACTTCCCTACTACTTAGAATAGTACTAGGAGCGGAGGGGGACTAGGCACCTCGACATACGCAGATCTTTTATACCTATGCCCCGGAAGGAGCGCTCTGGATTGGAGGGATGAGGTGAGAGGAAACGGAGGACAGGGTCCCTACAGTTTACAGATTTAACCGGATGGCAGCTGTGCAGCCGGCTCCCCCCTCCCCATGACCTTACACATCCCCTGGGGGTCCGGGACTCGGAGACCGCCCCCATTCCGGGGACGAAGGTTTCCTCAGAGCATTCATTTCCCCTGCCATGCACACGCCGAGACCTCCTGCCGACACTTGCAACCCTGAAAGAGACCAAGCAGATGAAAGGTGAAGTGAAATGAAAATGGAGGTGAAATCGAGGGATAGGACATTCGGGGGATGTAATGATCATCCCCAGCATTCGCCTAGTGACCCAGGAAACCCCCGAAAAACAGTGAAATCGAACCCACGACCTCCCGTTAGGGGTTACAGACGTTACCGTCTGAACCATCCCGCTCTGTAACTTATCCAGTATTGGAAGTAGTATATATATTCAATCCAAGGATTCGATACCGAGATTTTACCGAAACATATCTTGAGATTGAATAAAGAAAAGGAAAACAAAAAATTATAAAAATATGCTTTTAGTGTGTGTGTGTCTCTCTTTGAACAGCATGACTCAAAAATGAAAAATCGGTTAAACACCTAACTTGGCACTTATGTTCAACATCTTCCAAGGATGTGACACAAAGATTTTCAACATAATTTCCCACCCCAAACCACCCTTACATGAACAAAATTATTATTTTTAATTTGCTCAAAAATCGCTCTAATCATTTTGATTAAAATATCATATGTTTAATAATATCTGCATGACAAATAAAATGCATAACTGGAATTTTCTGGGAATAGCCTCAATTACTTCTGAATCACTTTTATATAAGTGGTAAACCTTAAAAGATAGACCAAATCTTATTACAGAAAAAATTTAGATCTCGTTAAAGCACACAATTTATGTCAAAATTTATTTTTGTGGCATTAACCATTTCCGATATGTTCTCCACTATTGATTTGATTGTCAAGTACTTATAGATTTTTCTACTGCTAAAGCGCTGTTCATTTTTCTCCCGTGACGATGCAAAGAAAACGAAATTTCAAAGCCATTACATAGTCACCCTCTTTTAAAGAACTTGACTATCGCTTCTCGAGTAACATGAAGCAGGCAGAAGAAAAAGCGTTTATAAGAACAATTTGTAGAAAGGTGCGCTGAGAAAGTCATATGAATTAGCACAACAGAAATTGTTGTTTTATTCAGTGAACTTCCTGTATAATCTTGCTATCTTATTTTCGGATGGAGTTTAATACTTCCCTGCTTTAGCTAAGCTGTAGAAAACATAAAAAGCTTTTTTAGAAACATTAAATGAAGCGCCGTGAAGGTACAACAATGTTTTAATTCACCGGTGAGATGACTGGCGGTAGGTTCCTTGGATCGCATTCGGAAGGCCCGCCTTCGAATCTCTTGTACCGGTCAATCTTTCTGTGACTTTTCTGTGGTTTCTCTCGTGTCAGGGAAACCGGAATTAAATATCGAATATCGTGATTCAAAATTTCACCCACATAGCTAAAGAAATAGAAATTAAATACAGAAAGGAGGCTACGCAGCTAAAGCGATGTACTAATAAGTTTGCCAAGCAGATGGTGCAGAAAGGCGACTACCAACTAAGGCCATCTCTTTAGCACCACTCTTCTGCGTGTATGCATTCATAAAAAAAGCTTCACTTTCCTACTGAATCAGTAGTTACAAAAACTAGATCATACAGGAGGCGACTGCGCAACTGAGGTCATCTGGCAGCGGGTTGCTCAAACATATGGCACAGGGAGGTGACTTCAGATCTAAGGGTATCTTTCTGACACACTCTGAATCATGCGTATCAAAGAACTTACAGTTAAACTTCATGGCATAATCTAGATGTTGAAGCGACCTTAAAGATGCAGAAACTTATTAATTATTTCCAAATAGAATGCAAGAAAAGGAAATCACATAAATTATGTATATTCTTGAAATATTACAGAGAAGTGCTAGATCTTGTTTATTTTAGTGTGTCAGCAAATATTAAGTCGTTTAAGGCGATAAAGCAGGCACCAAACATATTTACATGCAT
Source organism: Deroplatys truncata (assembly GCA_030765065.1). Lineage (NCBI taxonomy): Eukaryota > Metazoa > Arthropoda > Insecta > Mantodea > Mantidae > Deroplatys > Deroplatys truncata. The sequence goes on from CM060979.1 coordinate 111,569,361, forward strand.
CTAATGACATGCAGGTAAAGGTTGTCACGTTTATATTTTCTCCCGCCTCTTCTTTTTGTAAATGCGTAGCCTGAAGGACTCCAGCTTTGACATGCTCTTTAAGGATATGCGAAAATTAGCATTGATGATTTGTGTAGAGCTAGCAAAATGTCCATGTTATTGCCCTTAAATACACCTCGACCACGTCTTAGGAATATTACTGCCGTAACCTTTAAAATGCAGAACAAACGACAAGATAAAGTGATCTCATGGGAAATATTCTTGTTCCACACCGTGTCGAAATTCAATTGTTTCTTAATAAAAATGGTACGGAAAATGGAACTTTACCTTACAGTAGCTATTTTCCACACTACATGTTCACCAACACGTTGCTTGGATTGCAACCATACAGACTTCAAAATGTAGAAATATTTATCCCCAAAATAAAATTATTATAATACATTATAAGTAGATGAATAATGATGAATGCGGGTATAATGTCAAAGTTGTGTGTTTCTTTTATTATTGTTCGATTTGTATTGCCTACCTTTCACTTCTATTTAGCCGGTGATTCCGTGTCGTAGGTTTACGGCACGTAAAAGAACCTCAAGCCTGATAAAGAGGCCTCTGAGAAAAATTACCGGTCTTTCACGCCCAATATAGCATGGGACGCTAAGGACCGCAGCAAGTGTCCATAAATAAAGCTCAATTTAATTTCATTTAACTTCTATGGTATATCAGGCGCTTTGATTTGAGAAACCATGATGGCGTTATTACCTACACGTTGAACTCATGTTGGTTTTTAATACTTTTCACTGTTAAACACACTCGCATTCATTTCCAAAGTTATACTTCGAGAGGATGGGAATAAAATTAGTGGAAGCGTTGACCTAGGTGATAAGGTTGGTATTGTCATTTAAGTATGCAAAAATGTGACACTCCATGCCAACATGCCATGGCGTGTAAAAGAAATCCTATGCAACAAAATTCCGCCACATTGGCAACGTTGACGTGACCCTGGCAGTTGCTAGCATAGTTAAATGAAGATAAAAAAAAGAGAGGGAAAACAAAGGCTTTTGAATATTTCAGATCGCAACAGGATAATGCTTCACAACAATAAAACCATACAAATTGCAGAACAGCATTTGCGCAGATTGTGTGTGTAATCGACTGGTCAACTTTCTGGTTTCGCAACTCAGCGGTTCGATTCCTGGCTAAGATAGGGGAATATTTCATCAATCAGAATCATTCCCTAACTTCCGCAGAGTCTGGAAGTCTGAATGTGGGAGTGAACGTGAGTGTGTTTCATTTCGAGAATGAATACAAATGACCGCTAAAAAGCTGCAGTTTAGTTACAGATACCGTTTTTTTTCTTGGTTCCTATTAATTCATTCAAATAGTTGCAAATCTGATTTTAAGTATGTAAAATGTGGTCTCACAGTGATTTTCCCAACCGCATACGAGAAAATATCTAAGAGTTCTTATTTATTTCGTGATGATTTATCCCTAAATGCATGCTATAAAAACGATAAATGTGATAAAGTCGAAGGCGTCTATTTGAATATAAAAGTGGTGTGGTGCTGATAAACCAAGTTTAAATCAAAGTAAAGTAACTGATATTCAATTTAACTTGTTCTTGTTTCCGATCCTTCTAACACCACTGTAAGAGTTTTGGGTACTTACCTTGACAGAGACTTGAATTGGAAATCGCATTAGATTATATAGTTAATAAAATAACTCGTTGAATGCACAAGGGGCCGACTGGCCTGCATGCGGTGCTTTGCTTCGGTTTGGAAGGCCCCTCCGTGTTAGTAGCTTTACCTTTAATAAAACAACACAGGATTAGTCATATTACGCGTTCTTTTAAACGTAGATTTTGCGATACTTAAATACTTTTTCAAATATTTCTTAGAGAACATTGAAAGATAAATATTTTCTGCATATTTAAATGTATTTTGAATTAAAACAATTCGCACTCTTACTATTATTATAAGCTTTCGAAATTTGCCTCAGTTGAAATTTGCCACGAGGCTACACACCATAACAACACTGTACGATCGAAACAAACGTACTTCAGCTGGTTGTTTTAATAATGAAACGTACTCAGCCGTTGTTTATTGCTCTTATGGCTTGTTTTCCAAACAGCATATTGTGATTATAAAATGGCTCGGTTTACTGATGCCGTGTATCTTGTAATGCTACTCATTTGCAGTGAAACACATTGTACTGCGGAAGTTGCGGCAAAAGTTTCCAATAGGCGAGCACCACATCAGAGGACATTTGTTTTCATCTGTCAAAAAGTTCTGGATACAGGAAACGTATCTCCTATGTTGAAGGAGTTGGTCAAAGAAATTTGCACAAGAAGAAGAAATCCAGGAAGAAGATCCACATCTCGCAATATTGGCGTACCTCTTGGACTGCTTTAAGAACATTAAAAGAGGAATTGCTACCCGTTATCATACTTAGCGCGTCCAGTATCTCTCTGAAGCAGATTATACACCAAGGGTAGCATTTTTCGAATGTTTCTTCAACAAGGAGGGAACTTTTCCTTTAATATTCTTGTAATGGATGAAGAAAGTATATCAGATATGTAGTAAATAAATAACATAATGCACGTCTGGGATTACGGTAATCCACACAAAGTAAAACAAGACAGCTTTCAGCACAGATTTTCTGTAAATGTTTGGGCAGCAAAAACACTAACACATTAATCGGCCCGTAGATTCTTCCTCGGATTTTGACAGTAGCCATCTATCTCCTGTTTCTGGAAGAAACGTTACCAGTTCTGCTTGAGGTTGTTCTCCTGGCAGTAACAAATGATATGTGGCTATTACGAGACCGCGCACCTCCGCACATAAGTAGAGCCGTGTGTGGCCATCTACGCAACACCTACGTAGAACGCTGGATGGCTCGGAATGGACCAATAAAGTGGCCACCAAGATCGCCAGATCTAAATCCAATCGAATTTCATTTCTTTCTTTGGGGCAATATGAAAACTCGCGTATACATTACAGAAGTGCCTGGTGTGGAAACGTTGCAAGAAAGAATACTTCGAGCAGCCGAAGAAATAAAAAAAACAAATCTGACGTACTTCATAGAGTGCAGCAGAACTGCATAAAATATCGTCCTCCGTGGACTAGTGTTACCGTGCTAGCCTCTAGTTTCCAAGGTCGCGGGTTCAAACCCGGCGGAGGGCAATGGATTTTTTCCGGCTTCCTCCGGAAGGGAAGTAAAGCCGGTGGTCCCGGCACGTAAAAGAACCTCAAGCCTGATAAAGATGCCTCTGAGCAAAATTACAGGTCTTTCATGCCATAATAGAATGGGACGCTAAGGACCATAGTAGCTAAAGAGCGTCCATAAATAAAGCTCAATTTAATTTAATTTAACTGGATAAAACGTTGTGAAATAGGTGTATTTGGTGAGGGGTGCGCATTTTGAACAATTTCTCTAAACATTAAGAAGTTCTCATTGATTTTCTGTTCTTATCTTGGTTTAATTATTCAAAGAGTTTTATAATTCAGAAAGTAAGGAAGCATAGTCTTTAACTTGGGTTTCTCAAGCTTTTATTTGCCTTTATAAATAAGTGTTCATATTAATAATTGACGTAATATTGTAAATGCTTCCTCATTTCCATATTCCGATTGCTATTTAGGTTATGTTACAATCATGTGTAGTTTTCTGTTTATTTGTATACCAGAAGTGTTTATTTGTTCGTTGCCATAGCAGCAGAAGCTGAGAAATTAAAGGTTAACCCGTTGAACGTAAATTGAACCCATTGAATTTGCTGTGTTGCAATATTGTTCAAAATAAAATAGTAATTACCTCAAGAACGGAAAGTTTTATGGAACAATTTATTAAGGAGAAACACTCAAAAGAACGTGCTCTTTCAGTAAAAACGGATATCATAGGTCACTTTCCATCATATGTATATATACATGTATATGAACAGGTGTAAGTATATAAGACAAAAATAGTTAATAGTTATTCTGCCACTTAAATTATTTAATGGCTCACCTGAATATTTGAAAAATTCTTCACTTTGTTATTTTAAAAAGAAGACAGATGTTTTAATGTATAATGAATGCTCTCTACAAGTTGAGGCAGTATTTTATATCACAACACTGTGAATGCCAGAGTGATTAAAGTGTAAATTAGCATTATTGTATGACAATGATTTGAGATGTTTGTTAATTATAAGCATTGTTAGGAAATAAGTTTACACGGCCTCACTGAAACTGACAATAGGAGCGGGTAACAATGAAACGAGGGAGTGAGTTGTTTATCAATTAGAAGAGACAAGCAAATGACGTCAGAATAGCGTGCCTTTCTTTAGAAATGGAGGGAATATCTTCCGTAGAGCATATGTGTTCGTAATTTTGATTGGATAAAAAAATAGACGCTAATGTTGGCGCGCTTTATTAACCAATAGCAGCTTTGTTATAATGTTTAGGCATATCGGGGTGATTGAGTATAAATTCTAAAGCCAGAGACAAGTAACGCACAGTTCAACAGAATCATTCACGGGTTACACGTCGCGCAGTTTAACAAAATCGTTCACGAGTTATACGTCGCGCAATTCTACAGAATCTCTCGCGTCGAAAAGTTAGTTACAAAAATGTGAAATACTCGAATTAATAACGTGCAGCAAATAAGTGATTATAGTTACATTCGAAAATATAACAGTTTCAATCAGTTCAACAGTATTAAGAGTAATATATATGAAATTAATGAAGTGTGACGGCAATAAAAGCGTAAAAACAAATTATTTTATCAGTGTTATCTTTTAGTAACAACTCCTTTCCGTTTACACACCCTGTTCAAGAGATTTGCTCGACTGAGTAATAATAGCTAGTCGGAGGACAAAGAACCCAAAATTCAAAATAGTTAAACCATAACAGGCGCTCAGCAAATAAGATAACACGAACGACACCGCGACAAAGTTCCAGGATTTTAATACCATTGATTGGAAAAAATATATTGCTACATATATGTATGTGTCTGTAGGAACAAAAATCAATCAATCAAAAATAATGGTCTCTAAAATTAGATCGCAAAATAGATGACCAAAGACGTTAAAGTGGCCTATGCGCGGGACTATATAAACAAAAGGAAACACATATCATAATGTCACACTTGAGTACTTTACTTTTTTGTCACTACTAAAAGAAAAGTTGTAGATAGAAAATATCGTTTAACACATCTAAACCATTTCTCAGAACTTCCCAATTCCAAATTCCATAAAATAAATATCAAATGTACAATCCCATGTCTGTGTACATCTTCAACATACATAAATACCAAAATTTATTAGAATAATGTAATTTGAAAGAAAATATATTATACAGTGCTGAGAAAATGCCATTTTCTAGTGTCTAAATTCGAACCCCGCCGGCGACTCGGTCGTAAACTTCTCACTTATAAGTAGGACTCGGATTTTAAGTTCTGCTAGCCTTCGTTTTATGTTTTCTATAACTTTAATTTTTTTAGAGGTTTTGTTTGTGGATGCTTATTACTAACACCAACAATGTTCTGTTTTTCTTATTCTAGGATTTTTTTCCCCTCCGAAGGGGCCCCATCCATCGCGATCAACCAAGAAAGTCTATCTCGTCTCCTCGTGCAGTTAGTCCACTGGGGATGGGAATATTGAGAAAGGTGTGCCGATATCGCTATTGCACTCCGGGATTCAGAGGGGTACACCAGAGTTATAGATTGAAGGGCTCCCATGCAATGAATGCTGGAGCGATAGATCGTGCAGGATCCTAGGAGATATACCTACTTGACTACTAGGCGCAGTATGTATCCTGGGAATGGTGGCATGGTCTTAAACATTGGATAGGGAGAGTGGGATGACCATTTAAAGGCGTAGGTATGTTGGGAGTTTGTGTGTTAGTGTTAAATTAGTCTGTGTGGTGGAGTTAAGATTGTGGGTGATGATGGAAGCATTCACTAGTGCTTGTCAATGATGCTTAGCTTATCTTCCGGTCATCTCTGGCTGCGTCGTATGCATATCCGCGCGTTGTCGTTTCGAATACTGAAACGTACTAAGGCTAAGCGAGTTTGTTAGGGCTTGTTCTAGTGAATTATGTATTTAGGCACTTAGATGAAATTGTATTAAGTTACTAGGCTATACGCCTATACTTTGGGTTTTGTATGTGAAAATATGTTTTTAATGAATGCCAGACCAATAATTTTTCTGCTTTTCTTATTTTAGTATAATTTACTTATAACATATTTCACTAAGTACACCTTATAAATATCATCATAAAACACATAGAATATATGTTACTATTCTTGTGTTTATATTCGTTGAGGACGCAGTAGATAGTTAAAAAAGCACGTCTAAATAATTGTCTGGCGTGAACGATTTCCTATGACCATTTTCTGTTTTTCTTATTTTAGTAAGATTTATTTAAAGAAATACATCTCACCAGAGTTTGCCTATCACACGCTACTCACAAGAAAACGCGCACACAATATATCTTACTAATTTTAATGTTATTGTTGTTACCACTATTATTATTACTATTACTTTTTTTTCATGCACAAATTTTCAGGCATGAACAATTTGCTGTTATCACATTCTTGATTCTTGAGAGAAATGGTTCTCTCCGCAGAAGAAGACGTCATTAGAGCTAAGTCATAGATGCTAATGCTGCATGTTCTAGTATTAATTTTTCTGTCTGCAGTACTGCGCAAATCAGCTTCATGTTTTGAAAGCCAGGATTGCGTTTAATAATTTATCTGCAGCTTCGAATGCAACTCCATAAATGCTTGTACTTTTTTCTGGAAACATTTCCAATGATATCCAAAACCTCTTGTGTGACAGGGTTGCACTTTCCAAGCAGAGAATAGCTTCTGGTATATATTTATAATATGCCTTGATATATGCAAGAGAAGCAATAATAGTAGTAGCAAATAGTGTGAAATATATTGATATCATGAAAATGGTTCATTAAATGGCAAGGAAAAGTATCTTATGTGTTGCACTCACATGAATTTCTCTATTCACTCTTCTACAAACTATTCTTACAAAAATGTATTCTTCTATCTGCTTCTTGTTAATACAGACAAACCATCATTACTCATTTCTTTGTAGATGTAAGAAGAATACAATAAGCTAAAGCGACATCAAATCTTTTCAAAGCTTTGAAATTCCATTCTCTTTGCATGAACACGAAAAAGAAAGGGGGGAAGGGAATAATGATTTGCAGTTAAGAAAGGTATAACGTATTTGAAAATTCAAACCAACAAAGAATATCTCGGAATGATTAACGCCACAAAAAATTTATTTGACAAAAATTGTGTGTTTTAATGAGATCTACATATTTTGTGTAGCAAAGTTTTGTCTATCTCCTACTGTCTACCAATTACACAAAAGTCATCCAGAATAAAGAGTACTCCACAGATTACTCCCAAAAATTCAAAATATACATTTTATGCAAATGTTTTAAAATATATTATTTTAATCAAAATCGTCAGAGATGGAAGATGCTGAACTTAAATAAGAAGTTTGGTATTTAACTGAATTTCGAGCTATGCTGTTCACAAACAGACATACACAGACACATACATACACATACAGACCTTTTTCTAAAAATAATTAGTTTGGATTCAGGAAGTCTCAAAATGTGCATTTTCAGCGAAATCTCAATATCGAATTTTTGGGTGGAATGCAATACTTCCTCTGTTTACTATGGTGAGTTCTAGTAGAGAAAGTAAAAATAGGTTAAAACTCATAAGCATTTAGTGTGACCAAAAGGTAAAGGTACGTATCACAGAGGGGCCCCAGGAAACGGGGCAGAGCAACGCTAGTAGGCCATAATGGCCCCCTTTGTTTCCAACGTGACACTTGGGATGGAAGGATGAGAGCGACCAGATCAGGATGCCGACAGGCGCAAGCATAGTTGGGGGTCCCTAATGTTTCCAGATAGAACGCTCCCGATGCCGCCCGGCCACTGCCCATAAGCTATAAACCTCCAGGGTCCCCGGGGCGGAGCCTACTCGGAGGAGAGACCTAACTGAACGGTCATTGCAGCGACGCCAGTGAAGAAAACGCCCAGCCGCAACCCACCGAACACCATCGTCTGGTCCTACAACCCTAAAACAGATGACAAGGGAGAGGATGGTACAGGAAATGAGAAGGAGGAGAGTCATGGGGGAAGATGAACCACCCCAGCATTCGCCTGTCGACCAGATGGGCCAGAGTTGGCGGTCGCCAAGGATCGATCCCGGGACCTCCCGAATGCGAGCCATAGACGTTGCCACCTTTGGTTGTTTCCTATAGGTTGGTGTGACTAAACTATATTTACAATTTTTAGTTTTGTAACCTACAGTTTCAGTTTTTACTCTCTTATGGTGCTCATAATAAACCAGGCCATATCAAACAGGGTCCATTAAATCATTGGGCTGATACTCAGGGCGGGGGGTTCCGCACAACTGCGCATAATAATTCATGGTCGGTCTCCGGGTCTGTGGGTCCTTCAGAAAATAAGTTTTAAACGAGGCAGAAGTTGCGTGTGCTGGTTCCCATATGATGTGTTATTTCAGATTGCACCATTGTGTCCACAAATGGCACCGTAATAATAAACATCTTCCTACCTGGCTTTCAGTATTCACCTGGCTGGCGGAACAACTTGTTTTTTGTGTGCAAGCGGCCAAAGCCAGTCTCGCTCTGTCCTGCTCTACACACAAGCTACCGCTCCAAATTGATTCTCTTGCAGTCTTCCGCATAACACTTCCCACTTGTCTCTCTGACTCAAGCTTAAAATGCAGCCACAAACATTTCTGTACGCATTACAGTCGCATTTAGTGTATCACACTGTTCCTCTATCCACCTTTCATTAATCACAAAAATGGTTTCAAATTGGTAAGCAATGCTGACTAACGGAAACAATGCACAACTGTTGATTTTCGAGCGCATGTGAGAACGCTCCCCAATAAGGATAAAGAAGAAGCTAATAGATACATAAAAAATTAAAAGGATAAAACATACCACGACGTTTATGAAAAAACTATTATTAGCAGGCTAAGGATCCGGTACACTTTAAGAGTGAAGTGAAGTTTACTGTGAATCGAGTAGGATGGAGTGAGGTGGCGCATTGGAGTGTTGTTTACCTGTGAGGCCGTGTACAATCCGCTTCTTGACTAGAGGTACAGTGCACTTCTGTCTCTCATTCCGATGTATCTGTCCTACTTAATTTTCCTTCATCACTAGACTGTACTGTTTGCAGTAGCGAATAAGGCGTATTTGTTTACGTTTACTGAACCCTATACCAAGGTTTCACATAGCCTGATTATTACGAAAAGTATGTATTTAATTTTTTTTCCTTTACTTCCTCGACTTATAGGCACATTGTTGGTACAGAAGGTATTGCATTCCACCCGAAAATTCTATACCGAGATTTCACTGGAAATACATGTTTTGGGGATACCTGAATCTAAAAAAAATCAGTTTTAGAAAATGGTCCGTGTGTGTGGGTGTGAGTCTGTGAACAGCATAACTCAAAAACAAAAAGTTGGATAAATACCAAGCTTGGTATTAGATTAAGAGCTTCCAAAGATGTGACACGAAAATTTTCAACAGAATCCCCCACCCCAGACTACCCTTTCCATGCAACATTTTTCGAAGTTTTTTATTTCCCAAAAATGGCTCTAATGATTTTGGTTAAAATACCACATATTAAAGATATTTACATGACAAATAAAATGTATATCTTGAATTTTTTGGGAATAGCCTGTGAAGTCTTCTTCATTCGGAAGGGATTTTGTATAATTTTGTTTAACTGGTAAAGGTAAGCGACAGACGAAAATGTACTACACGACAAATGTAGATCTCTTTAAAACACACAGTTGATTTCCACGAAGTTATCGTTACTGAAGGTCCGAAATGCTCATTTCTTGGTTCTGCCAACATTCAGTTGTTTCTCGCAATTGTATGGAAACAGTATGGAATTTTAAGGCCAGCGTATAGCGTCCAGTTCTTAAACTTTTGACTATCGTTGTTCACTATGTATTGAAACGATATATGTAACGTAGCTATTTCTGCAAAGATTAAAATGAAGTAGATAAAAAAATAAACTTTCGTAAGAATAATTTGTATACTCACTAACAAATGATTGGGCTAGAGAAAGTTATCTGAATGTAATGCATCAGATTTTTGTTCTTTTTCATTTATATGTCCCTTTTAACACCTAAGGTCATATCGGCGGCTTTGCCTTTGGAACAATTGCTTATCGGTAATAATATTCACTCGTTTTACTATCGTGTTAATCATTCGGTTTGTTTATCTTTGCTTTTCTACTTAAACATTAATTTCACACATAGCTGCAATTAAAGTACTGCTATTTAATATAGCACTGCAACTATCGGTTTTCAACCAAGCATAATACGCGATATCGATTAATCTCGTACGCGCAACAATCTGCATCTTGAAAGCTGCAATCCAAAATGGTTGGCGCGGGTATTGAAAATGTTATTGATTTCAAATCATTAACACCGCCGGAAATTACGGCAGAGCTATTGAACTTCACTAGCACCTTATGACCACAAAAGTCAGGAAGATACATAGAAATTCTATGGAAAGTTTATATATAGAAAAAGTGAAAACATCATGTTTTTAGAAAATCTAATGCTAGTCAACTTTGAAGAATTGTCATTAAAACCGAAATTGTTTACTTTTCTGAACTCACTATTGAATACTAAAATCAACACTTAATATTAAGCAAGGAATTGGTAGGCCAAGTACTCAAAACTAAATGCTTTACTAAAACTAAAATCAGAGGGATACAAAAGAGGAAACAAAAAAATATTTTCAACCCAATGGACTGAAAAGGTTTATACATGAAGCATCTGATTCTAAATATCTCATGACAAAGTAAGTAACTTCAATGTTAGTAAGCAGCTCTTTTTCATAAAGTATAAGTACCTATGTTAAAAATTACTAACCATGATTAATTTTAAGGCAAAGATATTTGTAAAAACTTTAAAGTTAGACATTCAATTATGGTCGAACAAAACCAATCTAAATGCCTTGCCTAAAATTGTAATTAAAACACCCTTTTCTAAACATATTTTCGTCTTAATTACTACCATTATAGGCCTGGTATATACCTAATATACTTTTATATTATCTGCCAAAATATTTAAACTAGAAACATATACAATTTGCTACTTATCTTTTCATGCATGGTGAATCATACCACATATAAAGGGATTAGTTTTGTATATTAATTTTTAAGAAATAATTTTAAAATATGTATTAAAGAAAAGGTTCGAAGCATAGTTTAATTTTCAACTTATATTTGATAACTGCAATAAGAAGTTTTTGTGTAAAGATCGAGATGACAACAGAAGTTGGAATGCAAAATAAAAAAGATATATCAGCAACTATAAATAGAGCTGTAACACAGGGATGTCCTCTTTCGCCGTCCTTTCTTTATTTGGATATATGTTGACGATACCATATATAATTGGCAGATTATTTTGAACATTTGGACATTTTAAAAGAGGAATCACATTTTAGACACATTATTTTTTGCGAATTACTGGTTCCCATATCTAGCTCAGAGGATGTTTAACAGAAGTCTCTATTACTCAGAAGTATTAAAAAGCAAGACTAATTAACATTTATCCGCTTATGAAATGCAATCATTGAAGCTAATACAATGTCAGTAATAACAATAATAATAATAATTTTTATAATAATAATATCGACGACAATGGTGACAATGATTATATAAATCTTATTATGAAAGAAGGCGTGTTATCTCCGGCGACAGAAGGTGTTACCAATGCTTTGTGAAAACGACTAAGGTTATAATGAATCATTCTAGCGTTATCGACGAATGATCCTCGTTAACGACCGGCATGCCAGGAAATTCTATCCACCTCTCAGCTGAAGTTATGAAGAAAGTGCTGTTGCCACTTTTCTTATGATCACAGTAGGAGACTATTGTTCTACTCCTTTAGTGCTGAATCATACTCCAGATGGGGCTGACATATCAGTTGTCAGTTCAAAATCATCTAAAAATACATTTCTAAACAGCGATATACAAAAACTTGTTATTTATTTAACTAACTTCTTAAGTGCTGAGCCAGTGCTACTGTAGAGCGAAATAGAGAAATATTATAGTGAAGAAAACTACACTCTTTTGTCCCGATTGTGCTAGGTGCGGATTACTGTGTATAAAAGAGTTGCCGATCTTTAACGCAGAGAGTGTGCCCAAAATAATCAAAAGCATATTAACTGAAAACAGGCTTAAAAAGAAGAATATTCTTATCCATATCTTCTCTTGTGACCTTATCGTTTCTGTGCAAAACTTCAGTATTTTATAATATGACATAATGAGTATTGAAAAGACACAGCAATAAAGGGGATTTCATAGACTGATCTAATGACTTTTGTTTCTTTTCATTCAGTCTTTCTAGAGTAAAAAACCTTCAGTATCTGCAATAAACAAGGGCCTCTTTTAGAATATAAGACGATATTTGCCAAAGATTTAATTATTATTTTAAAAAATGAATCTGCCCTAAAAGTCGGCATTTTAATCCTATTCACATGTCATGTAGCACAATATGAAAATGTCTACTAGAAAAACAAAACATTGTGTTCTACGGAAGTAAACTCTGGACATTAAGACAGTAAAATATAGGCTTCAGAAATGAAATTTTTAAGGGGGGTTAAAAGATGCACAAGATTAGATTGCATATTTTAGTATTTAGTATGAACGACAAGCTGTAAAATATTAAGCGAATGGAACAATATATAGAAAGAATAATAGAAACAAAATGGAGGTAGTTATGACAGGAAGATACGTATATAGATAACCCAGAAAGAGATGGCTTGAGAAATTTTGAAGACGGAACGTGCAATTTATTGCCTATACCTCTTCAAGTATAGAAGAAGAAGAAGAAGAAGAAGAAGAAGAAGAAGAAGAAGAAGAAGAAGAAGAAGAAGAAGAAGAAGAAGAAGAAGAAGAAGAAGAGGAAGAAAGGACCGACTGATCTGGAAGCAGTCATCCCTACTTCTTCCAAGGTGCGCATTCTCTTGACAATTTATTGCAAGTTGCCCAAGATTAGAGTCCTCGTATATTAGCTTTTTCTAAACGTGCACTTTTTGCTGCTGAAAGATCTGCAATTAATCTGCAGTCTTACTTCTCCCCATATGGTGCCGGTCGGCCTGTGTTGCAAGACGTGTTCGGCTCGGAGAAAGTAACGAATAAGGCCGCATATTGTGTGCGCACTTGCATAACACTCGTAACAAACACATCACTTTCGGTGCATGTTTTTTTGTATCTGAGGTGTTAACTTTCTACCAGTCATATTTCATGAAGTTCTCGTACCTGATGGGCGATATCCCAACCTGTCACACTCGCAATACTGACTGGATCTGTCACGAACCGATAACAAACACCACACAAAGTAGTAACGCTGGTTCGGATGCAGTTTGCTGGACCTTTTGGTTGCGATATGCACAAAGGCGCTGGCTATAATAGCATAGTGCGGTTTATCATGTAGAGAAATTAACACAAAACTAGAAAAAGTGAAAATCTACGATAGATTCGTGCATTATTTTTAAAAGATAGTTCTACCTGAATTCCTTGGGCATTTGTCTTCCGATTCTTCTTCGGTTACCAGGGATTAGGTAAGAATCTGCTATGGTTTCACACCTTCCAATCGTTTTCTAGGTTGTTCGATTGATTTGACTCTTTTTGGTCAGTAGTTCACGATTTAGGTTTGGATTTACTTACTTGGCGATAATCTCCAAATAAGTTTTAAGCTTTTAAGACTTAACAGAGTAGTCTGATATGGAATAAGACTAAAAATAGTCTAAGACTATGCCCTTTCATGATGAGGAAAGTAAGCATTATGCCAAGAGTCAAATAATAGAACAATAAAAGGGTTTATATACTTTAAGTAGCCGGATAAATTGTGCTAGAAAAAAAGAAGTACACAGAACTTACAGGCACTTTAACAGGATGATAAATAAGTTCGATAAATATATAAGTAAAACTGTATAGTTACGAATACACATTCATAATTAATAGACCAACTACGAAGTAAGGTAATGAAATTTGGACAGTTACCTACAAAAGCAGAAGAGAAAATAACTGCAACCACTCTGAAAAGAAACAAACCACATTTAGACAGAATTCGGACGACTGCTTCGTACGGGGAGAACTCAACCCTTGACTAAGAAAAAGAAGAGTAACAAGAACTAGAAATAGTTGGAAATGTGCTTGCAGTTTTGTATGTAATGCGAATATTAGTTTTCTAATGTTCATTCTATTCAGTTCTTTTAATGCTACTGATTCCTTACGCTACATTCCCTTTGCCGGTTTTAGAAAACACATTTCAGTTACTTGTATTTTGGTGAAAGAATACCCTTGAATAACCCATATCTAACTCCCAGAGAAGTGGTATGACACTAAAATTTTACCCAATAAAGTTTTTCCGATAGTATCACATAGTTTGAAACGTTGTATATTTTTAATTCAACTCTTAAGCAGTAACTCACGAATCTCGAACAGCTAAATCAGGCGAAAATCCTTTTAAACATTATAGGTACAATTCTTATATGGTGAGCTATTCCTCAACTTTCATCTAGATAGGAAAGATAGAATCAGACGACTGAAAAAAATTCAATAGGCGGGATTTGAACCACGGATCTTCCGGTTTTCATCCTGTTGTTCTAAGCAACTGAGCTTCCATGGCAACATGCCAGTATGACATTAAATTCCCCAAATGACACGCACTTTTCTCGGTAAACCGTAAGGAGATCAAATTTTTTTGAGATGACACATCCCAATGGCGACTCACAATATCGTAAGTTTTCAACCTCGTCTTACACACTTATGTAGAGGAACAATTAATTACAATTGATTGACCTAATAGTTGGTTTAAACTTTGAGGCACAGGACTTAAAGTACTTACGACTTGTAAGTTGATATAAGGGTATGTCATCTCAAAATAATTTGAGATGTCTTTGTGGTTTACCGAGAAAAATGCGAGTAAGTTGGGGATTTAATGTCCAGGCGAGCGGTTTTAGTAAGTAGACTATCAAGTTGGTGGCCAAAGAAAATGGAAGCGACTGCAATCTTACAACGTTCTCTGTAATCAAACACGATGCGCAGTTGAAGGCACTATGTCCTGCTTCGAAAACGTAAATCAGGATTAAGGAGTATTAAAAGAAAGAAAACAATGTATCTTTAGCTATTGATAGTGTGTGATTAGTTTATGAAAGCTATAAAACAAGCATTTCAAAAGATGTGCATCTTTAAAGCAATATCCGCTCTTATTAGTGTACGACAGAGATCCTGGAAAAATACTGATCTGTTGTTTGGGGCTGAAGAGGTTGAAAACCCACATTCCTTCCTAATAATGTCACGGTTCCTCGCGTTTCACTGAATTACAATGTTGTTCAATATGATGTTTAAACGTCTTTTGAGCTTTACGTTGCATCTCATGGTTTCTGCCACATTCCGACTAAATAATGCTAATGAATAAGCTCTTCTTTGCTTTAGGCATATTGCCACAGTTCTCCATTGGCGTATATTATACAGCGAATAAATGGAACAATCGCAATGAAAGCAGCAGTTGGGGAGAGGAGGAGTGTGCCCCTCACAGTAGGTACCTGACATCACCTATACTCCTTGCGGTAACAGAATTGCTCTGTTTACTTACTAAAACCCCTCTGCCTATAATGTCGTACCGGTTTGTTACCATGTTTGTTCTGTTGGTCAGAGAAATCGGATCGAAACCCGAAGATCGTGGTTCAAATCACGGATATGGCATTGAATTTTTCAGTCGTCTGATTCTACATTTCCAACCTTTTCCTACATGCGGCTTGTGTGGAAGAACAATTAGTTACCATTTCATCTTGATAATTATTAACGATAATTATAATCGTTTGTTGTGAGAATAGAAATACCTGAGCTTAAGCTAAGCTTAAGCTAAAACATGAATCATATTGTTGCAGCAGTTTTTGCAGAGTAAACTTTAACTATTTTTTAAACTCTTGAGTCGAATTTGCATTTCTTAAACTGAAACACGCGGTTTCTTGGCCATCTTCGCCATATATAAACAACTGTTCAGAAACAGGCTCAGGAAAGGTAGAATGGGGAGAGTCTATTTGCAGAATTTGGTGCAGTTGCTTCCAGAACAAGGGAGGAGTGATAGCAGGTGGAAGAAAAATTACGCGCATTAGGTTTTTTGCTGATAAAGCACTTCCAGCAGAAGTGGATCCTAAGGCTCACGCTAATGCAGATAAATGAACAGTGTGAGGAGAATGAATAGAGAAAAGCAAAAAGCATGTAGAACATGGTTATCTGAAGAATAAAAAAGATACTTGCGAATTTGAGATGTGGTGATGCAGCAAGTGAATAGCTTCTAACACTTGAGGTACATCAGGACCAACTTGATCCCTTATCAAGAAGCCAAATAAATGAATAGCAATGGCAAAGGAAGCTCCTGAGTAGAAACATAAGGTTTCTCTGTGGACCCTTGAAGAAAGAAAACTATGGAACAGATTAATCAGAACAGTTTTATATGGAGTAAATTTATTAGGGATGGGATGTCGATACCGTCGATACCGTCGATACTCGCGATACTCGGTGATATCGAAGTAAGTCTAATACTTTGAGATAGGCCTTCGGTACTTTTTCGATACTATTAAGTTTTTAAATTTTTGCATTATTGAAAGCTGTTGCGCTTAACTTTATGCTAGATAAAGAATGAAAGGAGTCGAGACCTTCATGTTATTGTCTGGCACGTGTCCCCAAAGAGTTGCTGCGCTATAGTTCTTATAGAACTTGACTGCGTTTCCTGTGGGTGAATCAATGCAACATTCCATACTGAAAACATGAAAATAATGGTGAAAGGACTCTCATGTAACATTCAGCTTAACTGAGTTGTGAATGAAACCGATTAGCTGAAGCAATGAATCACGCTTCTGCAATAGCCTAGCTTAGTGACTCACTCTCAGGCATATCATTGACCTACTCCGGTGACCAAAATCTATGAATCCAGCAGAAACAAATCAGAGCTTAAAACGTGAGATAATAAAGCGCATGGAAATATTTATTCTCTCCTGTTAGTTGCGTTTATGCAAGTCAAACTCGGGTCACGAGCGTAGCTTGCAGTATGCCCAATGACTAATTCCCATAAATATTTTGCTTTACTAATGTACAACAGTAATATTGAATAAATGAGTGTGGAACTAATAGTAGGTACTAATAACAACAGAGCAATGTTAAAATGTGCAGAAAAACAGAAAATAAATAATAATATTAACAACAATTATAATAGATAATAATAATAATTATTATTATTATTATTATTATTATTATTATTATTATTATTAGTCTTAACTAACAATAGGAGATATATAACTTGTGGCATTATCCATTTAAAAAAGTTGCTGTCAATTTAGAATATCAAACAAGAAGAATTTCAGAATTAGCATACAATACAAAATTGTTTACATGCGTTTATACATGGAAAACTGCTAATAAGAACCTAATTCAATAAAAAAACTATCCCCTTTACAGTTTTATTATAACGTAGTATCGAGTATTGAGTATCGGTATCGAGTATCGAGAAATATGGCATTGTCCCATCACTAGTACTTGCATAGTGTGGAAACTTCAACGCTGCAACGAAGTGAGAAGAATCACTATTGAAAGCATTTTAAATGTGCATACGGAGAAGAATAAAACGTGCGAAACGAACTGACAAAGCACTCTATGTTAAAATCAGTGAGCGATGGAAAAAAATGCTGAAACTGCTCAGAAAGAGAAAAAGAAATTTGCTGGAACACTGAAGAGAATTTGCTGGAACATGAGAAGAAACGCCCTAGAGGGAATAGTGAAAAGAAACTGGATTAGTAGGAAAACATACCTGTCAGATGAAAACAAGATAAATAGGCTCAAAAGAAGATGAAAATGGAAGGGAGGGAAGAATGAAGAAAGTTGGATTTGCAGTCCGGTACCTGTCCTTGTACAGAATACTATGAATGATAATTGAGATTGAGTGAGCAAATTTATGATAAAATATAATCAAAATTGGGGATACAAGTTGAGTATATTTCTATATACAGTATATTTTACGGATCGCGTTTGGACACTCACATTTTCTTTTTGGTTTATTTTAGTGTGCTTACTATCTTCCGTTTCTTTTTTCTTTGTTTTTGATTTAACGGATGTGGAGCGTGATCAACTTGAGATCGTGGATTACACTAGTCTGCATTTTCAAATTTTTTGTCAGATGATTTCTTAAAAGTATGTGTTCTTGAATCAAATTTTTATGTTGATTGCAGAAATAACTTCCGTTTTTTTCTATCACGTCAGGTTTTTACACAAAATAAGAAGTAATGTTTTGACAATTTTATTAATGAGCGTAGAAAAGTATTCAAATACCATTTCACATAAGGTAAGTTTTTATTCAAGAAACATTTTAAGAATACTTTCAAGAACTCCCCAATTTATTTCATGACTACATTTTAACAAAACAAGAAGCCAAAGTGTTTCATTTAATTTTTTTCAAATTTCTCTTGTTTGACTTCCTTGCAGATCCTTGAAGATGACTGTCCCTCCTCAACATCCAACAGTAGTCGGCCATCATAGTTTCATTCCATCTCTCCTGGTACCTCCTCTCCATTTCCTTAATATCTTGGTGAAAACGGTCACCCTGCTCTTCACTATAATGGCCCAGATTTTCTGGAAAGTGGTCGATATGTGAATGCAGAAAATGCACCTTTACACTCATGTTACAACCCATCTTCTTGAAATTTTCCAACATTGTTTCGACAATGGCCTTGTAATTAGGATCTTTTTATTGCCTAAGAAGTTTTCAGTAATTGATCGGAAGGCGGTCCATGCTTCTATTTCTCTCTCATTCATTGTCTTCTCAAAATCTTCATCCTTCATCAATTTCTTTATTTGAGGACCAACAAAAATTATAGCATTTAATTTGTCTTGTGTAATGAAGGGAAATTTCTTGGAAAGGTACTTGAAGCAGGGTCCATATCCTGTGGTAGAGCCCTTACAAATTGCTTCATCAAGTCCAATTTTATGTGTAGTCGCGGAAGCAATATCTTTATATCTCTATATTTTTGAAGTGAAATTGTGAAAAACCCCTGCGTGATAGAAAAAAAACTAAAAGCAGTTCTGAAATCAACATAAAAAAGTGAGTCAGAATCTCTTATTAGTTTTCAGTCAACCGATATCATGCAGATTAGTGTTATCATCCACAATGCTGTTCATCCCTTATAACGTTTGGTCACACACTGGTGAAGTGAAAGCCCAATCTAAATTTTAAAAATGTGTATGTACAACCTGAAAGTTAATGAAAGTTGAATATGCTAAACCACGCAGCAGAGATCATGCCCCAATAAGCGTGTCCATAAGGAACTGCATGTTGTGGTTTCGTCGCCTTGGTTAGATGAGCACATCCTACTACCAGTCTCAGTTTAAACCCTAGCTTCTACAAACTACATTTCCCAAATAAGTGACTTCGCTTAAACGGAACGGGTCGCTGTGAATGCATACAAATAAATACATGTAGAAATGTGTGAGGAATGAGTATATATAAATTCCTGTAATATCGAAGAGTAGTTCCTGCAATTTTGTACACTAAGTCCTGCATAGACACTAAGTCCTTGGTCAAAAATCTTTCAAATAGATACGTCAAGTTGCAGTTCTCAATAAGTCTTCATCAAGAAATGACAATCCAAAGAAGTGCGTCAACCACACTCCTATTTCACTCTCATCAATAACAAATTGCTTATAGGTTAACAATCGAGCGGGGTGGCTTAGTAGACAACGTATGTGGCCCGCATTCAAAAGGTTCCGGGTTCGATTCCCGGTGACCGTCCACTTTGACCATGGGGTTTTTCGTGGCTTTCCCTTGTCGCCTAGGCGAATGCCGGAGTCGTGTATTCTACCACGAGTTCTCCTTTCCCCCATTTTCCTCTCTTTTCATCTCTCCCTTCACGTTTCAGGTTCTGTGGAGCTGGCGATGTCGGGTACATGGCAAAGATGCTTGCGCATTGGAAGGATTTCTCCCCCTGAACGCCAGGGTGCGTTGTCCCGCTTCTTAGGGTCGCTTCGTCGCCCTCCTTCGCCTCTACTGGTGCACGCATGTTCGAACTGGAAACATTAGGGGTTGTCTGCCTACGAACCTGGGACCTCCAGTGGCTCCTTCACGTCATTCCTGCCTCCTGAGGAATGTAGCCACAACAGATCAAGTTGGGTGCAGCACGCGAGGTGTTCCCCTCCGACAAACACATCCCACGTCCTACAGGTTAAAGTCGCTGCACACTGATCACAGTCAATAGTCAGCCGCCGCGTTCACACCTTTATCGTCACGGCAGTATGACTTGATATCTGTCAAGCCATGGGATCAAATATTAGAATTTTGTGCTTATATTGTTGACACATACAGGATGTAACAAAAATGTACAGCACAAATTGCAGGTCACATTCCTCACTCGTAGACCAAGAAATTATGTTATATGAACATGGGTCTGGAAACGCTCTGTTACCATGTTACAACTCATTTTCTCCAACTCATTAATTATGGGAAACACAAGAATAGAACGTACCAACAAATACCACATGCAAATCTTTCTCACAGGAGATGTTCAATATGCCCTTCGTGAGCATTGATATATGCATCAACCGCCGTCGTAGTGAATTCCGGATGCGCTGATGTATCCCTGGAGTATTGCGTGTGGTTTCGCAACCTTTCATAATACAGGCACGGAGACTCTGAACATCTGGTACTGGGGTTCGATACACAAGAGCTTTCAAATGCCCCCACAAATAAAAGTCCAGTGGGTTTAGGTCCGGGGAATGTGGAGGCCAGGCAATTGGTCCACCTCTATCTATCCATCTGTCACAGAATCTGTTTTTTAGAAGCCGACGGACATTAACACTAAAATGAGAAGGTGCTCCATCGTGCATGAAGTATATGTTTTGTCGCACAGCTAAAGGCACATCTGCTAACAGATCAGGTAGAACATTGTCTACGAAATTATGGTAACTGTCCGTTGAGCCTGGATGGAAGAACGTGAGGCCCTACCAAACAGTCACCAACAATGCCGGCCCAAACATTAACAGGAAATCTTTGTTGATGACTTGCTTCAATAGTTGCATGAGGATTAACGTCAGCCCGTACATGCCAATTGTGATAATTTACAATCTGATCTCGTTGAAAGGACGCCTCATCTTTACGTTAAAATTAGGGTTGACACTTTGTTGCATAAACCATTCACAGAAGCGTACCCGTGCATGAAAATCAGCTGCTGATTGTGCTTCACACTCTAAATGGTATGGATACAGCCGGACCTCGTGTAACACTCGCCAGACAGTCATCTGGTCAACATTCATTGTTGCAGCTACTTGTCTTGTACTGACACTAGGGTCGTCTTCAACTGCCTGAAGAATTGCCGCCTCCCGTTGCGGTGTCCTCGTCCTTCTAGGCTTCCCCCCGTCGTGAGTATCAGGCTGAAATGCCCCATGTTCCCTAACGTTTTCCTGTCGGGGCACCTTCGTTCTGGAAATCTCTCCCGGTGCAAACGTTGAGCGCAAGCGCCATTGCCGTCTGCTGATGCTTACATCAAATGGGCATCTGCCATCTCTGCATTTGTGTACACTGTCATTGCACGAGCCAAGTCTGTGATCAACTCTACTAGTACGTAGTAAACCCTGTGCTTGTCAAGGTCGTACTGCTCACTGGAACAGTTGATGTTACCTGTAAACAAGCAATGACGTAAGTCGCATAGCTACAGGGACATGTAAAACAAAACACTGGCGGTGCACCTACGATAATGACAACGTAACCAAGAGTGCATGTTCTCCATGATTCTAAAGTTGTGTTCCTGTGTGTTTCCCATGGTTAATAAGTTGGAGAAAATAAATTGTAACATGAACACAAAACGTTACCAGACGCATGTTCATATAACATAATTTCTTCGTCTACGTGTGAGGAATGTGTCCTCACACATTCTGTATACGAGTGAAGGAAGTAGTTTCCCAGAAATGTGATCCTTTTTTTCACTCTACCTGTGAAGCTTTACCTGTAATGAAAATGCTAATTTTTATCATCATATTTTCTATATTCTTATTTTGATTTACGAGCTCTTACATTATACGTTGTGTCGGAAGTCCTCTATGGTGACGGTGGCGTATCTCGGTGGCGCAAAAATCTCACACCTGGTCTGTTTTGAACATTAGAATGGTTGGCATTTGAAATTCATTTCAACTTTGAATGATTTCTGGATCCAGGAAGGGAGGAAGAGAGAAAGAGAGTGAGAGTGTGAGAAGCCAATGCACAACAACAATCACCACTTGCTTTACCCATTACGAAATAAGTAATTGGTAGATCTCCCTTATATATCGTTTTAAGTTTTTTTGTTTGCAACTTTTGATATTGCATGAAAACATATAATAGCTGCACTAAAAACCAACAATCGCATTTTAATGGTGGCCTCGTGCCAAGTTGCGTGAAACTTTACGGCCAGTACAGCCACAGGCCTGAAAGGAAAACAGTTTACCGTAGGGCTGTAGGATTAAGACATGAACGCCATCCAGACAGGAGCTAAGTGGCTATAGGAGACTATGGCCTGCTCTAGCTTCTCAATGGTGGGTAATGCTTAAAATATTCATTTACGTTTCGTTGAGTTTCTAAAATTCTAAAATTCGAAATTCTTAATAGAATTAAAAGCCAGGTGACAATTGGATGAGCTGAAAACAGCTGCGAAGTCGTCAACGGAGTGTCAGCAATAACAATCGATGGTATCAGTCATCTCAGGGTCGGGCACACGTACATGATTTCAGTTTTGCTTGGGGAGGGCAAGATTGCCTGAAGCAGTTGCCCGAATTTTCACATTTAGGCTAAAAGAATATTATCTTTTATTTCTTACATGTGAAATATTTCTATTAAAAGTACAGTTGCTTAATTTTTCCTTTGGTAGTGCAGTAATAACCAATAGCCTAACCATTTCTCATAATTTACGGCGGCAATCGACACCCCCCACCCTAAATGACGCCCCTGGAGGGCAATGTGGATAAACTGTGTCATTCTGCCAGCCACAGGACGAGGTCTATCCCATACCACTCATAGATGAAGGCGTGAAGCGATTAAAGGAATCCACAAATCGAAACCAAGATGTCCCGCTGATCTGAATGATCGTCAAGACCTGGTACACACTTAAAGAAACCAGGCTTGCAGCAATTCGGCGCCAAAAACCCAAAATGCTACTCTACTTATACCAACAGTCCGTCCGTCCGCCAGAGGACCGGTGACTGTCTTTCATAGGAATGGAACGTTTGGCAG
Organism: Deroplatys truncata; assembly: GCA_030765065.1. Classification (NCBI taxonomy): domain Eukaryota; kingdom Metazoa; phylum Arthropoda; class Insecta; order Mantodea; family Mantidae; genus Deroplatys; species Deroplatys truncata. The sequence goes on from CM060979.1 coordinate 111,592,674, forward strand.
CGGAAAGGCTGACAGAAGTAAGGTGGTCCACCATCTGATCAACATGTTTGAAAAGATGGCTAGGCTGCAATAGGAGTTTCTTGTACCAAGTGGGTACACACGACAACGGGACGTGGCGAAAAAGCCAACTTTTGCCGCAAGAGAAGTGATCACTGGAGTAGCCGTTCCATTTAAAATTGTGTACAAGCTGTGCAGAGCAAACAGATAAATTTAAAGGTGAGAGAGTGACGAAAGAATTAAAAAATGTAGCGTTGTTCAAAATAGAAAGGTGGATTTATAAAAAGAAATTGGCAGATGTGTCACTCTCGTACAAGCCCTAGGGGAATCCCAAAGGGGGAGGGGACATTAACATTTCTCAACAGAAGTAGGGCGGTGGGATCTGGAACCCAGATGGTAGTGGGCGTAAGAATCTGATAATAAAGGTCACGAATCAGGAGCTGAACACCTCCGTGTGCAGAAGTGCACGATGAGAGATCACTATATCTGGGATTAGTACCGGGATATCAAAAGTGGACCGAGGGCGAAAGTTACTTTACAAGCATCGATAACTGGAGATTTGAAACGTAACGTACGTACACCACGTACTTAAATTCCACGTTAGAGCGTCTATTGGTGGGGAATAAATTACCTCTTACTTCCGTGTGATTTGCATTCAATTTAGCCCTCATTCTCGCAGGAAATGTTTTCTCTTTAGAGTGTTGCAATTGTTCCCAGCACCGAGAATCGGTTTTCTGTGGCAAAAGGCGGAGAAAGACCCTGCCGAACGTGTGTAGTCGAGTAGCACCGTGGGGTTAGACATCCGAGGAGGAGAGGACGACTACGTTTTACTTTTCCCACGAGATGGCGGTATCTTCACAAAGTACTTCCAGGAGTACTGTGTCTTAAGCTGTTTTCATTCATATGAGGCAACTGGTGGCGATAATCGATTACGACAGCTGATTGCCCTGGCCTATTTGGTTGCTTTCATATGCGACAATTGGTGGCAGCAACTTCTGCTCAATAGAGAAAATGGCTGCGAGAAGTGAGGAAATTCTTCTCCTTCTTTTGCTTATCAAGAAGACAAAAATGCAAGTTGTGAAGAAGAATGCAAACCCTTTATCATACTTTATTCAACGATCTGTGTGGACAAGAAAAGCTTGTTCAACTATTTTAGTAGTATGTCGAAATCATTTTTAAAGAACTTCTGAGCTTTATAAAGGTGTTCCTCCCTAATGTTTATTTCCATATGCTTCGATTACACTGTTTCAAAACACAGGACTTTTCTCCTATTCGTATTAACTTTACCATGTATTTACTGATTGCTTTTCCATTCGTTCCTGATGGTTGAAATTGCATTACATATATGGTGGACATTTAAAGCAACTCTTCAGAATTTGGTGGTTCACAGCAGAAAGTGCTGCAAGTCTATTGGAAGTTGCTTCAACTAGTGACAAAATGTCAAAGCTTGCGCATGAGCTTCGTCACAAGAGGCAGGAACTTGTAATGGGAGAGAGCAGTGTAGGCAATTGTCACCCTGCCGCACAACAGCAGTCACCACGTATGAAGGCACTAATTTAAAACCATGTTTTGTTAAAAGTTGTTGTAATCGACTATCGCTACCAGTTGTCTTTGTGAGAAAGCAGCCTTAAACTTCCTTGATGAGTCTTCAAGGGCAATCACGTTTGGTTAAGATACAATGACTTTATGGCTGGCTTTAAAAGGCTTAGTGCTAGAGTTTGATGTGAATGGTTGTATGCTAGCTTCGGAAGCGGTAGTCATCGACCATGTCTGCGTGGCGAAATCCGTTCTTGGTACTTGGAGCAGACATAAAACTAAAAGAGCGGATCACAGGAGTGACGGCTGCTGGGCAAGATGCCGTTTTCGGCCTTCCATGATATTTTTACAACCCGGAGCTACTGGATGGACGTTCATCCAAGCATACAGCTCGGAAACAAGGCTAAATGATCTCCCCTGCACTTAACGCAAGCAGTGGTAAAGTCACCTTCATTATTGGGGTTACCGCATGAAGCACAGATTAAATGTGATCTTACTTAGACCTGCGTGTGTCCAAAACGTTTGCATTTAAAGCACTGCAACGGTATAAGGCCGCATATCTACACATTCGTATTCTGTCTTAATCATCTTGGACAGATCGATGTTCTCAAATGGTAGGAACAGGAACATGCAGGGTACTAACATTCCGTTACGTTTGATATTTGATATTCATTAGCTATTTTGCCATAGAGTTTTCATAATATAAACTAGATTAAAACCTTATTTGATAATATTCCTTAAGGTCATATAATGGATTTGTCAGCAATGTTGAACGAACATTGAATGCAGGTATAGGTAAAGTTTTTGCATGCACCAGGTGCACTGAGATAAACCCTTGAACAGTTCAGAATGCGATGTTTCTCTACACTGGCAGGAAAGCCGTGGAGAACGGTGGCATGCAGTGAAGCCGAGTTTTACTCCCTAAGAAAAGAGAGCCATCTCATTTAACTGCTTCAGGGATTTCGTCGACGTCCTTTTGAACAATAAATGAGTTCACTTTGAGAAAAGATTGGCTGTTTTCCGCATGTGTGATCACTAATTGTAAGAACCAGATGGCGGCAGTGTCATTTCTGTTTCAAAAACTCCATAGGACTTGTTTTAAACGTTGGAAAAGGTGTCTCTATGGCGGGCAAAATCCTCCCACATGGAAGCCGTCTTCGATCTCGGGCTCAAACTTCTTTTACCCGGCTCGAGTGAGTGGCCTGCCGATACCAATATAACCCCAGTGCCACACCCCTAGGTGTAAATGCAGTGAGGCCCAATCGTCAATAGGAGTTAGCAACTCATGAATTGGTTCCCCCGCGATACTGCAATATAGCTTTACATGATAACCCAAATGCTGGGGATGACGTTAATACCCAGCTACCGGCAGCACACTAAGGTGTACTGTTGTCCCTCAGACTGCGCACAACGGAGGCTGAAACAGAAAACAAAACAAAACAGAGCAGGATCAAAAGCATTATGTGGACTAACGTGTGGGCGTTCCGCTCTCAAGAAAGGACAGTGTGAAAAGAATAAAGATGCATAGGCAAAATAATTACGACACAAGAACAAGAAAAGTGAGGAACGGCAAGAGGTGAAACGCAAACTTGGAAAGAAAATAGTATAGAACGCACAAGGGCCACCCTTGCGTCCCCCAGTCAGCACGAGGAAGAATCCAACTTGACCGGGTCGAGTTCGTGATGTTGAACAGTTTTTGAACAGTTACATGTGATAAAATGTTGAATTTTGAACGAGTGGATAGGTTGAATATCCACTGCTACAGAAGATGGTCATTTGAAGGCGAACTAAGGAACAATGAAGGAGCTGAAAACATAATCGCAGGTGTTGTCACGATGAATGATAAGATAGAACGCTGGCTTTCCCTTCAGCCGGAGATATCAGTCGCATTAAGATCTCAGCTATTTAATCTATTTATCAATTAACACGCTGTGGATTAATTTATGTGCACTCATCCAGAAACAGCAGTTGAGTAACCCTAAGTAAAAGTTTCTCTTCCTCCTTTAACTTTATTCGCTTTCTAGAACTAATTTGCGAATAAGGTTGTGATCTTGTAAACCTTGCTCAATTCAATCTTATGTTGTATCTTTTACTCTTATTGTGGAACGCTTTCTTCCAAATGTTTTGAGTTTTAAAAAGTTCACCTAAAGTCTGAAAACAAAATAATAAATAAAAAGAAGTCTTCTAATTTGTTACATTCACAAGACTTTCTCTAGCAATATCATTCATTTTTATATACCTTATGCAAACTATTGTTAAAAAAGTTTTTTCATCTACTTCATGTTAATCGAGATAAACATTGGCAGAAATGCTTTTTTTGGACATTTCATTGCAGTTATAAGGCTCATGTGTTAGTCGAATCTTTAAAACTGGGTCACTTTGTGCTAGCTTTGAAATTCCATACTATTCGCATTAACATCACGAGAAACAACTGAATGATGACAGGAGTTTCCCTCTTTCTCACACACACTGACACACACACACAATATTTTCTAAAAATACTACTCGAGTGAGTGGCCTTCCGATACCAATATAACCCCAGAGCCATACCCCCACCCGTCTTTGACTCAGGGTATCCCAAAACTTGGTATTTCTAATGAACCGGCTGCGCAGTGTTTTTACACTGGGCGTGTGGAAACATGATAACGCACTGCTGCTATAAACATGGCCACGCTGTTGACGTGATTTTGCTCTGCATTGTGAAATGTAGTATTGAGTTGACGGTGATGTGATGTAGTTCAGTTATTACGAGTTATTTATTATTTTATCTGTACTTAGTCACAAAGTATATTATGGCTGATTATATTACATTTTCTACTGCATAGCGTGTATTTATTTATGATTCGTATATGTTAACCCAGTCAGCTCGCTAAGTGAAAGTACGATTTGCAGAAAGATTTCCAGGTGTAAAAGTTCCAGGTCGTACAACAATCCATGAACTTTAAAATAAATTTCAGGTCAGAGGAAATGTTCAGACTAAGAAATCTAAAAAACGGCGTACGGTTCTTATCGAAAAAACATTAACGGCGAGTGAGGGATAATTTTCTAAAGAGGTGCCAAAAATGTATGGACAACGATGGTGGCCAGTATCAGCATATCCTTTCATAAAGTTGGTAAGTAAAGTCTTTTATTTAAATATAGATTAAATTATTATTTTTGTTGAATGGGAAATTGTTAGATTAAACACTTCTTCAGTTGTTATAACATTATTATTGGATTGGATTGGATATAGTCTTAAAAATGTTGTATGGTTTCATCCCCGTCTTTCTATGATAGCGGCAGACAGCAACGAGTGCCGAGGACGCGGACAGGAAAACCACCGCGCAGCCGGTTCGTAGTTTTTTGACTCTCTCTGTATTATCGAATTTTGGGTGGAATTCTCTATCTGCTATAAGTAGGCGTTAGAAAAATTAATAACCAAAACGAATTTTGGCGGGACAACTAATCTGAAAACTAATTTGTAACGAATATTATTTTATTACAAAATTAGGGTATATGGTGAAAGTCTGTCCAACGTTTAATTTAAAAAACATTTAGTTGTGTGTCTCAAATACGTCTTTATCACTCTTCTATGTTTAACATCCTTTAACTGACCAGCTCATATTGCACATCTGCTGGCCATACATATACGTTCTCTTCTTCCAAAATCGTGACGTTCTTCGATTCTCGCAAAATACTATAATATGTTACAATTGGCACTCTATAACACGGAGGGCTCAGTCATCTGGAATACACAGAGCACGGCGTATCAAACACGTGGTTCATACCGTTCAAGGTTTGAGGAAGGCGATGAGATAGTGGCATTGATTAATAGGACATTCTGGGCTGAGTTTCTCTTTCGCCTTTGTGGAAACTGCAGTGATTTTATGTAAGGTGGACCCAAAAGCTAATCGGTTAGGGCCGCTTTTAGGAAAGAGCTTAAAAGATGGGGTAGTACTAAATTCAAAACATCGTCAAGTACTTAAAATGTTAGGTCTCTCAATAGAGGCATGTTATAATGCTCTTTCAGCTAACAGTGCTTTTGCTATAATCAATACTTCTTGCCTTTTCAGCTCCATCCTATAGTAGGCAGAGGAAGAAGCGTATTTCATCCAAAACTTCGGTTTGAGGTCCCCTGAGATCAAAACGGGAGTTATTTGATAAATATCCTTGTGCCTATGTGTGCGTGTGCATGGCTGTGTATCTGTGGTGTGTGTGTGTGTGTGTGTGTGTGTGTGTGTGTGTGTGTGTGTGCGCGCGCGCGCGCGTGTTCGTGTGAGACAGTTCATATTTAAGTTCAGCAACTTGCAAGATCAGAGTTTCACAAAAATGTTCCTCTCGAAACTTTCTCTTGTATGGAGAATATTTCATTTTTTATTTTCTCCTAAGTGGCTCTAAAACTTGTGTTCAAAGCCGCACATGTTTGAAACGATATGGAGAATAAAGTGTATGTATACCTTTTTGAGGCGGCGCCGTGGCCGAGTGGTTAGACTGCTCGCCTCCCACCGAGGCGACCCGGGTTCAATCCCAGGGACCTGCATGTGGGATTTGTGGTGGATGAAGCGGTGTCTGGGCGGTTTTTCTCTGGGTTCTCCGGTTTCTACTTCCTTCATCCCATACCAGGCATCGGGCTGATCACCCATCCTGGATGCTCTGTCTGATCCATGAGTGTCTGCTCCTCGACGGACCTCTGACCCCCAGGCACCCGCTTGTAAGTCCTGGGGGGTGTAAGTCTTACACAAGAGGAGGGTAAACAGATAATGAATGAATATACCTATTTTGAATTTTTTGTAAATATTCTGTGAATTCCTCTAGATTAAGATGGAGTTTTCTTTAACTGGAAAAGACAGCCAAAAAATTATAAAATAAAAAGCATGGAGCACATTAAAGTACATAATGTGTGCCATACAATGGTGTCAGCCCTTTTTCTATAGATTTTTTTCCACGTTTGGTCATCTGAAAGTTTGTGATTCTTTTTCCCTTTCTTTTTCTTCGCGAAAGCTAATTACTAAGACTTCCGAATCTATTTCTTCGTTCTTCTGATGATACATATTTCATGTTGTTTCCGCTTGAAGTGTTACTTAAGAATTATGTGATTATGAATTAAAAATGAGTACAAAACATAATTTGGATATACCTCATGAAAAGTTTATTCTATTTCCATGACCTAAATTATGTTCCCACAAAAGCTCAGGGACTTCTATCTAGTTTTCCTTCTTCTTATCCACACGGTTTGAGGGTGGTATCACTAATAATAACAGACTATTGTACACAAAAAGCTAAGTTTCTACCTTAAAGAATGTGGAGAATGCACTTTTATTTATGTGCTCTTCTCCCTTCGGAATGCTTTGTGTCATCTCAACCAATTTAGAATACTAACTTCTCTTTTGTGTTTTTAGAACAGCACATAGTAACTACAGTTTTGCCTTAGTATTAAAAAGAGATTTAAACGCAGAAGGCACTGAAAAATAGCTTCTCAAGTCATAAAACTGATCTAAATGCAGAAATATTCTCTTATCTTCTTTCCAAGCGGGCTTAAGATAACTAAAAAGTGAAAAATCTGATGTGTTGCACTCACATGACTTTCTCTACTTTTGTACAAACTATTTTTACAGACGCTTATTCTCCATCTGCTTCTTATTTCTAATTTTCTTGTAGGTGCAAGGGGAATATGGTAGGCTTTATGCGATAGTCAAATATTTTAACAGCTGTTTGCTATGTGGAGCATTCCGTTCTCTTTGCATGAAAGGAAGTTTAAAAAAAAATAACGAATTTCCATTTGAGAAAAAGTGTAAGTATTGAAAAATCCAAACAAACAACAAGGAATATCTCAGAAATAGTTCACTCGACAAAAAAATGTGTACGAATAAATTGGTGCTTAAAGAGATCTACATTTTTTGTGCAGTAAAATTTGATCTATCTCTAACAGTTTACCAGTTATGCAAAAGTCAGAATGAAGAGGACTTTTAGGGACATTCCCAGAAAATTCAAGATGTACATTTCATTTGTCATAAAAATTTCTTAAGCATATGGCATTTTAATCAAAATCTTTAGTCACTTTTGAGAAAATCAAAATTTTCGAAAAATTCTTGTAAAAGGTAGTTGGGGTGGGGGGATTTTGCTGAAAATCTTTGTGTCGCATCCTTGGAAGATACTAAACTCAAATACCAGTTTTGGTATTTATCCGAGTTTTATTTCTGAGTTATGCTGTTCACAGACAGATAAACACAGATACACACGACATGTTTCCAAAAATGCTTTATTTGGTTCAGGGTGCCTCAAAACATGTATTTTTGTTGAAATTGCGGTATCGAATTTTTGGGTGGAATACAATACTTCCCCTTCTTACCAACTATACGTAGTAGGGAAAGTAAAAATAAAAATAAAAAAAAGTGGGGGATAAAAGATAAAGTTCATTTTAAAGACCTGAAAAAGGAATAAAAAACTAAACAGTTTCATTGTTAAAGTACGTAATGCACCGCAGTAACTAATTCGCAGGCGTAAAGAAGATGATTCCGTCACATTTTGCCAAATCGAATCCTGGCTCTCTCAGCTGTAGGTGTCAATAAATAATATACCTACTTGGTAAGGTATTAACGAGGAGTAACACAAAAGATCTGCGTTACACCTTGCAAGGGAGTCCACAATATCAGGAACGCTAACTGCCTAACACTTGATTGGATCTGCGCTAGAACCGGCTTTTAATGGCTTTTAAATTGCCGGTTGTAACAAGGTGTATCCGCTGACTCGCTTTGTGTCCTTTATTATAGCTCTAAAGCCGACATCGGGGCGGTGGTGCACTACTGCACCGAGTTGCAGCTTCAAGCCTCGGTTTTGGAATGCTGCTTCAAGTTGCTGAACTGCTGTGACATAAATCATTGTGCGGTCCGGTTGGATACTACGATACTACGGGCTTGGAATTTGTATGGTACACTAGATGACATAGCCTTCAGGCAGAAAATATGCTGTGATGCCGTACACTTGACTTATCCATTCGCGGAGATAGGTCTTAAGTAGGTAGACACAGTAAAACTAATGCCGGGTTTTCACCAACCGTCGGCATATTTAGCTTGAGAGACGCAATCACATCAAAATGACGGTTCGTCAGCAATGAGACTCGTCATATAATTTTGTGAAGGTTGGCAACATTAATGAGTCGTCTCCTTAACGTGGTGGTAGCGCAGTTGCTTACCAAGCGGGAGACGCGGATTCGATTCCCGGTACCGGCGCGGAGACCTGGTCCGGGTTGCACTGAACCTCGTTAAGTCTCTGAGGGGCTAATTGAGGAACTTGATTGAAAAGAAGAGGTCCAGGTTAAGGAGGCTGCATTTATCAGCCGGGAGGGACCCGGCGCAATCACTTGACAGGAGGATTGCTAATAGCTTGAAAGATCTTGAGGAAATCAGAGATCTAACAAAAGTCTCAAAACTCTTGCCTAAATTAAGTTAATGACAAATTCTGTTTCATACGAATGAACTTAAATAATGAAGAAATATGACGAATTCTTGCAAAATGAGTTTGTAAATAAATGAAAGTGTAATTATGGACGAAGAAAAAACAAAGCCCATTGACGAGTTCTAACAGAACGAAAATAAAATAATAGTAATAATAACAAAAATATATATTTTTGGGGTGCGATAAGAGATCACCTCCCGTGGTGTGCCTCGGAAACAGCATGCTTTAAATCGCATAGCTGGCTAAGAATTTATTAAAAACATTTTTCGACAAAACAATAAACATGTCCATGAGCAATTAACACTTGTGTGCCTCTCTTAATACCCAGTGGCTGAAACAGTGTTGCTAGTTGCTTGATCCATGTGCCCAATTGCTACTGTTTTTGCCTTGTGCTCAATTGTAATGTGCCCAACTGCTACGGATTCATTCCACTACATGTGTTAACCTAGCGCGTTTTTGTTTCTCCTATCCTTTACATTATTTTTTATGGATGTTTAGAGGCCCTTTCCGTTCCTTTTTTATCGTATGCAGTATGATTCTGAACACCCGGGCAGACTTAGCAGCTTCTTTTACTGCCTTACTAACACTCATTTTATTTGAAAAATAATCTAACACATTCATTATTACTATTCTTAGTTTACTAACACTTCGTCTCTTCCTATAACCATAAATATTTACGTATAATGTTAAATAACCTACATAATACTTCACACTATAAATGTACCCAATTCTTTACAGCTGATGTTAATCTTTACTACTTCTGCGCCGCGCCTGTTAGCTGAATAGATGGATGCCTTTTGTTTGTCATACACAATGAATGCAAGGAGTTGCAGGACTCTGGCTTCTTTTAAAAACTGTAACACACACAAAAAAAATCTGATGTGTTACACTCACATGACTTTCTCTACTCTTGTACAAACTATTTTTACAAACGCTTATTCTCCATGTGCTTCATGTTAATCGAGATGTTAATCTTATTGCTAATTTTCTTGTAGGTGCAAAGGGAATTGGTAGGTTTTAAGAGATAGTCAACTATTTTAAGAGATGGTTGCTATGTGGAGTATTCCATTTTCTTTGCATTACCAGGACAAAAAAATCTGATGTGTTACACTCACATGACTTTCTCTACTCGTGTACAAACTATTTTTACAAACGCTTATTTTCCATATACTTCATGTTAATCGAGATAAACATTTGCAGACTCTATCTTATTGCTAATTTTCTTGTAGACGAAAGCGGAATATATATTTACAAAGGCAATATAGAAATACAGTAGCGTTTAAGCACACACATATCTCTTAATAGCTGGTTGCTAGGTGCAGCACCATTCCCTTTCCCACAGATTAATACTCTTTGCATATCCAAGACAAAAAAATCTGATGTGTTACACTCACATGACTTTCTCTACTCTTGTACACACTATTTTTACAAACGCCTATTCTCCATATACTTCATGTTAATCGAGATATCGAGATGTCAATCTTATTGGTAATTTTCTTGTAGATGCAAGGGAAATATGGTAGCTTTTAAGCGATAGTCAAATATTTTAATGCTGGTTGCTATGTGGCGCATTCCATTCTCTTTGCATGTCCAGGACATAAAAAAAAATGAATAACGAATTTGAGAAAAAGTGTAAGTATTGGAAAATTTAAGGAAATAACAAGCAATATCTCGAAAACGGTTCACTCAACAAAAGAAATGTATATGACATAAGTTGTGTATTTTAACGCGATCTACATTTTTTGTGTAGTAAAATTTTGTCTATCTCTTATGGTTTATCAGTTATGCAAAAGTCGTTCACAATGAAGAATACGTTTGGAGACATTCCCAGAAAATTCGAGATATAAATTTCATTTCTCATGACATTGTCTTAAACATATGATATTTTCATCAAAATCGTTAGAGCCATTTTTGAGAAAATTAAAATTTTCGAAAAATGTTCCATGTAAAGGGTAGTCTGGAGTGGGGGGATTTTCTTGAAAACCTTCGTGTCCCATCTCTGGAAGATACTGAACCTAAATACCAAGTTTGGTGCTTATCCGACTGTTCGTTTTTGAGTTATGCTGTTCACAGACACACAGACAGACACACAGACACACAGACACACAGACAGACACACACACGGACATGTTTCCAAAAATGCTTTTTTTGGATTCAGGAGGTCTCAAAACATGTATTTCCGGTGAAATCTCGGTATCGAATTTTTGGGTGGAATGCAATACTTCCCCTACTTACTATACGTAGTAGAGAAAGTAAAAATCTGATGTGTTACACTCACATGACTTTCTCTACTCTTGTACGAACTATTTTTACAAACGTTTATTCTCCATATGGTTCATGTTAATCGAGATATCGAGATGTCAATCTTATTGCTAATTTTCTTGTAGATGCAAGGGGAACATGGTAGGTTATAAGCGATAGTCAAATCTTTTAAGCGCTGGTTGCTATGTGGCGCATTCTATTCTGTTTGCATATCCAGGACAAAAAATTGAATAACGAATTTGAGAAAAGTATAAGTATTGGAAAATTTAAGGAAATAACAAGCAATATCTTGAAAATGGTTCACTCAACTAAAAAAATGTATATGACATAAATTGTGTATTTTAACGCGATCTACATTTTTTGTGCAGTAAAATGTTGTCTATCTCTTATGGTTTACCAGTTATGCAAAAGTCGTTCACAATAAAGAATACTTTTGGAGACATGCCCAGGAAATTCAAGATATACATTTTATTTGTCATAAAAATATCTTAAACATATGATATTTTAATCAAAATCGTTAGAGCCATTTTTGAGAAAATTAAAATTTTCGAAAAATCTTTCATGTAAAGGGTACTCTGGGGTGGGGGGATTTTCTTGAAAACCTTCGTGTCGCATCCTTGGAAGATACTGAACCCAAATACCAAGTTTGGTGTTTATCCGACTGTTTGTTTCTGAGTTATGCTGTTCACAGACATACACACAGACACACAGACACACAGACAGACAGACACACAGACACACACACGGACATGTTTCCAAAAATGCTTTTTTTGGATTCAGGGGGTCTCAAAACATATATTTCCGGTGAAATCTCGGTATCGAAATTTTGGGTGGAATACAATACTTCCCCTACTTACTATACGTAGTAGAGAAAGTAAAAATGAATAACGAATTCCCATTTGAGAAAACAAGTATTGAAAAATTTAAGGTAATAACAAGCAATATCTCGAAAACGATTCACTCAACAAAAAAATGTATATGACATAAATTGTGTATTTTAACGCGATCTACATTTTTTGTGTAGTAAAATTTTGTCTATTTCTTATGGTTTACCAGTTATGCAAAAGTCGCTCACAATGAAGAATACTTTAGGAGACATTCCCAGAAATTTTAAGATATACGTTTTATTTGTCATGAAAATATCTTAAACATATGATATTTTAATCAAAATCGTTAGAGCCATTTTTGAGAAAATTAAAATTTTCGAAAAATCTTCCATGTAAAGGGTAATCTGGGGTGGGGGGATGTTCTTGAAAACCTTCGTGTCGCATCTCTAGAAGATACTGAACCTAAATACCAAGTTTGGTGTTTATCCGACTGTTCGTTTTTGAGTTATGCTGTTCACAGACACACACACACACACACACACACACACACACACACACACACACGGACATGTTTCCAAAAATTCTTTTTTTGGATTCAGGGGGTCTCAAAACATGTATTTCCGGTGAAATCTCGGTATCGAATTTTTGAGTGGAATGCAATACTTCCCCTACTTACTATACGTAGTAGAGAAAGTAAAAAGACTCTCGCTTGCTGAATTGTCTACTGCATAGGAACAGAGATTTCCGAAAATATTTAATTTAAAATATTATAACGCTTATCTTATTAAATCTGGAAAATTCAAACTGCGTAGGTATCAGCACACTAGTTTACTCTAGCTAAGAGCTAAATATTTTGCAACTACCCTTTAGTTTATTAGTTACTGCGTGCTAAGCATAGAAACAGTCAATATCGGACTTTTACTGGAAAAGTCGTTTTCTTTACAAATTTATGCCCACAAAAATCTATAAAGGCTCAAAAAATGACATAACCTGAGAAAGAAAAATATTCTGCATAGGCTAATATGTTCAAAGCTTAAATTTACAGCAAATGAGTATTTACAACATGTTATTACTTTTTAGCAGCTTGGCAACAGCGCGAGCGTAGAAAAGAACGAAGCTAATGGCAACATGTATACGTTAGTTAGAGACAGAGACAGAGATGTGCCACTTTTAAGGTTGAGACAAGATATAGGGTCATATAAATAAAAACCAAGTACTTACTCAAAGTTTGTACTCATGAGTATGTACACTTTCTGTGATTATATACTCAGCTCAATGAGAACATACTCGTTTTCATAGGAATAAAAGCCTACTACCTCACATGAGCATATACTCATCCACACAGCCATCTTGTTCACTTAAATGTAAGTATATACTCGTATTATCTATTCTCTTTGTCCATATACTAGCTTCGTTGAGTGTTTGGTGTTGTGTTGTTACTTGTTTGGCATTTTGTATTAGAGGAGTAGACATTATTGTATTTGGTTCTGTCCCATCAAAACTGCTCAGGAATTATCATGTGTTTTATAACAACTTTCAACAGAAATGTTAGAGAAATATTAAGTCCTTCAAGAAATGAAAAATTAATTGAAGAAACACACACAAAAGCATAGCTTCTTGAAATCCTAAATTTGCATACGTAGCCATTAAAATAACTTCTAAAAAAAGTCTATCTTTATTTTTGGATAAATTAAATTAGCAAAACAATAAATAAAATGAATTAGGCAAAAGTATATTATCAATAAATCAGGCAAAAAGAAAATATTCACGGATTCTAAAGTCATAATTATAAGGTGCCGGATGCAGATTCAAATCAGACTGTATCTAGATTCCTGGGATGTTTACACTATTTTCTACGAAACAGGTTTCTTATAAGTAACTTTGCTTCTTAAGCAACGGAATTTTGGAGTTAGGATTTTACATAGTAAGCTTAATTAATAAATCTGACTTTAAATGATACTTCTAGCTTATGTTTTCATGAAACAATACAGTATTTTGAAACCTTTAATGTTCATGGCAAAGTTAGAAAACCAGTAAATAAATGTTTTAAGCAAACAGAAAGGAATAATTGTGGATTGGAAAGTCATAACTCATGAGGTGCTGGGTGAACTCCTCCGACTGTTTTTAGGATCTCAAGATATTTACACTATTTAGCTATACTATGAAACAGTTTTCTTATAAAGTTATGAGTAGGTATCTCGATTTTGAAGTTAACACTTTACATAGTGAGATTAATTAATGAAGTTGACGTTCAATGTTATTTCTAGTTATGTTTTTCTGAAGCAATGTATGATTTTGAAATTTCTTTAATAACCATGGCTATATTTGTAAGTTTTCCATGAGTACTAAACAACTCATAAATTGTGCCATTCTCTTTACATTTAGTTTTAAGTAAAAAAAAATCAATGTATACTCAGAAGTGAGTGTGCATCTAACCATACTCAGCATGAGAGGAGAATGAACTCATAAAACTGCGAAAATACTGGTTTTTATTCATACCAAATATGAGAACATACTCTTGTAAGATGGATGCCTGAGCATGTTCTACTCTGCTTCCATTACTTGAGTATGTTCTCAAAATGAAGTAGATACTCGGAAGGTTTCATTCTTACCAAACTGAGTATTTACTTGAAAAAGCGAAGAATACACTATATACTCATTTTTATTCATATAACCCATAGCCTCCTTGTCTCGAACAACATCCTCAATCGACTGTTGTCAAGTATAAACTGTCATGAGCATAACCTGGCCAGCGTGCCACAATATTTGTTATTAGTAAGCTTGCATTGCAAATCGTCTGAATCAAGGAAAAAATATTACTTCCTGTTTTATATTCTACTCATTATGCCCACCGGGTGGCAAAATGCGTACATAAGTACTGTTAACGGTATCTACAATGCCAGAAATATTTGCAATTGCATAAAATTTTTGTTTCACTGTGGCCGTAAGGAAGCGATTGCTTCTGACATTTTTCTTCATCTATCTGCACACCGTGAATTTCCTCGCAAACACCATTAACATAAAATGATCCCGTGGAGAAATATTGTTGTTACCAATAACTATTGAATCGGTAAGGGTTGATTTCTATTCGTAGTATTCCACTCTCGGTTCTGTTTCTCCTAATATTTTCAACATTATCTGTTTTGATAACTCTATAGCGAGTTACAAATGTTGTCATTAATTTATGGTTATTTCTATCTGGAATAAAATGTTCTGGACCCTTATTCTCATAAATTCGTTGAACAACATCTCGATATTGAAAATATACTGGAATGAAAGTAAATGCGATGGCGCTTCTCAAGAGCTGGAGCACGTAATAACGTTTAAACTAGAATTGACGGACCGTCAATAATTTGAAGCAAGGAAAATGGTGCCTCAAAAGTTGACGGGAACTTCGGCGGTCAAAAGGATGGTTGGTACACATTGGTGAAGCGGAGCTTTCGCTTTTGACGAGCCATCAACAGTTTGGCAATCTTCAAATGCCTTGATGACGGTTAGTGAAACTTGGCATAAGTCTCTAGCTTTGAAGTTGTTACAAGTAAACACTTGGAAACGTGAACTTACGTCAGGTATGGGGGTGCTGGATATAGCTGTCTCAAATTATTACTACTTTCTCTACCACGCACATAGTGGGCAGAGAAGATATTGCATTCCACCCGAAAATTCGATACGGAGACTTCAACGAAAATGTGTGTTTTTAGGCCCCCTGAATAAATAAAAAAAATAGAAAAAGATCCCTGTGTGTGTATGTGTGCCTGTGTACAGCATAACTCAAAATCAAAACTTGGTATTTAGGTTCAGTATCTTCGAAAGATGCGTCATGAAGATTTACAAGAAAATCCCCTATCTAAACATGGAACATTTTTCGAGATTTTTTATTTTCTAAAAAATGGCTCAAACGATTTTGGTTAAAATACCATATATTAAAATATGCAGATGAAAAATTAACCGTATTCTTAAATTTTATGGGAATAGCCTGTAAAGTCCTCTTCATGGGAAGGAATTTTGTATATGTATTCTTGTGTAACTTGTAAACGTTACCGCACTACAAAAAAGGCAGATTTCTTTAAAACACACAAATTATTTCAAATAACTTTTTTGTGGCATTAACCATTTCAGAGATATCCTTTATTAATGGTTCGATTTATACAATATTTTGTCATTATTTTAAAAACCTGTCGATTTTCAGCTGTTTCTCGCGATGTCGCGGCCAGAGTATGGAACAGGTCAGCATATAGTGTCCAGTTCTTAAAAATTTGACTATATCGCTATTCCCCAGGTATCTGTAACAAAATATGTAATGCAGCTATTTCTGTAAAGGTTTATCTCGTTTAAAATGAAGCTGATAGAAAAATAAACTGTCGAATAATTTGTATACCTACTAATAAGCGATAGAGCGTGGAGAAAGTTAGGTGAATGTAACACAAGATTCTTTTCCTTATGTTTCTAGCACTTGCTATTACTCTTTCTTAGTTTTCTCTCAGGCATTATTCATATTAGGCTCTTCTTCACGAATATTAGGTACGTTTTAGGTCTTGTACACATTATGTTATACCTACTACCTACTACTACTACTACTACTACTACTACTACTACTACTACTACTACTACTACTACTACTACTACTACTACTACTACTACTAGTAGTAGTAGTAGTAGTAGTAGTAGTAGTAATAGTAATAATAATAACGACAAACGAATAAACCATAGTAATAAAGATGGTTCTGCAATCAAACTCTTCGTGAACTTTCCTACAAGCCATATACTTACTTGTATGTGCTGTGTCAGAGTCCTGGAAAGTCGTGAGACGTTCTTGCTTGGCTAATTCTACAAAAAAGGACTTCTTTCCAGAGAGTTTAATGCCCCTTATGCTTTACAACTCTGTGCAGGAACGACGAACGTAATGGGTAATATAATAGTTCAAATGAGCCCAGCGTTCATACAGCTGAGAGTTGCCTGAAATTTGTCTTTTAGGACAAGTCCAAATCGTTGTAAAACGTTACGTAAGGACACTATCCGAGATAGACTCGAATCGTAGTTTACACAGGGGTAGAGGGGAAAAAGTTACTAAAATTACGAGTAAATTCACACAGTTGTACCCTCGATTTTTACTTTCTCCATTACGTATAGTAAGTAGGGGAAGTATTGTATTCCAACCAAAAAGTCGATACCGAGATTTCACCGGAAATACTGTTTTGAGGCCTGAATAAAAAACAGCATTTTTAGAAAAAAAGTATGTGTGACTGAACAGCATAACTCAAAAACGCAAAGTCGGATTAACACCAAACTTGGAATTTATGTTCAGTACCTTCCAAAGATACGACACGAAGATTTTCAAGAAAATCCCCCAACCCCAGACTATCCTTTACTTGGAAGATTTTTCAAAAAAATTGATTTTGCGAAAAATGGTTGTACCGATTTTTATTAAAACATATATTAAACATATTTACATGATAAATAAAATGTATATCTTGAATTTTCTGGAAATAGCCTGTGCAGTCCATTTCATCTGGAAGAAATTTTGTATAATCTTGTATAACGGGAAAATGTTAAGCGACAGCCGAAAACGTACCACACAAAAAATGTAACTTTAAAACACACAACTTATTTCAAATAAGTTTTCTTGCGGTATAAGTCGTTTCTGAGATATCGGTTACTAAAGGTACTAATTGTTCATTCAAGTTATTTCTCGCGATTGCATGGAAAAAGTATGGATTTTTAAGGTCAGCAGGTCTTAAACATTTGACTATCGCTGTTCTCTTTGTATCTATAACGAAATATGTAATGTAGCTATTTATGCAAAGGTTTGTTTGGATTAAAATGTAGTAGATAGAAAAATAAGCTTGTGTAGGAATAATTTGTGTGCCCACTAAGAAACGTGAGGGTAGAGAAAGTCATGTGAATGTATCACATCAGATTTGTTGTTCATTATTAAGAGGTACCTTAAGAAGCAAATTAGTTGCTTCAGAACTTCTGTATCGGCTGCTTTGGCACTAACACATAGTGGACTCAAGAAAGCATTCGTCTCTACTTTAAAAGACTCCAGCAGCTAGATTAATGCAGAAACAATCCTAAATAGTTAATATGCAGAAGGAACACACGATACTAAAATTCATATTTTCTGGCCTTTTTCAATTTTTGAATTAATTATTTTTTATTTTTTTTGAAAATTGCACTGCTTCTTCAACCTTTTCGTAAGTACTGTTTATAAAATTATGTTACATATATGTAGATCAAATTCCTACTGTCTCTACTGTTTACCTATGGTAAGTAAAGGAAATAGTGTGTTCCATCCAAAAATATCGGCTTTTCACTGGAAATACACGTTTCATGATCCCAATAAATGCATTTTTAGAAAAAGGTCCGTGTGTGTTCGTACTTGTGCTCCTTCGTGTGTCTGTCTGTGAGCAATAACCCAAAAGCCAAATGTCGGATAAATTCCATTGTCTTCCAAAGATGCGGCACGAAGATTTCCAACGTAATCCCTCCACCTAAACTACCCTTACATGAAATGGCGTTAGCGGTTTTCATTAAATACCAAACGTTTAAGATATTTACACGAAAAATAACACGTAGGTATATTTTGAATTTTCTGCGTATAGCCTCTTGGATTGGATTGGCTACGGAGAGGACTCGGCACTGATGCACAAGGGGATATTGTACCTACGCTCCCGGGAGAAAGGATAAGGCGCGAGCAGACACCGGGCGGCCGGAACCAGGAGTGACTGCAAGGAATGGCAGGGTCCTTAAGTTTTCGAGATAGAGACTCCCCGGCAGATGGACAGGCAGGCCAGAGATCCAACGCCGTACAGAGGGGTTCAACGCCTCTCGGGGATTCGGATACCCCCGGCAGCCAGCCGAAAGCCGAGGAACGGAGAGAGTCAAAAAGAGCATCCTTAACCCCTGCTACACTGCACCGGAACATCTCACCGATACTTCCAACTCTGAAAGAGACCAACGGATGAGAGATGGAGTGAAATGAGAATGGAGATGAAATGGCGGGCCAGGAAATTCGGGAGATGTGAGAATCCTTCCCAGTATTCGCCTGGCGACCAGGATAAAAAAAAAGCATCGGTCAGGAAAATCGTCCACGGGAATCGAACCCACGACCTCCCAAATGCGGGCCATCCCGCTCGTTGCGGATAGTCTATGAAGTTATCTTCATTCTGAACTAATCTTGTGTAGGTAACCTGTAAATCGTAAGAGATAAGCGAAACCTTGATAAATTATAAAATGTAGATTGTTAAAGCACATCATTTATGTGAAAGTTTTTTGTGGCACTTACCATTTGCGATATATCCGGTGTTATTGGTTTGAATTTTCAAATACTATTTTATATATTTTTTGAAGTGCTGTGTTGTTATTTGCTTTCCATTGCCCTGCAAAGAGTGGAATTTCAAAGCCATCGCATGCGACTCACTTTTTAAAGGTTTAGTTATCGCTTAAGACTCCTGTATGCCCCCTGAACCTACAGAGAAATGCATAACAAGATTAACAAAAAGTATATAGAAAAATAAGCTTTTGTAAGAACAGTTTGTAGAAGAGTGGATAGAAATGTCATGTGAACGTATAATATATATTATAATACCTAAAACTGCAGTGAAATTGGGTTTTTGGTCTGCCGGAGGAGAAAAATACATAAAAACCAGGAATTATTAACGTTTTTACTGAATTTCCTCATTCGATTCCTCAGTTTTTATGACGTCACAAATGTATTTTCTCCGTCAGTTTAAATCCTTGAAATTTCGGTGACATTGTCAGATATTATATAAAACAAATTGTTCTAGTGAGTGCATTTCCTATAGGATATTATTTCACTAAGAATTGCATATGGTTTCGAAGAAATGTTAAGGAAAATACATAACGGAATGGCATATGAGTATTCATTGGAAGTACTAGGATACAGGGCATACATCAAATTTATCAATTCAACATTTTGTGACTACATATAATAATAAAACCGAATTAAAGAAAATTTCAGAGTTTCATCCCCAGTGGCGCCACTGCGCTGTGCGTCGTAAGGTTTATGTTTTTGTAGCATCGTAACTTGTGTGCTATTTTTGTAGTGTAATGGTCGGACTCGACGTCTGGTACGCGAATGACGGCTTCGCTACACTTCCTTTCTTCCTTAGATGGTTAATGCTCTCAGTCATTTCCAATAATTACCATGACACACGCCAAATATGTGAGGAGTGCCTAGACATCACTTAGGATATCTTCTTGAATTAGTGGAGTGTGACCGTTAAAAGTATAAAATATTGTGAAATCTCATAGATTTACAAAGCTTTCTTTCACACAACGCAACCATAAAACCTGCACACGGGCAGACAGGCTTGCAATATGTAAAATACACATAGTTCATAGATGCACTACGACCTTTTATACCTAGATTGGACTGGTAGAGGACTCAGATTCGAATCTCGGTTGGTCGCTTTCTTGGTTGATTACATGCGCGCATCCGTGTAGGGATATGCAGCGTCTTGATGGCGCCCATAAATTAGAATGTAAATTATGCATATTTAATGTAATTATTTTAATTAAAAAGTTGATAATAAATACTCGCTGGAAAAAATTTACTAATGACATCATTGAAACTATTTTACATTAAGAATACACGCACACACATCCTTCATATCACAGCAACATGCCGCAAATGTATAAGCATAAAAAAAATCTGATGTGTTACACTCACGTGACTTTCTCTACTCGTGTACAAACTATTTTTACAAACGCTTATTCTCCATCTACTTCATGTTAATCGAGATAAACATTTGCAGAGTCTATCTTATTGCTAATTTTCTTGTAGATGTAAGGGGAATATATATTTACAAGGGCAATATAGAAATACAGTAGCCTTTAAGCACATACATATCTCTTAATAGCTGGTTGCTAGGTGCAGCACCATTCCCTTTGCCATAGATTAATACTCTTTGCATATCCAAGACAAAAAAATGAATAACGAATTCCTATTTTAGAAAATAAGTATTGAAAAATTTAAGGGAATGACGAGCAATATCTCGAAAATGGTTCACTCAACAAAAAACTGTATATGACATAAATTGTGTATTTTAACGCGATCTACATTTTTTGTGTAGTAAAAGTTTGTCCATCTCTTATGGTTTACCAGTTATGCAAAAGTCGTTCACAATGGAGAATACTTTTGGAGACATTTCCAGAAAATTCAAGATATACATGAAAATATCTTAAACCTATGATATTTTAATCAAAATCGTTAGAGCCATTTTTGAGAAAATTAAACTTTTGGAAAAATCTTCCATGTAAAGGGTAATCTGGGGTGGGGGGATTTTCTTGAAAACCTTCGCGTCGCATCTCTGGAAGATACTGAACATCTCACATCTCACATCTCTTGGTATTTATCCGACTGTTCGTTTCTGAGTTATGCTGTTCACAGACAGACACACTGACAGACACACACACGGACATGTTTCCAAAAATGCTTTTTTTTGGATTCAGGGTGTCTCAAAACATGTATTTCCAGTGAAATCTTGGTATCGAATTTTTGGGTGGAATACAATACTTCCCCTACTTACTGTATGTAGAGAAAGTAAAAAGAAGAACAAAAGAAAGAGAATGTTGTTACGGAATGTGATTGAGTGGATGGCACTTAGCTTCATTTTTCTTCTGTGTATATCAGTAGTTTGCAATCTATTGTTTATTAAATATGGCTTTTAATTTTCGAAAAAAACTTAGCAATAAATATTAAAACTGCACTTGCAATTATGTAATTATATTATACTCTATGTCACTACCGTTAGCCAGAGAAATTCAGTATCTAAGTATGAGTGATTAACAAGTTGGATGTATTTGTCAGGGTTGTGGGAATTATCTGCACGGGTATTTATCACACATGAGAGAATTGAAAAGGGAATGCAATTTTCAAAAAAAAAAAAATTATAAAACTAATAACATGAAAAATCTGCTAAAAGGCGGAGCACGTAATCAAAAATATCGTTTGTTCCTCTACATATTAAAAATGATAATTTTCTCTTCGTTGCTAGAATTATTTTTAAAGTAGGGAGGAATACTTTCTGGAGTTGTGCAAATCCATGTAGATGGAATTATGCTGCAACCAAACGAAAATGGGCTTAAGGTCGAGTTCTCCGCTCTACAGAATTAAAAGCTACTTCTGAATGTAGGATTTTAAGTTCATTAACTGTAGCCATTTTATAAGGTTTCAACTTTCGTAGTTTTTCGAACAGTAAACACAGAAATTTAATACTATTCTTAGACATCTAACTAATTTTATAGGAAATTTTCTAGAGAAAATAATGCTATTATTCTAGAGCTTCTATGAGCACGTTGCATTGTTTTCCTTGTTTCCTATCTTGACTATTTCCCATTTCACCAAATTTATGCGGCAAACTGTCATTTGACCTGGTATTTTAACGTTTGAGTATCTCGCTTGATATAACGAAATATCTCGTTTAACATTTTTTTTAAACGTTTACATAACGAAAGTTTATAAAGTTTCTGAAAAGGTTTGTTATTTACAAACTTTCAATAGGATGACTATTTAGGACGTTACAATTTTTTGGGGGGGACCCTTATATAATTCACGGACAGAGCGGGTCACGAAAGAAAACAACAATTCTGATCACATAACAAGCACGAGGAACACATTGACAATTCGTGTCAAACTATTTGCTTATGTTTTCATTTTTACAGGTCCCAGAAAAAAATTATTGCCGGTTTTTCAAGCATCGCATAACAGCACATTGCACAGAGATGGAGATGAGGGGCAGAGAATGAGAAATATAATTGGAAGTGTAGAGGGGTAGAGAGTGAGAGAATGGAAGATATAATTTAAAGAGTAGATGGGAGAAAATGGGAGAGGGAGAAAAAATGAATGAAGGGAGAGAGACAGAGAGGGAAATACTGAGTAAGACACAGTGAGAAAGGGAGCGATAACGCAATAACATGAAAAGACCCGAGGCTTCTTATTAGCTTACCAACAAGTAGGTAACATGAACTAAGCAAAATTAATCATCTACAGACCTGTAAAAGCCATAGGAATGGATAAAGGAATATCTTCAGTCTCCTTCAACTCTAAAGAAAGTAATTTCTCTTTTCTTTTCCATTACCATAAAAAACCCTTCTGAATTAGAAACCCTTCCTTCCTTCAATGCATCAAGGGAGACTTAGAATTAGAAAAATGATGTAAGGAGTTTTATGTGAAGGAGGTTCAAAGGACTATTTGAGGGTTCCAGCATAAAATGTAGAAGAAACTAAGAGAGGAAGAGAGAGAAAAGTTATGAATCTCCGTATTTAACACAATATCCTTGTTGTGAGGATAACGAGTACCGAGTTCGAATCTCTGTTGCGACTTATGTGTTCAAAATTCCACTTCATCATTCACAATCCGATATGAACTCACCAAAAATAAACAAGGAAAAATAAAAGTAGCAGAAGTGCTGAATAGTACTAAATAAATACGTAAAACAAACTTTACAACCCAAAATAGACATCGGTTTCCTCTCCTA
Organism: Deroplatys truncata; assembly: GCA_030765065.1. Classification (NCBI taxonomy): domain Eukaryota; kingdom Metazoa; phylum Arthropoda; class Insecta; order Mantodea; family Mantidae; genus Deroplatys; species Deroplatys truncata. Next base: position 111,616,231 of record CM060979.1, read on the forward strand.
TAAGCATCGGCTGCCATTGCGAATAAAATGCATATAACATGACTACAGTTAAACATGAATTTCGGAGCAGTTGAAGTAATGAAGTTAACCAATCATTTGGTATAACATTACATACAACCACCCAACGGAAGAAAGTGGGAGTTTATAGCTTCAGTTGGCCAAGAAATGCTCGTAGGAGGGTGTGTGTTGTTCTGCACATGGATGATAAAACGCCACTCGTGCAGCCTGACACAGCAGAACTTGAACACCATTCCTTATATGTACTGACCTGCCTAACCTTGAGGTAAAATCTACTTTTAGAAACAGAATAGAACTGTGCTTAAAGAAGATCAGAATATCGTAAACATATGCCGCCAGCATATGCGACACTCCTGTGGTCTTTAAGAATTCCAAAAAGAGGTCTTGCGATTCGTGCCATGCCCCGCAGGTGGTCAATAGGATTACAGCAACATATGGCAGTTACAATGGACAAAGGTGGGTATCTCCCTGCAGACTTGCAGAGCAGTATGTAGACTGCACAACAACATAAGCAAATGAGTATACCTTGCCTGTTGCTTCGCATTCTGTTTTGCATTTATACAGGTGTTAACGTTTAAATATATATTTTAAGGGGAAACTAAATGACAAAAATTGTCAAAAAGTTAAATGTTTAGTCTTTTGTGCAGTCTTATCAATTGTTATTTCGTCTTTAGTTTGTTATATATTTTATTATTATAGACATAGCACATGTTTTAAATAGGTATATTTTTAAACATGATGTGGCTTCTGCCATTCTGTACTGTGAATTCTGCACCACTTCACAAAAAAAAAAAAAAAGATCTCATCGTTAAACACTTTATAATAGAGAGGTAAATAGAGAACCTATCTTTTAGGGGATTTTGTTCTTACAAATTAGTACTGCTGTTAAGTATGGCAGCTTTATTGTTTTCAAGCTATGTGGTTTCTTTTTTCGCATATATGTGAGAATCTGTTTTATTCCAATTTTGCTTTGAACAGCCTTTTCTGTGAATAACATTCTCTGGTATTAAATGACTCGTTTTCTCATAGTATCGAAGATAGCTACATTAGATTTTAGCACGATAAATGCAATCCCTAAGCTCTGTTGTGGAACTTCTTTGGTGTTAATAATGTGTTTATATGTTAAAAAGTAATTGCTGATAAATTTTAATCCAAAGAAAATTCTTAAGAGAACTTACTCCTATAATACTCACTTCCTTGATAAATAAACTTATTCCATAAAAGTGCACCAGTGAGGTAAGAAGGCATACATCTACATCCTTTAAAAATTCTGTCTGATATCTTAAATAGTTTGAGGTTTAGCAGATTTAACATTGGCGGGATAGGGCTTTTAATCTCCCCTTAAATGTTGATCAATTATGGAAAACTGTATCTCTGCTTTAACTTTACATGTTAGGTTAAAAGCCTGTTTCCACTTCTCAAATACTATGGCTATCTCACACCTCGATCTTGTGTTTAAATATATTATTTTTGTCATAATATCTGGCACCTTTCCATCAGAGGAAAGAAACATCTATATTGAGATCTATATTCTAGCAGCGAAATTAGCGGGAGAAGCTATTCTAATTTATAATATACAGAAAGAACAAGCGATATTATAGCTTATATGTTTTGGCGTATTTTTAAGATTTTTCATTGTATTAGTTTTATAACTTTTTGGAAAATTATATACTAGTTTGGTTTTTTTTACTACTTTTCGTGTGCCATATAAAATTATTTTGCGAACGTCACACATAAAAAGCTGGAAAATTGGTGAAAAACGCCAGAACCCCTAAACTGTAATATAGTTTGCTCTTTTTGTATATTAGAAATGAGAATTTTCTTTTGTTAATTTGCCTACTAGAATTTTTATAGTGGAGACAAATACTTTCTGGAGTCATTGTGTATGTCAATAAATGTTCACCAATTATGGAAAGTTATACCTCTAACTTACCTTCATGGATTAGACTTAACAGCTTGTTTGGACTTGAGAAGTTCTGTGACCAACTCACACATGTTTTACCCCCATCTTTTCTGTCTAATTGTTTGTATTTAAACACATTATTTATGTGATCATGGTATCTTGCATTCTTCCGGTGTATAGAGTCAGAGCAGCAGTAACACCTGTTTGGAGCAAATGGCGCCAGCATGTGGACATCAATCATTCCTTTGCCATTACATTTATTTATTCTTTTGTATATCGACTACATGCTTATACTTTTAGCGCATGGAGACTGACAAGTTTCCAGTATGTTCTTCCTAAAACAAAACAAGGTTCCATCCGCTTAAGCGAAGAGTGAAAGTACAGCAGTTTTCTAAAAATGGCAAAAGTCCCTTACTATCGCTCCATTCTTAGAACCGAACTTGATGTAAACACATGACGTCACCAACTAGTGCGCGATACGTGGGAAACCAAAGCGCACCATCACATATAGTGGGTTAAATATGCGCGATTATCTGCAGAGTTTCAAGAAGTATCAAGTCGAGCTTTTGATTAATCTGAAATAGTAAATAATAGGAATAGTAGGCGTTGTTTCCTTCAATTTTGTGTGGCGTTTCACACCCCTCTTCCCCATTCATATGATATTCATATGAGCAGTCAGTAAGACGATAAGCATGGCTGCTTAGCTTGGCGAGTGACAATAAGGTGCAGTAGTGAAGCATTCTAACGGAAAGCCGTTAAAAGCGGCGAGAAACGAGTTGTGTTGAATGTTTTTAAGAATAATGCAGGAGAATCCAACTGTCGTTTTGAATAACATTGTTAAACTGCAGATTATACCGGTGTTTCCGTGTAGAGCTTTGCATATGCATAAAGAACATTGCGAACACCAAGGAAGAAAAGAAACAGGCGTAAGCTAGAATTAGGAAAAGCAGTTTACTTTACCAAAAGTTCTATCGTAGAAAAGTGCACGAGTTTTTCTTTAATAAGGAACCGCTAACGTTAGACATATTCTTAAATTCTGTCAACAGATTTTTAGAAATTGGATTTAGGTTTGTGAAGAGAAATGAACTGAATATAATTACTGACAGAATATAATTATTGTGTGCTGGAGACTCATATTTTACACCTCTTCCGGATGGTGTTGCAGCTACAGAGTAACGTGAGCTTTATTGTAATTACCCTCTATTTAATTTCACTAAGCTTTATTTCAGTGTTTATTATTATTATTATTATTATTATTATAATTATTATTATTTCTTTTTAATAGTACACCGTTCTCTTGCATTAAAATACGTGACATGAGTCCACGTGGCATTTCTTTGTGTTTGTTTTTCAAGCTGATACAAACATGAGGCTAACGCAGAGGAATACACAATGTTCTGTTCACATCAAGTCCGGTCCTAAGGCTGGATCGATTGTAGTTTATATCACAACTTTATGAAAATCTGAGAATTTGGGTGCAAATGACAATGAAATAAAGACAGTGCTTTGGGCGAACTTGGTTTAGACAGTATTTCAACAAAAATTCTTTCACTGTGTACGTACTTTCATGTATTCCAAAGGTATTATTAAATATATATAATTTATGTTTATTGTGTTATAAGTAATTTCATTTTTCAATTAATAAACTATGAACACATGTTCTAAAGATCTACAAAATTGCAGTCCTTTTTGTTCTCTTCCAAAAGTTGTTTGTTATATCTTTAGATGTTTGCAGATTATAGTTTTGATAGATTTCCGAAGTTCCTCTTCACTTTCTTTCGTAACTGAATGCCTACGTGAAATTAAATGTGAATTTATGAATTTATTCTTGAAGGATTTCAAATTTTATATATAACAAATACAAACCTTGTACGGCCACAATGAATACCTGACATACATTATAAACATGCAGATACAATGCAAGCACTACATATCGCACTAGAGAGAGAGAGAGAGAGAGAGAGAGAGAGAGAGAGAGCGAGAGCGAGAGAACACGTTAGATACATATATCCTTAGCTACAAATCCTTTTTATTGTCCTCTGATGGATGTCACCTCATGGTTCCATGTACATACCTGAATTCATAGCATCCGTTACAGAGAGTTTGTTGGATCTATAGTTCTATTACCTTCTAGTTATAAAATAATGTTTATTGCAACATCTGAAGGTTGAACCTCGTGAAATCGTCTAATATGAATACCTACAGCTTTGGAGCAAAATGTTACAAGTAATCTCTGCAACCACAGAGTTGTTGTAAACCTGGCAGTTGTTAGAGAAGGTAAATTCCCTATTTTGTTACAGTTGGAAATCAAGATTCAGGAACAAACGCTGTAGACTGTTTTCTTTGCATAATTCTGACAGCTATCTTATATACAGATACAATGGAAGGAAAACTGAAATGCAAATCTGAAGGATGCTTGTAACTGTCTTGATGAAAGGATAGAGGATTTTAATTTATGGGCATCTAGAGGAAATCGGATTTTAAAGTTTTGATAGCAGCGAATTCCTGAGGCCAAATGCAGCCAGTCGCTAGATCTTTAAGTTAACAAGCCATTTAAACTGTTTATGGTTCAGGAACCAGGCAATCATCATGTCAAAGTGGAACAGTCAGAATGAAGTAACCTCTCGGTTACTTCATTCTGTGAGAGAATACAGCGACCGTTCGTCCATATTGTTGTTCTAATACAACATTTGTCTTTGAAAGGAGAATCATACTTGGAAGAATTCAACGGCACGAAATTTTCTTCTTTTTCCTTTCTCTATCACGTACTTACATAGTAGGTAGAGAAGGTATTGAATTCCACCCAAAAATTCGATACCAAGATTTCGCCGGAAATACATGTTTTGAGGCAATCTAAATCCGAAAAAAACATTTGTGGAAAAGGGCCCGTGTGTATGTCTGTGTATGTGTGTGTCTGTGAACAGCATAACTCAAAAACGAAAAGTCATAAATACCAAACCTTCCAAATATGAAGATTTTGAAGAAAATGCTCTCACCCCAAACTACGCTTTACATGGAAAATTTTTTGAAATTTTTTATTTTCTAAAAACTGGCACTAACGATTTTTATTAAAATACCATAAGTGTATTAAATATATTTACATGACAAATAAAACGTATATTTTGAATTTTCTGAGAATAACCTGCGAAGTCCTCTTCCTTCAGAAGGAATTTTGTAAATCACATAGGTAACTGGTAAACGTTAAGCGATAGACGGAAACGTACTATACAAAGAGTATAGATCTGTTTAAAACACACAATTTATTTCAAATCAGTTTTTTTGTGGCATCAGCCATATCTGAGATCTCCGTTATTAAAGGTTCGATTTGTTGATTACTTGGTCATTCTTTTCAAATCCTTCCAACATTCAGTTGTTTCTCGCGAATGCATGGAAACAGTGTGGAATTTTAAAGCTAGCATATAACGTCCAGTTCTTAAACATTTGACTATCGCTGTTCTCGTTATATATAACGAAATGTGTAATGTAGCTATTTCTGCAAAGTTTTATTTTGATTTAACGTAGTAGATAGAACAATAAGTTTTAGTAAAATAGTTTGTATACCCACTAATAAAGATAGAGGGTAGAGAAAATAATGCGAATGTATCACATCAGATTAGTTACGTAGAATATACCTTCAAACAAAAATGCAACTGTGCAACGATGGACGAGATTACGAATGGTATTATAAACAGAGGAGCAAAGAGGAAGACCTAATGCATTCTTAAATCATTACTCACCTTATGGAAAAACGACAGCACATTTAAACAATAGATAAACATAGGTTGCCGTTCAGAAAAAAATTATATTTTGACACAACCTGTGCAAGTGACTACCTGTGCAAGAGATAGCACCTCTATACCACTGAAGGACTTTCATTAAAGATAAGTGTGCCAAAAGTTCCATTTGTTTTAGCCTAGAACAAAAGTATAATTCTAAACAAAGCCATGCATTATGCTGCAAATTATAATATCTTAACAAAGCCAGTATTAAATATCGAAAAATGTTAAGAAAATACATTTTATACGCTTTTTCATACATCAGCATTTTAGAGTACAAATTCATCTTAGGGCAGCTGTTCAGTTTGCGTCAGTTTCTGCCTCTATCATCCGTTTATGTGTATCTCTGCTATGTTACCAACTTTTGATCTTTGCATCTGACAGACATGACGTATAGCTTTGAGAATGCGAAAGTAAGAATATTTGTTGTACTCACGATTTGCACCATTAACTATAACTTTTAACGATTTTCATTAGAATTTGAGTAAACCCCCAAATTAAAATAATTCAAAATATTACCAATATATATATTTATATATATATATATATATATATTTCAAACTTTGGAGTGCGTCAATATAAGACAAGATAGGACTAGGACTAGAAGCGAAAGGGGGCATAGCACTTCAACCTATGAAGATCATTTGTGCCTAAGCCCCATGGCGGGGCGCCCCCGGGAGAGAGGGGTAAGGTGAGAGGAGACAGCGGGCGGCCGGACCAGGAGGTACGACAGGCAGAGTGTAAGATTTCTTCAGATTGAAACCTCCTGGATGGCAGCTGGTGCAACCGGCTCCCCTACCCCCTGCAGGCTTGCACATCCAACTGGGGGGTCCGGGACTCTGAGACCGCCCCATTTCGGGGGACGAAATGTTACATAGAGCATCCTTTTCCCCTGCCATGCAACGCCGAGATTCCCGCCGACACTTTCAACCCTTATGCAGCCAAGCAGATGAAAGGTGAAGTAAACGGAGGGACACGAAATTTGGAGAATGTAATGAGCCTTCACAGATTCGTCTAGCTACCCGGGGAAACCCCAGAAAAAAACCCATGGGTCAGGAAGGTCGGCCGCGGGAATCAAACCCAGACGTTCCCGCCTGAGCCATCCCGCTCGGCAAAAATGGGGTAACACGATATATTTTTGGGTCCAGAATGGCTAATAACGGAATATTTGAAATAGATGGCTCAGCAATATTCTACAAACTACTCGTACTTCCATGTTCTTGTGTTCCGGAAACCCAAATTAAATAAATCTTTTGTAGTTTATAAAGATATGAAATTAGAAAAGTAGCTTTTGTTTTTATAGCTTTAAATTTCGTATTACATACCGATATTCTTTTTTCATGTGCTTGTGCTTAGTTTTTATGTGAGTGTTCCGCTTTAAATTACATTTTGTAAATAATTCTACTAACTGCTTCGCAGTTAAATTATAAATATTAATCAGAGAATGACTAGAATTGTTGGGTGTTTTAAAATTCATTTGAATATCTAGAGAGCGATAGATAGATATCCCCTGACGAGCGATGTACATTTTAATTTGTGTTTGCTTTTGTTGTGGAGCTTTGTCCCATTCGCTATTCCCATATGGTCTATTCACTTTAAACCTGGATCAGAATATACACACAGCATAAAGAGTAGAAGGCGGTGAAACATAGTGCAAAGCATGGCTTAGTATTTCTGAATACTCTCTGGCTTCTAAACTGCTGTAACTCAGAAAGGTCATAAAACTTCAGAGGTAGGGCTGGCGTCTCCTCTTCTTACAAAACTATAATATAGAGGCGGGCAAAAGATGATTCGCGATAACACGTGCGATCCTGAGTACGCGCTCTCAAGGACAGTTTCATTGCTTTTGTTTTGCTTTCCTACTCTTTCGTTTTACGTAAACAGGAATGCGTTGTTTTCACGTTTAGTTTTGTTTATATGACTGCTTTCTGTGTAGGGAATTTGATTAAGCATGGCATATCTTACGTATAAAAAGTGTTGGAGCTTCCTGCCATGGTTTTATAAGTAAATATACATGATTTACACGTATAAGATCATGTAACTGAGTTTGGACTTCGACATACATTTTCTTTAATGATCTGAATTGTTTTTGGTCGGTTTCGGTTCTCGTCTGGATGTAAGCAAGGATCCCCAGAGTCAAGAAACTAAAATGAATGTGTTGCAGTAATAATAAAAGGTATAATAAGAACAATAATAATAGGCACACAATTGTTTCAAAAGTCAAGCCGAAGATGTGACCTTTGAAGTTCAAAAGCAAATGAAAAATTATAGGTATGCAAATTCAGGAAAAAGGTACGAACATGAAGAAGACCTTTCCTCTCTCATGTGAGGAAGGGCTCAAAAGGCTCAAAGTATTGTGGTGTGAATTATGTGTTTTAACTTTCTTTATGGTATACCTATGCCAGCTAGAGGAAGTATTGTGTTTTCATGAAAAACATTCAACATGGAAGTTTCAACGGAAATACAGGTTTGAGGTCTCCAGAATCCCCAAAGCTTTCAGCAATAGGCACGCGCGCGCGTGCGTGGAACAGCGTAAAACCTGGATGAGTACCAAACCAGCATCTTTCAAGGATATCACATGAAGATTTTCACGGATTTCCCCGAATCATCCTTTGCATGAGGAATATCCGTTTTATTTCATTTTCTTAAAAATAGCTCTATTGATTTTTATGATAGTATCATGTGTTTGAGATACTGGCATGAGAAAAAAAGATGCATATTTTGAATTCTCTGTAAATAATCTGTGAATTCTTCCTATTCTGATTGAGTTAGTATTAAGGCAATATCTTATTGAGGTTTGTACCAGGTATTACACACAATAACATAAATGTTTTTGACATGTTTCAAAAATTTAGCTTGCATGGTTATCTAAGTATTAACCTTTTTATTTTGTAAATTCATGTACTAATCAAAATGCTCCATACGATGCATTTTTCAAAATTTTCACTTCCAAAATTCAGATTTTACAGTTAATAACTTTACTAAAAGATCTGTCATACTCGATTAACCTCTAATTATCGAAGAAAAGGTTTCCTTTTTATACTTTCGAAAATGCTTGTGTTTTCAAATGAATATTTTTTTCCAAAGTTGGAGCACTATTTTAAAACAGTATTTAAATTGTTAATTTTCTTTAATTTACTTCTGAGATTCAGTACAAACAAGTGCAAAAATGCATTGTGCGTAGCGTTTTTAATATAAAAAAGTTGAAAAAACGTTTGCAGAAAGCAAAATTTGAAACTTCACTTTACTGGTATTTTAAATGCGCCAAATGCAAAAACTGACATGTATTCTTAAGTTTTTAATTTTTTCACAATTTTTGGTTAAATTTCACAGTTACATCCCCTTAATGAAAACCATGAGAAATAGATAAAAACTTACTACAGGAAAGCCACAGAGCTCTTTAATATATGCAATACGTTTAAGTAATTTATTTCGTAACATAAACCTTTTTCAAACATTTCATATGTTTATACATATATGTTTATATTTTCCCAAGTTTAAGTGCGTCATCATCGGGAAGTTTGAAAGCCTATGACTCTTCTTTTTTCCTTTCTTTCCCAAGACTTGTCGATTAATTTATCCATATGTATTGCATATAAATGCTGTTTCTGGATGTTGTATATAATCAAGCACTTATTGCTTAATTTTAAATGATTTCTAGCTAAAAGTGCATTATGTACAGCATAACATGGATATGGGGAGTCAATATAGGTATATGTGAGTATGCCATATCAGATTTTTAAATTTTGTTCAGCTCTTCTTCGTGACATTATAGTTATTTTAAAGATATTATATGCGTAAGAAACAGGAAACAAGCCCGGGAAATTGATAAAGCAAAGGCTGTATGGTTAGCAAATAAAATGCACGCAGCGCATCTACAGAGCATAGATATACCATCTCGTACTGAACGACTTTAGAGAACCATGTCGCAGAGGGAAGAAGCCAGCCAATGAGAATGAACTGCTTTGCCCCTTAACCCTCCTTCCTGTTGCTCTTCTTAAGTTGGTTTTGTTTACTCGAACTTCATTAATATCGGCTCCCCGGCGTAACAGGAAGTGACTCCTCTGTTCACGGGAAGCCGAATACACTCCTCGCGACCGACCACCCAGGGAACGGTGTTCTGCCAGAGTTGATTCATTCATTCATTGCCCACTTAGCTTCTCTGCTTTATCTAGAGAAACTCGCATCGGTCTTACTTTCCATTGATCGCAATTTTACCCTCACTAGAGAAATTTTCTAAACTGTTCCTCAAATTCGTAATATGACTAAAAAAATCCTGGAAAACTGGAAATTGCATAAAAAGCTGTATTTGGTCCAAATTCAAAGTATCTCTATCTCAGGCTGGTCACTTAATGATCAAGTGAAATAGACAATATAACATACTACTATGAATACAAAATATTTCTCACAGTCTAATAATCTTGCCACTGCATTCGTTCAAGAATGTTTTAATCTAAAGTTTCTGACATATATGTGTGAATTTATCAGTAAAAGGTAAAGCTTAATTAAAAACCTTCACTTGACGTTAGTGGGCAATTTCCAGCACTTGAGATGTTCAAAATGGTTACCTATTTGTTCGGCTGCTGAGTTTCCCATTTGTACCTTTCTCCTGCTTACGTTTAGGAGGTATCGCATTCTACTATAAATTTGATACCGAGATTTCATCGAAAGTGCACGTTTTGAGGTTCAAGGAATCGAAAAAATTGTTTTAGGAAAAGGTCCGTGTGTCTATGTGTGTGCGCGTGTGTATTTGTGTCTTTCAGGGATGCGACACGAAGATTCTCAAAAAAATCCTACACCCCAAACTATCCTTTACATAGAAAAATGTTTGTTGTGTTTTATTTTCTTAAAAATACTCTAACAATTTTAATTAGAATATCATTTGTTTATGATGTTTGCATGACAAATAAAATGTATATCCTGAATTTTCTGGGAACAGCCTGTGAAGTCCTCTTCATTCTGAATTGATTTTGTATAACTTGTAAAACGTAATAGAGAGACAAACTTGCTGAACGAAAAATGTGGATCCCTTTAAAACACACAATTTGTGTCAAATAGACCCTTTTTGTGGCATTAAGCGTTTACGAGATATTCCTTATTTTATTCTATTTATTTATTTATTTTTGTTTGTTTAACTTTTTAAGTTGAACGTCGTTTAACGGGTAGATCATTTCGGATAGTAAGTGAACGAAAGGGTTAAAATTATGCTCAAATGTGACCGGGATCCCTAGAGCTTAGAGTTACCGACATTCGTCATCTCAGGATGAAGGAAAATTCCAGACAAAAATCTTATCCAGGTAACTCATCCTAACCAGATTCGAACTCGTGGCCTCTTGAATGTGAGGCAGACAACGGAGGTGTGTGTATTCTTTATTATTGGTTTGAATTTGAAATGTTTATACTGTTTTGAACTGCTAAGCCGCTATTCATGTTTTTCTTTCTTTCTTCTCGTGGTCATGCAAAGAGAGGGGAATTTCACAGCCATTACTCAGCGATGAATTTCACTATCGCTTAAACCTATTGTATTTCTTTTGTACCTGCAACGAAATGTGTTTCTGCAAATGCTTATCTCGATTAACATGAGGTAGAGAGAAGAATAATATTTTGTGAGAAGAGTTTGTAGAAGAGTGGGTAGAAAATACATATGAGTGTAAAATTCAGTTTTTTGTTTGTTTGTCTGTTCACATGTATAGAAAACCGAATTTCAGAGCTAGCACATAGTGATCCTCTTTTTAAAATTCTTGACTATCGCTATAGCCTATTATACCCTTCTTATACCTACAACAACATATAAATATGTAATGAAAATGTATCTCGGTTAACAAGAAGTATGCAGAAGAATAAGCGTTTGAAAGAGCAGATTGTAGAAGAGTGAGTAGACAAAGTCATGTGAATGCAATACATCAGTTCGTTTTTATTAAATACATTGCTCTTCTTGGTTCAAATCATCCCTAAATATTACATCAAATTTCCTTTAGAACTAAAGTGACATATACTGTTGAGATGAGGTGAATATAATTCTAAATTTGTGAATTCGTCTGGGCGCAACTGGATAAGTCTTTGTTTACACCTTAAAATGTTCATACTTCAGCAAATAAAAATATGTATTGTTTCTCAGTAGCTTTGTTTGACATTTTAGCACTAAAATATGACGCAAGATGCCACTGATTTAACATATTTTTCAAAATTCATTTTGACTCTTCTCAAATAGAAGTAGCTTTTAATATGCTTTTGGAATATAGTTTTAAAAATCAGCGTACAGGACTAGGATTTTTCTGTTTATTGTAAACAACAAGATAAGAAGAGTAGCTTTTCTTTTAAAGAATAACTATATGACTACAATAATTTGTTTTGCGAGTGTTAACTTTGCTGTGTCTGATTACATATGCTGGCTGTTGAGGCAGTATTTTTAACACTTAAATAATTTGAGTCTAATTATATAAGATGTAAATTCAATAAGAGCCTGCCTTGAAGCAATATATGTATGTAATAATTTGTAAAATGTATGTAACAGTCATTGCATATGCTTATATTATTGTATACATGTGTAATAATGTTATGTGAATATATTACGTAATTTAATAATGTAGGAGCTGTCAGAATAATAAGTTAAAAGTTGCTAACAATGAGGTAACCTTGAGGCAATAATGAGTTTGCGAGTTTAACAGTACTACTTGTGATTCTTGGAGAAGCAATAATGTAATTTTAGTGGCAGTTTATAAAATAGCCAATCAACAACCAGAAAAAGCTTTATTAAATGAAGGTATTCTATTGGATTAGGATTAGCCAATCAGAAACTGAAAAGGAGAAAATTTTACAAATTTAGAAGTCAGTTGCCTGCAGACAGTGCTCATAACTGGATGCGTTGCTTGTGCGTCCTCGAGAGATTTAATATGTATTCGTGTGAGACGAAAAATAAGTTTACGTGTTAAAAAGTGTAATTAATTAATAAAAAGAATCTCACAGCTCTCTATATCAGTGAAGTGTTATTTAAATCGTATCAAGCATTAATAAAAGGAGTGAAGTAAAATTATAATCTGTGTAAGCCTACATTCTTGTCGCATCACAACCCTGCCAAGATATCCATGTCCCTAAAATAAATACTGACGCAGCCGAGGCAAACATAAATATTAAATATTTAAAGAAACAGTTAAATTACAAAGTTAATATTTTTTTTTTTTAAACTTGGGGCAAAGGCCACTTGAAAGTACATTTGGGGCGAAGGCTACCGGAAACTGTTTGCTATAGGTGCGGTTGCAACTACAAGTTCGGCTCCCCAACAGTTGAAATACAATACAACTCCTAAAATTAACCTTTCTCACTGTTTACATCTAACGCAGTCTTCCTTACATTAGTCTCCGAAGGTCATGGCAAATATTAACCTGCATGTGCTGATATGGCACCCAAAACATTGAGAGAAGTCAGTCGATCAATATGCAGCGTGCACGCACACAAGTGTAGCCATGAAAATGGCAATCTCTTTGAACACCACTTTATGAAGTTTCTTCTTTCAGATTTATTTTTTAAATTCGTTTTTAACGGTTTCTGATGGTTTAATGTGAGCCTCATACAATGATTAAAATAAATACGACAAAACTGAATATTTACCGTTATAAGAGGCGCCTAAATATAGCACATGTTCATGAAACTCGACATCTCCATTTTTCAAAGTTTCACAAAACTCAACTAATCCTTGTTGTATACTGAATGTTTAAAACTAAGAACATAAATTACGAATTTAAAGTTTACATTTAATAGCCCTTACTTCACACGGTTTATTGTCGGGCAATCGCACAACTGCGACAAAAAATCTACTGTTTGCTAAGTGATTGTTGGACAACAATACATTTTCAGAATATTCTAAAACAATTAAGAGATGAAAAGTGCAAGAGGAAGTAGAAGCAGTCAACCCCAAAACAGTAAGTGCATGATTGCACCTTCAAATGAAAATCTGAATATAGACTGTGAACATATTAAAACAGCATAAGAAACAACATGCAAAGCATGACGTTGTTTTTCAATGGTCTTATTCAATTTAGAGATAGCCTGTATACGAATAAGACGCACTTAAATAGACTCTATTACATATACAAAATAAAGACAACAAATTCATCATCCTTTCTGATCCCATGAGTTCGATAATGACTATAACAAATTCTTGAACAACAGAAAAACTCATAGAAGACATACAAGTATTATACCACACTCTTCAAGCAACTGGAAAAAAAAATTCTGATGTGTTACACTCACATGACTTTCTCTACTCTTGTACAAACTATTTTTACAAACGCTTATTCTCCATCTACTTCATATTAATCGAGATAAACATTTGCAGACTCTATCTTATTGCTAAGTTTCTTGTAGATGTAAGGGGAAAATATATTTACAAGGGCAATATAGAAAAACAGTAGCCTTTAAGCACATACATATCCCTTAATAGCTGGTTGCTAGGTGCAGCACCATTCCCTTTGCCATAGATTATAACTCTTTGCATATCCAAGACAAAAAAATGAATAACGAATTCCCATTTTAGAAAATAAGTATTGAAAAATGTAAGGAAATAACAAGCAATATCTCGAAAATGGTTCACTCAACAAAAAAAATGTATATGACATAAATTTGTATTTTATATATGTATTTTAACGTGATCTACATTTTGTGTGTGGTAAATTTTGTCTATCTCTTATGGTTTACCAGTTATGGAAAAGTCGTTCATAATGAAGAATACATTTGGAGACATTCCCCGAAAATTCAAGATATACATTTTATTTGTCATGAAAATATCTTAAACATATGATATTTTAATCAAAATCGTTAGAGCCATTTTTGAGAAAATTAAAATTTTCGAAAAATGTTCCATGTAAAGGGTACTCTGGGGTGGGGGGATTTTCTTGAAAACCTTCGTGTCGCATTCTTGGAAGATACTGAACCTAAATACCAAGTTTGGTGTTTATCCGACTGTTCGTTTCTGAGTTATGCTGTTCACAGACACACACACACACACACACACACACACACACACAGACACACACACAGACACACACACAGACACACACAGACACACACGGACATGTTTCCAAAAAAGCTTTTTTTGGATTCAGGAGGACTCAAAACATGTATTTCCGGTGAAATCTCGGTATCGAATTTTTGGGTGGAATGCAATACTTCCCCTACTTACTATACGTAGTAGAGAAAGTAATAATTATTACCTGGATTCCCTCACATTGTGGTGAAAAAGCCGATCTTCAGCCAAGAAAAGTACTATATATGGAACTAACAGTAGCCAAATTCCAGGGCCCCATCAGAACTTTTTCCAATCATTAGCATGAGAATAATAGAACAATGTATCAATAACTGGACCGAGAACTTCCCTTGAATTAAATAAAATCAAGTTTTATTTATGGACGATCTTTAACTGCTGTTGTCCTTAGCGTCCCATTCTATATTGGGCGTGAAAGACCGGTAATTTTGTTCAGAGGCCTCTTTATCAGGCTTGAGGTTCTTTTACGTGCCGTAAATCTACGACACGGGACCACTAGCTTTACTTCCCTTCCAAAAGAAGCCATGCTAAGGATTTTTACGCCCGAAAAAATCCATCGCCCTCCGCCGATGAGAACTTCCCTAGTCATCTTCACAGTACCATAGCAGAATCCAACTATACAACACACGCATTAGAAAGAAGAGATCAGGTTAAAAATTAATACATTACTACATACTTTCAAGGGAGGAACCTCCTACATGTGTTACATGTAAATGTCTTCTAACAGTGAAACACATGCATGGATTGTCCACAATATAATTCAGTTAGAAAGAAACATTGCATACAAAATGACCTATCCACAGCACTAAATGAAAAACACTATATTTCAGCAGTGAAGAACTACCTTACAAACATTTCTGTATACGATTTATTGTAATTCCCAATTTATATAAACTTCTAAATGTTATATTATCAATTGTGTCTAATGTTGACGCCCTCAACCAATGTACTCTAATATGTTAAGAATGAAATACTGTTTGTTTCTATGTATTGTAACTTGTGCGTTTAATGTGGTCGCAATATAACCTCGAAGTTATGCGACCTTAAATAAAAGAAGGAAAAAAAAAGTTCAACAGGACAATTTCTTACTACGACACTTAAAAATGAACTTGCCTAAAAGACGCAGAGGGAAGGAAAAGATAAAAGTAAAGGAAGATCTGTGTTGATCTCATGCTATACAAGAGGAGAAAGCTGAGAGATTCCTGAATGTGCCTCAACATATAGGAAAGTGACAGGCAAGTCTGATTTTATTTATAGGCTAAACGAAAAGTTTGTAGAATGAAAATAATTGGGCGAAAGGTTATATTTGTTTCATATGTATTTTTCCAGAAGTGTCCGGAGACCGACGCAGGCTCATTGCCATAAGATATAAGCTGGGGGAGAATCGAATTGGACGGCAGGAAAGGGACGAAGAGCAGTCATTGAGAAGGATATACTTAGGTAAATATAAATAGATAAAATGCATGCTTCTCTAGTTTAGACAAGGGTTGCTGGACTGCTCTCTTTCAAGTACAAAAAGATACTTCGTAAATATTTTAATATGGCTTTTGGAACTCCTCATACTGATAGTTGCTCGGCTTGTGCACGCCTTCTTACTGAGTTAAAGTCAGCTCAAGGTTTGGAATTAAAAAATAATGCAACAACTGATTACCTAAACGTAGCACAAAATAAGGGCAAAAAGATTTTTCAATATTTTAACTTAAACTAAAAAACAACACCGTGACAGTTCGCTTTGACTGCCAGCAGAATCAACTCTTACCCAAACTGTCTATTGGAGAAGTATTTTACTCCAGACAAGTCTGGTTGTATAACTGTCAGTCTTAAAATATTGACAAAAGAAAGCAGGCAAAGTAGTTAGTTAACTATACATAGCTAGAGACAGATTCAGGACAGGAGGCAAACTAAATCTGGTGTGAGAGACTATTTAAATTCTTTAGAGCAAATCTAATGAAAGAAGAAACAGAAAATCTTAGTCTCAGATTATTTTCCGATTCTTGTGGCTCCCTCCCCCCAAAAAACAAACAAACTTCACAATGATGACAATGCTTATGAGTTACATTGAAAGCTCAAAGGTATTAAAGAAGTTAAACTTATTTTCCAATAGCTATTTGCCTCCTGACAGGGATTTTGATCTTACTGTAAAATAAATAACTAAGAAAACACGAAATAATCACACTGCCCTCATAATATTATAACATTTTGCCAAAGTTTGGGGAAGTTAAGGTTTGGGGTAAAGACTGGTATAGTTACGATATGAAATCAATCTCCAAACGTGTAATGAAAGCCAAATTCCTTTGAAGATATCTGTGACAAGAGTACTGCATTATGTAAGAACCCCTAAGACCAAGGCGCAATGCCTTTTTCAAAATATTATTTTGCTTCACAGATAGAAGTTGAGGTGCTAAAACCTGGAAAGAGAAGTTCTTCGATAATGCAAGTAAAAATATAGCTAATGGCGTGAAGAAGTTGATGTCTTATTTTGAAAATGATTCAGAGGAAGATAAGGAATTCTATTCAAAAGTTGTACAAGGGAATGCTAATGATACCGAAGACAAAATTCTACATTATGAAGAACCTTTACATTAAAGAGGACTGTGTTTCAGTATTGTTTTGGATTTCACACAGCATTAAATCTAAAACTTATTGTATTAAAATATGTACTATTGCTTTACAGCTCATTAAAACGTGTTACTATGAGTTTCATAATAGGTTGAAGGCGTAAAAAAATTTTGTTACTGTGGAAACTTTTGTTCATGAGTTAGCTTACAAGAAAAATTTAATTTTCTAATATATTGTTAACTTCTTATTCTGATATTATCTACGCAATATAATATATTTAAGAGCTCGCTGAATTTAAATGTTTAGAATGTATATTTGTAATACTTTGCTTAAAAAAATAAAGTACAAGCATGTATGAAGAAGTGAATATGTTGAGTTTTGTAAAAATTATATTTTTACATCCTCTACTACGTATAGTAAGTAGGGGAAGTATTGTATTCCACCCAAAAATTCGATACTGAGATTCCACTGGAAATACATGTTTTGAGGCTCCATGAATCCAATAAAGCATTTTTGGAAGCATGTCCGTGTGTAAGTGTGTCTGTCTGTCCGTCTGTGAAGAGCATAAATCAAAAACAAAAAGTCGGATAAATACCAAACTTGGTATTAATGGTTAGTATCTACCAAGGATGCGACACAAAGATTTTTCAAGAATATTCTCCCACATCAGGCTACTCTTTACATTGAACATTTTTAAAAAATTAAGATTTTCTCAAAAATGGCTCTAACGGTTTTGATTAAAATGTCATATGTTTAATACATTTTTATGACAAATGAAATATCTTATGTCTATATCTTGTATTTTCTGGGATTTTATCTTGAATTTTATCCTCTTCATTCGAATAACTTTCGCATAAGTGGTAAACCTTAAGTGATAGACAAAAGCTTACTACACGAATAATGTATATCTTATTAAAATAAACAATTTATGTTCTATACATTGTTTTGTCGAGCAAACCATTTCTGAGTTATTCCTCATTATTTGTTTAAATTTTGCAATACTTACACTTTTTCTCAAATGGGAATTCGTTATTCGTTTTTTTTATGTCCTGGACATGCAAAGAGAATGAAATGCTCCACATAACAACCAGCTCTTAAAATATTTGACTATCGCTTAAAGCCTACCATATTCCCCTTGCATCTACAAGAAAATTAGCAATAAGATTAACATCTCGATATCTCGATTAACATGAAGTAGATGAAAAATAAGTGTTTGTAAAAATAAGTGTTTGTACAAGAGAAGAGAAAGTCATGTGAGTGCAATACATCAGATTTTTTAAATAATTTATTTTAAAAGTCTTTTAGAATGTGCCGCAATATTTTGTTTATCATGGGAAAAGATTACAGATATAATTCACTTTACTTGCAGTTTTAATCATCTGTACATTTGCATACGTGGTTTACAACTTGTTACACAGCTTTAGTTAAGATTTTATCTGAATTTAAGGTTTATAAGGTTACTAACGATTTGCGAGGTATTTAAATTACTTACATTATCGAACTCCCATACATAAAAATTGTGTATAATATGTTCATATAATTACCAATTTATAAGAATATTTCCACGTTCTATTGCTTACGTAAACGTGCAGAGCTATGGGACGTGTGTCAATGCAGTGTGTCTCGTTCGATGTATTATTACGTCGAAAGCGCATATATATTAAAATGCTAAATCGTTAATTTAATGATGGACATAAAAATAAAGTTGTCCTTAAGTGAGAATAAAAACGGGATATTAAGAAAAATAATGGCCATGCCTTACTGAATGGCCCCATTGTTTAGCGACGACAAGAGAAAAGGATGAAGTTTGTATTGTAACTGTGTGCTGATTTGCTTTTTCTAATTGGCGCTAAAATTCCCATAAAAAAAATCTGATGTGCTACACTCACATGACTTTCTCTACTCTTGTACAACCTATTTTTACAAACGTTTATTCTCCATATGCTGCATGTTAATCGAGATATCGAGATGTCAATCTTATTGCTAATTTTCTTGTAGATGCAAGGGGAATATGGTAGGTTACAAGCGATAGTCAAATCTTTTAAGACTTGGTTGCTATGTGGCGCATTCCAATCTCTTTGCATGTCCAGGACAAAAAAAATGAATAACGAATTTGAGAAAAAGTATAAGTATTGGAAAATTTAAGGGAATAACAAGCAATATCTCGAAAATGATTCACTCTACAAAAAAAATGTATATGACATAAATTGTGTATTTTAACGCGATCTACATTTTTTGTGCAGTACAATTTTGTCTATCTCATGGTTTACCAGTTATGCAAAAGTCGTTCACAATGAAGAACACTTTTGGAGACATTCCCAGAAAATTCGAGATATACATTTCATTTGTCCTGAAAATATCTTAAACATATGATATTTTAATCAAAATCGTTAGAGCCATTTTTGAGAAAATTAAAATTTTCGAAAAATGTTCCCTGTAAAGGGTAGTCTGGGGTGGGGGGATTTTCTTGAAAACCTTCATGTCGCATCTCTGGAAGATACTGAACCTAAATACTAAGTTTGGTGTTTATCAGACTGTTCGTTTCGGAGTTATGCTGTTCACAGACAGACACACAGACAGACACACACACACGGACATGTTTCCAAAATGCTTTTTTTGGATTCAGGGGGTCTCAAAACATGTATTTCCGGTGAAATCTCGGTATCGAATTTTTGGGTGGAATACAATACTTCCCCTGCTTACTATACGTAGTAGAGAAAGTAATACTATTTCGTGTCATACTGGGGCTTTTCGAAAATCATTCTCTTACTCCTGTTTGACAATGAGTATATTAAGAACAAGTTTTTGTGCCAGTTGAAGAATAGGCTTCTTTTGAGGAGAGAGTTTTCAAAACAGTGACAGCAATAATAACTGATAAGGCTATAGCATGAATAGGGTGCATTGATTTATTTTCTTCATATAGCAATATTTTTGTTGTACTCATAACAAAAATTAAAATACACTTCTCTCCTGAAAGCAGCTATTTTTAATTTATACTTTACTTGCTGGCACTAAATAAGTTCTTACGCACAACATTTGCATGTATATCAGCGACTTCTTTACGTAATTACACCCACATTAAGGCAGTAATCGTAGCGTGGAACAAGCTCTTTACAGCCCTCATCAAAAATGTAGCCGCATGGGAACACAGCCAAATTCTAACATTATCCACCAGCTCATCTTTGTTCTCTTGTGTTCCCACCCTAGCTTTCATTAGCGAGAACAAACGATTGTCGTACCAGGTTCACTCCCTATGATTCCAGAACACCGTGGTCATCTCATTTTGGTGAAGGTGATTTGTTAGGAGAGTGCATTGAATTCGTTTGCACTGTTATTCAGTTTCTGCCTGACAAACTGAATCCACGTTGCGAGAAAATCATACTTGGCGAGAGCTGCAGTCGTAGTAGCAAAGTGAACAACAAATATCAGCTAAACTGTGACAGGCACTAACAAGCAGGTCATGCGCATACTGCATGTGCTTTACGAGCCCACTAGAACTTGATTTCCCAACAGTCCTCGTACATCATTAGTTTACGTACATTTCTGCACTGAGGACAAAAACGATCAATTCATTTTCATTAATATGCGCATATTCATGCCCTTAAAGGAGAAAATGATAACTGGGTAAATGAAAATACTTACTCTATCAAAACCATTCTGAACTTCACTAATCGCCAGGAAACATTCTTAAAATGTATCATCGTGTAAGTCGAAAATTATTATGAGACATTTAATCTTTTATTTATCATTAGATCACCATCATAACCATTTTCACCATCACCACCATCACCATCATCATAGTCATTATTACCACCACAATCATCACCACACCACCACCATGCTCTTTATCACCATCATTACTATCACCATCATCGTCATATTGCCACCACCATCGTCATTATTATCATCACATCACCACCACCATCCTCTTCATCACTATCATCATTACTATCACTGTCATCGTCATTATTGTCACCACCATCACTACTATAATCACCATTATTACCGTCATCGTCATTATTATCACCACCATCACTATTATGACTATCATACCCATCATCCTCATTATCACCTTCATCGTCATTATTACAACACCATCATCGTCATTACCACCACCATTATCGCTATCATCACCACCATGCTCATCATCACCATCATCATATTTTTATTACCACCACCATCATCACCATCAGCGACATTATTATCACCACCATCGCTATCATCGTCACTATTACCATAACCATCTTCACCATCACCACCATCATAGTCATTATTACCACCACAATCATCACCACACCACCACCATGCTCTTCATCACCATCATCATTACTATCACCATCATGTCATTATTGCCACCACCATCGTCATTATTATCACCACAATCATCACATCACCACCACCATCCTCTTCATCACTATAATCATCATTACTATCACCGTCATCGTCATTATTGCCAACACCATCACTACTATAATCACCATTATTACCGTCATCGTCATTATTATCACCACCATCACTATCATTATGACTATCATCCCCATCATCCTCATCACCTTCATCGTCATTATTACAACACCATCATCGTCATAATCACCACCATTATCGCCGTCATCACCACCATGCTCATCATCACCATCATCATATTTTTATTACCACCAACCACCATCACCATCAGCGACATTATTATCACTACCATCACCATCGCTATCATCGTCACTATTACCATAACCATCTTCACCATCACAGTTATTATTACCACCACAATCATCACCACATCACCGTCACCATCCTCTTCATCACTATCATCATCATCATCATCATCATCACTATCACCATCGTCATTATTGCCACCACCATCACTACTATAAACACCATTATACCGTCATCGTCATTATTACCACCTCCGTCACCACTATCATCGTCATTATTACCCCACCATCACTACCACCACTGCCATCATGACCACCATTGTCACATTCTTCATTATCACCACCATCACTATCATGTGTGATGTGATGTGTGATCACCGCCATCATTATCATCACCACCACCATCCATCATCATCAGCATTATTATCACCACCATCGTCACCACCATCATCACTAACAATCATCACACTCTCACCATCTCCACCATCATTGTTACCATTACTATCACCATCACCATCGTCATCACTAGTGCACATTTTTCCAAATTGTATGTTTAAACGAAGCATTGTTTTCATTTAAATATTTATCAAATAGATTCCATTAATTTTTGTGCTGAATAAAAGCTTTAGAAATATATGTTCTTCTTGAAAGTCGACAATAGTTTCCGCTTTTAATGAACTTGCTTAGAACTTGATGAACGCTTTTTAAGTTTCAAACGGTACATTTTGAGTGTTAATGACACGACTGGTACCATGGAAATTATACATGGTTAACTAGCACATTGCTAGCTACGCGACACAAGGCCACAGTTTTGTTTCCCTAATTGGTGCTAGTTTAGATGCCGCGTATTTACCTTGCTGCACACGTCCCTAATTGCTATTTAATTCAGGTCACTAAAATATCTCGCAGACAATGATGAATTATGCTCGTTAGTTTGCTTATAATATACGCGTTTGTTTGCTAGATTGAAGAGCATCAATTCAAATATGTAGGTATAATAAGAGTAATGAACAGCACGCGGAGATACAGAAAGAAATCACAAGATATGACCGGAGATCGAACAGATATTTAATTTTCCGGGCAGGTGTTCTTTATTTTCTAGCTTAACCCTCTTAAATCCACGGTACAGATTATTTCGTTATCTTTTGCGAGTACAATGACACTAGCGCCTAGATTCATTGAGAAAAGGAAAGAGTCCTTTGGTTGCTGGTAAGAAAGAATGATCGGAATATAATTATCATATTTAAAACAAGAAAAAATGATTTACATTTCCCACTCATTAAAATAACTTTTATGCATCTATGTTCAGTGATTGAAAGTGATGACATTCAACATTTTAGTTGTCTGCAACAGTAAAAGTTTAGCATTTAAATTTTCTTAATTCTTTGAATGGAAATTGTATAGAAAAAACAACACAAACTTAAAAAGTACAGCTTGCAAGATTGCAACAGAAATAAGTTAAAATTGCATGTCCATCCAAAAGAATCAAATGTAAAACAGTTAACGACATAGGGATCTTATACAGAGTTCGTGTAAAAACTTATTCATACCACGTCGTGACGCATTATATGTATCTGGAAATATATCAAGTAACGAATACGTCTTTGCCTTCGGGAGGGGCTGAGACAACGGCCAAATGTTTACAAGAAGGTCGAAGAATTTAGGGATGAGCTCAAGAAGCAATTGACTGCTAATTTCTTTTTAACATAACTGACGTACACACGCAATAAAAACTATCTGAAACTTTAAAACGTGTGATTGTGCTAATTTGTATAATTGTATCATAATGTCATTAGATAACAGGAAATGTGTGTGAAATATTAGAACCCAAGAAATAACAGATATCATGGGAAAACTATTTTAAAAAGTATCTTCAAAATTTGGAACTGTAAAAATATGCTATCTGTCCGCAAGTCCAGTACAGACGTTATAATTTTCGATTTGTTCCTACGAAGGAGAAACTGGCTTATGAAATGCAATGTTAGCTGGAACAATGATAGTTACTTATTTTGCTCAGAACACAGCTACATTAAAACATGAAAGTTGCAGCCCTCTGAAAACATTTAATCAATTACAAAGTTAATGGATACGGAAATGCGGGACGTCATGGCATAACATGGTAATACTTCGAAAATCTGAAGTTAAAGCAATCCGATTTTCAACGCACGAGAACAACACACGAGCATCATTAGTTAGTATTATGTGCCGCTTGAATTATATAACACAGTACTGAATTTTGGCTAGCTCCTAATTTTTTCTTGCACATATTCCATTGCTGCCACCATTCCCAAACTTGCAGCACGGATCCCTGTTTGGACAGAATCACTAGATTAAGTGATTCTCGCTCTTAGCTCTCTGAATGGTAGTCAATAGAGGTGAACAAAATCCTGCATGTTATCGTTGTTGCCATTATAGCCATTTGAACTAAATTTATCCATTTCGAATACTGATCTAGCAGCAAATACTTCAAAATGCTACAGGTAGTATTTTATCTACTTTCTAGGTTCCATTTAGCCGTGTCCGAAAATTTTAGATACAATTTTTATACGTAGATCTGCTTGATCAATACCGTTATACAACATTGTGATTACTATTTTAACGAAACGTGAACAACAGAATTTCAACCTTTCTTGGCTTAATTGAACTAGAAACGTGTGATATTAATGTTGTTGTGCAGAATGTAAAAGAACTATTATTTACCATGCCCGCACCCAGAAAAAAATTTCGGGGGGGGGGGGTTCGGTTAGAAACAACGCAGTGCAGAGCAAGCAATCACTGGAATACGGTCACGAAACAAATGCAGTGCTAAAAGCGATTAGCATCCTTCTAGAGCCATTTGGACTATATTTTTTAGGCTTTCCTTTATGCTATATCGTGAGTCATACACAAGTAGATCTAAACTTAACAGTACCCCACACAGTTACCATGTACCTACTCCATACATGGATAAGAAAATTGCTTGGAAGCATTATATAGACAGGAAAAACTCATCATAATGAGGATATTCCACCTTACAGCAGAAGACATGGAGACTACTTCGAAAACCGGCATGATGGGCACCTTACTTATGTAAGGCGACAATATTAAGTTATCCTTTTTCTTGTAAATGTGCTACTAGCAATAGACCTACCATTATCTAAGTACATTTTTCCATATTGGTTTGCTATGAATTTAAATAAATAAAATTGTCAGACGTTTCGGGAGGGGGGGTTGAACCCAAACCCGCCCCCCTCTAAACACGGCGCTGTTACTTACTTAAAAATACATCCCCCAAAAGTTCAGTGTGATGTGCTGTACCAATAATGGGATATACCTGCATTAAAAAGAAAAAATATGGGTCACGTTCACAGTAGCTTTCTCTTCTTTCTCTACTCTCTCCCGCTTATTGGTGCATATAGGTACAAATTATTCTTTTGAAAGTTTATTTCCCAATCTCTTCATTTTAGTCGAGATAAACCTTCCCGGAAATAGCTGCATTACACATTTCGTTATACATAAATAGGGAATAGTCAAATGTTTTAGAACTGAACGCTATATGCTGAGCTTAAAATGCCATACTCTTTTCGTGACATCGCCAGAAAGAACTGAAAATCGACAGGATTTTAAGAGTGACTAAGTATTGAGCAATTCGAACCATTAATAGCGGATATCTCGGAAATGGTTGATGCCACAAAAAGACTATCTATTTGAAATAAATTGTGTGTCTAAAGAGATCTATAGTACATCTATTTGTGTATAGTACATCTTCGTCTATCGCTTAATTATCAGTTCTACAAGATTACTCAAAATGAAGCGGACTTCACAGGCTATTCCCAGAAAGTTAAAGCTATAGTATTTTTCATGTAAATATCTGTAATATACCTATGATATTTTAGTCAAAATCGTTTGAGGTATTTTTAGAAAATAAAAAACGTTGAAAAATGTTCCATGTAAACGGGAGTTTGGGGTGGGGGATTTTCTTGAAAATATTTGTGTCGTATCTTTGGATGATATTGAACCTAAATACCAAGTTTGGCATTTATCCAACTTTTCGTTTTTGAGTTATGCTGTTCACAGACACACACTCAAATCCCATGTACGTTCAATCCAACTCTTCTCCCCTCTTCTCCCTCCACCCGTAGATTCCTTTAAGCGAGGTATAAATATGAATTTCGCATTGGATGCTTCAGTGCTACGACCCATAGTTTCACTCATAGACTGAAACAAATAGAGACAAAAATAGGTGACGGAAGGAGATAAGGCAACCATTTCATCTATCAAGAAATTACTAAAAGACGGTGTTATAAGAAAGTGACTGAGCAAGTAATGAAATCTCATTTCATGTGCATCACAGAGAAATCCTTGCAAAACGAGATCCGATGTTAAAGCATATAAATAAGGCCTCTTCCCAAAAAGGAATCCACTATTATAAATCCCTTACTGTTTAGAGAATGTAAAACTACCAGAGGTAATAAGCCAGATTATGAAAATGGTTTGTAAAAATGCATCTAAACTCTTTTCCAAAACAAATAGTAGGTATATATCCATGATTTTATAATCAACCTTAAATAACACAAAATAATAAAAATTAATATTAATGACAAGTGAATGAATAAACAGATACATAAAATAAGTCTCATTTATAAATAATAATGATAATAATAATAATAATAATAATAATAATAATAATAATAAAAATAATAAACAACTGACAGCATTGTTACTCGTTGAACTATATATTTTAACGTTGGTTTTATTATTCGTTATCAGATATACACATTCCTCTCAGTCACACTTCCAAACTCTGTGGACTATACCAGTTAAAGCAAAAATTCCCTGTCTCACCCGGTAATCGAAAGCGGTACTTGCGGAATTGGAAGATTTTCTGAATTCGTAATTTTAGATAGTTTTTTGTACTAAACTTTAATACACTGGTTTTTATGGAACAATAGGTATAGTATAGGTGATTCAACAGGAGGGGACACCTCGCGCGCTGCGATCTGCACGGATCTATTACGACTACCACCCCCTCCAGGAGGAAGGGATGTGGTGAAGGAATCACAGGAGGTTACAGGCCGTAGACAGAGAGTCCACAGAGACACGCGGAAGTCCCTAACATTTCCAGACCCGTCCCACTGCTGGAGCTGCCGAGAGAGGGCGATGAACGACCCACCAATCAAGCGGTCCTCTAGTATCCACAAGGAATACTCTCTCCATTGAACATGCATCCGCGTCGTGGCACCGCCATACGCTACGAAACCTAGAAGCACAAATAAAGAAATAAAATATGAATATACTATTCCGGCACCTTGGTTACTACACCGGAACATACATTAAAATTTTATATTTATTCCAACACATACATTTTATATTGCATCAAATTTTTTCAGATAAAATAACTACAAAGTACACAATGTCTACTAAATAAAACTGAAATAAAAAAACAGAATAGGAATTATTAGATTAGAGTAAAGGCAAAAAAATTAATTACAATTTTAAATTCTATATTTATCTACACTTGCTGGAAACCAGCAAACTTAGCAACTATCTACTCCTATTTAACTATATTCACTGGAAACAAGCGAAAATGTACTGGTAGCCAGCACAAAACGTTCTACTAAACTACCAAGCATTTCAATAAATTTATATTTATATTTTATTGAAAAATTTCCTTAATTAAAAATTATAAAGTTAAAGTTATTTATTTATAACATTCCATTGTTTTCATAATAATTATTTGATTTATGGTAGTTAAATATTTTATTTAATTCATTTATAGGTTTATTATGCATTTGTGTTTATTTATTTACCTTGTAATATTTTACTTAATCTCCATATAATTTTCTATTATCTTCCTTTTTATTTATTTTATATATCAATTTTAAATGTTATTACTATATACTTAACCTAGAAGCACACCTGAAAAATAAGAAGGAAAAGGAATGAAGGAGAAACTATGAAAAGAAAATCTGTAGAGAAGCAACCATCCAGAATTCACCTACCGACCCGGGAAAAATCACGAAAAATTCATAGGTTAGAGCGGGCTGTCGCTGGAATCGAACACGGACCTCCCGAATGCCAATCACACACGTTACCGCACCGCCACCTCGCAAGGTAGAAATGAAAGCAAACTGCAGTTCTGTAATGGGAATCTGGTGATGCTACCCCTTTCTCTACTGCTGTCAGCCCTTAAACCATTCATAGCCTTTCTATTTTCTTACTTCTGAAATTTACCTAAGTCTGTCAGTCCTGTGTTCTCCCCCCCCCCCCTATTCTTCTAGGTTGTTGTAGCCTTCCTGTACTATGCATACTAAATTTTCCGACACTCAAGATGAAACTATTGACAAACATTTAAATGTAAATTTTTGTAATTATTGTCTCATTTTAACTGTTAACTGCTTGAAAGAGCGAGATTACGGTTTAAGTGTATGAGATGGTAGCGTTGCTTACGACCGCCTTAGAGCTATTTCTAGAATTACTATAGGTGAAAACAGTAAAGAAATTTAGTATTTACAGTTTATCAGTTTATTATCTGTGCCGTTAGAAAAGCTGCTTGAAGAATTTGTATTTAAAATGAAATCATTTGACATCAAGTACAGTAAAATCAATATAAGCCAAAGAAGGGGGGAAGCAGGTAGTTATATAATCAAAATAAAACTATTTGACATTACGGCAGATATTCAGTAATAACCTAAAAACAAGGCTGCTATGTAAACACCTACACGACTTTCTCTACCAAATATCAGGTAGGAGGTATTGTATATTCTATATGGTATAAAAACTTTATCATCCATCTACTTTCAATCTCTATAAATGTTTGCCTAGAAATGCTATGAAATAGGCGTTACAGATTGGTTGTATGTAATAAGCGAAAACAAAACAACTGCTTGTATCACAAGTCAGTTATTGTTACTAAATACCTCATGCGGAAACAGTATGAGTTAAAGCATATTTCACAGATAGCATATCAGAGTTCAACCTCAGAAAAGTTAAAATAATAAGTAACAGAGAATATTTCGGAAGCGGCAAATGGTATGAAAAATACTGCTCGAGACAAATTGCATATTTTAATGCACTACACATTTTTCTGCAGTAAGCTTTTTATCTGTCTCTTATGGTCTCTAAGCATATAAAATGAAATAATCAGACATAGGGGTTTCTAAGCATTAAAACCAGAACGAAAGAAAATAAAGTTGAACTGTTACTGGACTTTAGGCAGGGAAGCCCAGGTAACAAAACTACGCCGCATCTCTTGTACAGCGTGTTGGCGTTTGCAGGCAAAACTCACCTACGTGCTCAGTGACCCTTGCCGCTGTTGTTTACATTCCTGTATTGACATATGGTTTGAGTGTAGATAACTTGAAGACAAGTGTTTAAGAATACCTATGCCTGGTATTAAAAATAAAGAGAGTTCACAGGCTTTTAACAGAAATTAAATAGGGACATACCTACATCTTATTTATCATGCAAATATTTCACACATATCGTATTTTGCCAGAGTTTTCGTTTTAAAGTTATACTCTTCACAACATCACATGCACATGTACAAATGGAACCAGAAAACGTTTAAATATGTTCTATTGGTAAAATTTGGAAATAGTAATTCCGAGTCCAATACAATACTAGCTCTATCTTATGTAAGCGGTGGAATTACCTAATTAACAAAAATAATGTTTTGTGTCAGAATGCTTAGTTTCGAATGCACATCTATAGTTGGTTTCATTAATTCTGTGAAAGATTACTTTCCGATTTCGATCAAAATTTTCCGTAGAACTTTATTTTAACCCCTTTTTGGAGGAAATAATTTGAGGTTCCCAGCTCCCCCCCCCCGCGTTACAATCTATGAAGGGCCTTGACCTTCAACCCGACTACCGGCCTCACGTCCATGTCGCACGTCTCTCCCAGTTATCTCTAAATCAATTTATTGCAATGAGACGTCCAGCAGATGAACTGCGCTTCATTCTGGCGTTTAACATCTGTCATCACTAAGGCCTAGCTTTTATTGACCTAAAACTGTTTGTACGTATAGGTAATAGGACCCATGTACCTAATGACATAATAATTTCAAAAAATGATCTAAAACTGAGATTTCTTTAATGTATTAAAATTAGTACACAGAAGGCTATAAATTAATTTACACTTGAGTATAACGCTCTACAAACAGAAAACTTAGGCATAACAATAATGATGAGATAATTTAGAAGTTCCTGAAGAAGTTCTACGTTCTTGTTTGAAGAATCTAAAAATAAAGTTAAGAAAATTGTTGAAGCAGGTTTTACATAACTGTAGTATTAACTGTTTTGAATAATCAGATTATACGAAACTCATAGCGAATGAAGAGTATACGACATAAGAATAAGTCAATAATGACCTGTCTCATCCCTAGTTTGGGACATGAATTCATAACTGTAATGATATATGCTCCCCTGGCAATAGCCACCCCTCCATCCACAAGCGACGCTTTCCAGACTAACCATTATATAGGAAAGCGATTTTTTCCCCCAAGAATGCAGCAAAAGATTGATACCATAATTATTGACAGGAGTGTATAAATAATTAAATAAAGAAATAACAGTAAGATAGAGAAATAATTGCAATAAATAATTTCCATATATTAAATCTGTGTATAATGTAATAAGTTTGATTTGAAAGATTTGTCCGGAAAGAAAAAAGTAATTAGCGAGTCATGTTAAGAAAAGTCATTAGCAACAGCGTGAGTAGCGAACACGTTAGTACAAAAGTTTTTGGAATTCAGTTAGGTTATAAGCTTAGTACCTTTGAACAGTTACCTATACCAGAATTCTGCAAAAGAGAAAACGAAGGCAATTCTCAGAATCAGTGAGGAACCCAATAGTAACAAGGTAACTGACCCACACGTAGGATTTCTTAAACATTGTCCAACGCAAGAAGGGACGTTGGTGGAGTAGTTCTAAAGTAGATGGAGCTTAAAAAATAACCGTATATTGCTAAAATTAGCGTATTTCCTTTATTTTCTTCATGTACAGCCTTAGGAGCTTACAGTCTTTTACGATGATCGGCAGTTCGCGGCGCCTAAGACCGCTCTGTGTTATCAGTTACTTAGCGGTACCCGCGAGGGGTTTTGCCGGTAAGCATTTTAGCGACTCACGGCAAGTTACGCTCTAGTCTCTTTTATTGCGGAAACAATTATTTCAAATCGTAAAATTCATACTGCTTAAGTTAGCAGGTATAATAATTCAAGTGTTATAGTTTCAGTGCTATGATTTATAAACAGTTTCATTCTTTATCTTCAAAAGGTCGGCAACTCACTTCAATAGCTCAAGTATTAGATCACATTACATTTCTCAATAAATTTAACTGGTGTTATCCTTCTCATTACACTCACGCATACCCTGAGAAAGCATTCATAGCTCTACCACTAAAGCAGCTAGCGCACGAGACAACAGAACGAGTTACGAGATAACATCAGAAGCAAATAACGAATACATTATCAAAATTGTCGCATCATCGTATGGCTACAAAATGACGACCATCGTCCGTCTTCAAAAATATGGCACATCGTGGTGCAATACGTTATCAGGATGTACAAAGTTACGCTCATTTCTCAGTTGAATAGTGACTTTTTTATGTTTGAAAAGTTATCCAATTGTAAATGTAAGCAAAGGACCAAAACAAATTCCTAAAATAGAAAACGGCATAAAATGGCCCCCCCCCAAAACCGGTCTAATAAATATGCATTTTCATAATCTGGGACCCGTGCTAAGAATTTAAGTACATGTTAACAATGCCTATGATGCAATAATTAAAAGATGACATGTTATCAAAATCTCGCCCCTGATCATTACAATTACAATCTGAAGAAGAGAAGGAATTTCAGCAAAATGAAACCTGAATGAGTACAGAGTAACCTGGTATTCATGTTTTAAAGTGAAGGGAAACCTGCAAAACTGTTGCTAACCTAGCAATTTGAGTCTGTCGGGAATAGAACTCGGTATTAGAATGCGTGACTCAAATTTTAATATTCCCGTTGCATTAATATGCTGTTAATCTTCCGTAATCATCAACTGCGCTGCCAATGTAAAACAGTGATTTAGGGTACAAAGAACGATGCCATAGCGCAATGGAATTCTTGACAGTAGTTTCCTTGCAGACGTGTTCGACAGAAAGCGGGCATGTGTGTGTATGTACCCACACAAGACAGAGGAATTGAAGAATGTTGTTGGTTCTCGCGCGACTGAGCGGAACGCTTTCGTAAACTTCCGCCGTGAAAGTGCCGTGCTTATCGGTTACACAATCTCCACGAGTACATACAACTTCATAGCCTGCATGTCTAAGAAGCTACTGGCCAGAAATGTATTTGTGTATTGTTCTCGGTGTGGGCGGACCGCTTTTAGACAGCAACTAAGTTAAGACCAAACACTTCTTGCAATAATCACATTATTCAGCTCTTTAATGCCGCATGATGACTGCTTAATTTTAGACAAGCTAACGGATACAACGCTAATTCAAATAATTAGCCCGATAGCACAATGCAATAGAAAAATAAAAACGCCAAATGATCCACGAGTTCTTCATATTGCTTTTATGCTACCCGCATCACAGAGAACGCAAAGACATCGATCCTTTATCCCTTCTAGAGTGATGTGATTGGGATCATGGGCATGACGTGGGACACAGGTTTGGTGGGTTAAATGAAGTCACATAACGAAACGTAATATAAAATACATTTAGAATTTGAAGCATTAATTCTTTTAAAACATTACTACTACTACTACTACTACTACTACTACTACTACTACTACTACTACTACTACTACTACTACTACTACTACTACTACTACTACTAATAATAATAATAATAATAATAATAATAATAATAACACATCACCATGAAAACACGTTTAACATAATTTATTTCGTCATTTCTGTCAATTAGCAAACGAATAAAAAAAAATTAAAAATCTGGTGTGTAACAGTCGTACAACTTTCTTCCGAATTATTTTGATAACTAATCTTCAACTTATTCATACTAATTTTTTTTTCTATCGACTTTCATCATGAATATTCGCAAGAGATGATTTGAATTAGTTAACACCATGGTTTGCCCCCTGAGATTGCTAAAAATCAGTGGATGTTTAAACCATGAGTTTAAAAAAGCTTTGCTTGAGCTATGAGAACAAAGGAAGTAAGCGTTAACAGTATTGGTCTGTAACCCTGTTTATGATAATATGTTACTGCATGACAGGAAAGAGCGATGATCTTTGCGCCAATCCCAGCTTACTGTTAGGGAAGCAAATATACAATAGCGCGGAACCCCAAAGTCAGCACGCCTGATCGCTTTCTCAAGGGGCAGTTTTTTCGGTGATACATGTCTCACGGGCCTTGGCCGACCAACCTGACCAACCGACGCTCAGATGCGCCCGACTGAAGTGGATAATAATCCAGCTGATATGGGAGGAGGATGATGTAGTTAGCACCATGTTTCTCCCAGACGGAATGTAGGTTCCCTAGACCTACAGGTCGCTTCTTAGCCTAGCTCCTTAAATTCATCACGATGAGGGCACCGGTCCTTAACATAGAACCAAAAATCCGCAACCCGCCGTATTCCGTGGACGTGATCTGGAAAAATATCTACGCTCCAACCCACTAAGTCATAGCACTGGACAAAATGTTCATAATGCACAAGTATTTTGACTGAAAAGCATTCCATTAATTTACCTATGGATAAAATATAATTTATATCCTTTACTTAAAGCAACCCAAAATAAAGTATAAAGCTAGGAAAATTAGTGGAGGACAAATATTCCCCTTGACCTGCATCCTCCATGCCTATGCTTGAGTTGATGCTGTGGAAGACAAGTGTTCGTTAGCAGGCTTTTGAATTCATTGCTACAAACTAATGAATTCTTAAAACGTTACAAAACAGAATAACATTATAAGTGCAGCTACTGTACAGGTTGTAAACTGTCCTATGTTGTCCTATGTCGAACAAAAAACACGTATTGCTGTCCAATGCATAGGTATCGATATCATTCCGACTCCTCACCAGAGTTTTTATTATATTTTTTATTTTGGGTTTTACTGTTTCTGTCACTTTCTTGAAGAGTAAGTGGACGATATATTGCATCCCATCGAAATTCGATTTCGAGATTCACGTTTGAGCTTCGCACGGAAACGCAAGCTTGAGCTTCGTTGAAACCCAAAAAATAGTGTAAAAAAAGGTTCCACGCGCGTGTCATAACTCAAAAACAAGAAGTTGGATGAACACGAAATTTCATGTTTGAACCAGACGCTGTTTCCCATAATAGACGAAGTATTCAAGAAACTTTCTTCATCCCAGATTAACCTTTACATGAACACTTTTTCTTATTTTTCTATTTTCTAAAAATAGGTCCAATGGTTAAATATATTTACATTATGTTGAATTTTCTGTGATTAGGCTATAAAGTCATCTTCATCTTGAGCCAGTTTTGTACAATATTATGTAAGAGGTAAACCATGAGTGACAAAACCACGCTCCACGAAAAAAGTAGAGCTAACAGAATTATCGAATAGCTTAGCTTTTTTTGTGCATTAATCTTTATCCAAGTATACGTTGTTACATCTTTTAGATTTCCTAGGTTGAACCGCCTCGCTCTGTAAAGCGTCTTTTCTTTGTTCAAAATGTCAAAAAAAAAAAAAAAAAAAAGACTTACGATATGTTTGATTTTTCTTATTTCGCATGCAGTCAAGTTCATATTGAATTTATAGACAAATATTTTTCATAACGTAATGGGAACAATGGAATAAATTTTTATAAGAATTATGTAATATAAAGGTAAAGGTTATGTGAGTGTGTCATAGCTTTTTTAATATTTTTAAGAACGCGGGAGGCATAAAATGGCTGGGGAATCTAGACATTTGTTTGCTTATGTTTTTCGTTTTACTTTCTTATGCCTTCTTTATGTTTTGCTACGTATTTTACACACCCACTCCTACAGAAATAGTAAAAAATTAATAATAAATGCATCATTCATGAAATGGTGTTTGGTTTGGAAATTACTATGCATGTATATAACCTCTGCATTTAATATTCCTTGTTTAAAGCGTTCTTTTCACATTCCAACACCGTGTTACGAAACCTGCTTGCTGTCTTCATCATATAGCTATCATACATATACAACAGCAGGGAAAATCTCATGCTTTTGCAAGCTACTGTTGATAAGGTCTTAAAAATAATTTGGAATTATATGGCTGCTATATAGCGGGCAAGCAAAACAATATCGCCATTATCTATTTCAGGACATTGCAGTCTTAAGAATTGCAACAGTCTGGTGAACCAGGTGTATATTTTAGATGTAATTTTTTGTTTGCTTGTATGCAATTGAACTAAGCGATAATGGACAAGTCATAAAAACGATACACTTTTATATATTTTCAAGGGGCCCTCAAACATGTGAGCACCTCGGATGATAGATATAGGGTATACAACGGAGGGGGACATCTTGCATACTGCGACCTATATAGATTGATAGTGGTTACTATCCCCCAGGAGGAAGGGATGAAGTGAAGGCTACAGGCCGCAGGCAGATAGACCAGAGACGCGCGGAATTCCCTAACAATTACTAGCTGGAAAACCCTCCCGCTATTACAACTGCCCAGAGGGGACGAAGAACGACCCGTAGAACCAAAAAACCCACTAATGTCCGCAAGGAATATTCTTTCCTTGGACAGAATGGATGCGCGCCATCTGTCCGGCACTGCCTCACGCCACGAAACCTAGAAGCACACCTGAAAAATGAGAGGGAAACGGAATGAAAGGGGAATGAGGGAAAGGAAATCACCCCAGATTTCACCTGTCGACCAGGAAAAAGCACGAAAAACTCAAGTTCACAGGAGGCGATCGACGAGAATTGAACCCGGGGCTTCCCGATTGCGAACGGGATCGAATGTAGCACTCACCTTAGGTAAGCGTTAGAGATATACAAAATAAGTACAGTGATAAATAAAATGGATAAGGGATTTTGTCGTTTGAATTCAAAGAAAACTACATATGCTTAAAGTTTTGGTTTCATACATTTGCATGTTAAAGTTTTCTGAAACATATTTATTTTAATTCTCGCTACGTTGTTTCATTTATACGAACAATGTTTCTAACGTTATATGTAATCACGAAGTCTCGACCCTCATTACTATAGGTGCTTAGCTCTACTGAAATTGTTGCTATGTAAAGGTAAGGTCCCTTTATTCGTGGCTAGGCACAAGTAACAACAGTAGGGTTCGAGTAATACGACACTACACAAGAATGGAGAATTATAGTCCAAGAATGAATAGCACTTCATCAGTAGTAAAAATGTAGGATGGCATAGAAATAAATCCCTGCAGTAGTCATTATCCAGAAGAAACACGAAAAGAAAATAAAGATTCAAATGGAGAATCCATGTACAAGTAATTACGGTATACACAATTGCAAGTAGTAGACTGAATAACAGACCATTACGCAGTTAAAGAGGGCGAAGACGCTAAATTGTAATGCGGGAAAAGGGGAGCGCTAAATGTGCTTCGAGCCCCTTTTAGTGCCTCCACGGCGGCGACTACATTGCGCATTATGGATGTTCAAGTAACAACCCAGATTCATCAGTGTACCTAAGAGAAAACAGCGTAAACACAATGGCCTGCATTTAATGTATCCAACTTTGTGTGAATGTTTCTTTTGGTATACTTGCCTACCGTCAAACAACCGGAAGAATTTGTGTACTTTTTCAAATATTACGTCGCTTTGTTTTCTTCAAATAATTTCTGTTAGCCGTGATTTTTATACACTTTTTTTTGTTATTGTTAATAATACTGATTTTGATGTGAACCAAAACTTTAGAGTTAGCAAACTTCTGTGAGTTTGTTTCCATGTCTAAAATTACCTAACGTTAATGAAAGTCATTGCAAATACTCATGTTAGATGACATGTTTACATCTAGTTTTCATTTTTTTAAATATTCCAAATCCGTTTCTTCCTCTTTAACCTTATTATGTGGCCCTTCCTTTCATAGCAGCACCGAGAAATATTTTCTTGAATATCGAAAATAAAATCACTGCTAAATTTTGACACTCGCGTTTATAGCTCAGAGGCATTTTATTGATGTAAATATTGTAAATAAATACAAAAAACTACCTTAAAATTGTTAATAATTATGCAAATGCAAAATATGTACAATTTAAGAAAGAAACACTGTAACTACTTATATCCCTAAACGTTTCGACAACGCTCACAAAAACATAAAGAAGCAGAAATGTATCCCAAAAATAATGAAATTACCTATACTACTCTTACTACAGATACATTTTGATTTTATCAATACATTTATTGAGAGGCCAGATCAGGATTAGGTTTATTTAGAGAATATCAAAATCTAGATGGACTTAATTGAAACATTTCACCAATGAAATGAATTAAATTATATAAACAATAGCTTTCATTATCAAATCCAGTAGAAAAGGTACAGCCATTTTCAAATAGGTATGTCGCGTTTAAAAACAAGTCACCATCGCAGCAAGTCAATACAACCAACGAGAAAGTAGAGCGTTTCTAACCCAAAACATATCGTTTGCTCAGTATTACAAGGTTGTATGTAGCAGCAATAACTTTTGAGAAACAAGAGTTTGAAATTTCTGATTTTGAGTGAGCAGTGTGTTGATATTATCCGGCCATTATTTTGTTGATTTCCTAAACAAATATAAAAATATACATTATACATACTATTAACTTCATAATATTATTATTTTTGAAGAAGTTGTTTAATGTTATATTTCTGCATAGGACCTTGTAACACAAACCACAATGTATAATTGAAACAACAAAGTTGTATGTAAGCATTCTGCATTAATAGTCTGAGATAACACTTTGCTGAGATAGCTTTTTGCTTTAATTATTATCAAGTACCGTCTTAAAATAACTAAACTTACTCAAGAAATTTGCTGAAAAATAATCAGCTCTGTTTTCAATATTGATTTCACTTAATAATAATAATAATAATAATAATAATAATAATAGTTTATATTGTGGCCAAAGACAACATGGAATCACATTTTAATAATACCAGTTTCAATTTATATAGGTAATAAGTTGACACAAAGTGAAGAATGATAAAAAATAACATCTCAACAAACTGACTCAAATAAGCTACTTAGGAATTCTGCTCTTGGTAATGCTTGAAAATAATATTGTACAGCATTATCATAATACAATCACTAATTTTTAGTAATGTGAAGTGAACATATATAGTACAATAGCTTCCCCTTCCTTATAAATTTTTACAGAACTAAAGAATAACACAGCTATTCGTTCAGAAAATAAAAACACCAGCTTTCAATAGTGTTGGTTTAACTAAATGTGCTAAATTGATAACACAAAATATGCAAATGAAATATAATATATAATTATATTTCTGAACAAAAATGCTTTTATTGGTTATATTTTCTCTTGCACTCATTTTCTTTGGCCTCTTCTTAATAAGGCTTCAAAGAACTTCAGATATAAACTTCAGCATTGCCTTGAAAGACTTAATCTTGTTTGGTGGGATTGTTGTTAAGATTTTGGCTGGTTTT
Source organism: Deroplatys truncata (assembly GCA_030765065.1). NCBI lineage: Eukaryota > Metazoa > Arthropoda > Insecta > Mantodea > Mantidae > Deroplatys > Deroplatys truncata. Next base: position 111,654,715 of record CM060979.1, read on the forward strand.
GGTATTGGTATTTCATCAAATTCTGTGCACTTTCTTTAAATGATTAATAAATATTTCAAATTAACGTTATTATATTCTTTCTTGCTGTGACTCTGTTTCCTTTGTAAGCATGTGAGTGACTGAGGGAATTTAAGAGATGTCAGTTTTATAAATGGCACACTTTTATACTTGAAAAACTTGGAGCAAACTTGAAAGTTATAAAAGGCATGGGGTTGCATCTGCAAAATGTTGTATGGTTTCCTTTTACAGGCTGATTTGAGTAGGCACAACAGGGAAACTGGTGAATAAAACTCTCATTCTGATAAACTTCTTTCTAGGCAGCTGTGAACAGAGTCAATTTCCAGGAGCACAGAATTTCATAGTTATGTTTTGGATGCTTGCTAGCTTACTTCTCACACTTAATAAACCTTTATATTATTTTAAGGAATGTACATTTACCATATACATACACTTTGTCAATTCATACACACAAACATTATTACTATAGGGTTCTAAGTATACATAGAACTTTGAAACCCTCAGAGAAGAACAAAATCCACATACAACCAATTTAAAACAGCTGTTATGTTTATACCAACAAGTGCTGTCGCCTTCTGATAATATTATGAAGTACAGCTCAAATCATACAACCTTTTAGCACTAAAACTTTAATTTCTGAATTTTCCTGACATAGAACCTTGTAATATTGAGCCAGCGATATGAGACTATATAAAAAAAGTTCTAAGGTCTATAGAAATAAAAGTAAATACAGAACACTTTAAAGAAAGGAAACTTAATATAAATTAAGGTTCGTGTAGTAAACATTAATAATTTTAAACAGTACAGTTATTGAGAGCACAATTATAATTTAGCGGTGATACGACTAGCTTTGCAATTCGATCATCTTCGTGGATCCTTTCATATAAAACTAAAGCTAGGGAAATGACAAATCCAAAATTGGTAGTGATATACAAGTATTGGTGTATTAAAATTCAATAATAACTGTTTGATTGTGGAAATTAGAATGATACATTCCTTCTCCTTCCTTCCGCAATTCCAGAGGAACCTGCGCTCTTAACTGTATTTCTTTTAGTCCTTCTCTTCTTCTACTTAATAGCAGGAGCGCGATTCCAAGTGCTCAAGGTGTGAGCTTCTCCTCCCTCCTATTTCTCTCCTGGCTGATCCGTTACTACCTACCTGTATCAGTCCGGAGACCTAAGTCCACCAGTGACGCTCTGCTGTGTCAATGTGCATATTGTAACGCGAACCGTGTAAAAGTGGTGGAGATTCTCCCCGCAAGCCTTTGCTTAACCACCCGATACTATCACTAATACCAATTCATTGAGCAAGGATCGTGATGCCCGAAAAGGAACAACACCTCACACATTTAATACCTAGTATCGCGTCTCTAAACTGGGCAAACTCCTTGTTCTGCTCCCGTATTTGCCCTTCCAATTTTCAGAGTTCTCTTCTTAAATTCTTTCCTGGTTTTGATTTTATAGTTACACCTGCCTTAAGTATTTATTTTGCAGCTGTCAAGAAGCAAATCTTGCTACAGCTTGGTCTTAAGTCATGACATCGGCACAGAAACCAAATTCCTACCTTCAGTGGACGATTCCACTTTTGCAGTGGAAATAGGGGTGACAACCCTTCCTTCTCCTCCCTCTTTATTGTCAATGGTTGATGGTCAAACACCCCCCCCCCCTCACCAACCTCAGGTATGTAATATTATGTTCCCGTTCCGTGCAGATCGGTGCCATCACTTCAGACCTCCTTTCACTGTCCCATCCTCCATCTCACCCGTCACCCTGCAACCTTCATCTCTCTAACACACTCATCAAGCTCATCTCGCCTGACCTTCGGCCCGCCAATACTACACTGGACCGGATTATTCTTTGTGCGTGTTGAATCTATCATATTTTATTGAATAGATGTTTAATTCTGTGCTTACATCTACATTACCTACTCAGTTTCTCTAAGAAGCTCACCTCAGCTTTGTACTACTCCACCACCCATGTTTCACCTTTATAAAGCTGCATAAGATAATCATAGTTTATTAAATTTTATTGCAATTTATTTTCTTGGTTAAGTTTATAAAAATTTAAGAGTTATTTCCCTTTCTAGTTTTGCATTTGTACTAAAACTGCATCCTGGATAGCTTGTACTTGATCCTTGGTCTTACGATTTGTCATCAATTACAATTTCTGTTTTCCCAAAACGTTTTGCATTCTCTTCATCTGATACTTTAAAACACAATTCCTGGCATAACTGATTTGGGATATGTAAAATGCACTATAGGTATATTTACTTCATTAATTCGCGGATTCACCGAGAATATATATAAAAAATCACAATCTTTGCGTCGATGGTTAATGTACAAAACGGTTTACAAAGCTAATAATGGCACCTTTCATTATTAACAATACAAGAAAATTAAGGAGTGTGTAATCCCCTCAACTCCATGAAATAGGTGGTATTTTCAGTGTCTCAGCTGGAATATCCTCGACCAGCTCTGCCAGAAATAATCTGAAGCAGTTTTATATGCTTTTGCTTTCTAACGAACTGCCTGCCATTTTACCGGAACATGGTGTCATTTGCTTTGCGCAAACTGTATTCCATAATCAAGTTTTCGTATTTCTGGTTCTAATAAATCTTAGAGTTAATCAAAATCGCAATGTGACAGTTAAGACCCAGGAAACCAAATGAATGAACATTCCGTTTTGGATTAATGAAACATGGCAAAGAAAGCTAGTCTCAGTGATTTTTGCAATGTTTGCATCCCAGCAGAGAGCCAGAAATGTAGAACACATTTCTTCCTCATTATGCGTTGAAAATTTGCGAATTTTGAATTCGATGGCAGCACTAATTGGCTAATTAAACGTTAGTGTCGATCCCACACTGCTGCCGGAACGTTTAATTAGATTTAAGACTTTTCGCTCGCGCGTTTTTGCTGTGTGGTGTGACGCAGGAAAGGCTGGTTTACTCAGGTTCCTGGTTCCACCTTGACGTCACGCCACGCTCAAAGCAAGGTTCACACTTTTTACTTTTTCTGCTTCGTACTTACAGTAAATAAAGGAAGTACCTATTGTATTCCAAGCAAATTTCGATACCGAGATTTCACCGGATATGCACGTTTTGAGGAACCCTGAATTAAAAATGGGATCTATAGATAAACTTCCGTATATATGCATATGTGTGTTCGCCTCTGAAGTCCTCTCATTCTGAATGAATTTTGATAACTGGTAAACCATAAGAGATAGACAAAATCTTATTGCACAAAAATAATTACATATTAACACACATTAAAACACAAAATTATTTTTTAGTTAATCGAGGTATTCGAGAGTTTACGAGATATACCTTATTATTGGTTTGAATTTTAAAATGCTTATATTTTTCTCAAATGGAGAGCAGTTATTTTGGGGAGAGGGCTTGTGGTTATGCAAAGACAACGGAATTTCAAAGCCACCACATAGTGACCCGTTCTTAAAGGATTTGACTGTCACTTAAGCCTATTGTATTCCCTTATTTCCCTTGTACCTACAAGGAACTACTTATATAATAACCATTTCTGTAAATGTGTATTTCGATTAGCATGAAGTAGATAGAATAATAAGCTTTTATAAGAATTGTTTGTTGAAGAATGGTGGAAAAAGCCATGGTAATGTACATCAGATTGTTATGTTAGTGGCTGACTTCCAATGATTAATTATTATATTAATTATGAAGCTTTGCTCTGTTAACTGAGTCGTACCCATGCCCATATGGAGGTTTGGCCTAGCTCCTGCTGGGGTTTAAGTTAGAGAAACAGGATAACTGCCCCCGTGCGTTGACTGTTTGATCCTACTTCGTCGGCCTATTGTAAGGATTAGTAAAGCATGTTACTATTTCTGTTTTCCTCAATAGTCTTTAATGCTCATTTAAGAGACATCACTTCATTGGAAATCTATCATTGATATTGCATTCTTTTACTTTTTGCTGAGAGAAATGTGCCTTAGTAAACATTTCTGTTTATAAAAATAATAAATAAACTAATCAACATTATGGCAACGATTAGCTAAGGCCCTTAAGTTATACTATAAACTGAAAGAATTTCACTAGTTATCGGAATTTAAAACCTAGGTTCCGTTCTGGTTTGCTTTTCTTTCGCCATCACACAAGCTTTCTCCTCTGTAACCCTATTGTAGCACAATTCATGTATAATAATATTATAAACAAAGAAAATCTGTATGTATATATGTATGTATGTGTCCATGTATTTATGTATGCATGTATGTGTTCATATATTTATGTATGTATGCATGCATGCATATGTCCATGTATTTATGTATGAATGTGTGTGTGTATATAGCGTAATCTCAAAAACTACTCTACCAATTTTTATAATTCCTTTACCATCGAAAAACCCCATTCCTTCTGACGGACGTGGGCTATTAAACACCTAATTTCAAGTCATAAATTACTAAAAGAGTAAAGGTATTTACAAAGCCTATGTTTTAAAATACGAAAACATTGAAATTATAAAAGAAGATAATTGCAAAGAAGGCATTCTTCATTCAAGATTTTTCGTTGAGATTGCCATGAAGTAGAAAACTCCACAGAAGATGCTTGTAAAATAAGATAAATACCGCTGATATTTCATTCCAAACAACATACACTATCTGATCAAAAGTATCCGGACACCCCACAAACATACGTTTTTCACCTTAGGTGCTGCATTGTGTTGCCACCTACTGCCTGGTACTCATTATCGCGACCTCAGTAGTCATTAGACATCGTGAAACAGCAGAATGGGACGCTCCGTGGAACTCACGGACTTCGAACGTGGTCAGGTGATTGGGTGTCACTTGTGTCAGAAGTCTGTATACGAGATTTCCACACTCCTAAACATCCCTAGGTCCACTGTTTCTGATGTGATAGTGAAGTGGAAACGTGAAGGAACATGTACAGCACAACAGCGTACGGGCCGACCTCGTCTGTTGACTGACAGAGACCGCCGACATTTGAAGAGGTCGTAAAGTGTAATAGGCACACATCTATCCAGACTATCACACAGGAATTCCAAACTGCATCAGGATCCACTCCAAGTACTATGACAGTTAGGCGTGAGGTAAGAAACCTTGGATTCCATGGTCGAGCGGCTGCTCATAAGCCACACAACACGCAGGAAAATGCCAAACGACGCCTAGCTTGGTGTAAGGAGAGTCAACATTACACGATTGAACAGTGGCAAAACGTTGTGTGGAGTGACGAATCACGGTACACAATGTGGCGATCCGATGGTAGGGTGTGGATATGGCGAATGGCCGGTGAACGTCATCTGCCAGCGTGTGTAGTGCCAACAGTGTAATTTGGAGGTGGTGGTGTTATGGTGTGGTCGTGTTTTTCCTGGAGAGAGCTTGCACCCCTTGTTGTTTTGCGTGGCACGATCACAGCGCAGACCTACACTGATGTTTTAAGCATCTTCTTGCTTTCCACTGTTGAAGAGCAATTCGGGGATGGCGATTGCATCTTTCAACACATCGAGCACCTGTTCATACTGCACGGGCTGTGGCGGAGTGGTTACGCGACAATAACATCCCTGTAATGGACTGGCCTGCACAGAGTCCTGACTTGAATCCTACAGAACACGTTTGGCATGTTTTGGAACGCCGACTTCGTGCCAGGCCTCACCGACCTACATAGATACCTATCCTCAGTTCCGCACTCCGTGAAGAATGGGCTGCCATTCCCCAAGAAACCTTCCAGCACCTGATTGAAAGTATGCCTGCGAGAGTGAACGCTGTCATCAAGGCTAAGGATGGGCCAACACCATATTGACTTCCAGCATTACCGATGGAGGGCGCCACGAACTTGCACGTAATTTTCAGCTAGGTGTCCGGATACTTTTGATCATGTAGTGTATATATAGATTGTAGGTTCAAAGAGAGGAATCCGCAAAACAAAAGAGAATCGAAACTGCTTATAGCGCTACGATACGAAGGCGATACCAATGTCAAATTGTTTTAATAACCCTCATGCAAGTATTTTCTTTCTACTTATGTTGTATTGAAGTTAGTAAGCAGGGTACGTAACTGTATAAAGAAGAGGGAATTGCTAACATTAGATTCGGTGAACCGATGTTTTATGACTGACAACGGGAAGATTATTTTTCTCAATAGTCGCAGACTGTCTTTTCCAAAGTGACCAAAGAGAATGTACAAAGGTTTAAAATTTCACTTCCTGTAATTATCTAAAAATGTACTAGACCATTCTGACCGATGCTTGTTCCACCGCCAAAGGGTGCGTATACACTATGCAGTATTTCCAGAACTTGTAAGATTTCGGGGAGAGGTTAAGGAAGTCAGACATTCTGCCGATGTTTTACATACTTTTGCGTGAATATCAGGGGATGTTTCATTCTTTACCTATTAGGAATAGCTGGGCCTGTACGAATTACAATTATAAGGGGTAAATAGTAGGATTACCCATACAAATCCTCTAGATCACTGTACAATAATTTCATAAGGAACAGGGGAGGTAAATGAAATCAATTCATGTGATTTAATTAGAAAGCTACCGTGCAACGTCAGGTAACCCAGCTAGTAAATTTAAAAATGCGCATTTTATATTAACAGTGGACTTCCTCCGTAACAGCTGATACATTAAACTGTTTCGTAGGTGTGCAAACAAAGAACAAAAATTAGGGGTTATTTCTGAAAAGACGTATTAAAATGTTAATCTGAGCATTTACTGTGTTTCCTTTGCAACAATCACAGCTAAGATACCCATCTATTATCCACAGTTTTATTTCTATGCCCTTAACCTAAGGTATGGGAAGTATTGCACTCAAACCTTAAAATTCAGTATCCCAATTTCAGAGAAAATTCTCGTTTTGGAGTCCCTGAATACAGAATGAGTCTTTTTAAAAAAGGAGCTTACGTTCGGATAGCATAACGCAGACGTGACAAATTGCTAAATATATCAATTTTTGTTTCAATCGATATATTTTTAAGATGAAAAAATACAATCTCCAGATCCCGAAGGACTCGTTACATGGACAACTCTTCGTTACATTTTTATCTCTCGAAATTGCTCTAACAATTTGATGTAAATAGCCCGTAAAGTCCTTTTCATATTCTCTGAATTTTATACACCTGGGGAACTATAAAATCCTGGAAAATTCCTATAGGAAAAGGCGGAAGTCATTGTACGTAATATCCATACCTATAAAGAGAGAAAATGTCTATGCATATATGTATGCATGTATATATATGTATATATTATGTACCTGTGTATGTATTTATGTGTGTATGTATGTATGTTTGTATGTAGATATATATATATATATATATATATATATATGTAAATTTCAACCGATTTCGAAAACTCTTTCACCATTGCAAAGTTCTGTTCTTTCTGACGGATATTGGCTATAAAAGACTTTCTAAGTTGAATCTATAAATTCTAAAATACTAAAAGGGATTTACGAAGCCTTCTTTGAAACCTGGAGTGGAATATAGCTGTTGTAATCCATAGAGAATGCGTGTATAAACAAAAGCTGATTACATTTTACTCTAAGCAACATAGGTGGCCATGATGTAACACTCAAGTAAACGGAAGACAGAGCTTAAAAACCGACAATCGATCCTATTTATAACTTTCCTGTGTATTATATGTATTTCTTTAATTGCTATTTATTAAATACTGCAGATATGTGTGTGTAATAACACAGTATCAAAACCTCTGAATAACCTTTAATCTAATTCTGTAGATGTATGCATTGAATTCTCTGGATGTCTGTATCTTCAATAACCCTCATGTAAGAAAGTGATGTTTTATTTCCTTTGTGCTTACGTTGTAATCAAGTTAGCAGGTCATGCTGAATAATTCTATAACAAAAGAAAATTGCCAACATTATAAATCGGCGAACCGATGTTTTATAATTAGAAACTGAAAAGATCATTTTTCTGGATGGATACAGACAGATGTGTCTATGTGTCTCTTCAGATTAATTTGAAGGCTGGTACCTACAGAATCTTCATATTTACCAGCTTCTCCTCTATTTCGCTGTATATGTTAAATGTTTCTGTGAACACTGTGTAGCTTTTTTATGTTATTAAGCAGCTATGGAACCAAAGAGAAGATTTAAAATGTCACGTACTGTGATTAGGTATCTAAAAAATCACTCGACCATTCCAACTGATGATTTCTCTACCCTCAAAGATACTTGTAGGCAATGCAGTATTTCCAGCATTTCAAGAAAATCTCTGCATGAAAATTTTTCGTTGTTTTTTATTTTCTCGAAAATTGCTGTAACGATTTTTATTAAAATACTATAAGATATTTACATGACAAACAAACAGTGGTTAGTTTATGGCGCGACCCTCGCGTCTATGCGTGCTCCCGCGCGCTGTCTACTAACCGGATTGTTTTCCACTCTAAAACTCCCGCGTTACTTATGAGCAGGGTTAGGATTATTAGGTGCGCACCTTTTTTCTTAGGGTAAGTTAAAGCTGTGCGTAAAGATATCCGGTGTGAAATTTTGTATCTAGTTGCAAAAAGAGGCATTTTTTTCTCGCACCTTTTTCCCTTTTTTTGGGACCTTTACCGCTTTATGGCACCTTTATCCCATTTTTCCCCAACCATGCCCATAATCCCCTGTCCCCCTTTTTTCTTTTAAGTTTCATTCCAATTTATTCTTTAACTTTCAATTAACGTCTCCTCAGCTTGCTGTGTTCGTGCGAATAGTAAGTCTACCTCTTTCAGCAAACGCCGCACGGAATTGAAAGCACACCCGCAACAATGGAAAATCATTATGTGTTCGACGAAAACCTCTTTCTCTCGCTTTAACGCTATAAAGTAGCCCGCAATAATGCAATTGACAATGAGTGATTCTCTCCCACCAGAATCAGTAGCCTGCTGTTCGTGAATGTGAGTTTGTTACTATGAGAGACGTCATGTGTTTGCGTGGAGGCGAAGGCTGGGCAGCAACCTCACCCGCGTAGTTCCAAGAATTATTAGGACTGGGTTCTGCTCGAAACTACTAGAAATCGCTAAGACTGAAGTTCCAGCATGAATGAGAACATTCTGGTAATGCTGCGGTGTTATAAGAGAATGTGTACAGCGAATGGACGCAAGAGTGTGCTGTGTGACAGTCGCAATGTGTTAGCAAATGAACTAGTGTTAGCTCTATGTTACATTACCAAACAAGTGTACTAGTACTAGATTTTACCATGCCAAAGGTGTCTAGTGCTCGATTTATGTTCTGTTGAGGAATTCAAACAAGATTTCATAGACACTGATGGAACTGTTTGCGATGTACTAATTGTGATTCAGGAATTTTGTTAGATGAAAAACACCAACGAGATCGCATCAAACAATACATTTCCAGCTCCAAGCATCAAATGAACAACACTCTTCAAGCAAACAAATCACGGCAACCTCTATTACGAAATGCGTTTCAACAGAGTTCTTCAAAAAGCCAACATTTGAAGGAATTAAACATTGATTTGTGTGCAGCTCTTACACAAGCAGGAATTCTACTCAATAAGGTGAACCATACAGCCTTCAAGGGATTTCTTGAAAAATACACAAAGTTGTCAATGCCCGATGAGAGTACTTTAAGAAAAAACTACATGGAGCCTGTTTACCAAGAAACCATAGAAAGAATCGAGGAGAAAGTGTCTGATTGCGATGTGGGAATCATTGTGGATGAAACCATAGACTCAATGGAACGATATGTTTTGAACATTTTAGTTTTTCCCCTAGCAGGGGAGAAAGTTAAGACCATGTTGTTAAAAATGTACGAGCTGCAGAAAGCCAATGCCAGTATAGCAATGCAATCCATTATGGACTTCTGCCAAAAACTCTGGCCTATTGGTATCGAGTTTGAAAAACCTCTTCTTGTGGTTACGGACCAGGCTCCATACATGGTTTCAGCTGTTAACCAATTGAAATCTTTATTTCCTAACTTGAAGCATACGACATGCTTAACTCATGCCCTTCTTAGAGTTTGTGAATCCATAAGAAACGAATCCGACATCGCAAATCAATTCATCTCTGCCCTGAAGAAGATTCTACTGAAAGCTCAGAGGCGTGTTGTTTACTACAGGGAAATCACTGGCCTGCCCCTTCCAAATTTCGCGGTCATTACTCGCTGCGGATCTTGGATTGAGTGTGCTGCTATGTTGTGTGAGAATTTTAACAAAATTAAAGAGTTTGTGCTTTCTTTGGATCCATCAGACGCAGGTGCAATTTCCAAGGAACACCAACTTCTGTTACCGGAGAAAACACATAATTTGCAGACAGAACTGTATTGTGTCCATAGTTACAAGTACCTGCCTGCAGCTATTAAACGATTGGAGGAACAAGGTCTGGAAAAGTAAAAACAATGGGATATTTTTACTTCCGTGAGGGAGCAGTTAGATGGCTTTGCCAAAGACAAACTTGAATCTAGTGTGCAGAAGAATCCAGACATTGAGGAATTCGCCACATCTGTAGAGTTGCCATTCCGAGTGAATACAAGGTTTGCCCCACTGGTTTCTATGGATATTGAAAGAAGCTTTAGCATCTACAAAGACATTCTATCTCCAAATAGAAACAGACTTACTTTTAAAAATGTGGAGATGCTTAATGTCTTGAAGTACAACAGCTTCATGTTTTTTCCTTCTTTTGATGAGTGATAATTTGATGTACTTGTTTGTAGTTCAATAAATTAGAATAGAGGAAAGGGAAATCGTTGGTGTACTTTTTGTAGTTCAATAAATTAGAATAGAAGAAAGAGAAATCGTTGAATTAGTTAAGGTAATGCACAACTGAAATTAACCCAAAATCTCAAAATTTAAAAAAAATATATATATATATATGTTCCCAAAAATTCTCTATTGCTTGTAGTTTTAGAATCCACTTTTATTTTTGACCTGGCGAACGCTTCAGGATCGTTACAGACTTTTTAAATAGCCTTGCGCATTTGGTTGCTAGCTGTTTATATTTTTAAAACTTCATTTTAAGGGCGTTTCTTATTTTCAGCATTTCTGCATATTAAAAATGTTCCACACGATGTAGTTTTCATCCACTCAAATTGACATTTTTTATGCTTATTTCAAAAACCCAAATAAATGAAACTGCCAATTAATTTTTCTGTGTAATGAATAGTTTTTGCACTACTACTTTTTGAAGATAACAATGTATACAAAAAAGTATATGACAGTTTTGTAGTTCCTTGACATAGAAGCAACAAGATTTTTTTTTAAAAAAAATGCATCATGTATTGCATTTTACATATACCCATAATTTTATATTTTGAAAATTAATAACTTGAAAAATAATTAAGATTTTGGATTGAAATTCACAAAACGATTCTATCTAAAGAAGACTGACATGTGGTTAAAACGTCAGCCCAATTGAATGGATAGTTTAGAAAATAGCAATTTCAGTTGTGCATCCCCTTAAATAAACCAGCACCTTATTGTCCCTTTTTCACATTATTTGAGCATGTTTTCCCTTCCCTTTTTCATCTGAAATTTGCACCTAAAAATCTCCTAACCCTGCTTATGAGTAATGGTAACCTGTAATGAGTACTAACCTTGTTATATAAGTGGTGTTAAAGGTGATGTCTATTGAGACATTCCTGGCATCTTCCGATGAAATTTCCATTCACACGCATCAGTCCTTCTTGCATCATTTTCATTTTGTTCAAGATCGGGAGAGCCGGGGAGGGGGGACTATGAGTCTTCAGAAGATATCCTATCATTTTTTGGGCAGTATGGGCTGTGGCTGTTGAACATATCCATTTTTTCTCTCATTATCTGACACTTGATAACATTGTGCAATAATATTTCTGCGGTGCCTATCGAATTTACGGTATCACTGAAAAATATGGGCCGCGTTATCGGTTTAGTTGTTACAGCACACCATACACCAATCTGTACTTTCTCTACCATGTACATAATAGGTAGAAAAGGTATTGCATTTCACCCAAAATTTCACTGGAAATACATGTTTTGAGGCCATCTGAATAAAACAAAATAGAAACAGGTCCGTGCGTGTGTCTGTGTATGCGTGTATATTTATGTGTGTATGTGTCTGTGAACTGCATAATTCAAAATGAAAAGTCAGATAAATGCCAAACTTGGTATTTGGATTCAGTACCTTCTAAAGGTGCGACACGAAAATTTTCAAGAAAATAACCCCACCCCAAACTACCGCTTACGGATCATTATTCGAAATTTTTTATTTTCTATAAAATGGCTCTAACGATTTTGATTAAAATACCACATATTAAAGATATTTACATTACAAATAAAATGTATATCTCGAATTTTTTGGGAACAGCCTGTGAAGTCCATTTCATTTGGAAAGAATTTTGCATAATCTTGTGTAACTGTAAACGTTAAGCGATAGACGAAAACGTACCACAAAAAAGTAGATCTTTTTAAAACACACAATTGATTTTAAATAATTTTTTTTAGCATTAGCCATTTCTGAGATATCCGTTATTAAAGGTTCGAATTTTTCAATACTTGATATTAACTCTCATGGATTTTCAGTTGTTTCTCCGATTGCATGGAAACAGTATGGAATTTCAAGGCCAGTATACAGGGTGGACCATTTAAGTTGAGACTGTACAATATCGCCAAAACTGCGTTTCAGAAATTCAGAATTTTCGTTGCTATTTACGTTGGTGTAAGGACAATTGCAAAGTGCTTTATACAAATGTTGTTAGTTTTTTATAAGGAGTGAAAAAACAACATAAAAAGGTAGGTTCTCATTTAAAAAGTTAAATTGACCCTAAAATGACCATCGCAACACCCTCCAAATAAAACACGACTAATGGCATTTACTTCCCCTCATAATATCAAGCAACATTTATTCAAGATATTTCTTTCTATAACGCTTAGTTTTGGAGATATTGTGCAATCTCAACTTAAATGGTCCACCCTGTATACAGCGTCAGTTCTTAAATATTTGACTATCGCTGTTCTCTTTGTATTTATAACGAAATGTGTAATGCAGCTATTTCTGCAAAGATTTATTTGGATTAAAATGTAGTAGATAGAAAAAATAAGCTTTAGTAAGAATAGTTTGTATACCTAGTTATAAAGGTAGAGGGTAGAGAAAGTCATGTGAATGTTCACATCGGATGTTTACATCATATAACAAAATTGCGTGAATTAAATGAGAATTCTCTGTGGTCCATTATATATTGTTCTGTGGGATAACTTGACCATTTAAATGAAACTAAGCCTCATCTGAGGAGATTATTAGATGTGGGTCAGCAGTACCGTCAACAATATTTTCTAAAATCCAATTACAGAAATGGACTCATTTTTTATCGTCACGAGGTTATAATTCATGAGCAATAGTCACTTTGTAGAGTTTCAATCTTAAACATTTAGCAGCTGTATGAACAGAAGGTTTTGAAACACCAGTTGCTGTACAACGCGTCTAAGATTTCTTTGGAAAGTGTTCGAATGATGCATCAATTTCGTCAATTTTTCCTCAGTTAGAACATGTCTTTTTCGCTTCTTGGGTTTAGCGTTTAGCCATCCCATTGTCCTAAACGTATTAACCAGACATTGATACTATCTCTATTTGTAACTCGAGTACAAGGAAATGACTCCTAAATTTGTCTACACACTTGACTACATGATTCGGTTTTTACGTATGTATCGTATATAAGAATTCTTTATCCAAGCCCAATTTCGGTGGACTAATAACAAGACCAGCGTACATCAACAACAATAAGAATACTCTAAAGTAATTCTCACACAACAGATATGTTTGAATAACTTTTCACCTTTGTGATATACGATGAACAAACTCTATTGTTTACAGCACGAACACTAGGTAGCAACTGGCAGTTGACACTCACAGCCGATCAGCGTAATCTTGAGCGAGTCATTCACTTCTAGTGAGATAGAGAAATAATATCACCGCAGTGCAAGCGAACCACACATGGACCCGATCTGTGGGCGGGCCATTAAACGACCGCTCTATACCTATGTATTTGTAATTTTCTGCGAATAGCCTGTGAAGACTATTCATTTGGAATGAATTTCATATAATATTTGTAACGTATAAGAGATAGAAAACAATTTAGTGCACAAAAATGCAGATGTTGATAAACCACAATTTATTTCAAATAAAGTCTTTTTCGTAGCATTAACGATCACCGATATATTCTTGTTATTGGTTGAAATTGTCAGCTACTTTATTCTTTATATAAGTGCTAAGTTGCTATTCACTTTTCTCCTGAGATCATGCAATGAGCATGACAATTCAAAGCCAGCAATATAGCTACCCTCTTTTAAAAGATTAACTATCGTTTCAGACTCCTGTAGCCCTCTTATAACTACAACAAAATGTGTAATAAAAGCACTTCTGCAAACCTTTAACTCGATTGACATGAAGTAGATAGAACAATAAGTTTCTTATGAATAGTTTATAGAAGGGTGGGTAGAGAACGTCATGTGAATGTAACCCATTAGATGTTCACATTCTTAGTACCTGCTTAAAGTAAATAGAGGAAGTGCTGCATTCCAACAAAAACTTCTCACTAAATAAACAAAAAATCTGATGTGTTACACTCACATGACTTTCTCTATTCTTGTACAAACTATTTTTACAAACGCTTATTCTCCATCTACTTCATGTTAGTCGAGATAGACATTTGAAAACATTAAGTTATTGCTAATTTTCTTATAGGTGCAAGGGGAATATAGAACGCCTTAAGCGATAGTCAAATCTTTTAAGAGTTGGTTGCTATCTGGAGCTTCCATTCTCTTTGTATGTCCAGGATATAAAAAAACGAATAACGAATTCGCATTTGAGAAAAAGTATAAGTATTGGAAAATTCAAACAACTAACAAGGAATATATCGGAAACGGTTCACTCGAAAAAAAAAAAGAAAAAAAATCGTATATGACATAAATTGCGTGTTTTAGCGAGATCTACATTTTTTTGTGTGCAAAAATGTTATCTATCTCTTACGGTTTACCAGTTATTCAAGAGTCATTCACAATGAAGAGGACTTTTGGGGACATTTCCAGAAAATTCAAAATGTACATTTTATTTGTCATGAAAATATCTTAAACATATGGTATTTGTCATGAAAATATCTTAAATATATGGTATTTTAATTAAAATCGTTAATGCCATTTTTCAGAAAATCAAAAGGGTAGTCTGCGGTGGGGGGATTTTCTTGAAAATATTTATGTCGCATCTTTGAAAGATACTGAACCTAAATACCAAGTTTGGTATTTATCTGACTTTTCGTTTTTGAGTTATGCTGTTCACAGACACACAGACACGCAGACACACACACGGACCTTTTTCTAAAAGTGCTTTTTAATTCAGGGGGCCTCAAAACATGTATTTCGGGTGAACTCTCGGTATCGAATTTTTGGGTGGAATGCAATATTTCCCCTACTTACTATACACAGTAGAGAAAGTATAAAGAAAAAATGTATAAAAAGGTACAAGTGTCTGTGAGCGCGCATGCCTGTGTGTGAACAGTAGCATAATTCAAAGACGAAGACTCCAACACCTCAGGAAAATCTCCCACCCCAAGTTACTCTTTACGTGGAAACGTTCGTCTTGATTTTACTAAAAAAAATTTTATTAAAATACCATATATTTAAGATATTTATTTACTTGAGAAATAAAATGTATATCTCGAATGTTCTGGGAATAGCCTGTGAAACTTCTTCGTTCCACGTTGAATGTTGTGTAATTTTGTACACTATAACTGGTAAATTATAAAAGACAAAACTTAAAACCATGCATAAAAAATATCTACACAATTTATTTCCAATAACTTTTTTGTGGCATCAGCTCTTTCGGAGACATTCGTTGTTATATTTTATTTGTTGGTTTTTTGTATACTTTTGTGTACTCCAGTTTTTTTTTTTTTAACGGTTAATTGGTAAATTCAGTTGTTTCTTGCGATGTCATGGAAAGAGTACTGAGTTTCAACGCCAGCATATGAAGAGCTTCGCGGTAACATGTGAGCCTCTACCATCGTAATCATCATCTGTTTCAGGCGACGGCGATTGGTGTGTTGCGGCGGGACGGAAGGATTTCCTCTGGCACGACGCTTTCTGGGAGGGGCTCGTCCATACCGGGACCCCGAGGTTGACCGCTGACGTTGGGATCATTAGGTGCGCACATCATGGTTCGGATATGATCCCCTTTCATCCCTTACTCCCAGTGGTCAAGTTGGAAGCACAAAGGACTTACTATGGCTTACTTGTGGTGCTGTGCTCCAGTACGACATTTGGCATATGACCAGGAGGGGCTCTTAGCACTTCGACCTAACGAGATCTTTTGTACCTAGACCGCTAATGGGAGGCCCCCGGAGGAGGGGTTAAGTGAGAGGAGACAGAGGGCGGCCGGATCAGGAGGCACGACAGAGAAAATGGCGGCGGGGTCCTTACATTTTCCAGGTTGAAATTCCCCGGTGGTAACCGATACAACCCCCTCACCTCTGCAGGTTTGCACATCCCACTGGGGGCTCGGGATTCGGAAACCGCCTCCATTCCGGAGGACGAAATTTTACAGAGAGCATCCTTTTTCCTGCCATGCAACGCCGAGACTCCTGCCGACACTTGCAACCCTAAAGCAGTTAAACAGATGAAAGGTGAAGTGAAATGAGAAGGGAGATGAACTGGAAGGACAGGAAGCTTGGGGGATTAATTAACCTTCCCAGCATTCGCTTAGTGACCCGGGAAACCCCGAAAAAAACCATGGCTCAGGAAGTTTCGGTCGCGGGTTTCGAACCAACGACCTGCCGAATGCGAGTCACACGCGCTACCGCCTGCCCCAGCTCGCTCGGTATGCTCCAGTAACTGGAGGCCCCTCCGTCTGACTAATCCTAATCTCTCTTGTACCTGTAACGAAATGTATAATAAACCACTCTGTCAATTAACAGGAACAGATAGAAGAATAAGCTTTTGTAAGAATAAACGATAATGACTAAAGAAAGTCATGAGAAAATGTAACGTACAAGGATTTCTTTTATTAAATAGTATGCGAATTTGTTTAAACCCCATTTAACCGCATCTTGTTTGCATCAAACCAAGTCTACGTGTTCATTACGATTCAAAACGATACAATACTACTGCTGTCATAAGGGTAGAGAGTTGCAGGGGAATGAATATTACACGTTAAATAATTAGAATACGAAGGCAGCTCGCGTCTCTCGGCAGTCAAGAACTGGAATTGTGTACCACTTTTGTATTGAATTAAGTGTAATGCTTAAACGATGCCAAGGCTGATGTTAATGGAAACCATAAGGAGGAGGGACAAATCTAAATCAACGTTTAATTAGCAAAGGAACGTTTAGAAAGACAATTAACTGCTACTTATCGCATGGAAGTCGTTTTGATTATATACAAGGCACGTTAGTGCTTCATTTCCCATAGTAGCGTTAATTAACGCACAAAGAAAGAACAAGAAGACAAAACATTGCCATGCCGGCGGATATAAACAGGTCCTTCAGTTGCGCTGTAGCGCGTTAAATGGCAACTCAGTAGTAATCTTCGCCATATATATCTACCTGAATGTTTAAGAGGCGCTGATGTAGAAAAAGGTAAAGTAATGTGAGAGTTTCCAGGAATGAGTAGCGCAAAAAAGACTTCTAAGACACGCATGGCAGTAAGAAAACACCAGCAACATTGCAGTAGTCATGAAGGCCTTGCGAATGCAGTTTGCAGTTGATTTTACCGGTTGAATTCTTAATAGTGGATTAAGGAAATTGTGTTTCGTTTTTGACTTAATGTCGCAAGTACATATCAACCCGTGTGAAGACATTTTTGGAGACTGATTTCGCTAAGAAATCTGTACGTTCTCCATATAACAACTTTAATGAGTTTAAAGAAAGGTTTCAAATTTCCTTACCTATGTTTTCATCGGCATACGTGATAAGATTTTCCCTCGTTCTGGAATATTCCGACGGAAAAAATAGCATATGCTGTGATTTGTCCTTGAACCAAGACTGGCGTACATTTACCTTGACGTCATTAGGCACCTATTTGCACACATCATTGCTATAGGCTCTTAGGTAAGGTTACCTCAGGTATACAACGTGATATTTATCTTGCTAACAAAAGTTTTAGCGCAGATGTGCTCTGAAGTCGAAGAAACTCGAGATATCTCTGGTGCGTCACAAACCTTTCTGTACATCCCATCTCTACAATTATATTTCTTCACTACACCACTAAATTCAACCAGGAACCTTTAGGAATTACACAGAAGTGTTGGCGAACACTTTGATGTTGGACAAATGGTCTTTGAGTTCACGGTTATTTGCAATGGATCAATAAGAGCCAGTTGAGTTACTGCTACTTGAAGGTAATCGTATTTTCAAATATTCCGTGTGAATACCTCCGTAACATGTATTTAAGCTTTGAAAGAAATGCGAGAGATTAAAATTAGGTGTATACCAAAAGTACGTCATTCATCTGTTTGAAAAAAAATAACCGTTTGTATGGCGTTTCAACCCTAGCACCACCCGATTGATGGCCGAGGACGCGAATGACTGCGCTATTACTATCGCAAACTGTTGTTTGTTCCTCTGATATATGATTATCCTTGTGAAAGTGGAAGTATACAAGGTGCACTGGACCTTGCTGCTGGGACGTTTTCCCAGAAAAAGCAAAGCTTATAACTTTGAAAACACTTCAACGGTAGCTATTTTCGCGCTTGTGGAAGAGCAGTTTTCTATTGTACAGTGGAAATCAATACCGCATTCGTATTGTATTTATTTAATTGCATTTATCATAACCAATATTCAAATGGAAAATCATTATGTAACTTCAGGGTTTGTCGTCATAGACCACAGTGTCCTATATCTGTTTGTAAGCCGTCCTCTGTGGTCTGGGGGTACCTCTGGTTCCCTAGGTCGCGGGTTCAAACCCGGCGGAGAGCGATGGGTTTTTTTCGGGCGTAAAATGCTTAGCATGGCTTCCTTCGGAAGGGAAGTAAAGCCGGTGATCTCGTGTCGTAGATTTACAGCACGTAGAAGAACCTCAAGCCTGATAAAGAGGCCTTTGGACAGAATTTCCAGTCTTTTACGCCCAATATAAAATGGGACGCTAAGGACCACAGTAGTTAAAGAGCGCTCATAAATAAAACTCAGTTTAATTTAACTTTATCCCTTTCCAAACCCTTAAAACTTGTCGGTTGAATTCTGTAATACTCTATAAGTTCTGTTTGTTTTAGCTGAACTGTGACGTGGGTATACTTTACTATAATGCCCAATGATTCTATTGACTTTCCATACTATTGTTGCCGGTACTATGTAATAATTATGAAGTGTAACATATACAGTCGTCACAGAATATAATATGCCTGAGGTCCATTAACGCGTTGCTCGTAGCATCTACTTTCTCTTGAAACTTGGCTTATCCCATCGAAATACAAAGAAATGTTGGAGTTTTATAGCCCCACGCTCGGAAAAATACAATGAACATTTTGAAGCGAAGCTTCAGGCAGAAAATCTGCTAAATGTTAGATTTTCTTACGCAATTACACCTTTGTTTATTTGACAATATTTATGAAACTTATAATATATTTACACTTTTTGAAGGGCTTTTGATTGAAATGATTTTAAATCCAATTGCATTAAAATTGTAGAAGATCTTCAAGTGGTGCGTTAATTAGTTACTAATAATTCATAAACTACAATTAGTTAAGATTTCCTTTTTGTAAAGTGTACTCAGGCGGAAATATCACTACAACGTTATACTTTTTTTAACTGTTAAGTTTGCCATTCCTGGTAAGAGTCTAGAATTTGAAAGCCAGCATACAATGGGCCCGCCTTTTAAATGTTTGACTAAAGCTTCGGCATCTTGTATCCCAATGAAATGTAATAACCATTTTGGTTTCAATTATCTCAATTAACAGAAGTACCTAGAAAAAAGAGGGCTGATACGTTAAAATCACATGACTTTCTCTACCCTCTATCGTTTTATACTTTTGTTTCCTTTTTTATTTATTTATTTTTTGGTCTCTTTTAGAAACTATTCTTACAAAGGCTTATTTTTTCTATCTAAGTTTTGTTAATTTAGATAAATATTTGCAGAAAGAATTTCATTACACAGTTCGTTGTAGATATAAGGGGGTACAGGAAGCGATATACAAATTTTGAAAAGCAGTCCTCTACAGTCTACATGCTGGCTTTGAAAATCCATATTCTTTCCAGGATATCTCGAGGAATACACGAATGATGACAGCTCTTCAAAAAAGCTAAATTATAGGAAAATACAAAGGAAAGAAGGAAAAGAAAAAACTAATACGTTGCAAATGACTAATATAGAAAAATAATTTATTTTATATAAATTGTGCGTTTTAATATCTACATGTTTTGTGCAGCAAGCTTTTCTCTATCTTTAATGGTTTTATGGTTTACATGTTACACAAAGCTGTACAAAATTCATTCAGAATGAAGGGCAACCTTACAGACTAATCACAAAAATTTGAAGATATGCACGTGGTATTTTAATAAAAGTCATTATAACCATTTTTCGGTATATAAAAATAAAATATTTTCTATATAAAGAGTAGTTTGGAGTGGGAGATTTTCTATACAGAAAGTATACTTATAATGTATTGCGAGTGCGTGCTGACACAAACACTGCTGTAAACTGACTTTAGTTGTGAAAGCATCGTTTTTTCCCCGACAGAAAATATGTAAATGTTAAAGATCTTAAACTATGGAAGCAGGGAAAATATTATGTTAACAATGGCTAACAGCTGCGCTCGCTGACAAAATCAAGAAATATGTCAATCATATGTTCTATACAGCTGTGCACAGTGATGTAAATTCGTTTCTATTACGTACGTACGGTACATTTTTTTTAATCTTTAAAGCAGAAACATTAAAAAATTATATTTTGAAAATATTCACCATTTTCAATGTGCATCTTATAGGGAATATTTTCTAAGTGTATTTTAAATGAAATATTTCATTTGTGATTGAGATGTGTTAGACATTAATGGCGTTTTGTCAATTTTTTTCTTATGCAAATATTAATTAAAACAAGAAGAAAGACCTAAATGTAAGTAGTTATCACAGGCAAAGTTGTTCTCATCTGCTGCTGCATTTAAACTATTTTATGGAACATTATGGCTATTAGTAAAATAAATAATAATAGTAATAATAATAGCTCCCAATTTGTACAGCATGTATTGGGCATTAAATTCAACACGATTATAGGAACACGATTCACAAGATAGTTAGTTGGCCAGATGAAAAATTCGAGCAAATGGTTTCGTTAACGACAGAACTAATATTTGGAAATATACATACTCTACGACAAGCTCTTTGCTATACGTTTTGTGGATTATTCGTGTTTTATCTGCCCCTGCAACCGATTATATTGGTAACGACAAATGCAGCCCCACCCTCTGCCAGTGCGAGCTACTCTGTTCCTCGAGCATAATTTCTAGCCACTGAATTGGCAGGGTACTTTACGTCCCGAACTGCCGAAGGGTAATATTACAAGATACATGTACTCACTACCGGAGCACCGTTGAGGCAATGCTCGTTGAATTTAGGTGCAAAAATGAAGTATAATAAGAACGCAGAAGCCACCACGAAACACTTTTTATTTTCATCTCAATGTCGTTGACGTAAGCTCTCATATAAATGTCGCAGCTAGCTACGGCTTCTTCACCCTTTCTATAGGAAGGTATATGTATATAAGGTCGAATTATGTCGCATTGGTCTAGCGTTTGCTTGTGTACTAATCAAAGTGAAACTCTTTCATAGAGGCGTATCCGAACCACCCCTTCATTTCACATAGATTATAATACTGCTCATTGGTTCGTTTTTGTGTCTCTGGATTGCTTTTCAGGCCAGTGATATAGATAACTGATACTGACTGGGCGGAGTAAAGGGTTGAAGGTTGAAGGGTTGAAACCTGAAGGTGAAAACCTTACGAAGCGAAGAGAAAACCACTATTGCGATCTAAGGAAATTGGCCACGTTTTATACACGTATTAACATACCTGAAATTTTAAAGTCGATGATATATCACTCATAACTACCAACGCAAGGAAAACCGGAATATGCTAATAAAGTGGACCAACGCGTATGTTGGCTGTTGGTATATGGGCTAGATGAGGCGCCACACATTGTAAATGAGGCTTGCGCCAGAGCTCACCTGATCACTGTTGCATCGAATAGTGGCCTACCGGAAATAAATATTTAGTTAAAATTTCTCAACAGTTAAAGTAAACTGCTGTAAACACTATTTCAACTGCTAAAACATGCACAGCTTTATTTAATTCCCTGTGGGTGGTGTTCAGAGTGTTTATATGTCGAACACTTGAGTCTGCTAGTTCTAAAAAGACCGATGTCTACGTTTTATGGAAAATAAGATACTAAGAGGGACTGATTGATTCTTTTACCCACTTTCTATTTACAACTGATTTTAGGTACGGCACAGATAAAAGCATGCAATCTAAAATGGAGTTTAAAAAGTACCACTTTTATCAAATCTTCTAGTACTGCTCATTACTAAACAGTTACCAAACAAATCGTCGCTATAGGGAGTTACTTAACCATATTGTTATCTCTAGGGCTGTGTTTGTGAGACGAATTTCCATGGTCTTTTGCTTACATTTTTACTGTTACGGACACTTAATCGAAAGTTCTCGTATTGTTTTAGATAGACTCAGAAGTTTCCTACCCAATAACTATCTTTTTTGTACTGTTAGATGCAATGCAAGATGAGGCGTCAATTTGAAGCAGAAACGATGATCGTCACAGCCCCGCGATGGTCATCAGTTTGAAGCAGAATACGATGGTTGTCAGTTTTGAAGGCGTTTGCTTTACCTGCTTCGCTGTTGATTTTGCTGCCGTAACCTCGTAGCTCGTTCTTTGTCTCGTGCACCAGCTGCTCCAATGGTAAGCTATGAGACCTTTCTCTCAGGTATGCGTGGATGCATTGTGAAGGACAACAATAGTTTAAATCGACTAAGAAATTTATTGTGAACTAATATTTGAGTTATTGAAGCGAGTTGCCGACCATTTGACGATAAAGAATAAGACTGATTGTGAATCATAGCACTCGAAATTGTAACACCTGAATTATTATACGTGCTAACTTCTGTAGTATCAAAGCTACCATTTGAAAATAACTGTTTCCGCAAAAAAAGAAACTAGGAAGTAACTTGCTGCGAGTCGCTAAAACGCTTATCGGCGAGATCTCTCGCAATAGCCGCGAAATCATACTTACCCAAGCGCGTCATTAGGCGCTTAAAATATCACATGGTGCCGGTGACGGTACCAGAGAGAGAATGTATGCACAACTGCGTGCACGAAGGTATGCACGAACGAATGTAAGTACCAGTGCCGGTACCAGAGAGAGTGACTCTGTGATCTAAAATTGCACGCCTTTATTACTTTTAGCTCCGCCTACTTCATTATTCCTCAGCAACGTTACTTTTCACGCGCAGCCAATGCTTAAAGTTCTAATTGTGTCTTTTAGCTTTGTTACCATGTGGCTTGGCTAAAATTTCATAATCTAAGTGCCTTTCTGTTTCCCAGAATTCTGCCTACGTGACTCTGCAAACGTGCTCAGCTTATAATTTAATTGAATTCCTAGAATCTTTAAGCTAATGCGTTCGCTACTTCAGCTGTCGCTAATGACCTGTTTCTTAGACAAAATCTTTCAACTCAAGCTTGTTTATATTATAGATTGATTTAATATACGGAAATTATGTATTGCAGTTATTTCTCTATCTTACTGTTGTTTCTTTATTTTAATTATTTATACCTGCCCTTCAATAATTACAGTATCAGATGTCAGAAGGCATTTTGCCTGTTGCTCCATTCAAGGCTATCAAAGCGACCTAGAGAGCCAAGAAAATGCAAGCAAAACGTTCGCAAAGCAGTAGTAGAAGAAGTACCAGCAGCAGCAACCCTTCTACATGAAAAGGAAGACCTCCAAAATTATGACACACAATGGGAAGGTGGCAATAAGGAGGGTATTTCTTTGGTTGTTTAAACCATACTCTGTGCGATTGCATTTTAAATAATGCGTGTGTTTTATTTTATCTGGTAAGTTAAATTGTAAACTTAATATTATTCTAACCACACTGACTATTTTTAATCCTTTCCATAAAAAATAACAGTCTCCATTACCTACGTACATCTGGGACCATAGAGAAAAACACCCACTGTAGCAAAACGTTTGGTATCAGATAGAGCAATCTGCAATACAAATTTTAAACCGAATGATGGCTTGTTATTATAATGTATTAGTGACCAGAGCTTAAATGCTCTCAAAAGGTGTTGTTGTACTCATTCTAGTCGTATCTCAAAACAACTGCCTCTGTTGAAAATTTTAGTAAGAGGGAGGGAGAAGAAGGGAGATATTAAATATTTAAAGGAAAAATCAAAAAGTAACACAAATAATAAACAAAAGAACATCGTTGCCTATGAGTCAAAGCCGCCGATGTGACTATGGTGCTAAAGGTTAAATGAAAGAAACGTATACAAAAGAAAACTGCAAATTTCGGGAAAATATGTGGAGCCATTCCAAAGCTAATAAAGATAATGTATAAGAAATACAACTACAAAATTGTAGAAATAGCAAACTTGTAGGTTGATTTTGTGGTGAATATTGGGTAGTAATTAAAGGACAAATCAAGTTTGGAACCGAAACCGAAATGTTTATCCACATGAAATTGTGCGCTCATTTACAGCAATGCGATTAGGCTGCTAAAATTGAAAAGTTCAGAAATGTCTGACTATGAACTATCTGATTAATTTTGATGAAGTTACTGGAGTTCTCATTTTCAAATGGTATATATTCCTTTTGGGATGGTTTAAAATATATCCAACTAGGTGAGTTTCTCGGTCAATAAAATATGTTTCGTGCAATAATGATCTTACTTCTCACTCAACCATTTCGATTTTCCCCTCTCTTGCTAGAAAATATCTACAAGAAACTATAATTTGAATTTTATCGTTAGATCAGGTGCAAAATCGAAACTTGTTGATTTGGTATAAAAATCATCAAGTAAGCGTGGAGAGAAATGAAAAACGAACTAAATTTAAACCATCAGTTCATTTATTTGTAATATTTTAAGCAATCCATGCATACGAGACACAAAAGCAGTGATATTATTGCTCAATCACAATTCCTAATAGGTATTATGCAAATAGATGTTAAATATCACCAGATGTTGTACTTCTGATTTCCTTAACCTCTGTCACACTGGTATTTAATAATAATAATAATAATAATAATAATAATAATAATAATAATAATAGTAATAATAGTAATAATAATAATAATAATGAGCCAAGTTGTGCAAATACTGATTGTTATTTAGTTGTGCAACAATTAATCACTGATATCTCCCGGTTTGTAGACCTTATGATATGGTATCTGTCTCAAATATTGTCACATATATCGCAGACACACACACAGTTGTCCCGTTCGTGGAAAGTCCGATTTCTGCATATCTTGTGGTGGTATCCATGTTCTGGATAACTCACCCAGTGACGAAACTCCTGTCCAGGACCGTCTCATCATGGTCTCCGTTGTGTAAACGTCCATCCAGATGTCCTCCCTCTTCCTTATCCTTTCGTCTAGTGCCATCTTCCAGTGGGGAGTGGAGGCAGATAAAACTTTGTTCTGAGTTCTTTTATCAAGAAGTCTCTCGAGCATCACGTAGGTACACAGAGACGGTGTGTTTAGACACTCCTGGGAGCTTGGTATCTATCCAACAGTTAGTTTTTGAGTAATGCTGCTCAAAGACAGACAGGCACAGCCGCACGTACACATAACTACGCGCGGAACCTTTCTTTAAAAAGCCTTTTTGGATTTAGGGGGCCACAAAACAGTTTTTCCGACGACATTTCGCTATGCAATTTTAGGATGGATTACAAAACTTCCTCTGTTTACTGTTTGTAGGTGGTAGGGAGAATAAAAGCGATGGTTTTCTACCTCACGGCACTCTCACCGAAAAGGTAAAGTCTTCCTCCCAAGGAGGTATCTTCTTTTATGACTCCAGCTTTGATATCAATATCCAAGGATTAAACATCCTTTTTAGCATCTAGGAATTGTAATTAGAAGTTTTTATAGCGTATACCTGTCGGGAAGAGCAGTGATTTACAGTGATGAAAGAAGTATAAAAATCTGATGTTACACTCACATGACTTTCTCTACTCTTGTTCAAACTATTTTTTACAAACGTTTATTCTCCACATGCTTCATGTTAATGGAGATGTTAATCTTATTGCTAATTTTCTTGTAAGTGCAAGAGGAATATGGTAGGCTTTAAGCGATAGTCAAATCTTTTAACAGCTGGTTGCTATGTGGCGCATTCCATTCTCTTTGCATGTCTAGGACATAAAAAAAATGAATAACGAATTCCCATTTGAGAAAAGTATAAGTATTGGAAAATTTAAGGGAATAACAAGCAATATCTCGTAAATGGTTTACTCAATAAAAAAAGTATATGACATAAATTGTGTATTTTAACGCGATCTACATTTTTTTGTGTAGTAAAATTTTGCCTATCTCTTATGGTCTACTAATTATTCAAAAGTCGTTAACAATTAAGAATACGTTTGGAAACATTCCCAGAAAATTCAAGATATACATTTTATTTGTCATGAAAGTATCTTAAATATATGATATTTAAAATCGTTAGAGCCATTTCTGAGAAAATTAAAATTTTCGAAAAATGTTCCATGTAAAGGGTAATCTGGGTGAGTGTATTTTCTTGAAAACCTTCGTGTGGCATCTCTGGAAGATACTGAACCTAAATACGAAGTTTGGTGTTTATCCGACTGTTCGTTTCTGATTTATGCTGTTCACAGTCACACACACACACACACACACGGACATGTTTCCAAAAATGCTTTTTTTGTATTCAGGGGGCCTCAAAACATGTATTTCCGGTGAAATCTCGGTATCGAATTTTTGGGTGGAATACAACTCTTCCCCTACTTACTGTACGTAGTAGAGAATAATAATAATAATAATAATAATAATAATAATAATAATAATGCGCACAAGTTGTGCAAATACAGATTGTTACTTAGTTTGTGCAACAATTAATCACTGATATCTCCCGGTTTGTAGACCTTATGATATTTACTGTACGTAGTAGAGAAAGTAAAAAATGGGCTAAGTGGTTTTTGCTATTATCCTACACACGCATTTTTTTTCTTTATAGTATTACTATAGACTATATTTATAAAAATAGAATAATGACATTTAATTATTACGGTGGAAATTGTTATTCCTGAAGCATTTCCTCACGAGTGAAATGTTTACGACCGAACTATACGCGAGAGTAATATAATGGTGCTTTATTAACAACTGCATAATATATTTTGTTCTGCACTATGTCGAAATGACATTATTCTGCTTAATAATGGGAAATTATGATGAAGAAGACAGACATATAGGTTATTTAACTATAATATAAACACCTAAATATCGCAGGCTTGTTTTCTGACTGATGGGTTTAGGTAAGGTAAGTTAGGCTAATGTTCCTAATGTAAGTTTCTTATTTGTGCAATTACTCAATCAGCGTGAAATACTGGAGTGCGGCACTGTACACGCAAATACTCTTTTGAAATATCTGTGCTTTACAGTGTTGTAATCCGAAATGCTCCAATACTAGATTCTTCTTTGTGTGTTTTGGTAAACATGCATTATAGAAACTAACTACTGGAGCAGAAAGATCTGTTCCCCACGTAAACTGTAAATTACATTGCACATAACAAGACGGTGAAGTAACTTCACCGCACCAATTGAATATCAATAGTCTTTATATTTTCGAAATAATTTTATCGTTATAAAGGAAATAGAATTATTGAGATGTCTCACATCACTTTCTACAATTAAAGGCATTATATGGCTTGTATATAGCTTTGTATAACTATTCGGTACAGTATGCAAAGAAAATGTAAAGGAATGTGTAAAATATCAAGTATGATGTTAGAGAAAAATCGTAAACAACAACCACTGAAAACGAACCCAGTATCATACAGAATATACTGTGGGATGGAAACTTGAATCAGGCATGAAAGATTCAATGGCACAGGGATCTTCTGCCTTCTGTACCGTTGCCCTTACCACATGAGCTATCATGATGAGATGTCCGTACAGGCATTAATGTTTCTCATCTTATTCAAGTGTTTCGATAAACTTTCAAGGCGATTCTAAATTCTCGAGGTATACCTCAAACGAAACTTGCATTTTGTTAGGATTAGAATTAGGCTTAATTAGACGGTGAGGCTTCCAGTCACTGCAGCACAGCACGCACGTAGACCATAGTAACGTGACCCCTGAGAGGATGGAATTAAGGGAAGACCCGAAGGTGATCAGATCTGGACGCTAGCAGGATCGGGGTCCCTAACGATTCCAGTATGACATCGGCGATCCTGTATTAGGCATCTCAATCTGTGGGCCCCGGAATGGAACGAGCCACTTCTAGAATGGTGAAACATCGGCGGAACGTTTCACTTCCTTAGGCTCCACCGACAACCTTCCAAATAATGGAAATACTGCATAAATCAGAATGTTAGAGTAACTTTAAGATAATCACATTAAACCTTTGTACCTGCTCCTTGGTCTAATTGTCATCTAATAACATAAAAACTACGCTTTCACGTTATGTAGAAACCCTTAATATATACAACAAAATAGAAGTGAAGCCGGTGAATTTGAAGTTTCCCCACTCCCAAGCCACTAAGTTAACCTCACATAGTATGTCTCCTTAGTTGCTAATTATAAAATAGCCGACGTATTGGATCCGTGGTAGTGATGGACACAATCGTATGATTTCGACAATCGAATATATTACAATAGTGAGAAATGACTATCGAAACAAAAATTCGGTTTTTTATTTACGCCAAATGAAGAAGTAATAGCATAGACAACTTGCTAACTAGGTTTTATTGCTTTATAATTGATTACCTGGGGTAATCTATATGCGGCTATAGGCACATTATGTTGCAAAATCAAAACAATTACAAAACTGCTTGCAATCATTTTCTAGTAATTAGGGCGTAAATTAATTCCAATAATATCGGAATGTGAGAGCATACTTTTTCTCAATCAGACTAGCACGCATAACTCTGAAATGGAACTATGTATTTTTGAAAATAAATATTATGAAGGATTATATTCCCATTCTAAAAAGTTATGATTTAATAGTTACCTGAGGTTATGTGGTATAGGTTATTCCAGGTTACAACGTATTTATTTCGAGGTTAAAATGAATAAGTCAAAGTTTATTCTATCACAATGTGGGGAGGCCCTGATTAGGTAATTAGTTCTTATTCTGTAATTGCGGTGCTCCGTCATAAATTTGGGTTGAATTTATGTATTTAAAGCATAGCTAACAGGTTCTAAGCTTCATGTGCTTCTCGATTTGAATACCTAAACAGGTGCGGAGCTACAACCGTTTTCATGGCTGTTTCGTGGCTAGGAAACATAAAGTGGCATAATTACCACAATTTTAACTTCTGCTATGTAGTGCTCGCCCTGGAATGTGTAATATTTGCTTTTAAGTTAGCTTGGTGTTCTGTGGCCTTCACTGTATTATTATGAAAATTACTATTAATGCATCTTTTTGCAAGAAATTATTTGCATATTTATATTTTCTTGCTTGGTAGCAGTCTTTTGTGTACTAACTAATGTTATCTACACTAAGAAAATAGAGGTGTAGCTACCACAGATTAATACTAGATAATTTATACTCTCTGGAATGGGGTTGGCATCTATGTGCATTGGTTCATCGATTAAAGGACTTAAGGAGTAATTGGGAATATCAACTGCCAGCAGCCAATATAACAGAAACGTTACATAACCCACGCAGCACCAAAGTGGCTTTTTAAAACCGAATGAAAAACCGAATACTTGGCAGCAATCAAATAAAACGAAATATAGGCGACTATCAATAGTTCTTCGTTTTCATCTTACTCCGCGGTACCGTGTGAGGTTCGCATCGGAATATGTTTAGTGACATGCACACTAACACACTAGATTTCTTTTCTTTCTTTCTTTTTCCATTAGCTATACTGTTTACCTGATACTGGGTTGAACCGAACGTTTTCTGTTTAGTTTCCTACAGTTTAAGCCTTACAGAGCTAATTGTGTCAGCGATGTTCATTCACCTGTTTATTGGTTTCATAACTTACTCGTATTCCTAATAATCTATGACTGATTTTTAAATTGCTTAGCCTGCGGGAAGAGATAATTTGAACATACGGCAAACCTTCCTTTATGTTCGTCTTTGCGTTCCTATTAGTCGCGCCAGTGTTGCGTGTACTCGACAAGCCATTACTTATTCAATTAAAGCTCAATTCTGCAATCGATACTCGCATCGACATGAGAGCGTGGCTGCTGCGGTGCGCCTCCCAGTGTTGGTTTCTCCGCTCTAGTTTGGGAGTAGCTGTAAAGGTCATCCAGAAGCAGTGTAAAATAATGCGGTGTGGGCGTGCCCGAAACCTGTTGTGCTGTGCGGAGATTGAAAGTGACGCCGACCTTGTTACACCTGTCCCTTACTCCACTCTTGCATGCAGCCAGCACTGGAAGTAGCCCATTGCATCGCTTTCCGGGTCCTCGTGATGTGTGCCAACCAATTAACAACGGCCTTCTATCACAAGCAAGTGTTGCATCGCAACCCGCTTTTTGCCTTACTAGAAATAGGAAAGTGGATGATTATCATTTACACTGGAAACAAGCAAACCGTAGCCTGCTCTCTTCCTTACAAATTGCTCTACTATCTTTCTGAACGAGCGGAATGGCTCAGGCGTAGCGCCTGTGGCACGTATTGGGGAGCTCTCGGTTCAATTCAATGGGCCGTCCATCCTGACCTTAGGTATTTTTCCTGGTTTTCCCAGGTCGGTAGGCATTGCTGGAGTGGATTACCTTGTCCGTCATTTCTTTCCTCTATCATCTTTCAAGGTCGTAGGACCAGGCTAGTAGGGCTGGTGCATTTAATGGTCTTCGCCGCTCTCTCCGAGGTGACATTCTCTTCATGGTGAGCTCTGTGCTGGCGACAGAATAGGCGCATTCTGGAATCTTTAGGTACCCCGACTTCGCTTAGCGCACGCCGCATTCTGGATCTGGCCGCCCTGCGCTAATCTTAATCTCACCGTTCTCTGCTGTTAAGTACCACGGACTTTTATGCATGCGCTTGCGACCTCCTCTGTGTAATCCTGTTCTACCATTCTACTCATTCTAGTGGAGTAAGGAAATTGTCGGATAAATTCTTAGGGCATTAATAACCTGTGTACTAGGGAAATCCATTAATTTAAATATAGGAGAAAAGCAATGAAGAGGAATAATTCGCACCCCTAGAACAACACTGCCAGAACTCAAAAGCACATTGTTAGGATAATTGCATTTGAAAGCTTTGATTCGTGATATTAACAGAATATTCCAAATTCAGCACCGACATAGATATCAGCTATCTTACGGAAGCCGGTTCAACATGTGGCGGTTTTCATTTTTGGAAGAGAACTGTTCCATGAACCATGATATGGATGTGATTCTAAACAGCCAATTTTTGAGTTGTGGCAGAGTTGTAAATTTCATATCATCAAATATTCGACAATACAGAAAACAGAGTGTTAATAACATGTCGCAGATTTAAGAGCTAACAATAATATTAGTACAGGTGAAACAGGGCACACATGTTTTTAAAAAATTATATATATATATATATCTTATTTTTAATGTATATAAAGAGAAAACAATATTAAACATTCTGGCGCTTTCAGTATTTTACCTTTTTAGAGTTTATTAATTTTTGGAAAATTCCACATTTTCGATGTTTTATATGGGCTATTTTCAAT
Source organism: Deroplatys truncata (assembly GCA_030765065.1). Taxonomy (NCBI): domain Eukaryota; kingdom Metazoa; phylum Arthropoda; class Insecta; order Mantodea; family Mantidae; genus Deroplatys; species Deroplatys truncata. Next base: position 111,686,515 of record CM060979.1, read on the forward strand.
TGCATTTGATGGAGCATACTTTCTGTGTAATAAAATTCAAGAAATTGTAAGGCATGAACAAGGAAAGTCAGCAAAAGCGTGATTATACGCAAATTTATTGTCTGTCACTTTATATGCCACTCCGATTACATTTTCAGATATTGCGCAAAACTGAATAATAATTGGAAATTTGTGTATTTGAGCGATTTTCCAACAATAATAAACGCCATAATATGCAAATCCAATGTTCTTTGAGTTATTACAAATGAGAACATTTCCTCCGTTAGTTTGACTGCCTTCTCGTTCTGAATGACAGATCAGCAGCTGCGAATGTAAAAAGGGCGAATGTAAACATTGCTGGTTCGAGATAGGTATCCTGTTTGAAGTTTGTGCTTGGTTATATATTTTCGTTAACGACAATTTTTTCTTAAAACTAGCAGATTATGTTACAAGGGGTAAAAGCAAGGTTTTATTTTGCGAGTAGGAATGTTTGCAAAATGCAGGCCGTAGCCGAGTTTCTCAATCCTACAAGCAAAATAAAACCACTTTTAACGCGTTTGGCATGCACTATTTTTCAGTCAGCGCTCGAATTTGTAAAATATCAATAATATTATATTGATTCCTGAAAATAACAGAGATCACGTTTAGAACGCGGTCCTTGAAACAAGAGAATTGACGTTAAAAAAGCGAGATATCAGAGGTTTTGGCGTTTTGTTGATTCGCTAGCAGTCATTTTCAGTGAAATTATTTTCAACATGTTTTGCCTTGCAGCAGCCAATGAAGCGATTAAGTGCTATAACATACTGCGTTCTGGATCTTTTGGGTAAGTACTTCTAGTATTATTCTTTCTGCCGCTTCTGTAATTTCACCTGGCTCTTCCATTTCAGTTTCTTCTGAATTCATAATTTCCGCCATTTAATCTTTACCTATGTAGATTACACTAGATAAAACAATAACGTTTTAGATCAAAGAAAGCAGAAGGCTACCAGTATGAGATAGGTATAGGTTAACCTGGAACGAAATGCGATAAATTGAAGTTGACGATTTGTATTGTGAGCAGATAATGAGAAATTAATCATGTAAAAGGACACAATGAAAAGTGAAACCTAATCAAACCAAATCAAGTTATTAAACATGTGCAAATACAAAGGGCAATTGCCATGGGATAATCTAGTACGATAATCTAAAGCTTTTAGCTTGTGTACACTGTGTTAGAAATTCTACTTTTAGGCTGTGCTATCTAAGAAGTAAATTATAAGTAAATTATAAGTAAATTATAACCTGCCTCTGTCAGAGCTAAACACGGATGAAATGACTATTTTTTATGAAGATGCGTAGATGTAGGAACATTTATGAAAGTATCCCGAATAAATTACAAGGAATTTATATAATAGATACAGCTGGATTCATCGTTTTTGACCCCTGACCTTGATTGCAGATACTGTAATTGATTCAATACAGCATTCCGTATGCCCTTATACCTAATTGAAAATATTAAAAAATATACGAAGAGATATCATGCAATCTTCAGCATTGACTGAGTTATAAATAAAATTTAGTTAACTGATGCACCACATCGCATTTTTTCTCCGGTCGCCTGGTTTGCTGACCAACTCTGTCTTTACATTTTCTTACTCTAAAGGCTAGGCTCCGTGAATCCAGATGGACAAAAATCATCACCATTATCCGTATACTCAGCCTTCAAATTCATGAGGCTTGGCACATAGTAAATATACCCAACAAAAATGTGATGTGTTACACCCACATGACTTTCCCTACTCTTGTACAAACTATTTTTACAAACGCTTATTCTCCATATCGTCATGTTAATCGAGATGTTAATCTTATTGCTAATTTTCTTGTAGGTGCAAAGCGAATATGGTAGACTTTAAGCGATAGTCAAATCTCTTAAGAGCTGGTTGCTATGTGGCGCATTCCATTCTCTTTGCATATCCACGACATAAAAGAAATGAATAACGAATTCCCATTTGAGAAGTATTGGAAAATTTAACGGAATAACAAGCAATATCTCGAAAATGGTTCACTCAACAACACAAATGTATATGACATAAATTGTGTATTTTAATGCGATCTAGATTTTTTGTGTAGTAAAATTTTGTTTATCTCTTATGGTTTACCAGTTATGCAAAAGTCGTTCACAATGAAGAATACTTTTGGAGACACTCCCAGAAAATTCGAGATATACATTTCATTTGTCATGAAAATAGCTTAAACATATGATATTTTAAGCAAAATCGTTAGAGCCATTTTTGAGAAAATTAAAATTTTCGGAAAATGTTCCATGTAAGGGGTGGGGGATTTTCTTGAAAACCTTCTTGTCGCATCTCTGGAAGATACTGAATCTAAATACCAAGTTTGGTGTTTATCCGACTGTTCGTTTCTCAGTTATGCTGTTCACAGACAGACACACACGCGCGCGCGCGCGCGCGCGTTTCCAAAAATGCTTTTTTTTTTGGATTCAGGGCGTCTCAAAACATATATTTCCGGTGAAATCTCGGTATTGAATTTTTGGGTGGAATACAGTACTTCCCCTACTTACTATACGTAGTAGAGAAAGTAATATATCTCTGTTGCCCTTAGATACCTTTTATCGTCTGTAGTTTTACTGGTCAAGCCTCCTATTGAACTGGAATTGTAGGTATTTGTTGTAATCTATACTAATATCATGAAGAGAGAAAGTTTCTGCGTATGTATATGTGTATGTAGGTATGTATTTATATGTAAGCATATATTGTTGTATTTATATATATACGCATGTATGACGTATATATTTATGACGTGTATATATACTACTTTTATGTATACATTGATAATTTTTTCACCTTTAGAAAGCCCTCTTCTTTCTGACGGATATGAGCTATAAAACACCTAATTTCAATTAATATATTTAAAAAAAATCTGATGTGTTACACTCACATGACTGTCTCTACTCTTGTAGATACAAGCTATTTTTACAAACGCTTATTCTCCATATGCTTCATGTTAATCGAGATATCGAGATGTGAATCTTATTGGTAATGTTCATGTGGATGCAAGGGAAATATGGTAGGTTTTAAGCACTAGTCAAATATTTTAACGCTGGTTGCTATGTGGCGCATTCTATTCTGTTTGCATATCCAGGGCATAAAAAATTGAATAACGAATTTGAGAAAAAGTATAAGTATTGGAAAATTTAAGGAAATAACAAGCAATATCTCGAAAATGGTTCACTCAACTAAAAAAATTTATATGACATAAATTGTGTATTTTAATGCGATCTACATTTTTTGTGTAGTAAAATTTTGTTTATCTCTTATGGTTTACCAGTTATGCGAAAGTCTTTCACAATAAAGAATACTTTTGGAGACATTCCCGGGAAATTCAAGATATACATTTTATTTGTCATAAAAATACCTTAAACATATGATATTTTAATCAAAATCGTTAGAGCCATTTTTGAGAAAATTAAAATTTTCGAAAAATCTTCCATGTAAAGGGTACTCTGGGGTGGGGGGATTTTCTTGAAAACCTTCGTGTCGCATCCTTGGAAGATACTGAACCTAAATACCAAGTTTGGTGTTTATCCGATTGTTCGTTTTTGAGTTATGCTGTTCACAGACACACACATACACAGACACACACACACACACACACACACACACACACACACAGACACACACACGGACATGCTTCCAAAAATGCTTTTTTTTGGATTCAGGAGGTCTCAAAACATGTATTTCCGGTGAAATCTCGGTATCGAATTTTTGGGTGGAATACAATACTTCCCCTACTTACTATACGTAGTAGAGAAAGTAATACCAAAAGGATTTAAAAAGCCTTGTATTAGAATACGAGCACGTTGCATTTATAAAGAACATACTTGCGAAGAAAGCTTTGACTTTTCGTTGAGTTTACCATTGAGTAGAAAATGCGCGTAAATTAAGACAAACAACGCGAATCTTTAATTCCAAGCATTATAGGTATATAGATGTTCACAATTTAGCAACTAAGACAAGCAAAACAAAAGAGAATCGAATCTGCTTAAAAAGTACAATACGCATGATATACCAATACCAAAACATTTTAATAACCCTCATGTAGGTACTTATTCTTTATGTATTTCCTTTGTATGTTGTAATCAAGTTTGTTAGCAGAGCATGCTAAATAATTGTATAAAGAAAGGAATTGTGTCTGGTCAACATTAGAAATCAGTCAACCGATATTTTATAATTTTAGGCTATAGGGTATGCAACGGAGAGGACACATCGCGGAAGAGGCGCGCGGGAGCGGTTCCTAGCTTGAAGACTAAGTTGGCCAGAGAGGGCGATGAACGACCCATTCAACCAAGCAGCCCTCTAGTGTCCACGAGGAATACTCTTTCCTTGGAGCAAACATCCGCGCCATTTGTCCGCCACCGTCATAGACTTCGAAACCTAGAAACATGCCTGAAGGATGAGAAGGAAACGGAATGAAAGGGTAATGAGAGAAAAGAAATGGTGGTAGATGAGAAACCAGCAAACGCTTACCGACCAGTGAAAACCACAAAAAGCCAGAGTGGACGGTCAACGGAAATCGAACCCGGGACCTTCCGAATGGTACCACAGAGCCATGTCGCTCGGTTATTTTATAGGGTAAGTTGCTCTTACGGCGTCCCCGACAGCGATAGAAATGATGTCTTATATGTCCTACAGATGTCACTCTGTGTCGTTCTTTAGCTCTAACGCAATGCTGGCAACATATGAATAATTAATGCCGCCAAAGCCGGTAAGATACTCAGCCTCAAAGCGTAGCTGAGGGATGTTTTTTAGAAGGAGAGGAGTGTTACAGTTGCGGCCAAAGGCCAAAGGCCACAACTGCGAAGCGACGACAGGGCGTAGCCGAGGGATCTGCGTGTCTAAAACTCGAATGATTCACGTTTGTAGAAATTCCTTATTTCGCGGATTTCATTTCTTATTTAGGTTGGCACTTCCCATTCAGCGTCTGTTTTAGCGGGAAGATGGCTACGTTTGTTGTGTTTATATCGCAATTTACCTAAAAGGGGCGGGCAGGTGAGCACCAGGTATTGGCGAGATCACATCTACTTATTTCCTCACTCTTAAGGTAATTTATTCCATCCCTACTTGCTTTTTTCAGCGTTTTCAACCAGGATCCCATAAGAGCAAAATAGCCATTTTATAATTAACAATTGTGGAGGTCATTTTTCTCGATGGTTAGACTATGTGTATTTTTCAAAGTGGATAACTCAGTAGGAGTTGGGAATCTTCATATTCACCAGCTTCACCTCTGTTTCGTTGTGTATGTTAAGGTTTGTGCATTGTGTGAAAGCGATATACGTAGCTTTTATGTTATTAAATGTCTATTAGATCGAGGAGAAGGTACAAAAGTTCAACATTTCAGCTACTATGATTATCTAAAACTTATTGCAAGATTCGGGTCGATGATTATTGTACGGTAGAAGAGTACTTACAGGCTATGCAGCATTTTCATCACTTGAAGGATGTCGGGGGAAGTTAAGGAAGTGAGACGTTCCACCGATGGTTTAAAGTCTTTTGTGTGCATTAGGAATAGCCAGGGCTACACGAAATTACAATTATAAGGGATAGCGGGGGGGGGATTCATCATAAAAGAATCTTCTGCATAATTGCACAATAATTTGATAAAGAACCGGAGGAGATAAAGGAAATTAATGAAATCGTCATTTGAGTTTTAAAAGCTACCAGTGCAACGTCGAGTAAACCGGGTAGTAACTTTCGCAGTGATTATTTCTCATAATCTTCAAATTCAAGATTGAGTTTTTTTGCTTGGAGTTGATTTCCACATGCCATTTGACATGTCTCTTTACCGTTGAGCAGAAAAAATAAAGAAAAGAAGGAAAAAGAGCAAAGCCTATGTTACCGAGCTTTTCTCTGCTTTATTGCTGTTAAACTAAATACGTAAAGAAACAAGCATGTTAGCTTTATTAAACGTGACAAGAAACAGTGCCTCTTCTTCGAAATAACAGGCGATGGGGTTGTTGTTACACATCCAAATGGACAATTTATAAGCGTGTTAATTGTACTTTATGTTTGACTATTTAAATATGTTTAAATAAAAATAATATATTACCTTGTGCTGAGGGGAGCTTGACGGAGCGTGACAGAGGGGGATGTTAGCTCCTTTTTTAACACAATGATACAATATGTTTTCGACATATGATTTATACGATGGAGAAGATAACTAATAAAATGAAAATCTGAATGAAAGAAGAAAAGAAAGAAAGAAAGGAAGGAAAGCAAACGCCAGAATAGCACTGTAATGTCATCTGCTCTTTTTGCATATTTTAAATGAGCACCTCCTCCCCTTTAATTTGACTGCTAAAATTCTTACTTTCTCTACTACGTATAGTAATTAGGGGAAGTATTGTATTCCACCCAAAAATTCGATACCGAGATTTCGCCGGAAATACATGTTAAGGAGGTGAAGAAAACATTTTTAGAAAAAGGTCCACCCGCGCGAGTGTGTGTCTATGAATAGCATAACTCAAAAACGAAAAGTTGGATAAATACCAAACTTGGTATTTAGGTTCAGTGCTTCCAAGGATGCGACACGAAGGTTTTCAAGGAAATCCCTCACCCCAAACTACCCTTTGCGGAACATTTTTCGATGGCTGTAATAATTTTGATTAAAATACAATATATTAAAGATATTTACATGACAAATAAAGCGTAAACCTTGAATTTTCTTGGAATAGCCTGTAAAGTCCACTTCAGTCCATTTTGTATAATCTTGTACAACTGCTAAACGTTAAGTGATAGACGATAACGTACTACACAAAAAATGCACATCTGTTTAAAACACACAATTTACTTAAAATAAGTTTTTTGTGTCATTTCTAAAATATCCGTTATTAAAGGTTCGATTTTTTTTCAATTCCCCCGCTTTTAACTGCATTGGCCTTATCGGCGACCTTTCCTTTGTAACTTATTGCCTATTGGCAATGGTATTCACTTGTGTAACTCTTATCGTTGGATTCTTTTGCGCTTTTTAAATTAGATCACATACATTCACCCAGACTCTGGAGACGATAAGGAATAAATTTGGTTACAGAAAAGTTCGCCTGGAATCGAACCCGGGACCCCTAGTACAACAGGCAGGTGCTCTACCGACTGAGCTACGGTACCAGTCGCTTTCAAATTGTTCATTACTTGGTCATTCTTTCCTTAGAGTCCTTTCAGCGTTCAGTTGTTTCTCGCGATTGCATGGAAACAGTATGGAATTTTAGGGTCAGCATATAGCATCCAGTTCTTAAACATTTGACTATCGCTGTTCTCTTAGAATCTGTAACGAATTGTGTAATGCAACTATTTCTGCAACGATTTATTTAGATGGTTTTGCAAAGGTTTATTAAAATATGGTAGATAGAAAAATAAGCTTTAGTAAAAATAGTTTGTATACCTACTAATAAATGATAGAGAGTAGGAAAAGCCATGTGAATGTTTCACATCAGGTCTTTTTTAAAGTTCTGACGAATACTTTCTGGATTTGGATCGTAAATTTAGAACCTTTTAAAAATAGCAGCGAATTGTTAATAATTATATTCGACAATAGTGACATGGATGAGAAAGATGCAGCAACCTACCTCCGTGGTGTGGGGATAGTGTGTCTGCCCCATTAAAAGTAATACCGAGTTCGAATCTCGACTGGGATGACTTACTAGGATAAAGTTATTTTCCTTTATGCGAATGTCTGTAAATACCGGATTCATTTGAGCACCATCTCAATCATTTCATTAATTTACCGTCTGATATAACCCAACCGGTAAAAATACTTAAGTTCATAAAGGAATAGAAAGTAATAAAATAACAAACCATATGTTAAACTGATTTTGAGAAACTTCATTACTGCTTTGAGTCTTGAAGAAATATCATTTTGTGGCATATACATCCCAAGTACAATAACCCACTGGTGAATCCAAAAAGGTCAAGTTAAGAACCGTGCTAATAAGAGAAACAAGGAATAGTTTATACTTTTAGACTTAAATATTTACACACTTGCTCATTAATGTTTTCCTTAACCTTTCCAGACAAAAGAAAAAAATGTTTAGTCTTTTAAAATATTCTTAGAGGTAACTAATTTATTTAAAATATTCTTATGGTAACAAAAATGTTGGAATTTTGTTATAATCGTATTTTGCGAACTGAAACATTTGTGTGCTTAAGTCAAATGCCAAAAATACTGTCTGTCCGCTAACCAAGGGCAGGTTGAGTGGATTGTCATTCTCTGAATTTATAGCTTATCACTCGTTACGTAAACACAAAAAACGTTATAGTCAGCTCGTGAAGCTCGGAAGGAGGACCTCTGCCTTGTGCTCTTTAGTCCTCTTTCACGGTTTTTTTGCTGTAAACTAACGAGGCACTCCCCCCACTCCCTCTCTCTCTCTCTCTCTCTCTCTCTCTTTCGCTTCCTCTTCAAACACGTGTGTTCCAAAACCTTTTGAGGTATTGCTAAAGATTTAGATCAGAGTAATTCGTTGTATTTAATGTTTTAATAAGCAAGCAACGCGACAAATATCAAGTTACTAATTACGGACCCATTACACCGTTAAATTATCACTATAAATTATTAGCCAGGACATTAATCAACCGAATCAGCCAGTTGCTTGATAAATTAATTTATTCAACACAAGCAGTGGTCCTTCTAGTCGCTCTATTTATAACCTTACATGTTCTTTACGCGATGCTGTTGCATATTGTGGTTATAGTGGAAAACAACCAGTTATCGTCTCGCTAGACTTTAAGAATGCCCTTGACAGTTTTTATCATCGGTGCACGTTTCAGGTGTTGAAGTGGCATGGATCTAATGGCAAGTATATATCTTTTATTGAGTTTTTATATAGTGGTATTACCTCAACCTTACAAATTAATGACAGAGATATACAAATTAAACGCTCCATTCGTCAAGATTGTCCTTTTTCTTTTTGGAGGAGATGAATTTGGAAATTTTACTTAAATTTTTTTGTGATGGTTAATTTTTTGTTTATTTTCAAATTGAACAATTATTTTATTATAAGGCTATTTATTTTATTAAAGATAACGGTGTAAACCTTAATGTGGTCCGTTGGTTTATTTTATTAAATAGCCTCAATGATTTTCTTTGCTTTAGCCATTAATCCTTTATGTATTAACTAGCTAGATCAACTAGCTATCAACTAGACGGATCATTTTAAGAAGAAATAAATTTCCAGTTTCAGCTTACGCTGTTGACGACAGTGTTATTTTATCCACTGATTCGGGTGTTACAAATGTGGCACTCATTCTTGACGAATTTGGCAAGTATCTGGACTAACCATTAATGAGGATAAATCTATATATTAGCAATAGGTCCTTGGAGTACTGCCTTTGAAAACTGTGACTGGGCGTAATTTATACGTCATACGTAAATGAAATGCAGTCAGAAAATTGGGCTCCTACAGTATAGAAAGTAAAATTTAGCTGTAAAGACATTTATCATCGAGAACTTTATATGAAAGATTGGGACCATACAATATTAATGTGCTTTCCAAGCGGTGATATTTAGCACAAATGCTTCCAATTACAAAACAACATTATCGACAAATTACTGCAGCTGTTAGTTGGTATACTTGGCAGGGAAATATATTCAAAGCGCTTGTGACTACACTTTATCTTCAAACCCGATAAGTTATGTTGGTCTCTGGAACATAAAGATGAAATGTAGAGTGCTATTCATCAGTCATAATTCCAATTTACAGCATAGTGATTGTGTATTTTCCAGCAAGTGGCTGATGCTGTAGGATTAGACGACCCACTAGACGTTAGAAGGATACCTACAACCTTAAAGTACGTGGCCTTTATGTTCATGAAAGAAGTTATCTTCCTCCGGAACAATGTTGCACATCGAAGACAACCTATGATAAGCTCATACTTTACTGTAAAGCTCCTGAGAAGAGAATAATGAAGGGTTTGCCTCAGGACACTTGTTATTCTAATCTGTTTCACAACATCTCCTCGAAACATCTTCCGATCAGAATCAGATCCTTATGGTTTCAAGTGGTGCACGATATCCTGCCCACTTGTAATAGATTACTTAAAATTCATCTTGCTGATTCTAGTAAGTGCTTGAAGTGCGACGGAGAGCACACGCTGAAACATAGGTTATATCAATGTCCTATTGTGCGATCTATTATAAATAACTTTTTGGATTCTGTGAGGAACTACGGTTGCATCATTGTGCATGGTGTATTCCCAATATTCTTCTTCGACCAGACGTTGTGTTAACTCCAACTTCAAGACATAAGTTCTCTGCATGGTTATTAGCAAATAGTTTATTATCTGTTGAATATTATGATTATATAACTCTTTCGGACTATGCAATATATTTGTAAACAGTGCACGCCAAGCTCTTCTGTAATAGATAATCTGCCAAATTTTACACAGTGTATAAAAAACATTTTGATTGATTTTAATTCTCTCACCGCAAAATATAGTATATTTATTGTGCTCTGTCACCAGTCAAATGTTTACCTTAAAGCATTTGTATAGTTATTATTTTTCATTGTAAGCAGTTAAAAATAAATAAAAGATCCTCTGAAAAAAATGTTCCCTAAACTTCTGAGGTAATCAAGAACGAGGAAAGTGAATGTTAGGAGACATATTTTAAGCTTTGAGATGTTGAAAACAGTAATAACTTTTGAAGAGTTGAAAAAGTATCAAGCCTTTATCTGTCACTGTGCGCTTTCATTCAACACTAAGCAGAAATACATATATACAGGCAAAACCTTTCAATGTTCTGCGTCCGGAACGAAGTTATTTCCTACTGTACCAGATACGACACATCATATTATATCAGTCTGTTTTATATACACCTATATAACAATACAAAATCAGTGAAGTTCTTTAAATATTCATGTTATCGAAATTTTATAGATGACTAAGCTTGTAAGAGCAAGCAATGCTTGGAGGTTCAGCGAAAGCTTAATAAAGAGGATACTTGGTATAAGCGTTTGGAAGGAATTCTAAATGAAATAGGGTGTGCAGACATTTGGAGGGATAGCCAGGTACGGGAGAAAGAGTGTTGGAAAAGAGTTAGATTGAGAATTGAAAACATGAAAAGACAGGAAATAATTGGTAGTTTCAACTCCAAAAGTATTGTGTATATATACAGAGCTTAAAAGCACACGTGAAAGGGAAAATTATGTTGATGTTTGTAACAAATCAGCAAGGCATGGACATGGGCTAGGACAGGAGTGGTGAGGTTAAAAGGCTTATGGGAAGGAGAAAATCAAGGAAATTTGTGAATGTAATTATCGAAGTGAAAATAAATATCTATATCTATAATGTTGTTTGTTGCGTTGTGTAATATTTTCTCACAAAACTACATAATAAGTTAGGCGTTTTAGTCTGAAACTTCGTATGCTATTATAACCCCTCCCCTCTTTGGGGAAAATAATTAAGGCGCCACCTCGTAGCTTAGCATGAAAATAGGACCCAAGGAATAGTAAGAGTATAGGATCATGGGGCTAATATGATACAAAAACTGAAATTTTTGAACATAAATTGAAGTCTATTGACTGAAAACTCAAATAAAAAATATGATGTGTTACACTCACATGACTTTCTCTACTCTTGTACAATCTATTTTTACAAACGCCTATTCTCCATATGCTTCATGTTAATCGAGATATCGAGATGTCAATCTTATTGGTAATTTTGTTGTAGATGCAAGGGGGATATGGTAGCTTTTAAGCGATAGTCAAATATTTTAACGCTGGTTGCTATGTGGCGCATTCCATTCTCTTTGCATGTCCAGGACATAAAAAAATGAATAACGAATTTGAGAAAAAGTATAAGTATTGGAAAATTTAAGGAAATAACAAGCAATATCTCGAAAACGGTTCACTCAACAAAAGAAATGTATATGACATAAGTTGTGTATTTTAAGGCGATCTACATTTTTGATGTAGTAAAATTTTGTCTATCTCTTATGGTTTACCAGTTATGCAAAAGTCGTTCACAATGAGGAATACTTTTGGAGACATTCCCAGAAAATTCGAGATATACATTTCATTTCTCATGACATCTTAAACATATGATATTTTCATCAAAATCGTTAGAGCCATTTTTGAGAAAATTAAAATTTTCGAAAACTCTTCCATGTAAAGGGTAGTCTGGAGTGAGGGATTTTCTTGAAAACCTTCGTGTCGCATCTCTGGAAGATACTGAACCTAAATACCAAGTTTGGTGTTTATCCGACTGTTCGTTTTTGAATTATGCTGTTCATAGACACACAGACACACACACACACACACAGACACACACACGGACATGTTTCCAAAAATGCTTTTTTTGGATTCAGGAGGTCTCAAAACATGTATTTCCGGTGAAATCTCGGTATCGAATTTTTGGGTGGAATGCAATACTTCCCCTACTTACTATACGTAGTAGAGAAAGTAAAAATATTGAACTAGTATTTCGAATACCTTTGTGGGCTTTTGTATTTCAAAAATATACATTTAATGCCTTAATTAAATCTCTGTATCGCATTAGCTTCTTAAAATGCGACTATGACTTTACTGCCTTGGGGCTGAAGTGGCACACACATCTTAATATCTCAGTGACTGTTAAGAACAGAAGGATATGGTACAGCTTAGGCCCTTTAGGGTATAGGCACGGGTGCGCAACTGTGGAACAATGTGCGACTGGTAGTGACGTAATGTCTCGTGGCACTGTCGTCCTTGATGTTTCAATGACGTGATATGAGCACAGCACAGCACTCGTTGACAGGAGTTGATGTTCGGAGGTCTTTTCTGCTGCGAAATTAGTCTGTCACTAGTAATGCGTCCTGTAAGGAGAGAAAAAGTAGATAACAGCATGATATCCAGGCGACAAATTCTTCCATGCCAACTGGGAATACGACCTTTATCTTATTCAGAATAATACAAAGTTAAATGATAAAATTATGAGTCGAAATTATATTAAAAGCCTTCAATTACATCAAGATGGTCAAAAGATGGACGATCTTGATGTAATTGAAGGCTTTTAATATCATTTCGACTCATAATTTTATCAATTGACTCTTCACTGTTAATAGTGTTCCATTTGCTATAAAGATAAAACAAAGTTAAATGCCTCCTTTGTGCAAAACTATTGTATACCTCGCCTTAAAGCGTATAAAGACATTTCATACATCATGCAGAGAAATATGGACCTCGGGTGCTCAGATATGTATTTTGAATCATATATTATTATTATTATTATTATTATTATTATTATTGAATCTCAATTTATATTTACAGGGTCAGGCGAACAAAGAAAATAGAAGAATTCAAGAGAAAACATTAGAAATACAAGAGGAGATACATTTGAAAAGAGGTCCTCATAATAGCCGTAGAGAAAATTTGCCCTGGAGATCCCGATTTCTTTAAATCCATCAGTCTTTCGAGAGGTGTAGTTACCTGTAGAATCGAGGAAGTGAACAATGACGTGACAAAACAATTGAAAGAAAAAGGTTAACCATTTCTATACTTCTTTCTGGCACTTGATGAGTCAACTGACAGAACTGGCAGTGCTCAGTTGCTGGCTTATAGTTGGGGGGGGGGGGTTGATGTCGAATTAAACATCGTAGAAGGGCTTTTAGACATGGTATTGAAAGGCAAAACATGTGGAGAAGATATTTTTGATGCTGTTTATAGTATTGGTAAAAAATTTGAATTACAATGGGAAAAATAGTTTCAATTACTACTGGTGGGGCACCCTCGATGATTGGAAAAGAGAGAGAATTTGTCTAGATTTATAAAGCTTTCGTCCAGCATCAATGTACCCTATTCAAATTTTGTTAATATTGCATGATTCACAGAGAGGCATTATGTGCTCAGTCCGCTAACCTGGATAATGTGACGAGTACACTTGTTAAGACTGTGAATTACATAATATCAAGTTCAATGAGATACCGCAGGTTTCAGGAATTTCTAAAGACTTTAGAATCTGAATACTCAACCCTACGCTATTATTCGAAAGTAAGGTGGCTAAGCAGAGGATCAGTATTAATACGATTTATATCCCTACTCCCTGAAATAAACGATTTTTTGAGAAGACAGGTTAGTATTAGTGCATTTTACTGTCTGTTTGATTTCTATAATAATCATATAACTGACAATAAAAGTAGTTTTTTTGAGGGTGCAGTGATACCAGAACTGTCACAGTCTCAATGGGTGCACGCCCTGGCATTTGTGATGGACGTTGTGGTTGGTTTGGTTCACTGAAGGAAGAATGAGGACATTGGAAAGGTAGAATCAGACGACTGACAAATTTAATGCCACAGCCGGGATTTGAACCACGGATTTCCCGGTTTCCGTCCGGTTGCTCTAACCACTGAGCTACCATGTCAACATGCCGGTAGGGCATTAAATCTCCAACTGATTCGCAAGGAGACGACAAGGGGATCTCAAATTGTATTGAGATGATATACCCCAATGGCGACTTACAATGCTGTAAGTACTTTAAGTCCCGGACTTCATAGTTTCAACCACTATTAGGTCAATTAATGGAATTAATTGTTATTCCACAAAAGCCGTGTGTTGGACAAAGTTGGAAAGGTAGAATCAGACGACTGAAAAATTCAATGCCATACGAATCAGTTGCACAATTTAATGTTCTACCGGGATGTTGCCATGGTAGCTCAGTGGTTAGAGCAACCGGACGGAGACCGGGGAAATCCACGGTTCAAATCCCGGCTATGGCATTGAATTTTTCAGTCGTCTGATTCTACCTTTCCAACCTTATTCTACATACGGCTTGTATGCAAGAACAATTAATTCCAATGAAAACATTGTTTCATTAATCGGAGTATTAAATGCATTTATAAAAAGCTTGTCAAAGTGGGATCACGAACTATCTGTCAGATATATGTATAATAGGCATATCATAGGAATTGTAAATCCATTAGGTGGCTACAGAAAAATCCCACAGCAACTATCTGCTACATTTGAAACCAAATTTTCCGATCTAAGGAATATGGAAAATGAATTGAGTCTATTTAAAAATCCCTTCAATGTTCATTCTTTATCATCTCTCAACTTGGAAAATGAATTGAAGCATTTGGAAACCATAGATAGACGTAATAAGAAAATGTAGCATTTGATTTCTACAAACGATTATCATCTGAAAATTTCCCTATAACACGCTGTGTTGTCTACGTTAAGTGACAAGCATTTAGGCTTGTTATTTCGACTCTGTACACTTTTAACATTGAAAAATTAGAGCGATCCAAACGCTTGCAAACACCACGGAGCAATAAATAAAATGCTCTTCATAAGAAATGAGTAATGCATGATGAGCTTTTTAGGATTTAGTAAACAAGCATGACGGGCGCAATATACTGCGACACTGAAGGTTTCATTACGTCACAGCATGGAGGGGGGGCTGGAGCGTTTCCCCTCACTAGCCGTAGTTGCGCACAGGTGGCCAGCGTATTACTCTCCTGGGAAATTGGTTCACCGCAACTAAAAATTCCTGAAAGACATATCAAAATAAATTGTAATAAATATACATTGCTCATGGTAAAAAAACTAAACACATTTATTTCGAACTCTGCAACATAATCAGGAAATTTACAGCTAATCCACTTATATGCTTAATCAATCTGAGTGGTTAACCTCCAATTTATCATTTATTTAGCGTTAACTAAAAAATTTTGTAACTGGTTTTTATAGAAAAAAATCGAAATTTTGGACACTGTTCAATTACAACACTGTACAACTAATAGGTTATGTCAGCAATAGTCAAAACAAGTTAGTTAAGTAGAATGCTACAAATAAGATTTTTTCAATTAAGTAACTACTTTTCAGTGTACGACATTAGCCTCAATTTTTTGGACGTGTAACAAAACTCCAACTGACACCAAGTAATGTGTTACATTCACAAAACTTTCTCTATCCACTGTTGTTTATTCTTGTTTATAGAAGCTTATATTTCTATCTACTTTATTTTAATCGAGATAAACGTTTGCAGAACAGTTTCATTACGCATTTCGTTGTAGGGATGGTGCAGACCGAAATCTCGAAATATTTGAAAGCGGATCGCTATATGCTGGCCTTGAAATTCTACACTCTTTACATTACACTGCAATAAGCGAGTACGACAGTACTTCAAAATATGACAAAAATATTAACAAATTCAAACCAATAACAACGGATATCTCCGATATGGCTGATGCCACAAAAGCCTTATAATCAACTAGTCTATAAGATCAACCAAACTTGTTCTACTAGTTTCGATTATGAATAGATACATGATATAAACATGTACATTGTGTTTTCCTAAATATATCTTTGTAAGTTTGTTACCTTACAATTGAATAACGATTTAACTTGTTATAAATCTTTGTAAATACAAAGCCAACTCGGAAAATAAGTTTCTGTATATCTCGTAAAGCAAGGATCTGAGCGTGATTCAATACATGTATCCGCTACGTCTCGGAGCTTTCTTAAGACGCTATTCCTTCACAGAATGAAATGAAGGAACCACAGAAGTCTACAGACCGTAGGTGGACAGGCCACAGAGACCCGCGGAAGCCCCTAACATTTCCATACTCGAAGATACGTCCCACTGCTGGAGCTGCCAAAATAGGGTGATGAACGTCCCATCAACCAAACAGCCCTCTGGTATCCACGGGGAGTACTCTTTCCTTTGAGCATGCATCTGCGCCATCTGTCCGGCACTGTCATACGCCACGAATCCTGAAACATGAGAAGGAAGCGGAATGAAAGGGAAATTATGGAAAGAAAATTGTGGTAGAGAAGAAACCACCCCAGCATTGGCCTGTTGACCCTGGTAAACCACGAAAACTGATGTATTAGAGCGGGTGGTTATTGGGATCGAACCCGGGATCTCCCAATATGAACCGAACACATTACCGCGGCGCTGCCTCGCTTGGAATCTCAGCCCTATAAAAACATATTCTTGTAAGGCACAATAATGATAGGACACGGCCATTCATGCTGGATGGAAGAAATATTCTTCTTCTTCTTCATCTTCTTCTTCTTCAACTTCCCTGTTCTACCACTATCGAGGTATGAGGGGTTTGCCTCGGATCCATTTTTTAAACTCCATCCTATCCTTTACTAGTCTATTAAACTGATTCCAAGTCTTTCCTCTTTTAGTTACCGCTCTTTTTATCCCTTCTTCCCAGGTTATCCTTGGTCTTCCTTTCGGATTCCTTCCTGATAGTCTTGCTTCTAAAAATTGGCGTACTTTGCGATCTGTGTCCATTCTTTTCACATGTCCATACTATGTAAACTGTATTTCTTCTATCCTCGTATTTACAGATGGCACTTTGAGTTCATCTCTTATCCTTTCATTCCTTATTCTATCTTGTCGTGTCTTTCTGACTATTCTTCTTAAGCATTTCATTTGCGTTGCATTCACCATGCTTAATTCACTTTTTGTTATTATCCAGCTTTCACTTCCATAGATAAGTATTGATTCTATAACTGTTTTATATACTTTAGTTTTTGTCCTCTTATCTACTTCTTATTTCCCAAAAACACATTTACTTAGTGTATAATACGCTTTGGTAGCTTTCTCTACACGCTTTCTTATTTCTTCTTGTATTTTACCCGTTTGGTTTATCACTGTTATCAAATACTCATAGCTTTCCACTTGCTCTAACTCTAACTGCCTTCCCTCTTTTCCTATCTTGATCTCCTTTATCTCGTCTTCTGTCCTAGCTACCATCATTACTTTACTCTTATTAAGATTTACCATCATCCGCCTTTCCTGTAGTGTTTCTATCCATTCTATTATTGCTTGTTGCAATTTATTTTCTGAATCTGTTATAAGCACGATATCATCCGCATAAGCCAAAGTCTGGCAGTATATAGGTCCTAAATTCCACATTCCCACTAGTGCCTTGCTTGTATGAAAGAAATCCATGTCGAAAATATAAGACAGCTCAGTGCAGATTCTATCCAGATCAGCAGCCCAACACATTTTGGAACCGCGTTTGAAAGAAAATCTTGGAATTTGAAAGTAGGTATATTTCTGTTTGGTAGACATATTGGAGATGCCAGTTCCTAAATACGCATACGCCTAGGGCATAACAGTGTATCCTACAGTTATGACGTATATTTCTTTTTCCATAAACGCTTATATTTGAAAATAGTGCGAAATAAATGAGTGGATTTGAAAATCACAGCAGTACTTTAATTAATTTCAACATAAACTACAAGTTGTGTGGTTGAAACAAGAATATAAATTGAAATATAGAGTCCCCAAATAGCCTCTGCTGAAGAAAAGTTATTTGTTCAGAATTTTAAAAATAAATAAAATCAAATCACAGGAGCAACTCTTACGCTTTTTAGTGGCAGCCAATTACTGTTTTTAATTATATGATGAATTCCACAGGAACACCATATCATTAGCAAACATTATTTTCATAATGATGCGTTTAATACCAACGCAATTAATAAGAATCGTTATGTTTCTGGGACACATATTTATAGCAGACAAATTAACAACAGATACTAAAACCAAAAAGGAAACGGCTTTAATAAAGAAAATAATATACCTATAGTGAAGAACCTCATGTATTCCGTGTATGAATTCGCATGTATTTAGAAGTTATTGTGTATTTCTTATGTACGGTACTGTACGTCCGGGAAGTCCATTTACCACCCCCATAACCTTCAATGTAATTAATTTAAGAATTAATCATATGACTGAACATATTCAATCTTGGGACGTCAAGTTCAGCGGATCGTTTGTGAATGAATGGATTTCATTGGGGACCTCTCAACTCGCTGCAACAGCAGCACATGTCTCCTAGTCCAACTGCTTGATTGGTCTTTCACACTTCCTGACATACAAAGCTATTCTGTAAGGTTTTGTTAAGGCTTAACAAATTGTTAAAACCGCTAACCATTGTTCAACATTCTGTAACTTCGTAACAAAACAAATTTGTGTTAAGAATAAAGATTTGACGTTGGATCTAACAAACTCAGAGATCCTCTTCTAACGCGTTTGTTACACAACAGATTCTCATAGACGTCGTTTTAGTGCTGCTGTAAGAGGAAAAGCACGATAGAAATTTGACATTATAATTATAAATATAATACCGTATTTATTGACAGAAGATATAAAGAATGAAATAAATAAATAATACTATGATAAAGAAATAATCGCAATAAATAATGTCCGTATATTAAATCAATGTATAAGGTAACAAGCTTGATTGAAAAGATTTTTCCAAGATAAAGGCCATTAGCGAGTCATGTTAAGCAAAGTCATTAGCAACAGCCGAAGTAGTGAACGCGTTATCATAAAGATTCTTGAAATTCAGTACGTTTGAACAGTCGCATATACCAGAATTCTGTAAAAGAGAAAGGGAATGAAATTCTGAGATTCAAGAAGGTAACCCATAGCAACAAGTTAACAGACGCACACGTAAGAATTGTAATATTAGCTCGGTAAGTAGGGGATTTGGTGGAGATAGTGGTAGGTAGGCGGAGCTTAAGTAATAAAAGAGCGCGTATCGCTAAAATTAGCGTCTTACCTTTCTTTTCTTCGTGTACAGGCTTAGGGGCTTACAGTCTTTTATATGATCGGCAGTTCGCAGCGCCTAAGACCGCGCTGGGTAATCAGTTAGCGGTAGTCGCCAAGGGTTTTGTCGGTAAGCATTTTAGTGGCTCAAGTAACGCTTCCAGTTTCTTTTATTGCCGGAACAGTTATTTCAAATCGTAAAATTGATACTGTAGAAGTTAGCAGGTACAAATAACTCAATTGTTATAGTATAGTTTAATGTACTACGATTCATAATTGTTTTATTCTTTATTTTCAAACGGTCGGCAACTCGCTCCAATAGCTCATGTATTAGACCACATTAAATTTCTTAGTCAATTTAAACTGGTGTTATCCTTTCAAAATATGCCCACGTATACCCTGAGAGTAAAATATCATAGCCAACCACTGTAGCAGCCGGCAACAGAATCAACAGCAGATATTGAAGCAAAGGGTACGGCTTCAAAATAGTAAGACCATCTTCCGTCTTCAGTGTTTATTTATTCGCTTTAGTGTAAAACATGAATGTTACGGACTATGCTTGAGTAAGCAATGTTCCGTGTGATAGCGTTGATAAATGATGCTCCCAACATAGTTTTTAAGAGACAAGTTTTAATAGCAAAATAAATGTGTAATCTCATATCGTAATAAAAACTAAGAGTCATTGATTTAAAAATTTTAGGTTCAAACAGTGAAACCTTGTATTGATTTGTATGGTTCCCGAATATATTTGCCTCATTTTTAGGTTAAGATTAGGAAATGAGCCCTTTGAGAGCTGTAGGGTGCCACAGCGATACTTTTTCGATCCCAGAATTATTTTAAGATAATTTCCAATCTGCTAAAACAAGCGGCTAGCACAAGGCCATTTGCCAGTTTGTCGTAACCATAGAAAACTGAATTTATACTCATGCTGCTGGAAGAGGGAGAATATAACAGAAGGCACTCAGTTGGGTTACAACATTATAATTTATACTTATTAAATTTGCGTATGAAAAATAATTCGAAATAAAATACTTTTAGGGTGACACTCCCCCAGATAATACAGCTAGTGAAACTAACCTTTCTATTCACTACTACCTTCCATTTAAGAAATACCTAAAATAATACGGATATTATGCGACACCAATTATTATTTTCATTCAAAGATTAAGATGCAAGAACATTTCCACAGAACTGAGCTATAGCTGAACATTGTCAAATCATGAATAAAGAAATAAGTACCTACTTTTGCTTGATGGTATACATTAAAATTTCAGAAAGAATTTGCATGACAACTGGTATCTTTAAAAATATAATTAAAAGCCAAAAATCATACAGGAAATTAAACAATTATTGCGGGTTGATATGAACTAGTGAATCATGCGCAAAACAATATGAAACTACGCTGCTAATTCATTTGTCTGTTTTTTCTAATCCAAAATTAAATCCATTTTACAGGGCCACTGCTACAGTTCAACAGCTTGGCGAGTCTTCCCCATAAAAAAAATTAATTTGGGGGGGGGACACAAGAAGATTGCTATTCTAAGCAATGGGTGAGAATTTAAAAAATCCACATCCAGTCTATATTTTTCATGTTAGGTTTTCAGAGCATGCTTTGTCTTCATCTTGACAAAGAAAAGTAACAAAAACACTCAATAATCGGTATTCCGGCGCTGGTGGCAATGTGAAAACAAAACGCTATCGCAGAGCGAACTAATTTTCGATTAGTCATTCCAGATGGCTAACAAACAGCAAGAAAACAAACATCGCGATAACAAACGAGTTACAGAATGCCAAATAATGGCTCACTAAGCTTAAAAAATAATTGTAGTCCCCTTCTTACAAACGAAGTTACAAAATACCTTGATTAACTTCTTTCTTTCCCAGGTAAGCAATCACGATGAGGGAAAACTGAGGTTTTATACGCTTCCGCGCAATGTCAACCAACCAATAAATGCGTTTCAAGGATACTATGCTTCTACAATGATAGAAACAAAAATATGATACGTTATAGGACTTTCCGGACGTACTGTATACACACAAACAAAATATATTTATGTTGACAATCTCGTCATTTTTATAATGCAATTATGATTATTAATTTCTCTGCTCATCTAATTGTATTTTTTTTTCTCCTGAGCAACTTGTCTATTCCCCCTCCACCCCGGAAATCTCTCTAGTGTAGATGTTGTCAAGTCTCACCCTCAATATGCGTTGTCAGTTTGGTCAGTTATACGCAGGCAAAACAAGTTGGGATAGAGCGACGACCATGCTCTTTTTGTAATTACGTCAAGGTTATATTTCTTCAGACACTTCCCATGTACCCATTGGTCTTAGAGATAAGTTTCAGAACTGCAGCTCGCTTTGGTACGGAGCAATCTAAATCCTTTAACGGGGAGGGGGGGGGGAATAATCTAACTTACAGCAGACACGACTTTTTCTATTCAATATTTCCATAGTTCTTCTACAAATTATTTATTAAAAAGAGAATTTTTCTACTTCCTTTTAACCACGATAAATGTTTTTCCGAAATCCTTACAATACACATTTTTGTCATAACTACACAGGAAATTACTGGAGACTTGGGCAACAGTCACATGTTTAAAAATCTGAATCCTTACATTCACGTGACTTTCTCCACATATTATGATTTATATTTATCTAGCTACCACAAAATATTCTTTAGAAAGCTTATTTTTCTACCTAATTCATGTTAATCAGATAAAACTTTGAAGATATAGCTTCATTACACATTTCGTTGTAGGTACAAGGGGTATATAGAAAGCAGAATCGATAGTCGTATGTCGTTATATGCTGGCCTTGAAATTCCACACTCTTTCCGACAATCCAGTAGCGACATTTAAAAAAATGACAAAATATTGAAGAATTCAAACCAATAATAAAGAATATCTCGAATGTCTCTGATTCCACAGAAAAGGTTATTTTAAATAAATTGTAGAGGGATTTACATCTTTTGTGGAGCAATCTTTGGTCTATATCTTACAGTTAACCTAATATACGAAATTATGTTAAGTTATTCCTGAATGAAGAGACTTCACAGGTTTTCCCAAAAAATTCAAGATATATATTTTATCTGTCATATTATTATCTTAAATATACGGCATTTTAATAAAAATCCTTCCGTCATTTTTGAGAAAATCAATATTTCGAAACATTTTTCAGTAAAGAGTAATTTGGGATGGTGTCGCATCTTTGTAAGATGCTGAACTCAAATACAAAATCTGGTATTTATCCGACATTTCGTTTCTGAGTTCTGACACACAACAGAAATACACAAGGGCCTTTTTCTAAAAAAAAAAAAAAAAAAAAAAAAAAAGGTTGGGTCTAGGAGGTCTCAAAACATGTATTTCCGGTGAGATCTCCATATCGAGTATTGGATGGAATATAGCACGCTTTCTGATCCTTAGCGCCCCTTCTATATTGGGCGTGAAAGACCGATCATTTTGCTCAGAGACCTCTTTATCAGACTTGAGGTTCTTTTACGTGCCGGGACCACCGGCTTTACTTTCCTTCCGAAGGAAGCCATGCTAAGGAGTTTTACGCCCGATTTTTACGTCCATTTGACCCGCGACCTTGGGAACTAGAGGCTAACATGGTAACCACTACACCACGGAGGACGACTCATGTGCTGATGAGAAACAAAATAAGGAACATAGCATCTAAAGAGTATTAGGAAAATTCAGACAATTTATGGATATTTATGTAAATGGACAACGTTATTTGACACATATTATGCACTTCTGCAGCTTTTCCTGAAGTATGTTTTGTGTCTTCTTATGGTTCCATGGTTTAGGGGTACCAACTCTTAGTTCCCGAGGTCGTGAGTTCAAACCCAGTGGAGGGCGATGGTGATTTTTTTTTCCGAGCGTAAAAATGCTTAGCATGGCTTCCTTCGGAAGGGAAGTAAAGCCGGTGCAGTGTCCTAGATTTAAGGCACGTAAAAGAACCCCAAGCCTGATAATTACGCCTCTGAGCAAAATTTTCGGTCTTTCACTCAATTTAATTTTTATAGTTTACCAGTTATTGTACTTATTGTACATATTCAGTGAGAATGAAGAGGACTTCACAAATTATTTGCAAGAAATTCAAGAATACTTGCTATTGTTTATGTCGGTCATTTTAATCAAAATCAGTCGAACAAACGATTCTTAAACATAAAAATAAAGAAAAATAACTAAGTTTTGGAACGGGGAAATACATGAACATTTTTGTGTTCTATTCGTGTTGCTGAACTTAAATATCTTGAATATGATATTTTGTATACATACCACTCTGGCTTTTGAGTTATGCTGTTTGCGCTTGCACGCACACACGCAGCCACTCACTCACACATACTACACACCTGTCTCTAAAAATGACTTCTGTTTTTCATTTCTGAGTTCACTTGACCTCAGAACGTCTGTTTTCGGTAAAATCTCGATACGAATTTTTTTAGGCTGAGTACAGTAGGTACTATAGGTAAGCGAAGGAGAAAATAAAAGCAGCATTTCACACTTCACACTAATCGAATTTCTGTTTTTTTTTGTTTTTTTTTGTTTTTTTAATTTTATACGATCAAGTAAATCACTTGCCTTAAAATTCTTGCTTGTTCTATATTCTGCGGCTGCCGTTCGTTAGATTTAAGATTTTGGAGAGCCCGAGAACTGCTTAATTGGGCGACGAGAAAAGGGAAGGAGAAAGGAATTCAAATTAAAAAAGAGAAGATGAAAGAATTTACCTTTCTTAAAAAAGGTGGTTTCTTGGAGTACAGCAACTTAACACATTAATGAGAATTCTTCTTGGATATGATGCTCATTAACTTTTTTTATATTTGCGTGCTACTCATAACATCTTAGCTATAAGGAGGCTATCATGTATCATTCGTTTTCTACATGCTTACATTCATTATAAATATGTGATTCATATTATGTTACTAATATTCTGATTTGGCATGTCCCAGAAAAAACAGGAGAAAAAATCTGATGTGTTACACTCACATGACTTTCTCTACTCTTGTACAAACTATTTTTACAAACGCTTATTCTCCATCTACTTCATGTTAATCGAGATAAACATTTGCAGACTCTATCTTATTGCTAATTTTCTTGTAGATGTAAGGAGAAAATATATTTACAAGGGCAATATAGAAAAACAGTAGCCTTTAAGCACATACATATCTCTTAATAGCTGGTTGCTAGGTGCAGCACCATTCCCTTTGCCACAGATTATAACTCTTTGCATATCCAAGACAAAAATATGAATAACGAATTTCCATTTTAGAAAATAAGTATTGAAAAATTTAAGGGAATAACAAGCAATATCTCGAAAATGGTTCACTCAACAACAAAAATGTATATGACACAAATTGTGTATTTTACCGCGATCTACATCTTTTGTGTAATAAAATTTTGTCTATCTCTTATGGTTTACCAGTTTACCAAAAGTCGTTCACAATGAAGAATACTTTTGGAGACATTCCCAGAAAATTCAAGATATTCATTTTATTTGTCATGAAAATATCTTAAACATATGATATTTTAATCAAAGTCGTTAGAGCCATTTTTGAGAAAATTAAACAGACAGACACACAGACACACACAGATATGTTTCCAAAAATTCATTTTTTGGATTCAGGAGATCTCAAAACATGTATTTCCGGTGAAATCTCGATATCGAATTTTTGGGTGGAATACAATACTTCCTCTACTTACTATACGTAGTAGAGAAAGTAAAAAGAGTGCCGAGGCATTGATCCTCATGCCACAGGGGAACGAAGATTGGGGTTAAAACTGTTTATAAGTGATGAAAAGACTTCAACATCGGCATCGAGAACGAACTAAAGGACTGGGAGGAGTATAGGTTGTAACATCGCTGGATAAAACCCAGGCCAACCACCTTACCTTATTTGAGACTCTCTTGGGCGTTTCTAAAGCTAACGCCAGATATGTGTAACGCATTTTCGACAATTCAGTATCCATAGTATTGGCTACTAGAGAGCACGTTCTTCATTTTCACTTCAGGGATGCAGAACATGCTTGCTCGGTTACTCTTGTAAATTTTTTCCCCCGCATAACTAACACTGATTAATAGGCAAAGGAATTCTTAAGCAGTTGCCAAACCATATGGCATTACAAAGAATGTAAACAGCAGGGTCAAGGATCATCGACGGCAAACACATTCTGGTGAGCGCTGTCTGCAAACACCAACAAAATGCCAAACCCAACTACGGGATTGGGGTGGTTTGTTATCTCCAACGTCCCTGCATAAAATCCAGTAACAGTTCAGCTTTATTTCATTTTGTCCTGGCTTTAATACTCGAGATTTCTCTGCCTGCTTTTGATTATTATTACATGTTTCTTTCCTTAATAGAGTTTGGGAGTTTAATTTCTTTTAGCTGGTCAAAAGAAAGCGTGAGGTCCAAAGAGCTGGGAGATAAAAATAGCTCATAGAGGTAGTTCATTTTGGCTACCGTTCTTCGGAGAATCATGGTCACCTGGCGCTTTCTGCCAGCTTTCCATCAATATCGTCATCCTCCACTATGTCAAGGAGAGCAAAGCTTAGGTCCAAGCTATGTGAGTAACTCAGCAGTGTATTTTAGTTGATGTGCACAAGTAATAAAAGTAACATTTGTCGCAGTAATATGGCTCGTGTTATCTTATTTGCTGGGCGCCTGTTATTGTTTTGTTATTTTGAATTTTGGGTTCTTTGTCCTCCGGCTAGCTATTATTACTCAGTCGAGCAAGTATCTCTGAGCAAGGCGTGTAAACGGAAAGGAGTTGTTGGTAAAAGATAACACTGATAAAATAATTTGTTTCTACACTTTTATTGCCGTCACACATAATTAATAATTTACATATTTAATCTTTATACACGCCTGACTGAAACTGATAGATTTCCGAATGTAATTACTGTCGTATTAGTTGCCGCGTACTTCACATTTTGTAACTAACTTTACGACGTGTACCTCGCGAGATATTCTTCCAAACTGTATGACGTGCACCTCACGAGAAATTCCTTAGAACTGCGCGAAACTTGCTTATGGCTCGAGAATATATACCTACTCCTTCACCTCGAAATGCCTAAACATTATAATAGAGCTGCTATTGGTTATCAAATCGCGCCAACATTAGCGTCTGTTTTGTCAGCCAATCACTGCTACTAACATATACGCTCTAGGGAAGATATTCCTTCCATTTCTAAAGAAAGGCACGCTACCCTGACGTCATTTGTTTGTCTCTTCTTAGTGATAAACAACTCACACCTCGGTTTATTGTTATTCACTTCTATGGTCAGTTTCAGTGAGGCCGTGTAAACTTATTTCCTAACAATACTTATGGCTAACAAACATCTAAAATCCTGTACATACAATAATATTAATTTACACTACAATCACTCTGGCATTCACAGTGTTGTGATATAAAATATTGCCTCACATTGTATAGAATCCACGAAAATAAATTTATCACACTACACTGCAAAAATCCAGGCAACAAAAGACTTTTCTCGAAAATAAATTAAAACTAATCTTATATACCGATATTGAAGTATTATTTTACGTAAAATATTCACTACACGTTTACTAAAATAAATAATTCACCTTCACTTATGTTTCTCATGCTACTCAATCTCTATTAGTAGTTTCGCTACGTACTACTGTTGTTCAGAAACTAGACGCAATAATTGTCAGCAACAAATGTAAATACTCAGGAAGCGGTAGCATATGTAAACAACATACTGTACGTGACGTCACTGTTTTTGGAGGAGGTTTAAAAGGGTATTAAAACAACAGTGAAATGTAACATCAAAGAATGCAATAAACACTAACCTTACTGCTTATAGATGTACTCCATTCTGCGATGGAGTTCACACTAACCGCTAACCTCTCACTAACCATTGAGGTTTACTCTTATCCGAGTGCTGGCTCTATTAAAACGTGATTTTATTCAAGAATACAATAACTGAGTTGCCTTTATAGTGGCAGAGCTTCTTGTAGTTTAAATTCCCTATAGGCCATTACCGCGAAAGAGCGAACAACTGATTGGAAGTAATAGCGTTGCGTCTGCAACAAATCGCTTAGGGAAGTTCCTTTTTCAGGTCTCCGATAGGGAGGACAGGTTCAGTGCGCATGTGCGAGAAAAGTCCACAGAATGTGGGTGGCCTTAGTGAGCCCTTCCTGCGACACCCCTGTCATCCCCTTGCCCATCACAACGTAAGTCAAAGCATTCTGCCCTGCTAACCCTGGACACAAGGAGAATGTGCCCTGACCCGTTCTTTTCACGCATATACGAGTTGTGTGTTCGCCTGAGATAAACCTCACCCTTCTCTTATATGCAGGTGCATGAAGCAATCAGAGTTTGCTCGAAAACTCTGCACTCTCTTTTTGAGTTGGCAATGTATACAGAAATTATTTAAAAGCATTTATGGTTCAAAATTAAAAGGAGGGCAAGTGCTCTTTAGCGCAAGCCGCCGCTTGTACTCATGATGTTAGCAGGAGTAATTCATTATATAACTTACAAAATTATTACAGAAATCAATATTTTAGGACGTATTATATGGTTGCACTTAGTTGAAAAGTGTTTATACAGTATGACCATCAGGTTTGTTTGTTTGTTTGTTTGTTTTTTTTAAAGTTCCCTTGTTGTACCCAGTTTATGCTACTGTGTTTTACTGTTTTCATATCGCTTATTTCCGTAACACACATACACACACAAACATCCATGTCCGTGGCGGGACTCGAACCCGCGACCCTCAGCTTGGCGGAGCGCCGGAGCGACCACTCCAGCGACCACGGCTACGAGGGCATGCAGGTTTGAAATCAACAGGAATATAACTGTGTACATTCAGTATATTCTATACATAGTCAGGCTCATAAATAAATTAAATTACTAAATAAATAATTAACATAAGAGTTAAATACAAACTTGCAGTGTCTGTCTCGTAAAATATGTTACAAATAAAAATAATTTTTAAAAAGTAATCTGTTACATTCATATGACTTGCCCTGCCCTCTATCGGTGTATGTGGGTATACAAGCTATTCTTACTAAAGCTTATTTTTCTAACTACTTCATTTAATACAAATAAACCTTTGCAGAAATAGCCTTATATATATCTATCTATATATATATATATATCGATAGTCAAATGTTTAAGAACTGGACGCTATACTCTGCCTTAAAATTTCATACTGTTTCCATACAATTGCGAGAAACAGTTGAATGTTGACAGGACTTGAGAAGAATGACCAAGTAATGAACAGTTCGAACCATTAATAGCGGATATCTCGGAAACGGTTTATGCCACACAAAAAAGTTATTTGAAACAAATTGTGTGCTTTAAAGAGTTCTACATTTATTGTGTAGTATGTGTATCGCTTAATGTTTACTAGTTAGATATACAGTATTACACAAAATTCCTTCTCAATGAAGAGAACTTCATGGGCTATTCCCAGAAAATTCAAGGTATACATTTTATTTGTCATTAAAATGTCTTTAATATATGGGATTTTAATCAAAATCGTTGAAGCCATTTTTAAGGAAATAATTTTTTTTTAAAAATGTTTCATGTAAGGGTTAGATGGATGAGGGAATTTTCTTGAATATTTTTGTTACGTCTTTGGAAGATACTGAACTTAAATACCAAGTCTGGTATTTATCCAACTTTTCGTTTTCGAGTTATACTACTCCACACACACACACACACACACACACACACACACACACACACACACACACACACACACACACAGACCGCATACGGACCTTTTTCTAAAAATGCTTTTTCTAGCTTCAGGAGACCTCCAAACATAATCGGTGAAATCTCGAGATCGAATTTGTGTGTAGAATACAATACTTCCTTTACTTACCATACGTAGTAGAAAAAGTAAACATTACTCCGAGATCCTTTTTAGTTTCGACAGATTGTAATCTTATTCCGTCTATGTTGTAATTATGATCAACATTTCTACTGAGTCTAGAAAAGGACACGGAAATTTTAGTATGTTAAAAGCAAGATTATTCCCTTCACTGCATATTTAGTGTATTCACATAATTTTGTTATTTAACATAATCAGAAACAGATTTTATGGCTTTATTCTTTTTTAAATCTGTAAATATGAAAATAATTAGAAGGCTTAACAGGTAATCATGTGTCATTAATAAATAAAAGAAACATCTAATACATGGCCTAATTTAGAACCTTGTAGTACCCCTGATAAAACTTCAAAACTGTATGGTGTACTATATTTTATTTATCAACTTGTACTCTCAACTTTAGATAGGATGCCATAGAAAACCATATAATGGTAATTTTTGTATTAATTTATCGTGATTAACCTTGTCGAAAGCTTTTGAAAGTCTGTGTGTATAACATCAATTTGCGAGCTTTTAACTAACTCACTCGATACATAATGGGCAAAGTTGCATAAATTAATTACTGTAAACCTATCGGGCATAAACCCATGCTGCATAATAGGTACTAATGTTGAATTTTACATGGAATATATGCATATTTATAAAGTATAATTTCAAGTATTTTAGCTGTAGTTGATAAAATTGTCACTGATATATAATTTACAATCATTTTAGAATTTCCATATTTAAAAGTTGTGGTTAGGAGAAAGGTCCCTAATTTGAACCGCCCTGATATTTTCTAAACTATACGACAGATGTCACCATAATCCTAGCAGAAGCGTGGCGTGTACAACTATGAATGCTTGGAGTTGTTGACTTTGCATTCTGAGCTGTGGTTTCAGTTCTATGAAGTGTTGTGTGTTTTTGGTGCTTCAGAAGTAATATTTGACTCGTTTAGCTAAGCTTATACGACCAATTAGGTAAGTTTGCGATGATCTATATATATTACATGTTATGAAGTGCTTCTTTAGCAACAATATTCATGCATACGTTTTTTCAAGCAGCGTCTTTCCTAGTCACATAGATGCTAAAGATTCCAAAATGGCGTGGCTCGTAAATTGAACCACTGTTTGAACCCTATACTGAACTGGTCCAATTTAGGAAACCTATTGAAGTTCTAGGATTGTCCAACTGCGAATAGTATATCTTGTGAATAAATATCGATATAATATGTTAAGTTAAAAAAAATCATGTTAAAAACAGTGGCTGATATGAATATGTGAATGTAAATTGTCTGAAATTATGGACATGATCCAGTGTATGAGTAGGATATGGCTTCACCAAAGTGTGCAAAAGTTAGTGCTAAGAAGAAAGTGGTTTATTGCGAAGGCTGTGTATAATTGGACTCTTGTATGAGAGAAAAATTAGTAAAACCTCTATATTTGCAAATAATACCTATTCCAAAAACCAAGTGATCGTCATTACTTAAAAATTTAAAATGTTCAAGGAAATTGCTATTTTTATCACAAGTTTGGACTCTACTTTTGTTGCTGATAGCATATTTGTTTTGAATGTACAATAAAATATGTGTATTTTGTATTAATAAAAATACTTTTAAACTTAAAAGTATGGGGTTCATTTTAAGGCACGGGTGGTTCAATTTAAGGACACGTTCCTAATTTGAACCGATTTACACCATCTCACTTTTTAAATGTTATTTAATTGATAATTGTATTAATTTTAAATTGTGTTGAGGATATTGATAGCTCAAGGATTTTTCACTTTAACGCTTGCATTTCTGAAAATTTGGATTTGAAATTATAATTATTATTTACTATTTAGGCGTAAGTGGTTCAATATAGGGACCTTTCCCCTACTTAGTTAACTTCTGCTTATCAGGGAAAACATTTTCTTAAATAATGATATTATTATATATATACAATTTAGACGTATCTAAATATCTAGACAGCCTTTAAATACACAAAACGGAATGACGTCAGCGCAGATGAGCTTTTAGGCTTCAACGTCCTGTATTACATTCTAAAAATGGCAATCTTTGAGAATACAGTGTCTTTTTAATTCCTATTAATACTCCTCCATCACGTTTGGTTTTACACGTTGGATTACCCCAGTCTTTTCTATATACCATCTATCATAAAAAAGCTCTGAACCATGTTTTTGTGAAACAAATAACATCATAGTTATTTGATGATATATTGAGGTACAACATTTGTGTTTTACTATGTAGAGGGTGTTGGTCTATCTAAAGTAATCCGCAAAACGATTGGCAGTATTCCGTTCAGTATGGGTCGTCCTCCGTGGACTAGTGGTACCGTGCTAGCCTCTAGTTCCCAAGGTCGCGGGTTCAAACCCGGCGGAGGGCGGGCGTAAAAATCCTTAGCATGGCTTTCTTCGGAAGGGAAGTAAAGCCGGTGGTCCCGTGTCGTAGATTTACGGCACGTAAAAGAACCTCAAGCCTGATAAAGAGGCCTCTGAGCAAAATTACCGGTCTTTAAAGCGCAATATGGAATGGGACGCTAAGAACCACAGTAGTTAAAGAGCGTCCATAAATAAAACTCAATTTAAATTTAAATTTTACGTTCAGTATGGTAATTTCAGATTCACAAAAATTCTGTTTTTGTTGATGGTTTTGTTTATTTGTTTTAATTTAAAGGTAAAAATCATTATAGGTTAAATTTATTTATAATAATAAATACAATAGCATACATCGAATATTTTAGCAGTAAATAATAAGCTTATCATTAGACAAAGACATTTAAAACGTATTAGTTAAGTTTATCAAATTCATTCACCTTATTCACTTGGATCACCGCAGATTGATCATCTGCTCTCATGAATATTTTACCGTTGCTTGCCCAGATATTTAATGTCCCTTGAGTTTCTTAATTCTCTTGCTTTAGCAAACAATTTCTTTCTTTCCGAACATAAGCTCTCATTTATATAAATAGAGCCCAAATCGATAGTATTGAAATTTCTTTTAACTCTCCTTTTACGTAGCATCTCCTCCTTAAAGCATATTCTGGTGAATTTTACAATTACCTAATGGGGGGGGGATCCGTTCTTCAGAACGAGTTGGTAAACGATGACACGCGTCAATATTCCCAGCTTTGATTTCCACCTGGAACACGTGACCGACTTCTTTAACCACTGTAGTCGCAGGTGGTTAGGGAAGTAGGTACTCCATGGATTGCAATCATGTTTATTCTTGAATACTGTTCCAAACCTACTATTCCTCTTTGTTAGTAGCTCAGAATTTATTTTTACTTTCTCTACTACGTATAGTAAGTAGGGGAAGTATTGCATTCCACCCAAAAATTCGATACCGAGATTTCACCGGAAATACACGTTTTGAGACCTCCTGAATCCAAAAAAAGCATTTTTGGAAACATGTCCGTGTGTGTGTGTGTGTGTGTGTGTGTGTGTGTCTGTGTGTCTGTGAACAGCATAACTCAAAAACTAACAGTCGAATAAACACCAAACTTGGTATTTACGTTCAGTATCTTCAACAGATGCGAAACTAAGATTTTCAAGAAAATCCCCCCACCCCAGACTACCCTTTACCTGGAACATTTTTTTTCGAAAATTTTAATTTTCTCAAAAATGGCTCTAACGATTTTGATGAAAATATCATATGTTTAAGATAATGTCATGAGAAATGAAATTTATATCTCGAAATTTCTGGGAATGTCTCCAAAAGTATTCTTCATTGTGAACGACTTTTGCATAACTGGTAAACCATAAGAGATAGACAAAATTGTACTACACAAAAAATGTAGATCGCGTTAAAATACACAATTTATGTCATATACATTTCTTTTGTTGAGTGAACCGTTTTCGTGATATTGCTTGTTATTTCCTTAAATTTTCCAATACTTATACTTTTTCTCAAATTCGTTATTCATTTGTTTATGTCCTGGACATGCAAAGAGAATGGAATGCGCCACATAGCAACCAGCGATAAAATATTTGACTATCGCTTAAAAGCTACCATATTCCCCTTGCATCTACAAGAAAATTACCAATAAGATTGACATCTCGATATCTCGATTAACATGAAGCATATGGAGAATAAGCGTTTGTAAAAATATTTTGTACAAGAGTAGAGAAAGTCATGTGAGTGTAACACATCAGAATTTTTAAAATTAGTATTCTCCGTTTTCAAATCATTGGTTATTTTCATCTTGCTCTTGCTTCTGCAATATTTCTTTATTTTCATCTAGCTTTTCATTTGCTAAATTTAGAGATTTTCCAAGTTATTTTACTTCTGAAGTTAATGTTTTAATTAATTCATACATTCCTTCAATTAAAATTTCGTACGGCTTAACATTCCTTCTTACTCTTTCATTGTGCAAGCTAAGTACTTCTTCCTTGCGAAATATAGAAACTATATTTGTAATGATCATTTTATTATTCTATAAATTTCATATTATCTTCATATTTCCATTAATTTAAACATTTATTATGATACCAATTATTACACTTACAAACTGTAATTTTGCATTGACATCCTACATAGATACACACAAAATAGAACGGTCATTTTGATTGATAGGTCACTGCAATAGACACTATGGATTGATAATTTTCGTATGGTATGGTTATGTTGTTATTTGACAATAGTCACAATCGATAATTTGCAACAGGTGTTTTAGAAACGTGGTTTGTATTTTTACTTTCTCTACTACGTATAGTAAGTAGGGGAAGTATTGTATTCCACCCAAAAATTCGACCCCGAGATTTCACCGGAAATATATGTTTTGAGACCCCCTGAATCCAAAAAAGCATTTTTGGAAACATGTCCGTGTGATTGTCTGTGTGTGTGTCTGTGAACAGCATAACTCAGAAATGAACAGTCGGATAAACACCAAACTTGGTATTTAGATTCAGTATCTTCCAGAGATGCGACACGAAGGTTTTCAAGAAAATCCCCCCACCCCAGATTACCCTTTGCATGGAACATTTTACGAAAATTTTAATTTTCTCAAAAATGGCTCTAACGATTTTGATTAAAATATTAAAATATTAAGATATTTTCATGACAAATAAAATGTATATCTTGAATTTTCTGGGAATGTCTCCAAAAGTATTCTTCATTGTGAACGACTTTTGCATAACTGGTAAACCATAAGAGATAGACAAAGTTTTACTACACAAAAAATGCACATCGCGTTAAAATACACAATTTATGTCCTATACATTTTTTTGTTGAGTGAACCATTTTCGAGATATTGTTTGTTATTCCCTTAAATTTTCCAATACTTATACTTTTTCTCAAATGGGAATTCGTTATTCATTTTTACTTTCTCTACTACGTATAGTAAGTAGGGGAAGTATTGCATTCCACCCAAAAATTCGATACCGAGATTTCACCGGAAATACATGTTTTGAGACCTCCTGAATCCAAAAAAAGCTTTTTTGGAAACATGTCCGTGTGTGTGTCTGTGTGTCTGTGTGTGTGTGTGTGTGTCTGTGTGTGTGTCTGTGTGTGTGTGAACAGCATAACTCAAAAACGAACAGTCGGATAAACACCAAACTTGATATTTAGGTTCAGTGTCTTCCAGAGATGCGACACGAAGGTTTTCAAGAAAATCCCCCCACCCCAGACTACCCTTTACATGGAACATTTTTCGAAAATTTTAATTTTCTCAAAAATGGCTCTAACGATTTTGATTAAAATATCATATGTTTAAGATAATGTCATGAGAAATGAAATGTATATCTCGAATTTTCTGGGAATGTCTCCAAAAGTATTCTTCATTGTGAACGACTTTTGCATAACTGGTAAACCATAAGAGATAGACAAAATTTTACTACACAAAAAATGTAGATCGCGTTAAAATACACAACTTATGTCATATACATTTCTTTTGTTGAGTGAACCATTTTCGAGATATTGCTTGTTATTCTCTTAAATTTTCCAATACTTATACTTTTTCTCAAATTCGTTATTCATTTTTTTATGTCTTGGACTTGCAAAGAGAATGGAATGCGCCGCATAGCAACCAGCGTTAAAATATTTTACTATCGCTTAAAAGCTACCATATTCCCCTTTCATCTACATGAAAATTACCAATAAGATTGACATCTCGATATCTCGATTAACATGAAGCATATGGAGAATAGGCGTTTGTAAAAATAGATTGTACAAGAGTAGAGAAAGTCATGTGAGTGTAACACATCAGATTTTTTTTGTCTTGCTTATGCAAAGAGCATTAATCTGTGACAAAGAGAATGGTGCTGCACTTAGCAACCAGCTATTAAGAGATATGTCTATGCTTAAAGGCTGCTGTTTTTCTATATTGCCCTTGCAAATACAAAACATGGGGAATATAGTACGCCTTAAGCGAAAGTAAAATATTTTTAGAACTAGTCGCTATGTGAAAAATGTAATTCTCTTTGCATGTCAAAAGATCGTTTCTGCAAATGTTTATCTCGATTAATATGAAATAGATTGGAGAGTAACAGTTTGTAAAAATAGTTTGTACAAGAGTAGAGAAAGCCATGTGAGTGTAACACATCAGATTTTTTTTGTTCATAGTGGTCACAACAGATTGCTTACACACGATGATGTGCTAGCAATTTTGAACGTTGGTATCACTACTGTCAGTCTTGTTTATATACGAAAGTTTCTTTTTATGATAAAAATTTAAACCACTTCCACTTAATTGCAATAGAAACCTTCATGTTCACAGTAGCTTTGTAGTTCTGAGATATGATGCAGCACATATTACGCAGTTTCAACGTCTATAACTTGCAGGCTTTAATAACTATTCAGGAGCTGACTTTGCCCACATTCAGCAAGCCATGATACCAACTTACCTACATTAAACACGTTTATTAATATCTAAAGAGCTTAAATTCAGAACTCAGTCACTAAAACAACAAAGATACGTAGGTGTTTTCTTAAGTTTACAAATAGCAGTCAATGAATCAATTCTCTCATTTCATGAGAAAGAAAAATACTAAAATTAATTTTAAGGTACAAATATACTATGTTGTAAAATGTAATGTAACGTAAGATACAAGCTCTGTTCTGCATAATGCATAGTTTTAATATATGTCACCTACTATTTCACTGAGTGCTACTGCTTCGATATAATCGCGAGGATGGTATTTTTGGATGATAATCAGAGAAAATAACAGGAATAATAAGATATATGTTCTTGTAAGAAGTGTTGGGCATCGACTGAAATAAACAAAATCTGATGTGTTACACTCACATGACTTTCTCTACTCTTGTACAAACTATTTTTACAAACGCTGATTCTCCATATGCTTCATGTTAATCGAGATGTTAATCTTGTTGCTAATTTTCTTGTAGATACAAGGGGAATTGCTAGGCTTTAAGCGATAGTCAAATATTTTAAGAGGTGGTTGCTATGTGGAGTATTCCATTCTCTTTGATTACCAGGACAAAAAATTAATAACGAATTTGATAAAAAGTATAAGTATTGGAAAATTTAAGGGAATAACAAGCAATATCTCGGAAATAGTTCACCCAACAACAACAAAAAATGTGCATGACATAAATTATTCAATTTTAACGCGATCTACATTTTTGTGTAGTAAACTTTTGTCTATCTGTTATGGTTTACCAGTTATGCAAAAGTCATTTACAATGAAGAATACTTTTAGATACATTCCCAGAAAACTCGAGATATACATTTCATTTGTCACGAAAACATCTTAAACATATGATATTTTAAAGAAAATCGTTAGAGCCATTTTTGAGAAAATAAAATTTTCGGAAAAGGTTCCATGTAAAGGATAATCTGGGTGGGGGGATTTTCTTGAAAACCTTCGTGTCGCATCTCTGGAAGATACTGATCCTAAATACCAAGTTTGGTGTTTATCCGACTGTTCGTTTCTGAGTTATGCTGTTCACAGACACACAGACATACAGACACACACACACGGACATGTTTCCAAAAATGTTTTTTTTATTCAGGGGGTCTCAAAACATGTATTTCCGGTGAAATCTCGGTATCCAATTTTTGGGTGGAATACAATACTTCCCCTACTTACTATACGTAGTAGAGAAAGTAAAAAATTATTTATGCATATAGGTAAACGAACCCCAAACATCCAGTTTCTTGCCACCACTGATTCTATTCAGCTAACCTACCAGCTCAAGGTGAGCTGCTTATGCAGTAACAACTTGTTCCATTGAAGTTAAAATGCCATCACATACGCCCTGTTTATTCCAGTATTCCGCTAAATTAGGTAGTCAGTAGTTCAGGTACAGGTCAGCTTTAAATTTGTGTTATTTCGCACCTACTCAAACATAAACGGAGAAATAAAGACACGGAAATCTCGAAGTAGGCTGTCTGATTCATTGCTTCTCACGCGATTGATTTAAACTGCATACACATAGACGCATGTCTCAACGGTACTCATCCACTAAAGCGGTAGTACATAGTTCATAGAAATAGTTTTTTTCTAGGGCTTTTTGTTACAAATCCAATACGACGTACAACTATCTGCCAGACTGCAGCCTAAACGTTGGTGTTACATTCAGTTTTAAATAGCGAATGTCAAAATATTTACCATCTTATTTCCCATTTATTCTGCGTTTTGTTTCCCTAGTGGTTACATATATAAAATCAAAATATTTTAAAATTATTTCCTTTACCTTTTATTGACTGTCAATCAAGCTGTATCCGCCACTTGAGAAGCTTGTGTGTGTGTGTGTGTGTGTGTGTGTGTGTGTGTGTGTGTGTGTGTGTGTGATTGTTGTTGGACCTACTTCGAGTTGCAATGACATTTATGGTATTTTCCGCGAACTTCAACATTCGTTGTGCCGGTACAAATATCCTGACTACATATTTAAGTTTTAATCAAATGCCATGCAATTCTATTTTGGTTTATTTTAATTCCAATTTCTGAAGCACTCGTAATGGTTTCAAATTAAGTTATGACATTTATACCTTCTCCTATATTTTATTTCGTGTTTCGCTCTTTCGATTAGCTAATCTAGAGGATATTCTTCCGGCTTGAGAATATGCAGAAGTAATACTCGTTTTCAATCCAGCTTTCAGATAAATTTGGAAACCATTGGATCACTTTAAACGTTGGTTTTGTCTGTCATTACTCGTATGATTTAATTGCCTTTTCGTAATGCATTTTTTAGGAATTGCTTTTAGATCCTAATTGTTGTAATTACTTCATAAGCATACTCAGAATAAGTTTATTATAAGGTTGCTGTGTTACAACGTTCCCAACATGTAACTATGGAATTACTGCCCTATCAATGCAGCATAGTTCACCAAAGTAGGCTACGAGTAATTAAACTCGCACATTACCTGCAAATGGACTATAGTACTACCTACCCTCTTCCCTCTCTCACGGGAAATCCCAATGTATGATCGACGGTTTAAGTTCCATTAATTACCACTTTATTAATTCTATAATCTCACTTGTATCGTAGTCACCACTGTCATCATAAGCACCATTAAGTTTACTATCAACTATATTTTTACTTTCTCTTTTACGTATAGCAAGTAGGGGAAGTGTTGTATTCCACCCAAAAATTTGATACCGAGATTTCACTGGAAATATATGTTTTGAGCCCCCTGAATGCAAAAAAAGAACATTTTTGGAAACATGCCCGTGTGTGTGCCTGTGTGTGTGTGTGTTTGTGAACAGCATAACTCAGAAACGAACAGTCGGATAAACACCAAACTTGGTATTTAGGTTCAGTATCTTCCAGAGATGCGACACGAAGGTTTTTAAGAAAATCCCCCCACCCCAGATTACCCTTTACATGGAACATTTTTCAAACATTTTAATTTTCTCAAAAATGGTTCTAACGATTTTGATTAAAATATATGTTTAAGATATTTTCATGACAAATGAAATGTATATCTCGAATTTTCTGGGAATGTCTACAAAAGTATTCTTCATTGTGAACGACTTTTGCATATTTGGTAAACCATAAGAGATAGACAAAATTTTACTACACAAAAAATGTAGATCGCGTTAAAATACACAATTTATGTCATATACCCTTTTACTTTCTCTACTACGTATAGTAAGTAGGGGAAGTATTGCATTCCACCCAAAAATTCGATACCGAGATTTCACCGGAAATACATGTTTTGAGACCTCCTGAATACAAAAAAAGCATTTTTGGAAACATGTCCGTGTGTGTGTCTGTGTGTCTGTGTGTGTGTGTGTGTCTGTGTGTGTGTCTGTGTGTGTGAACAGCATAACTCAAAAACGAACAGTCGGATAAACACCAAACTTGGTATTTAGGTTCAGTATCTTCCAGAGATGCGACACGAAGGTTTTCAAGAAAATCCCCCCACCCCAGACTACCCTTTACATGGAACATTTTTCGAAAATTTTAATTTTCTCAAAAATGGCTCTAACGATTTTGATTAAAATATCATATGTTTAAGATAATGTCATGAGAAATGAAATGTATATCTCGAATTTTCTGGGAATGTCTCCAAAAGTATTCTTCATTGTGAACGACTTTTGCATAACTGGTAAACCATAAGAGATAGACAAATTTTTACTACACAAAAAATGTAGATCTCGTTAAAATACACAACTTATGTCATATACATTTCTTTTGTTGAGTGAACCGTTTTCGAGATATTGCTTGTTATTCCCTTAAATTTTCCAATACTTATACTTTTTCTCAAATTCGTTATTCATTTTTTTATGTCCTGGACTTGCAAAGAGAATGGAATACGCCGCATAGCAACCAGCGTTAAAATATTTGACCATCGCTTAAAAGCTACCATATTCCCCTTGCATCTACAAGAAAAATACCAATAAGTTTGACATCTCGATATCTCGATTAACATAAAGCATATGGAGAATAGGCGTTTGTAAAAATAGATTGTACAAGAGTAGAGAAAGTTATGTGAGTGTAACACATCAGATTTTTTTGTTGTTGAATGAACCATTTTCGAGATATTGCTTGTTATTCCCTTAAATTTTCCAATGCTTTTTCTCAAATGGGAATTCGTTATTCATTTCTTTATGTCCTGGACATGCAAAGAGAATGGAATGCGCCGCATAGCAACCAGCTCTTAAAAGATTTGACTATCGCTTAAAGCCTACCATATTCCCCTTGCATCTACAAGAAAATTAGCAATAAGATTAACATCTCGATTAACATGAAGCATATGGAGAATAAGCGTTTGTAAAAATAGTTTGTACAAGAGTAGAGAAAGTCATGTGAGTGCACACATCAGATTTTTTATTCTTAAGATACAGCATAATCATGGTTCAGGCAGCTATTGCGGAGAATCTCAAGTTGTATTAATAATATAGTTACTTCAGAAAGCCATTCACTTTTCCCTGCGTAATTGAAAAGCCTTGATCACATTACAATGGAAGTCCTTGTGCTGCTGTTGAAATACTGATATACAGATGTATGATGGCATCATCACTGGAGTGAAAGTGAATAATTACTTGCTGCTGTTCATTTGCAAAAGCCAGCGAATCAAGCCAATATAGGGTTTCCAGATGGTTAAAACTTTTTCCACTTTAAGTGAACTTGACAAAAATATTTAACTTCGGAATTATTAAAGCTGTAGTTAATAAAGCAGAATTTAGTAACTAATTCAGCTTACCCCAATTGGAGGCTGCCATAAACAAAGCACTTTAAACAAACGAAAATAAAACACTATCTGTAAATAATTATAATCTACAAATGTGTGTGTATGTGTGTGTTCGGAGAGAGTGTGTACCCCAAAGTTTAGACATTGAAACTTAGTTGCTATTTTCTAATATTATTGTTTGTATAAATTAAAATGACTGGACGTCCATTTTAAGCTATTTTATGGAATATCAAGCTGTCTCGAGTAAGGCCGGAAGAAGGGCGTTATCATTGAGAAGAATGATTTCCGGTGAGGTGACGGGACGAACACTGCCGCCCAACTTGGAACTGTTAACGTGTTGTTAGCGTGTTAAAGCGCGTTCCTAATGCAACTGCTATTCTGTTAAAATCGATATTGTTTAACTTGTAAACAATTCCTGGCATTCCTGTTTGAATCGTATTCATTTTACCGTGTTATGTGCACATGTGAATTTTTAAAACATTTTAATACTGAAAGTATGTGCAATTAATTAGCAGTAAACGAAAGGTAAATTAATGAAAAATTAAACCTCCGATGCTATTGTTTAAAAATCTGAACCCGCTTCCACGTTAGCCTTTACACGTTCAGTGTAAAATAACAATTAGGTATCGTTCACAATAAACCACAATAACAATATGTTTAAAATTAAATTAGCTACTTACAATGTTGCAAGTCGTCTTTAGGATACATTGGCTATCCTGAGCAGTTCACCAGAATATAGCTATGACTAAAATGAGAGAAGTTTAATGCGCATTCGGATATTTCGTCACGGTTTCTCAGGGGGTAGAATATCAACAAGGAAAGTCAAAGGTGCGCTGTTCGAATTTTAAAGTCTTATTATGCTTCCCAGGAAAATAAAACATTACTATTCAACCTCATTCCAGATAATATATTATTTATCTTTCCTCGTCTGTTGCACTGTATGTATTTATCCCGGAAGGGCGACTTCCTGTAGCATGGCGATGAGTAACCCCACGCTACTCCACGGGGAAAATTTGTAAAAATGTTGTAGGTTTTTTCCCGTATTGCTTAGAGAATTAGCAGTCTCCATTTATCATTGTTTTGGTCCTGTGAAGAAAAATCATGCAAAGCAAACACTATGAAACGACGTAAGACGTTAAGCAAGTAGTGTGTCAGTATTTTCACAAGGATTAAATTTAGTGCCATCGTAAGGGAATATTACCGCAAGCGTCTCGCTATAGCTTCTCTGTGGAACAGCATATACAGTCAGTGCCATCTACTGCAAACACTTTGAGTAGAAAGATTTACCACAAAAGCAGAAATGGCATAACAGCTGCACAAGCTCTAAACATTCAACTGAAAGACAATCTAAAATTTTTTTGATGTGATACATTCACATGACTTCCTCTACCCTCTATAATTTATTAGTGGGTATACAAACTAGTATTACTAAACCATATTTTTATATCTACTTCATTTTAAGCCAAATTAACTTTTGTAAAAGTAGCCACATTACACATTTCACTATAGATGAAAGGGAACAGCGATAACTCAAATGTTTCAGACCTGGATGCAATACGCAGCATTAAAATTCCATACTGTTTCCATGCAATCGCCAGAAACAACTTAAAATCCATGGAACTTAAAAAGAATGATAAAGTATCGAACAAATCGAACCATTAATAACGGATATCTCGAAAATGGCTGATGCCACAAAAATGTTTTTTTTTTTTAATAAATTGTGTATTCTAAAGAGATCTACATGTTTTTGTCTACGTCTATCGCTTAAGGTTCACCAGTATGCAAGTTATACAAAATGTCTTCCGAATGAAGAGGACTACACGGGCGGGCTATCCCCAGAAAATTCAAAATACGCATTTTATTTGTCATGCAAATATCTTTAGTATATGGTACTTGGGGATTTTTTAAAAAAATTACTATTGCATCTTTGGAAGCAACTAAACCTAAATCTCAAGTTTGGTATTTATCCGACATTTCGTATTTTAATTATGCTGTTCACAGACACACAGACAGACCGATAGACAAACGGACCTTTTTCTAAAAATGCTTTTCCTTTAATTCAGGGGCATCAAAACATTTATTTCCGGTGAAATCTCGGTAT
The DNA here is from genome assembly GCA_030765065.1 of Deroplatys truncata. Taxonomy (NCBI): domain Eukaryota; kingdom Metazoa; phylum Arthropoda; class Insecta; order Mantodea; family Mantidae; genus Deroplatys; species Deroplatys truncata. The sequence continues at coordinate 111,729,571 of CM060979.1, forward strand.
CGAATATTTGGTTGGAATGCAATATCTTCTCTACCTACTATGTACGTGGTAGAGAAAGTAAATATAACATTTTAATTCCTGATAATTTTCGATTTTCGATGATTAATTCATACTAATGTGTATTACAAGTTACCTCGAAGTCAGTCGTAGTATTAATCATTTATGTATCTTTAAGCGCTACTCTTTTATGTAAGGGTTGTCAAATCTATTATTATGAAGCTTATTATAATTAGGTCATCATAATTACTCATCTCCAAGGTATACTGATGAATTTTATTGGGGCACAAAATTATAAAATAATTTATTCACATGGCCTTTCTACTCACTCTCCTACAATTACTCTTACAAAATGTTATTATTCTAGTTACTTCTTGTTAGTCCAGATAAACTTTCCGTTCACATTCACACATTTCGTTATACCATATAGTAGGTAAAGCGATAGTGAGGTTCTTAAAGAGCATGTCTTTGCATGACCACGAAGAAAAAACGAATGACTTTCCACTTGAGAAAAGTAAAAATATTTCAGATTCAAACCAATAACAAGGAATATCTCTGAAATGGTTAACTCCACAACCAATTACACAAAGTCATTCAGATTGAAGAGAACTTCACAGCTATTCTCATAAAATTCAATATTTTATTTGTTATGTAAACATCTTAAAGATGAGTACTTTACTCAAAATCATTAGAGGCATTTTTGAGAGAAAAGTCTTCGATATAAAGCCTAGATTGGGATGGATGATTTTCTTTTCTTTAAAATCTTGCTGTCGCATCTTTGGAAGATGCTGAACCTAAATACCCGGTTTGGTATTTATTAGACCCATCGTTTTTGGGTTGTGTGTTCACACGTGCGCGCATAATACACACACACAGACCTTTTCTGGAAAGTTTTGTTTTATTCCGGGGCCTCAAAACATGTATTTCCGGCGTGGAATTTTTGGATGGAATGCAATCCTTCTCTACCTACTAGTTACGCTGTAGAGAAAGTAAAATTCCAAGCCTTTTAGAAATTGATATTGCAAAAGCTTATAACCGCAAAGACTAATAAGTTTGATTATTTACAACATTTCAATAGGATCCATGTCTATTTAAAGAGTTATAATAGTTTTTATTACCTACATTATTCGTGCACAAAAATAGATTAGCAAGTAAAGAGTATAGCTTTGATCTATCGATATCGATTGTAAACATGAGATATTTTCTAACTCCTCAGACCGGTTAATATGTTTATTCCATTTTTTTAATTCCATTAATTAACGTAATAATGGTCGAAACTATAAAGCCCGGGACTTAAAGTAGGTACTTACAGCATTGTAAGTTGCCATTGGGGTATGTTATCTAAATACAATTTGAGATCTCCTTGTGGTTTACCGGAAAAAATGCGAATCAGTTAGGGAATTTAATGTCGTACTAGCATGTTGCTATGGTAGCTCAGTGGTTCAAATCCCGGCGATGGCATTGAATTTTTCAGTCGTCTGATACTACCTTTCCAACTTTGTCCAACACACGGCTTGTGTGGAAAAACAATTAATTCTAATATTTTTTATGTGTTCAAAACATCATATGACATGTGCATTGCACAGAGATGCAACAGATCTTCAAGAGTGCCTTTTTTTCAATTCCGCACAAAACGATTAACTATTTCAAGTCTTCTGTGTAAGGAAATACGCAGTAAACTCGGTGTATTTGTAACGATGTGCCCATTTCATTGTTAAAAATATGTATTTAAAGGATTGAGTAACACTTAAGCGCTCTAATGAGTTAAAAACTAAATTCTCTTGAAGGGATGTTATGCAGGTATGTCTGAAGCTACTGCAAGTAGCTTTATATATTTAGAATTAGAAGTTTTGCAAACATTGCCGTTTGCTATTGAACATCTTACGCACAGGTACACGCACGTCTCCCCTTCCCATAGTTCCGATTCGGTGAAATGAGTAAAATTTAGAAAATATATACCAAACATATTCTTTTCCAAAATTAAAGGAGTTGGATAAACATTTTCCAAAACTCTTGTTACCTTTCATTGTTCTTTACCCTTCCTTTTTATTGTACAATTTATTACCTTCTCTACCGTCTAAATGGTATATAGAGGAAGCATTGTGTTCTACCTAAAACACCGATATCTGAATTTCACCGGAAACACGCTTTGCAGATTCTAAGAAAACACTAATAGGAAAACTTCAATGGGTGTGTGTAAAAAGTACAACTCAACAGTGAAAATTCGGACATGTACCAAATTTCATAGTCGGGCCAGATCCGTCTAAGGACGTAAGGCGAAAAGTTTTAAGGAAATTACCACTCTCTAAAATACCCTCGACAAAGAACATTTTCTTCTTTTTGCTAAAACTGGGTCTAATAATTTTGAATGAAGAATCGTTGGCGTGACAAAAAATAATAACTTGAACAGCCTGTGTAGTGCTCTTTCTTATTGAATTTTGTATCACTGTTACACGTTAAGAGACTGGTAAGCAGTTAAATACAAAAATAGATAAACAAATGAAGTCCTAGTTAAAATATACAGTTTATGTTAAAACTGTAGTAATAGTAACCACGGTTGCTCGTTTGAATTTTGCATTACTTATGGATTGTTACGTGTTTTGTTTTACTGACCTCTTGGAAGGAGTATCGTATCAGCCTTCTGTATATTTCTAAATGTATACTGAAAATGTGTATTAAACTTTTAACATGGTAGTATAGACTATGTTTTTTTCAGAAGGGAGAGAAAAAATCCAATAGGATATATTCACACGATTTCTCCACTCATCACAAATTCGCATATATCCGTTGTGTATTCATACAAAAGTGGTTTTTCTAAACACATTTTGTAATCCACGATATACAGGATGGAAGGCGACGTATGATCATTCGTTTAAACTATAAAAAAGCACATTATTCTAAGTGTTTTTTCCTTAATAAATTTTTTCCCTAAAGTTTGCCGTTCTTGAGGTAATTTACTATTTTGTTTTGCACAATCTTACACTCAACAGGTTAACTTTTAATCCTTCAGCTTCTGCTGCAATGGCAACGAACAAATAAACATTTCCGGTATTCAAATAAACAGAAAACTACACGATTGTAACGTAACCTAAATATCATACGGAATATGGAACTGAGGAAGCATTTACAATATTATGCAACGTATTAATAGGAACACTTATTTATAAAGGTAAATAAAATCTTAAGAAACCCAAGTTACAATATTATGCTTTCTTTCTTTGTGAATTACAAAACCCTGTGAATAATTAAAGCAAGATAAGAACAAAAAATCAATGAGAATTTCTTTTAAATTTTTTAGAGAAATCGTTCAAAATGTGCACTCCTCGCCAACACACAACGTTTTCTCCAATTCTGCTGCACTCTATTAAGTAAGTGTGCTGCTTAAAGTATTCTTTCTTGCAACGTTTCATCATTAGGCACTTCTGTAATGTATACGCGGGTTTTTCTGTCGTCCCAAAGAAAACAAATTATTGGATTTACATTTGGCGACCTTGATGGCCATCTTATTAGTCCATTCCGAACGATCCAGCGTTCTACGTTGATGTTGTGTAAATTGTCACACTTATATGCGGAGGTGTGCCGTCATGTAATAACCACATATCATTTCTTACTGCCAGGGCAACATCCTCAAGCAGAACTGGTAACGTTTCTTGAAGAAACTAGAGATACATGTCTCCGATCAAAACACGAGTAGTTATTTACGGACCGATTAATAGGTTTCTTATGAATCCTGTCCAAACATTTAACAGAAAATCTGTGCTGAAAGCTGTCTTGTCTTATTGTGTGGGAACTGTCCTAAGCACCGGTGTGTAGCAATTCTTTTAATGTTCTCAAACAATCCAATGGTATACGCCGATAATACGGCTCTGCCATGGCTGCTGCTTTCAGAATCTTCTTCCACCAAGTGAAGGATTTCTTCTTCTTATGCAACATTTCTTTGACCAACTCCAACATGAGGAGATACGCTTCCTGTATCTAGAACTCTTTGACAGATGAAAACAAATGTCCTACTGTGTTTGACTCAGGAGTTTAGCGTGACCTGAGCCAGCGCTGTATTATTCTTCTCTCTCGCTCTATTGTTTTACACCCTGTTCCAAAGGTATTTATCTTTTCTTTCCGGGACAATAAATATTAGGCGAAATAGCATCAAACAACACATTATTATTATCATAATTTGAATAAGTAAACCTGTAAAATCTGCACATGTAAAACAATATAATTATGACCAAATACATGTGAAACTGCACTTGTTGACTATACTTTTGAAACGTGTATTACGCTATTTGAATCGTAGGCATAAAGCTCCCCAGTACACTGCACGCTTGCAGTTCAAGAACAAAGCCATTCTCCTGAGTCAACCACAGTATGATGTGGTATTTGAAAATCTTCCTCGATAAATTCTTGCCGCATTACGATGTGTTTCGCCGTAAATGAGTAGCATTTCACGATACTCAACATTAGTAAATGAGCCGTTTTGTAACTGATAACCGGCCTGTTTCGAAAACAAGCCATAAGCGCGATAAACAACAGCAAAAGTGCGTTTCTTTATAAACAAATAGCTTAAGTACGTTTCTTTTGATCTTACAGTGTTGTCATGTTGTGTAGTCCCGTGGCTAAAGATGTAGATTCGAGTGAGATAAATTTCGAAAGCTTATAATAATGGTAAGAGTGCGAATTGTTTTAACACAAAATGTATTTAAACACGCAGAAAATGCTTATCTTTTAATCTCTTCTAAAATATTCGAAAAAAGTATCGTATAATCTTAATTTAAAATACAGTCAATATTAAGCAATTTTCACTTTTTTCTCAAAAACTGCTTTAAAAACAGCAAAACTGCGGTAAGATTTTTTTGTTTCATTCATTACAAATAGTCATCGTGTTCAAGGTTGATTATTGGTCGCTTTCCATCCTATATTTGCACTTAGGAATGATTTCAGATTAAGCAGTTAATGCTTGGTTACATATAACAACTTGCAACATTCAAAAACTTAGTCAGCATAAGAAGCTCCTGTAATGGGGGGGGGGGAGGATGAGAAAGAGAAAAGTATGGCTTAGAGTAGAGGTATCTTCTTGAAAATTTTAGCTCACTATGCTTAACATGTGAAATTTTGTGTTTATGCCACTGTTTGTTTATTCACAGACACGTAGAACCTTTTTCCTATAAGTAATGTTTCTTTCTTTCTTTCATTTATTTATTTATTTATTTTTGGTTGGGATTCAGCGGAAGAAAACACGTTTATTTCCGGTGAAATCTCGATAGGTATCGCATTTTTAGTGACATGCAGCACTTCCTCTGCCTAAGGTAGAAAAAATATAAATATGTGAATAGTTAATGGTAGACAAAGCCGTGTAATTTTAACACAAATTAATTTCTTTAAGAATAAAATAAATTTTAATGAAGAAATTTGAACTAAACATCGTTCAGCATCGCCGTTACAGTTGACATTTTCATGAATTCTACAGAAAGAATTTGTAATTCCCAAAGCGTTGCACTTCCCAGATGCCTTAACACAACGCTGGTAGAAAAGGTACGTGATAACATGTAAAATATGAATCCTAACACAAGTCTCACGAGGTTTCCTGGTTCTTCTTCATATCATCATGTGGCATGATAATGGCATACTATTCGTATGTAGCACATGTTTCGTCGTAAAAGATCGGCCAGCGCAGCGGTGACGAAAGCTATCTTAAAAATAGCAGCGTGACTTTACCGGAGAAAGGCAAAGTTTTATTAAGTCCTAAATAAAACAGGCAGTGAAAGGTCACTAGCAGTTCCGTGTATACGCATGTTTGAAGCTCGGCCGTGAGCACGTACTTAAGATAAAATTAAATAGGTGGTAGGTAGTTCCAAGAAACACTTGTCGCTGACTAGCGTGAAAGGATTGCAGAACAAAGCGCTCCAGAGGTGTTTACATTGCGAGTCTTTGACGTGCACGACTAGCTACAGTTCCTAGCTAGCACATGTGGTACGTAACACAAAGCTCCCCGTTGTGAGGAATGCCAATGAGCTGAGTGACCACAGGACTGCCAACGTCGATGGTTTAGCGCTAAATTTAGAGCACTGGATCTTACAATACTATTTTTATTCAAATCGAAAACCTGCTTCCCGCATTTCTCAAAATATGTCTAAAAGAAAATACTTCCTGAGAAACGGACGCCAAAAAAAGCATAAAGGTCCCGCCGCTCTCTCCTCTCCTCTCTCTCTCTCTCTCTCTCTCTCTCTCTCTCTCTCTCTCACACACACACACACACACACAAGCTGAAAATTATTGGCAATGAAACAAAACAACACACAGATGGCCGAGTGGAATGGTTCAGGCAGTTACGTCTGTGGCCCGCATCCGGAAGATCTGGGTTTCGAACCCGTCGGCTGACCCTTCTCACTTTTCTTTTTCCGTGGTTTCTCTTAGTCGCCAACGTAAATACCGGATTGGATATTTAATACCACGACCCAAAGCTCCACCTTAGATCCAAAACAATAGTAAAAACGAAAATAAATGGTAAAACGAATTCTCTGTCATCTACCCACAGATAATGAAAACAGCTAGACTGGAGAGCACCCCATGCCATCTGCCCGGCACGTGTTGAAGCAGAGGTACAATTGTCTAACACTAATGCCTTTTTCGACACGTATCGAAGCTGCCATTTCATCATCACGTAAAGAAGCGTTGCCTAGCACTAAGGCCTCTGTGGACACGTGAGGAAGCAAAATGGAAAGGGATGAAATCTAGAAGGCTAACTGTCCGTCATTCACAAAGCGACGAGGTATGTACCTCCTAACAGATCCGTCGCGATATGACCACCTAGATAAAGCGACGTAAAGTAAAATAGAAGAACACACAGATTATTTGTAAATAAAGCCAAATTTATATTATTAATACGTATTATAAAGAGGGATTTGTGTGCGTGTGTCTGTGTGAGTGTGTGTGTGTGTGTTTGTGTGTGTGTGTGTGTGTGTGCGCGCGCGCGCTTTAGCTACACTACTTTAAAATGTCAAACTAACAATTTTCTGACGATTTCGTACCTATTGGTATAGTTTGCAATATTTTAGCAGCATCTGTACAAAATATCTACAATGAAAATGTAGCCGAAAAAAAATTCTGGCTATTCTCGATATTGGTGGAATGATTTGTAGGTAGTTAGAAGGTAAGGAGGGAGGGAGAGAGAGACAGAGAGAGACCGATGCGGGTGGTAGTTAAAACATAGACTAATGAAGCGAGGTTCAAATTCCGCAAGCACCGTCCTTCCTAACTGAGGGATCTTCCAGGTTTTCCTCAGTCCTCATAACTGACAAATGCCGGCGAGGTAGCCTGAACTCAGGCTTGGAAGATTTATTTCCCAAATTTCCTTTCCCAATTATCATTTCATTGTCATCGGTGTCACCACCGCCTATGATGACGTGTGTTGTAAAAACGGGCTTTAAACACTCCAAAGAGAGAGAGTTACCTTTTCACGCAATCTATTGTTGTAGTTAAATCTCGGTTACATAATAGATTATTTGGCATCTTATACTTTCCTCAAAGGTGAGGGTTTAACGGGGCCCAAACTCCAAAAAATGTGAATATCTCAAATTATTAAGTAGGTTTCCTTTTAAGTTTTAAGTAAAACTACAATTTTGACGGGTTTTTTATTTAAGAAGTTACACCAATATTTTGTTACGTAGGTATACGCAAGCCGGTTACAATGAGAGACAGTAAAGCGTAAGAATATTATACAGTGTTAAACATTTTAATTACGTTTTAATATTTATTAACTGCCCTAGAAGCGGCAGTTTCATTAATTTTCAAAATATCGTGTTGTATTTAAGTTACCTGGAGAAGAGAGAGAAGGGATGAGGATAATGGAGAAGATGAGAGAGGAGAAGGAGGAATACAGAGAGTAAGAGAAAAAGGAAACAAGGGAACGATCTCTGCATTTAACGCAATGATGCGAGTGAAGCTGCAAATTCTGCTAGTTGCTCTACAGTTATTTTTATTTATTTATTTTTTTTACATCACTTGCATAGGTACTTTTTAACTTGTATGGTCATAAGGACTCGAGAAACTACTCTTGACTGTAGGCTCTTTAACGTTAATTTTAATTCTTTTTAACATTAAACACATTCACTTCTACATACATACTTCTAGACCATGGACAACCAACTCCCAAGCACGCCGTATCTGCACTGTGCACGGTGCTGAAGGTCACTGGTCTGTGCCGACTAGGTAATACATCCGTGAGTCAATTTCTACTTCACGCAGTAGCGTCCGGTAATCTGTAGATGGGAGGATAGGACAGTAGAGGAGGGTTTAGTCACAGACCGCGTTAGATGTGGTTTAATATTCCTCTTGTGCTTTGTATTAAATTATAGAAAAAACAACCCATACAAATCAATTAAATATAGCCTTTAGTCCTATACAACCAAATGGTAATCTATACATGCAATATCTTTTACTATAAGAACGAAACAGTACTTTGTTAGTGGAAAGTAATATAATTTAGATTCTAGAAAGCGTGAACGAATATAAAATAACAAAATAAAACTTACTATACAGTGATAATATTAAAAGGAGAAGTTCAAATGAAACGAATATAAACTGCGTAGTGATGTTTCAAATAAGAATTTGATACATTGAGTTCTTATCGGTAGACACTCTTGCTTTCCGATATCTTTTGGTTTTCAAAATATTAGCCACATTTGGAGACAATGAAACACAACTCTAAATCCTCAATGCACACCTTAAGTTATGATCACTGGTGTTGGATCTCTGAGAGCCTTTATTACGTTTCATAGCTGAAAATTAGGCTTCATATACATAAGTCGAACCAAACATTGCAATCATAGATGCCGCACTTCTGTGTAAAGGAAGGAATCTTGATTTAGGAAATCCATGTAGAAGTCAAGCAAACTGCCTCTGTTTCTGTAACTATCAGCTAACTCACATTTCAAGGTGATAAGCTCCAGTTGATCATCTTTGGGAGTATCATCAATAGTCATGCTAAACGGTATAGCGAATAAATCAAAATCCATTTTTAAGCCCACCATATCGTGAAATCGTTCATTAAATGCATGAGAAAGCAAGTGTAGATTTTCAACGTAACATCCCATCTCTAGGGTTTAATATCAATTGGATCACATTTTCCAACCTGAGAAACTGACAAGGATCACCATTTGGCATTGACGTTCCCAAAATGCAGCATATTTTTGAAAGCTTCGATGCTACAGAATATATCTGTGATTAATTTGTTTTTCCCTTGAAGTGATGCATTCAAATCGTTCAAATGTTCACTTATATCGGCCAAAAATGCATAAATGTATTTCCACTTAACATTTGTGAGCTCTACAATAGGTTCTCCACACATTTCCAAGTACAAAGTATTTCTTCCAATAATTCGAAGATCTACTTAAAACTTTGCCTCGACTGAGCCACCTAACTTCTGTATGATATGGTATATCACCATACTCATACTCCAAATCTTCTAAGAAGCGTTTAAATGTCTGTGTTTTAGATCGTGGGACCCCAGTTTGTTTACAGCCTTCACTACCAGACTTATTACATTGTTTACATTCACTGTTTCATACAAGTTTTCCTGCTGAACTACGCAATGGATCGCTGTTATTGCTTTCTTAAAATTTATTTTTAGGAAATTCACAAACCTTGTGCGAACCAGCCATAGCCGGAGCACCATCGGTGGCTACCGCTTCAAATGTTTCCCATGGGATCCCTGCATTCTCCACAACTACGCATTTCAGATGTGACCCTGTTGTTGTCTTGCACTGGAACCAAATCTAGCATTTCTTTTACAACTTCCAAGTTGTCATTCACTCCACGAATAAAAACACACAATTGAGCCGTACTTGATATGTCACTGCTCTCATTAGTGTGCAATAGAGAATGTATCGAATTCTCTTGCTCTTTCAAAAGTTGTCCGTAAAGATTTTCTGCCAGATCTTGAATTCTACGTGATATAGTAGGAGGTGACAGACTTGCACTCTCGAACTGATGAACATTGGCAGGGGTGAATTTACCGGCAGCTATAAGCATATATCGTTTACTAACTGGACCATCCGAAAAACAACTAAAAGACCTGGAAATTTCTAGTGCTATCTCGTAACCCACATATACTGAGATTTTTGCCATGCCGCCATCCCCTTCTTGCTGTTCCTCTTTTAGCGATGTGAGTTTTTCTCTGAGTTTTTGTATCTCTGCAGTGCGTTCTTCATTTTCAAGAGGATAATAGTAAGTAGCAGGCAGTGTATTAAAATGACGCTGAAGATTATATCGTTTCAGCACTTCGAACTTTTTGTGGCAATTTAAACAAATGGCCCCACTGCTGCATTCCATGAAGAAGTAAACAGCTTTCCATTCAGAATTGAAATAATTTGTTGGCTTGGGCGCCCCTACTTTAACGAGTTCGCTTCCATTACAAAACGGCGCTGATGTACTAACCACCACTGCTACGGAGGACGAACTGACCGCTCCCACTGCGCTTCACAAATTGAGTCAGCACAGTGCCGTATTCAAGCATATGCACCGCGGCATGCGGGTTGGTTGTGGCTATTCTAGACTCTGCGGTGCCTAAGGAAAGGAAAGGTTTTCCCACCCACGCGGGAATTGAACCTGGGACCTCTGGGTCGAAGAGTCAGAACGCTGACAGCAATTACCTAGGCAGTCACATTTTATGCCTATTTGTTTAGTTGTAATCGGATATATATTGAGCTATAAGCATTTGAAATTATCCCAATGTTCATAACGCAAGAGCTGACAATGGAGGATTGTATGATACATGGCTTTAAAGACGTTAACACGCCAAAAAACAAAAGAGTGAAAGAGGAAGTAGAGGGAGATAAGAAGCAGAAGATTGTTTATGGTAGAAATTGCTACAATGTGGGTGTGCTTTAGGTATCGCATTCCTAAAGTTCAAATGATATTTTATTCTTGGCGAATATTTTTCTTGTGATGTAAAATAGCCAGACAGAGGAACTATTACATAGAAAATTAGATATGGCTATGCATAATAATGAACTTATTTTTAAATCTATTAAACAGATTATTCATCTGCATTGAATTTCAATATCTGTTGGGCTAGGCTAGGCTTCATGCATTACCTAGTAGTAACGCTGGGGCTGGTATTCGGGCGGAATTAAGGTAACAAAACTGCTTCCACCAACCTGACCAGGATTTCTCGTAGTTTCCTCTAGCAGAACACAGATTGTGACGTCCCTTTACGACCCCGCCCACAAGGTGGAAAACTAAAGTGAATTGTTTTACCCTCGACAGAAACAAACAAATGGTACCTCAGGCGGCTCAACTATCTGCCGGGTGTAAACGAGCTACATATGTGGAAATAAAAACGTCGCGATTTAACTTGAGAACCTAAGGCGAGAATAGCTTAGCACAACGCATTTTTCATACACCGTAGAGTGCACTTACTAGCTATGGCTACCGCAAGACATTAATCTTTTCACATAATTTTCTTCCATTTATCGTGGAGCAATTTTTTTGTATAACCGTGCGTTTTCTTGGTCTTACAAAGTATAGACACGCGTTTAGGTTAACAAAGAAGTCTTTTCGTTACTCAGATGTTCTTAACCTGGTTAGTTTCGGTATTTAAATAGGTATTTTATGTTGTCGAAATATACTAGATGTAGCGTGAAGAAATATTGAGATCTCCTTTGTGAACTTACTTCCCAATTTTAGTGAATATAGTATATCGACTTTTACTTTCAGTGCTTGATTTCCTGTAATCAGAAAAACTTTGATACCTCAAATTATCCCATAGAAATTATTCTAATGAAAAAAACACAAGAAAACATTTCCATTATTTTAACATTGTATTTTTGGTTCTACAAAGTTCAGTTGCCACTGCTTAAATATAATCATCCATCCTGATGATAAGCTCCCTCCTTGGGGGAGGGAGTGTTCTCCGTGGTCTAGTGGCATCTTGTTAACCTCTGGTTCTCGAGGACTCGAGTACAAACCGGCGGAGGGCGATGTCTTTTTCGGGCATAAAAATCTTTAGCATGGCTTCCTTCGGAAGGGAAGTAAAATCGGTGGTCCCGTGTCTTAGATTTACGGAACGTAAACGAACCTCAATCCTGATCAAGAGGATTCTGAGCAAAATTACCGGTCTTTCACGCCCGATATAGAGTAGGACGCTAAGGACCATAGTAGCTAAAGAGCGTACATAAATAAAGCTGACTTCAATTTCTCGGAATAAACGCTGCCTTCGCCCTGAATAATGCTTTTCTGGAGTTTCCCTTGCTTTATAGAGGTTAAAAAGACAACTTTGGGCGTTCTTTCTCCAGGCTGATGCACATGAACATTTAATTTAATAACCGTAATAAACACACACACACACACACACACACATATATATATATGTGTGTTTATATATGTACATACAAACCTTTGATTGCGATAGATTGCGAAGGCCGGTTCGGAGCACAAGCACTCTATGAGTTCTTATTCTCATTTTCAATTGAGGTTATGTCTTTAGGGAATTATTTAAATTAGGGGCAACGGAGTTATAATCTCTTTAGATTGTAAACTAAACATAAGAACGGGGTGCTTTCTGGTATTTTTGTAGTTTTCAAACATTCTGAGGCCAAGAATAATAATTCTACAAGTCTTTTATATTTGCCGATTTCGGCTACATTGAAACGATTGTTTTAAAGATATACGCATAGCAAAAACCAAATATTTAAAACTTAACGAATAAATGAGGTTTACAGAAATATTTATTTCAGTATTCAGATCATCCTAGTGTACGTATTTGTACTTTCTGTACCAACGATTTCACCAGAAATATAAGTATTGGGCCCCCATAATCCAAAACAAATAAGTAAGTTTTTTTTTTAAGTTCAGCATCTTCCAAGGATGCGGTTCGAAGATTTTCAAGAATCACCCACCCTCGACATTTTGAACGATTTCTGTATAAATGTGTATAACACATAAACTGTAAGAGATAGACAAAAACTTAGCATAGGAAACATGTAGATCTCGTTAAAACATACGATTTTTGTGCCATTAAACAACTATTTCTGAGGTGTTTGTTGCTGTTGGTTTGAATTCTCCAATACGTTTTCGTTAGGGTGGTGGTTTTTAGCATTTTGAAATCAGTAATTTTGCATTTTGATTTGTACATTTAGCCTTTTATAGAGTTTATGAATTTACAGTTTAGCATTTTATGGCATTCTGTACAAAAATCATATAATTTGAGTTATGTGTGATAAGCGCGCTATATCGTTTGAAATATGTGCATTAATGTGAAATTAAAGCCACACTGCAAGCTGTTAATAAAGGGATAAAAGTGGATAAATTAAATTTTGCATTTATTTTGAACTAAAATAGATTAAAGCAAAACAGAGAAAAAATAGACAAATTGATACAGGCTAAAGCAAACACAGAAAGAAGAGAAATTTATTCTCATGCAAAACCAGAATAATAAAAAAGAAACGTTCGGTAGCTCGGTTCTCCCGTCTCTTATAATTCATTATATTGTGGTTTATGAAATACATATATTTCAGCATCAATGCAGAGCTGCTTGGGCAAACTCTGAGTATTTAGCTTAGCGGGAGTGCATGATTTGCAACAGCTGGGAATGAAAATATTCATATCCGTCATGAAAACTACACATTTTAACAACCCGAAAAATACTATCTTTCTTTCACTTACACTCAATATTTCAAATCTTTATCATACTGGCCAGCAGTGACAGGATTTAAAAAAAAAAAAAAAAAACTTGGCAACTTCTCGTCGAATTTCCTCCATGTGATGGTGAACTTTTTGTTGCGCTTAAACATACACTCTAAAAAAGCACATTTTGTTTTAAAAGTTGCTTTTTACACTTTCATTTAAAGTAACCATCCTTCAGCACACATTTCCCCACCGTGTCTAAAAGTTACTGTGACTGAGACCCATGACTTTTTCTACCCTCTATCGTTTATTAGTGAGTATACAAACTACCCTTACGAAAGCTTATTTTTCTAAGCTTACATTTTAATCCAAATAAACCTTTGCAGAAATAGCTACATTCAACATTTCGGTATAGATACAAAGAGAATAGTCAAATGTTTAAGACAGGGTGCTCTATGCTGCCCTTAAAATTCTATACTATTTCCCTGCTATCGCGAGAAACAATTGAATGTGAAGGGACTTTAAGAGAATGGCCGAGAAATGAACAACTCGAGGCTTTAATGATGGATGTCTCAGAAATACTTTACACCACAAAAAAATTAAATAAAAACATAAATAAATAAAAAATACCTACCTATTTCAAATAAATTGTGTGTTTTAAAGAGATATACATTTTTTTGTGTAGCGTGTTTTCGTCTATTTTTTACGTTTACCAGTTATACAAGATTATACAAGATTGCTTCCGGATGAAGAGGACTTCATAGGCTTTTCCCCAACAATTCAAAAAATACATTTTATTTGTCATGTAAATATCTTTCATATATAGTATTTTAATCAAAATCGTTAGAGTTCAAGTTGTAGAAAATAAAAAAATGTCGAAATACGTTCCATGTAAACAGTAATTTGCGGTGGGAATATTTTGTTGAAATTCTTCCTGTCGCATCTTTGGAAGATACTGAACCTAAATACCATGCTTGGTATTTATCCGACTTTTTGTTTTTAAGTTATGCTGTTCACAGACACAGACATACAAATACACACAAGGACGTGTTTCCAAAAATGCTTTATTTGGATTGATTGAGACCCAAAACATGTATTTCCGGTGAAAACTCGGTATCGAATGTTTGAATGGAGTGCAATACTTCGCCTGCTTACTATACATAGTAGAGAAAGTAATAATTACATTATCATTAGGATCACGGCAGTGATTGTTTTCTTTACGCCCAAAAATTCAGATTTTAAACGGACTTAATTTATTTTAAATGTCATCATGAAATAATTAACATATATTGATTATGTTAATCTCACCGAATAAAGGAAAGTAACTGCTACCTTTCTCACTTACCATTCCACCTTGTAGAACGGTGGTCAAGGGCGTCGTCATAAACACTCCAAGAGTGTACAGACTCCGCGTTTGAAGTTTCCAGGAGAAAGAAATAATAATAATAATAATAATAGTAATAAAATATGTCATTTGAAAAAATAGAATTTCGCATTTATCTATATCGCATTTAAGTGTAATTTACACATTTGAGCCAATTTCGTATTTTATCGCAGCTTCACATTTTAAAGGGCGCTTTAAAGGTGGTGAAAAATGAAAATAGAAAAATACAATTCTTTATTAACATTTCGCCCTCTATCCCTGTTTATCGTACATGTCTTATACTTCTCGTGATGTCATTTAAGGAGTATGGAATTTCAAAGCCAGCATAATGCGTCACGTTTTCTTTTTTTTTTTTTTTAATTTGGCAATTCTTCAATCGTACTTGTACCTACAAAAAAGTGTTATGTAACTTTCTCTGCAAAGTTTATCTCGATTAACTTAAAGTAGATAGAACAATAAGCCTTTTGTATTAGCGTGTGGAACAGATATAAAAATTAAATGATAGCTGGTTATTTATAATTTCTCTTTCCCATTTTAGGTTATCGCTCTGTACCTTCTGGTTGAAAGTTCTGACCAGTTCTGTTTCGCTGCAAATAGTAACTCCATTTTTTCTTGCTATAGGTATATAAGATAATCGTGTTCTCGTTTCGATCGCGACCAGAGCGTTTACCGATGTATACGCTCTGGTCGTGTATACATGTGGCCCGCAATAGAACGTAGCTATTTATGTTGGTACTGGCAAATGTACCCTCTGCCAGGTGACCTCCTCTGTTTTTCGAGTATAATTCTAGCCACTGAAGTGGCAGAGCACTTTACCTCCTCCGAAATATGGCCCAACTGCAGAAGGATAGCATTCTAGCTTAAACCATGCATTTTTATGCTACACAATGGTTTTCTTAATGTCGACTTTGTTATTGCTGTTGTCTCCATGCCACTGATGAAAACTCTCATATAAATGACGTAGCTGTCGTCCAGTCTAATCACAAATGCAAATAATTCTTCATTCCCTCCTCTAGAAGGCCGGATTATGTAGAACTTGGTTTAGCCTTTCCTTACGTATCATTCGCGGCGAAACTCCTTTATAGAGGGGTATTCGAAAAACCCTTCATTTTACATGAATTATAGCATCATTCATTGGTTCGTTTTTATGTTCCTGAATTGTTTTTCAGAACAGTCACATAGAGAACTGATACCGGCTGGGTAGAGTCAAAGTTTGGTTACCTGAAGGTAGACGAATTAATTAATTGAGTTTTATTTATGGACGCTCTTTAACTACTATGGTCCTTAGCGTCCCATTCTAGATTGAGCGTGAAAGACCAGAAATTTTGCAAGCCTCTTTATCAGGCTATCTAGGAGAATGCACGTCAGGAATCGTATGTACATAGTGTTATGCTTTGGCTACAGCTTGCAATTATGCTGTTTTCTATTATTCTTTTGTGTCATTTATTACTTCTTTTTAGTTATTTTTATTTGTGTTCTTATGAAAATGACCTCTTGCATATACATGCCAAGTGACTACGTGTTGCACACGTTGCCAACATTGAGCTCTAGTTCCGATTTCGGCTGCTAACTTGTCAGACCCTAGCTCTCGAAATTAGCACCGTAATGCATCTTGGTCTGTTATAGTGTTGTCTACATCAGAAAACGCTGCTCTATGAGTCCAAGATTCCTCGAGTGTGAATTTGTATGACTCATCTCGTGCATCTTTGCATCAGTTGGCCATGTCTAACGCCTCCGTTGATAACTGTACGATTCGTGAACACTGGGCTTTTATATGCTGGTATTAATAACATTCATAATTCATTTTATTGCGCCCGTGTTTGTAACAAGGACAGGGAATAAAGTTAGAAGAAAAGAAAAGCAAATCCTTAGTTTGGTTTAAGGAATGGGAGGGATTTATCCCTCCAATCCGTCCTCACGTTACACCCCTGACGATTTAGTACCTACAAATTCCCTCTCGGAGGCTACAAAACACGGGGGAAAATGTTTCCCCCTACATCCTTTCGATGCACATTAGGTTATAAAAATTAGTTTCATAATTTCTTTACACAAACTAACATTACAAAATTGTAATTCCAGTAGTTCAAATTCCGTAGCTAAAGACTTCTTTTACCTAAGGAGACTTTCAGAACAACACGAAAGTATTGTTGTTCTTGGTATAACCAAGACTGTAACCAGTCTCTCTGAAAATTGTGAGCGTAATGAAGACAAATGACACATGTTGACACCAGATCGGTATCTTAAAGCTAGGAATCTTTAAACGGTGCCGACAGACTCTCAGTTACTTCATAGCAGCCTGAGCAAGGCCAATTTGTTCGCGAGGACAAAGCGTAAATTACAGGTATTGATCTGCTTAAGAAAAGCACTTACGTTATTTTAATTAAAATAAAAAGCAGAATAACCATATTTACTGGTACTGTAGCAACCAAAATAAAATAAGGTAAACACAGGATTCCGTGAAACGAGGTTGTTTTTACTTCCTTTTAATTTCCAGCCATAGTTTTAATATGCAACATTTTTCCTCGCAAGCTTATTTCTCTAATCCTTTGTGTTTATTTTTACATTAGTCGAAAGAGCTGACATGCTCGAACAGGAGATGACATTGCATTCAGCAGGCGCACATTCAAAGGGGAGAGCACTTCCCCGGCAAGCTAAATCCCCTGTCATTTTTACTTCTCATATTAAGTTATTGATTAATCAATATAAATGAGGTATATGTAATGTGAAATGTCTGATTAACCATGTATGTAAAGGAATTTGGTCAACGTTTCTATTAACTCCTAATGGGTGATTAGATCCTGTATGATGTTTGTTATGATGTCAATGTGAGACATATCAGCAGTTTATCTTCAATAATACGTTTTTCTGTTTTATTTATTTTGAAAGCTTTACTTCAGAAGTATTCTTAGAAACAGATTTCGCGCTGAATGTTTGATCAGACGACTCACATGTCTAAGCCCTCCTTATTGCTGGAGAGCGCAGCAGTATTCTGCAAGGTTTACATAGGTAATCCCTCTTGGAAAATAAATGACCGTAATGTGGAGCTTACATTTTGAGCGAGACAAGGTTTTGTGATCCACTGCAGCGAATCACATGGGGGGGGGGGCTGAGCATTTGGCGTCCCTCTAGAGTTGTCATCAAAGCCTAGGCTTCATTTAGGTATGCAAGCGATTTCGTGTCGCGCCACAAAGACGCTACGTGGTAGAATTTTTAGTGGTCTATGTAGCATGCGACGTAACTGTTGTAGTCGCACTGTGTACCAGCTCGTTTCTGCATTTGGTTCGACAGCAAGTTAGACAGCCGGTGTGTTGCTTCAAACACCTTGGAGTGTAGGTACATCCCATAAAGACTACAGGGTTCGTGGACAGTGTGCGCTTAGAGACCTATAGTGGAAAAAAAATTAAATTGAGTTTTATTTATGGGCGCTCTTTAACTACTTAGGTTCTTAGCGTTCCATTCTATATTGGGCGTGAAAGACCGGTAATTTTGCTCAGAGGCCTCTCTATCAGGCTTGAGGTTCTTTTACGTGCCGTAAATCTACGACACGGGACCACCGGCTTTACTTCCCTTCCGAAGGAAGCCATGCTAAGTATTGTTACGCCCGAAAAAATGCATCGCCCTCCGCCGGGTTTGAACCCGCGACCTTGGGAACTAGAGGCTAGCACGGTACCACTAGTTCACGGAGGACGACAACCTATACTGGAAATTTATCCATGCTTGATAAGTCTGAACGACAAAACTCAGACCACTCCCACAAAATGTGAAACGACAAACCACACTAAAATGTGAAAACTACAGCTCTAGGTTTTCCAAGTCCCAACATTGACTCAACTGTCTCGTTTACAATGCGGCAATGCTACGTGCATAAACAGGCCCAAGTATATTCATACCCCTAGGGCTCGAGAGTGGCTGGGGGATGAATGGTCACATCTCTTTCCCGTATCGGTTGGATGATCGCCCACCTCTGCCTTGCGTATGTGGGCGTAAGGCCGTCAGTCAGGTTGCCAGACAAAGGCCCAGCATGGATCGTAGCGCTTGGGGTTTAACTTTTTTTTTTTTTTTGTAATATATTCAGGCCACACGACTGCCGCGTGTGTCGCGGGAACAGAAAAATTACGCGATAGGTATGTTTTTAAGTTCACGCGACTGTCGCGTCGCGTAGTAGGTAAATCATTTCAGTAAACTTAATGTACTTTCAAACGGCGTCCCAATTGTTGCGCGACACAAAGTCTCATGCATAAAGGGGCCTTTAGCGTTTTGAAGAACAGACAAGGTTGCCAGACTAGGGCCTTAATTACACTTACACGCAACGATATGAGGAACTTGGTAGTTTAAATTGGCAATCAATAATTCTCGTATATAGATCCTCCACCCTTTTCATCGCCCAGCTCGGTCTGGCCTTTTTTCATAGGGTAATGCTACCGTATCGGACTTCAGCTAAAACCAATTAGAGGATGGCTCACCTAAGGCGAGCGCGAAGCACAAATGATGAGTAGATGCTGCCAACATTAAAAAATTGAAAGCACTAAAAGTAAGCAAAAGCATCGGCACGTTCTTTTGCACTCGACTGTATATAATCATGCACGGAAACACGAAACGTCCTTGTCGCCCATATATTATTGTCTTTATATGGACGTCGTCCTCCGTGGACTAGTGGTACCGTGCTAGCCTCTAGTTCCCGAGGTCGCGGGTTCAAACCCGGCGGAGGGCGATGGATTTTTTCGGGCGTAAAAATCGTTAGCACGGCTTCCTTCGGAAGGGAAGTAAAACCGGTGGTCCCGTGTCGTAGATTTACGGCACGTAAAAGAACCTCAAGCCTGATAAAGAGGCCTCTGAGCAAAATTACAGGTGTTTCACGCCCAATATAGAATGGGACGCTAAGAACCATAGTAGTTAAAGAGCGTCCATAAATAAAACTCAATTTTTTCAATTTTTTATATGGACAAAGTAACTTTTCTCCTTAACGACGTACTATAACTGTACAACACCGCACTAGCAATAATGAAGTAGGACCAGGTACGAAAGGGGACTTAGCACCTCGACCTAAGATCTTTTGTGTCTAAGACCCTGACGGGGCGCCCCCGGGAAGGAGGGGTGAGTTGAGAGGAAACAGAGGGCGGCCGAACCAGGAGGCAAGATAGGACGGAGTGCAGGGTCCCTACCATTTTCTAAATTGAAACTCCCGGATGGCAACTGGTGTAACTGGCTCCCCTTCCCCCATGCAGGCTGGCACATCCCACTGGAGGATCCGGGACTCGGAGACCGCCCCCATTCCGGGGACGAAGGGTTGCATAGAGCATCCTTTTCCCCTGCTCTACAACGCCGACACTTGCAACCCTGAAACGGCCAAACAGATGAAAGGTAAGGTGAAATGAGAACAGAAGTGAAATGGAGAGACAGGAAATTCGTGGGATGTAATGAACCTTCCACCATACACTTAACGACCTGGGAAAACCCCGAAAAAAACCATGGGTCAGGAAGTTCGTGCGCGCGAATCAACCCACGACTTCCCGAAGACTTTACCGCCTGAACCATTCCGCTCGGTACAATAATGATATCAGATTTAGGTATCTGATAAAACTATTTATGTCTAAGACAGGTGAAATCGCTGTTACATTTTCAGGCGTATTTTTATTATAAAAAATTTGCGTTGTTTGCAAGTAAGTCCAGAAGATGCATAATGATTTGAAAGAAGTAAGTCTTCATATTTATCGGACTTCTGACTCAGTTAACATACAAATGCAAGTTAAACCAGTACTAGTTCTTACAAGTATTTCCGAGTTTTACTCCGTAAAAGTTGAAGATGAAACACGCTCTATTCATATCACTGTATCCTCTGGGTATTTTTCTTGAAATATAATTTTACTCTATGGCTGGCGACAGCGCCGTTTTAAGGCATTGGGTAACCCGGCGCTCGCCGCGAGCCTCAAAATATCTATTGAAAACTACAACAAACCCAGCATTCAGGCTCAAACCAAGTTAACAGTTTTGGAACAAAGATTTATTCACTGAACAATTCACGATTTGCCTTGCTGCTACCACAATAAAATAATGTATATTATAGGATCCTGTCTCTCTCTCTCTCTCTCTCTCTCTCTCTCTCTCTGACTTATAATACCTATTCTTATATCCAACTTCTCGTCATTCTGCAACTTTATGGTTACTCCTAATCTTAAAACGAATACAATTAACATTACAATAAAATAAAGTCGCTCTTGAATTACATTGCCTATATAAGGTTCTTCTTTTTTTTTACCAAAGATTTCAGATTTACTGTTTCTTTTTAACTCTCAGGTGGATTAATTTTTACATTCGGCGGGGGTCTCTTACTGGCCTGGCTGGCTGGCGATGTAATACGAGTCGTGCATAACTTAGTGATAGTTGGGAGGGGGAGGCAATTCACTTCTCCTTCATGTCTGCTACCCTCCAAAGAAACACTTTTTTTATTAAGTTTAACGTCCTTTAGCGGATTAGATCACATCGGATAATGAATGAAATTAGTGAAATGATGCTCAAGTGAGTTCCAGAGTCCACAGAGCTTAAACTTACCCGACTTTTATCTTTTCAGGTTAAAGAAAAACCCCGGAAAAAGCTTTATTCGGTAACGCACCTTAACCGAGATTCGAACTCGGAACCTTGTGAATGTGAGGCAGACACGCTACCTCAGAGGCGGGCTTACTGTTTCTTGCTGACGTATTTCATAGATCAAAACGCAAGCTTTATTTCCCGCAAAGACTTTGCTGAAGGCAAGAAGTATGTCAATTTCTAGTTTGTTGGGGAAATCGGGTAAATATGAACAATAAAGTTATAATGAGAAGCGCAAAGTTTACAAACTGTAGCATCCTGTTCCTACCTTTGTTGTAGCACTATAGGTTTGCATTCGTACACATTAACTTCTGTGTTATATTATAAACACTAGTGTGCATAGTGTGTTGACTAGACAAATTATTGAGAATAGTCATTTTAGGACAAAATAAACGCATTTCACGAAAATAAGGGAGTGGTATTTGATACACTTCCGAAAACATAGAAATTACACGTTGTACTCACATACATAGTTCAAGTCTAGCACGTCATGTGCTCTGAGCAGAAAATGGTACTCAAAGGAAATATGAGCAAACTCAGTCAAGATAATATATCCAACTGTTTGAATGCATTGTTAATAGAGAAGGACACTTTGTTACATATTCCAGGTGTCGCGGTATATAAAATATTTATGTAATGTGCATCCATACTTAAAATATAGACATTTATATAAAAGAATTTAACAAATTTTATTAGTAGTTGATTACTTGACTTTATAAATACATATTTTAGCTGACTGGTCTTTTCAATGTATTCATGCCATAATTTTAAGCCTTAATTAATTTAATCTTAATAATCTTGCCTGCTGACAAAAGCAAACGTTATTACAAATTCTGAACAGCAATGATATACATACAGATGATCACTGCACCTGTTGTCACTAATGGTCTGCAGAATCCACATAAAGATCTCTCAAAGACATAAGAATAGGGAGTTTTTCTGAAAAATAAAGCAGATAGTTTACAATGTTCCTGGGCAAATCTTCTAACATATTTATACCTGGGAATTGGATTGAATTGGATTGGATCGTGAAGCGGAGGAGATTTGGCACCGATCCAAGAGTGAGGATATTGTATCAACGCCCCACGAGGAGGCGTCCCAACAATTGAGGAATGAAGCGAAGGGAGACACCGGGCGGCCGGAACCGGGAGTGTCGGCACAGCAATGGCAGGGTTCACTACAGTTTCTAGATTGAGATGCCCGGGCAGTCCGAAGGCAAACCGGGGATCCCGATCCACATAGGGTCCATCACTCCCTTTAGGGGCGGTCCTCATACCCCGGCACCAGCCGAAGACCGAGGAATGGAGAAAGTTCACAGAGAGCATCCTTTTTCCCTGTCACGCTGCACCGAAACACCATAGTCGACACTTGCAACCCTGAAACAGGCCAAACCGGATGAAGGATGAATAGAATGGTTAATGTTCGGCAAACTGTGAACGCGAATATGGATTGAATAGATGTTCGAAAAATGGGCTAACCACCGTTTTTTTCAGAGCAAACTTAACATTTACATGTTTTATGCCAATAAAATAAGCCGCCCATAGTTTATAGCATACATAAGAATAAAATACAAAGACAGCCTTCTTATACGGTTACACCATCTCCGTGACTCCTATGTAAAGTGCCAAGTAATTTTACTATTAGAAAACAAAAAAACTGTCATAAAATTACAGACCTTGTATCGCATCACCGTATTTAATTAAGGTTAGCCGAACTCAGGGAGGGTGTATTGCAGTTTGTGCAGTAGATTGAAGCCTAACTTATTTTTTAAAAATTGATGGTTAGCCCGTTTTTGCGAACACTCATTCAATTTATGTCATTCATCTTATAGAATAGCCGATTCACAGCACAGAAATGAAGACAGCAGAATGGTGAGTGTAGATACAAGTTAGAGAATTTCCTTCTCTCTAAGGAATACATTTATTCTCTAGAGAACTTCGGACAAAAATGTATGAATATTCTACGGATTATATGTGTTTTTTTTTAGAAAAGTAAACATTTAAACATATTATATAGTGTTAACAAACAGCTTAAAATTATGTAATACAACGTTTATTACCATTGATTTTAATTTGATTTACTTGAATAGAGCTTTTTGATAACTTAATGGCTTCTGCAGGTGCAACTGGATCATATTGTATTGCAGTCAATATGAACACGTGGTTAAGCAATCTTATCAATTCTGCCTTATTATTAAAATATCAATATGAGGGTTCAAAATATGTTATTGAACATTCCTTCTGCTCTATCCCTAATTTAGGTTATCTAAATTGGAATACATATTATAATTTATTAGATAATACATTTTATTGTATGTTAAAATAGCAAGTAGATGTGAATAGCAGAAAATGTTATTTATTGTTCAAACAAATGCAAAGAATTAATACTGTACGTAAGGAAAATCACCCTCCAAATTTGTACTTGCTTCAAGCGTATGTAACCAAAGCTTATCTCCAGCGATTATATGCTGTTGTCAAATTATCAATGGACTACTTGAAACCACCCATAAAGTACGGTTATGCGATAATTATGTATCAAGCATTACTACTTCAAATATTTAGAAAATGTGGCGCTGTATTTAAAGCTCCTGAGAGCCACACAATACATCTTAAGCATTCAACAAAGAGAAATAATTGTTCTAAGTCTAAACGAAACCGACTGAATTGTATTATTCCTCGAAATTAATTTTTATAAATATCCAAAATACGAATGACTCATCTGTTTTAATCCTAACACTTACATAAGACATAAATCCATATGAAATTGTCAAAACTTCATAAATTAAGTAAATTCTGATGCGTTAGGGCCCTTCCAGACAGCTTAACGCGCAGCGCTCAGTGTGATCCATGTGTGGGGGGGGGGTTAACTTCAGAATTTTAAATGGAACCATGGTAAACATTTTGGTTATTATAATAGTCCTTGACAAATTAAGAAACTCTTGTTTAAAACATTTTACTCACATAAATCTTATATATGCATATATAATATCTTCTTTGGCTTTCTGTGAGCTGCATGAACTTCCACTTCGTGGTAAGTCTGATGAATGTTTTGTTTTGAATGATTTGCTTAATTTTCGTGAAGAGACGGATGAAGAAACTTTGAAAACGTCACTTAAAATCAGGAAATAGCAACGCATGTTATGTGTCCCATCGACGACAAAACTAAATTATCCAGATTTGTGAACAGGATTTGCAACAAAGTATTCTTCAAGAAATCTTAGACGCTTTTTCTATCTTTTCGACCTTAGCAGATGAAAAACTTCGGACATAAGTGACCGGGATTCGCTTTATACACTGTAGTGACGATGGTAATTACAGTGTAAAATAGGAATTTCTGCGTTATATCTCTCTGGAAGAACTAAATGCTAATTCAATTTCCTCAGTAATTTTGTACGCTTTAGAAGTATATATACCGGGTGAGTCTTCTCAGCCTGCGGATTAAGAAGTTATGCAGTTCCCGCGTTGTTCAGCTATGCCGTAAACACTGTCCATTGCATCGCATCGTATCAATTTCGGCCGAAATGACTACTTTGCAACGCTATACCTGCAGTGACTTGCACTCGTAGCGCAACAATGTGCGCGTTGGCCTTCAGTGGTGAAGGTCCCAGGTTCGAATACTGCCACTTGAAGGTACTCTCTATGTTTAGTAAATTTAACGAGAACTGGTAGTTTGGCATGAAAGTGTCGTTTCACTTAATTAGTTTAATTATGTGAATTTCATTAAAACACAAATTGTTACTTGTTAGAATATGCTTTAATGAAAACTTATTTATTCGCAGCTGTGATTTGAACTTCCGAACTGCACCATGACTTTCTAGCATGTTGTCGGTTGCGCTATTTAGAACACGTTAACACGAGCACCACCGTAGCTCTAATCAGCGGGCTGGTGAATGCGGTGTCAGCACCTGCATTTCGCATCGTTTGTAAAATACAGGTTTGCCTAGTTATCAATCCACAGGATGAAAAGACTCTCGCGGTATATATATATATATATATATATATATATATATATATATTATATATATAGTTCCATTTATATGCCACCTTTAACATCTGAGGTCATTTCGGCGGCTTTGTCTTTGGAATAATTGTTCAAGACCACGTAGAGGGGTTTTAGTAAGTAAACTGAGTAATCGTATTACACCACGGGGTATATGTGACATCAGGTATTGTGACAGATACTCTCCTCCTCTTCCCTCCCTCCACAGCAGCCGGTTTTTTTGCGACTGTTCAATTTATTCGCTGTCTACAAACCAGTGGAGAACTGAGGTAAAGAAGAATCACACACCAAAACCATCATCACAATTAGCATCGTTTGTGGAGGAATTTAGCAGGGAAAACTTCAGCACAAATGGTGAAACCATCTGGAATCAAAATATTTAAGGGGAGGGAACCTGAATTTACCTTGGCTCCCAACCAATTGTAACTCGGTGAGGGACATCGCTACAGGCTGCAATACACTACGCTCAATAGAAGTAGAGCGTAGTGTATTGTTGTAATGTAGTAAATTCTTTGGCGAGAGAAAAGTGCCGCTGTACGTGCAGTGAAGGAAATAATTTCATCAGCTTTGTTTGTAGATCTTTCATACATTCAGAACAATTTCAGTAATATTGCAACTGCAATAACATATGAATTTGCAAGCATGTACACTAAAAATGCCAGAAGCTCTTGAGGCAATGCAACAGGTTTCAGAAACACTGAATTTGGTATAAAGCTGGAACCGTTAAAGAAAGGCTAACAAAGAAACTTAAAAGTATTCTAGAGAAGAATGCACGGTACGCAGAAACGGTAAAACGAAGTACGCGTTGCTGATACAGAGATCTCAAGCTGATATTTCGTTCTTCATTTGCTCCTACTACTTCGGGTGTTGTGGAATGTAGTTTTTTCTTCTTGATTTTTTGTACATTGTAAAACTTACGATGTAACATAAGTGTCAATCTAACTCAAATTTCTGTACATTAATACATTAATTAAATAATTAAGTAGCTTTATTGCCTAATACAAATAGCTAAACATATCTATATTATTTTCTTCCGATATTCGGTAATCTTGATGTAGGTATCTGCTTTCGAAGCAGGGTTTAGTGCCTTCAACTGTTCAATTTGTTTACAAAAACACTGGAAGGTGCATTCGCTTCCACCATCCCTCACCACCAACCTAAGTTGATGGTTTACTTACTAAAACTCCTCTGCTTGCTCATGATGATGGCGTTCACTCGTTAACTATTGTATTAATCTTTAGGTTTGTTTATTTTAGGTTTTCTTTATAACCATTAAATTCACACACACATACAGTCTCTCACTCATATTCAAACTCTAGGCAGGATGGGGAATAATCCTGCTAAAGAAAAATTCCCACCCTCCTGCCGGGAATCGAACCTGGGACCTCTGGATTTGAAAGCTAGCATCCTAACCGCAGACCACAGAGGCAGTCTTTAGATTCTTTTGGTTTGGATCTGAACAAGCAAGTAGGACAGGGTTACGTCGGTTGTGCAACAGCGGTCGGTTACATCAGTGGTATTCAGAAGTTGATTAATGTAAGGTATTCTAAAGAATAATTCTTCCACTGTGCTAGTCACAATAATAAACGACATGAATAAAATAAGTACAATTATAAATAGGTTGACAATACAAAACAAATTCTTACTTTTTCAGAGAAAGCACATTTCCTAGAAAAAAATATAGCTAACACACCATTACTCTGGGAAATAAATAGTCAGCAAAATGTCAGTTTGAAGCATATAAATGTAATCCTGAATGCATTGCAAAATATATCGCAAATAACCAAACATTCTAGTAGCCGGCAAAACACCTATCGGCGTAGACAGCAGCAACAAAACTGATTTCATTGTAGCTAAGTATGCATTTATTGTTGAATGTGCTACTGCCTGGAGCCTATTGCCAATCAGTTTCAAGAGCAACAGTTAAATTACAAATAATATGTGAGTACATCGAAGATTTGGCCCAGACATTTAAACATTTACAATACATTTAAAAGTTTAAAGAAGTTTACCACGATATATGAGGATGTTAAACGCAGCAGCGAAAAACTTGAAATTGATCAACAAATCTCATTCAGAGATCAAACCATGCTTCTGACTCTTTGGAGAAGCAATATACAGATAGGAGAATATTGTTTGTTCCATATCTGGACCTAATTATAGTAACATTAATGAGATTTTTTCTGATATCATAGCACATTTGCTTATACGAGCCTTCATCCTCATCATTTTTAAGTATGACGATGCAGGACATAGATGTAAACACAATAGCGGGACTCCATGAATATCTTTATCTCTTAAGTGAAGCAAAGCTATGGCATGAAATATGGAAACAGAAACGGTTGTCAAACACAGAGCAGCTCAAATACTTCCATTTACTGGAAGAAGCTAAGGCTTTCCTCTGTTTTTGAAGCTATACAAACTCGTCTAATTTTTTCAGTCACCACATGTACCATCGAGAGGTCGTTCAGTACTTTACGTCGTTTGAAGACATCGACACGCTCTGTAATGACTGATGACCGGCTTTCTGGAGTGTGGTTGATAAGTGTCCACAGAAACACGGTGAACAAGTACACTTCCACTTCATTAACTCCGCACTAAATAAATTTGCTGAGGAACCAAGACGACTTCAGTTCCTGTTCGAATATTATGAGGACAACTTATCAAGTTCATAGTATCAATGGATTTTAAGTTGACATTATGAGGCAGTATTTTTAACACAAATGATTTTCAGTCTAATTATAGAATATAAAATATAATAACAGTCCGCCTTAAATCAATATGTGCATAAGTAATATATAAAATGTATGTAACAGTCACTGTATTAGGTTTATATTATAATGTACATGTTTAATAATGTTATGTGAATGTATTACGTAATTTAATAATGTAGGAGCTGTGAGAATAGAGGCCGAAAGTTGCTATCAATGAGGTAACCTTGAGGCAATAATGAATTGGAAAGTTTAATAATGCTACTAGTAATTCTTGGAAACAATATTGTAATATTTTTAAAACAGTTTATAAATAGCCAATCAACAACTAGAAAGGCTAAAAGTTAAATAAAAATATTCTATTGGAGTAGGATTAGGCAAACAGAGACTTGAAATAGAAACATTTACAAATTCAGTGGTAGAAATCAGTTGCTAGTAGACAGCATTCCTAACCGGACGCGAGACGCGTCCTCGAGAAGTTTAATACGTATCCAGTGTGAGACGAAAATTCATTACAGCGAATATTATAAAGTTTACGTGTTAAAAAGTGCAAGTAATTAATAAATAATCCCACAGCTCTCTATATCAGTGAAGTGTTATTTAATCGTGTGAAGGATTAATAAAAGGAGTGAAGTAAAAATTATAATTTGTGTAAGAATTAGCCGCATCACATCTTGTTAAGAGATTCATGTTTCTACAAATTAATACTGACACAGCCGAGGCAAACATACGTATATAAAATATTTAAAGAAACATAAAACTACAAAGTTGATTTTTTTTAACATTGGGACGAAGGCCACCGGAAAGTAAACCTGGAGCGAAGGTCACCGGAAACATTGTACCATACTTGGGGCTGCAATTACTTTATCAAGTTTGGCTCCCCAACAGTGGAACTATAATACAACTCCTTCAAATTGACGCCCAAAGTGTGGTGCAAATAATCTTCTTCAATTATTATGTATAATATTAGTTAAAGCAACAACAATAATAATAATAATAATAATAATAATAATAATAATAATAATAATAATAATAATATGAAAAAGAACTAATCTAACACATCAAACATATTTTGCACCTCCTCATAAAAAAAACTGAAGGGCGCCTTGATTTGCCCGTCATAGTCCTTCGGGGAGAAATACAGAGCAATCCAATGGAACGTTGGTGAAATCTACGGTGGTCTCGTCAATACAATATGGTTTTGTGACTCTCATACTGTTTATTTGACGGATCGATGACAAATGGAACGATTTCCCCGTGCACATATAAAACATATCCGAAAGCACTAATCACGTGAGACTGTCGTGGGCCAAAGGACATGGGGAAATAGTCGGAAATGATAGCGCTTATCTTAGTGCAAAAACATCCTGCAAGGTCATGTCCAGAGCTCATTTTTAAAACCGATTCTATTTCGTACAAAATAAATGGTGTATGGTATGAAAAAGCATCGCTACGGTAATTCTCACAAGGATTTCTCCTTTACAGGTTCTTCCACGTCGGAACAACCTGAACTTCAATCTTGTGCGTAAGCGTTTCATACATCATGTCAGTCACGTAACTTTTGACAACCTTAGCACTCAATCATTTTGCTCATTGCATTTCATGAATACCTCTGCATTTTTGCTATTGAGGAGTTCGCAAATAAAATTTACAAAGCATTTATAAGAAAATAAAAACTAGGAAATATTACACACACACACACACACACACACACACACACACACGCACGCACACACACCTATATTATGTATCTATATACCGCCTTAATCATCTACGTTGCTTTTACGTTGCAACAATTGCCTATTGACATGGAGTTTGCTCGTTTGCATTTTGTGATATTCATTTGGTGCTTCTATTACCATATTTTTCTTATAGCTCGCGCATAATAATCAACCCTCATTCATACTTCTACACTCTCAAACCCGGACGCTGACCACCAGAACACACAGTTTCATACGAGACATGTTTTGAAAGTACCGATAACTCTTTAAAAATAACATTATTTTCCAAATACTTTAATTTTATTCATAACCTTACATTACTTCTTCACATAGTCATCGCCGTTATTCAGGCACTTGTCGTAAAGGGAAACCAGTTTTAGTATGCCTTCATCAAAGAATGATGCCGCTGTGATGAAAACCAAGTTTGCACTCCTTGTTACATAACATCATCGTCGTTGAAATGCTTTCAATTAGGAATTTCTTCAGATGAAGAAACAGATGAAAATCGCTTGGTGCCAAATCCGTAGAGGGTAGCAGAATTTTCCCAAATAAATGATGTAATCAGATCTTGAATTTGTTTGGCTGTGTGTGGCCGGGCATTGCCACTCATTATTGTTTCCCCATAAATCTCATACAACTGGCGATGAATGTTTGCTGTCATAACATTTCGCGCATTCAAATCACTGATCAAACTTTACAGTCAGAGTACTCGATTGTTTTGAACATTTCGAAACGCTAACAACAGGAAAACACAAATGACGATCGCTCACAGCTGCGTCTGGCTTCCTAATAAATGGAGCAAGTGATCGAACATGCTCAAAATCGCGACCGTAGTATTCCTTGATATACAGGAATATTAACCAACCAAATTTGGGTACAATTTCCCGGAAAAATTACCTTCTCTATTCACTCTCCTATAAACTATTCTTACAAAAGCTTATTCTTCTGTGTAGTTGTTGTTAATCCAGATATCTTTCATTACAAATTTACACGTTCGTTGTGGGCATAAGAATAATGCATTAGGCTATGGCGATGGTCAGATTTTTAAAAAGCGGATCGTTATTTGATGGCTTTGAAATTCCAAACTCTTGGCTTTTACGAGAAAAAACGAATAGCGACTTACCACTTAAAAAGTATAAGTAAGTATTTGAAAATCCAAAAGAGTAGCAAACAGTATGTCAGAAATGATAAACGCAATAAAAATTATGACGTAAATTATATCCTTTAATGAGATCTACGCTTTTGTATAGTAAGGTTTGTGTACCTATTACGGTTTAGCAACTACAGAAAAGTCATTCAAAATGAAGGGGGACTTCACAGGCTGTTGGCAGAAAATTCAAGATACACATTTTTTTTGTCATGCAAATAAATATCTTGAGTAAAATAAAAAATAACGAAAAATGTTCCATATAAAAGGTAGTTTCTGGTGGGGGCATTCTTTGAAAATGTTCGTGTCGCATTCTTGAAAGAAGCTGAACTAAAACACATAGTTTGGTATGCATTCGACATTATACTTTGGATTTATGATGTTCACTTATAGACACATACACTGCCACGTACATGCAGACGCACGCACACACACACACACACACACACACACACACACACACACACACACACACAGAGGCACGCACATACATTACATATATCCACGGACCTTCTTCTAAAAGTGCTTTTCTTATTCAGGGATTTCTAAACGTGTGCTTACAGTGAAATATGGAATATATATATATATATATATATATATATATATATCAGAGTGTAGTAGGTACAATAATTCCCCTACTTAGCTGCTGCTGCATCGGAAGACCGTGATAAAAACTATGATAGTTTTCGCATTCATTTCAACTTTAAAGTTTAAGTACAAATTATAAGGTAGCCTATAATATTCACTGCGTTCTACAGGTTAAGCAGTCACATTTCTATTTATTTAGACCAGGCAGTAAAAATCTGTAAGTAAGGAGATGAGTAGCCACAATTTTTTTTCTGGGATCTAATACACAAGTTTCGAAAGTCTTGTTAAATGGTGTTGATTTGTAAGTGAGAGGTTGAAAGCTATATAGGGGTAGCTTTTGAAAGTTGTAAGATAACCTATACTTTTTGTATAGTGAGTATAAAGTAAGTGCTCATTATTTTGTCTCCATGGATTAGCGAGTTGACTTGAAACGGAGAGCCCGCAATAATTACAGGGATCCAGAACTTTTGTGGGTGGCTCAATTAACGCATACTATGTAAAAGAATTGGATGTTATCCTATGTACACAAATTAGGAAACCCTCGTAGATATATTTAAATTTAAAGCTTTTAATTTCAGAAGAGACATTGCGGGATAAATATTTCTGTATAAAGTATTACATTCTGTTATTCATGATATTAATATTTTCGCAAATATGTTATTTTATGTAACAAATAAAATAAGTAGATTTAACATGCTTTTTTCACCCCAAGAGCAAACTGAGAAATCCATAAAAATTCACCATTAAACAGAATTGTGTATTTATATAACAAACTTCATTATTTGGATGTAGATATTTTCAACATGTCTGAAACTCAGTTAAAATGCAATAGTCAATAATCATTTTTTCGTAGATTAATACGAATATTTAAATTAGAAATAGTTGTATAAGTACCATGTGTCACCTTCTCTTTTCTTTCTTTTTATTTTTCTGGCTGTTTTATATTCCTTTTTTTTTATTTCGTTCCACTCTTCGGAACCTTTTATTGTTATCCATAATCTCTGTTTGTTTTTTCTGTATTATAAATTATATTTATAAATGATTGTATGTTACTATATTTTTGTAATGAACATTGTAATTGAGCTTATGTCCGTTATGTTCAGAACAATAAATAAATAAAATACCAATAATACCTGTTTCCGAATTTATTAAATCTCATATACCCTGAAGTTATTGAGAAATAATATTAGATTTACATAAAGTATATTTAATCTAATAAAAATGGTGTGGCAGGAAATGAAATACAGTGTTACAAAATGATATTTGTGCTAAAAATGTCTGTAAAAGCTAGAATAGTTTATCTGTTCTATCAGTTCTTGTTTCAATAAAATAAAAGCTAAGTATATATATTTTGCCTCTCTCTCTAATAAATATGCACCAATAAATGGAGTACACATTACACATATAATCTATTAGATTATCTCTTTTCTCAGTAAATTTTGCTGTTTTAGGCAGAAGTACCTACTACTGATAAGCAGTAACCTAGCAATACGTTCAATACACTTTAGCTTATGTATTTGGAAAATATAACGCACTTTTTACCATGGTAACCAGAAAATGGCAGAAAAATGGTCAGAATTACAGTAATGCATCAGAAATTTATTGTAATGAAAAATTAGTACAACTTCTCCAATATTCATGCTAACAAAATATTTTAAACAGCACGATTTCTCAGAAAGATTTTTTTATATAACACTTATCATAGCACTCAACAATAGCTAGAATGTTTACATTTTTTCTCCATTATAACCATTTTCCTAAATTTGGGAAAAAATAATTAAATTATTCAGTCTGCTCTTTTTAAGCTGCAGCTAACGTACGTCATGTGCCAAGTTTCATAGTAATGGGATCAATGATAATTCTTGTGTGAAAATGTAAAAAATCAAACACTCAAAGATAAATATGTAAACAGTGTAAATGATATTTTTGGCTTCAATTTAACCGTTACAAAAGCTAATGCCAGTATGAAGAGTAGAAAATGTCTGAAATATAATATTCAGTTTATTATAATTAGGCACAGATGATTACAGAGATTAATGGAGTAGGAGAACAATGATGAACCTGTCTCAATGCTCAAGAAAGATGGGACAAGCTGTGACACTGTTACTGTGTAGCAGTCATGGGGGCATCCCAAAGAGACCTGCAGACGGACCCTGCATTTTAATGTTACCCACATGACCTCTTTGGCACGGCGCCAAGCCTTGATATTTGATAGGTATTCGCGTTTAGAATCCGAGCGGCTCGCATTACCTTGATTTCTTCTATAGGAGTCACAACCTTCCATGAATTCATAAAACAAAACTTTGCCCTCCTCATCAAACGCCGTGATTTCCTCTATAAAACGAGTTTCTTTCTATCCTGAGGATCAAGCATTAGCTTCCTCTTCACGAAAAACCATGACACAACACACTGACAGCGTCATGTGCCTTTCCGTATGGTTGCCGTCTTCACCACCACTACCACCACCACCACCACTACCACCACCATATCACACCACCACCACCACCACCACCACCACATCACACCACCACCACCACCACCACTACTACTACCACCACCACCACCACCACTACTACCACCACCACCATATCACACCACCACCACCACCACCACCACCACCACTACTACCACCACCACCACCACCATCATCACACCACTATTTCTGCATCACCCAGCATCCCATTATCACCCCAGCATTACTAAATCATCATCACCGGCACCATCAGATCATCAACAGCACTACCATCTTCACCACCACCAGCCTCATTATCATCACTACCACTAATTTCAGCACCACCACCATCACCACAGCCATCGCCACTATCAACATCACTACTCCACTATCACCACCATGATGATTAGCACCGCTACCATCACAATAATAGCCATCGTCACCATTATCACCAGCTCACAAACACATTGACAGCTGAAGTGATAAGATCCGCGAGTACTCCGCGAGTACAAGAATAACCATAGCCAGAAGAAAAGTTAAGATTAATGCGCGAATCAAACAAAATAAGAAGCAGATAAAAGAGAATATTAAAGAACCAATGGGAGAGAAAGCGCAAGGAGCCAGATAACCAATAAGGAAGATAAAATGTCACGTGAATAGTAAAACCAGGGAACAAAACTAGAAAAGAGGCATGAAATAGATTTTGGTCTAGGAGCAGGAGCGCGCTTTAGACACGCGAAAGATGGAACACTTCGTGTCGGGAAACGTTAGGAGGAGGACGTAGAAACTTTGTGTCGGGAAGAGCTATGAGTAGGATGTAAAACTTTGTGTCGGGAAACGCTAGGAGGAAGACGTGATAGTTTGTGTTGGGAGGAGATAGAAAGAGGATGTTAGAATTCTGTATCGGGAAAAGAGATAGGGTAGCTAGGGATGACAAAAGTCATATTGTGAGTAAAGGAGAAATAGAATAAATTCAAGGGTAAAAGCACGGAGACTGTAACGGGGGAAAATTGATAGGAACGCGTCTTGTGTGAAGGGCCTGCAGTACGAAAACCAGTGTGGATCTTCATAATAAATGGGCCATTGAGAGGAGTTGTGAGTATCATTCACCTCCCATCCACACAATCCCTGAGGTAAGATTCTCATAACCCATCATCTTCTACCTGAGCAGCCGGCAATCACCTGAAACCCTACACCAAGACCTTACCAACCAGAAACATTACCATTATTTTCCAAACCCCGCTACACAGCGTCATGTACTTTTCCATAATTATGGTTGTCGTCTTCATCATCACAATCATTCATCACCAAAATCACCACTATCACAGCAGTACCGTCACCATCATAGTTACCGATATCGTTATAGGTATCATCAAGGGCACCATCACAACCATCATCATCAGCACTACCACTTGCACCATCAACACCATTATCATTACCACCCCATATCAACACCACCACTACCATCACCAAGTCCACCACACCATCATCACACATCGCCATCATCATCACCAGATCTCTTACCTCATCATCATCAGCAGCACACCACATCACTACCACCAGCACCACCAACATCACCACCTACATCAGCACTACCACCATCACCACCTTCATCAGTACCACCACACTATCATCATCGTTATCATCAGCACCATCACCACCATCATCACCACGTTGTCCTCTGTGGTTTAGCGGTTCCATCCTAGCCATTACTTCCCGAGTTCGCGGGTTCAACCCCGGCGGAGAGCGATGGATTTTTTCGGGTGTAAAAATCCTTAGCATGGCTTCCTTCTTCTACGGCACGTAAAAGAATCTCAAGCCTGATAAAGAGCCTCTGAACAAAATATATGGTCTTTCACGCCCAATATAAAATGATGGAATAGCGGCTGGTGATGTGCCTTTAGGTTTTGCAAAGCAGCGTTGGTATGATTATGTAGCTTGGCTGACGCTCTCCAAGTTGTTTCAATTATTTGTATTGGTTGTTATCAGTTCATTTTAGTGAAATACAATTTAAGTTAAATTCTTAAACTAATTTCTTTATTTTTTCCTTTCTTTTCAATCAGTTGGTATCTTATTGCAACTCTCAAGAATTTGATTTCTACTGCTGGTACTCTTTGCCAGTCCCGCTTTGTTAGGGCTCAGGTCTCACTACCTTAAAGTAGGACTGGTATCGCCATCACCCTATAATATTTAAGAAGTATTTCCTTCCTTACTTTTTGTTTCAGTGTTCACCAATCATTTGTTTAAATTTTGTTATTTTTCTTTTCAAATCATTGTTAAAACTGTTCATAATGCGGCAACCTAAATAATTCAGAATGTTCACTTGTTCTATTATCATTTTGATTTCCAGTTCTATACTCACTCTAGGAGACGAAAAGCCAATATTTAATCTTTTGTCTGATATACATAAATGAGGTGTTTGTGATACCATTTAATTTGTGAGCCGTAACTTGTAAATCATATGCTGTTCCTTATAAGGGGACCTGGTAATAAACATATAAAAGAGTACTAATATTTTGTTCATTAAGATTAATCCACAAACAATTGAGTTTTTCCAATTCTGTATGTTAAATAACCCACAACCGTATGTGATTTCCTGAATAGTTAAAATTTTGTTTCCAATTTTAACTATCTTAAAGTTGCGTCATGCTATGGGCTTTTAAATAGTTCCATGAGAACTACAGGATAACCTCTTATAGTCATTATTTCCCTTAATTTTGTTCTATTAATTTAGTCAAAAATGTTTCATAATACATCATCATCATTGTCATAATCAGCATCAGGGAATAGGCCTTTCGACCTGTTCCGTTCTCAAAGAAACTAGTCCATCCATCTCTTCACGGGTCTTCCTTTCTCTCTCTTTTCTTTAGGTTTGTATTCTAGGATCTTCTTGGGAATGCGGGATTCTGGAATCCGTTGCACATGAGCATAATATTTTTCTTGATATTTTTTATTAGATTATATATTCTCAATTCTTTCCTTATTTCATCACTGTATTATTTTTGTCTACCGTCCTATACTCACCGACCGCTGTTAAGAACCTCTTTTCTGATGCATCTATGTTTTGCTTTCTGAGTGCAGCATTCTGAGCCGTAAAGAAGAGATGCTACTGTTAAAACTTTATAAAATTTCAAAACAGTATCTTTTCGAGTTTTTTTTATGAGGGCTCTTCTAATTGTACCACACATTTGATTAAAATGTTGTTTACATAAAAACATATAAGTAGACATATTAAATTCTATTATAATAAAACAGAAGTACTTCTTATTGTGATGTTATCATATGATAATTTAAACTTGAATCGTTATATGTTAATTCCCATCACATAGGCGCTCCTTAGTTAACATCTAGCGCCTATGTGATGGGAATTAACATATAAAGACTCAAGTTTAAATTATCATATTAAATTCTGTTTAGTTTTCAGTTACTTTTTTAATTATAAATACATTTTAAGCTTGACTATGTTTTCTTAATGCTCATTTGTTCATTAAGTAGCAAAGCCTCTGTTATTTTCTAATTATGCTGCTGAAGCAGGTTTATTCATGTATACTTTTCGCATCAACCCTGGGGACCTTTCCTATTTATTAGGATAAATATAGTACCAGCATAAAATTATACACAGGTATTTAAGTCTTTTCTGCACTTTAATTGCAGCGAATTTTGTCAATTATACCTATATACTAAGTGGAAGTGAAATAAATACGCAGCTTTCACCAGTGCTCTCCCTTGGTTATATAAAGCGAAAACGTATAATATCATATTGCTCTTACTTGCAAAGGTTACGTGAAAAAAAAAAACATTCCGCAATAAATTTGGGAATAGTCCGACATAATTATCTCGATAAGCATTAAGTGTATGATCGTGATTTTCAGCTACTTTGCGAGAGTGATTCATAAGCAACAACCATTCTTTTGCAATTTTCGCAAGCACTGAACCGTTTTCTCAGAAATTAACTGAAATAGCTCCAGGATTTCGTAAACAATTCCGACGGTTTTGCAACGCTGGTTTCGCTGTTATCTGAGGGTCGTCAGTCAGTTATGTCTTGACCTCGGTTAGTGCGTGTCGAAAGGGGTGCAAAGGTAAGCAAGTGTTAGATAAAGCGGTCGCTGCCGTACAGTGCAAAAATATTCGAACGTAGTATATCTGGACATTATATTAATTTATGGCAAAACGAAGTGCAGCTCACGTGAAGTCCAGAGGCTTTACCATGAACGATTTCCAGGAAGGGATATGCCTAATGCGAAAATTTCACAATGGTGTGTCAACGGATTCGCGACACGGGAAGTGTGGTGCCAGGATGCCGTAATCGTGGTCGACAACGACCCAACGAAATTATGAACAAAGAGGAAGAAGTGTTAAATCTAGTGGAATAATAATCTCATAGTAACAGTCGCGACATTGCTCGTAATGTCACATTGGACTGTATTAAGGACATTAAAGGAACAATTATTATACCCTTATCATATTCAGCGAGTACAGCGTTTGTCACCGAACGATTATCCCAGGTATGAGGTTCTGCGAATGGCTACTACATAAGTGTGTACGGAATCCAATATTTCTATAACGCTCCATGGTTACGGATGAAACTTATAAACGTTCACAATACGCACATGTGGGCTTGTGAAAATCCATACGCTATAAAACAAGGCGATCTTCAACACAGGTTCTCCCTTAATGTTTGGGCAGGTATAATCAGAGACGTCCCATTGGACCTTTCGTTCTTCCAGAGCGTTTGTCAACGCAAACACCATAGAGTTTTTAAAATATGATTTTCCCGTTCTGTTGGAGGATGTACAGTTTGGAGTGATAAGATCCGCCCGAATAATAGGAATAATAACCATAATAATAATATTAATAAGCATCTAATCAAAATAATAAGGAGGGGAATACCAACATGAGGGAAGAATAAAAGAGAATATTAAGGATTAGAAAAGGGGGAATAAAATCATAACGAGAGAAATAAAGTAAAGAGTAGATATGAATAAATAATCAGAACGTGAAATAACACGTAGAAAATGCGTATTTTAGAACGAAGACACTTGGCGAAAACTGTAAAAAGGTTGAAGACTTAGGAACGTACAGGAAGAGAGACATTAGTAAGCCATAAGTCCTATTGAAATCTTGTAGAACTCGCAGGAAGCGAAGACAAGGGAACGGAAATCGGATTCAGTCAAGCGCACAGAAAACTCAAACATAAGTTGTTAATGGCAGACGCGGACGATGCCCGGGCGACGAAATAACGAGCCAATGGCAAACGGGGAAAAATTAGATAAATAACCAATAAGAATTAATAAAAGTCACGTGCATAGTAACAAGGATCGAAACTAGAAAAGAGGCGTGAAATAGAAAAATTACCTATGACAGAGAGCAACTTTCAGACGTGGGTAAGACGCATCACTTCGTGTCGGACCGTAGGGTAGAGAAGGTGACTTCGTGTCATACTTGGAGGAAAAGTAGATGACTTCGTGTCATACAGGAAATAGCAAGATAGATGTAGAAATTCAAAGTATTGGGATGTCTCAAAGTAATTCTTTATGCATTTGAAGGTTAGTGTAAAGTAAAAGTGAGTCAAGGGTAGCTAGGAAATGACAAGAGTCAGGTCATTAAAGTAACGTCGTAATGTGTTTCAACTTCTAAAAGTACTTAAGAAAGGGTAAAGCACGATGTCGTTTCTTTAGATGGTGCACCACCTCACATAAGTGTTACAGTACATCGTCATTTAACCAGAAGCTTTCCTGGTTGTTGGGTTAGACGATTTGGACCTGTACTATGGCCCGCAAAATCTCCAGATCTCAATCCGCTGGACATTTACTTCTGGGGTGACATGAAAAGTAAAGTTTACAAGGGTAACATAGGCTCTTTGGAGGAACTTCATCATCGTATCTTCCAAGCAGCTGAAGATATTAGAAATAATTTAGACATCTTCATGCGACTGCGTTGCAATTGGCAGAAAGGGTGCGAAACATGCATACAAGAAGCGGTGCCCACTTTGAACATCTGCTGTGTTGCTATTAGATGAAGCCAGCTCACATACTTGCAGTTGTTTAAGGTACTTTGGTATCTAGATGAAAAATTGATTGCATTATTTGCAAAATAGCATTGATTTAGTTTCATTCATTGTTGCACTAAACTGTACACAACGTTGTCAATCATAATAAAATAATGCTGTAAGAGAAATGCCGGAATGAAATACAGACATTATTATTTTACTCAATTCTTAGTATCACGAATTAGAGAGTATGCATATGCATAGGTACTTTAGACCAGTATTTTGAAAATCGCTTATATATATTATGAAGACCACATGAGTTGTATAAAGATATTTCTCCTTATTTCAATGTGAAATAAGTGAAACCTATATTTACAACAGGACTGCTAAATAATACATTGAAAGACATTTCCAATAAAATGTATACAACGTTCCAAAATGCACCTTAGATCTGAGGATTGGTTGAAGAAGGACTTATAGTAAAGCCGTTTCTATTAACAGTTATTTACTGCTGGAAAACAATGTATTCTACTTTTACGTTTATAATGTACCTCAAGGTAAGAGTTGTGAAATGCCAGAGGTTCTGATTGTGTCAACAAAATAATAAGAGCACAAAATTAACCAAAAAAGATTGAAAACCTACCTTTAGTGTATGTAACTAGTGATTTATTTTGATTTCTAAGGCTTCCGCGGCCGATATCCACGTTCCTAAAAACTTTCGCGTGCTGCCTTGTCTACTTCTTTTTTCTCGGATTATCCTCCTCTTTGGAGAACTTACAAGCCAAAGCCTTGGATCAGTAGCCTAACAGGAGCAAGCAAACTTTGGATCGTAGCATATCCAGAATAGGTATGCAGACCATGGTACGGGAGTGAAGAAGAAGGAATTGAAATTTAGTGATGAAAGGGAAGATAGAAAAATTCGAAGATGAAATTATCCAGCCCAGCATTCGCCTAGGGACCGAGGAAAACCGTGAAAAACCCTTTAGTCAAATTGGTCGACCCCGAGTTTGAACCCGGAACCTCCCGAATGCGAGTTGCTCACGTTACCGCGGCGCCACCTCGCTCGTTGCTGTCGTGTCAATGTTAAAATATTACAAAGTTAAAATAAAATTAAAAACTGGCTGATGTTTTACCCTTTCTCAAAGTGAACTTGTTCTGTGTGAAGCTCAGTCAATTATTAATTTTATTAGCAGCGGCAGCAGCCGGAAACATTTAGCAACAGTGATTTATTTAGTTCTCTCATCGTAAGAGTTTTAATTTGCTTCATTTTATTTCATTTGGTGAATGGCGGCGATATGTGGATGG
The DNA here is from genome assembly GCA_030765065.1 of Deroplatys truncata. Lineage (NCBI taxonomy): Eukaryota > Metazoa > Arthropoda > Insecta > Mantodea > Mantidae > Deroplatys > Deroplatys truncata. Next base: position 111,771,069 of record CM060979.1, read on the forward strand.
CGGCGCCGTGGACGAGTGGTTAGACCGCGCGCTTCTCACCAAGGCCTGGGTTCAATCCCAGGGAACCGCATGTAGGATTTGTGGTGGACAAAGCGGCGTCTGGACGGGTTTTCTGCGGGTTTCATTCCACCGGTGCTCCATCGTTACCTTTCCTGCCATTCATCTCTCATCTGCATCTATGCTCCTCATTCTCGCTCTCATCCGGGCGTGTGGCTGATCACCCACCATGGTGTCTCACTCTGATCCGTAGGTCCTCTGTCCCCCGTCAGGCGTCTTTCCTGGGCGTTGTCAGACGTCCTAGGGAGTGTGAGTCCTCGGTTCGGGTGGGCGCTAAGGAGGGAAGGCTCTGGCCTAGTTGGGCTGTCTCCGCCTTATAGTTATATGTAGATAAAAATTAATCCACAATGGTTTATTTTCTTTTTCAAAATTCTGATGTAAAGCTGTTTCAAACGGTTAAGGGACAATATATTTTGAAATTTTGATTTCATATTTTCATGTTCTATCTAAACAAATATCATTTTTGGCAATCATTTTCTTCATATTTGTACGTTCATATAACAATCACATACAGGATCTTTTCCCTCCTGTTATAGCCATTATGTAAACATCAGCAGTACGTGCACGAAGGTGGGTTACCGACGTGTAATTTTATGTCATCTAAATATTCCCATAACATATCATGCTATTGTTCAAAATTTTGTGACATGGTTAATATTGCAAAAGGTGCTTGCTTCACACCGTAGAGATAAGGCTCGTGTCCATCTGTCTTCGCTACCAAACACGGAGCTAAAAAAAGCTAAAAACAAGCTCGCCTCCCAACCTTATCTATCGTTTGTTACGTAAGCATGTTCACACTAGAGATAACGAGACCTTGCAAAAAGAAAATTGCCTATTGAAATTATAATGCTTAGCCTTGAAGTCGTTTATTGCCGTTTCCCCCCTTCTCTCCACCATGACGAGCAGATAAAGAAAAATGGGTATTTCATAAGCGTATTCACGTCCTGAATTCCACTTAATATTAATGAGTGTTTGGGAGGTAATGAACTGTAAGTAAAATACAATTGCCCGTTACCTATATTAAACTAGCTTATGCCCTTACAAGTAAGTCACCAAACATTACTTTAAAAAAGTCTCTAAAGATACTGAAATGTATAGGTAGTCATAGGTTACTCAACGGAGGGGTAAACTCGCAAACTGCGACCTGCATAGATCTATTGTGGCTACCACACCCCAAGAGGAAGGGATGAAGTAAAGGAACCACAAGAGGCTACAGGCCACAGGCAGACAGACCACAGAGACGCGCGCGAGTTCCATACATTTCCAAGCTCGAAGACCTGCCGCACTGCTGGAACTGCCTAGAGACGTGATGAACGACCCAACGAGCAAGCAACCCTCTGGTGTACCGGGAGTGCTCTTTCCTTTGAGTATGCATCCGCGCCATCTGTCCGGCACTGCCATGCGCTACGAAACCCACCTCAAAAATGTGAAAGAAACCACCACAGCATTCGCCTACCGACCCGAAAAACCCATGGGCCAGGGTGGACTGTTGTCGGGTATCGAAGTTGGGACCTCCCGAGTGGGAGTCACACACGTTACCGTGGCGCCACTTGGCTGGGTCAGAAACGTAATACTTGTGTCTGCATACGCAGGGGCGCTTGCGTGTAGCAGTCACACTATTCCATTTACCCGTTATCGCCTATTTCCATAGTTATTCATTCTGCACATTACTCACACAAAATATTTTAATTTTATATGTACTACCTGTTAATCATAATCGTGTTTACCTGTCGTCAGCGACACTTGGGGGCATTATATTGACATATGGTGTGACTGTAGATAGCTTGAAGCCAACTGCTTAAGAATCCCTGTGCCTGTTCATGACCATAATGATAGCCTACACTTCACCTGTTTTAAAATGCTTCCACTCCTTTACATTTCGCAAACAATGTCGCCATTGTTTTGTGTCTCCCTCGAAACCCCGCTGACCATTTATAACATAAGAGCAGTGTTCTAAACGAATATTAACGTCTGGCCTCGCAACAATCAGGATGGAAGGATGACAATTATAACTACGAACCACAAAAAATGTTTAGTGAAGTAAATAATGCATTCAGAGTCAGCAAGCTATGACGTTTCATAAAACTTAATTCTTATTAATCTGTTATTACTTTTCTTTTATGTTTTTTTAAGATCAAAGCAGAAATTTAGGAATTCGTAGTGGATAAATTTACAAATTGTTAATTTATAACGAATCGAATGAGAGGCAGCAACCCGTCCCAAGGCTCTTCTATAATCTCACACAAAGCAACGGAATTGTCTAAAGCAAGATAGAGATAACAGCGAAGGGTCAAAATATAATTAATAACATTTCGTCAATTTCCAAGCATTTAACTAAAACTAAAGTTTACAACTCAGTATTTGACAGCCCACCTAGCGAAATGGCGCCATGTCATTGTGTGCTGCCTTTTGGGGAGTTTCAATCTGTAAACGGTAGGGACCTGCCGTCTGCCTGCCGTGCCTCGTAGTCCGGCCGCCCTCTGTCTCCTCTCACCTCATCCGTCCCTCCGCGGGGGGGGGGGGCGTCAAGGACCTAGGTACAAAAGATCTGAGTAGGTAGTACGAAATCCCCTTCCGCTCCTAGCCCTATCCTATTCAGTAGTAGCAAATTGTTCCAAACGCATTGGAAACAAAACGTTCGGTTTCTTATACAATCCTCCACATACATCGCACGCTTGGGTTTTCAAATGCTCGCAACTTAATGATGTGGTGAAATTCTGATAAAAATTAATTGTTCGTAACAACTCTAGTCTTCACTGAAAAAACGGTTACTGGAATATTTCATGTGGTATTGCCTGCCAAACTATGGATGGATATTTATACTCCTTCCGTCACAGATAAGAATAAAGCAATAATAGGAATCCATGGCAGACAGCTGAAAAAATAGGTTAGGTGAAATAGACTCTCATAGGCAAGGTTAGAAAAATATCATAATAATCAATTATAATACCTAATATGTATTTAACTCTCCTAAGAAACAAGCTTGTGCGTAAGAAATTTTTTATTTTCTCTGCCATCAAGACACCTAAGGTAGAATATTTGATTTCTCTAAAAGTTACTTTTATAAAAAGGTTCGCACCCTAATGTATGTGTGTCATCAAATTTGTGAATAGCGCCATTAAAAACCAAAAAGTTAGATAAACACAAAGGTTTGTATTCCAGCTTTTAGGGATGCAAGACAGAATCAAACCTTTACATGGAAGATATTAGTTTTTTTTCTCTCAAGAAGGCTCCAACGACTTTGCTTTAAAGTATCATATATTTGAAAATTTCTGTAAAAAGCCTGTAAAGTCTTCTTCGCTCTCATGCACGTCATAATTGCGAAGCCAAATGGAACATTCCTCCAGAGAAAAATATGCATGTCATCATAATGTACGCTTTGCGTGAAATAAAAATGTTGTGGCCCAAAGATTTAAAAAATATTACCAAAGATTTGTTTCAATTTTCCATGTAGGGAGTTTGAAACGAAATGTGATAGTTCTTTTGTTTCTCATGATCTCACGCTAAAAATGTCTAATATTAAGGTTAGCATGAAAAGAGCATTTAACTGCCATCTCAATTTTTGGCTTCCTTCTACGTGTCTACACTAAGATATGTGTTGCGGCCTTAAATAGTTTAGAGTATTCTGAACATGACTACAGTAAGTCCCATGATTGTTACGCATCAGACTTTGAAGAAAATAATTATTTTCAAGATATTTTCTTATAGTTATTGGATTTCCGTGCCTTAAAGTATTACTTCACATTCTTTTCACCATAGGCTTTTGTCATAAAGAGCACGATTTAGTTTTTTTTTATCCTTTCATCATTACCCTTTGTTGAAAGCCATGAGGGTTCTCTTCGAGATCATTTTCATCAAAATACCTACCAGCGAGGAAAACCTTCAAATAAACACAGAATAAATATATATTGATATCAAGTCAGGACTCCATTGTGAATATTTACATTATTCCTAACCATATGAGCATCCACCAACTCCTGGATGCAATCGCCACTTGCCACATGTGATTGCCATGTGACTTTATTTAAAGAAGTTCCTCTCGACGAAGTAAACATGATTTTCATCACAGGTACATCGTCTATGATGAGATAAGCTGATGCCTCGTTATGACAGATTCGTCAGAATGGTGGAAATCCTAAGATCGTATAACAAAAGAATATTTTGAAAATAAAGCCATGTTAAAAGAAACTGCGTGCTTGTTTTAAAAATGTGCCTCACACACCCTGGTCTCAGCAGTTTTCGTGTCAACCAACCGTTTCGCTCTTTCGTGAGAAGAAATCCAGCCCATTTCTCTTACTAATGGGGCCTAATTGGCTGAATATAAGTTATACAGATAACTAATTAGTCGTTATGTATTCATGTGCCGTGAGTAGGAGGTTTATAAGTTTGGATGCGCCCTACCTGTTGGCAACATGCCCGGCAATAAAATCCGACACTGTGCTCACAAAACCTTTCACTGGAGTTTGATAACCGATCTGCGAATTATCGCAGTTAACGGTTCGTTACTTAAACAGGAAGGAGAGAATAATGCAGTTGCTTAAATAAAGAATTTCGGTGTTAATAACCTCAAATCCAAAACCTTCTCATCTACAATCCAAGAGGCATGAGACTGGGTGTGATATTGTATTCCGGATTTTATATTTCGGCATTTCAATGTTACATTGTTTAGCTTATTTTCAAATAATGGCATATGCTTGTAAAATGCTCCCTTATGTACTAATAAACAAGCGTGTTTAGCTAAACTATTTAACAGTTTAGTGTTGACGTATGTAGAGTTAAAAGGAAAGTTAAAAGGAAAGAGTTTTATATACATATATTTCATCCTTGGTGAGTAATGCCGATGTTTCCGTATTGTCATATAATGCTTAAGAATAGATCCGCACATGGGAACCTTATTAGAGGTGATAAACTGGAGATACCTAATAGCTACAATCTACGTTTGTTCCAGCTGTATTTCACTGCACGTGAATTTCAAGTCAATCGTTCTTCATTGTTCACAAGTACATCCTGTACTCTATAATTGTTGTATATATCTAATTGTTGTACCTCATCAGTTTATATTTTCAATGTATGCTACCAGGGGCGTAGCGTCAATGGATGTGACGGATGTATTACATACCCTATAGTTTTCCCCAAGCTGGGGCAAAATTATAATTTGGTGGTACACAATCCTTCTAATGCCATTAAAAATCGAGGTTTGTTAAATATTATGATTTGAATTCGCGCCATGCTGCGATAACTTGTACCAGTGTGTATCGAAACAAAGCTCTGGTCAGCGACACCTGCCATCAGCTGGAGGAAACTGGTGTTGTGTGCTTGACCCATGGTATGTACCGAGCTGGAGTACATCTCATGTTAAAAAACATGCTCATACTATTGCGCTTATAAACGCGAATAGAGAGTAAATCGGAGTTTTTTGTTTCTTGTATGTGTGTTTCTTCAATTGGGAAAATTTGAGCTGTCTTTGGACACTTGGTTACTCATCAAAGCAAATGTAGGTTAAGATTTGCGCGGGTTCTAGGAGAAAGGTATGTACACAGACAGTGTACATCCGAGAGGTCACGAGGCGGATAACAGCTACAATAGCAGACAGTACATTACTTCAGTGCGGTTGTGGCAGCGAAAATGGAAACAAACTGTTATGTGATCGGCAAACTCTAGCTAAGAAACTTTCAGTCATTAAATTTCCCTGAAAAGGAAGATGTAATTTAAACAGGCCCTTCAAAACCCGCACTCAGTATTGCAACTAACATTAAAAAAAATGTGTAAGGCATTTCAACATCAAAGTTTATGAAATTGAGTCATGGCTGTACGGCTTTAAAACCTTAAACAATCTGTTTTGTTGGTCATGTCTTTTTTTTTCCAAATGTAAGTTGCATCTGGAATTCCAGTGGTTATGAAGATTTAAATAACATTTATAAAGCAACCAAAAAACAACTATTCTTGTAATCATGTAATATGTGAAAAACAACTAAATATCTTCGGGAAAACTCCAGAATAGGATTTTCATTGAATAGTCAGTATAAGCTCTCAGTTGAACAGCGTAACCGTGAAGTGAAAAAGAATAGAACTTTACTTTCTCAGTTTGTACAGGCCGTATGCTTTTTAGGAAAACAAGCACTTTCTCTTCGTGGTCACAATAAGAAAGAAGGATCTTTAAACAGAGGTAACTATATTGAGTATTTAAATGGATTAGCAGTATATGATACCGCTGTGAAAGAGCACTTGGAAAAGTGGACTATTTTTTGTGCAACTTCACCTGATATTGAGAATGACTTAACTTCAAGTGTGAGTGCCGTCATGACGTATGAAATTAAGGAAATATCTGTTTACCTTGTTTGTTTCACTGATATTAGATGAAACTCCTGACATAAATAGTAAACAGCAACTCTCTGCGTTTTACGATACATAACTGCTGACGGTAATGTTGGAGAGGTTTATTTGGTTTATAGATGTAAGCTCTGACAGAAAAAGATATTTTCTCTTGATTCATGCTGTCTGTGTTATTAACTTTTATTGTTCAAATAAACATAATAACATAATATAACATCATGCTCCTAAATTATGTTATTAAACTACCTTCCACTGTACCAAGCATGGTTAATGAATTTACTAGGTAATAATTCTAAATTGTATAATGAACATCTTGTTTACACTACATATTGTCTAGCTGAGATAAAATATACTAATATCGACAATTCTGTTTAGCTTGGGTCACATTTTAACGAATTTTACAATACACCTTGAATTACATACCCGAGTCTGATAATCAGGCTACGCCACTGTATGCTACATGTATAGGTAATAAATGCCAACATATTATTATTCTTTAGCACCACTTCGATCCCGACCGTTTTCGAGCTTAGAAGTAACTTCCGGAAAGCGTAACCACAATCTGCCTTTCTTTTCAACTCATGCAGCTGTGAGGAGTGGCCCCTATAGTCCCAATCTGAACTTCAGCTTCTAATATATTGACAGAATGTTGTTTGCGACACTATGCTCCTGAATTAAGTTTCTTTCTTTATATTCCAATTAAATGCCGCGTTTTGGACACTCATCAACAACGTTTAGCAATGTCTCGGATATCGATCAATCACAGTCGTTTATGTCATAATCAGGCAGAGGGGTTTTAGTAAGTAAACCATCAAATCAGGACCGCACCGAGGGTTGGTGGCGAGGGAAGTTGGAAGCGCTTGTGACTTTGCAGTGCACTCAGTAAACAAAATATGATGTACAATTGTAGTCGTCCTCCGTGTTGTAGTGGTTACCATGCTAGCCTCTAGTTTCCCAGATCGCGGGTTCAAACCCGGCGGAGGGCGATGGATTTTTTCGGGCGTAAAAATCCTTAGCATGGGGCTTCCTTCGGAAGGGAAGTAAAGCCGGTGGTCGTAGATTCACGGCACGTAAAAGAACCTCAAGCCTAATAAAGAGGCCTTTGAGCAAAATTACCGGTCTTTCACGCCCAATGTGGAATGGGACGCTAAGAACCATAGTAGTTAAAGAGCGTCCATAAATAAAGCTCAATTTCAATTTTTTGTACAATTGTAGGCAGTACCTACACCCTACTTCGAAGGTAGACCAGCATTAAGGGGTATTAGAAGGGGGGAAGGAATATATGTTTAGCTATTGATAGTGTGCAAGTTGTTTATGAAAGCTACTAAGTATTTCGAAAGCTGTACATTTTTTTAAAGCAATATCCGCTCTTATTAGTGTAATACACACATCCTCGAAAGATTCTGATGTATAGTTTGGGGCTGAGGGGTTTGAAGGTTCACCTTCCTCATTTTTCCTTTCTAATAATGTCACATGCTCCTTGTGTTTCATTGAATTACAATGTTGTTTAACATCATGTTTTAAACGTATTTTGAGCTCTATGTTACATCTGATGGTTTCCCATTTGTGCTGAAGTGTACCCTGCCATATTCCGCACCACATGTTTCTAATTTTGATGTATAAACTCCTTTGCTTTAGGCATATTGCCATCTCCATTGGTGTGTATACAGTGAATAAATGAAACAGTCGCAACGAAACCGTCTGTTAGGGAAGGGTAAGAGTGTGACCGTATTACCTGACATCACCTACACTGTGTGCGATAACAGGATCCCTCTGTTTATATACTAAAACCCTTCTGTCTCTTGTAAGGATGCTATTTTATCGGATAAAATGTCAGGTCATTATGGAACCGTAATAATATCAGCATGCAGTGATTAATAAGCTACATCATTCGATTGTATTTTAATCATTGCGCATTCAAATTCTGTCATTTCTAAATAAATTACTTTCTTGAAAAAATGTATGTTTATTGTTCTGATTTCAGCTTATTTTTAGGTTAACAATTTTCTCGTTCCCACCGTTAGCAGTATTGGTTGATATTCCGTAACATTTCGATTGTCGAACCCAACTTGTAAACATATGATGCGATACTGGGAAAACAAAGTACCTTAAATGTGTGCAATTATTATCTGTGAGTTTTCAAGAACTATGTTAATTAAACTAGTTCGAACTTTATGATTAATAGGAAGTAATAAAGAATATGAATAGTAAAACTAAAGAAGGTTGTAGCTTCCGTTTAATTCTGTTTGGTGTTGTTCACCCCTCTTCGTGATGAACAGTCAGTAAAGCGATAGACATGGCTGCTTCTATAAATCCCGTCGGCTTGCTGAGTGACAATAAAGATGAAATAATGAACTATTCCAAAGGTAAGACGTTAAAAGCGGCGAGAAACGAATTGTGTTGAATACGTTTAACGGGCTAATGCAGAAGAATCCAACTGTCGTTGTGAACAACATTGTTAAAGGTCGTCAGCATAAAGGCATGTCTTAACTGGTGTGTAAAGAAATGATACAATATTATTTATAGCTACAAGGAAAAGAGTCACACTGATCACCGATCCCTGAGGAACACCAATTTCTATTTTGATTCCTTTGGAGAGTACACCGTTGGCTTTAACCCTGATACTGTGGTTATGAAGAAAGCTGTAAGTAAATGCCACCATTCTTCCTCTGATGTTGAAATCCAAAAGTGTCCTAATAATGTGCGGTTTCCATACGATGTCATATGCTTTTTCTAGGTCTAAATTCATCATAGAGAGATGAAGTGATTTTGAGAGGGCATTTAGGATTTCTGTTTCAAGTGTAATGGGGGTGTCGGTGGTGGAATGGTGACGGCGAAAGCCGCTTTGAGTTTCGGTGAAGTTCTGTTGATCTAACATGTAGTTTAATATTCTGGTAATAATTTTTTCCTTTTGCACATAGTGTTTGTGAGAGCAATAGGTTTGAAGTTTTGTGAAAAGTAATGGTCCTTGTTGGGTTTTGGTATCGGGACAACTATTGCTAGCCGCTACTCGCTAAGGAATATTGTATTTGCCCAGATAAAGTTGTATGCTTCATTAAGATATGTAAGTCCTTCTAGAGGAAGTTGCTTTAGCAGTTCATATGGTGTGTTGTCGGGTCCAGAACTTTTGGATGTACACCGATGTAGTTCGTGAATAGACAATTCTTCATTGTAGCTATTTTCACAGTCCACAGAAAGTGCACTTATCCCTGGTTCTAGTTTAGATGCTTTGTAGTGATAGAACCTGTCGAAGTTAGAATCACTTGATATACTGGCGAACGTATTCGCAAAAATACATTTGCGATTCAGTAGAAGAACTAGCGGTTTTATTTTCCTAGTTATATAAGGAGATCTGTATACAACACTTATTTTTTTAATTCTATCCCAGACGACAGAGGAAGGGGTGCTGTGGCTTAAAGAAGATAAAAAGATCGACCAGCTTAGTTTTTTGCTACCCTTTATGATTGCGTGCTTTTGAACTAAGCTTTAGAAAATTAATTTTATTTTCTAAGGTTTGGTGTCTCTTGTATTTGTAGAATGCTCTGTTCTTGTTCTTAACAGCAATTTTACAAGATTCGTTCCACCGTGGTACATCCGTTAGTCTTAGGTGCAGTGGTTTGGGGTACGCTAGCTTCTGCAGATGTAACGAATAATATTGTAATTTCAGCAATAATGGTATTGGTTTCATTGTTAGAACGAGTAGTGAGTGAAGGAATTCTTCAGATACCTTCTCTAATAAGGTTTTGATACAGTGGCGAATTGGCTTCAAGAAATTTCCACTTGGTACTGAAGGTGCATGGTGTTATGGAACTATTTAAAGAAATGGTATTGATGACTGATCACTACCCAACAAGCATGAGTAGACGGACCAATTGAGTAGTTCATAAACATCAGATGTGCAAATGCAAATGGTTAAATCGATACTACTTGTGTTCTATGAGCTAAGTCATAGTGGGTTCGGTCTCTTGAATTGAGCATAATTAAGTCAAAGTCTTCTTGTAATTGTTCTATAATTTTTATCTCTTCTGTCAGTATAACGGCATCCCCATAAGTTGTTATGACTGTTGAAATCTCCCAACAATATGAAAGGTTTTGGTAGTTGATGGATTAAGTTAATTAAAAGTTCGATGTGTAGCGTATAGCTGTTTGGAATATAAACATTACAGATGCAGATTGACTGTGGTAGATTTACTACAACAGCTATTGCTTCAAGGTCTGTAATTAAAGGGATTTATCTGTCATTCAAGTTATGTTTTACATATGTTGCCACTCCTCCACAAGCATGGAGGGCGGTTGTCGGATTTTATAGCATACCTTAAATTGTTTTAAGTTGGAAACTAATTGTTGCTAAAGTTTGTTTCTTGAAGGCAAATAATATCAGGTAGGTGGCGATTTATTAGTAGCTGTAAATATTCGAATTGTGGTCGAAAACTGTTTATATTCCATTGAATTATTGTTGACATTTAGGAGAATAAAAGACAAGAGGCTTTATGTCCATTATTGTGTTAGACAGGAAGAATCATCGCTTGAATAGTCTGGTGGGGATTTGTCCCTTGCCATGTTTGCAGCTTTGAGCAACGTTTTAACAATGCGCGTGCTTCTGGTTTTATGCCATTGTTGGGAAAGTGAGGGTGCAGTTTTTGAAGCGCAGAGCTAGGCCTTCTACGTCGTCTGTGTAGTCATATGGAACTCTGGTTATACCAGCAACCCCTAGTGTGTTCTCGAAGAAACTTATAAGTTGCAAATAATTGAGTGGGAAGGAGCTTGGTTCAGTTTCCATTACCTGTTTTATTGGTTGAAGAATTACATCTAATGATGAGGCTTTTGTGTCGCTTTTGGGTTTCTTGGTGGGTCGGTTGGTCTATTCCATATAACTACCCGGTATCTCTTAACAGTCACACGCACTAGTAACCTTTCTTTGACTGCTGTTGTGGAATAGGTAAATTGTTATGCAATACAAAATAATTCCTTACTTAGCGTGATCATTTACCTTAATATATTCGGAGGTAATTGTCAAATTTACATTTTCATGACCGTGTGAATTAAATGTATTACGTAGCAGAATTATGCATCTGGAATGCATTTAAATTCTTATCAACAAAAGATGGGAGGACCTTCGGTTTAAACTGCCTCTCAATATGACGAAAGTACGTGGATCTATCATGGTAATGTGTTTATATTGCTTTTATCTCCTGTCCTTGCCTGCACACATATTTAGTACAAGGTGTTTCTTCGTGTTTGTCGCCATTCGAATGTGACCAGAGGAAAGGAGAAGGAAATGCAGCGGAAGAATACATGTCATAAGAAACAGGGTTAAACTGCATATTGTACGGGTGTTTCCAAGCGGAGCGCTGCATACGCGCGTAAAGAGCTAAAGGAAACGGGAGCATTGCGAACACCAAGGAAGAAAAGAAATAAACTCAAGCCAAAATTAGAAAAACAGATGACTTTATCAAATATGCTATTCGTAAGAAAGCGCACGAGTTTTTCTTTAATAACGAACCGCCAATGTTAAACAAAGTCTTAAATTCTGTCAATAATGTTGCCCTCTTTTAAGCGACCCACTTTTCATAAAGTATTGCTAGAAATTAAAGTTGAATTTACGAGGAGAAATAAAGTGAGTATACTCGTATTTATTGACAGAGAAGATATCGTGTGATGAAGACTCAGATTTTACACCTCTTCCCGATATGATGCAGCTACAGATTAATGAGTTTTATTTTAATTTATGCTGCATTCAATTTCAACTCAGCTTTTATTTACCTGTATTATTATTATTACTATTCGAATAGTACACCGTTGTATTGCGTTATAAACAGGTGACACGAGTCTACGGGATACTAAATGTTTTGTTTACACCGTCAGCTCTAAGGCTGGATCGATTATAATATGTGATCTGACACAATGTCGATGTGATTTTAAGCAACACAGGGAAATAATTATTATTGGTATAATCTTTTGCATTTTATTTATGGGAAATACTTCATAAATCCCATTCGAGTTTATGAGTTTCAGGAGGTAAATTCGTTACCTCTCGTGGGATTACCTGTAACAAACACTTCAACGTTTCTTGAACAAAGTTATAGGTTTGGAACTCACCATGTGAAGAAGTAAACATGAAAGCTGTTATACAGCTGCGGTATTATCTATTATTTAAGATCCGTGACATCTGTAGTCATATCACACAGCCAGACAATAGTGGGGGCTCTGGGTGTCACCCGCGCTGCAGCCGTCCCGCTCTCTATTAAATGGGCGAGAGTTGAAACAAGAAAGAAGAAAACATTGCTGCTTTAACATGAATACCTCTAGCTGGTTCAGAGATAGCTTTCTGGAAGAAGGTGTTTTTGTAGGAGGAAATCGCTTCAGTACGTAGGTAAAGAGTTACTCATTAAGCCTGCCATAATCCAATAAAATAAAAAGATGGAGTTGTTTTATTTCATTCCAGTACTTAACGAGCTTATAAGCAGTGCCTACTGAATATTCACTAAAGGGGTGACACTTTTGCCAACATATAAAGAAACCATGCCAAACTTAATTAGCAATATTACAAGTAAACTAGAGAACGTAGCAAAATAAGTTATATGGAAAAATCCTTCTTATTTATTTCCAGCTTATTTTATAGGAAACAAGTAAGGAATTATATGGACAAATACTCCTTATTCTTCCGAACCTCCCTCCGTATTTTTCGTATATTAATATTCCCGCTAAAATGGACCCCAATGAGTGTAGTGCATTTGCGCACTTCAACAAAACATAGTTTAAGTATACTAATTTATTAAAAAGAATGAAATTCGACATAGTATGAAATAAAACATATTTAAAGTATTTTGTGTATTCCGTTGCAAATTCGGTTGCAGCTATGCTTCAAATTCTACTTAGTACCCGTAAAACCTCACTTTCAAACCTGGCAACATAAATTACCATTATAGGATTTTAATTAGGAAAACCTCTTAGCTTTTTTTAGTAAATCGGAAACTCCTTAGTGACTATCTCTATATTCATTGTTTTGTTTTAAAAAAATGTGCCTTACTTCACTCACTTCTTGTTTTAGCTTTTTTACTTTCTCTACCACAGAAGTGTTTAAGATTAGGGAAGAGTGTACTGCAAAATTCGTAATAGAAATGTTACCGCTATTACACAGTAGGAGCAGTGGCGGCTGCAACATGACTGCAAGTGGTAGTGCCAGGAATAGCTCCCCGTAATTGTTATAATGCAATAAATGTATACCACCACCACCATTACCACTGTCTCGTAATTAACAGCTTCAGAAGATTTAATGTTTGTTGCAAAGTATCACATAATTCTTCAGTCTGCATAAACAAGAGTACGGTACATCTCTAATGACAACGCAACTTCAGTCTTGAAAAACAAACCTGCAGTTCACTATAATTTGTTTTCTTCAAAGAACTGATATACTTCCAGTAGTTCCTTGGGATATATTTCAGGGAAAGTGCTTGATATAAATCATTCAGATTTTATTGACGTATGTTATTGGAATTTTCTCAAACACAAGTGCCTTGTGAAACTTAGAGAAGTGCCGTTTCAAGGTGAAATGCCTTCTTAAGGGTTTGCAACATACAGTGCGATTTAATTGTAGAGGCACTATTATAGAGCGTAAGTACACACATAACAACAAGGTCCTCGTTCAAATCACGCGCGCAAACTAAAGCTGGCTGGGTGCAGGTGCTGTCTGTAGACTCTTTCCTTCTCTTTCAATCGCCTGCTGGACTGTGGCAGTGCAGGCAGCATTATACAAAATGGTTAATTTAATTTAAGTAAAAATAATGAAAAATTAATGACTAATATGATATGACAAAACACGATTTTATGCTAACGTTTACACTGCAAGAGATTGATACTTTATTTCTCAGTATAGCACACTTTGTCGTAAGTGTACCATAAAGTTAGTACTTATGATTCACATGTGCTGCCAAGATAAGCCGTGGCAGGTACTAACTGGCACGAATGTGGGATATCCTCTTGTCCCTGCAATCAACGCTAGATTACAGACTGAAAGCCCAGAGTACCAGAGTACTATGAATCCGCCAGGACCTAAGTGGCACGGATCCATAGAATAATAATATAATAAGGTTGAAAACTTACAATTTACAATCCCTATTTCAGATTTTATGGTTTTTATTGCCAGACAAGCCATTTCATTGCGCCTTTAAGAATAATAAGTATGACATATTCTTAATGTAATCGTGGAGTATGCAAATAATTTAAAATACATATTTCTTCATTTGATTAAGTTAGTGCCATGACTCCGAGGTACTACCCCCGCAATCGCCCCTGATTAGGAAGTACCTCGAAAAGAACATTCTATAAAAAGTTTACATGTGAGCGCGCCCGCTGGTGTGTGTATGTGTGTACGCGCGCGAAAGAGAGATTTAGGGAGGGAAGGGAGGAATTAAGGGAACCCATTGAAGCAACTTGGCAATTCTTTCTTCACTGAAAAACATTCTTCCTCCCGGTAGATACAGGCAACAAGGGGATAGGAATTTTGTAAATTTCACTTCCACTTGAATGAAATATTTTGGTCTTTTATTGTGAATATCGCGAATGTTCTTTGTTATTCTTGTTCAAAGTAAAAAAAAAGGGGCGTTAATATACTTAAAATTAGTATTTTGAGGGTGAGATCTTATACTTTTACATCATATAATTTCCATGTCATTAGATATTGATATCTTGTGATATGGGAAGGCTACCTTTATTTCAACCCTTTACGTACAAATCTTTACTGTATGACCTATCTTGACAAAACTTACACATTATTTCTCTGACCAAAATTATAGGACACCTTACAACTTTAATAACTACCCTGCAAGTGGGCGATGACAATGGATGTAGCCTCTCTAGTCGGAAGCAATGAACATCGGTTGGTGGATTTACTAGTGTTTCCGATGAATGACAGTAAGCAGGAGCTCGGCAATTTCGATCAGTCTGGCTATATGTGCTGTTCGATGAGTGCTCTGTTGCTGCTGTGCATGCCTGAAGTAGCTGAAAGAAACATGTAAATATGAATATTGAAAAAGATTCGTTTGCGCCTTCCTCAAATAGAAGCATAGACACGAATCTGCATATGTTAAGAGGTTGCAATACATATTATTAAAGTACATACGGAAAATAAAATTAAAGCTTCTGAGTTCATTGATGTCGACAAGAAAAGAAAGTCTGTAAATCTGGAGAAGAAAGAGACAAGAATGTCCTTATATAAACAAATTGTATTCATTGCTTCCCATATAACACCGTGGATATTTTACAAAAGACCGCTGGTCGCCTAGTTCTTGTAACACACAAATGCTCACAGGCTAGCTCTCGCACAGGTAAAGCTCACGTAATCTGTGTTACGCAATGAGGCAGACCTTTCGAGGTGAGTGCGTTGAAAAATATGTTGCAGACATATGATCATTTAATGTTTAGGAGGCTATTTTACTTCTTTAATTCAAATAGCTGTTGATTTTGGAGTTGAATATGACATTCTGATGCCACTAAGTGGCCCAACGTTCCCTGAGATCCGTGCTGCAGTAGTATGGAAGGAAATAATGTCAGAAATATTAGAATTTAGATTGAGGCAGTATTATTAACACTAAAATGATTTCAGTCTAATTGTATAATATATAAAATTCAATAACAGCCTGCCTTAATACCATACGTGTATGTAACAATATATAAAAAAATGTATGTAACAGTCATTGTATATGTTTGTATTATTGTATCGATGTGTAATAATGTTATGTGAATATATTACGTAATTTAATAATGTAGGAGCTGTGAGCATAATAGGTTAAACGTTGCTAACAATGAGGTAACCTTGAGGCAATAATGAGTTTGAGAGTTTAACAATACTACTTCTGATTCGGAAGCAATAATGTAATTTTAGTGACAGTTTATAAAATAGCCAATCAACAACCAGAAAAAGCTTTAGTTAAATGAAGGTATTCTATTAGAGTACATAGGATTAGCCAATCAGAAACTAAAAAGGAGAAAATTTTACAAATTTAGAGTTCAGTTGCCTGCAAACAGTGTTCCTAACCGGACGCGAGACACATCCTCGAGAGAGTTAATACGTATTTGTGTGAGACGAAAACTAGTTTACGTGTTAAAAAGTGCAAGTAATTCATAAAAGAGTCTCACACCTCTCTGCATATATCAGTGAAGTGTTATTTAAATTGTATCAAGTATTAATAAAAGGAGTGAAGTAAAATTATAATCTGTGTAAGCCTACATTCTTAGTCGTACCACAACCCTGCTAAGAGAAACGTGTCTCTAACAATTATACTGACGCAGCCGAGGCAAACATAAGTATTTAATATTTAAGGAAACAGTCAAATTACAAACTTAATATTTTTAAAAATTTGGGGCCAAGGCCGGAAACTGTTTACTATACGTGCGGTTGCAACTACCAAGTTCGGCTCCCCAACAGTTGAAATATAATACAACTCCTTCAATGTAACAAAATACCTATCTCAAGATATAAAGAATTCCTATCTGCGACTTATGATTTATGAACAGAAAATAAACACAGGATATTCGATAACACATTTGGAAAGAACTTAAGAACTTTCTCTTCATATGCCAGAGAGATTTATGATGGTTAGTAAATGAATGGAAATTTTGAGTCAACACATCACTAAAAAGAATTGAATTTGCGTGCAGAATTTTACTAGGACAAAATGCCTGAATATTTATAACCCTGTACCGCACGCAGGTAAACTTTCTTCCATGAGATACATGAGCGTATCTGTTATGGATGTTATAATATACATGCTACGTTAGATTTACCATGTTAGTTTTATTAGTGGTGATATCTGCCAATTTTATTGCCTATGAAGCCCACTGCTACAAAAAATGTTCTATATCCAATGCGTCTTCTAAGCGAAAAAAAGGCCGAAGAAAATAATAATAATAATAATAATAATAATAATAATAATAATAATAATAATAATAATAATAATAATAATAATAACAAAAATAATAACACTAGTCTGCATTTTCAAACTTTTTGTCAGATGATTTCTTAAAAGTAGATGTTCTTCAATCAAGTTTTTATGCTGATTCCAGAAATAACTTCGGTTTTGTTCTATCGCGACAGGTTTTTACACAAAATAAGAAGTAATGTTTTGACAATTTTACTAATGAGCGTAGAAAAGCATTCAAATACCGTTTCACACAAAGTAAATTTTTATTCAGGAAACATTTTAAGAATACTCTCAAGAACTCCCCTAATTTATTTCATGACTACATTTTAACAAAACAAGAAGCCAATGTGTTTTATTTAATTTTTTTCAAACTTTCTCTTCTTTGACTTCCTTACAGATCCTTGAAGATGACTGTCCCTCCTCAACATCCAACAGTAGTCGGCCATCATAGTTTCATTCCATCTCCCCTGGTACCTCCTCTCCATTTCATTAATATCTTGGTGAAAACGTTCACCCTGCTCTTCAGTATAATGTCCCAGATTTTCTGGAAAGTAGTCGATATGTGAATGCAGAAAATGCACTTTTACACTCATGTTACGACCCATCTTCTTGAAACTTTCCAACATTGTTTCGACAATGGCCGTGTAATTAGGATCTTTGTTATTGCCTAAGAAGTTTCCAGTAACTGATCGGAAGGCGGCCCATGTTTCTATTTCTCCCTCATTCATTGTCTTCTCAAAATCTTCATCCTTCATCAATTTCTTTATTTGAGGACCAACAAAAATTCCAGCCTTCAAGTTGTCTTGTGTAATGAAGGGAAATTTCTTGGAAAGGTGCTTGAAGCAGAGCCCATCCTGTGGTAGAGCCCTTATAAATTGCTACATCAAGCCCAATTTTATGAGTAATGGTGAATCTCTATATTATTATATTTCTATATTATATATTATATATTATATAGTGGATTATATCTCTATATTTTTGAAGTGAAATTGTAAAAAAACCGTGCGTGATAGAAAACAACTAAAAGCAGTTCTGAAATCAGCATAAAAAGGTGCGTGAGAATCACTTATTAGTTTTCAGTCATCCGATATCATGCAGACTAGTGTAATAGCTACAGAAATAAAACGTCGTAAGAGTGCATTTATATATAAATAAAATAAAGCATCTGAAAAGCATTAGCGGCTGGGAAAACTATGAGAGAGAGAGATAATAAACATACCTATATATATATATATATATATATATATATATATTTGCGTACTTGATGGTCGCGATCTTGCTGAACCTCGTAATCTAAGTCGCCGCTAAAACCCTTTTCGAATCAGTAGACACTGATTAGGTGTTTGTGTCGGCTCATCAAGCTCTGCAGCTTTCTTCATTTATGCTTTCGAATTATGCAGATAAAGCTTAATTTTCGGGAAGCCACTTGCATAGAGCTAACACAGAGCATCTGTAAGTTATCTTAGTATTCTGCATGTATAAATTTGTTTCATGCGGTTATTTCTTTATAAATATATTTATATATGAAAACGTAGTGCGGTATTTAATTACAAAAGGAAACAAAGAGACAAAAAATTGTTCATCACGGGAGATTGAACCCCGGATTCTATTATGACAAACGGAGATGTTAATCGCTGCAGTACTACGAAGTACTATATGTCATTCTGCTGTAGGCGATTTACGCCACGAATGCCAAGCTGTGTGCATTACCACCCACTGTGTTGCTCTCGTGGTTAAAACAGAACACGAGCACTCGCCAAGAGCGCGTAGCGATCCCCTGGGCTATGCAGGGCGAGCGGAAAGGAAACACTAGTGTGAGCGACCATGCATCGTCAGAGTTCGGAAAAGCCTAGCGCCGAAACCGGTTCAGATCGCTCGTTTGCCGTCTCCTAGTTTCAACTCCTTACAAAGAAATCTTCGTCGTTGTAGCTTTTTGGAGAAAACTTTGAACCTTGGACCATAGAACCCAAAGAAAAATGCAACCTACCTAAAGGATTACTAGAGCTGCCTCCTAAAGTCATTTTCTACAATGACGTATAATTTCTATCGTGGCCTATATGGTAAGACGTTGAAGATTTACACGCGATAAAAATCATAACCCCTTATGTGTAAATTCACACCGTTTGGGCGATCAATACTTAGCAGACTTTGCCATGATGTGTTAACTTATAACTTTTTAAAAATTACTCGTATGTAACATTTAAAATACCTCTTTTATTTTATATAGGAGGTGAATCGTAATGTTACAGTTACCGGCATTTGTTGCTTTCCTTTGAGAGACCAGCTAATTACAACAAAAGATAAAGAATGTGCGAAGTTGTATTTATTCACTTTTTAATTCGCATTAAAACTTCAAAGAGAATATGCAATAAAAGTGTAACACATAAACACACACACACACACACACACACACACACATATATATATATTCTAGTTATCTGCCGATATTTACGCCGGGCGAGAGCGTGATTTATCTTTCTTTATCTCCGACCTCCCGACAACCTTAGACCATAGCCGCTACATCACAATATATACTAGAAGCTATTCTTTGCTTGGAAGAGCCTGAAGAGCCTTTGGATTTCATATTATATATATTATATATATACACTGTTGTGCAAAACCTAAGGACGAACATAATCTTCGCATGCTGTGCCTCTGCCAAGTAACATAGATCGATGAAACTTGAATCATACATAGAGGGAACTGCTACGGTATGATAGTAGGCGACTAAATGAAATATGCAATGAGACGAACAGAAATGTCACTTTTATTCATAGACCATAAGCTACACTAAAGTCAATAGGACATATGATGGTTCTCTAGATTTACAGAAACAGATACATGGTGTTTTAAAGGGTGTATGATCACCACGGACAGCAATGCATGCTCTGCATCGTGCTCCCATGTTGGTCACAAGGTTGGTAAGCAGTTCTTGTGTAGGACGTTCCTTCCTCTACCAGCGCTGTTGACAACTGTTGGATGGTCGTTGGTGCATGTGGATGTGCTACAATGCGTCTCCCAAAAGCATCCTACACGTGTTCGATGGGATTTAAATCCGAGGAACGGGCAGGCCAGTCCATTCGCCGAATATCCTCTCGTTCCAAGAGATCCTCCACCTGCGCTGTTCGATGCGGTCGCGCATTGTCATCCATAAAAATGAAGTCAGGGCCGACTGCACCCCTGAAAAGATGCACATGGGGAAGGAGTACAATATCACAATAACGTTGGCCAGCGAGCGTACCGTGTTCAAAGATTTGGAGGTCGGTGCGCCCATGCAACATTATGCCTCCCCAAACCATAACACCCGGACCACCAAAACGATCATGTTCAAGGATATTCCTGGGTTCATTGTGTGTTCCCACCTCTCGCTAGATGAGGGTATGTCGAGAATCACTACTTAGACTGAATCTGCTCTCATCCGAGAAGAGCACGCGACCCCATTCCTCGTTGGTCCAATTTTGATGCTCTTGGGACCATCGCAAATGGTGCCGCCGATGTGCGGATGTCAATGGGACACAAGGTACTGGCCGTCGGGCAAAGGGACCACCTCTATGTACTCGCCGTGCCACTGTGTATCGTGAGATTACGTGCCTAGCTGTCCTGTTAATGTGGTTGCAATTGCACCCGCTGTTTGGCGTGGATCCCTTCTTGCCTTTTGCACAATGTAGCGGTCATCTGCTGCTGTAGTTGAGCGTGGTCGACAACCACCTCTCCTTGGGACAGCAGTACCTGTGGTTTGGAACGTTCCCCATGCATGTGAAGCAATGTTGTGAGTAATTCCAAACTTCTGAGCAACAGTCGTCACACTTTGCTCTTCTTCCAGTTTCCCGATGATTCTTCCCCGTGCGAAGTCATCCAAATGGTGTCTACGGGCCATGTTGCAATGAAGAACACCACTACAGCTCGCTAATTGCCACACACCGTCTTGTCCTGTTTCGTCAACTGCCCCGTGTTGCGGGACTAGAACTATTTGGCACTATAGGCTCGCTACACTCACGCCATGTGACGTCCAGCTTTCTGTTTACGTGTGAGAGACCTCTGGCAACCTGCTCCCGCACCTTTATCTACTTCCACCAAGTAGTTAATTTGTTTACAACCATGTGTGTGTGTGTGTGTGTGTGTGTGTGTGTTTTACATTCTTTCATGAATCATGGATTCCTTCATCCATCGATAGGGAATCGATGGATATTTGTTGCCATTGTGCAGAAGAACGACTTTCAATGACCAGTCAACGTAAAGTTGTCATTCCTTGGGATTGTGCGGCTGCCCAAAGACTTGAAATAACCGCACATATCATTGCAGTACAACTGATCATACTGGGAGATGAGATGCTCAGTCATGTTGTCTTTCACGGAAATAAAACACACTCTTACATTCCTATCTCGAACCTTGAAGCCACAATCTCAGTTTGCCTTTACGTAAGTCAACATCACGAACCATATTATTTAATTCTGACAGAATAATCAAACGAGGTACAGTTGAAATGCTTGTGTCGAAAAACATTGAATCATGACCTTCACTACTGGACTGCAGTTCAACCTCGAAAACACTCGTTAGCATATTCTGTACTCTCCTGACGAATGGGAAGGCTGAACCGTGAGGCATAGGCCTTCGAGCTGAAGTAAGATCAAGATACTGAATACGAATAGTGTGCCTAGTTTTCGCTGTTACTCCAGATATTTTTGTAAAGCAAAAGTAGCAGGCCGTTGTGTGGTGCTGTGGTCATCTCCAAATCATTGGTACGCTCAATTGCATGTGAAGAAACCTTTTCAACCACTCAGTTAACAGCGTCACATATGAAGCACAGCATAGCTGTACGTAAAACCCAGGATTTATCCTGATCGCTCTATTTTGCAGTAAATTAAATTGATACGCTCTTCTAATGAAAGGAGCTATGTTTCTCTTATGAGATTTCAAAGTTAACTCGCCACATATATAAGAAAAACTGTTTATGCTGTTAACACACGTACGAGGCATTGGTAATACGCGAACATACAATATATGAGGCAAACTATATATTCTGGTGAGAGGAACACATCGTTTGATCATGCATGTTACTGATGATACCTGTAAATAAATATTAAAATGTTACCATGAAATAATTTCATTAAAAGTATACTAACATTTTATGATAATAATACACTATAAAGGGAAAAATGTGCACGCATTACCAAAAAAAAATGGGGCCTCACAGAGCAATTCTGACTTCATATTTGGAATCAGCACACAAAAATCATAAGTATCAATTTAATAAAATCACTGTTGACCAGAGATACAGAACTTACCTACCATTTAAGTTCAGTACCTTCCAAGGGTCTCAAACTACCCTTCACAAGGAAAATGATCCGTTAATTTTTATTTTCTCACAAACGGCTCCAATAATTTTGATTAAAATACCTCATGTTTAAGATATTTGCGTAAAAATAAATTAATGTAGGCATATCTTACGTTTTCTTAGAATAGCCTGTAGTGCTCTTAATTGGGAATAAATTTTGCATAACTTACAAACCATAAACTAAAACATACTACACCAAAAATGTTCATCTGATTAAAACATACAATTTATTACCTATACATTTTTTCGTAGCATTAGCCATTTCCAAAATAATAGGTATATTGGTTGAATAGTCAAATACTTTATACTTATTTCAACTGCTAAGCCGCTATTCGTTTTTACTATATCTGCCACCTAACTATAGTAGGTAGGAGGAAGTGCTGTATGCCATCCAAAACTTTATACTTATAGAGATTTCAACGGAAACACATGTTTCGAGGCACATTGAATTAAAAAATAGCAGTTTTTGAAAGAAGTCCGTATCTTTGTGTGTGTGTGTGTGTGTGTGTGTGTGTGTGTGTGTGTGTGTGTGTGTGTGTGTGTGTGTTCAGAATTTTCCAACGATGCGACTCGAAGAATTTCAAGAAAATCCCCATCCCAAACTACCCTTTACATGGGAAATTTTTCATTACCTTTTATTTTCCCAAAATGTCTCTAACAGGTTTTATTAAAATAGCGTAGGTATATATAAGATATTTACATGACAGCTAAAACGTACATCTTGAATTATCTTGAAACAGCCTGTGGAGTTCTGTTAATTCGGAATGATTTTCGTATAGTTTTAATAACTGTTCAGCCACTGTTCAGGAGATAGAAAAACGCTTACTGCAAAGTAAACGTAGATCTCTTTAAAACACAAAGTTTATTTAAAATAATTTTTTTTTGTAATATCAGCTATTTCCGAGATATCCGTTCTTATTGTTTTGTTGTTTTTTTTATTGTTCATCATTGTTCAGTTCTTTCTCCGATGTGCTGGAATTTCAAAGCCAATATACAGCGACTAAACATTTGACTGTCCTTTCGGTTTTCTGCATCACCCTTGTACCTACAACGAGATGTATAACGAAATTTTTTCTGCAAACCTTTGTGTCGAGTAACATGAAAGACAGAAGAATAAGCTTTTGTGAGAATAATTTGTAGAAGCTATACAAATAAATGATAGTGGTTAGAGAAAGTCAGACGAATGCAACCCTAAAGCTTTTTCGCTATTCTTTTTTCGTCTTGGTCAAGTAGAGTGAAATTTCAAAACCAACTCACAGCACTATCCTTTCAGCCCATTGTATCCCACCCTCCGTCTTTCCCACACTCCATCACCTTCACCCCCTTCTCTCTTCTCTGTGTGTAAAGTACATTATATGTTTTAAAAACTGATAATAAAACTATTTTTTGGAATATTTAAAACATAGAAGCTTTTACAGTACATAAGCCTGTTCTTCTAAAATTGGACCTACACTGTTTCTCGTGACATTTTTCAAAAATCTTAATAAGCAAAATATTTACAATATTCGCACAACATAGAAAACTTTTGCCAAAATAATAAAGAAACCGTATAGCTTATATTCTAATTAGGATCTACAGCATATTATATAACAATTGTATCAGCAATGCTTGTGTAAACAGGTAATATACCACATACAGCATGCCCGGGCGCATACCCAGACACGTGTATCCGCGTCCAAAGCAAATAATATATACACATATACGTACCTACCTATCTGCCTGCCTGCCGGCCGGCTACCTGCCTACCCACCCACCTACCTACCTACCTACCTACCTACCTACCTACCTACCTACAAAATGTGATTTTTGGCTTTAGACTAGTCCATCATAGGTATGTGTTAATATCAATTATTCGTCCTAAATGGAAAATTGCGAGGAAAATATTAGGTCTTAGCTTTTTTAGATGTATAGATTACTTATAGATTATAATGCAGCGCAGCATCTTTTATATTTTCAGCTCTAAAATTTTGAAACTAATCTGCAGTTGAAACTATATAAATACCTCATCACATTACTTCTAAAATGCATAAATTAAAGCAGAATCTTTAAACTAATGAAATGCGTACCAAAAGAGGCAATAATCAGAGATGTTACATTCACGTGATCTTCTCCACTTATTGTTCTACAAATTATTTCTATAAAAGTATTCTACTTCTTGTTCATCGGGATAAACGTTTGCAGAAATGGTTTCATTGCACATTTCGTTGTAGGTACAAGAGAGATGCAGTAGGCAGAAGCGTGTCAGATTATTAAAAAGCGGGTTACTGTGTAATGGCTTTGACCACATTCGTCTTATCGGCGGCCTTTACTTTGGAACTTATTGCCAATGATGTTAACTTGTGTAACCCTTGTTGTTGGGTTTCTTGCACTTTATTTTTTTTTTATCACTGGATCGTACACACATTCGCACTCTCATTCTCTGGGAAGGATAGGGATTAATCTAGGCTAAAGAAAAATTTCCACCCCCCAGCGCCTTGAAATTCTGGTTTTGCATGACTAAGGGAAAATAACCTGTGTTACATTCGTATGCCATTCTCTAGCCACTAGCGTTTCTTCTTTACAACCTATATTACAGCGTAATATCATGCACACATTGGAATCTCCCATAACACAGCAATCCATTTTTACTTTCTCTACTACGTATAGTAGGTAGGGGAAGTATTGCATTCCACCCAAAAATTCGATACCGAGATTTCACAAGGAAATACATGTTTTGAGGTGCACTGAATGCATATAAAGCATTTTTGGAAACATGTCCGTGTGTGTGTCTGTGTATCTGTCTGTCTGTCTCTCTGTCTGTCTCTCTCTCTCTGTGTATGTGTGTCTGTGAAGAGCATAAATCAGAAACGAACAGTCGGATAAACACCAAACTTGGTATTTAGGTTTAGTATCTTCCAGAGATGCGACACGAAGGTTTCCAAGAAAAACCGCAGATTACCCTTTACATGGAACATTTTTCTAAAATTTTAATTTTCTCAAAAATGGCTCTAACGATCTTGAATAAAATACCATAAGTTTCAGACATTTTTATGCCAAATTAACTATATATCTCGAATTTTCTGGGAAAGTCTCCAAAAGTATTCTTCATTGTGAACGACTTTTGCATAACTGGTAAACCATAAGAGATAGACAAAATTTTACCACACACAAAATGTAGATCGTGTTAAAATACACAATTTATGTCATATACATTTTTTTTGTTGAGTGAACCATTTCCGAGATATTGCTTGTTATTCCCTTAAATTTTTCAATACTTATACTTTTTCTCAAATGGGAATTCGTTATTCATTTTTTTTTGTCTTGGAAATGCAAAGAGTATTAATCTGTGGCAAAGAGAATGGTGCTGCACATAGTAACCAGCTATTAAGAGATATGTTTGTGCTAAAGGCTACTGTATTTCTATATTGCCCTTGCAAATACAAAACAAGGGGAACATAGTAGGCCTTAAGCGATAGTCAAATATTTTTAGAATTGGTCGCTATGTGTAAAATTTAATTCTCTTTGCATGTCAGGAACATAAAAAAATATTCTGTGGGCGTAGGAGAAATGAGAAGGTAATAACAGTCAAAATGATTTTTGTAATACAAGCAAGGATGCCGAAAACCAAAACACAGAGCAAGATATGATTATGTACGAATGGAAGTACTGATGTGTGTGGATAAAGCAAGGTGTGATTGTAAACGAGCGGAAGTGCACTCGGTACGGCTAAAATTGAGGTACAAGTGAGGCAGCACGTGTTTCCAGCTAAGCAGTAAAGTAGAAGAAAAAAAATCTGATGTAATACATTCACATTACTTTCCCTACCCTCTATCGTTTATTAGTGGGTGTACGAAGTATTCTAACTTAAGCTTATTACTTTCTCTAATACTTATAGTAAGTAGAAATATTGCATTTCACCTAAAAATTCGATATTGAGATTTCACCGGAAATACATGTTTTGAAGCCCCATAATGCAAAAAAAAGCATTTTTATAAAAGGCCCGTGTGTGTGTCTGTGTGTCTGAGAACAGGGTAACTCAAAAACGAAAAATCGGATAATTACCAAACTTGGTATTTATGTTCAGTATCTTTAAAAGAAGCGACACGTTGATTTTTTTCTCTCAGAAATGACACTAATTTTGTTCAAAATATCATATTTTAAGACATTTTCATGGCAAATGAAAGGCATGTCTAGAATTCTCTGGGAATGTCCCCAAAAGTCGTCTTCATTCTGAATGAATTTTTCATAACTGGTAAACCGTAAGAGAAAGACAAACTTTTACCACAAAACACACAATTTATATCATATACATTTTTTGTGTGTAGTGAACCATTTCCGACATATTCCTTGTTATTTGTTTGAATTTTCCAATACTTAATACTTTTTCTCAAATGGGAATTCGTTATTCCGTTTGTTTTTCTTTATTTTCTTTTTGTATGTCCTGGACATACAAAGAGAATGGAATGCGCCACATAGCAACCAGCTCTTAAAAGATTTGACTATCGCTTAAAACCTACCATATTCCCCTTGCACCTACAAGAGAATTAGCAATAAGATCGATCTGGATTAATATGAAATAGATGGAGAATAAGAGTTTGTAAAAATAGTTTCTACAAGAGTAGAGAAAGTCATATGAGTGTAACACATAAGATTTTTTAAATATTGGATTATCGGTTCATCCTCCTGTATCCCTCTACAACGAAACGTGTAATAAAAGCAATTGTGTTAGCGTTTATTTCGATTAAATAACTAGATAGAAGAATAAGCTTTTATAACAATGTTTGTAGAAGAGTAAGACGAGGAAGTCATATGAATGTAACATATAAGACTTAAATTATAACCTTTACCGCAGTTTCGCCGGCATGGATATTCGTATCTTTTATGACAGTTTTCTATGGAATAAACCGATTGTTGTCTCTCAGTTACTTCCAGAACTTAAATTAATCAGCATCCGAAATAAAGTAAATTTGTAAAATTTATGGCTGCATATGTATAACTAGAGTAAACCACCTATTACATATTACATTCGTGTTTGAAGTTTAAAAGCAAACATTGACATTACAAGCATCTATGGCACCGTATGACGTCATGTGAAATATCATTCAATAACTCAGAACTCATTAAGATCAAAATGGGCATCCTTGAAATAGGAGGGTTCAAAATTAAAATGCAAATGGCCATGTCCATAACATTCTAATTAGGTAGAATATTCTTTTTATAAGTTAGATTAAAACTCAAAACGGAGTTATTTCGAGGTGAGTCAAAAATTGCTTTTAAACATCGAACACGTTTATTTATAGTGATTGTAATGGTTATATCAAATAGCCAACATTATTACAGCATATTATTATTATTATTATTACTATTATTATTGTTATTATTATTATAATTAACTTTCTGCAAGTGTAGATTGCCAAAAATGACAAAGTATACCTACCGATAGCATATTTACACGTTGCTAGGAATAATTAAAATTGAAATAGTAAGGTGATAACATATAAACATTAGCTGCGAAACAATGTTGAAATTGAGCAGCTCAGCAAGATCAAGATGCCGTGACACCTGAGATATCAGAACTGATATATAGATGATAGAAACTGCAATATCACGTTAGCATTGTACTGTTAGACAAAATGGTTTAAGCTCTCTGTTAGTGAAGAAATGGTTAAAACTGGATGGAACAATTTCTGACATCAAACAGTGCTATTACATTTCCTCTTTATGTATCAAAATAGATAAAAACAAAGAAAAGAGAAAGGAGAGTCAATCCATGGAGTATGCTTGGGGCAAGAATTTTAAAGCGATAATGTATGGTGATGATGAAGTAATTTTAGCAAGAACGAAAGATGCGTTGAAGATTAGAATGCATAATTAGAATATGAAATGAAGATAACTAAATTAGAAACGTCAGCTGAGAAAACACGAAAAATACAATGTCAGTAAAAAAAATTCCAATATAAAATAAACTAAGCACGTTTATAGTTTTATCTGTGTATTAAGTGGCTTATCCAGCGTTGCTTGGGTGGATTTTTAAACCTCGAATGACGGTTTCGTTTCATTTACTTCACTCAGTACTTTATGAAGTTCTTTTTTCTTTTCTTTTAGTTAGTTTCATTTATACGCCGCCTTTAACTACGTTGGTCTTATCGGCGGCCTTTCCTTTGGAACTTATTGCCCATTGACACTGGTGTTAACTTGTACTTTTGGTTTTTTAATCATTAAATCATACACACATTCACACTCTCATTCATACTTCCAGACTCTGGGGAGGATAGGGTTTAACCTTGGCTAGAGAAAAATTCCCACCCTTAGCCGGGAATCGAACCCAGCTGTTGCTCTACCGACTGTGCTGCGGGACCAGTTCTTGAGCAATGATCTAGTAGAGTTAATGCAGCTCTCCTTAGAAACTAATTTTATAAACCTGCAAGATATTCCTAATAACCTATGAAAAATTCCCCAATATTCAGACAAAAAGTAATTATATATCCGCGGATGTTGTATTCCTGTATCCTTTAAACCTGTCTGTATAGTCTGTAGTGGTGAAACAGTCATTCTCGGAATAGTCAAGTAAATTTCAGCAATCATAGTAGATGATATTTTAAACGTTTAACCTCCTCTTTAGTCCCGAAGTTATTTAATAATATCAAGATTACACAACTATTACATAATACAGAAAACCCTAGCATCCCTATACGACGAAATACGTGTAGTAACAAGTGAAATAAAGATTCCCCACTCACAGGTCCCCAAGTTAAACATTATGGAAACGACATATCTTAATCATCATGTTAATTATAAATATCAGTTAAACAATTTTTGAAGTTTCGCTGGACACAATTTTCTCTCTTTAGCCTACAGTGGCAATGCACTGGATTATAAAATTCAGAGGAAATACAGTAAAATCTTCTTACATTAGGGTTATTGGCATAAGTATCGCATAGATTATCACACCGTTATAAGCAGATCCGATTGTCCTTTATTTTGATCTGTCTTCTGTTTTCTCGGTGTCTAAATCGTGACTATCTATGTATAATGTTTGGAATTATATATGATGGTTTTTTGTCTTACTATACACACAATTTATGTGAACAATTATTTTATAGTGCATAGCACTCTCAGATAGAACTCAAAGGCTTCTTTGCAAGCATGTTCTTTTATGATACCAACGTTGTAAAACCTTTTTAGTCTTTTAATAATTTAGGAGTTGAAATCAGAAGCTGTCTTATAGCCCATGTCCGTCCACACACAAACACAGACACACACACTTTTTTCTTTATAATACTGGTATAGATTTATGATGTAGCCTGGTTTCGAATATTATTCAGATATTAAAAACCAGATACACAGAACATTAAACGGTTTTTAAGCAATAGAAATATCAAATAACCTAGTAAAAATCTTAGAAAACAATAATACTTTCAGTTTTGCTCTACGGTTCTGAATCATGACTTATGGAAGAGAAGGTGTAGTTTGGAAATTAAATTTTTATGTTTAGTTCAACAGGTATGTAATAAAAGATAAAGTAACAGATTTTGAAATATTTGCAACAGAAGGGGAAATGATATAGATAAAATTCGATATGCTATATTGACAAAATGTACCAGAACCGTACTCCTAAAAGAATGCGCAAAGGACCACATTAAACATGAACGTGCCAAACGCCGATTACATTAAAGAATCTGCAACCTGCAAGCCATATCGAGAATGCAGAGAGGGGCAGTGAGGGTCGATATTATGTCGATCACGACATTCGTTCTCTTCATAGCTGACGTAAACGGCAAAGTTGAAGTCAGAGCAGGCAGTTACAAACATAATTCTTATAAATAGAAGAATATTTTATCCGCCCACTAGTATTATAACTCCTCTACCTTTGTCTTCGTTGTATCTCTCTTCACTGCATTTGTGGAGAAAGTGTAATACTGCCAGAAACAGCGAGGCTTATAGCATTACTTTTTGTCACTGTCTGGTAACAGTTACCTTGAATTGTGGTTTGAGAACATGTCTACCTTGCATATTTTTATTTCTCCTCTTGTACGTCGCGAGACTGGCAGAGGCGACCAGACCTCGCACTGTTCCTTATTTTATTCGACTGCAACCCATTACTTCATCAGCAGTAGTACAAGCAACGCCTTCATTAGTGATCCAAAATGGGCAATAAACAAATACTTTAAATTTCAAACTGCATTATATTTTCTACAACATTGAGCTTCACTTCTTTTCTTTCTGGAGCGACTTTACTGATAGGAGAATAACTGGGAAATACGAATGATTATGTTTTACTTTTTTCTGGATTTGTACTACATCTTTAAGAGTAAACAAAGGATAAGTTCCTGATTTCTCTTGTGATATATAGTTTTCAATTAGCAATTATATCACAAATCTTCAGTAGCTTATAGCTGCCAAGTTCTGTTACCAATGCTTGAGAATGTATACAACCATGAAACTATAACCACGATTGTAAAGCTCAACTGAGCAGGTTGAGTGGCTGCAGGGATTCGAACCTTGGCTGGCTGTGCAAAAACATTACCGCGTCCTACCGTGGTGGCTAGTGTTTATTTACATTTTTTAAGTTTACCATATTTATAGCCGGGAGATCATACCAGACCATGCATGAATTAATGAAATGAAGGTGGAGATGTGATAATAGACCTAAATTCCTAGACTATGTGATGATTCTAAGAGAATACCCTAAATAAAAGGTTAATCTGGGCTGTTTTATCCAGCCGGAATCGCTTCGCTACAAAATTTCTTTTTGATGCTTCTGCAAACATAGTCAGACCTTTTTCGTGGTGAGCCACACCATCGTGTTATATATGAGATTAATTATCTCTGCAATGGATTAAAACCAAGACTAACATTTTAAGAGGTGGTAGAACCAATCAGAATCAGCGGAGAAAGTCTTAATAATGTGTCTTAAAATTAGTGTCCTCCTAGTTATTTTATTTTAGAAGATATCAGACATGACTCCCATTCACCTTAACATAGCTTTGTGAGCAGAAAGGACTGGCTTAGTTATTAATTTATCCCTTACATATCAATTATTATCCAAAAGTAACGAGTCGAGATGTAGAAGACAGTATTCTGTTTTGTTGTTATATGAATTGCAGATGACGCTTATCGTAAACTGTACATGCAAAATAGTTTTTATTGGCGTCTTTAATTTTTTCGAGAACTACGATCCCACCAATTAGTACCCTGTGTAGGGATTTAAAACATACCCTGTGTTATAATATCAATTTTAAAGTAAGTTTTTGATAATATCTGTTAGTTTTAGGGCTAAAGCTAGTGGGGTAGTTTTTATTGTTCTGATGTGTACAACCATCCATATGCTATAGGGGAATTTAATTAGGATTTCCTTCCTCTTCTTTTTTAGATAAGAACAATTTAAGCATATTTATTATTTGGCTTGATTTGGATTCATTCGTCTACGGATGGTGCCAATTAAATTATGAGTATTCCGCATGATTCTACGAGAATTTCTGAAAGAAAAGCATCCAAAGAAGTTGTAGTGCAATTACAGTCTCCTTGTCCATATCCTATTCTTCTTTTTATGTTTGACAAAGCCACTTTGTTAATCAAAGTACCAAGAAGTCTCGTTGACTGAATGAAAAATTTGATCCTTCGCTTTAATTGTGCCATCTTCTCCAATGCACATGGCTAGTTTTTGACAGAACAATAGGATTCAGCAAAGTGACTATGAACAAATTATCACAAGTCATGAAGGACTCGGGCATAACCAGGGACACTTTACTTATTCAAACCCTTAAAATACAATTTTAAACCTAAATAAAAAAAATAAAAAAATTCAAGATAAAGGTAAAAAGCTTTTTCCGGGCGATGTGTACATAATATAGAGCCATAAATCATTTTAACAAATTTCATAAAATTACAATTAAATCCACCTTTAAATTACTTTTCAATGATTTCCTGTCTTAACAATTGTTAAGACCATGGTATTTCTGGTTGTATTACATGGTAGTAACAGTTGGACTCTTCGTAAGGAAGATAATTATTGAACTCTTTTGAATTGTGGAATATGGAATAAAATTGTGCAAGGGTCTTGGAAAGAAAATAGAACAAATGCATCAATATTAGAAGCTGTAATCTGGCCGGTTCCTTGGCAGCAATTGCTTAAACATAAATAAATAAAATAAAAAAACTTGTGATAAATTTACATGACCTTCTCTCCCTCTATCGTTTATTAGTGGGTATTCGAAGTATTCTTATTAAAGCTTAGTTTTCTATCTTCTACATTTTAATCCAAATAAACATTTGCAAAATATCTACATTACATTTCGTTATAGATACAAAGAGAATAGCGATAGTCAAATGTTTAAGAACTGGACGCTATATGCTGGCCTTAAAATTCCATACTGTTTCCATGTAATCGCGAGAAACAATGAACGATGGCAGGACTCAAGAGAAAGACCAAGAAATGACCTTAATAGCGGATGTCTGAGAAATGACTTATGCCACAAAAAAAGAACTCACTTAAAATAAATTGTATGTTTTAAAGAGATCTACACTATTTTTTCTTTTTTGTGTAGCACGTTTTCGTCTATCTCTTAACATTTACCAGCTATACAAAATTGCTTCCAAATGAAGTGGAATTTTCAGAAAATTCAAGATATATATTCTATTTGTCATGTAAAAAATTTCGAAAAATGTTCCATGTAAAGGGCAGTCTGGGGTTGGGGATTTTCTTGAAAATCTTTTTGTCTCATCTTTGGAAGGTTTTCTAAAGATTGGACAAATTTGGTATTTATCTGACTATTTCTTTTTTAGTTATGCTGTTCACAGACGAACATACACACAGAAACGCACGGACCTTTATTTAATGCTTTTTTTATTTATTCAGGGGCTCAAAATATATATATATATTTCCGGTGAAATCTTGTTATCGAATTTTTGGATGGAATACAATACTTCCCCCTACTTATTATGCGTAGTAGAAAAAGTAATAAATTGACATATTTCGGTCACCTGATTAGAAGATCTGTGTCCATAGAAAAGGATCTGATGATAGGCATCGCATAAGGTAACAGGCAACAAGCTCGTGTAGACTGAGATGGATGTACGCACGGAATCAGACACTCTTCAAATGGAATGGCCACAGATTAGGCTTTCAGAATCCCGATCTGAATGGAGGGATGCTGTGCAACAGACCATGCAAGACATAACAAGGAGCGCCAGGCTAGCAACCTTAATTGCTGTGAATATCCCAACGGATCTTCAGAGGTTGTTCGTGAACTAAGTACCTACTATTACTACTGCTGCTGCTGCTGCTGCTGTCCATATCGCTTAGTTTTTTTTTTTATTTTGAAATGTTGTATGATTAGGCATTCACTTTTATTAAACACAAATGGTAAACAAAAGTTTTCTCAACATGAGATAGGCGTTCTGTTGTAACTGCCTCTCTCATATTCCAATAAAATGGAAAACGAAAGGACTGACTCATGTCCTTTAAAGGACAAGGAGGAGGCATGGATGTATTTAGCCATTATTTAAACATGACACCAAAACCAAATAAATAAATCGCTATCTGTAAAATAGCGTGAGCCATGATATGTAAACTTTTGGGAAATTTAAAAAGTTATTTGTAAATTGCATGTATATCTAGCATTTTGATAATATGCGGAATTCCTTAACTTATAATAATGATGTGACGTAAATTGTAGGCTAACAAACAAATAATTGAATTTTTATTATAGTTTATATTGTCTTGAATAACGTTATTAATATGATGCCTGAAGTTTAACAAATACAGCAATATAATACAGTATTTATTCAACAGTAAGCAATAGATTGTAAAAGACAATGATGCAATAATAAATGCATATCTATACCTATTTCGCACGATACCTGGAAATCCACCGATTTGATGAAATCCATCACAGATCCTAATTTTTCCCTCCACGGGAGCGATACAAATCGTGATCCAAAACAAGCAATTGTATCTTAAGCATTACTGATAAACCAACACTGTTCGGTGGATGCTAGAAATATCCCCAATCGCAATACTAAAACTGCTGTAGCGCGTGCTCTAGTTGTTAAAACTGCATTCATGTGTGAAACTAACGTCTCAGTTATTTAGTTTACTAACTACCACACGGTATCCTTTGATAGCCGGAATTGTCTTCAAATTTCCTATCCACATACTCTTCAAAAGAATCGCCTCTTTCTACAACGATCCAGTTTTGACGTTGGTCCCGATTTAAGTAGATAATCTAGGTGCCTATATTATCTCATCCTCAATACCTTTAAGAAAATCGTAACGGGCAGCTATTTTGTGCAACTTGACCGTAATGAACGTAATTGATCGGTCCAGCACCCGCTGTCAATTGACCATAATCGACTACCTCATTTAACTTTGATCATTGTGATGCACCGAAAAATCGCGTTGAACGGGGTCAAATGTCGAATCGACCGCGATCAAACTTTGATCGAGAATGATGCACATGGCGATAAGTATCCTTTATAGAGATTGAGTTCTTTTATATTTCCATAAAACATTACCACTTTTATAAGCAACCCGTAAGTGATATGTCAATTGTATGCGAGTTTCATTACAATTCACAAATAGATGGTTCATACAATTATAAGTTCATAGTTGTGGGAGATAGACGTCTTGATAGAACAAAATTAATTACTATATAATACTCTATAAATGCTGAGTTAATTCTGCTGTAGGAGTTTCTCCTGTCAGGATTTATAGATCAGAACTCAGAAAGAATGTCGCAAATGATGTTGAAAAAATGCAGTTTCTTTGGAAAATAATATCGATTGAAATTAATTCTAGCTAGGTCTCTTGAATTTAAGATTTCTGCAATAAAAGAAATTAGCGTTAACGGCAAAAGTCATTAAACGAGTTTACTTGTATTGATCACGGTTAAATGGTTAAAATCAACAATCACATTGTTCATTTGATATTACAAGCTAAATCACTCCGTCCTATAAAGCTTTCTTCGAACGCGAATGAGAAACCACGTGACTGGTGAAAAAGCTAAAATCCTTAAATTTAACAAGATTTTCTCTATAATTCAACAGCTACTTATAGCTATAGTTCCTTTGCTAGTGTTGAGCAAGTAATTTTATAATGTGGATGGGATTACTTTAAACTAAGAAAACGAAAAAGAAATAATAATAATAATAATAATAATAATAATAATAATAATAATAATAATAATAATAATAATAATAATAATAATAATAATAACAAAAACCCTGTGTTGGGTTATTGGATCCATTAGGTGTTCAACAAACATCGGTGCAACAATGTGTTTCTTCTGATACCTCAATTATTGACAGGAAGATATAAATAATTAAACAAAGAAATGATAGTAAGATAAAGAAATAATTGCAATAGGTAATTTCCGTATATTAATTCAATGTAGAATTTAATAAGTCTGAGTTGAAATGTTTGTCCGGAAAGAAGGTAATCAGGATGTCAAGTTAGCGAAAGTCATTAGCATCTGCAAAGAATATAGAACGCATTAGCTTAAACATTCTGGGAATTCAGAAAGGTTATTATCTCAGTGCATTTGCAGGGTCATTTAAGTAAAAAGAGAAAGGCAATAAAGAAAATAACGTTGGCGAGGAGTAATGAAGTAGACGGAGCTAAAAGTAATAAAGGCATTCAGTTTTAGATCAGAGAGTTGCTCTCTGATACCGAAGCGCCTAGTGGCGCGCTTGTGTGATTTATATTTCGCGGCTGTTGCGAGAGATCTCGCCGATAAGCATTTTAGCGACTCACGGCAAGGT
Organism: Deroplatys truncata; assembly: GCA_030765065.1. Taxonomy (NCBI): domain Eukaryota; kingdom Metazoa; phylum Arthropoda; class Insecta; order Mantodea; family Mantidae; genus Deroplatys; species Deroplatys truncata. The sequence goes on from CM060979.1 coordinate 111,807,456, forward strand.
ACGTTACTAGTTTCTTTTATTTCGGAGACAGTTATTTCAAACCGTAAGAGGGATACTGCAGAAGTTAGCCGGTATAATAACTCAGTTTTACAATTCTGAGTGCTACAACTGATAATCAGTTTCATTCTTTATATTCAAACGTCGGTACTCGCTTCAAAAGTTAAGCAATAGATCATATTAAATTCCTCATTCAATTGAAACTGGTGTTATCCTTTAGCAATACGCCCACGGATACCCCGAGAGAAAGCTCTCATAGCCTACCACTGGAACAGCTGGCGCACGAGACAACAGAACGAACTACGAGATCACGACAGCAGAATCAACCAGGAAGCAGCTAAAGTAAACGGCTTCAAAATTGACGTCCATCATTCCTGTATCACTTCCTTGGATCAAGTAACTTTTCTGGTTGGTTTAAGTTTTTACATTTTTGGTCTCCTTTTATTATCCATTCAATCTAAACGAGCTTACCATTCATTTCCTGGTTTTAGTATTATAATATATTTATTTTCATCATTAAATGCTTTCTTATCTCATTCTAATTCGTTTTATTCTTTGTAAATCTTCTGCATTTCTTAAAAACTTCGTTTTCGCTGTTTAGTCTTCTTTCACGTAGTTTTAATGGAAAAAACCGCAGCTCCATATTGATAAGTAGGAAGCACAAGAGTTTTAATTAGTTTTATTTTTGTTTCTTTCTTTACTTTATTTTTTAAATTTAACACTTCCAATAATATGATTCTTTTTATAAGTTTTTGTGGGCATAATTATGGAAATTAAAGGTTGCATCACAGTCAAGAAAGTTACATTTTGTAACTTCCTCACAAACGCTTCATTATTAATATATCCTTTAAACAAGGTCCCCAGAAGGTTATAGGTAACTTCCTTTTGCCTGCGGGGACATTTTTAAATTAAATTATAAACTTACAATTTTTCAAACAGACGCCTATCTGCCCGAACGATTTATGATGAAAAGGTCACTTGTAAATCATTAGCTGCCGACGTTAACTGTATGGTTAGCAAACAATTGTCAAATAAATGGAAAAAGTGCAGGGATCTGAAACCAAGCGCCAAATCAACTACTAAACTGTAGGGAGAGCACTGATGACTGACTGATTGGTCAAAGGTCGCTTTGGGAACGAGAGGATTGAATTACCAAATGGTTCCTTTCCATTTTAAGCAGCCGTGTCCATTTCCAATGCATACTGCTTCCACCGCAGAATCCCGACTTCAATTTTTGAAACTTGCAATTGAAATTGGCGGCTAATTACTTGGAGATAGCTATCTTATCCCATCCTGGTGTGATTTTCGGTATGATTCGTATTCCTCTTGTTTTCAAATAGTGTGGTAACAGATATAGCCTACAGGAAGCATATTTGAATGATTATGATGTTTAGTTTGCAGACGATGGAGGAGGAGTGTTAAGGGTTGAAAAGGAATGAGATATCACTTGAAAACGAAGGAAAAATATAATAGCTTACAAAGGTATGTTTAGTATGTTTCTTCTTCCTTTCCAGATCGAAATATCACTGATATCAACGCCAATATGATGTTGCAAAATGAGAGAATATGCTGTTCCACTGATCATTCTTTATACCTTAAGCAGCAGCAGGAAAGAAAGAGGAAAAAAGAAAAAAAGTATTTCCTAATCCTAATATTGGGTGAGATGTTCCCTTTATACTTATTAGAAACAAAATCTTTTCATTAAAAATCTGATGTGTGGCACTCACTTGACTTTCCCTACTCTTGTACAAACTATCTTTACCAACGCTTATTTTCCATCTACTTCATATTAATCCAGATAAACATTTTAGAAACTGCCTTATAGCTAATTTTCTTGTAGGTGCAAGGGGAATATGGTAGGCTTTAAGCGATAGTCAAATATTTCAAGAGCTGGTTGCTATGTGGAGCATTCCATTCTCTTTGCATGTTCAGGACATAAAAGAACGAATAATGAATTCCCATTTGAGAAAACGTATAAGTATTGGAAAATTCACACAAATAACAAGGAATATCTCGGCAATGGTTCACTTGACCAAAAAATGTATATAAGATAAATTGTATGTTTTAATAAGATCTACATTTTTTGTGTGGTAAAACTTTGTCTATTTCTTACGGTTTACCAGTTATACTAAAGCCATTCAGAATGAAGAGGACCTTTGCGAACATTCCCAGAAAATTTCAAGATATACGTTTCGTTTGCCATAAAAATATCTTAAATACATGTTATTTTAATCAAAATCGAGCCATTTTTGAGAAAATCAAAAGTTTCGAAAAATGTTCCACGTAACCGGTTCCGTTGCACTGTTCCATTTATATGCTGCATAATATAAACCAGAGGAGAATGTGGCAACATATCTAAAGCTAAGAGGAGTTAATACATCAAATTTAGCATCATTTGTGGCGGAATGTGGCAGTGAACACTTCAACACAAATGGCAAAACCTAAAGAGTAATCCGGGGTGGAGGATTTTTTTTTAAAATCTTCGTGTCACATCTTTGAAAGATACTGGACCTAAATACCAAATTTGGTATTTATCCGACATTTTGTTTTTGAGCTATGCTGTTCACAGACACACAAACACACACGGACCTTTTTCTAAAAATGCTTTTTTTTATTTAGGTGCTTCAAAACATGTATTTCCGGTGAAATCTCGATATAGAATTTTTGGTTGGAATGCAATACTTCCCCTACTTACTATATGTAGTAGCAAAAGTAAAAAAGTTTTACCTTAGAATAAAATGTAGGCCTCTAAAATAAGCTAAACGAAACAATACAGTGTTTCGTAAAATAATGGCGATTCGGATTTTTATTATTCAAAAATAAGGAAAATTAGATAAAAATCAAGAAAAGCATTAGAATCAAAATATACTTAGCGGTTTTGGACAGGGCAAAGAAAAGGTAGTTCACAAGACATTTGGACTCCCTCCACCACTTTCCCCTCAGAACGCCGGATCTCAGTTGAATTTCTATTTACACAGCAAGTGCTGCTAGGTTGTGCTTACGAGCGACTAGGGGAAGGAAGCCATTTTTACTACATCTAGATGTCGGGAGGAAGGAGTATAGACGTCATCCCTGTGGAGAGTGATTCTATGCACAGAGACGAATAAAAATGATAACCTCGTTTTAATCTATAGGTGTTTTTTTTAAACAGAAAAAAAAGGTTTAGCTCACTTTTCATGGTACCATATTTCAAATAAGGCAGGATTAAAGCAAGTCTTATTGAAGTATTTGACAGTACACTAGTTGATATACACTTTACTTATCACATTTTTTCTTAAGCATCGTGTTTATTTTATTTCATTTTGTGTTTATGTAAAAATAAGACAAGATTTTAATATTTGACCTTTAAATAAGTAATTTGTTTTATTGTATTTCTTCAAGTCGTTTAATAATATACTATTTTGCTGTACTTTATTTTAATAGAATGCCTAAATAAACCTATAAACTTCTTAATTTTCTACTTAATAATCAGAAACTACTGTAACAATGGACTTTTATTTTAAGTGTGTACGACTTATTGCTTAATAAAACACTGACTTTGCGTTTTCTTTCATCCTACCATTCAAAGTTAAAAACTAGTGTATTTTGAATTCAGTGGTACTGTAAATACATGAAATTAAATAGCACTAAATACCAGTAAAGTTATTGTAAGACCCGTAATGTATAATAACGCAGTCGCGACCCCTTCACAAACTCAACGAGCATTGTACAGTGTGGCAAGTTACACTTTACTGTCTTACCGTGAATTTTCTCACTCCCTGTAAAGGAAAGAACGGAGTTTCCAAACTGCTGTTTTCCAAAGAGTGTTTTTATAAAACCTCATGTAACCCTCACTAGCGCATATATATTTTCGAGTGCTTTTTCTGGCTTAAGGATGACAGGTGTACCCCTTCCACCTGGTAAATTGTTCTTGAACATCTATACCAATGTACCTTACAGGATGCAGGATTTACGAGTGCAGCTGTCAGCGGAAGCCTCGAGGTAAATACCTGTATAAATTTCTCAGGAGAGTAAACAAAAGTAATTGTTGCAAAAGGAAATTACGGAAATATATTCAAAGCTTAAACATAAACAACTTACTGCTTGCTAAGTACAAATCCCGAGACAGGCCTGGCTGGGGAATGACCAACGATTGTTTTCGTGTAAGGGTTATAGCTGTCGTGGTTACTTTGCGTTAACGGTTACAGCTACAAGCTAACTGTAGACATTTTAGGTTAGCGTTACCTGTTACCCGTAGAAGTAACTGCTAATGCATCTGTTACATGAAATGCCTTCCATTGTAACAGACTGGATTATAGCGGCGAATCGTGATGATAGGATAAACTATGGGCAAGCATTTTACATTACAGATTAAATTAATGTAGTTTCAAGTTAAGCATTACGTAGTTTGTATAAGCACACTTTCTCTCCGCATAAATCATATTTACTTACTATCAACATATGAATTAATAATCTTAGACATAACTAGTTTGCATGTCTTTACTCAATTAGAGTTCATATTGAGATAATCGACTGATAAAAGGCGAGGTAGAAGATGTGAGGTAACCTAAATACGTATTTCTGTTTCGAGTTGCAAGACACCGAGTTTATATTTTTGTCGACAGATAGTGTAGTAGAATAATAGTGTCACGCTATCTTGAGGAGTGGTATAATACTTAATGACATAGTTAATGTGTTGGTTTCTACTCTCTGTGAGCATACGCAATGAATGTTGTTACTATTAGCGTTACATTTTTATCAGTTATTCAGTAACAAGTTACTTTCTGTTCCGTTAACTTCTGTGATCGTTATAATAATAAAACCGTTACGAAGTAACTGTTACGCTAAATTTTTGGCATCCGTAGATAAAACTGGTGCATCCTCTCGCCTCCTGTCACGCAAGACCTCGCGACAGGGGGGAGAGAGACCAGTGTACGGTGGGGTGCCATATGATTAGCACTCCAAATCCTAGTGACGGATCAGGCGCTGTTTCGTATATCCGGAACCACTACTTCCCAAACAATTAGGTTCACATTGGTTCCCAGGGAGTTCACGAGGCAGAGTCTAACCCATATATTAGGCTACCAACTCAGAAAAATCTCATACTTTGTAGTTCGAGTAAAGTTAAGTACAGTAAAGTTTATGATTCAGAAAAGGCTACTTAAAAGCTTAAACTGATTAATTCCCTTATGCACATCCCAACATTTCCCTTCAGTGCCACGCCATCAACATCCGAAGAAGTAGTAATTATTATGTTTAAAGTATGTAATTTTTAGGGAAAGTATTGTATTCCACCCAAAAATACGATACCGAGATTTCACCGGAAATACACCTTTTGAGGCCTCCTGAATAAAAAAAAGTATTTTTGGAAACATTTCCGTGTGTGTGTGTGTGTGTGTGTGTGTGTGTCTGTGAACAGCATAACTCAGAAACGAACAGTCGGATAAACACCAAACTTGGTATTTAGGTTCAGTATCTTCCAGAGATGCGACACGAAAGTTTTCAAGAAAATCCCCCACTCCAGATTACCCTTTACATGGAACATGTATCGAAAATTTTTATTTTCTCAAAAATGGCTCTAACAATTTTGATTAAAATATCATATATTTAAGATACTTTCATGACAAATAAAATGCATATCTTGAATTTTCTGGGAATGTCTCCAAAAGTATTCTTCATTCTGAACGACTTTTGCATAACTGGTAAACGATAAGAGACAGACAAAATTTTACTGCACAAAAAATGTAGATCGCATTAAAATACACAATTTATGTCATATACATCTTTTGTCGTCGAGTTAACCATTTTCGAGATATTGCTTCTTATTCCCTTAAATTTTCCAATACTTATACTTTTTCTCAAATGGGAATTCGTTACTAATTTTTTTTTTACTTTTGTCCTGGTGATGTAAAGAGAATGGAATACTCCACATAGCAACCAGCTCTTAAAACATTTGACTATCGCTTAAAGCCTACCATATTCCCCTTGCATCTACAAGAAAATTAGCAATAAGATTAACATCTCGATATCTCGATTAACATGAAGCATATGGAGCCTAAGCGTTTGTAAAAATAGTTTGTATAAGAGTAGCAAAGGTCATGTGAGTGTAACACATCAGATTTTTTTATGAAAAGTGTAATTTTGAATTTTATTTTAGAAATTATTTCGGCTTCTGATCTGTAGAAAAATAATGTCATTTTGTGCGGCCTGTTATTTTCACAGCTTCTAGAAATTATTCAAAAGTCTGTTCGCCCTGGGTTTAAAACAGCCTCCTTTCGTTTTCAGACACCCTATTCCAAACGCTTTGATGTGCAGAATTTTTTTTTAATTTTCAAAATTTTGTTTCCGCTGCACATTTTATATGTAGTTAAATGCGCATTGATTGAATATTAGTGTCATTTTTGCATTAACGGATCATAATTATGCATTACATCATATAATAACCAAGGTTAGCTGGATTTTCTGGAAAGAAATTAACGACTAGTGCAATTTAAATTTTAAATATTACTAATACTAATTGCGTTAACATGTTATTATTAGTCACATCCGCAGTAAAGATTTTTTAAATGGGTTCTTAAATTGTATGCTTTGTCATTATGAAATAAAATTAAAAATAATGTAACTAAGTAATTAGAACATTACGATATGGTCAAAATGTTGAGTGAATGCTTAGAGAACCAAAAAAGGAAAGCAAAAAAAAAAATGACTTGTATCCATTCTTTAGATGGACCTAAACTGTTTAGTTGAAGATTACTATCACGGAGCACCCTAAACATAAAGTTGTTATGTCTTGGGGTCCTAGTTCAAAGGATTGAAGAATGCTACTCCTTTATACTGCAGTTATGAGTATTATTATTACTAAATCTACAACAACGTTGGAAGTAGCCGTTACTACCTTGGAAGGCGTGTGTTCAGTCCCGATGCAAGGTTTCAGACCTAAAACGGTCTTCCAAAACGAGTAATGAAAAGAAAGAAAGAAAAAAAATAGTATATTCCGATACTTTTTGTACTTGAATATATGTCAAACTTTCCTAAGGCAGCACTCTCGTGGGATATGCTGACGTTATAATACGGAACTTAAAAGGCGTGTTTTTAAAGTAAGTATCGATAACGTTTTAAAAAAATAACAAAACATTATTTTCCAAATACTTTGCATCATTCATTACCTACACCGTACACTATTTCTCCACACAGTCACCGCCTTATTCAGGCACTTGTCGCAAGGGAAACCAGCTTTTGTATGCCTTCATCAAAGAATGATGCCGCCTGTGCTGAAAGCAAAGTCTGCACTTCTTGTTTCACAACATCATTGTCGTTGAAATGTTTTTTACCAAGGAATTTCTTCCGATGAAGAACCAGATGAAAATCGCATGGTGCCAAATCCGGACTATAGGAAGGGTGGACGAACCAACCAAATGATGCGAGCAGCTCTTGCGTTTATTTGGCTGTGTGTGACCGGGCAATGTCACTCGTTATTGTTTCCCCATAAACCTCACACAATTGGCGATAAATGTTTGCTGGCGTAACATTTCTTGCATTCAAAAACCGAATCCATGATCTGACTTCACAGTCGGCGGTTCTTTCGATTGTTTTTAACATTTCGTAACGCTCTAACAACAGGAAAACACAAAGTGACGTTCGGTCACAGCTGCTTCTGGTTCCTAATAAATGGAGAGAAAGTGATCGCGCATGCTCAAAAGAATGCATCGGAAAATATTAAAACGGTACTTACTTTAAAAACACGCCTTGTAACTTATGGCCAAAGATACACTGTTTAGCGGCAAGATCGCAGGGGCAGCGGTAATAATAAACAATACGGTGATCCAACAACTAAAACGTAGGCTTCAGATAAATGCTCCAATAGCCAGGCAGAGCGGATGACAATCGTATAAGCTCTGAAAGCAATGTGCGAAACAAAGGATATGCCAACTCTCAACGAAAGGTGGCTGTGTATAGAGACAGCAAAATCGCAATTGACTTAGCCAAACACCACGACAAACGTCCACACATAAGAGATCAAATTAGACAGGTTATCAAAACTCTCAACAGTCATTGCTGGCATATTCATTTTAAATGGATAAAAGCACACGTCGGCAAACAAGGGAACGGAGTAGTCGACAAACTTGTTACGCAAGCAACAGAGGGAATTGATGTGACATTGATCTACAACAACACACCGAAAAGTACAATAATACGAGTGCTGAGGAAAACAAGTGGCAACGTATATGGACAAATTCAACTAAACGGGTATTGTCAAAGCAATTCTTCCCATTTGTGCAAGACAGACTGAAGATTAGCGTACCACCTACATCAAACCTCACAACAATGGTAACTGCACGTGGTAACTAAGATCATACCCCTACAGGATTTCTAAAAGTGCAGAATGCCCCTGTGGAGGTCCTAACCAAACAGTAGATCATTTGTCTGAGTTACGAATTTTTGAATGACAGCTGACTTCTAGGTGGCAACCAGGTCTTCACGAGAGAGACATTGGCCAGTGGTTTATGCATAAGTAATAAAAAGTATTTTAGGGCATTTATGTCTTTTATTACCAACATAGACTTTGAATAGCTTTAATCTGAAGGAGTTAAAGAAATGCACGCAGAGGTTTTAGGTTGTAAACATGTGTATATGTAAAGATTGAAGATTGTAAATAAATATTGTATATATTGTAATTAAATATGTAAATAAATGTGTAAAAATTCAGTGAAACCAATAACAGCAGTGAACTACAAGTCACCGAACAAAATATGTAACCAAACCTTATTAAGGCTGTAGAACTATGTAACATTACATGTAATGGGGCATAGTGATAGATAAAATAAAAAACATACTATTTAGCGAAACGTGGTCTCCCTTGTGGTGATGGCAGTGCGATTTTTGTAAGCACTGTCAGTACATGACAATTGTTAAAACTGCATTCTTTGAAGGTTTTCTCTATCACCTTCAAAGTTTTTTCTACTGTTGCTATGCAACAGTTCTTTTAAGAGTGAAACAATTTCCTGCCTTTTAGAAAACCTTGAGATAGTTAAAGTTTCCTTTTGCTTGAAAGATTTTATCCCATATTTTGAACCCTCCTTCGCTTGAAACTCGTGTTACCACGAGTGTATGCCTACTGCAGTTTATCTGGATATTTTGAAGAATTACCTAGACACTACAGGCTCCCTCCCACTACTTAGCATTCTCTTACTGCCACTTCCTTTCTGAACACCATAGTCATATTAGGTTATAAAGCAACAAGCCGAAAAGACGTGGGATGACGTCAGCAGGGGTCTAGAAACCCTGTCACAAATCGGGGCGGTCCCTCTTAAACGTCATGAGCATTGTTACCACAAAGATTTACGGCAAGGAGGCTCCATCTTGGGCACAAAGAACTCTTACCTTCTCAGAATAGACGTCTCTCTTTCAAGTGTATGACTTTCTCTCTTGAGCTAATGTTGCTTTGAAGATCAAAAATAAGCTCTCAACAGTAGTGGCATAGTGCATCCATTTATGGGACAACTACTACTAGTTTACGGGAGGTTAGTTATTCTTGGTTAATGTTAAATGTGACATATAAAAGCTGACCATGTGACAATTTCTCAGAAAATTGATTTAATTCTAAAATTAAATTAAGCAAATACTGGATGTTTCCATATGGAATATCGTGTAATAGGCATTATTAACAATAAGCTTAGAAACTTGGATTGAGTTATAGGATCTCGTTTTTAAAGGACAATGTGCTATTTTATATCATCAATTATTAAAAATGTGCATTCTAGTCCGCTTTAAAGTATAAGGCGACAAACTTAAGTCCACAGGAACATACACTACGTGATCAAAATTATCCGGACACCTGGCTGAAAATGACGTACAAGTTCGTGGCGCCCTCCATCGGTAATGCTGGAAGTCACTATGGTGTTGCCCCATCCTTAGCCTTGATGACAGCGTTCACTCTCGCAGGCATACTTTCAATCAGGTGCTGGAAGGTTTCTTGGGGAATGGCAGCCCATCCTTCACGGAGTGCGGAACTGAGGAGAGGTATCGATGTAGGTCGGTGAGCCTGGCACAAAGTCGGCGTTCCGAAACATCCCAAAGGTATTCTATAGGATTCAAGTCAGGACTCTATGCAGGCCAGTCCATTACAGGGATGTTATTGTCGTGTAGCACTCCGCCACAGCCCGTGGAGTATGAACAGGAGTTCGATCGTGTTGGAAGATGCAATCGCCATTCCCGAATTGCTCTTCAACAGTGGGAAGCAAGAAGGTGCTTAAAATATCAATGTAGGTCTGTGCTGTGATCGTGCCACGCAAAACAACAAGGGGTGCAAGCCCCCTCCAGGAAAAACACGACCACACCATAACACAACCACTTCCGAATTTCACTGTTGGCACTACACACGCTGGCAGATGACGTTCACCGGGCATTCGCCATACCCACACCCTGCCATCGGATCGCCACATTGTGTACCGTGATTCGTCACTCCACACAATGTTTTGCCACTGTTCAATCGTGTAATGTTGACGCTCCTTACACCAAGCGAGGCGTCGTTTGGCATTTTCCTGCGTGATGTGTGGCTTATGAGCAGCCGCTCGACCATGGAATCCAAGGTTTCTCACGTCACGCCTAACTGTCATAATACTTGGAGTGGGTCCTGATGCAGTTTGGAATTCCTGTGTGATGTTCTGGATAGATGTCTGCCTATTACTCTTTACGACCCTCTTCAAATGTCGGCGGTCTCTGTCAGTCAACAGACGAGATCGGCCTGTACGCTTTTGTGCTGTACATGTCCCTTCACGTTTCCACTTCACTATCACATCAGAAACAGTGGACCTAGGGATGTTTAGGAGTGTGGAAATCTCGCGTACAGACTTCTGACACAAGTGACACCCAATCAGCTGACCACGTTCGAAGTCCGTGAGTTCCACGGAGCGTCCCATTCTGCTGTTTCACGATATCTAATGACTACTGAGGTCGCGGATAATGAGTACCAGGCAGTAGGTGGCAGCACAATGCAGCTAAGATGAAAAACGTATGTTTGTGGGGGTGTCCGGATACTTTTGATCACATAGTGTACATGTCTTCGTATGGGAGAACCCTTGTACAAGTTTTAGTTCCATAAACTTGAAAGTACAAATGAAACTTAGATTTTACGCCACATTATGTTGCTAAGCAGGCTGTTTCTTTGTGCAATTTACTATGTAATGTCTTATGGGTACCCAATATCGGTTCCTTTCTTTGTTCTATCTTAAGTGCAAATTGCCAACTTTAAAATTTTGCAGAAATGGTTTCTGAAGTGCGAGTTAAACATTTTGTTGGTGAATTTTGAGACAACCTCAGACTTAAATTTAAATACATCTAATTTTCCTCAAAACTACATTTTGGACCCGCCAAATGTCACGAGCAGGGAAATTATCTCCCTATACAATAAGTAGATCACTTTCCCGATGCATTCTCTAAGTGAGTCTTCTTTCTGGTGGAACTGTGGAGAACTGGGCCCATCTGAAGCTTTCAGAGAAGACTGCCATTTAGCAGGGCCGAGAAGAACCTTCCAAAGCATCTGCACCATGTATCCGACACCGAAGGACACTGCACAGCCTCCAAGCAGATCTGAAACATGAAAGGGGAAGCGAAATGATAGGAAATGGGGGAAGGGGAGTTACTGGTAGATGAGAAACGACACACCGCAACTTTAACCTTGCTAACTAGTGAAAACCACAAAAACACATGGTCAGAGTGGCCGGCTGCAGGAATTAAACCCAGGACCTCCTGAATGCGAGCCTCGCACGCTAAGGGGAGCCATCTCGTTCGGTTTTACGCTACGAGGTAACGTGCGAGATCTCCCTTCCATTCTCTGCTCATTTCATTTCAAGGCGTTGAAAACAATAATTGAATTAGGACCTAAGATATAGCTGCCCAAAATGTTGTTCAGACGGTCAAATAGTGCAGATTTGTACATCAGGAGTTGCCATGTTTAAAGTAGCGTATTATTTTCGCCATGTTCTATAAGCTGTATCATTCTTCTTTTGGATTCAGGGGGCCTCAAGACTTGTACTTTTGATGAAATCTCGAATTTCTGGATGTAATGCGTGACTTTCTCTACCTATTTATTATACTAGGTAAAGTAACTCTCCTTTGTAAGAATAATTTGTGTAGCTATATAAAAATATGATGAAAATGTCCGTGCGTGTGTGTGTGTGTTGTTTGTTTGTTTTGTGTGTATGTGAACAATATTCCTCCAAAACAAAAGTCCGATAAAACCAAACTTGGTGTTTAAGTTCAGAAGGTGTCTTTTACGTGACACACAGATTTTTAACAAAATGCCCCCTCTGCAAACTACCTTTTACATGAAGAAGTTTAATGTTCTCAAAAATAGCTTGTGATAGTACAACGTTACTGTTATACTAAATTATACGTGCTTATGCTTCATTTTGATCTCCGAGTATCTCCTCACACTGCAACCCAGGCTACTACGTCCAGGGTCACTTCGCCTCAGCCCGACATCATAGACGTCTCCGCCCCCGACCTCCACCATCTCGCAAACGTGCGCACGCTTGTGTCCAGAGGATCCAAGCACCGTTTTTATAGATGGTGCGGGTAGGTACATCATATATTAGTCTAGAATACAAGATGCATGACGTCGTCGATAAAAACATATTCATATACTACAAATTTAAATCTATATCAGATTCATCACACTTACAAAGCACCTCACATATTTACACTATAAACTCAATACTATAGATATACAGGATTCTCCCTCAATAACAGCCTGACTCTAGTTTTGAATGCTTGAAGTGAAGCATTTCCTATATGGGTAGGTATGCTGTTAAAATGCTTTACTGAAGTGTGATATATATATATACATAATTTTTGCGTGTTGCAATAGTTATGTATAGAGGCACAAAAAGTAAAATCACTTATATGTTTCTTTACATACAAGCGGGCAGGCCAGAACATGCATCGAGGGCCAGGTGAGTACATCTGACTGAATAAAAAGGGTTTACAATGAGACCTACATATGTGAAGCTCCATATATTATTCTCAAAGCCCTCTTTATAAAAATCCTTGATGCAGAAGCATTGCTACTCCATAATAAAAGTCCATAATCCAGATGATTGTGAATATAACCATAATAGACTGCAATAAGTGATTCAATTGTTATATTATTTTTAAGTACTTTTAACATAAACAAGCCCTTACTTTATTTCTTAGCAACATGTGCAATATGGTTTTGCCAGCACAAATTTTAATCAAGATACAAACCTAAGAATTTTACTAATTTGTGCTTACTTGAATTAACTCTCCTTAAATTAAAATTATATCTCGGTTTTTGTATCACTAAATTAAATTATTGGCATTACACCATGTTTGAGCACGATTAGTTAATTCATTGAGTGTAGTATTCCGTATGTCAATACTAGTATCGTTGATATTGACAGCCAAATCGTCTGCAAACATATATGTCTCAGAACAAGAACTACGAATAAAATTAGGGAGTTCGTTAACATATATATTAAAAACCGTATAGGTACCAAAATTGACCCTTGAGGTGCTCCATGTTTCAAGAGTTTAAAAGAAGAAACTTGATTATAATTCAAAAACACTGATTGGTATCTATTACTAAGATAAGAATGTCCTCCCTTGAGTAGAACGAACGCTCACATGCACGACGTCGAAGCTCCCGGCCACTTTTGAGGCCTGCAAACAAGCACGCACGTGCACAGTGATTTAGTACAAGTAAAGTTCACCTATAACACCCCAGGGCACCAGTCAGGGCCTCGGTCACGTGCTCCTGCACCCGCATCCGCAACTTACCCGCAAACGTAACTAATGCATAGTGCCCCCCTCCCCTAAAAAAGACGAGACGACTCTTGTGCACTTCGTTACCAGCGCAATTTCACGTCAGGTATTGCCGGGGCAGCAATAGTGGTCCTATAGCAGTGCAACCAGATGGAGAAATTGCATGGAAACTTTAAGAACATAGAAGTAGAGTCAACATTCTGCTAGCCAAACGGATCGCAAAGAAACAGCAAGGAATACTGGCAAAACGACATTTTTCTTTCATGAAATCAATGGGCATACATATCCTGAGCATATACATGAGATCGTTTCAACTTAAATTCTATTTGCTGCAGTATTTCTCGTAATGAGAGTGATTTAGTTTTGGATATATTTTGGCATTAGTAACGTTTCTAAATTTGTATTTATTGCTTGACTCAAATAAATCAACTTAATAAACATTTAAAAGAGAGTAGCACAAATTCAAGTGGGAAGCAGTGATAGATGTATACATTGTTGGTGAATTAATTTACGTGATTTTGTGCTTGGTTCGTGATAAACTAGAATCAACTTAGATAAGGAACCTTATATCGAGGATTATCTAGGATTTAATGTATGAGAGTTGCATTTCCCCAAAGTCACGATGTATTTAGGTATTTAAATTAAGAACTGTCATTTTCTGAATAGAATATACTGCTTATGCTGATGTGTCATGATAATTAATTTCATTTAGCATTTCAGTTAATGTCATTTTCGATTTAATGGTTTGGGTATTTTGGACTGAACAATTTTGCAAGAGAAGAAAAATTCTCAGTTAATTTATCGTTTCATGCTTACATTATGATTATCTTGCATTTCAATTTTCAATAGTTAATCAAAATGTATTTAATTATTTTCAATTCAATTACATTATTCAATTGTATATACCTATTTATCCAATTTTCAATATATATTTATTTATGTAATTACAAGTGACTTACTGCAAGGTTTTACTGCACTTCCTACCGAGCGGGATGGTTCAGGAGGCAACATCTGTGTCCCGCATTCGGGAGGCCACGGGTTCCATTCCCGGTGACCACCCACTCTGACCATGGCGTTTTTCGTGGTTTTCCCCCTGGTCACCAAGGCTGGGGTGCTGTATTCTAAACCGATTTCTCCTTTCCCCCATTTCCTCTCATTTCATCTCCATTTCATATTTTAGGTGTGTTTTCAGGTCCTACGGTGCTAGTGGTGCCGGGCAGATGGCGTGGTTGCATGCAGTTAGAAAGATTTCTACCCGTGAACGCCAGAGTGAATGCGTTGGGATTCCCCGACACTGGTGCGCGGGTGTTCAAACTGGGAATGTGTGGGACTTCTGTCTGCCTGCGGACCTGGGAGCTTCTGCGGCTTCTTCACTTCATCCCTGCCTCCTGGGGATATAGCCACAATAGATGAAAATGGTCGCGGTGCGCCAGATATCCCCTTCCGATAAACACATCCTACCTCCTTCTGCACTTCCCAATATGTTCCCCGTACAATTCACTCCTTAAACACGTTTTCTTGTTCACAGTGGCCTCACTACTACTATTGGGAAAGGGGAAGAGATTACATCGTAAACAGCCCAATAGCAAATGTATAGAAGTAGTAAGCAAAAGATAACGATTTTGGTTAAAACACCGCATATTTGAGATATTTATACGACAATAACATGTATATCCTGAACTTTCTGGGATACCCTCTGAAGTTCACATCATTCGGAAAGAATTTTGTATAATTTTGTACCACTGGTAAACGAGAAGATATAGACAAAAACTTACTACACAGAAAATGTAGGAGCTCTTTAAAAGAAACAATGAAATTGAAATAATTTTTATGGCATCAGCCATTTCATTGGTTTGAATTTTGTAATACTTTGTCATTTTTTGAAGTGGTCATCATCAATTGTTTCCCGCGATGCAATGGAAGGGGTATGGAATTTCTAGGCCGGCATGTAGTGATCGTCTTAAACATTTGAATATCGCTTCGGCTTCTTGTATCCCCCTTGAAGCTACAACAAATGTGTAATGAAGCTATTTCTGCAAGCGTTTGTATAGAATAATATGGACATAGAAATAAGTTTTACAAGTATAGTTTGTAGAATCTATATAAAGAATATACGATGGTGAGAAAGGGAAGTCGGATGAATATAACACATCCGATTTGTTTCCCGCGATGTCATGGAAAGTATTTACATAATTTCACAGCTATTTCACCTTTAAACATTTGACTATCACTTCGGTTTCCTGGATCCACTTTGAAGCTACAACGAAATGTATCATGAAACTGCTTGCGCAAACGTTATCTTGTTTAATATAAAGCAGATAGAAAAATAAGATTTTGTAAGAAACGTTTATAGAAGATATTTAAAAATACACGATAGGGAGTAGAGAAATTCATGTGACTCTGACAATACGGCTTTTGGAACATTATTCCTTCCTGGAATCAATACTTTCTCAACCGACTATATACGTGGCAGAGAAAGTCATGTGAATGTGATACATCAGATTTTTACATTCTCTACCACTGTTAGAGGAAAATTCGATATCGAGATTTCACTAGAAATACATATTTTGAGGCCGCCTAATTCCATAAAACATTTTAGAAAAACGTCCTGTGTGTGTGTGTGTGTGTGTGTGTGTGTGTGCGCGCGCGCGTGCGCGCGCGTGTTGGTCTGTAAACAACATAACTCGAAAACGAAAAGTTGGTTAAATGCCATACGGTTATGTAGTATATTCCCTTTGTGTCTGTCGGTATGTGTGTGCGCGCGCATGCGCTTGTTTTTTATACGATCCTAATCTATATTGGAAATTTATATTGTTCGTTGTGCACTCCAGTTTAATATATATTTAAATTAATTAAAAATGTATTTTCGAGATTTTCAAAAGCAATGCTATTAAAATGTATGAAATTGCTAGTTTTTATTACAAGGGCAGTTTGTTGCTTGTTAAATTAAAGGGTATTGAAAAGCTTTAAAATTAACAGAACAGCTCTTTCCTATGAGAGGTTACTGATTTGTAATAATTTTTGTTGATTAAAATGTGTGAAAATTTGGACTTTTCAAGCATTTTAAAAATTCTGTAAATATCACAACAAAAATCTGAATTTTTAAGTCCTCCGTGGATACACCAATAAATCAACAGGCACTAAGCCTGGTAACTAACTGCGGAAGTACAGCTGCAGAAATGGTTGCATTTTATTGCAGTACACACATCATTTAAAAACATGTGTAGGAATTACCTACTTGAGAAACTGAACGCGGCCGTTACGAGCGCACGATTTATAGCTGATTGCATCAACTCCTCTGAGCTGGTAATTGCGAAATGCGTGCTTTAGAGCTATCTAATTTAAGCGAGCATCTAAAAATAAAGCCTGTAAAATCGCAATAAAGAGGAACAGTATATTGCCTGCTGTTGCAGCGATGTAATATGCTATAAAGTTTTTAACGTTCTTAGCGATGCATGCGCTGAGAAATTAGCATCTTCATCTTTGTGTAATAAGCAAGGAGAAGCGTAACGTCGTCGCCATAATAATCGCTTGGCTAAGGCGCGACGGAAAATGGCGGGAAGAAAGCTATAATACTCTGCTTCTTCTTCACTGCATTGTTAGCAAATACTTTTTTTTATCTATGAGTTATCAATAAAGTGGCCAAGTGCTAAACGTTTATTAAATATATGAGGTTGTGCATTTTCATTTTATCCACACTTTGCTCCTGTGAGCAATAAAATGGCACAGGCTTAAAATAACTTCAGAGTTCACTCGTCTCCTACCAAATATGTTAATAAGGTATATAGTAAATTAAACACATGTGGCATTAAACACCATTAAATATCTTAGGCTTTATTACTTTATTTGTACTGAATACAAATCCAGACTGTTTTTTCCGGTTCCAACCAATTTTGTATAGGCATCCCATGACACAAGACGAAAAAGATTTCCTAACTTGGAATTTGATAATCATTTCAACAATAACCTCATCATCATTATCATCATCTTCTTCTTCTTCTCCTCCTCCTCCTCCCCCTCCTCCTTATTCTTCTCCTCTAGCCACGCCAGTCCGGCGACAGATCCCTGAAGAGGCAGGCTGCAACGCCTACAAATAGTGGGATTTAATCTCATTTATCCTTAAGACATGGCTTAAAGTATAAAATACTTTAATGATAGATAAGCTTATGCTTTATTTACTATATTAGTATGACTAAAAGCATGTACTTTGCCAAGTAAGAATAACAGTTCCTCTTCTTCTTTAACGATCAATTTATCCAACCCAGCATTTGTCTAGCGACCAAGGAAAACCGTAAAAGAACTTTCGGTCAGATTGGTCAGCCCCCAGGGTTTTAACCCGGGACCTCCCGAATGTGGTCCAGAGGTTACCACCTGAGCCATCCCTCTCGACAACAACAACAACAATAATAATAATAATCTTCTTCTTCTGCCTTTCAAGGATTAGGCCTATCGACCTGTTCCGACCTCAATTCCATCTTTTAACTGGCCTTCCTAGGTCCCTCTTTCCTATAGGTTTATATTGTAAGGCCATCTTTGGAATCCTTGTTTCTTCCATTATTTCCAAATGTTCTTTCTATTTAATAATAATAATAATAATAATAATAATAATAATTATTATTATTATTATTACTATTATTATTATTATTTCAAGTTAATCTTGATCATTCAGCTATTATATTCGGATGCTCGGATACTATAATTTCTCCAAACATATGGTTCTGTTGTCGAATTCTTTGTATTAGTTAATTCTAACGCACATTATTATTAATTATTATTATTATTGTATCAGTATTTTAATGTTTACTAACATCGCGCAAAACGTAGGTATATTACGTTTGTGAAACTCATAAATGTAAGCTGTACAGAGAAGGGAAGGAGGGGGCAAGGGCGAATAAGGGAGAGTGTGGGGAAAATGAGAGGGAGAAAGGGTGAGAGTTGGGGAAGGGAAGGACAGGAAAGGGAGAGGTAAAGGCGCAGATAAGCAGTGATAGGGAAAAACACACAGATTGAGAGATACTGAGAAAGTTGCGGGGTGAGAGGGAATAATTTCCATATTTAACGAATAACGTAAGCACAGGCGCGGATTCTGCTACTTTATACATATAATAAAACTGTTACCGATGTTACCAACATGTTTCGATTATTATTTGATATTTAATTAATATAATTTGATATTATATATATAACTTATACTAATATGTCTAATAGACTAAATGAAACCAAAAATAGCATGTTTCAAATTTACTCTAGCCAAGAGTTAGAGAAAGTAAGAAGTACAGTTCAAAAAAATCGGAAAGTCAATTTTCCATAAGTAGTAGTTATATACCAAAAAAAGGTATTTAGTGCATACTTGGGAATTTTACTGCACCACGTAGGATCGTAACACCGAGAATGATGTAAACAAAATCAGGTTGTAGGCCTATTTTCCATTCTGCTCTGTATTTAGAGTAGTAATACTTACTTTCATTCAGCTGTGTTTTGGGTTTGTGACGCAAAAAGAAATCAGAACACATCTTTACTAGCTGGTAGTTCACTATTTAATTTCCAAAGTTGTAGCTATGGAAGGTGGATTCCAAACAATGTTCACAATCATCATTGAGGTCTACTGAAACCAAATAAAACAGAGAGTAAAAGAAGGCTCAGATGGTACTGCGGAAAAAAATAACTAAAAATGAAATCTGTCTCCATAAACTATACAAATTAGGGCGAATCAGATAATAACAGGCTTACAAAAAGAATATATAACTCACAATTGCGAGCTCGATGAGAACTTTAACGTTAAATGGCATATAGTTATTTTAAAATAAGGTTAAGATAAAGTAACATTGGTGACAAGTTTTGCATATTCCGGAGACGCAGATTGCACTGCCCGCTGGAAAGAATTAAGTGAAACTGACGCAGAACCAGATTAGAAATATGCGGGAGGAGATTGGGTAACCAAATATTAAATCAGATTTGAAAATTGAGTGTCACGACCAGGACTCGAATAACGCATCTTTCCGTGCCGATGCATTACCCCATAAACTACCATAACGAGATATCCGAATGCGCTTTAACCTTTTCTCTTCTGATTCGTGCGTTTCTGAAGAAATGAGTAGATGAATCAGAGGAGAGAAGTGTAATGCGAGTTTTTCTGTGTTCTCGCGGTAGCTTAAGAATAGAGTATCGGTTTAGAAAGCAAAAGAGTCCCGGCTGTGGTAATTACATTTTGAAATCTGATTAAATCCTCCAATCTTATGCTACACAGAGTCATAGTGTGGAAGAGCAATTGAGTGTACATGGTGTGACAATTACTTTCCCCAAACGGCAGTTCAAATAGAGCGCAAAATAAAAACAAAATTGAAATGTCCCAGTTGTTTCTCAACTTTTATTTTATCTACTACGTAATTTAAGTAGAGAAAGTAACAGCATAACTAAAAATGAATGTCGGGTAAGTACCAAACTGTTAGCTATTTAAGTTCAGTATCTTCCAAGGATGTGACACGAAGATTTTCAAGGAAGCCCCATCCATCCAAAGCTACCCTTCTCAGTGAAAATTGTTTAAAATGCTCTAATGATTTTGATTAAATTGCCGCATGTTTCTGATATTTATATGCCAAATTAAATGTATATACCTACCTATTGGATATTCTGGGAATATCCTGTGAAGTCCTCTTCATTCGAAATGACTTTTGTATAACAGTAAACCGTAAGGGAAGGATAAAATGTAGATCTCGTTAAAGCACACAATATATGTAAAATAAAATTGTTTGTGGCGTTAACTATTTCAGAGAGATTTTTTTGTTATTGGCTTGAATTATTACATAACTTATACTTTTCTCAAGTGAAAAGTTGCTATTCTTTTCTTCTTTCTTTCTTTTTCTTTCGTGGCCATGCAAAGAGCATGGAGTTTCAAAGCCATGACATAGTAATTCGTTTTTAAAGTCTGACTATCGCTTTAGCCTAGTGTAACCTCTTATACCTACAATGAAAAGTATAAAAGTGTAATGAAGGTTTATCTCGATTAACAAGAAGTGTTTAGATAGAAGAATAAGATTTTCGAAGAATACATGGTAGTAAACTGAGTAGAGAAAGTTATGTAAGCGCATCCGTTCTTACTGCACACGACGCACAGGTCCTGGACACCAATGAAATGTGAAAATAAATAATTGGGAAAGGAAATTTGGAGAAGAAACTTTCCAGACCTAAGTATAGAATATCTCCCTCTCATTTGGAAATTAAGGACTGAGGAAAACCTGGAGAAAATTTCACTTAGCGAGGACGATCTTGTTGGGATTTGAACCGCGAACTTCCCGTTCATGAGTCTGTGCTTCAACGACCTCGCCATCCGTGTCGGTACATAAAAGTTCCGATCGCATTACAAGCATACGACACAAGCATACTGTAAAAGCTTTTACTTAAGCTTGAGTGTTTATTAACATCCCGGAAGAAGCAGGAGAGAGCGGAAGTGAGGGTGATGAAGGGGAACACCGAGAGAAATAGGGAAAAAGAAGGCGAAAAGAGAGTTCAAAGAAGAAGAAGAAGAAATATTTAGAAACATTGTGAGAGAGGGTAAAAGGGAAAGAGAGGGGAGAGGAGGGGAGAAGGAGGGTAAAAGGTTGGAGAGACATCGAGAATGTGAGAGAAGACTTCGCATCAATTAACGGAATAACGCAAGCATAGCTGCGGGTTCCTCTAGTAGGAACGGAATGGAATTGTATATTTCTTTAGTACTTTATTAAAGTTATGAATACCCAGGATGGCATTTTAATTTCCGAACAAATGGAGATCGAAACAAAAACGACTTATGGGATGATAAAACGAAAACAAAAAAAATAAGTGAAAAAAATTGAAAGAATAATCAGCTGCGATTGGTGCAAATTCAAAGCATGCCTACCCATTGTTATCTGGTGTATACCCTTGCTGCGGTTGGCAGTAGTGTAGAATGATCTGCTGATACGCAAAGGACAGCTTCCTCTGCATTCAGGAGACATTCCTCTGGAGGAGGACATTACTCTTCCTGGTACCCAGGTTCGTACACCTGTGTGGGTACCACAAGGAATGTAGTACACGTTGCAGTAGACAAAGTAAGGCAAGGCGTCGGCGACTGGAATACAAAACAAGGATTTCGTCGCTTAACGCGCCAATGATCGTGCCAACCGTGGGTCGACAACCTGGTTCTTATCCATTCTTCCTCACTTCCTGACTAGCCTCTCACGAACAGTTGAGCACACTGGCAACAGTTGGACCACGCGGATGTTTAGAACTTCTGTGCCTGAAGTAAAGCGAGCTGAATGTCAGAGCAATTCCATGTTATTTACCAGAACGCTCGTGTTAGAACTGGCAGCTGAGAGGTGTAATTTTCCTAACAAACGTTTCTACTTGAAATCTATGTATTATGTTGTATTTTCCAATGGCGTAAGGTGGTGAAAAATACCTCAGCAGTGTAAGCATATAATAGTAATTATGTTTATCAGAATGAACTCCTCCAAAGCATATGTCCTTCTAAATGTCATAAGAATGTAACTATACCTGTCGTGGAAAATAGTCTGGTTGGAAATTGTCTTTTGAATGCTTTCATTAATACGTTTCATCTTGAACTTCACATTCAGCGTCTCTATGTTAAACTGACAACTATTAAAAACACATATGCTGATTAATATGCTGTAACTGTAAACGCTCCTTGTGATTACACCTAATGCTTAACTAACACTAAATACAATACATGGTTAATAATCGCAGAAATACCAAAACCTATACTGAGCTAAAGAAAGGAATTATTTACGTAGCACCCTTAGAGAGGCTCATGAAACCGTTCTAAGCCTATGTGTTTCTTGAAACGATTTTTTTACCTCTTATAATTTATCGGTAAGTCAAAAATGTCAGGGGAACTACGTAAAGCTTTACACACGAGCCAAGCAGTGTTAATAAAAAGGAAGTTAAGTTTTTTTATCATATTTTGCTTAGAAATGCTTTTAAATTAGAAATTATTTTGCTATAATATGATTATAAAAAGGAATGTAATATATTAATAGGTATATCTGTGCTCTAGGATCTCAACAAATGGATGTTTCATCTCACATTAAAGGAAAAACAAAAAGTGGGTTTTGTAGACGCAATCCGGCAACAGAAAACCCTTCGTCTCACAAACTGGTTTTTAGAAGTCTGTCATTAAATTTGATCATTTTAAAAATGGCTATCTCTAAAACACTTAAAATTTAATTTTGAAAAAATAATTGGAATTAAAAGGTACAAAAATCTCGAATCTTGATTTGTATCTGCACGCAATATTGATAGTAAACGTTTACAAAAGAGACCGAAGACACTGGATCTTTCACTTATAATAAATGTATTATCTTAAGGGTGCAAGTACTTGAGGCAGTATTTTTAACACTTAAATGATTTCGGTCTAGTTATGTAATATAAATTCAATAACAGCCCGCCTTAAAGTAATATGTGTATTTAACAATGTATAAAAAGTGTATATTACAGTCATTATACATGTTTATATTATTGTATACTACTGTATACATGTTCAATAATGTTATCTGAATTTATTACGTAATTTAATAATGTAGGAGCTATGAGAATAGTAAGTTAAAAGTTGCTAACAATGAGGTAAGCTTGAGGCAATAATGAATTAGTAAGTTTAAATGTTACTTGTGATTCTTGGAAGCAATTATGTAATAAAAGTAACAGTTTATAAAAAATAGCCAATCAACAACCAGAAAAAGCTTTAGTTAAATGAAGGTATTCTATTGGATTAGGAATAGCCAATCAGAGACTTGAAATACAGAAATTTACAAGTTTAGGCGGTTGAAATCAAGTCAGTTTGCCTGCAAACAGTGTTCCTAACCGGACGCGAGACACGTCCTCGAGAAGTGGACGTATTCGTGTGAGACGAAAATGGTTTACGTATTAAAAAGTGCAGGTATTTAATAAAAACATCTCACAGCTCTCTCTATATCAGTGAAGTGTTATTTAAATCGTATCAAGCATTAATAAAAGGAGTGATGTAAAATTATAATCTTTGTAAGCCTACATTCTAGTCACACCACAACCCTGCCAACACATCCATGTCTCTAACAAAAATACTGACGCAGCCGAGGCAAATATAAATATACAATATTTAAAGAAACAGTCAAATTACAAGGTTAATATTTTTTAAACTTGGGGCAAAGGCCACCTGAAACTACATTTGGAGCGAAGGCTACCGGAAACTGTTTACTATACGTGCGGTTGCAACTACTAGTTCGGCTCCCCAACAGTTGAAATACAATACAACTCCTACTTCAAATCGGCTTTTCCATACGTGAAACAATAACCTTCTCATACTTTAGTCAATGGAAATACCGAAAATCAACTTAAGTATAGGTGCTTTAAAGTTCAATATTATAAAGGATCTTTTAGGAATATTTTAACCCATGATTCTTTTGGCTGCAAAGATTTTATCTAATTTTCCATTAATCAATTATTAAAAAAAAGATAATTTGCCCCACTTTGAATTAGGGTGCATATAAATCAAGCATAAATTCCTTTAGAAGCTTCGGTTCTTCCTTTTCTATATCTACTATAAACACAATCATCTTTAGCGGATCTTTAAATTCCCTACAGTTACTTTTACTGATAAAATCTTTCTTTCTTCTCTATTAACACGTTTATAAATTAAAACGCACAGCTTCTGTGAAAATAAACATAATCCTTAATTATACGTCACAGTAATATAATACATTTTGGATATACTTAATATAAAAACACGTGCGGAATGTCATGTTTTATATAAAACATTTTAGATATGTGCACACAAAAACAAAACAAAAAATACTAAATTTCGAAAAATCAAGTTAAGTCATTACCTTACTTTGAGTGACATTGAAACATTTGATTTCATAGCATAATCTCTTTCTAAAAGATCCTGTATTAGACTGTACAAAATACAATAAAATTAAGATTTAAACTTTTTGTGTACATACAGTTTAAAGCATGAGCATATTCATTTTGCCGCTTCCTTCTTTTCACATACCTACAAGTCTCGTCTACAAAATCCTGAATGATGTTTCGGTAATACTGGAAATTAAATTAAGCAATTAAGAGCAGGAATTAAATAAATTTAATAAAACTAAACGGAAAAGTAAATCCTTCAAGCGTTTATTCCAAAGAAATTTGTTACGTTTTTATGGTGAAAGGAAATAGAAGGTGAAAACAAATTCTTCAAGAGTTTAGTTCAAAAAACTTTAATGATTGCTTATGCTTAATCATTAGCCACTATTTCATTGTCCCTTACTATAACAGTTTATCATGTCTGGACTGCTGCCTTAGGAAGCAAAAAGCGATGACTGTACAGAACTCTCTGTGGTAGTTATTATGGTCATCCTAATAGTCCTCCAGATACCTGGATCCCATGCCATTCACTTGGGCTCAGTGAATTCACTTTCGCGCGTGAGTTGGCACTCGAACTATTGACCTTCCGGTTAGCAATTGTTCGCTTTATTGAACAAAGTCACGGACGGATAATGACATACTATCATAACTGCCTCAGTCTGAATAATACGTTTTCCAAAGGCACCAATCATAAAGAATCGGTTCAACAAAGGGCAATCAAAGGACTCGGGGCTAATCAATAAAGTCTACAGGAGGACTCTTTAAAAGGAGAAAAAGAATGAGACAGGGACAGAGAGACAACGAGAGCGAGCAATTAGGTGAACAACAGTTCTAGCAGTTATCTGCCAATGAACTATCCCTGTGTGGACATTCATTGTACCTAAACAACGCTCATGCAGAGTAGTTGGGGTAGAAAATTTTTATTCAAAATATTTAGTAAATCATTCTCATGCACCAGAGCGATTGCGAGTGTTCTTTGGTTCCATTCTCTAAACGATTCAACTTTTCAGTCTACTTAAAGTCTACAGACGGACAGTATGATAGAACAGCAATCACTTATATATAATTAATGCTAATAATGTGATTAAACCCAGAAATTAAAATACTCATAATATTACAAACATGCTATTTCGGAGTAATTGAGACATGGATTTTTAATCTTAATCTACTCACAGCCAAAGTAAAAACCAGTTTTAATGATAAAGTAACTGACAGCAATTTTTCACACATTTAGACTTTGCTTTCGTTGACTTGCTCCCTCTTATTCTACGAATGCTTCTGCAGATTTCATTTAAATAAAGCCAACATTTCAATATTTATTTTCCCCTAGGAAATACTATGATAAAATTAAGAGATCCAGTCTATACAGGGTGTCGGAATTAAGACGTTCGTAAACTGGATTAAGCAGCCCACTTATAAGAACTAGGGATGTTCAAGCCTTGTTTTTCATTTTAGAATGCTTTAATTTACGGAGCTCTTGTTTCCTTTGTTCCACTGTTTGAAACAAGCAGATAAACACAAAGCTATGTATTATATATATTGCGATATAATGGGTATGGCAAAGAAAGAACCATTTCTATCTGTCAAGGTAGTCAGTCCATGGCTAATTTCTGAAGTAATGAACAGATGGTCAGTCCCGAATAGTGTGGTCACACACACGTCGTTTCCTTCCCAAATTTCCTTTCTGAATTATCATTTCATTATATCATCAGTGTCCATCACCTGTGTGTCATGTGTAGTAAGAACTACTGAACATATCTAGTATTCGCTTTATTATGTAGTTGTAATTAGTACCTATTTAATACAAAGCGTTCGGCAGGTGTTGTGGAGTTGCATTTGCGTTTGTTCTTCACGCAGATGCAGGCTAGAAAGATTGGAAGGTCGTGGTTAGCTTTCAAACAACCGCGACCTGCTACCAATATTACAGTTACTCGATATTTCATGTTGTAATAATCTGCAATCAATTGAAATATAAATGCAAACTGAGACTCGAATACTACGGCCCAGAAGCGACAGCATAATTGCTGCGACTGTAGTCGTTGCAGTTATTTGGGGTGGGGGACGCTCAAGATGGCACGCTAGGAAGAAAGAAGCGCTGTTGTGTCTCTGTATCATGTTCAGCTGATAAAATGGGAAGGCGGGGGAATGGTCTGTACAAATAGACACAAGTAAGATGCAAAGGTTCCGCCGTTGAAAGCTCCGTATACTGCTGCATCCCAAAACCTAGAACCCTATAACTGATGACCTCTCCAAAATAATGCTGCGGTTTCGTAAGGTATGTTCAACATATAAACGGTTTGTGCTATGCGTGTTTGTAATATAAAACAGTACTTAAAACTATTTACGAAAGGATTCTAAACCAGGAGCAAAGCGAAAGTTTTTATTTCTTCATAAACGCGTATTGTATATACAATATTTTCTGTAGCACCGCATACTTTCAAAATATTCACCACAAAAATCTAATGACTTCTCTATCCTCTATCCTTATTAGATGGTACACAAATTATCCTTACGAAAGCCCACTTTCCTATATACGGCCTTCATTTTAGTCGAGATAAAACTTTCCAAAAATAGCTGCATTATACATTTGTCATACTCGTATACCTATACAAAAGGGAATAGCGTTAGTCAAATGTTTTAGAATAGAACGCTATGCACTATCTTAAAATTCCATACTTTTTCCATGATATCGCGAGAAACAGCTGAAAATTGATAGGACTTCAAAAAATGACAAATGTGTTGAACCATTCCAACCATTAATAACGCATATCTCGGAAATGGCTGAAGTCACAAAAAACTTTATTGGAAATAAATTGTGTGTTTTAAAGAGATTTGCACTTTTTGTGCAGTGTTTTCGTCTATCGTTTAACGTTTACCAGTTATACAAGATTATGTAAATTTCCTTCCGAATGAAGAGGACTTCACAAGCTATTCCCAAAAAAATGCAAGATATACATTTTATTTCTCATGTAAATACCTTTAATGTGCGGTATTTTAATCAAGAGCCATTTAATTAGAGCCATTTTTCAGAATATCAAAAAATTCGAATGATGTTCCATGTAAAGGGTAGTTTGGGATGGAGGTATTTTCTTGGCAATCTTTGGAAGATACTAAACTTAAATACAAAGTTTGGTATTTATCCGAAATTTCGTTTTTGAGTTCACAGACACACAGTCATACACACACATGTAAATTTTTCTACAGGAGGCCTCAAAACACGTATTCCCGGTGAAATCTTAGTATCAAATTTTTGTGTGGAATGCAATACCTTCTCTACCTACTAGGTATGTGGTAGAGAAAGTATAAAGAAAACAAACTAGCCTGGCTTAATAAGAACAACAACTAAATAAGGAAGGGAATATGTTGCCAACGTAAATTGAAGCCATGTTGAATACAGGTGAAGGAAATTATTGCAAAGGAATAGGCAATAACATGCACAAAAGAGAGAAAGAGAGAGAGTCTTGTAACCCATATCAATAATGAAATATTAATGACTTCGTTAATTATCGAAAGTTTCTTCTTCTTCTTTCTTTCACAATAATTTCTTAAAATAGTTTCCAAAGAAAATTGTGTTTAGTGTATCTAATTCTTAATGACTTTTAAACTCAAATCCCAAAATAAAAAAAGTGTCAAACACTCAGATATTCATGTTAATCTGTAATGAAGGGTGGTTTACCTACATCTTCAAGATAGTTTTCAGCATGTAATTACAATTATACAATTTTATCATAGAGTGAAGTAATAGTTACGACACTGTTAAAGAAGTCATGTTACATTTGCTTAGATGCTTACAAAAGAGCAGTAGGCGGGACTAGAATTTCGGTACAGGAAATGCTTGTCCTATAATGACATCTCTTTATCCAGCGCGTCCAGAAAATTCATTCCAAATTTTGAATATTTTTGATGACATGAAATGCATATTCTCTATCCATATTTACTTTCTTGTGTACAAGATAAACCATCTGTAGAAGCACTATTTTTGTCTTCAGATGCAGTAGTTATTAAATAGTGTTTATTACGTTTGGTAGCCCAAAAGACAAAGAGAAATCAGTGACGATAACATAAGAAGCTGAAGTTAATTACTCGATAGTTTTTCCACTAGAGGTGCAAGCAATATGCCACTCACCATTATTAATAACAAATTATATCACAAGGACTGAAAGTTTTTACGGTATTTCGAAACACCTTCAATTATTATAATATAATTTGTTTTTCATACTTGTCGACTTTCATGATTTTGAATACACATATAAATAAATATTAACATATGTAATGTTGAAAGTTTAAATGCACTACACTCTTAATGATGGATTCCATACCCAGCAAGGGAAACATCTGTCAAGTAAATATTAACGTCGGGAATCTCCTTTTTGGCGCCAGTAACAACGGTCGCATCTGCCACATTATAATTGTTATTGTCCGCTCACTCCATTTGCCGCTTGCGTTATAGAATTGCGTTTTGACACACTTTGGAATCCAAACAGCCACAACCAAAAAATTCACGATTTGTGTACATGAGAAGTTTAGGGTTTCACACCTTATGCCCCTACGAATGCGATTGTGACAAATACATATTCACCCTCTCTCGTAGATTAGGGTAATATTTCATGTTTTATAATAAACGAGCATATAACTGCTTTCATTAAATGTTACTTCTCATTAAATACTAAAACCTGTCGCATAGGAGTGATTTGTAGTGGCGTGCAGATGTTTCCACGGGAGGTCTATCTGAATCTCGAATTCAAGCACGGTGACAAGCAACTGACAGATGCCCTTACTTGGCTCATCTTTGCCACCTATTTTTGGATACTAAAAGTTGGGGACGTAGTGAATCTACAGGCCTTCCAGAGATTTATCCGGAAGGAACGCTGGGAGTTGGACAAAAGGACCACTTTGGCCTTGGATCTCCCGCATTTAAGGAAGCTCTAAGTGCCCACTGCAGGAGGGCATATGCTAAGAATAGGGATAAGAAGAAGAAACAAAAGTGATCTATCCTTCTTGTGTAGTAGTTTCCATATTCTCCTAAAAACCTGTCCCGAAATAAAGTAAATAAATAAATACACTGCACAAAAATTAAAACAAAAAATAACATTATAAAAAAATAAAAAAATAAAAACAAATAAAAACAAAATAAAACAATAAAAAATAAAAAAAATAAAAAAATCCAGATAAACATTTGCAGTCTATCTATGTAATTAACATGAAAAAAACATTCCAATCGAAAAAAAAATAAAAAAAAACAAAAAAAGAAGAAGAAGAAAAACAGCATAACTCAGGGGGAAAAAAAACCATTCTATTTTGCATAGGCGTTGTGAAAGTTTCACATCTACCTACGTGTAAAGGAAAGTTCAGATTTCATTTTTGTATGCATTTGTTGATTATTTAGGTAAATTATTTCTGGTAATAACTAATGCATACCAACATTATAATTGTCTTCAAAGTTCTAAAATAGTCTTTCTACATTTATTATCAATTTTGTAAAATATTACAAAATGGAGTTAATGTTTTAAATCAAAGTCAATTCTATGTTGTAAGTGGATGTAAGTGAATTTGAATACATATATGAGTTTGACTTTAATTCAAAATGCTACCATAGTACATTATTAGCAGCTTTTATTCCAGATCATTCATTAGTGTACCAAGTGGTACCCTCAAAGTCTGCTCTATAAGGGTAAGAATGTATAGCAGGAAATTAAAGACAATTAAATGTATATCCCTTCCCAGGTGAAAAACTTAGGACCTCACTCATGTATCCATTCAACAGTACTTGGTATATAAATGTTGAGCCTTCTGCAGATTTTTGTCTAATGCAACCTACTCTGGAGAAATAAAATGTTTTAATGTAAATATCATAGACCTGTGGAGTTTAATTTGGTGCTTCATTGTTTATGTTAAAAACTCAATTTGGCGTTTCTATAAAGAGTGCAGAAGAACAAGAGAACAAGAGTTTAGAAGAATAAACGAAAAAAAAACCGATGTGATAATTCACATGACTTTCTCTATTTTCTGCCTTTATTGGTGACTATTCTTACTAAAACTTATTTTTCTATCGACTACATTTTAATCCAAATAAACCTTTGCAAAAATAGCTACATTACACATTTCGTTATAGATACAAAGAGAACAGTGGTAGTAAAATGTTTAAGAACTGGACGCTATATGCTAGCCGTAAAATCCCATACTGTTTCCATGCAATCGCGATAAACAACTGAATGTTGACAGGACTTTAAGAGAATGACTAAGTAATGAAGAACTCGAACCTTTAATAACGCATATTTCAGAAATAGTCTATGCCACAAAAAACTTATTTGAAATAAATTGTGTATTTTAAAGAGTGTGTTTCAAATGTGTTTTACTATACATTTTTTGGGTAGTACGTTTTCGTCTTTTGCTTAACGTTTACCAGTTGTACAAAATTATACAAAATGAAGAGGACTTTACAGGCCATTCCCAGAAAATTCAAGATATATATCTTATTTGTCATGTAAATACCGTTAATATCTAATGGTATTTTAATCAAAATCGTTACAGCCATCTTTTAGAAAATAAAATTTTCGAAAAATGCTCCACGTAAAGGGTAATTGGGGATGGGATTTTCTTGAAAATCTTGTATTGCATTTTTGGAATATACTGAACTTAAACACCAAGTTTAGTACTTATCCGACTTTTCGTTATGTTGTTCACAGACACAAGGCATACCTACACAGGGACCATTTTTTATAAATGCTTCTTTTTTTTAGATTCAGGGGGCAGGAAGACATGTATTTCCGGTGAAATCTCGGTATCGAACTTTTGGATGGCATGCAATACCGTCTGTACCTGCTATGTACGTGGTAGAGAAAGTAACTAATATTTAAAACATTCTTCTTTCTAAAATAAGGTTTTGAAATGTAGCAGGAGTTTTAAACACCCTTTAAATAGTACATATGGGAGGAAAAGAGAAAACATTCACATGGCTTCTGAAAAAGAGCTTGGCAGTTTTAGCAATCATACTCAGTCACATTGCTATACATCAAGTAAATATAAAACCGAAAAAATGACTGTTTATATAAAATTACCTATTCCGATTGCAAATGCGCATCCTTCAAAACCAAAATGGTTAGCAAATCGCAAGCCTTGTATGGAACAAAGCGAAGGCAAGGTTCTATATAAATCAGTCGATGTTACTTGCAGAAGCTGAGGTAGAGTAAAACCAGTCCTCTTGTAATGACTGATGTGATTGGCATTCTTGCCATGTGTTACAAGAGAATGCCAATCTTAATACTGCTACATAGCGGAAAAACATCTTTGAAATAAAAAGAAAAAGAATCTGATATGTTACACTCACATGACTTTCTCTATTCTTGTACAAACTATTTCTACAAATGCTTATTCTCCATCTGCTTCATGTTAATCGATATAAAAATGTGCAGAAACTATCGTATTGTTAATTTTCTTGTAGGTACAAGGGGAATATGGTAGGCTTTAAGCGATAGTCAAATCCTTTAAGAGCTGATTGCTATGTGGAGCATTCCATTCTCTTTGCATGTCCAGACATTAAAAAAACAAAAAAACAAAAAAACAATTAACGAATTCCCATTTGAGAAAAAGTGTGTTGGAAAATTCAAACAAATAACAAGGAGTATATCGGAAATGGTTCACTCGAAAAAAAAATGCACATCACATAAATTGTGTGTTTTAACGAGATCTACATTTTTTGTGTAGTAAAATTTTGTCTATCTCTTACGGTTTACCAGTTATGCAAAATTCATTCAGAATGAAAAGGACTTTTAGGGCCATTTCCAGAAAATTCAAGATATACATTTCATTTGCCATGAAAGTATCTTAAAGGTATGATATTTCATTTACAGTCGTTAAAGCCATTTTTGAGAAAATGAAAATTTTAGAAAAATGTTCCATCTAAGGGTAGTCTGGGTTAGGAGGAATTTTCTTGAAAATCTCCGTGTGAACCTAAATACCAAGTTTGGTATTTATCCAACTTTTCATTTTTGAGTTACACTGTTCACAGTCACACATATTTACAGACACACATATGCACAGACTCACAGACACACACACGCCTTTTTCTAAAACTGTTTTTTTTATTCAGGGGACCTCAAAACATTTATTTCCGTTGAAATCTTGATATCGAATTTTTGGGTGGAATACAATACTTCCCCTACTTACTATATGTAGTAGAGAAAGTAATATTGAAGCTAAGTGAAACAGAAACTTCTAAAGATAGCATCTCCTGAGCGTCTGGACTCGCTGAAGCATCTGGTCACACCCCCACACCCCTCTCTGTCGTGGGTGTTGCGGTTCATAGATCCAGGCGTTTGCATCAGCAATAAAAGCGGACGTTAAAACACGCAAAAAGTCCACTAATTCCTCTTTAGTCACCGCAGTCATTCTCATTTCATTAAAGTTGTACAATTTTCCTCCATTTATCTGTTTTATTCCTTATCTAAAAGGAAAAGTTCACATTAATTCAGCAAAGAAAGTTCTCTTTGGCCTTCCAAACGGTACCGCCTGTTGGTAGTAAAAACTCTTGGGATACTAACAACGCTGCAGGTCGTTCTCCTTCAGTAGCTTTTCTTTGAATGCCTCCGGTGCATTGCATGGCGAAGGTTAAAAGCGATGCTGCGTGAAGGCTGTCGAGCTATTACTTGTAATGGAGAATCGGATACGTAAGTTTTCGTCCTCGCGGTCTACAAAAAGCGGTGGAATAATATTACAATAAGGAACAAACAAACGAGGCAAGAAAAAGGAAACAAAGGACAGAACAAGGTCTACATTCATGATTTTCCGCAGCAAATATGTAATTTGCCTGCAGCTTTAGCAAAAAACACCGAAAGACTCGGGAATGCGTTGTTTCTTTTCTTTTCTGTTAGCTGGTGATAGTTTACTTACTTTTAACAGACTGTACCTATAACAGCGATTTTTTCCCCTATATACCACATTTTTGTTCATTGTTTCTCGTCGTGTCTGTATGTTTTCGGTGCCCTTTCTTAGGTTTCTTTTTCGGTGTACTTTTGATCCACTGCATTCTCGTGGTATATGCCTGACCTTTCATTATACTTTGCTTTTTTTTCCCACTCAGCTCGCAATCATGTTTCTTCCCCTATCTTATCTTACACTATTAAGTGATGTCTAGTCATTCAATTGTTAATATCCGATCTCTCACATCTAATTCAGACAGGTTTTAGAACTTTTCAAAATGTTTCTCTATTATTGTTGTAGCTACATCAGGAAAATTTGTGATGTATTATAAAATGGCATTCTATATTTCGAAAGTATTTTTGGGATTATATATGCCATTTTAATATTAAAAAACTTTAAAAATGGCTACTACTCATCGTGTAGGCATACAGTATTCTCCTGTTAACTTAGCTGTTTTTCAACCTATTCTGATCTTTTTTATTACAATGACGATGTTCGACTTTATAATATAATTCTTTTTATCCAAATGTATAAAAATGTCACTTGTAATATTCACAAAGTTTTTCTACAAGCTATCACTTATTTTTATATAATTTCTACAAGGTATATAATCTATTCTTACGAAAGCGTATTTTTCTATCTGCTTCAAGTTAATCGAGATAAAACGATGCAGAAATAGTTTCATTGCCCATTTCGTTGTACCTACAAGGGAAATATAGAAAATTGAATCTACACGTCAGATGTTTAAAGGCGGTTAGCTATATGCTTCCCTTAAAATTAGATACTCGTTCCATGACATCGCGAGTAACAACTGAATAACGACAGCACTTCAACAAAATAACAAACCAATAATTATTGTTATTAACTCGGTAATGACTGATACCCTAAAACGTTATTGGTAATAAATTGCGTGTTTTAAAGGAAATCTAAATTGTTTGTATAATAGGTAAGTTTTTGTTATCTCTTATGATTTACCCGCTTATTTAAAATTCCTTCCTGTAGCGGGGTTTAAAAAAAAACGTGTAATGGGTCGGTTCTTGGTGTTGGGTTGGTAATTCGGGAGGATTGATGTTGCTGCCGGCTACTCAGGTAGAGGAATATGGGTTCTGGAAACTCTTACCTCAGGGAGTGTGGATGGGAGATGAATGAAGCTCGCTGTTCTCCTCTCAGATGACCCGTTTATTGAAGATCCACACTGTTGTCCTCGTCTGAATGTTACTTTAATGACTTAACCTTTAGTCATGTTCTAGCTACCCTTTCCCAAAGACGCAATTACTCCTGTCATCCCCTGCTATTGTTTCCGTGCTTTACCCTTTCTTAAGTACTTTGAGAAGTTGAAGTATATTACAATGTTACTTTAATGATTTAACAGTCATGTTCTAGCTACCCTTTTACTCACGTTTACTTTAAACTAATTTTTCCAATACATAAATAATTACTCGTAGACATCTGCACTGTTTCCCTCTCGGATATAAAATACTTTGAATTCCTACATCTGTCTTATTCTCCCTCACTGCACAACACGGAGTG
The DNA here is from genome assembly GCA_030765065.1 of Deroplatys truncata. Taxonomy (NCBI): domain Eukaryota; kingdom Metazoa; phylum Arthropoda; class Insecta; order Mantodea; family Mantidae; genus Deroplatys; species Deroplatys truncata. The sequence continues at coordinate 111,842,523 of CM060979.1, forward strand.
ACCTTCTCTACCCTACGGTTCGACACAAGAATTCATCTTCTCTACCCTACGGTTCGACACAAAGTGAAGAATCTTACACACGTCTGAAAGTTGCTCTCTGTCATAGATAACTTTTTATTTCACTCCTTTCGATCTATCTTTTTGCTATGCACGTGACTTTTATTAATCCTTATTAGTTATATCTCTGACTTTTTCTTCGTCTTCCATTGGCTCTTAATTTCGTCGCCCGAGCATCGTCCGCGTCTACCATTAACAACTTATGTTCGCTAGACTGAATTTTCTGTGCGCTTAACTGAATTCGGTTTCCGGCCCGTTGTCTCCGTATCCTGAGCTCTACTCGGTTCCTATTGTGACTTAAGCGATTCCTAATGTCTCTCTTCCTGTACGTTCCTAAGTCTTCAACCTTTTTACGTTTTTCGCCAAGTCTCTTCGTTCTCAAATACACGTTTTCTACATTTTATTTCACGTTCTGATTATTAATTAATATCTACTCTTTACTTTATTTCTCTCGTTATGATTTTATTTCCCCTTTTTCTAATTCTTACTGTTCTCTTTTATTCTTCCCTCATATTGGTATTCCCCTTCTTCTTATTTTGATTAGATGCTTATTAATATTCTTATTATGGTTTATTATTTATTATTCATATTATTCGGGCGGATCTTATCACTTCATTCCGAATGGAGGCATTGTTTTTTATTTATGCTGTTCACACACACACACACAGACCTTTTTCTTAAAATGTTTTTTCTCATTCAGGCTTCAAAAAGTGTATTTTCGGTGAAATACCGAAATCGAATTTTTGGATGGAATACAACACTTTCTCCTACCTGCCATAGGTAGGACTTTTTTGGAAATCTTCGTGTCACATCCTCGGTAAATGGTGAGTTTAAATACGAAGTTTAGTATTTAAGCTACTTTTCGTATTTGAGTTATGCTGTCCACAGGACACACACTCTCCCTCCCTCTCTCTCTCTCTCTCTCTCTCTCTCTCTCTCTCACACACACGGACCTTTATCTAAATTCTTTTCAAAACTGCATTTTCCGTATTTAAGATACTTAGGTGAGTAATAAAATTTATGTCTTGCATTTTCTGCGAATAGCCTTTGAAGCCCTCTTCATTTGGAAACACACTTTTATAACCCTTAAAGGACAAAAACAAGAAATGTAGATCTCTTTAAAACACACAGTTTATTTAGTAATTTGATGTGACATCAGTCATTTGAATGTTTTTCTTGTTATTGGTTTTAACTTTTCAATACTTTTGTCATTTTTACTTTCTCTACCGTGTACCTGTAGGTAGAGGAAGTATTGCATTCTACCCAAAATTCTAAATCGAGATTTCACCTGAAATATATTTATAAGACCCCCTGAATTTAAAAAAGAGCAGAATTCTTTTAGAAAGGTCCGTGTGTGTGTGTGTGTGTGTGTGTGTGTGTGTGTGTGTGTGTGTAAACAGCATAAATCAAAACAAAAAGTTCGAACACATACCAAACCTAGTATTTAAGTTGGGAATCTTCCAAAGATGTGACACGAAGACTTTTAAGGAAAGCCCCTAACCCCAAACTTCGCTTTATCCTGAGAATTCTTTATTATTTTTAATTTGATCCAAACTAGTTCTAACGATTTTGATTAAAATAGCGAATATTTAAGACATTTTTATGAGCAATAATATGTGTATATTAAATTTTCTGGGAATAGCCTCTGAAGTCTTCTTCATTCGGAAATAATTTTGTATAATTGGTAAACTATAAATCTTAAACTCTTTTGAGTACACAACTTATTTGAAATACGTTTTTTGTAGCATCAGCCATTTCCAATATAGCCATATTATTTTTTGAATTTTTCAACACTTTATTATTTTCTGAAGTGTTGTTATCATTAATTTGCTTCTTGTGATGTCATGGAGAAAGCAAGGGCAGCATATAGCCACCCGCCTATATGCATTTGACTATTGCTTAAGTTTCCTTTATCCTTCTTGTCCTTACAGCGATGTGGGTAATGAAATCATTTATGAAAACGTTTCGATTAACATGACGTAAACAGAATTAATAAGGATTTGTAAGAAAAGCTTTCAGAAGCTATATAGGTAAAAATAAACAACAGTAGCTAGAGAAAGTTATGTGAATGTAGTCGATCATATTTTTGAAGTGCTGTCACCATTCAGTTGTTTCTCGCGTTGTCATGAAAAGAGCATGAAAATTTGAAGTCAGCCTATAGCGATCCGTTTTTTAAAGATTTGATAATTCTTTCGTTCTCCTGTATACAGTTGTACCTCTAGTTGCAGTGACACTATTCCTGGTAACGTTTATTTCGATATAATATATAGAAAAATAATATTTTTAATGAGAAGCTTGAAAATAAATGTTAAAGGCTAGGGATTTTTAGTATTCTTTCGTAATTTGTAATGTTTTTAGTTGCTATAAATATTCAGTACGCACTGGCTGCTATCTGCGCGAACATTCTCTGCTTGTTATAATCCACAACTAACGAATGATGCTAATTTAAAATTAAAAGGGCTGCGAGGTTAACGGCAGGCTTTAACTCGATAATGAACATGGATGGTGGAACTGAATGCCGCGACCTTATTCCGAGGCTTCTCTCTCAATTAATGAATAACCCGCAGTGCCGTGGGAACAAGAGGAAAAATGTTATGAATTCACAGAGTTCTCTCTCTTTCCGCCTGCAAGAACACAGCCCCGGGTAGTACTGAATGGGATAAGCTACACAGCATGCACGTAATGAAACTTTGAAAGCTTCCCTTCACATTGATGAGTTCTTGTGACCAAAGAATTAAACTGGAGTATGCAATGTAAATAAAGATACTATTGTAGCAGTAAAAATACTGCTACCGGTTTTACGACAACGCTTTTTGGAGGTAGTTTATCTTTCTCTTAACACATTATCCTTATCACTCCAACGCGTTTTTATCACTGCATGTATTGCACGTGACTTTCATAACAAAACTCTTGAGATATTCACATGAGGGCAGCTTTGGTCTATCAACGAGACCACTGTTACTCGTAAGATCAACGGCAAACGAGTTTTGCTGCTTAAGGGGAGTAAAAGGCGAAAATGGTCAAAACATTAAATTTTTAGCTTTCTTGTGCAGTCTTATAATTTAGAATTTCCACTTTAATTGTGTATATTATCATTGTAGGCACAACACTTATATTTTATTATATATTTTTAAAAATGTTACTGCATCTGCCATTTCGTACTGTGAATTCTAGATACATCATTACACAGATAAAAAAGTATAACTCCCAAACATTTAGGAGCAGAACAGTAAACTTGGAACCATATTTTAGGAGAAGTTTGGTCTACAAGTTGCTGCTGCTGTTCAAGAGTGTCAGATTCTATGCGCTCAAAATATTTGGTTATTTTTTAAAATAATTGCTGATAAATGTTAATCAAAACATGGTATAATTAAGTAAATAACTTATCCTCCTTAATAATCAAATTTATTGGATGGAAGTAGATCCCTGTAGTGATGATAATGTACTCATCTACATGCAGTAAAAATTTCATTCTTATATCTTAAATAGTTTCTTATATCTTAAATAGTTTCTGAGGTAATGGGTTATGAATTTGGCAAACTTAAAATCAGCGGATAGGGCTCTTAATCTCCCTTTAAAATCCAATAAATGGCTATTGTTCTCCTACATTAGTTTATTTAATTTCCGCCATCCCCGCTTCGATTCAATTCAGGAGCGAGAGAATATGCATTTACCTGTACTCGTGGTTCATTTATTACTAACATAATGAGTAATTTGGAATATATAATAAGAACGATGAAACACGTCAGTATTCATGATTATGCAATAAAAGCGTGAAGCAAAAATTACACTTTCTCCCTGTGTAATTATGTTATTGAATACAGCCCGAATAATCGTCAGTCTCGAAATTACAAGCATTCGGTAAGTTCAGTTAAACTACGGGGAAACAGCGACCACTGAAGGTTATCTTTGCATTGCATTATTTCATACTCAGTTATTTTTGTTAAGAATAATAACATAAACTTAAACTATGCTAACCAGCAGCGATGTTCCAGATTACGTCGGTAGATTCTTGGATGAAAGTAATAGAAAACAACGAAACCCTGATTCAGTTTTTAATTTCTGTGCCACTTACCATATTAAGTAGGGGGAGTATCGCACTTCACCCAAAAATTCGATATGGAGATTTCACTGGACATACCTACAGCATTTTCAGAAAAAGATCTATGTGTTTGTGAGTCTGTGAACAGCATAACTCAAAAACGAAAAGTCGGTTAAATGCCAAACTTTCAGCATCCCCACCCCAAACTACCCTTAAAATATACTTAATACTTTCCCTTGTTTTTTTTTATTTTCTTAAAAATGATTCTAATGATTTTGATTAAAATACCATATGTTTAAGATATTTCCTTGAGCAATAAAATGGTTACCAATCCTGAATTTTTTGCGAATTGCAAGTGAAGTACTCTTCATTGTAAATTATTTCTGTATATTTGGTAAACCATAAGAGATTAACAAAATATTATTACACAAAAAATGCAAACCTTGTTCACACACGCTTTATGTCACGAATTTTTTTTGTGACGTATAACATTTTCGAGTTTTTCTTTGTTATCGGTTTGAATTTTCAAGCACATATTCTTTTCAATGCTACTTGATTTCTCGCGTGGTCATGCAAAGGGCATGGAATTTCAAGGCCTTCAAACAGCGATCCGCTTTTTAAAAATCTGACTATCGTTTTAACTTACTGTAATCTTCTTAAATGATTTTGTAAATGTGTTAATCTCTATTAACAAGAACTGAATAGAAGAATAATCATTGTAAGAATAGTCTGTAAAAGAGTGGGTAGAATGCAATGTATCAGACTCTTACTTTCTTTGCCATCTACCTATAGAAGTAAGAGGAGGTTTATTCCACACAAAAATTCCATCGAGATTTCATCGGAAATACATGTTTTGAGGCCTCTGTATCCAAAAAGTGCAGTTATGGAAAAAGGCACGCGCGTGTGTCTTTGTCTGTAAACAGTATTCCTTTAAAACGAATTGTTTGATAAATACCAAACTTGGCATTTAAGCTGAGTAACTTCCAAAGATGCGACGACACTAAGATTTTCAAGAAAATCACCCACCCCAAACTACATCTACATATTTTTGATGTTTTTTATGTTCTCTATTGGTTTTCATTAAAATGCATCATGTATTTTAAGATATTTACATGACAAATAGAATATAGATCTTCAATTTTCTAGAAATAGCCTGTGAAGTCCTCTTCATTCGGAAGGAATTTTGTATAATTTTGTATAACGACTAAACCACAACAGAAAAGCTACTACGTATAGTAAGTAGGGGAAGTACTGTATTCCACCCAAAAATTCGATACCGAGATTTCACCGAAAATACATGTTTTGAGACCCCCTGAATCCAAAAAAAGCACTTTTGGAAACATGTCCGTGTATGTGTCTGCTGTGTGCCTGTGTGTGTGTCTGTAAACAGCATAACTCAGAAACGAACAGTCGGATAAACACCAAACTTGGTATTTAGGTTCAGTATCTTCCCGAGATGCGACAAGAAGGTTTTCAAGAAAATCCCCCCACCCCATTTTACCCTTTACTTGGAACATTTTTCGAAAATTTTAATTTTCACAAAAATGCTCTTACGATTTTGTATAAAATGCCATATGTTTAAGATATTTTTATGGCAAATGAATTGTATATCTCGAATTTTCTGGGAATGTCTCCAAAAGTATTCTGCATTGTGAACGACTTTTGCATAACTGGTAAACCATTAGAGATAGACAAAATTTTGCTACAAAACAAATATAGATCGCGTTAAAATACACAATTTATGTCATATACATTTTTTTTTGTTGAGTGAACCATTTTCGAGATATTGCTCTTAAATTTTCCAATACTTATAGTTTTTCTCAAATTCGTTATTCATTTTTACTTTCTCTACTACGTATAGTAAGTAGGGGAACTATTGTATTCCACCCAAAAATTCGATACCGAGATTTCACCGGAAATACATGTTTTGAGACCTCCTGAATCCAAAAAAAGCATTTTTGGAAACATGTCCGTGTGTGTGTCTGTGTGTGTGTGTGTGTGTGTGTGTGTGTGTGTGTCTGTGTGTGTGTCTGTGTGTGTGTCTGTGAACAGCATAACTCAAAAACAAACAGTCGGATAAGTACCAAACTTGGTATTTAGGTTCAGTATCTTCCAGAGATGCGACACGAAGGTTTTCAAGAAAATCCCCCCACCCCAGACTACCCTTTACATGGAACATTTTTCGAAAATTTTAATTTTCTCAAAAATGGCTCTAACGATTTTGATGAAAATATCATATGTTTAAGATAATGTCATGAGAAATGAAATGTATATCTCGAATTTTCTGGGAATGTCTCCAAAAGTATTCTTCATTGTGAACGACTTTTGCATAACTGGTAAACCATAAGAGATAGACAAAATTTTACTACACAAAAAATGTAGATCGCGTTAAAATACACAACTTATGTCATATACATTTCTTTTGTTGAGTGAACCGTTTTCGAGATATTGCTTGTTATTTCCTTAAATTTTCCAATACTTATACTTTTTCTCAAATGCGTTATTCATTTTTTTATGTCCTGGACATGCAAAGAGAATGCCATACGCCAAATAGCAACCAACGCTTAAAATATTTGACTATCGCTTAAAACCTACCATATTCCTCTTGCATCTACAAGAAAATTACCAATAAGATGGACATCTCGATATCTCGATTAACATGAAGCATATGGAGAATAGGCGTTTGTAAAACTAGTTTGTACAAGAGTAAAGAAAGTCATGTGAGTGTAACACATCAGATTTTTTTATGTCCTGGACATGCAAAGAGAATGAAATGCGCCTCATAGCAACCAGCGTTAAAATATTTGACTATCGCTTAAAACCTACCATATTCCCCTTGCATCTACAAGAAAATTACCAATAAGATGACATCTCGATATCTCGATTACCATGAAGCATATGGAGAATAGGCGTTTGTAAAAATAGATTGTACAAGATTAGAGAAAGTCATGTGAGTGTAACACATCAGATTTTTTTTTTAGTCCTGGTAATGCAAAGAGAGTGGAATACTCCACATAGCAACCAGCTTTTAAAATATTTGACTATCGCTTAAAACCTACCAATTCCCCTTGCATCTACAAGAAAATTAGCAATAAGTTTAACATCTCGATATCTCGATTAATATGAAGCATATGGAGAATAAGCGTTTGTAAAAATAGTTTGCACAAGAGTAGAGAAAGTCTAGTGAGTGTAACACATCGGAATTTTTTAGTACATTTGTCCGGTTCACTTAGATGCTGTAGTTACTCAGTTTCTTCTCACAAGCATATAAGGCAGCAAAGCGTCCCGTTTCTAAATATCTGACTGTGTATAACGTTTCCTATCCCCCTTGTACCTACCTACAATGAGATGTGTAATGAAGCTAATTCTGCAAATGTTTATTTTGATTAACATCAGGTAGATAGGAGAAATAAAATTTCTTAAGAATGGTTTGTAGTAGCCACATAAAAATAAACGATAGCGATTAGAGAAAGTCACGTGAATTTAACACAGTGGTAAGTCGCTATTCGTTTTTTTTCTCATGGTCATGCAAGGAGCATGGAATTTTCAAAGCCATAAAAATCTTAATAACTTTACCCTAATAGCTTATACCTACAACGAAATGCGTAAATGTGTAATGATTAACAAGCGTAGATAGAACAATAAGCTTTTGTAAGAATAGTTTGTAGCAGAGTGAGTAGAGAAAGCCATGTGACTGCAATACATCAGAATATTTTTATGCAGATTCATATTTTGGATAGTATTGGATTAGTATACCGGGTGTTTCAGAAATACTTTTACAAACTTCGGGTATGGGTTCCTCACACCAAAAGAAGGAAAACAGTTCATATGAACATATGTCCCATAATCCTTGGTTTTCGCGTTATTCCTGTCACAATAAAGTGTGAGTTCAACGCCTTCGGGAGCTACCTCAAAACTTCATTTCTGTATGCATTCATAGAAGGCGTTGACCCATTGTAGGTACATACGGTAGATGGTGAAGTGTTGCCATGGAGACTTGTTTACGTTTGTCATTTGTCATTAGTCTGTCTTCAACGTTTCAATTGTGTACATGTAGTGACTTAACTGCACGTATTTCGTTCCACCATTGCTGGATATTCATTTCGTGAACAGGCAGACATGATTTTTATGTATGGTCGCGCGAATGGTAATGGACGCGAGGCTGCACGGCTCTATCTGATGGAGTTTCCAGACCGAAGACAACCGAGTCATCCAGCCTTTGTCGCTGTTTATCGTCGCCTTGCTGATAAATGCCTGTCTCCGGCACATTTTAGTCGCATTGTTCGAGATGTACTGTTATTTACCATGACCTATGGATAGGCAAAGGAGGACCAGTTCCATGGCCTGCACGTTCTCCCGAACTCAATCCTCTGGATTTTCACCTCTGTGGGCATCTTAAATCATTGGTTTATAGAGCAGCCATCCCGGATGCAGAAACGCTTCATCGACGTGTCATGAAGCCTGCGGAACCATTCGACTCTATCCCGGAGTTTTTGACAGGGTGCGACATTCCATTATTCGACGAGTACAGGCATGCATAGAAGCAAGAGGAGGACATTTCGAGCATTTATTATGAGTTTTGTGTGTTATAAGTGTACCACTGTGTTGAACACCTCCTAACGAGAAAACAAAGGATTATGGGACATATGTTTATATGAACTTTTTCCTTCTTGTGGTGTAAGGAACCCATACCCGAAGTTTGTAAAAGTATTTCTGAAACATTCTGTATATTGAATTTTACGTCACATTGTGGATAGATTGCATACGATTTGATTTTTTATCAAAAGCATGCAAGTCTATGATTGAAGGGCAAAGAATAACAAATGTGATCTGGATAGCATATTTCGTAAGCCTGCTTTACTGTCGGGAAAAACTGAATGCACGCAAATGGATATTTGCATAGCTTTAAGCGAACGTTAGGTCGCATATTCAGGCAGTTTTGCATAATGATAAGGCATTATGATCACCTAAAAAAAAGAGTGCACTAGCATTGTTTTATTAAGTTTATATATGTTAGATAAGTTCCATGAGCGCGCCCTTCTGTGTGTCTCTCTCAGAAGAGCATAACTCAAAATATAAACGTTGGATAGGTATAAAACTCTTCTTGAAGGATGTAACATACAACTTATTTTAATATACAGAAGGAACAAATGATATTATGCTTACTTTTTTCTGCAGCTTTTCGCCCAGATTTTTCATGTGATCTCACACACACACACACACACACACACACACACACACACACACATATACAATTGTTTTTCAACTTTTAATGGGCCGTATTTTGAAAATTATTTTATATGCATTTAGTAAAGTAATTTTTATTATAATACCTAGCAATGTAACAAATATATGATTTAAACTGACGGAGAAATAATTCCTGAAGTCGTAAAGGACGGTAATGAAAACGTTGACAAGTTCTGACTGATATTGTTACCTCGTCAGATCAAAACCCATTTTTGCCGCAGTTTCGGTTATCATACCAAAAGGTTTACTCGAGTAAATGTGTGTAAAATAGTTTTAAAACAGACAAAAAAGTTGAATTAGGTGCATTTTTAAAAATAAATCTTATGTGTACTTAAAACTAAAAGAAGTTTAAACATCTTATTGTTACATTCGCATGGTCTTCTTTACCCTCTATTATTTTTGAATTACACATTACGCTTACGAAAGTTTATTTTCCTATCTACGTCATTTTAATCGAGATAAACTTTCCGGAAATCGCTGCATATCACATTTTGTTATAGATACAAAGGGAATAGCGATAATGAAATGTTTTAGAACTGGAACCTATATATTGGCCTTAAAATTCCATACTCTTTCCATGACATTGCGAGAAATAATTGAAAATGACCGGACTTTAAAAGAATAATAAGTATTGAACAATTCGAACCATTAATAACGGATATCTGGGAAATGTCTCATGTTACAAAAAATTATTTAAAATAAATTGTGTGTTTTAAAGAGATCTGTTTTTTTTTTTTTTTGTAGTTCGTTTTCGTCTGTCGCTTAACGTACTTACAGTTATATAGTTGAACAGTAGACAAGATTATACAAAATTCCTTCCGATGAAGAGGAATTCACAGGTTATTTCCAGAAAATCCAAGTTATACATTTTATTTCTCATTTAAGTATATCAGTAATGGTATTTTATTTAAAATCATTGGAGCCACTTTTTAAAAAATAAAAAAATTCGAAAAATGTTCCATGTAAAGGGATCTTTTTTGAAAATCGTGTCGCAGCTCTGGAAGATACTGAACTTAAATACCAAGTTTGGTATTTATCCGAATTTTCCTTTTTTAGTTATGCTGTTTACAGTCACGCACAGATCTTTTTCTTTAAATACCTCTTTTGGGTTCAATGTGCCTCAAAACATGAATTCCGATGAAATCTTGGTATCGAAATTTTGGATGGAATGCTATAGTGTCTCTACCTACTATGTACGCGGTAGAGAAAGTAAAAAAAAATGAAAAATGAAAATGAAAAATTTTGAAAAACCTTATAACATCCAAGCTATAAAGGTAGAATCAGGCGACTGAAAAATTCAATGTTATAGCCGGGATTTGAACCATAGCTGATTCGAATTAGTGGAGAATTTAGTGCCGTGTCGGCATGTCGCCATGGTAGCTCAGTAGTTAGAGCAACCGGACGGAGACTGAATTTTTCAGTCGCCTGATACTACCTTTCCAACCCTGTCCAACACACGGCTTGTGGGGAAGAACAATTAAACTCAAGCTATACCTTGTTCCTTCTGCGTATTAAAAATTAGAAAGAATTTGTTCTCCGTTGATTCCGCTGGTACCATTTTTTCAAGTGCAGACGAATGCTTGCTTTGTTAGAGACACTGTAGCTCGTTAAAATCCATTATTTAGTAATATAGCATTTTTCCGTATTATTAATCATTTCCGAATTTTTTTATTTTAAGTTTTTCTAGATTAGGCTACTTAGCCGTCTATGAAGCTTCAAAATGAGCGATTAGTTTGAAGCCGGAATTATAAAGGCAATAATTATCATAATAATCTGAGAAGGATAGTGATATAAAATAAGTAATAATATATTTAAAATCAGTGTATGTATAAAAAGGAGAAGCATTGTGAAAATTGTTGACTGTAAAAGCGACAGAAAGACCAGATAGGCACAGTTTTGTTAATTAGGGACCAGCCTCAGGTGGAAAGGGTAAATACCATTGAAGCAAGTTTTTCCTGGTAACCAGCCGAGCAGCTGCACTAAGCTTCATGACGCTAAGTTGGAGAATGTTTAAGGGGAGAGAGGGGAAGTTGGAAGTTTAGGCGTTGGTTTTTCCTTGTATTAGCGTGGGTAGATCAGTCTGTCCTGAGTGCCTGCCGAGGACGGGACGCCATTCTCGTCGAGTTGTGAACATTGGCGGCGAACATGCTAGAGAGTAGAACACTTAGCCGTGTTAATAATTCTTCGGTCTTGGTAAAGACAAAGTAACTTCGTATGCATTTAATAGTGATCGGCAAAAGTGTTCCAAGACAGCGTTTGTGTGTTTCTCTGTACACACCCACGCATACCCTGAAGTTAAGATTTCATGCTGGAGCAGCCGTGGCAAAAGAACCAAATGGGAGGAGACAAGCAGCAACCGTGAGACAAAGGTATTGCTTCATTGTTGGAGGACGGAGCTTGGCTGCGTCGTATTGCGCCTAAACGTGGGGTGAAAGAATTACCTGCGTCAAGTTTTTGTTTCTTTAAAGCACCCATACTAGGGTTAATCAATAAATACTATGCAAACATTTTATAATGTACACTTTTCTAACGACTAATAAAACTCGGCTGTTATAAAACAGCTGAGTGTTTTGCCCTATTCTGCATACAATAAAATATTTATGTGATAATCGTTAAGTGGATTTGAAATTGGCTCATATATGAACAGTGTGTAAAACAGAAGACAAATAATAGGTAGAAAAGTAGTGTAACTGATTTTAATTGGTTTAACTTCTCGGTCTACAGATATAATGAATGTTTCATAGAACTGAGAGCTAATCCATTGTCTCTTCATGATGAAAGAAGTCCTAAAAACAAACAAACTTACCACTACAGATAGTTCTCCCTGGCGAAGATTCAAACTCCATTCACCCGTATTACTAAGCAGATATGACACACATTACCCTACGGAAATATTTAACTTTCAATTATCCCTTGTACAGTCCATTGTTTCCCAGTTTACTCCCTATTTGTATTGTCTACACAGTATACGTGTGTCGTTTTTTATTAGACAAGTTAGCCAATGAAGGAGTAAATCCTTCTTCCCCATTCAAAAGAAGGTTTACTAAGTCACGCAGTGTTTATTGGCGAAGTGCGTTTCTTCTGCTATGGAAATAATTGCAATGTACAAAGCCATAAACAGATACCCCAGGGGGGAAGTGAGGGGGAAAAATTAATCACTGGGAAAAAGGAGAGGATAGGGGAGGGTTGAGAGGGGAAGATGTTGGCTGGTGTGGTTTCTCTTGAAAAAGACATATGTCCCGGGGACGCACAGAAAAGTTTAGCGACTCGCTGGAGCGTTAAGAGGGTAGAGGAGGGGATGGAGTGACTAACGTTTATATTCTCACATAGGTGATGACGCTGCGCCTTCAAACTTTGGTACGCCACAGACTCTCATTTGTCGCTTCCGTCTCTGTAACTTTTCCGATCCAACAAGCTCTAATCACGCGTAAAAGATAGCATATGGCACTATGGCATTCCTCTCTGGGTGGCTGACCCAAGTACTCCAGCAAATTATTCTAGGTACAGTGATTTAGAAAAGAAATTTACTTTCTCTACTACGTATATAGGGGAAGTATTGCATTCTACCCAAAAATTCGATACCGAGATTTCACCGAAATGCATGTTTTGAGGCCCCCTGAATAAAAGTAAGCATTTTTAGAAAAAGGTCCGTGTGAGTGTCTGTGCGTCTGTGAACAGCATAACCCAAAAATGAAAAGTCGGATAAATATCAAACTTGGTATTTAGGTTCAGTATCTTTCAAAGATGCGACACGAAGATTTTCAAGAAAATTCCTCTCACCCCAGACTACAGATTTTCTCAAAAATGGCTCTAGCGATTTTGATTAAAAATCATATGTTTAAGATACTTTCATGGCAAATGAAATGTAAATCTTGAATTTTTTGGGAATGTTCCCAAAAGTCGTCTTCAATCTGAATGAATTTTGAATAACTGGTAAACCGTAAGAGATAGACAAAATTTTACTGCACAAAAAAATGTAGACCTCGTTAAAACACAATTTATTGCATATACATTTTTATGTCGAGTGGACCATTTACGAGATATACCTTGTTATTTGTTTGAATTTTCCAATACTTATACCTTTTCAATGACATTCGTTATTCCTTTTTTTATGTCCTGGATAAGCAAAGAGAATGGAATGATCCACATAACAATCAACTCTTAAAAGATTTGACTATCGCTTAAAGCCTACCATTTTTCCTTTGCACCTATAAGAAAATTAGCAATACGATAGTTTATGCAAATTTTTATATCGATTAACATGAAGTAGATGGAGAATATGCGTTTGTAAAAATAGTTTGTACAAGAGTGGAGAAAGTTATGTGAGTGTAACACATCAGATTTGTATTCCTTTATATCCCTAGAAGTTCAATTCCGTAATGTACTATGATATTCATAACAATAAACTAGAAATAACCTGAAATTCATGGAAATGGGAGTGAAATACCGGAGAATTTGACGGTACAAGAGAAATTTACGGGGGGAAAATGGTAGGTTTTAAGCGATAGTAAATATTTTAAGAGCTGGTTGCTATGTGGAGCATTCCATTCTCTTTGGATGTTCAGGACATAAAATAAACGAATATATTGAATTTCCATTTGAGAAAAAGTTTCAGGATTACAAAACTCAAAAAAATAACAGAAATATCTCAGAAATGGTTCCCTCCACAAAAAGTGTATACGACAAAATTGTGTGTTTTGACATTTTTTGTGTAGAAAAATTTTGTTTGTCTCTTACGGTTTTCCAGTTAAGCAAAACCCATTCAGAATGAAGAGGATTTTTGGGGACATTCCCAGAGAACTGAAGATACACATTTCATTTCTCATGAAAACATCTTCATAAGATATTTTAATCAAAATCGTTACAGCCATTTCTGAGAAAATCAAAATTTTCCAAAAATGTCCCATGTAAAGAGTAGTCTAGGGTGGGGATATTTTCTTGAAAATCTTCGCGTCGCATCTTTGAAAGATATTGAACCAAAATACCAACTTTCCGTTTTTAGTTGTGCTTTTCACAGACACACAGACTTACACACGGAGCTTTTTACAAAAAAAATGCTTTTTTTATTCAGGGGGCCTCAAAACATGTATCTCGGTATCGAATTTTTGGGTGGATGCAATACTTACTATACGTAGTAGAGAAAGTAAAAATGCAACCTCTTTGGTCCTGTATTTATTTAACATCCTAAAGACGCCGCTGTTTCCGCGTTAGGGAAACACATAATCCTCTGAAATTGGGGCGAAACGGCGCATATGAAAATTCCATACTCGACCGTGACCAGCCAGTAAGTAAACATTTGGACTTGGTATGCAATCTACAACTCAGAAAATGATCTCAGTTGTTATAGAACATATCGATTGAGTAATTTCGGAAGTTTTTGTTGGTACAATTTTCTCCCTTTGTGTAGGTATTTAGTATACCTCGATTATGAAGTTCCTTAAAGAGGAAATGCAGCAAAAATTACTTATATAAAGGTTGTTAAAAGGTTTTGACATATTCACTGGATGCATAATTGTAGAATTAGAATAAAGTTTAACCACTCAAGAGGTTCTGATTATGCTTCACTCCACAGATGCACAGTGTGGACACAATGACAAATGACAATTAAAGAAATAAATAGTATACATTGTAAAGAGATTCGAGAGTCTGTTTCTCTCTATGTTGTATTTGCTTATCACATGGAGGAATAAATTACATAGCATCCTTCCAAGGCTCAAATGTTAAATCGTAACTATCCGTGCATGTTGCTTGGAATAAAATATACTCGGCTTTGTCTTAATGCTCTGTGAAGTAACAATTTGAACAATCAAAACCACGATAGAAGTTGAAATTAGAAGTTTCTTTATAGTCTAGGTGTCAGAAAAGACAGCGTTTCTCCATGGTAAAGAAATTATCAATATAAGTTTAGTGGTTTTTGAGATGAAAACGGGCGCGCGCGCGCTTTTGCTCTCGTTATGATATTAGCATAGATGTATTCATAACAAGAAAGAGGCACACACTTTTCAGGAGATGCAAATGTTTACTGGTCAAAATCACTGTTAGATAACGTGATGTGAACGTATAAAATAAGATAAAACATCTAGGGCAGTCCGAGGATTCAGAGACCCTTGCACCTCGAACATTAGAAGTCCTTTGCGCTGTCCCTTATACCCAATATGGGGATAAATACTTATGCCCATGGCGGGATTCGAACCCGTGATCATTTGTGCCACAGAATGCCGAAGTTAGACTCTCCAGCGAAGAATCTAGCTAAAATACTTAATCAAAAATACGTAACAAACAATAACAAGAAAATACGTTAGGTTACTACATCAGTATTTAGGAAGGATTCTGTTATAACAGTATAGCTAATCTCACAATTACAGCTTTCTCCGTTCTTTCCTCTCTTTTCTCTTGTTCTCCACATATGAACCATTAATTTATTCGCTTTTCGCACCTTATATATTCTTATGCACATTTTTCCCCAGTTATCATTGCTTCCAGTGAATCTCTTAGTATAAAATGTCTTTCAGTGTCCTAGTGTTTTTTTTTTTTCGTCTTCCTGTTCAACTCCAGCTTTATTCTGCCTCCGCGTTGTTGCTTATGTTTCATTTCAGTCATAGCATCATGATACACGGAGTTAGGATGCAGGGCAGTGTTGATCTGTTCTAAAGTAAGAAAATGTAGACCAAATTCCTCCGCTGTTTCCTTTTAGAAACAAAATTTCAAAACTCTCGGCACCCATTCTGTTACACATAAAGTGACGTCCTTAATTTTTGACATATACGAAATTTAATTAACTTATAATGCTTAAATTGCAATAATATACATGTTTGGTATGTTTTAACCATTTAGAAGAAAAACACTTCGAAATGTGTAAATACAAATTTGCTCATATGCTTAAGCACACCACCTTAAAGAAGAGTTCGGAATTCCTATTTAAAACACAAATGCCGTCTGTATATCACGTTTTAAATGTAAGACATAATAAATTAATGCAAAAATACTAACATCTTTCATTCGTGTTTAAAATAAGAGTGGAACAATGCTTCTTTTTCCACCAATTTTAGACTTGCACATTATTGGTGATAGTATGTATTTAAGTACTTATTCTAAAAAAAAAGTCCACCAATTTTAGACTTGCACATTATTGGTGATAGTATGTATTTAAGTACTTATTCTAAAAAAGTCCACCAATTTTAGACTTGCACATTATTGGTGATAGTATATATTTAAGTACTTATTCTAAAAAAAAAGTCCACCAATTTTAGACTTGCACATTATTGGTGATAGTATGTATTTAAGTACTTATTCTAAAAAAGTCCACCAATTTTAGACTTGCACATTATTGGTGATAGTATGTATTTAAGTACTTATTCTAAAAAAAAAGTCCACCAATTTTAGACTTGCACATTATTGGTGATAGTATGTATTTAAGTACTTATTCTAAAAAAAAGGTCCACCAATGTTAGACTTGCACATTATTGGTGATAGTATGTATTTAAGTACTTATTCTAAAAAAAGTCCACCAATTTTAGACTTGCACATTATTGGTGATAGTATGTATTTAAGTACCTACTTATTCTAAAAAAAAAGGTCCACCAATGTTAGACTTGCACATTATTGGTGATAGTATGTATTTAAGTACTTATTCTAAAAAAAAAGTCCACCAATTTTAGACTTGCACATTATTGGTGATAGTATGTATTTAAGTACCTACTTATTCTAAAAAAAAAGTCCACCAATTTTAGACTTGCACATTATTGGTGATAGTATGTATTTAAGTACCTACTTATTCTAAAAAAAAAGTCCACCAATTTTAGACTTATACATTATTGGTGATAGTATGTGTTTAAGTACCTACTTATTCTAAAAATAAGTCCACCAATTTTAGACTTGCACATTATTGGTGATAGTATGTATTTAAGTACTTATTCTAAAAAAAAAGTCCACCAATTTTAGACTTGCACATTATTGGTGATAGTATGTATTTAAGTACTTATTCTAAAAAAAAGGTCCACCAATGTTAGACTTGCACATTATTGGTGATAGTATGTATTTAAGTACTTATTCTAAAAAAAGTCCACCAATTTTAGACTTGCACATTATTGGTGATAGTATGTATTTAAGTACCTACTTATTCTAAAAAAAAAAGTCCACCAATGTTAGACTTGCACATTATTGGTGATAGTATGTATTTAAGTACTTATTCTAAAAAAAAAGTCCACCAATTTTAGACTTGCACATTATTGGTGATAGTATGTATTTAAGTACCTACTTATTCTAAAAAAAAAGTCCACCAATTTTAGACTTGCACATTATTGGTGATAGTATGTATTTAAGTACCTACTTATTCTAAAAAAAAAGTCCACCAATTTTAGACTTATACATTATTGGTGATAGTATGTGTTTAAGTACCTACTTATTCTAAAAATAAGTCCACCAATTTTAGACTTGCACATTATTGGTGATAGTATGTATTTAAGTACTTATTCTAAAAAAAAGTCCACCAATTTTAGACTTGCACATTATTGGTGATAGTATGTATTTAAGTACTTATTCTAAAAAAGTCCACCAATTTTAGACTTGCACATTATTGGTGATAGTATGTATTTAAGTACTTATTCTAAAAAAAAGTCCACCAATTTTAGACTTGCACATTATTGGTGATAGTATGTATTTAAGTACTTATTCTAAAAAAAAGTCCACCAATTTTAGACTTGCACATTATTGGTGATAGTGTGTATTTAAGTACTTATTCTAAAAAAAAGTCCACCAATGTTAGACTTGCACATTATTGGTGATAGTATGTATTTAAGTACCTACTTATTCTAAAAAAAAAGTCCACCAATGTTAGACTTGCACATTATTGGTGCTAGTATGTATTTAAGTACTTATTCTAAAAAAAAAGTCCACCAATTTTAGACTTGCACATTATTGCTGATAGTATGTATTTAAGTACTTATTCTAAAAAAAAAGTCCACCAATGTTAGACCTGCACATTATTGGTGATAGTATGTATTTAAGTACCTACTTATTCTAAAAAAAAAAGTCCACCAATGTTAGACTTGCACATTATTGGTGATAGTATGTATTTAAGTACCTACTTATTCTAAAAAAAAAGTCCACCAATTTTAGACTTGCACATTATTGGTGATAGTATGTATTTAAGTACCTACTTATTCTAAAAAAAAAGTCCACCAATTTTAGACTTATACATTATTGGTGATAGTATGTGTTTAAGTACCTACTTATTCTAAAAAAAAGTCCACCAATTTTAGACTTGCACATTATTGGTGATAGTATGTATTTAAGTACTTATTCTAAAAAAAAGTCCACCAATTTTAGACTTGCACATTATTGGTGATAGTATGTATTTAAGTACTTATTCTAAAAAGGTCCACCAATTTTAGACTTGCACATTATTGGTGATAGTATGTATTTAAGTACTTATTCTAAAAAAAGTCCACCAATTTTAGACTTGCACATTATTGGTGATAGTATGTATTTAAGTACCTACTTATTCTAAAAAAAAAAGTCCACCAATGTTAGACTTGCACATTATTGGTGATAGTATATATTTAAGTACTTATTCTAAAAAAAAAGTCCACCAATTTTAGACTTGCACATTATTGGTGATAGTATGTATTTAAGTACTTATTCTAAAAAAAAGTCCACCAATTTTAGACTTGCACATTATTGGTGATAGTATATATTTAAGTACTTATTCTAAAAAAAAAGTCCACCAATTTTAGACTTGCACATTATTGGTGATAGTATGTATTTAAGTACTTATTCTAAAAAAGTCCACCAATTTTAGACTTGCACATTATTGGTGATAGTATGTATTTAAGTACTTATTCTAAAAAAAAAGTCCACCAATTTTAGACTTGCACATTATTGGTGATAGTATGTATTTAAGTACTTATTCTAAAAAAAAGGTCCACCAATGTTAGACTTGCACATTATTGGTGATAGTATGTATTTAAGTACTTATTCTAAAAAAAGTCCACCAATTTTAGACTTGCACATTATTGGTGATAGTATGTATTTAAGTACCTACTTATTCTAAAAAAAAAGGTCCACCAATGTTAGACTTGCACATTATTGGTGATAGTATGTATTTAAGTACTTATTCTAAAAAAAAAGTCCACCAATTTTAGACTTGCACATTATTGGTGATAGTATGTATTTAAGTACCTACTTATTCTAAAAAAAAAGTCCACCAATTTTAGACTTGCACATTATTGGTGATAGTATGTATTTAAGTACCTACTTATTCTAAAAAAAAAGTCCACCAATTTTAGACTTATACATTATTGGTGATAGTATGTGTTTAAGTACCTACTTATTCTAAAAATAAGTCCACCAATTTTAGACTTGCACATTATTGGTGATAGTATGTATTTAAGTACTTATTCTAAAAAAAAAGTCCACCAATTTTAGACTTGCACATTATTGGTGATAGTATGTATTTAAGTACTTATTCTAAAAAAAAGGTCCACCAATGTTAGACTTGCACATTATTGGTGATAGTATGTATTTAAGTACTTATTCTAAAAAAAGTCCACCAATTTTAGACTTGCACATTATTGGTGATAGTATGTATTTAAGTACCTACTTATTCTAAAAAAAAAAGTCCACCAATGTTAGACTTGCACATTATTGGTGATAGTATGTATTTAAGTACTTATTCTAAAAAAAAAGTCCACCAATTTTAGACTTGCACATTATTGGTGATAGTATGTATTTAAGTACCTACTTATTCTAAAAAAAAAGTCCACCAATTTTAGACTTGCACATTATTGGTGATAGTATGTATTTAAGTACCTACTTATTCTAAAAAAAAAGTCCACCAATTTTAGACTTATACATTATTGGTGATAGTATGTGTTTAAGTACCTACTTATTCTAAAAATAAGTCCACCAATTTTAGACTTGCACATTATTGGTGATAGTATGTATTTAAGTACTTATTCTAAAAAAAAGTCCACCAATTTTAGACTTGCACATTATTGGTGATAGTATGTATTTAAGTACTTATTCTAAAAAAGTCCACCAATTTTAGACTTGCACATTATTGGTGATAGTATGTATTTAAGTACTTATTCTAAAAAAAAGTCCACCAATTTTAGACTTGCACATTATTGGTGATAGTATGTATTTAAGTACTTATTCTAAAAAAAAGTCCACCAATTTTAGACTTGCACATTATTGGTGATAGTGTGTATTTAAGTACTTATTCTAAAAAAAAGTCCACCAATGTTAGACTTGCACATTATTGGTGATAGTATGTATTTAAGTACCTACTTATTCTAAAAAAAAAGTCCACCAATGTTAGACTTGCACATTATTGGTGCTAGTATGTATTTAAGTACTTATTCTAAAAAAAAAGTCCACCAATTTTAGACTTGCACATTATTGCTGATAGTATGTATTTAAGTACTTATTCTAAAAAAAAAGTCCACCAATGTTAGACCTGCACATTATTGGTGATAGTATGTATTTAAGTACCTACTTATTCTAAAAAAAAAAGTCCACCAATGTTAGACTTGCACATTATTGGTGATAGTATGTATTTAAGTACCTACTTATTCTAAAAAAAAAGTCCACCAATTTTAGACTTGCACATTATTGGTGATAGTATGTATTTAAGTACCTACTTATTCTAAAAAAAAAGTCCACCAATTTTAGACTTATACATTATTGGTGATAGTATGTGTTTAAGTACCTACTTATTCTAAAAAAAAGTCCACCAATTTTAGACTTGCACATTATTGGTGATAGTATGTATTTAAGTACTTATTCTAAAAAAAAGTCCACCAATTTTAGACTTGCACATTATTGGTGATAGTATGTATTTAAGTACTTATTCTAAAAAGGTCCACCAATTTTAGACTTGCACATTATTGGTGATAGTATGTATTTAAGTACTTATTCTAAAAAAAGTCCACCAATTTTAGACTTGCACATTATTGGTGATAGTATGTATTTAAGTACCTACTTATTCTAAAAAAAAAAGTCCACCAATGTTAGACTTGCACATTATTGGTGATAGTATATATTTAAGTACTTATTCTAAAAAAAAAGTCCACCAATTTTAGACTTGCACATTATTGGTGATAGTATGTATTTAAGTACTTATTCTAAAAAAAAGTCCACCAATTTTAGACTTGCACATTATTGGTGATAGTATGTATTTAAGTACTTATTCTAAAAAAAAAGTCCACCAATTTTAGACTTGCACATTATTGGTGATAGTATGTATTTAAGTACCTACTTATTCTAATAAAAAAAGTCCACGAATTTTAGACTTATACATTATTGGTGATAGTATGCAAGTATTTATCCTATTATTTTTTTAAATTTTAGGACACATGTAGGTACACCTAGGATAGAATAGGACTAGAAGCAGAGTGGGACATAGCACATCGACCTACACAGATTTTTTACTACCTAGACCCCTGACGGGGCGCCTCCGGGAGGGAGGGATGAGGTAAGAGGAGACAGAGGGCGGATGGACCAGGAGGCACGACAGCACGCTCGCAGTCCGGGGGGACGAAGGTTTACTGAGAGCATCCTTTTCCCCTGCCATGCACATACCGAGACCTCCCGTCAAAATTGGCAACACTGAAAGAAACCAAGCAGATGAAAGGTGAAGTGAAATGAGAATGGAGATGAAATGGAGGGACAGGAAATTCGGGGGACGTGATAACCCTTCCCAGCATTTGCCTGAAGACCCGGGGAAACCCCGAAAAAACCCATGGGTAAGTTACCGCCTGACCCATTCCGCTCGGTTAGGTATACCTCAGCATTACATTGAACAATAATTCTGAATGCAAAACAGGAGTACGTTTTTCAGTTATATTTTCTTCTGTTTAATTCAGAGACGGTGTAATTAACAACGTAAAAGAAAGTGGGTGGTTTCCGATTTTAAAATGTTTCAGTTAACAGATAAGCAAGACTTAAAATATTCTTGTATATTTGTCAAGCCCTTTTCTGATTCATAACAACAATCTGTTTTCTCCCTCCCTTATTTTTTCTGAGCATTAACTCTTGCTCTAACCTTTGCTGTCCATTGTCTTTCGTTTGATCTAGTTGCCACATTCGTTTACTTTCCCCCGTGCCCATAAAAAAACCCTAGCTTTACAGGTAATCCGGTTTTATTGGTTCACTTGGCTCGCCTAAAATTATATTTTAATGCTAGTTCTATACGAGCGTACAGTCAATCGATTCACAACAGTTTGTCTGCAAACTCAGCGGCCGTAACAAAGATACAAAGGGAAACTAAGAAACAAAGAAGTCGGGTATATCGAATGTCGCTTGTTAAGACACCTGACGCCTTTGTACTCAAAACTTGCACAGTGAAAAAGAAAGAATGGACAGAGTCTCTGACGCACGCTCCTGGTGTTACCATATTGTAATCATTAAACTGCACCCATAAAACAACGTATACCTATATTCTTGCTTAAAGGACTTAATATTGAACGCAGAATACAAGGCCGCTATAGCACT
Organism: Deroplatys truncata; assembly: GCA_030765065.1. NCBI lineage: Eukaryota > Metazoa > Arthropoda > Insecta > Mantodea > Mantidae > Deroplatys > Deroplatys truncata. The sequence continues at coordinate 111,865,363 of CM060979.1, forward strand.
TTCCTCTCAGTGATTTCCGACGAATTTGTCTCATGGCAGTTCCCTAATAGCTTTTCTTATTTCACGTGTTATGTTTCTTTACTTTTCATTGGATTTGTGTACAAGCGCTTGTTAAACTATTTTCAATATTAAAACTCATTTCCATAAATATATATTTAACTATTTCCTTACGTAACATTCTTAATCATCGATTTGAAGTTCATTTCAAATTTGCAGTCAAAATCTCTATTAAAATGTGCAGCTTGTGATTTACAGACGTATCTGTCTTTTTTACGTTCACTACTACGTACTTACCTATAGTAAGTAGGGGAATGCTGCTTTCTACCTGAAAATTTTATACTGGGATATCACAGGAAATACATGTTTTGAAACGCCCTGAATATTAATAAAAAATCTGATGTGTTACACTCACGTGGCTACTCTTGTACAAACTATTTTTACAAACGTTTATTCTCCATATAAGATGTTAATCTTATTGCTAATTTTCTTGTAGATGCAAGGAGAATTGGTAGGCTTTAAGCGATAGTCAAATATTTTAAGAGCTGGTTGCTATGTCGAGTAATCCATTCTCTTTGCATGTCCAGGAAAAAAAACTGAATAACGAATTTGGGAAAAAGTCGAAAATTTAAGGAAATAACAAGCAATATCTCGAAAACGGTTCACTCCACAAAAAAAATGTATATGACATAAGTTGTGTATTTTAACGCGATCTACATTTTTCGTGTAGTAAAATTTCGTCTATCTCTTAGGGTTTACCAGTTATGCAAAAGTCGTTCACAATGAAGAATACTTTTGGAGACATTCCCAGAAAATTCGAGTCGAGATATACAATTCATTTCCCATAAAAATGTTTTAAACTTATGGTATTTTATTCAAAATCGTTAGAGCCATTTTAGAGAAAATTAAAATTTTCAAAAAATGTTCCATGTAAAGGGTAATCTGGAGCGGGGGGATTTTCTCGAAAATCTTCGTGTTGCATCTCTGGAAGATACTGAACCTAAATACGAAGTTTGGTGTTTAGCCGACTGTTTGTTTCTGAGTTATGCTGTTCACAGACAAACACACACACACAGAGAGAGAGAGAGAGAGAGAGAGAGAGAGAGAGAGAGAGAGACACACACAACAGACATACACACGGACATGTTTCCAAAAATGATTTATATGCATTCAGTGCACCTCAAAACATGTATTTCCTGTGAAATCTCGGTATCGAATTTTTGAGCGGAATGCAAACTTCCCTACTTACTATACGTAGTAAAGTAAAAATGTTTAAAAACAATATCGTGTGCGCGCGCGCGTTTGTGTGTGTGTGTGTGTGTGTGTGTGTGTGTGTGTACGCGCGCCTGTCTGTTTCTGGTATACCCATACTACTCATTATGCGATAAATGCTCTTATTTTTGTATTCTAAAATTGGCTTTAACAATTTGGACTAAAATAACATATGTTTGAGATATTTTACTTGACAAACGAAAGGTAGGTATATCTTGAAATTTCCGCCAATGGACTGCGATCTCCCCTTCGTTCTTTATGGAATTCTATATAGTTTAAATAGGAAATCATAAGAGACAGAAAAACGTTTACTTCAGAAAAAATCGAGCTCTTTAAAGTATACAAGTGTACAAGTCAAGTTTTTTGTATCATTAACCATTTCCTAGATATAGTGCCCTCTTTACCTTTAGAGTATTTAAGCAACTCTCAAGTGGCGTTCTTATGCAAAGAGTATGGGGTATCAAATAGCTGACAGTCGTTCGAATCAGTCCCTACATATTTTGCTTATCTGCTATAAAATGTGTGTTGAACATCATTTTATAGATTTTAATAGGAAGTATATAAAACAACAAGCCTTGTTATGAATAATTTATTGGAAAGATAGTGGCTAGAAAAAGTCATGTGATTGTAACATAGCAGATTTATCTCCAATTTTGTTAGTAACAAAAAGCTGTTAATATTTCCATTAACAAGTCCTTCACTGCAAACTCTTTTCCCCTTCGTCTTTTTCTTCGTATGTTTATCTTAATGCTATCTGTTAATTGATACCTTCCGCTGCCCAAAACCTTTTTCTCTCCTATCAATCTTTCTTTCATTGCATCCTTAGCAAGTAATTTCCTCTCATCGAATAATCCAACCAATTCAATTTTCTCTTCCTGATCAATTTTAGCATTGTTCTTCTTTCGGTTACCCTTTCTTAAACAGCTGCAATGCTTATTTTGTTTGTGTTTCACAAACTCAAGTCTTTTTCTATACATGCATATTTTAAATGCCTCCAATCGTTTTTCCTCACTTCGTCACAAAACTCAAATTTCTGCGGCATCCAGTGGCACACTTAATACAAAGTAACTATTTCCGTAATCTCTTTCATAGTTCTGTTTTCAAGGTTTGCAAAGAATACCTTTCTATAAGCAGGCAAAGCAGTTTTATTCTTAAATAGTTGCTTCAAATTAGCTATTAAAACCATATATCACTATAAATAATGCAAACAACAGCGGCCAAGGGTTCACTGACACGGTAAACAAGCTCTGGTGAGTGCTCTATACAAACGCCAACAGACTGTATGAGGGATGGGAGTGGTTTGTTACCTGCGACCTCCCTGCGTAAAATCCAGTAACAGTTCAACCTTATTTCCTTTCGTCCTGACTATAATGCATAGAAATTTCTATCTTTGGCATTACTGTCCTCTGCGCGATTTGTTAACTGTTTTTCTTTGCTTTTCTTTCAGTAATCATTGTCCTTATCTCTTTTTACTTTCTCTACTATGTATAGCAAGTAGGGGAAGTATTGCATTCCACCCATAAATTAGACACCGAGATTTCACGGTAAATACATGTTTTGAGGTGCCCTGAAACCAAATAAAGCATTTTTGAAAACGTGTCTGTCTGTGAACTGCATAACTCAAAATCGAAAAGTCTGATAAATACCAAATTTGGTACTTGAGTTTAGTATCTTCGAAGGATGCGACACAAAGATTTTCAAGAAAATCCCCCCATCCCCAACTACCCTTTATATGGAACATTTTTCGAAAATTTTGATTTTCTAAAAAAATGGCTCCAACGATTTTTATTAAAATGCCGTATATGAAAGATACTTACATGATAAATAAAATGGATATCTTGAACTTTCTGGGAATAGCCTAGGAAGCCCTCTTCATTCGGAAGGAATTTTGTATAATCTCTTTAAGTTGTATTATGGCATAAGCCGTTTCTGAGATATCCGTTATTAAGGGTTCGATTTTTTACTTTCTCTACTACGTATAGTAAGTAGGGGAAGTATTGTATTCCACCCAAAATTTCGATACCGAGATTTCACCGGAAATATATGTTTTGAGACCCCCTGAATCCAAAAAAAGCATTTTTGGAAACATGTCCGTGTGTGTGTCTGTGTGTCTGTGTGTCTGTGTGTCTGTGTGTGTGTGTGTGTCTGTCTGTGAACAGCATAACTCAGAAACAAACAGTCGGATAAACACTAAAATTGGTATTTGGATTCAGTATCTTCGAAGGATGCGACACGAAGGTTTTGAAGAAAATCCCCCCACCCCAGATAACCCTTTACATGGAAGATTTTTCAAAAATTTTAATTTTCTCAAAAATGGCTCTAACGATTTTTATTAAAATATCATATGTTTAAGATATTTTTATGAGAAATAAAATGTATATCTTGAATTTTCTGGGAATGTCTCCAAAAGTATTCTCCATTGTGAACGACTTTTGCATAACTGGTAAACCATAAGAGATAGACAAAAGTTTACTACACAAAACATGTAGATCGCGTTAAAATACACAATTTATGTCATATACATTTTTTTTGTTGAGTGAACCATTTTCGAGATATTGCTTGTTATTCCCTTAAATTTTTCAATACTTATTTTCTCAAATGGGAATTCGTTATTCATTTTTTTGTCTTGGATATGCAAAGAGTTATAATCTGTGGCAAAGGGAATGGAGCTGCATTTAGCAACCAGCTATTAAGAGATATGTATGTGCTTAAAGGCTACTGTTTTTCTATATTGCCCTTGTAAATATATTTTCCCCTACATCTACAAGAAAATTAGCAATAAGATAGAGTTTGCAAATGTTTATCTCGATTAACATGAACTAGATGGAGAATAAGCGTTTGTAAAAATACTTTGTACAAGAGTAGAGAAAGTCATGTGAGTGTTTCACATCAGATTTTTTTAGTTCCATTTATACTCCGCCTTTAACTGCATTGGTCTTATCGGCTGCCTTTCCTTTGGAACTTATTGCCTAAGGCAATGGTGTTAACCGTATTCGCTTGTCGTAGGGTTTCTTGCAGTTTAGGTTTAATCATTAGACCCCCCCCCACACACACACACACACACACACACACACACACACACACACACACACACACACACACACACATTCACATTCATACTTCCAGACTCTGGGGAGGATAGAGAATAATCTTGACTAGACAAAAATTCCCAACCCCCAGCCGGGAATCGAACTGCCGACCCCTCGCACAGCAAACAGGGGCTACGGGGCCAGCCAAAAAGTTCGAATTTTTCAGTACTTGTCATTCGTTTGAAGTCCCATAGACTTTTATTTGAAGTCCCATCGACTTTTATTTGTTTCTCGCGATTGCATGGAAACATTATGGAATTTTAAGGCCAGCATTTACCGTCCAGTTCTTAAACATTTGACTATCGCTGTTCTTTTTTTATTTGTAACGAAATGTGTAATGTAGCTATTTTTACAAAGGTTTATTTGGATTGAATGTAGTAGATAGAAAAATAAGCTTTAGTAAGAATAGTTTGTATACACACTAATAAAGATAGGGAGTAGAGAAAGTCGTGTGAATGTATCACATCAGATTTTTTTACGTTTGTCTTTGTTGCGCACTCCTTTCAATTGTCTCTCCATTAGCGTATTTCTTAGGATCCTTTCCGTTAGAAGGCCATATCATACGGGATAATTGTCACACTCCTCTACCTATTCTACTTCCCTCTGGCTGCTCTACTAGTTGCTTCATTTATACAGATTACTTGGGAATCGTTTCTCCTCCCAAACTATACGAAGCTTCCTTGGAATCTCCACAAGCTTCTTCAAAATGTCAATGTATTTTTCGGATGCAAAGGTGACATACTTCTTTAGGTTTCTGTTAAGTAACGTTCGGCGATTGTTCATTGCGGTCCACTTGAATTCCGTTTTTCTTTCCAAAGGTGAGTCGTTCTTGTTCTTATTAGTCCTCCATTTTGTAATGCAGGCGACAATTCAATAGAATCTTTGCCAAAGTTAGGTTAAAGTCCTGAAACCAATGCATTTCTTAGTACTGTTTTTCTTCGTTATAGGAGCATCACTGTCTCCCTGAAGCTCTCAGAGGGCCATCGAACATTCTCATATGTCACCATAAAGAAACCATTTTATTATTTCACTCGCCCACGCGTTAGAGTGAATTTTCATTGGGGACTTAATCATCATCAGAATTAGAAATTGTTTTTCATCTTCTGATATGTCTGCTTCATCTTCTGGACATTTGGACTTCTCTCCGAGTGATTTCCTATTTCGTACATGCCTTCTAGGTAAGTTTTTCTCCATGCCTATTTTTAGCATCTTTTATTTCATTGGTGTTTTCGTCTTCCAATAGTGCGAATTCTAGTCCTTTCAGGTGAAATCCAAACATTTTAATTCACAGTACATTAAATCCTAACTACGTTTCTTCTCTCAAAAATGTCGTTTCCCTTCTTAGCTCGTTGTTTAGTACATTGTAGCTTCTTCTATCCTCTTCAGGGTGTATGATATTAAATTTTCTTCATTCTTCCATCTCCTGTGGCCTCGAGTTTCTTGTTGGTTAAGCTTCTGCGCATTCCCTTATTTCTTCTGCTATTGCCTGCAATACAAACATTCAGCTTATTCCAGTGTGCATTAATATTTCTAAATGTAGCTTCTAACTTATCACGTCCTCTTTCCTCTTCATTGTTTACTTATTTAATTTTCTTACTACGCAAAAAATTAAAGTCAGTCATTCGGTTGCTTTCCACAACCCATTCTCACTCTCGCATAAGAGCCCCAGCATGGAAAGGAGAAGAATGGACTTCGTTGTCATTCATGTCAGCAGTAAAAAATCGGTTTCATTTTTACATTCTCCCACTTATCCTCTGTCATACAGTAATTTTAAAATAACAACACAATGAAAAAATAACGTTACGCAATATCCTGACTTCTAAAGCAGAATTCTCGCGGACTCGACTAAATAAGTGCTACTAAAGATAAAGAAAAAAATGCCCCTTGTCTGCTGGTGGAGCATATACGGTAGTGAGCAGCAAAACAAACCGGAGCAACGGCCACAATAATTATCTAATTATGTGACAACAAAGTCGGGTATTTGCTGGCTCTGTATCTTCATTTGTGTATACTTTGTCTTCATCCTTCCTTTAATTTCATCGTCACATTTCGCAGTTAGGGACTCCATTTTGTCTCCGTACTTACAAAAGCTTGTATACAATTAGATAGATCTTTTCAAATGTACATTTAACCAGTGTACATTCTTACGCTTTGCAGAACTTCCTTTTCACTCCCCCTACTACGTACGCATAGTAAGTAGAAGTAATGTATTTTACCCAAAAATTCGTAGAGATTTCTTCGGAAATATATGTTTTGAAGCCCCCTGATCCCAAAAAAGCCCTTTTAGACAAAGGCCCGGTTGTGTGTGTGTGTGTGTGTGTGTGTGTGTCTTGTTTCGCTGTCTCTCTCTCTCTGTCTATGTATGTGTCTATGTCTGTGAACAGCTTAATTAAAAAACAAGAAGTCAGATAAATACCAAAATCTTCCAAAGAAGCGACACGAAGACTTTCAAGAAAATTCCCCCACCCCAACTACCCTATACATGAAGCATTTTTCGAAATTTTTTAATGTCTAAAAAATGGTTCTAACGATTTTGATTAAACGACATATGTTAAAGATATTTACAGAACAAATAAAATGTATATCTTGCACGTTCTGGAAATAGCCTGTGAAATCCTCTTCATAATCCTTTTGCATAATCCTGTATAACTGGTAAACGCTAAGCGTTTAACGATAGACGAAAACGTACTGCACAAAAAATATAAATCTATTTAAAACACATCATTTATTTCAAATTAACTTTTTGTGTCATCATCAATTTCCGTTATTAATGGTTTGAATTGTTCATTACTTAGCCATTCTTTTAATGTCCTGTCAATTTTCAGCTGCTTCTCGCGATGTCAGAAAGTGTATGGAATTTTAAGGTCAGCGTATAGTCCCAGTTCTAACACATTTCACTATCGCTATTACCTTTGCCTCTGTAACAAAATCTACAGTTATTTCCGGAAAGTTTTATCTCGATTAAAATGAAATAGAAGTAAATTAAGTAATTTGCATACCCATTAATAAGCAATTGAGGGTAGAGAAGGTCATGTGAATGCAGCACATAAGATGTTTAAACTTCCTTTAGTTTTAATTACACAATTAGCATACTCTGTGTCCCACTATAATGTTATTGTTTGTCATTACTTGACGATTAGAACTGCACAATTTTAGGTTCGGCTAAAAATAAATAAAATAAATAACTAATTAAGAAGGGTATACCCATAGTACATAGATAAAAATGTAGGACTTTTCTGTATAAGATATTCGTAAATGCATGTCTTATTGCGTATGCCAGTTTTCAATATAATTGTGTACTTTATGGCATAATGTGTATAAAGAAATTTTATGCACAAAAATGAAGGGTTTACCTTTCTTGAAAAGCGAGAACATTTATATTATTACAAAAGCACAGGGATTCAGGATATTAATATTTCTCGTTATTACATTCTGGGACAGTAAAGAATCATACCAGCCAAAGGTATCGTTTGGGCAAGTATCGAGAAGATCCTTCCCCGATAAGTTTTCAAACTACAGAGAAAATGTGGTTTTACAAACATCATCTCTTCCTTCGTCCCTTCCTTCCCTTCTTCTTCTTCTTCTTCTTCTTCTTCTTCTTCTTCTTCTTCTTCTTCTTCGGGATGATTTATAAACAAGGATGAACACTATTTTGTGAAGCCAACAAAGCACGCTAGTGTACAAATTTCTACAGTTAACTAATGTTTTAGAGTTTACAATACGTAGAAAGTTGATCCTTGCTAGGTAGTGTACAGCTCAGGGTGTTAACAGCTCGAGAATTAACTGTTGTAAAGGTGCGTTTTGTATCTGAAATGTATTACATAAGGTACTGTAAACAGATCTAATGAAACATAGTCGAAAAAATTCCAAGATCTAAGAGTTTTAAATTTGTTCAATATTTTGTTATTCTTTTCAAGTTCCTTCGATTTTCATTAGTTTCTCGTGATTGCATGGAAATAGTATGGAGTTTTAAGGCCAGCATATAGAGTCCAGTTCTTAAACATTTGGCTATTGCTATTCCCTTTGTACTGTAACGAAATGTGTAATGTAGCTATTTCTGCAGAGGGTTATCTCTATTAAAATGAAGTAGATAAAGAAAGTTAACTTTCGTAAGAATAATCTGTATACGCACTAATAAACCATAGGGGCTAGAGAAAGGTTTGTGAATGTACGCATCAGATTTTTTGAATATACATTGTGTGTTAGTTTTTATGACATTGACTTTCTTGATCCTTATTGGCTCAGTATTTAAGTCGGGGAGTTCATTGGATAATTGGTGTAAATTGAAGTAAAGCCGGTGGTCCCGTGTCGTAGATTTACGGCACGTAAAAGTACCTCAAGCCTGATAAAGAAGCCTCTGAGCAAAATTCCGATCTTTCACGCCCAATATAGAGCGTGACCACAGCAGTTAAAGAGCGTCCATAAATTTAAAAAAAAGAAAATCAAAATCACAACAGTGACATATGCTGTAAGGAAAAAGCTAGATTCTTACTCATGCTCTCCAAAGCAGCCCTTTCGGTAAAGATGTGGAAGAGTACTTCAGACACGTCAGTTTTAGAAATTTGCAGAATTATTTATTTAAATAATTTAAATAAGTTTGCACACTATTAAATATAATAAATAGTGTATTTATGCGTGTCTGAGGGTCCACTGTAATTTTCTGTAAATGTTATTGCTGAATACAGAAGTATTTGTTGAGCAGAAAACAACTGTGGTTTGTCACCCCCTCAAAAAAAACATCCTGAAAACATTAACACAGTATACTTACCTGAAAATCCTGAAGAAACCCTGGAAACCGGACAATATAGTGGACAAACTAGTGATGTAAATAGAAATGTAAAGTGGAGATAAAATAACGGAGAATGTCAGAAAAATCGATACTGTGTTAGCACTAAAAACAAAAAAATGATTTGTCCAGATCGCATTTTAAGATAATCACTTTGCCATGTTCATTTAACATTGTATCATTTGTCGGTAAAGTTATGCATATAAAAAGTGGTTCTGTCGTAACAGATTTATTGATGGAAATAACGAAAACATAGACAGTATTACTACTCCCGTTTCCTGCTCAATATTTCTCTTCGGACTAGTTCACCTTTTGTATCTCTCTCTCTCAATCAGTGTATGAA